>CM017569.1:28740567-30200567 GCA_007844125.1 Sinonovacula constricta | reverse complement strand
CTGGTGTGTGATTATTTGTAATTCTGAAATTACAACAATATATATACTCTAGATTTTTGAGATGGAGAGCCTAGGAGCTGACATTTTCACAGCCAAACTGACAGCACTGCAGGCGCGGTCAGCTTTCTACTGGCAGGCAGCTCAAGACATTCAGGAAAAACGAGACAGGTAAGCAAGCATAAATAAGTGTTAATTGCTAAAAGACATTCATCATGTTTTGTGTTTTAATAGACATCAGAAGAGACAAAATCGACGGAATGGCATGGCCCTGGCAAAGGAGGATCCAAAGTTTCAAAAACATTTTTTTCCTTCTCTTTGTCAAAAAGAAGTTTTAGTGAAGCAGTATTTACAATAAACCGTTAAACGAAATTCTCAATGGCTGTTTAACCGTACAAGACCCACACATTCTCGGCCAGCTCAAGCAACACGACTTCTACTCGACTGATAATCGATATTTTTATGGTTTTCATACACTCTTTATTGTACCTTAACACGACCAGATCGAGTTTAGTAGTCGTGTGATAAAATAGTTTTAATTGTTTTCCTTAAAAACGTTGAAATAACATTTTTTTGTATTTATCTTTAAAGCATTGGTAGATTTTGTAGATAGCATCATCATGGCAGTATATCATTTATTAAAGCTCCATGAAAACATCCGACTGTAGAAACTAGTTTATAAAACATACAATACTTTCCATATAGTTGAATTTTAACTAAAAGAATAAATGCTTCCTGATGTGACAAAAATAACTGAGTAATTTAAGTCCCAGTTTTTCATTTCGTCAACACTATATTCAAGTGAACTGAATTTAAATCCCAATTGCAAGCCTGGTATAGAGTCGGCCACAGAAAGGCGCAAAGCCCTCGCGTCGTTTATGTCGCAAATATATAGGCCTATAATATGATGCATATTCAGTGGAGCAGTAGTTGTATTAACATGTTTGTTCGGCTTCCACACATTTCCTCCAGCCACTGAGTATAGTTCGGGCGCGGCGTTTTTCATTCACGAACCTGCATGTCATGTTTATGGCTTCATTTCACAATAAAATCACTAAAACGTCTAGTTTAAATCGATTGTTACATATATGTTAACATTTGAAGCATGCTTTATAATAAGTACAGTCTCTTTCGACATACATATCTGTTTTTGTACACAGACTACTTTTTGACAGGCATAAAGACTGGCAGCGAGGAGTTAATTAATGCATCCTGGATGTAAAGCTTAAGTTAGTGACAGCCGCTGATTAATTGTATCCTAAACTTTGCACTTGGAGTCAACAATTTTTTAATTGTGGAAAGAACACTTTGTACTTGGAGTCAACAATTTTTTCATTGTGGAGAGAATATTTTAGAATCATTTTCTTCCTAACAACTTTAAAGCTGTTATTTAAAGCGACTAATCAATATTTTTGCCATTGTTTTCACTAGTTTTATGTGGGCAAAGCAGTCAATTCGAAAACGATCACAAAACTGTCTTCCAGTGGTTGTGTAGGTTTGTACAGCATATCGAACAAAAATCATTATGGTCTGGAAGCGATCGACTTGTAATCGAGAAGAGGTCGAAATGATCGGGTAAGGTTCTCTGAAAATGCTTATACTGACAATACATGAATTTTCTTGAACCTTTTACCGACCGTCTAGATCTCTACTCAAGCCAATCAATGCATATTGACCAAAACTTAAAATCAAGCTAAATCATTGTTATATCGCTTGGTCGGGCTTGATCAAATTTATCTGATCGGCAGTGAGAATGCAACATTGTACAGAGACAAACATGTGAAGCAACAGGACGTGTTGTTTCCGGACAACTGGTTGTCTAGTCTTGCGCAGACTAAGGAACTCCGTGAGCAGATCCGATTCGCACTGGGTTTGATAGACATGCGGAAGATGCGCCACGAGGATGCCTTGAAAGGTCTTGAGGGAATCGGAATGTCCAAGCCTTCTGTATACTCCAGACAGGTCAGTCCAATATACAAGTGTCAGTTATTAGCAGAATGTTTAAACTGATTGGAAGAATATAAATAAAATAAAATTGATGAAGTTGATAAGGTAAGAGAGCCTTATTGTATCAGTTCGACGAAAATATTGTCCAGATTCGACCTCTAGAAACATTGTCTTGTAGGCTCCTCTAGCCAACGTTGAGGATAAGGTGAAATCTATTGAGCAGACCATCCACGAAGTTTTCTCAAAGCTCAGAAAAAGCCGGAGATGAATTAAGGTCTCTTAGGGTCGAGCCAGCCAGACAATTTAGTCATCATTTATTTATTTATTTTTTAATCAAACGTAATTTAATCCTAGCATGCTTAAAATGGTTTGTCATAAAGATATACACATTGTATTTTTGCTAACTCTTTGCGTGGCATTTCAATGTAAGACAAAGCTGCCAAAAATCAAAAAGATGTAAATTCTTATGTAAAGTCTTGTTAAACAGAAGAAATCTCGAGGATAGAAAGCTAACTGTAAGTGGGCTGATAAACCTCATATAATTACTTACGTCTGGGAACCACTGGCGCACCGCAGGTTAGCTGGAAAACCTCCCAACATGAAAGTTCTCGCCCCGACCGGGAGTCTATGCCACGCGGTGACGGGCTAAGGAGTTTCAAGTCAGCGACTCTAACCGCTCGGCCACGGGCGCCCCCACACGAAGCTGATTTTAGCTGATTGGCTGAGTGTACATAGTTTAGGTTTGATTGGGCTGTTTTTGTACCGAAAGGAGCCTGCAGTCACCATTATGTAAGTATATGTTTAAATACAGAGCAAACACATTTTATTGCAGAGTGGTTGCGTTCAAATGATTGTCAAACATGTCCACAGGTACCGGAACACAACCCGTGCACACTCAAGTCTGGATTGTTCTCCAATCCAAGGCAGATGGGCTCCACCAGGGATGTTATGCCCGGCAACGTCAAGGCCATGTCCGCTCAACCCAAGTTTGTGAAAACTTCACTGTCCCACTCACTATCTTTCAATACGACAGCTCCAAAAATGTCACTAAATGCTGTAGCTAGTCAGTCAATGGAGTCAAATCCGAAGCTATTTGCTGGTTACGTTGGAATTCCTACACCCACGAAGGAAAAGGAAGTTGCTCAGTTAATGTCCAATGCTTAAGGATTTCTGGTTGCTCATGGTTTTTTAATATAACCTCACTACCATCTTTTTTGGCAGACATAACTTAAGCTCCCCCACCAGTACAATATTCCTGTTTTATTCCGAAAATATTGACAAAATGTTTGTGAATAATGAATAAAGACATTGAAAATGGCTTTCAGTAGAGATCTCCTCGAAAAATAACACCATGCTGTGGAATCACTTCCTACCACTGGATTAATCTATTATATACAGAGTTGTCACAGTAAGAGGTTGTAAAACAATCAGTCACATGCGATGCACATGGGCTTACTGAACTGTCATTGGCCAATAACGCTCTAGTCCATTCCCCTTCCCTGCAGACAGCTAGACCATCCCCACCGTCACTTCCGTCGTCCGACCCATTAACATCCCACTGTGATCATAGTGTGAGACAAGATAAGACCATCTATCAATGTTCAATGCCTTTAAAATAGTACTCATGGTTAATTTAGAATTTGGTGTATTTATTTGAAAATTTATGTAAACAGATCTTACGGAAATGTATGTCTGGCCATAAACAATGCGTCTTCTTAAATATAGAAGATGTGTAACATTATGAACAATACATCATTGTTGTTAAAATTTTCGCTTAGAGGAATAATGTTGGCAGTATTTATGATTTGTGTTAAATATTATTTTACATTCTTTACAAACAAGAAGTGATATTTTTACATATAAGTGATAACATATGCATAAACGTAACACGCAAATAAAACTTAAAAAACAGAAAGTGCTAAAGTAGGACTAGACTGGGCTTCTAGCGAATGTTGATTTTCGTTTGACCTTTTTTGCCCTAAATTTGTTTAATGTCCATGCTAAATAACTGTTGTTAGGAAATACATGCAGTAGTTAATACACATTGTTCGTGTATTTAATCAGCCCAGTTACAGTAAACAAATGAATAACATTGAATATGCCTTATGATGTACTTAGCATGTATTAAGGATCCAAATGTTAATTTCATAGGTCAAGTGTCACATGGGCTGCTGCAGCAACGTTAAGCCAGCCGGCTGCCAAGCACCAGGAATCCAGTAAGTCTCCTGTTGCTCCTGCAGCCAACACCGTCGCAACTACTTCACAGAAAACTGTGTTCAGGGGATTCACTTTTACCTCCACATCACGAATTACTGACCCAAAGAAGAGTGAGGCCGCACAAACGCCTTCGACAGCTACGTTTATTCCCAAGCCTTTTAGCGGTTTCTCGTTATCAGCTCCAATGTCCAAGACTGCTTCTACTGGGCCTGGAGCTTTTACAGTTTCACCATCGGCAAGAAAACAGAATTTGTCCACCTGCTCTGATGACAATACTGATGAGTACGAACCAAACGTAGACTTCAAGCCAGTGGTGCCGTTACCTGAATTGATCGAAGTTAAAACTGGCGAGGAAGATGAGGATCGGATGTTTTGTGAAAGGGCCAAGCTGTTCAGATTTGATCCAGAGACAAAGCAGTGGAAAGAGCGTGGTCTTGGAGAGATGAAGATTCTGAAGCACAAACAGACCAAAGAGGTTCGAATCCTGATGAGACGAGAGCAGGTACTGAAGCTGTGTGCCAACCACAGGTTGACAAAAGAGATGAAACTTATGCCAATGGTATCCTTGGACAAGGCCTGGGTTTGGGAGGCCATGGATTTCTCTGAGGAGGAAATGAAGTATGACAGACTAGCCTGCAAGTTCAAGACAGCTGATAACGCTTCCAAGTTTAAGGAAGCTTTTGAGGCATGCCAGAAGGAGATGTCTAGTGATTTGACCGGACAGGTAAAGAAGGTTGAAGAAAACACTAAACCCAAAGATCAGCATGCCACCCCCAAGGATCAGCAGGCCACCTCTAGTAAACCTGATCTATCAACCATGTTTAAGTCAAAGCCTGGCTCCTGGACTTGTGATGGTTGCTTCATCAAGAACAATGCTGAGATTCTTGAGTGCCCATGCTGCAAGACTCTGAAACCAGGAGTTAAAAAGGAGGATGTGAAACCAGCATCCACCCTGTCGGTCCAGCCGACATTTGGATCATCTGCTAAGCCTGCAGGCACTGCATTCACCTTCGGAGGTACATCATCAAGTACTGGAGCCTTCAAGTTTGGAGCCCCAGCTACTGGTTCATTGCCAGGCTCTGAACAAGGTAAAGTTCCCATATTTGGTGGTCAGCCAGGTGCAGCCTCTTCCAGTGGTAAAGGTTTCACATTTACACCATCAACTCTGGCTGCAGCAACAACAGCAGGTAGCACATCTACTGGTTTCAAGTTTGCTTCACCATCGTCAACAACTTCATCCTCTATTTTTGGAGCCACCACAACGACGACAGCATCTTCCAGCAGTGGTGGCTTTGTGTTTGAAAGCCCTGCTGCTGGTAGTGGAGCGTTTCAGTTTGGAACCACACAAGGCCGAAATGCCCAGTCAACATCTATTTTTCCTGCTGCATCTACAGCTGGTGAAGCCCAAAATTCAACCCCATTCAATTTACCTCAGCCTTGCAAACCATCATCTGGAATTACATTTGGCACAAGCAGTGCAAACAGCACTACTGCAGCAGAAAGTGGTTCCGGCCAGAGCCTACTAGCAAAGGTGCTTTCTGAGGAATCTCCATCAACAAAAGGCTTTCCTTTCTCCCCTGCTAAATCTCTGTTTACGACAACAGATCCTGCAACAAGCAAACCCATGTTTGGTGTGGTTTCTACATTGGGTGCTGCTAACAAGAGTGACTTCACGTTTGGCAACAAACCTTCCTTAGATGCAGCTACAACAAGTTCAACTACAAAATCATCAGGATTTACTTTCTCAATGAGCATGACTCCTACGAAGACAACTAGTCCTGTAAAATCTTCTGAAGGATTTAAGTCACCCACATCACCTGGTGTCAATGAAGAAGGTTACTATGTCAACAAGGAAGAGGAGGATTCCCATATTCACTTTGAGCCCATTATTAAACTCCCGGACAAAGTTGAAGTTGTAACAGGGGAGGAGGATGAAGAAGTTCTGTTTGTCCATCGAGCTAAACTTTTCCGCCTTGTCAATAAAGAATGGAAAGAGAGAGGACTTGGAGAGATGAAGATTCTTTATAATAATCAGACAAAGAAAGCAAGGCTGCTGATGAGAAGAGAACAAATTCTGAAAATGTGCTGCAACCATTACATAAGTCCAGAGATCAAATTCACACATATGCCTAACAGTAAAGGATGTGTTCTTGTTTGGTTTGCTATTGATTTCTCGGAGGAAAGCGAAGGAACTTCAGAGCAGTTGTCAATCAAATTCAAAACTCCAGAGGTAGTTGCAAAGTTTCTTGAAGGAGTTTCAGAGGCTCGTAGAAGATGTGCAGGAGGAGTGGAGACAATTGGAGCTGCTGGTAAATCTCCAATAAAAGCTGCTGCAGACAAAGGTGATGATGATGATGATGATGTGATCTTTGTGAAGGAGGAGAAGGCATCAGCTGAAGAAATACAGAAGGCCAGAGAGTTTATGTTACCAGACAACTTCTACCTCTACCTTAAGGTATTTTTATTCATTTTATTGTGTTCTTTTCTATTCAAAGGTTGCACATGTTTCACATTTTAGCTTGAGTTTCCTTGACCATTCTATTAATAACAGCACTCACGAGAGTTTATGCCCTTACTTACGGTCAATCTAGATTGATCTGAATTGGTTATCATATTCTAGTCTAGATTTCTAGCGCAGCACAATGTCATGTGTCTTAATAGTGTCTGTCCTAAGGAGCCATTTTGAAACAAATATGAATAAGTCAAATGTAGTTAGAAATATATTGTAGTACATGTTTACCTAATTTATGTAATTTACTCTTAAAGTGAATTCAATTATGCCAATTGATCAGCTTAAGCCTTCATAATAACCAGTTACCTTAAATATCTCCAGGACATCACTCATTTGATTATTTGTATAATCCTTTATTCTCTCTACAATCTACTCAAAAAATTGACAGCTCCGAAAGCTATAAATCTACCTCAGATGGAGAACAAACAGAAGTTGATTCCATCTGTTTCATTAAAAGGCTTATTTCATTGAAAGTTTGATACACTAAGATTGTGGTAACTTCCTTAGTTGTTGTAATAAACATGCCAACTGTAGTAATATATCATCTAAATTTTAAACCAACGGACCTGGTAGTGCAATGTGTAGAGTGTCGGCTGCAGGTACGGGAGACATCGGGTTCGAACCTTTGCCGCATATCAAAGTAGTAAAGAATGGTAGTGGTAAAGCTCCCTTGCTAACGCTCAAGCAAATTTAAGAGTAGTTCCACATCTGGTTTGCCTGGTGTCAGGATAATGTGACCAGGTGTGGTATCATGCCAGGTTTTCACAGCATGCTATACACAGTGAAGGCAGCACTATATCTGCTTCAAGTGGACACCATCTCCAGATAACTGAAATGCTGTTGGTGGGACGAAAACCCAATAAACAAACAACCAGTGGAGTACATGTTGGGGGTTCCAACTGTTAGATGTTATTAGAAAATGTACCGGTATTTGAATACTTTTTTAGTGCAAACCATGTCCTGGGTGCCGGGGTTGTGAAGATAGAATGCCGGAAGAAGATGCACCAAGGAGTTCTGGAAGCAAGGGAAATTTGCCTGTAACTGAATCAGCAGATGATGCACCAAGGAGTTCTGGAAGCAAGGGAAATTTGCCTGTAACTGAATCAGCAGATGATAAAAAAATGGAGCAAGTGGTGGAAGAGGAAGATAAAAAGAAAGATGAAGAAGAGGAGGAGGAAGATGAAACTGAAGAATATGGTAGGTGCTATTTTAAGTTTTAAACATGTAATGCTTTCTTATTTTAAGTATGATTAAGACTTATAACATTGACAACCTTTTTTAAACAGATGAAGCCATGTTAGAACACAAAGTATAGTGTTGGGTTCAGGTACAAAGGTCATGGATCAAAATATTTGAACGAAGAACAGTTACAGCTTTCTTGCCTTAGCTCGGTTTAAATTGCAACTAAGTGGTCTGTCCTAGGTCTTGTAGACCTGTGTTTTGTTTTATTAGCGATGGACTGAAGCGCGACGCCTAAATATGGAATGCTCACAGATATTTGCACATGGGGAAGTTTGTTTTGCGGACTTTCATAATCCTGGTATAATACGGGTCATAATTCAGTACACAGAGTTCTATTTTTATTTTTTTTTATTTTATTTTAATTTATTTATCTTCATGTATTTGAATACAGAAAACTGCAGGAAGACTCCTTTAATTTAGTGTAAATAATGTATGTCACTATTTCCTTTAAATTTGTTTTAATCTTTTGCATCGCCTTTGATGCTTTGCATCTACAGTTTTCTTGTTAAAAATTTGTATGACCATAAATTTATGACCAGTCCAAGGACAGGTAGATATAACCCCTAAATTCCTATGTGGAATTGAGGCTTACTTTAGTGTTAGGAATATTTTATTTAAACATACTTACAATAATTTAGTTGTTGTATAACCATAAGATGACCATTATACTACCTAAATATTTGATTGGTTTCTTCCTGTACTAAAGGTAGCTACGGGTTATCTTAATAACCATTTATTTACCGTCTCCTTTTACTTCCTGTCGAAGAAATAGCACTCATATCAAAACCTACATGACCCCTGTAACATTTGATTGACATCACATGTGTTTAGAATACATAGGTACATGTATGTATTATGACCCTATTCTGATTTAGGGAAATAAAACAATGTTTTGACTTAACAAAAAAATTCAGCTTCATTTGTTTTTGTCATCACAATTTGTAAAGAAAATTTGGTTAAAATTATTTTTATAGAAACAAATATGTGTTACTTTTCATTCACCAATAATACTTTAAATTGCCCATAAGGCCACTAGGAAAATAGCACCAGGTCTCAATACAAAGGGATTGGCTGTAGAATTTCCCTTCATTTGCTAAAACATAAAGATGACTGTATGAGGATTTTATCATTTTATGGTTTCCTGCTCTATAAACACAGGACACCTTGCTCACATGCTCCCTGCATTTTTAAAGTATGAAAGCAGAAATTGATTATAGAAATTGATTATGGGACTCACTCTGTAAGATAACAATGGGCAAAACAACCAAACATTTATTTTCATCTGTACCTACAGAGTCTGATACAGAAGATGTGGAGAAATCATCGGGTATGTTTGGAATGGGATCGTCCCAGCCCACATTTGGTGACATGCAGGCTACAGGTACGTGTTTTGCATATAATAGCCCTTTTGGAGTATACCCTGCAAAGCCTTTTTATAATGATTTTTTTTAAATTTTGGTTATAAATATTCCACAGTAATATATATACCCTGCAACATATTTGCCAAAACGTATGTGTAAGGAAGCCATGCCCTCAGGTCAAACATGCGTCAATTGTATTTCTGGTTCACACTAAGCGTGACCAGTGTTATGTAACACCGATTCATGGATCAATAGTTTTCCTTGCTTAGCTGTTCAACAACAAGAGGACAAACTGACTGTTGGTCGCACAGTGCAACCACAGAATTTACGGGCAAAAAAGAGACGACCAAGTTCAAATGGAGCAGAAAAAAAGTGTAATCTCTTTGATGGGTTCACTAATGAGAAAGATAAGAGGCGAGTAACTTTTAGTACATCAAGTAATTACAAACAAGTCACCAGTTCATTTAGCCTAGCTCCTCGCTAATGACTATTCACTGAACATTTGCTACCATTCACCTGAAGTTGTCATGGCGACGTGTTATGACAAGCTTACGGCTGTGTAGAGAGAGACATGTAGGAAGAATCTTACCAAATAGCGTCTCATAAAACGTTTTACTGCAGAATATCGATAGATATTTTCAAACGCTTCCTGCAAAAAAAGTAGTGCATGTAGAAATTTAATGCATACTTTTATGAATACTGTTGCAATAGTCCAACAATGGTGAAAATATCAGAAGCAGAATTCCTGTCAAAATACTGAACAATAGTTGTGAGACTGGCCGCTCAACCAAAATACGAATTATGTTAATAGATTAACCGCTCTGGATGATACTCCGCATGCTCTGATTCTTAAGAAAAAAGTCGCGGTGTATATTCCGCAAAATACGGTAATAGTAAGCATTCTAATGAGCAGGATAAAAGTTGTCCAGTTTTACTTGTACTCAACCATTGCATTAAGACCATATTGTTAGGAAATGACTTAAATATTTGATTGAGGTGCCAACTCCATTGTTATTCATTGGAATCTTTTTATACTTTCACGGATCAATGGGTAGTTTTGTAATGGCGAAATAACTTTGATTGCATGTATCTTTCTGGAGTTCCTTGCTTTGCTCATTGTTACTTTTTTAGCGAATTGTTAATTCTTGAGCAGGTAAGACATTTAATTTTTTCTGCAGACATTCTCTACAGATAGGTTACATATTTGCACTTTTGGCCTGACCTTTGACATATAATGTTCTGCTTTGTGGTGCTCTTAAACTTAGACAACTTAGAATTCTATGTTGTCTGTAATATGACAGCTACATTGTTTTTGTAAAGTATCTCTGATATGTAAAATGATTGTTATTGTCCCTCCTGACAAACTCCGTAAAGTAAACCCCTTAAAATCTCCTTTCAAATGTTGAAACTATCTGGTATGTTTATATTGGTTTGATAAAGACTTGCTCAATCTAAAATATACAATAGGGGTGCCTGTGGCATAGTGGTAGAATCGCCTACTTGAAACTTCTCTGACTGCTTAGCCTCTCAATGTATGGGTTAGAGTCCTATCTGGGACAAATGTGGGCAGGCGTTCCAGATGACCTGCGGTTTGCCAGTGGTTCTACCCAAACATCTGTCTGTGGCCCTTATAAGCCACCATGGTGTGTTTCAGAAACAAAACAAAAACATAATGCACTATTAATACAATTTAAATTAGTCTCCAGTCAGTATTATAAAAACTTACTCTTTAAAAATAAACAACGCGAATTGATATTGTTACTATTTTCCAGGTTCTTCTGAGTTTGTTTTTGGAAGTTCCAGTGCAGGATTCTCGTTCTCTGACTTTGCAAGAAAGGACCCAAATGCTTTCAAAAGCAGTAAGTTATTTAAGGAATTTGTTCATTTATAGGCAAGTTTTAGTTATTGATTTACAAAAAGGAGTGCAACTGGCAAAGTAGTAAAATTTGCAGACGTTTAAGCCACAGGCATCAACATGTAGGGGATGAAAAGCCTTTATTTTAGAAGATCTAATGCTGACCTGTGTTGTGTATAAAATAGAGCCCCAGGTGAACACCAGCAGAGGTTACCAAAGCCTCTGGGGACATACTTGTATAGACATAAACCTTTATTCAGAGCTAGTGGTGCTCAGAGGATAAAATGAACTGAAAACTAATGTGGGTGGAGAATGTTACTGCTAAAAGGCTGTTGCTGCTCAAAGGTGCTTTTTGGAGATGCTTTACTGTATATATATATATATAGTTTTTTCTTCACCTGAGCTTAATGCTTAGGGTGAGTTTTTTTATCGCCAACCATACTAAAATGCACTTGTGGAGTGGTGGAGTGTTGCTGCTCAAAGGTGCATTTGGGAGAGATTTTACTGTGTATATATTGCCTTTTTGAGCTCTCCTGAGCTTATGTCAACTGTCCTGAGTCATGCATCCATCAAGAGTCTTTAAACAACATCTCCTCTCAAAGCCCTGGCAAAAATTCAACCAAACTTCTTGAGAAGATTTAGCAGGCATGGGGAACGAAAAGTTGTTCTAATCAAATAATCGTGATCCTTTAAAAAGGGACACCAGCCTGCATTGCCATTTTCCATATATGGCAATAAATGAAAACTTAATGTCAGCAACTACAATAGTTAGGGAATTGATACTTGGTTTACATATTCCTTGGGTTTCCCTGTATGAAGAGTGCTCAAAGAATCTTGATCCGGCAAAAAAGATGGCAACCAGGGGTGTGGCTATATTCCATATGTTTCTTAATAGGTTTCTTTATAGGAAAACATCAAAAATCTTACTGTCAGAAGCCATAAGAGCTGGAGCCTTGATATTTAGTGTACATATCCTATGGGTGACCCTTTATGAAGGTTGTGAACAAAGTTTCTGTCATGAAACATGGTTCCCAGGACTAAGGCCATTTTCCATATATGGTTATATAGGAAAATTTTGAAAATGTCTTTGTCAACATCTACAAGATCTAGACCCTTGAAATTTGGTATACATGTTCCTTGGATGGCCCTGTATCAAGATTGTAAATGAAATTATGATCCATAAAAATAGGCCTTCAGGGAAATAGCAATTTTCCATATAAAGTTATATAGATAAAACGTTAAAAAATCGTCTTGTCAGAAACTGCAAGAGCATTGATAGTTGGTATACATGTGCTTCAGGTAGTATTATTTAAAAATTGTTTGAAGGGTTTTGATGCCAGGAGCGTGGCCATTTGTCATTTATGGTTATGTTGAAATTATCTTGACAAAAACTACAAGCACTAGAGTTTTGATATTTGGTACACCGGTGCATTTTCCTGGGGTGGCCCTAGGTCAAGATTATGGAAAGAATTTCGATCCATTAAAAACATAGAAGACAGTGGCATGGCCAATTTCCATTTATGACCATGAGTTGAAAATAAAACTGACCAAATGTTGCTTGTGAACATATTTCATTATTCTCGTCTGTTAAAACATTGCAGACATTCCTTGCTAATTTTGTCTTGATATCAGTAGCACTCAGGTGAGCGATATTTAGCCATTATGATCATTTTAATTATTGTTTTTTAACTAAATATTCATTACCTTCGCAGGCGAGGGTAAGCCTTTCCTCTGGCAGGGAGCAGGGGCACAACTGTTTGGTGGAGGTGGTGCTGGAGGTGGTGGGTCGGCTGATGATGATGGCGAGGGTGGAGATGACGATGCTACAGAGCAGGGAGATGAGCCTCAATTTGAACCGGTCATAGCCTTGCCTGATCTGATTGAGGTGAAAACAGGTGAGGCTCATGTCTTTTATTTATAATCACTTTATATGGCATGAGGTGCACCTGCTGGCTACTTTATGGAGGTACATGTGCAGACTCATTTATAGGGTGCAGAGTGCTCGGAATTGTGCTGGTGTCATGGAGAGTACAGTTATGTTATCCATCTAGTGGGTTTGCATGAGACCGGTGTGCATTAAGTCATGGGTTCAAGTCTCGGTTGTGGCAAAAAATTAATGTGGGAAGGTCCCCCAGTTTAACCTGCACTTTGCCGCCGGCTTTATCATCTGACATGGTTGGGATCTTCCTTCACCAAAAATTACTTGGATGTTGCCCTTATTACCAAAATTGTGTAAAAGAAGCAAATCCTAACTACGAACTAACAGTACACTTTCCCAGTTTGCAATAAGCAGTGATTTACCCAAGTATTTCGCGTAAAGTCACTGTACATACTCTCATCATATTGCAGTTAGTGATAATTTACCCCAGTATTAAGCATGAAGCCACAGTACCCACATAGCATTTTGCAAGAAGTGGTGATTTATCCCAGTATTAAGCATGGAGCGACGGTACACACACTCACACCACACACACACACTACATTGCAATTAGTATTGATTTACCTCAGTATTAAGCTTGGGGTCCCAGTACAAACACACACACAAACCATATTGCAGTAAATAATGGTTTATCCCTGTATTGAGCATGAAGTCACAGTACACACATAACATTTTGCAAGAAGTGGTGATATACCCCAGTATTAAGCTAAAGTCACACTATAAGCGCGCAAGCATGTACACACACGCACGCACGCACACACACACATTTTTAGTGATTCACACCTTGTCCTTTATAACAGCAATGCCAACATCAAGTCACATTTGGCGGTCTTTAGATAAAGACCTACTCTAGTTAACTAATATAACAATGATATTTGTATTCTGACCGGTACAGGTGAGGAGGATGAAACGGTAGAGTATGCCCAGCGATCCAAACTGTTCCGGTTTGATGTCCAAGCCAACCAATGGAAGGAGAAAGGAATCGGAGAGATGAAAATTCTCAAACATAAAGATCAATGTGAGTCAGAGATATATCAGTGATTTATGTGGTATTACACATTTCATGACACATTTTTCTTTCTTTTTACGTAATTAAATATTGAGCTTAAGCCTGAGATCATTCTCAAGCATCTGATCAGATTGGTCAGATTTTTAAACTTGCATCAAATTTTAACCAATAAGATGCTTGAGGCTGCCCTCAGAATCATTTTAGGTGAGATGTTGCTCATATAGTTTAATACACCTTCAACTCAGAAGGGTTGTTGTATTTAGACACAAAAATTAAGTTATAAATATTCTAAAAGAAAAAAGTGTGTAATAAAAAATTAGCTTAGGCAAAATCTCAACCAACTAATGTTTCTTAATGCTGAATTTATATTACTATAAGACAAAAAGGTGTAAAAAAAAGTTTGAGCAAAATCCCAAAATTGAGCAATTCTCTTTTGCAGTTCTTTAAGCTTCTAGCCTTGCTTAATTATTACATGTATTTTACTGACTTAGGTCGCTACCGTTTACTGATGAGGCGTGAACAAGTATACAAGTTGGCATGCAACCACCTGCTGACGTCTGACATGGTGTTGACACCATTGCCCACCTCAGAGACCTCGTGGTGCTGGACGGCTCAGGATTTTGCAGAGAATGAGGCTAAAATAGAGAAATTTGCCATCAAATTCAAGGTAACACCCTGGAATTGGAGGGGTTTTTTTTGTTTGTTTTTTTGACAGGTAGATAACATTGGAGGTAATTTAACATTTACAATTCATTTATTTAAAAACAAATAGTATAGTGCTTCCTTTTTTCTGAGAAATGAGACAGTAATGTCATTTTAGAAAGTTTAAATGGTCAAATGTTATTAGCTATTAAAAGTATGTAAAATGTTTTATTTCTTTTGCGATGATTTTTACTGATAATCCTTTTACAGAATGAGAATACATATGGATAAGATATAATTTTAAAATTGTCTTTCAACCATAGATGTAGTGTAGATTGTCACCAAACAAAAAAGGTAATCAAAAGATTTTATATCTGATATGGTTTGATTAATTTTTGCTGAGTTCAAACTAATCAAGTAAAGGCAATCCTATTTACTTATTAATGATCATCAGGTTGCTAGCAAAGCTCAACTTATATGATTCACACTTAAACCAGCCTGCAAATAATCGCACACGTGTCTAAACGTTGAAATTTTCTGATAAATTTAAGGGAAGATCTTCCATACTTTGGTATACATTATGTCTATTTCTCTCTTTTTTAGACAATAGATCTGGCACATGAATTTAAGAAAAGGGTAGAAGAATGCCAAGCAAAGTTACGACAACAGCCCATAGGTATGTTCTGTGTCTGTACTTGTATACAGGGGGAGAGTATTTCAATCATTTCAGTATTTGTAATTTAAACTGTGTATGTTCAAGAATGTATAAATCATTTGGGTTTTATGAAGCTGATTGGTGTCATTGTCTGAATTATAGTTTCAATTACTCTTTCAGTATTTTAAAAGTCTCGATATTTTATTTTAACCATATTAAGATGACTGAAAGATTCAGCGTGCATTATTAAATCTGGAAACAAACACAGTTGCATGTTGTAATAATCTACATTAACAGTATGCTTCAAATTGTTATTAAGTGTTACCTTTGTTATCAGGTTATCTGTTGTATGTACTTTGGCTACATATTGTAGCCGTAGTTACATATGGCTTTGTTTACTTTCTATTATTTTTACTTTTTTTAATAACATGTGTCACTTAAATAACAAATTGTCACCTGTGTTGTATGTTTTAATTGTAACTTATGTAACATATGTTGCACTGTCTATATAGGGCAGAATGAGAGTGGCGAATCTTTAATGAGTCAGTTACTCCTCGATGAGATGGGTAAGGGTGTGTTCAACATGTGTGCTTCAGGCTTCTTATCAACACTGTATACTTGCAGAGCTAAACATAAAACCTAGCGCCCGAGGTACAAATAATCCTGAGGCATGTGATTGGTCAGATTTTAAATCCAACCAAAATGTGACTTACCAGGGGCAAAGGTCATAGCACTAAAGTTTGAGTTCTGTAATTGTTATCTTTGATCGTGATCTGTTTGCCTGTTTTGACCGGACCCAGCCAGACACAGAATTAAGACTTGCTTTTGACCTCGTGCGCAAAGTTTTATAATCACATCAGTCTTAACCAACTTCAAAGATGAAGATTTTCCTCACTTAAAGATCGATTTTTCTTTTTACTTTTTTGTTATATATTTATCTTTGGACTTATTACAAATTTCACTGAAGTTTAAAAATATGTTTATCAATAAAATATACTTTATAATAAATTTGGTATGAAAGTGTACTGTTTAATCTGTGGGCTGAGGATGTACCTTATACAAATGTATGAAATGTTATAAATATTGTCTTTTATTCACATTTTACATTACCGAAAAGTGGGTTATATCATAAATATAATCTTAGAAATTAAAGGTAATTTTCCATCTTATGTATTTCATTTTTTTTAGATTTTATTTTTCTCTATTTTTAAGTTGATTTACTCACTTAGAAAGCAGTGTACCCTGTTTTAAATATATTTTGAACATGCACCATTCCTTTCCACTTTTTCCCATCTGGCTGACATGCAATGTGTCACTTGTTTTGCACACAAGCTTTCTGTTTTCTGATAATCAAAAACATAGCCGGCCTTAACTCCAATAACCGGAATTATATTGATGCATCTTACATACAAAGCATATACAGGCCTTTACTAAAATGACTGTAATTGTATTGATGCAACTTACATACAAAGCATAAACAAAAGTTATCTCTTATCCTTCCTGTATACTCAAGTGGTAGATCGTCAGCTTGCGATCGGGAGGTCCTGGGTTCAAACCCCGGCCGGATCATACCAAAGTCTTTAAAGTTGGTTGTAGTTGCTTCCCTCCTAACACTCTGTGCTTAGGGTACAGCATTACACCTGACTCGTCGGTGTCAGTATATCGGACCGTCCGGGTTCAGTCCCTGGGCATCTCATAAGTGCCCCTGTGCTATAATTATAGAAATGTCGCTGCACAGTATTGGCAAAAATACCGGCAAATCCCATCCCATCCCTTCCTGTATAGTTATAGTTTGGATAAGAATGTTAAGGCCAGCTTTTATTCTATTGTTGTATAGTTATGTACATATAAAATTAGGACTGGGTTATACAATTTTGAGGTCATGTCGGAATTTGTTCTGATTGGTCTGATTTAAGTCTAGATTAATCATCTGACCAATCAAATGCATGATAACAGATTCAAGCTCAAAATAACTTTAATTCCTGAGCTTCAGTGTAAGGGAGATCATATAAATATTTGAATGAGTACCAATGATGCAAGGTTGGCTCGATAATCATGGATATTAATATTCTGAAAACTTATTTGTGAAACACTGACATAGTGGTCATGGATTGCAACTTTACAAAGGTATGTGTATAATCTTCATACACAACATGCTATAATTTGTAAAAGATCAAAATTATCAGTTATCATTGTAAAAGAGCACATTTTTTCATAGGCTTTTGAAAATAGAAATAAAAAAGTGTTCAACCACTAGTCTAAAGTAATGTCTTGCTCCTAATGCTTTATGCCCATTAATAAAAAGTAATTTTTCATGCATATTAGAATCATCACTATTTGATGCTTTTATTAAATGATGTTATCCGACAGTTTGGACCACAAACCCAACAAAAATAAGTTTCTGGTTACCCGACAAGATCTTATGAAATCTTTGTATTAATGTCCATCATCTATATAAAATGTATTTCAGAAACCCCATTACATTGTGCTTATTATATTGGGAAAGAAAGAAAATTGAATAAGAAATTTTCACTGTGTATAGTGTTTAACAATTTAGGTAGTGTTCAAAGTCACCTTTACTTAGACTAAAGTATGAGTTTATGCTCACATTGACCCAAACAGGGGAAAGATATTGTTGCCTGTTTTCGATAAAGGCAAACTGTCACACCATTAAAGCACACATTGTCAGGCATGATCGACTGGCCCTGTCAGCCCATCAAAAATGGTAGTGGTAAAGCACCCTTGTTAACGCTGAAGCAAATATCAAGGCAGTTCCACGACTCCGCCCAATGTAAGGATGTTGTTACTAAGTGTAGTTACCTACCTGGTGCCCAGAGCATACTATTTATATCGTAAACATCAATATATTTTCTAGATTACTAAAATAATGCTAGTTTTGACTATAAACTTAATTTGGTTTTGTTAAGCTTTTTTTTAGTGTTTTTCTTTATCTTTTCTAGTTTTTATTTACTAACCAGGCTTTTGATTATTGTAGTTTTCTTTCTTTACTGAACATATATTAGAATATCACCTCATATTTTTTATAAGGACTTATAACATACTAAAGAGTTGATTGGGAAATCTGATTCCGTGGTTGGTTAGTGCTTCTTGACTCAACTTTTGCTTTTTTAGATTTTTTTGGCTTTGTAAGGTGGCACCAATATTCTGTCCAAATATTCTTTGCTTTATTTGTGTATGAATGCAAATAATATTGCATAGAACAGTTATAAGTCTGTATTCTTGTCATTTTTCTCTTAAAATGGAATACAAATTGACACATAATTTAAAGGAAATTCTGAACCATGCATATTAATTACAGTCTAATCCTGATACTTCAGATCTCAATTCAACGATTTATTTGGTTCATACAAATGCAACACCAATAATCATACCCCCCATCAACAAGGGGATGTGCAGAACCCATGTTGCCCATGTGTCAGCTCAAGGTCAAGGTCACAATAGAAGGTCAAATATCAAACAATCAAATATTAGACATTATGGCGTGTCCGCTCTGTAAGTCCTACACTAATTGAAAGATTTTCTTTAATCTTGGCTCAATTGTTCACCTCAACAAGGGGATGTGCAGAACCCATGTTACTCTTTTGTCGGCTTAAGGTCAAGGTCACACTTGAAGGTAAAAAATTGACTTAGAAAATATTCTTAAATTTTAACATGTATTTGAATATTTCTCAAACTAGAAAAAGTATTTGCTTGAAACTTAAAATATATATGAAGTGTCACAATTAGCATATGCAGGTCAAGTTTCATAACTCTGTATTGCATTTTGACAAAGTTATGCCCCTTTTAAGTCTTCAAATTTACATACAATCAAGTATTAGACAATATGTCGTGTCCACTCTTTAAATCCTATACTAGTGGAAGAATTTTCTTCAAACTTTACTCAAATGTTCAACTCAACAAGGTTATGTGCAGAACCCATGTTACCTTTGTGCCGGCTTAAGGTCAAGGTCACACTTGAAGGTCAAAATTGACTTAGAAAATGTTCTTAAATTTTAACATGTACTTGAATATTTCTGAAATTAGCTAGGTATTTGCTTGAAACTTAAAAGATATATGACGTATCACAAGTAAGATATGCAGGTAAAGTTTCATAACTCTGTACTGCATTTTGAAAAAGTTATGCCCCTTTTTTTAAGTCTTTTAATTTACTTACAATCTATACTAGACAATATGTCGTGTTTGCCCTATAAATTCTATACTTACGTAAGGATTTGCTTCAAACTTAACTCAAATGTTCACCCCAGCTGGGCATTGTGCAGAACCCATCTTACCCTTGTACCAGCTTTGTCAAGGACATTGGTGGGGGTATGAATCGCATTCAGCGATAGTTCTAGTTTGGACTGTAATGAATTGTATTCTTGATGCATTCTACGGCATAACATCTTCATTAAATATATATCAACCTTTTGCTCAATATATTTCACTAAAGAAAACAGCACCTTGTATGCATAATTATGAAATCTAAAGCTGGTAGCAATCAAAAATGCTACATGCTACATTATAGCCAAACAGTCTTTTCAGTGTCATTTTAAGTCATCTTCCTAAGTTATGTTTTGTTGTTTGAAATGGTCTTTATTAGCTGTCTATAATCATCGTAAATGGTCTACCTTACCAATCTTTTGTAAAATTAAATTGTCATTCCTTATCCAAATGTGACCAATCAGATGCTTGAATTGTGAGACAACCCTCGAGCATTTGATTGGTTAGATTTGAAACATAATACAATAACCAGTCGCTTGAGAATGGTCTCTGATTCAGTTTAGGAAAAGTACTAACTGAGCTTGAGTGTAGGCACTGCATACTCAATTTATTCAATTTATTATTTTATACTGTTATGTATGTATAAACCAAGAAAAGTATTATAAAATGTCTTGCCTGTATGAAAAGGAGTTATGAAAAGATGATAAAACATGTTTTACTTATCTAACATTTTATTTCCTTTTTTTCCAGGTTAGTCGTCTTTAGTTATAGCAGCAATCAAGTCACCCATACAGAAACTCCAAAAAAAAAAAAAGAAAGAAAAGAAAGGAGACAGTTGACTGGTTGTCTGATCCCAGAAGGAAATGTCCAGAAAAACAGCACGTGTACAGATGAATAGAAGTCGGGCAGCAGACTAAGTTAACGACCAATGGGAAGACTTACAAATTAGACTATGTCTCCTGTTGTTACTAATATAAAGCACAGAAACTGTTTCAAGCTGTAAACCGATCTGTTATCGACTGGTTCTAAATATGCTTTGAGAATGTGCTAGGAGTAATGCTTATTATTCTCACTTTATTTTCTCAATTTTGAAGATTTTTTGTGTAGCTAAGATTGCTTTGTATTTACCACAATATTGTTATAAGTTTTTTACTGTAGCATTTGTGGTCTTTAGTCAGATACATTACTTATAACGTAGGTAGGTTCACATTTGTAATGCTAAATTGGATTGATGAATTTAATTTTTAAGTCAGTCTTGCAAATCTCGTGGTTATGAAAAATAACAGTTTAATTTCAATGCTTACTATAGAAGAAATTTATGTATTTCAAATAGAGATATTTTGGATTGTATAGATTAGGTAGTAGCAAGTTGGGCGTTTTTGTGTAAGCGTTAAATTTTGATATGAATATTAAACCGATTTTATGCACTGACCTGATATAAACAAATGTGCTTGGTTACATGGAATGTCTTTTTTGTTCATTAACTTTAAAGATTGGTTTTCATTGCTACGTAAGTTGTTTTGATTATTGATGATTATGATAAATGAAAACAACAACAAGATTTCTATGAAAGAAGGTTTAATTTTTACATATAATTCATTTTAAGCAAATATTACTGTTTGAAGTGAGACAGTTGCTGGTTTGTGCTATATTCTTGATTTGTGTATGAATTTGTAAACCAAACATTCTGAAATAACAATGCAACAACCAATAGTGTTTTCATAACATGTCTGGCACTGGCTGAAAAAGAAGCAAACTTATAGATTAGATCACTGGTTGTATTATACATGATTCTGTTTACATATCTATTTAAAAATACCAAAATTACAAATCTTAATTGCTCATTTTTTAACATAAAAGTTATTTGCCTCTTTGTTTCTATTGGTAAATCATATGCACTTAATAGCTTTTGTTTTGGTGGTGTTAATTAAAACTGATGAAATGTTATTTAATATGGTGTTTCCTTTTTGCTGTTTTTATTTTACTTTGCTTATTGTTTAATAATTGTTTAATGTCCAATCATTAAGCTTAAAGTAACTTTGTTTATGTTTTACCAATTTAGGCAAATTTTCTACCAGTGTTAAAAGTTGTATATCTTTATCAGAAAGAACGCTGAATACCACTAGCATTTTTTCTCTTTAATATATTGGCTTCAAACTATTTCAAAACCATGATATTTTGTTCTAATTACATAGTGCAGTAAAATTTAGAAACTGTTTTTCATTTCACTTGTTTAGTACTCAAAAGCTTTCAAACAATCTTTTAAGACATTTTGACATCAGTGACAACGATCGTTTATAAAATTTTGAAATTATATAGGAGTTAAGTACGTTGTTTTTACAAATCTTCCATTTACAACACCTTTACTAATTGATAATAATCATATTGTGGGCATTTTATATTCCTTTCTTAATTCAGTTATCAGGTCACTTGTAGATGTCTGTCATCAAATGGAATGAACAAGAGCTGGCCTAAATTTCCCCATGTGACTTGCCTAAACCATCATTACATTTAGTACTTAGTTTGCCAATATTGTTATAGAGATTTAGATTTTTAAGAAAATGGTGTTAATATAACAGGGCATATTTAGCCAGAATTTTGGCAGACTTAACCCAGCTAATTCAACAATGTTGTCAGCTTAGCTTGCCAACAGCGCGACGCATCAGTCTTAAGGTGTTAACTTCAAAACATTGATGATAATATGGTTTAAATTGTTTTCCACTTCGCCCTAAACAAGGTGAATATCTTTGTTAGAACATGAGTGCTTCAACTGTTTGAATCAATTGCTGCTATGTTCTCTCCTAAACTTGCTTATCGTACCTTACCTTGTGTCTCGATGAAAAAAGTATTTCTCAGTCAATCCCCCCATTCCAAAACTGGAAAAGATATTAGTATTTGATCTAAATAAATTGTGAATGTCACTATCAAGTTTGTGTTGATTTTGATTTGCTTCCAGTAAGAAATAGTCTGGTGTTGTTACTTCCCACTATTAAGAACAGATTTCATGCAGACTTTACGCATTTTACATGAGAGAAAACCAATCCATAAAAAATTAAATCGGTCATTAAGAAATGGTAAAGACAAGCCCATACGGAAAAAATGTAGCTGTATGCGGCGCTGATGAGGCATTTATTAACACTCTTTCTTCAGACAATTATATCTTTAACACCAAGACACCTAAATATACATGTTAGACACCAGTCGCTCGCTTTGTCTGCGTCGCTTTAACTCTTAAGATTCTCACATAGTAGGCACTACCAGGATCAATTAACGATGCATTTTACATTGATGGATGTTGCTTGATACAGTTGAACTGCTACCACTAATGTCATCAGCTGAGTACCACTTGTCACTGCTTGTTTCGCCCTTTTAAACCCAGGACAAGCTCAAAGTGGTGGGCGATAGTGTTGATCAGACACTACCCATTAGTGGACGGCTTCCAGCTACTGGCGTTCCTCCTGAGACACAGCCAGCTGGAGCTCTTTTCAGCAGATTGTGAAGCCTTCTTGATGGCCAACTTTCTTGCCTGTCCCACGATGCCAACATCCTGGAACATCTTCCCCAATGATGGTGCGGGGAACCCTCGACATCCAACCTCGACTGGGTAGTTCCAAGCCTTCCATCCAGCCTGCCTACACTCCTGGATGAGGTCTTCATACTTGGCCTTCTTGCGCTCGTACGCTTGGGTACATCTTTCTTCCCAGGGCACCGTCAACTCCACAATGACAATCTTTTTTGCCTTGGTTGAGGACAACACTATGTCGGGACGGAGGGTGGTGTGGACAATGTCTGGAAATTGTAGTTGTTTCCCAATGTCTGCCTGCAGCACCCAGTCATTAGAGCTGTCAAGTATGCTGCAGGGTTGTCCTCCCTTGTTGCCTTCTATCCTTGCCCCTGCCTGGATAAAGTTGATGTGCCTGGGCTTGACATGTACCCGCACCTTCTTCTTCTGTCTCTCGAGGGTGTCAGCTATCTCCCGAAGTACCTGGTCGTGTCTCCATCGATATCTTCCATGGGACAAAGCTTCTTTACACGACGACAGAATGTGGTCCAGAGTAGCTCTGCTTCCGCATAGCGCACACTCAGCAGCTTCCGCCAGCCCCCATCTCTGAAGGTTGGCAGGTGTTAGCAAGACATCATATACCGCCCTGATCAGGAATTGGAGTTGGAAAAACTGGTATTATTATATTTCGGTATGTAACATACCTAAAATAGGAAAAATGTGTTATCAAGAATTTCTACTGACGCGAATGGCTCTGATATTTATCAAGCTGACCTTGCTTCAGCATTTTGAAATAGTTGCGCAGAAAAATGTTCATGATGTACCTTATTAGAATAATATATTTGCTCATTCTTTACTACATGAGAAAGTGTATATATATTTATATATACATACATACCTACCTATATACCTACCTACATACATACATATATATATATATATATGGATACAGCCAGTTTAACTACGTCCCAGAAAGGTCAGGGGTCAACTCTGACATTGTTGCAATGCTCATTTGACATAGGTCTTTGTCATATAATCTAATCGAACAGTTAAATGAATAAACATTCATTGTAGACACACAAATTTGTGCAATATTTCAATGATTAGTAAGATCATGGTATAAAGCCATAGAATTGTGACTAAGGATTCAGTGTTTGATGGTCTCAGTCTCCCTAGATATCATAGAACGAAATGATTGTTTCTTCATCTTGATGGACGTTTTATTTAACTATTGTTCGACCAACAGAACGACGAAATTCAGGATCGATATACAGATGAATTCGTTGAAGAAATTTCATAAACACAACTCTTAAGCATACCTACAAACATATAAATCGTGTGAAACGATTTCTCAAAAGCATTTTCTAATAATTTCACTTTTTGTCGGAGTCAAACGTCAAATGTTCGGCTTATATGGATTTTTTTCCGGGGCATAGCTGTTGTTAGTTGTGACTTCAGGGAACAGATTGGTTAGAAGTCGTACATGGTAACGTCTAGTAGACATTTTTATTCGAATAGATCGAATAAATCGAATTTCTTTTAATTGCTCGCATCTAAGAAACCCCTTAGAAAATTTTAAGCACCCAAGTCGGTTCCTTTAGCCAACTAACTGTATCAAGGCGGTAACTGTTCGGTTTGCTCTTTTTGTTTTTTTAAAAACTTATCACAGATTTGTTCTTACTTTTACGTTTGGCTTGCATGTGAATACCTTTGTCTTGTGCCTTTTCAAATTTTGGTATATGTTGCCATGCTCATGGGATTATGTTATATTCCTTTATTTGTGTTTTGAACATCTAACCGGTACACTTATGTAATTTTCATAGATTGGCGATATCTGGCAAGAACCACTTAGCAGTTAGCATGGCAGGACAGATTGAAGACCGCTCACATAAAAAGTTTTCATAATTACCTCTATACTATAGATAGTTTCTACATCAGTGAAAATCCCTTATCTTGGCAACCATCTTTGATGGTAACTTTAAGGGATTTTCATATGAATTGTATAGAAGGGTAAATTTTATTTTCTTGTAATTTCTTCATTTGTGGTCTGAAAATTTAAAGCTAAACATCACTGGAAAGCTCTTGAAATTCATATTTTTGAATACAATATTCTTACAATTGATATATGCACAAAGAATTAATACACAGAACTAAATAAAATTATTGGCTCATACTTAAAACAAAATGAACAGTGTAACGTTTTCGGTTGTATTTCTATAACCTTTTAAACTATCAAAATATAGTTTTGATATTTAAAATACTTTATAAAAGCTGTTAAATTTAATATAAAATACATTAAAATAGACTGAAAAATAAAAACACAGTGGTGAGTTTAATTCAGCACATATTGCCCAATTTTCGGCCTGCTTTATCTGCTGTCCATGAAGATGGATGCCTTAAACTGTCTTATCAGTGTCGATGACATCCCATGGAAACTGTCTATAAAAAAAACTTTCAACCGAATCGAATCGCAGATTTACTAAGATTTTTCAATGTTCCATTTAACAAAGTGTTGCTTGTCCTTGGTTTAAATTCATTTTAAAATATGTCTCTTAATAAAATAAGGAATTTGGAATATTTATTTGGAATGGAATTGCATAGAATTGAAAATAAAGCAAAAATATTGTCATTCACATGGGAAAATTTATCACTATTACAAACACTGAACTTTTTGTGGCAGGTGTCATTGTAGTAAAAGCATTGTAAAAAGGAATAGAAGAATGTCTTGGAAGATATCTTAAAAATATTAATAAACAGTTATAAAATTTTTAAAAATAAATGAAAACAGCCTTAATGTAAACAAACATTCGTTAAATGTAGGCTCTATGAGTGTTTGAACATCTATAGTTTACAAATATAACCATTTATCGCAAGCAATATAATTTAAATTATATCTTGACAATTGCTTGCAATTAACCACAAAAAGTAAAACAATGCATGTTATTTTTCACTCAAACAACTAGCGAGAATCAAATTGTATTCACAAAACATGTATCGAGTTTTTCCGGACATGTACGGAATAGGCCGAAGATTATGGGGATATAGTTAAATGATATCAGACGTGTCCATTCATAAACGGATAAACACTCGGTCATATGAATGTTGTTTTGAGAATTTTTAGAACGATTGTATATACTACGAAGAATGTTCAAGACAAGTCAAGACGTAGACAGCTACGTTACACGAATCCTGAACAAGAGAAAAGGAGAAAAAGAGGTTAGTGTTAGAATTTTATTATTGCTTACTTTCACTTTCGAGTTTTATATTTAATAGATAAATATTGAACACATTTGTCATGCAGTATACTTATATCATTTCACAATTCAAGTACATATTATAAAAGAATTAAACGTATCACTGATATATTGAACTGGTTAATATAGTTACTCAGTCAAATCACAAAGAACTTAAGCTTGTCAACCAGCAACATACAATTCTCTCATCACGGATTATTTATTACTTGTTAAATACGCAATGTCATTGACTCTTAGCACACAATCATAATATATAATTACGATCATATTCTTTCAACTGTATTTTTTGTTCCCCCAATTAAATGAGAAAACAACGCAATTTCAAATATATGGCAACCGTTTATAAGTCAATGAGTGCATGAGATTTCCTGAAAATCTACTTTCACTATGCCAAGCCAGTCTGAACACATTTTCATTTCCGCCTTTTTTCGAAAAGTTTCGGATTGTGCCGAGGTGTTCCGAGTGCATGTCAAAACCAACAAGCAACGTATTCGGAGTGTAACAAATGGGTATTTAAACATAATACATGTATCGAGTTTTCATTAGTACAACCTGCAGAACAAACATGTCCATTATTAGTCAGTGCTATTAGTTATAATTGTTATTATTGTTATCATTGCTACTACTACTATTGTTACTGTTATTATTATTATCATTATTATATCATTATTGTTATTATTATCAATATTATTACTGATTTTATTATGAGTAATACTTTCATTATACCTTTATTGCCGTTATTATAAATAACATTACTAAGTATACTTTAATTAGCTTTTCCGTTATGTACTTATTGTTATCACCATTTTCGCCAAAGTCACTATTGTTATCATATTCAAAACATTTTCTTATCTCCCTCACAATGAAAGTTAACATAATCAACCTCATCATCATCATCATCATCATCATCATCATCTTGAAATGCATATATACTCGCACGAAAAAGATAGTTTGCACATGGTTGGAGGGAAATCTTTTATACGCATAGAAGCTAAATGTATACAGAATGTACACATAATTATATTGCTTTCGTATCTCCTTGCGTTGGTCCGTAAACGAAAACGTCCCAACAGATCCCTACTGATTTTCACGTATTTGACAAACATCCGAACATGCTTTCACCCTTATATTATTTATATTCAAAATAATTTCATAATTATCTAACATTAGTTAAGATAAAATCCTCCAGATAATACATATTGCACTGATTAATGCCAAATATGCCTGTCTGTATTTTGATTCTATTTGCATTAAATTCTTTTAACCAAATACACACTTTCTATTTCGTGTATAAATTACATATACATTATACATTCGATTCTGGTGAAATTGTTTATAGTTTCATATCCTAATATATACTTAGTATCACAGGACAGAGAAACATACATGTAACATAAAAACATGCAAGTTAGTTTTATTTTTATGTTTGATTGTATCGTTACAAATACAGTTGTTGAATCGCAGACCTTTTTCATAGACAGGATTGTCGTAATCGTGTTACTCTATACAGTTATGGAAGGTGGAATTCATCTCATCTGTTTCGTAAATAGAAAGCTCGTTCCTGTATAGTGTACTTTTTACAATTAATTAATTTTTGCCGTTAATCTAGTTTTCTTACAAAAATGATATTCATAATAAGACATAGACGTGTTTGTTTTGTTTTTGTTTTGTTTTAATTTATTACTCTTTTTCTGCAAAGCCGAATATCATCTTTTTATGACATTTACAGTTTTATACATCATAGACATGAAAATCAATCGTGAAGTATAAAATTAATTTTAGTTTCTTAACATTGTGTTGCCTACTACTCGTATTTTCCTTGGTTTATTAGCTGCCCACACCAGTATGACAGCTGTATAAAACATGTTTAATAACAGCAAAGTTGCTGTTGTTTGAATGATTTCGTATTACGCAAAATGTACTGTTGAACAATACCTCGACGACGACCTTTGATGTTTTGCATCAGTTTTCTTTTTCTTTGTTTATACCTCAAATGAGGCAATGGTCATTTCGCACGCTTCTGAGACAATTTTAATGCGGTGTTCTTTCAAACACATCTACGTCTTCTCCACCCTATCTGCATTTTTGGAGCTTTAATCGAATGATCATAGATAATGCAGTGACCATTTTTATAGCATGCTTTTCAAGACAAAAAAAGGCGCTTATCGGCACCGCTCGATGACGCTCTCTAGAGCGATGCCTCTTATAGAATGCAGTCTTTATGGGGAACATAATGTAGTAGGCAATAACAGGAAATCACAGCTGTTCTGTGAGATGTTTGTCAGAGAAAAATAAACAGAGAAGTAAGCTTTAAACACGGTAGATTGCAACCAAAAATGTAGCTTGCAATTACAACACGTGGCAGGCATTAATAAGACTTTGCAGCTGTTTGGCAAGGTATTGTTTAACAAATAAAAACAAGTATGCCGATGTTGACAAAGAAATCTAGTAATTACATACGTAGCTGACAACAAGAAAGCAAGCAATATAGCTGATAGTCTAGTTCCCACCTAAGTTACGGTTGGTTACTCTCAAATGTTTATGTAATGAATTGACTGTTTAATGTGCATACTCACTGTGGCGTATGTCTCACAGTGCTCTCGTAGTTTAAAGGTAGGGTTAACAAAGCAAAACTTGAAACACATTATTTTCTTTTTCGTGTTATACAGCGAGATAAACTGTTTTTACCGTGCTAGTGTTTACCTGATTTGAACAGACACGCATTTCTGATACATGCAGTATTTCATATAGTTTCTGATGGTGTATATAGATCTCGCTGAAGAAATGAAATAGCTTAACATGAATCTTTCCTCTCTAACTCTATCTCATTCTCTCCTCACTCTCTGTCTGTCACCGCTCTTCCTATCTGTCCATGAAATCATCCTCTCTTTATTGTTTCTTTTCAATATATTGCTTATATGTGCCATTTAACTATTGTGTCAACAACTGTGTCTCAAGGCCTTGGCTTGGCTGCCATCCTGGTACTTTTCCCCATATTACTTCCAAGGTCTATGACTGGAGTAGCTGATATGTAAATTATGTAAAATGTCAGGGCACATTGAAATCCTTTTTTGTAGGCATCAGCTTATTTCAATTGTTAAGAACACTTAAAATGTTTTAAACAATATTTTAATGAAGAGCATGTTATTTGAGAAAGGGTTACAAATGAGTAGGTGCGCTTTTCGGCTGGTGTGCGTCAAACACTTGATGGCCAGTTAATATTTGGTTTAAATCAGGATACTATTACCACATTCAGTACGTAAATCTTATAGGAGGAGAAAGTTGGAAATTTATTTTTGGTGTGATTCGAGTTACGGCCAATGTGTTTGTTTGGTATATAGACTCCTTTTGAGATGAGACCATTTAGATTGCTTATAGGGCCAATCAGTGAAGGTCAATGTCGCTCTTACTAAAATAAATTTTCGGTTTGACTAAATTTAAAATTTGGTATAACTTATCAACATCATATAGAAAATTGCCGTGTCCTACTTAATTTAACTGTCTTCGTTATTTTATCAAACATAATTTGACGTAACCCTCCTGTGGTGATGGTGTCGTTAATTTGTTTTATCAAATAGGAAACTATCTTGTCGGTGTATGATTTCACAAATACATTGTAAAAAGAGAACTAGTAATGTTATCAATATAATCGAGTGTTTAAATAGTTTTAATAATACTTAACCAAAACATGCGAATATACGTGCATGTGGATTTGGGTAGGTCACTAGATATCAGTATAAAATAACTACTACTTTTGTTTTGCATGCTTTTGATGCTATAGACATTGTATAAACATTGTTTGTTAAAACTTGGCAGTTTAACCCCAATTTAAGTTAATGCCAATATTGTAAATATAGTTTTTATACTTTTTTATATTTTCACTAAAAATACATTAACGTTCCATCTTATTCAAATAGACACAAAGAATCTCATATTTGCTTTCTCTTGTTATACCCCTATTTCATGTTACAAAACAAAATGACAATTTACAAAAAAGATCGTTAAGCTTTAACCGAAAATTACTTGCATTTCAGGGAAGTTCAAGAGGTTTCCAGTTTGCTAAGCTATATCATGACGTTGGAGACAATATCTCAGCTAAGAGGTACGACCTTTACACTTATATAAAAATAATAAGAATTCTGGAATAAACTTTCTTGTATGTTGTGCTTAAAACACTTCTGTCTGAATAGATCAATAAGCGTAGGTTCTAATCAAGCTGACTGACATGATTTAACACATACAAATGAAAAATAATATATTTATGTCAAAAGGAAACTGTTGTTTTCCTGAAGGTCTGTTGTTTCTCCAGCCTATACAATCATCTTATTAAGACAAATGACCGTGGAGGTGGTAGTTTAAAAATACGTTAACAAACTTAAACAGAAATGAAAATCTAAAACAGTGGCATACACTTAACATACTGTTGGAGTCAGATTCTACTCGTTTTATTTCAGACATCTGCAGGCATTCCTCAGTGTTCAGCAGGCAGTGCCACAGGCCCACAAACTACTGGGGCAGATTCACGAATCCCTGCATGAGAAGACACAAGCCTTGAATGCATACAAGAGGTGAGTCTGGCTAGTGCGGAGTGTTGACTTGTAGATACAGTTTGTCACTTTAATGATCCAATGACAAACTTTTGGACACAGAAGTTTAATGTCTCATCAGCACGCTTTACATGGAGAGCATATTTACTTAAAAGATATAATGCTGTCATCTGGCGTATCGCGTTCAGAACCGCATGCCGTCTACTCCTGATAAGATACCTGGTTTTCTTAATTTGTAAATAGCTATCTCTGCAACGGCGCTCAAATATAAAAAATACCTGTTTGCAATAACTACTTGGGATTTATGCTTTACTATTCATAGTGATCTAGGGCATCAATAAATAGAATTTTGCAGGAACTTTTTAGGTAAAAGTGACTTACCTGGTTACGTAAGAAAAAAAAAGGTTCACAATGTAGAATTAAACTTTTAAGTGCAAATACAGAGACTAAGTTGGCAAGTAAATGCTTTTTTATTTTCAATTAATATACCATCGGCAACTTTATTATCATTCACATGAGCTCAAGTTGTGGATTTATATGGAAGTTTTATATTTTGCATAAAATAATCAATACACAATGTTTTATAGTGGGTTAGAGAGAAATGGAACTAATCACAGAACTGAACGTGAGATTGGTCAATCTAACCGTCGGATGATATATTGCAACGTCAAAATAGTTCACCCATGGGCAAAAATATTCTAGTGTCACATTCGATCATTTGATTAATTCTATTAGTGTCTACATGTACTTAAGACTGTCTTTATTATTAGTTTTTTTCTTCCTTTTCAGATCCCTGGATCTTTATAATGATCAAGATGACCTGATTTTGAGAAGTAAGCATTGTCGTCTGTTAACATTAAAACATGAAACTCTTTTTATTCTTATTCTACTTAAATATTCGATATGAAAATTTAGATTTATAATTCTTAAGAGACATTACACATACGATTTACATAAATATTGGCACATGAATGAGAATGTAAATCCGTCCTCTTATTATGGTTTGAATGTTTCTTTCATGACTAGGGCAAGTGCTTTTAACCAACAAAAACAACAGTTGTGTAAAGACGGTCCTCCATTCGCCATGTGCTTTAAGCTTTAGGTGATAAGCTGGCTTTTGTTTACATTCTTAAACGCCAGTTTATGTAGATTCCAGAAAACTTCGATGACTTCATGTTTTTTCGTTTGCTTATTGGGTTTATCGTCCCTCCAACAATATTAAGGACTGTGTCCACTTGAAGCAAAAATAGTGCTGCCTTCACTGTGTAAAGCACGCACTGAACACCCAGTCACATTATCCTGACACTGGGCCAACCAGTCGTGGATCTATCCTTATCTTTGCTGGAGCGTCAGCAAGTGAGCTAAAACCCTACCACTTTTTACGACTTTGGTATGTGGCAACCTGGGATCGACCCCGGGACCTCCCGTACCTAGAGCCGAATCTCTACCGATTGAGCTACCAGGTTTTGTGATTTCATGTTTAAAGTAAATCTCATTGTATATAATTATGGTGAAATAAAGTACTTTTTTTTTTTTTTTAAATCTTGCTCTTCAATAAACACACACAGCAGTGACATATTGAACAAAATAGCTGTTTAATTGAACTGATACTTCCGATCTGTTTCCAGTTCTTTTTCTATTTTGAAAAATATGGTACCATAAAACTGAAAGCTTATATCATGATTAAAGAGGGTCTTCTTTTGCTTACATATATACTTTGAACGCAGGCTGCCAATGGTGTGTAAAGATATTCATACATTAATGTGAACAATATTTTTAATCAAACAATTGTTAGGATATTTTACCATTTAGGTAAGCCTTATACATAACTCAGTTGTATTTCAGTTTGTGAGCTGTACAGTGATGTAGATATCCCTGCCAACAAAAGGACAATCCAGGTAAATTACCCTTACCTGTTAATCACAAATCGATCATCTCTGCTATTGGAAGCCTTCTGAACAGAATCTGATGCACTATTTACTTCATGCTTATGCTTATGATAAGGAGAGGGCAAGAGGCACTACAATAGCCTAATGTGCAAAGGGTCGCCGGTTTGACTTTAGACAGAACATGCCGGCGTATTTTGGCGTACAATTATTTTGATACAACTTTTTTTTTATTCAAGAATAGCATCAAGACTAGTTGACCCGGTGTCAAACTGTAATGACAGAATGTGATGTTACTGTAACAAGTAAATATAGCAAGTAACTGCACTGAAGACAGCAATATATCTGCTACATGTAAACTTCTTGTATAATCCTGCCTGTTTAATTATATAAAACGTCCTTTAAATTCAAATGTCACTGTCCGATACACCGTTCCAATGCACTGAAGAGAAATCGTGTAATCTAAGCAAGACTTCTAAATGATTTTTTGTTTATTTAAGGTAATGAAACGCAAAAGAAATAACATAAGTATGTCATTTTAATTGACGCCGGATCAATATTTCGGCATAAGTATGATATGTATTGACTTTCTCGTGTGAAGAAGGTTTTCATTTTGTGTGCTAGTATGTCAGTTAATAATTTGATTTATATTGCAGTTTTGGATTGACAAGGCAGAAAAGAGACTCCCGGATAATGAAACCATTGTCAAACTAAAGGTAGTTTTAAATGTGCATCATAAATACTTGTGTTAAAACATTAAACCCTACAATTGTACACATCCTTGTTTTCTCCATGGCACATAACCTCAAGATTAATAATCCGCAATATTTTTTCCCTTAACAATATGATGATAAAGGTAAAGCATGTAAGGCAATTAAACTAAACCCAAATCCTAATAACCATTTTCATCTATGGTTATCTATCAGAGATCATTTCAATCAAACGCTGTACAGCAATTTCATTTATTTGGAAAAAAGCATTTACCACGGTCCCAGGAACGATGAAACCGCGTTCCCTGTGTCGCAAAGAAATTCCAAAACCCCTTCCTAGTCAATGTCGTCTTTAAACTCTACTCTACTGTCGACCACCACTGTGACTGACCCCTTTGAAGTATTAGTTGGGACCCAGCAAGATCCAAGATTTTGTACTAAGACAACTCATCTTCATTACCGTACTATTCGAATTAACTAGCAGTTCCAGAAGTAAAAATCCCTGTGAGTTCATTTACGCCGATTACCAAGTAATCTTCATAATCAATCAAGCTGAGGACAATGAACCATGCATTCGGTGGACTGAAATGTTGGAACACACTCTAAAAAATGAGCACAGTGAAAGTATTGTGTCCTAAAAGAAGTTTGGTCCGTCCTCCAACTCTGCTGCCCCTGCCTTTTTGTTTGTCACATACTTTGGAACCCTCCCACCCCCTGCTCCGAGGTATGAAGCTTTAATAATCTAAGCATCATCATCGACTCAAGTAACCACACCGATTCTTTTTATACAAGCAGATATGAGAAAGCTGGATTTTGGAAGCTCATTGGATTGAACTTGAATCACCTTGACTACTCGCGGTCAGTTATGCATGGGAAAAAGTACTGCGTCTTTAGAACAAATTTGTATTTCTAAAGAGACGAGACGCGTCAACTGTGTGCAGGAAAGCTTTAAATGTTAGCATTAAATTTGTTATCTGTTGAAACTGGAACTGCAGATTTATGAATGAACAATGTCGAGTACGAATATTAATGATTGACTAGAGGAAATAGTCGAAATTGGAATCGAACAACTATTTGAACGAGTGTTCCACTGACAATGACGTAACTACTACGCCAAGATGTTTGGAATATCCTGCGCGGGGATCACCACCTTCTGCGGCTCTGAGCAGTGTTATGTAACGGAATAGATCATTCGTATCATCTCAGCATCTCATTCTTAAGCTACCGCACGTTTTTGGAGAGAAATGGCGCACTAGGGACTTTCATATTCAGACCACAGGGGTGAAAGAGGTAGGGGTAAATTTCAAATTCAGTTTATTTTGGTTGAATCCGGTAGAATGTTTGTACATTTATTTTAGACCTAACGTAAGTTAAAAGCAAAATCATATAGAAAGATGGAATGTTTAATAAAATGGTTTTAATAAATAGACACAACCCATCAAACAGTTTTATCTCTCTAAGAGGTGGTTTGATTGGCAGCCGTGTAAATCGTTGTGGAAGATAAAATCCAACCAAGTAAAGAAAGTGTTATTGCTTTGTGCGGTGGTCGAGTGGATAGACTGACAGCCCTGTAATGCCTGGTAGAAGATAAAATCCAACAATGTCAAAAGTGTCATTGTCCTATGAGGTGGCGGAATGATAAGAATGACAGACGTATTAGTCCTGGTTGAACATAAAACACACCCTAACAAAATTGTGAACGTTTTATTGGGATAGGCGAATTTTTAGAGACACAACCTTGTACATCTTGGTGGAACGTAATACCCAAATAAACCAAAAAGCTTAATCGATTTTTGTAATTGCAGAGGGGTTACAGTGGCAGTCATGTAACTTCTCAGTCCTCGGTCATTTTAAAATAAAGGGTAAGAATCCGGACCGTAATGAAAACTTTTTGTGGGCGATAACGGTAAACCAGCTGGCTGTATTTTACCTGTGGCTCTAGCCATGTTTTGTTTGGGGTCTTTATCAATAAGCCCACCATAATGGTTTTATTTCAAAACAAACATACATTTATATAATATGGTTTTAAAAGTGGTATTTCAGGTATTTGTGCGCCTTTTACTCGGTGATTTAGGCAAATGCATTAGATGGAAAATAAATAACAAATGCATGCTCCAGTTTATTGTGCTTTATAATCAGAACTTACATAATAAGGCTATATTCGGGCTTCTGACTTAAGTGTTCATATGTTTAATAGATGCGGGGGTCGAATGATGGATTGGAACGTAGCCATTCAAAATTGATTCTTCATTCAAACAGTCCTCCTGTTGAATGATAGTTTTAATAACAGTCAATTTACCATAAAGTATACAATAAATTATCACATTTTATCAATTATTCCAAATATCAATTTGGCTTTGAACATGAGTTGGGCAGATGCAACTTACGCTGATCGTAGCGTGATAGTTGTTAAGAAAGACATTGACAAATGCAATCGGGTGCATATGACTTTGATAGCTCAGCACCGTTGAAATTATGTTAAACTGTTAACAATTATTTCTATCGTAGAATATATATAAAACAACTAGGTAAGTATAGGTTGCTGGAAAAGGTAAAGGATTAAGAACGACTTGAAGTCTAACATAATGACTAGCATACATGTACATGCTTTCATAAATATTACTTTCTTTTATCATTCAGGAGAGACTGAAAGATGAGGATAGCAGTACCGAATGGGAAGAGTTTCTTGGTCTCATCAGTAAAGAATTGGTAGGTGGTGTTCCAGACCATCAGACAATGATTGAATCTGGCATGGTGTAGAAATATATCACATAGTTCTCAGTAAAATATTTTACTGTATATTGTCATCTAAAGTAACACTTTAACAATAATCTAACGGGTACAGGATTAGTTATATACTGTGTGGATAAGAATTTTAATTATGTGTCCTTACATATGTTCCCACCAAGTCCTCAATATATGAAGCTACATGGTTATACCGACTTTTTAGTAACTTAATTTACTTTCCTTATTTCTGCTGAATGTGTTAACAATTATTGCTAACGTTAAAGTTAAAGCTTATTGAAGTACAATTTAAAATTATTAAGTCATTTTATTTGATTAAGGTCACACAGTTCTGTTATAACCTATAAATAAAATTCGAGATGTTAAGAGAACTTGAGAAAAGTTTCTCGTTTAGAAGTATCAAAAGATCTCTTTACAAAGTGTTGGTGTGATTCTTAACTTATGCCATTCACATATGTTATTTAGTAAAATACCTATTTGATTCTACTTTTCAGAAGACCAATCCAGGGAATGTGCAACTGCATGTAAAAGTGGTGAGTCTATTGCGAAGACATCTCGGAATGGAGTCAGCGTATAATCACGCCATCACAGCGGCGACGAAACTCGCATTTGTCTCATGTCCCGACTGGTACGAGTGTCTCCTGGAGCTCTTTCAGGTTTGTGAAAACCAAACTCGTTCATACCTTAAGGCTGTTACCGAGCGGTTAGAGTCGCTCCGCAATTCTTACTGTGTCAGCTTAAGCAAGAGTTAAGGCGAGAACTTTTACTGAAAAATATCATCAATAGACTTGGGATGTGGGTTTTCCGCGGTAGATAGCCATAAGGAGCATACACATGTTATTGTAGTCTATGATTTAGTGTAATTTCTTTTGATGGGATGATGCTTGTAGGCATACACCCTACCAATATTGGGATCGTTTTATTGGGATATAAATAATTATATACATACGGATTAACGAAACCTTTTGAAACAGCATATTTCACTTGCTCACAAAGGCCTGTTCGTGTCCCATGATAATTTAATAAAGAGCAAAATATATTAAAACATATATCGTTTCTTAAATCAAAACGGACGATATTCTTCCACTCCCAACATTTCAAAGCCGTATTTTTCAAAAACTCCCACTGTAACTTACAACAAAGCATCAAAATGACAGACAGTAACACACTTCACTTTTCGACGAAATAAAACCTGCTGAACAATAAAGCTTTTCTAAATAAAATGCAAGATGTTTTGTCACTACTAACTATACAATATATTCCCACTTGCTTAATTAACGCCTTAAGGCTTTTGAAAATACAAAAATTAAACGGTAAAAATGCACAAATAGTAAATACAGTGTAAAACAATTACATTGTCTGATTTTCATTAAAAAGGCATATGAGGAACAGACAGATTGCAAGAGGGATGAGACATTCCAGACATTGAAATTGTTTGCCCTGAGTAGTCTGGCGTTTCTGAAGCTGGGGCATGAGGAACAAAATCTAGCAGCTGCCGTCAACGTTATCTATCAGTAAGTGAGACTAAAACAGCTGTGGTAATAAAAGAGGCTTTTAGCTAATGATGTTTGTTGAAGATAAAGTGAAATGGGTAGAATTTACGCTGCAACACAGACTTTCATTACATGAAGAGTTTCATCTTAACTAAGACATATCGTATGGTAACTAAATTTGAAACTAACAGTTGCAAGTCTACATGCAACGATCACAGGTTTTACTTCTAGTCTCATGTATTTTGTATTGTGTCTTGCAGGACAAGGGCATGATTAAAATGAGTACATTTTATTATTAGTTAATGTCGTAAAAATTAATGTGCAGAAGTAGAAACTTGGTTGTTTCAAATTTGACGCCCCTACATAGCGACCAATTTAGTTTTAAATACGTCGTCATTAATTTGATCATACTTCTGTTGTTTGCAGGTTAGACCAAGTGTTGTTTGAGTGCAGTGGAATACAGAAACAGACTGCCGATTGGTCAGAATTCCTTAGAGAGATGAAAGGGCAGCTTCTGTACCTAGCAGGGCTATTGCTACTGAAGAGAGCTCTCATGGTATGTTACCCACTTGAAAACATTTTATATTTTATACCTGGGACTTTGTTCTGTATTTGTAAGTTGGTATGTTACTAACACAACAACAGCTTATATTTCTGTTTAAAAAATGTGTATGTCACTCAAAATAAGCGTTTTGTAATTTTGCTGCAAACGGATGCTATAGTCCTACACAGAACGTCCTTCTGGTAAAATATGCTAAAACAAAGTGATTATTCCTGGGCAAATATTGTAGCTCCAGACACAAGACATGTAACATCTATTGGACCTGCCTTTCCCATTTCAATGGCTAACTGACTTCTGAGTAGCCTTTGCAAATATTGTAGTTACAGACATAAAAATTAAACAGCTACTGGACTTTGCAGTCTCATTACAATTGTTTATTGACTTCATAGGGGCCCTTAATGTCACAGACTTTTTCACGATAAAACAAATATTTTACAGAAAATTTTGCGTTTACTTTTATTGTTTCCTAATATATTGTCTGCTCAAATTTAAATTTGACAACAATGAGATTTGATTCGTGTATCTGACCAAAGCCAAAAAACATATGTTATTAAGCCGTAGCCAGAAATCAGCAAAAATAATCCTTTTCAGACTGAGGTGGAGTGGCAAGATGCAAAATCGTTCAGTGCGATATGTTTCCTGCTAGGGGAGACCATGAAGCCCATGGATCTGAAAAGTCGTTTGTTCCAAGAGTTGCCCAAAGACAACCGCAAATTCTATGAGCGGGTTCGGGTGATGGGATACGACAGATTAAGTCAGGGTGGTAGGTATTAATGTGTTTTACTTAGCATGAAAATGTCTACTCGTCCTTTTGCTGTTTCGGCAAAATACATGAGCTTTGTGAAAATGGTTGTGCCATGACACAAAAGCAGACATTTATAGAAATGTGCTATAACAAAAAAAGGTTTCATTGATTTCTTTCTTCTTTACAAAGTGTATTTTGATTATTACAACCCAGACAGCTGTTGGTGTACTGCATTTTTACTATAACTTATATGATATCGTACTGAAGATTTACATGTTATGAGTTTATTTACCTTTATTAATATGCCATTTTACTGAGTGAAATCAGTTCTTGTTATAAGACCTGCCTATGATTTCACGATACTTTTGGTTTAAGTGTTTTTTCTTTTGCCGTGATAGTATGCTTCTATCAACTAAAAATGTGATTTCCTGCGTTTTTAAAAATATGTTTTTTATTTCAATTAATATCACTTCTTTCAGCATTTTACATACAAAGATCTCGCACCTGGAAACGTTAACGAAGGTCAAGACATGTCGTAAGTTCTTTTTTAATAGGTGTATCGTTCGTTTCTAGTAAGTATTTTAATTTGTTATCTTCTCACTCCAGGTCACATGATTCACGAGCTAAAAAGGAATGAACCTGATTGGGCAGCCAAGTTACGCCAGCGTCTTTGGACGCCCCATGGACGGGAGGCACTATACAACCTGTTGTTCACCAGTAACAAGCTGAATGGCATGAAGAGCACGTCGTTCCTGCTTCAGGATGACATTCTGGCCAACACTACCTTTCTAATGCCCACCAGCGAACAGCTCAAGAGGTATGACTCAGGTAAGATTGTTCTTGTTGTTTTTTTACATTATATTCTCCTATTTAAACATAGTTACACTAGGAATATACAATTGATTCAGGTATGCATGAGTTCTTTAGTCTATTAGTATGTCTAGTACTATTCGTAACACAATACCATTTTATTCAAACTTAATGTTGTGGCTGAGCATTATTGTCGTCTCATTTCAACGTATTTAAATGTACCAGCATCATAGCCTTTGGAGAAATTATTAAACATTTGCTATGAGCTCTGATTAAATTTATTTTTTTGAACATATTGACCACTTTTAAAACAATACATGGGTAATAAATACATGCCAGATTTTGTTTAATAGAAATCGAAAATAAAATAGTAGATGTGTTATTATGATAAGTTGCAAAACAATAAGATAAACAATATATAAATCAGTGCTTACCTTCTTTAGGTAACACATTAACCACTGTACCTAGACACATAAGTTATTGTTTATGAATATAACCGATTTAGGAATTGGCGGTATAATCAATTCACCTACTCTGTGTGTAATTCAGTGGCGTTCAAACTACATGCCAGCCGCCTCAACCATCTTGTATGGTTGGCCCTCAGATACTTCAAGGAGGATGTTCAACCCGACTATGAACAGCTCTGTAAGGACATCACTATTTATTTTGTGTAACATTACTTATGATATCAATCCAGGATTTCACCAAGTTTTAGTTCGTAAACAATGTTTGACATACTTGCATGCATACTTTTACCAACTTTTTTTTATGTATCTTGAGTCTTTGTTTCACTACGAATTTAAGCAATGTAAAATACTTAGTTAATCATTGTTACGTAATTTTAATTCCTGTTGTTTTTACGGATGGAAACACTGTTTACCATGGGAGCATGGGGAAGCCGTTTTGTTGTTGTTGTGACTACAGTTCTTCTAGATGTTGTTGCCTAGCTACAGAGTAAATTATGGACAATCGTCTGTTTATATTACAAATTCATATTGATCAACAAACCATAACTATTGAGGGTAGTAAGTTTATTAAACACTTCTAGGTAAAATTACTTACAAACATTGATTTATTAAACTTTAAAACACATGTAAGGAATACAAATGGTTGCAGTTTAATTCAAAATTGCATATACTTGTCAAACATCTGTTAAGATCATGTATCAAAATTGCGTCTACCCCGCGTTTTTGTTCCGGGATAGCGTTAAATTACATTAATCCTGTAATTGGAATTCCAGAAAAGCATTTCATTGCATGTTCACCTCAGATTCTATTCCGTGTTCACTTGGTTATTTAACAGAAATTTAAGTTATTTAAAATTCAAGATCCAGTTGGGTAAAAAAGTACAAAAATTCACCGTGTCAAGGACTCAGAAGTTGGAATTCTTTTTAGAAATGCCTTGATGTTTTATGAAAAATGATTTTTACGGAATATAAAAATATCACAATTACATTATAATTATCTTTCGTTTTATAAAGTAAACTTTTGGTTATAAAAGTAATTAATTTGTTATTTAATCAAACACAATAGTTAAATTACTGAGTTGTTGCTTTTCCAATCCAGGTCTTTATCATTTTGAGGTATTTGTGTACTGATAATCTAGTTCAAGAAACAGACCACGTTAGTAGGTCTTGAATGTATTTTGGTGCTGTAAGCTTAAGCCATCACAGAAGTTTTACAGCTCAAATGCATACCGGTAATTTTAGAGGGGCCTAATAGTATGTTTATTAAATGTTCATTAAATATACTTGGCCTCTCAAATAAAATATTTAACATGCACTTTTATCTCTTTGTTTCTTTGTTTTTTCTCTCTTTCTTCTTCTTCTTCTTCTGCTTCTGCTTCTTCTTCTAATATTTTGTCTGTTTTATTATGAACATAGCAAGAAGAAATACATGCGATAAAAGCTTATGTTATAAGTATCGGCCATGACTGGCAGTATTGTTACACAAAAGTTCTTCATTTCTTAAGTTTATGACTATTTGTCTTACTGATGAAGTAGACTGTATTTTAATAGCGTATTTCTCGGTGTGTTACAGTCAACTGCCAGCTGTACCCAGACCTCAAGTTCAGCAGTTCTGACATGTCCAGTGGGGACCCAGGCTCCCTAAGCCAGCTGGATGTGCAGGTAGAGATTATGTGGGACTTTGTAAATAAGTTCAGCAATTACACTGATTAGAGATTATCTGGGACTTTGTAAATAAGTTCTGCAATTACACTGATTGGCTTCAACTAACTTGTCAAATCCTGTAGTAATAATAGGTAAATCCAATAGTAAGATAAGCTATCTCTGATATGAATAAACTTGTTGCTTTTTTATTTAAAGCATTTTAAACTTATATTTATATTAGTCGGCTGACATTTTCCTAGGTGAAAGCCGTACTTTTTTTTACAAAGTTTTAAGTACAATGCACTGTAAATAGTCTTGCACTTAACTAACATCTTATCACAGGGCCATTTGAGATCCCCTTTTATGCATTCACTGATTAATTCCTTAGAATCTGTATTGAAACATATTTTTCGGTATTTTGTAGCAAAAACTGACACCTAACGTGCTAGCTTTTCTGTATTCACCGTTTTGTCTTTCTCAGCCATTTACCGCAAGAAATATGTCAGGCCTTTTTAACAATTAATAATCACTAAATATGTGGGTATGTAATAAGGCAAATTGGTAGTTCATACCTTTTATCCCAGTCATTTTGTTATTTTTAAACGATTGCAATAAGCAGCAGGTTCGGTGTTAATACAAAGTTACCTTTGTTCTTCAGTCTTTTTTCTATGCCTGTGTTATTTGGACGTCTCTGGATCAGAGATGGAGAAAGTGCTGTTCATGCTCGATAGCTGACAAACCCGATCTGCTGCCGGTGTGTTTGACTACCAGTCTTGTTCTCCCTCTGCAGTCCGAGTGGTGGAGCGCAGTTTTTAAGATGAAGGACAGTGGGGCCAGGTGGGTGGGGCGAAGGAAATTGCTAAAATAATTAGTTATTGTCTTTAAAATACAAAAACAGCATGCTTATGTTAGGGAATTTCTGTTTAATCAATCTAATGTGGAGGTTATATTGGAGTTTATGTAGAGTAACCTAATATTAATAATAATAATAACTTAGAATTTTTTTAAGACAATTCTCAGAAAAATGCCATCCTTTTCAATTGGCCACCAAACAATTGGTGACAATACCTTTTTTTCTTTTCGGATGAAATATATATATATATATATATATATATATATATATATATATATATATATATATATATATATATATATATATATATATATATATATATATATATATATATATATAAACAATAAAATAACATAGAGCATTTATTCCTAATTAATATGTCCTAAAACTTGAAAAGTTACTACTGAAATATCGACGTAACAATGCAGATATTCCTTTCAACTAGAATATACTTATTTATATTTAAATGAATCCAGCATGCAAATTGATCTTGACTCCAACTGCAAAGAGAGACATGTGTGGGGTGAGCTGATGCAAGGTCTGGAAACAATCCGGTTGGTCAATCCAGACATGATTTCATTACCCACGGTGGTTGAGCTGGCTAAAACTTTGGACAAAAGGGTAAGAACAGGTTAAACAATTTCAAATATCGGTATAAACAGGTATGCATTAGTAAACAGTTAGTTACAGCTCGAATAGCAGCTGAACTGGTATAGGCATGCAAGTAAGCTCATAGAAAAAAAAAGATACTTGTTCAATTTAGAGTCCAACAAAATAGAAAGCTAACAGATCTTAATTGAAATACATGTTTGAGTGTTTAAAGCAATGATAGCTAAATTTGTGTCTTAAAAGTAGGCTTAAGCTACTTTAAAACAGAGGCTTGTTATTTTGGATCACGGTATGGCAAAAATAGTTATATTTGGCATTTTTATTTGGCTATAATTTTGTATATCATTTAAACTGGACTTGAGAATTTAATGTGCTGGTGGCAGTATCTACCATGGTCCAATGCGGGAATTACAGGTTTGCTCTGTTATATGTAATGTCTCGTCTCAAATTTTTGTAACTTTTATATAGACTTTTCAAATTGTAAAAACATTGTTGCAATATTAGAATGATATTGTCATCATAGCGTAATTAACAAGACCTCAAAATTTGTGAAACATTCATAATTCGATGAAGATAGATTCAGTCCAATGATAAAGCTTGTTCTTTCAATGTTTTGGATTTCCTTCCAAAATGACGTTATCACTGCATAGGGAATTCAAGTTTCTAGATATTTAGCTAGCTTCACACGGGTAGCGGAAATGTAAGCGTTGTTTTGATTTGCTAATATCGATTCAAATTTAACTCTCATTACGGCGATATCGTAGATAAAAAAATCCCACTATTTATGTATGGATTGACACGTATTCAGTAGCCTTGGGCTCTGACGATGATAAGAATGAAGCAAACTGTCCATTGGTCCTATTACAAATGTCTTACATATTTCTGATAGTTTGAGTCAACAAATCATGCAACACATTTTTTGTTTCCCTTATGCTATCAGTTGTTTTCAAACTGTATTCTACAAAAATACCTTTTATATACTTAGGGTATGACAAATTATATTTGTCTGATGTCTGATGCATGTCTGATTTTGAGATGACTCAGTGCATATGACCAAATTAGGTTGGGTTTGATTGTTTTTTAAACTTAATTCTTATTTTTTTTTAACTTACATGTGTATTTTAATATATGACTTCACTTGATGATTATCATATGACGTCATTATCTTGTTGTAATTGCTGGGCTGTCGGTGCAGGTGCTTGCTGTTAGTTATGTGATGGGAATTTTTATTTGCACTGTTTGTGAGAAAAAAAACTGTTGAAAGTGCAAGGTTGGAGCGCTCCACAAATCAGCTTTAAGCACCCTAGATAGTCATTTTGCAGACTGGCCGTTCCAATGGACTGACCGTTCCAATGCGGTTAGTTTCTCGTTGTGTGTGTAATGTCTCGTCTCTGTGTTGTTGTCATTTATACATGTACTCTGTAAGCCTTTCTCTAGAGGCAATTCAAGTTTTAATATATGAAGTAATTCTCATTGCTACCCGTGTTAATAAAGCTTGTATAAAAGGCCGATAACCATAAGTTATTATGTTAAGATGTGTTAAAGATGTGTTAAATGCATAAAAGTCTAGACTACAATACAAGTGTTTTTATTGATAGTTTTCCTTATTTTCTGTTTTTATATTGCATGGTAAAAGCAGCAATGTATGTATAGGATTGTATAGATGTGGATGGGATCTGTGTCAAGATGTTACATCAAACATGAATAGTAATGTTGACTACGTGTGCTTATAATGTTCCCATAGACCTTCAAACACAATGATACTTGATGATAAATTCCAGTATAACTACTCAAGTATTCTATTCTTTTGTAAATTAGTCAATATGTCGTAATTTTAAATTTAGATCAAGAAAAATATTCAATGTTGCAATTTGCACTAATGTGCCTACTAATTTCACAAACTAGGAATAACTGTTTATATTTCTCCTATCATATATTTTAATCTTCATTACATAAGCACCTAATTTTTATTGCTTATCGTGTATAAGAACCAACAAAAATCTTTAGCTCATGTTTCCTTGAACGCAATAGGATGCAGGTTCATTTAAAACATTCAACCCTGCACAAAAGCATGCAAGCATGGATAAAGGGCAGAGGAAAAGTGTAAGTGCAAGATTATTTCTTATCCTAAAAATGCAACAGTATCTATACTCCAGGTTTATGAGATGGGGTATATAGGAGTTGATAGCTTGGTGCCCAAACTGACAGCACTGCAGACTCAGTCAGCTTTATACTGGCGCGCAGCTCAAGACATTCTGGAAAAACAGGACAGGTAATTGTTACAGGCATAAACAGGTTTACAATATAAATATGTTACAATAATTAAATGTAACATTTTTCATATTTTGTGTTATCAAAGGAGACAAAGACAATAGATAGGCATTGTCATGACTAAGAAGGATTTCAAATCCATATTTATCTTTCTCTCTTAAAATGTTTCATGGAAGCAGCATTTAGAATTAAGTGTACAATAAACTTTTTTCTCTGTAAGTCTGTGTCCCACTGCCCATCAGTTTACAACTTATAAAAATGCATAACCGAAAAGGACCAACACCTCAGCGGCATGACTTAATTCGGTCACTAATCGGATACTAAATCATCTCGACCGTACACAAAATTATAACAAGATATCTTTTTGGTCAGCTCAACCAACTTTACTTGGACATTGTTTATTCAAATAGATCGGTTTTCCGTAAGGAAGCACGAGAGTAGAGCTCTGGTAAAACCTGTTTAAGCACCCCAGTCATATTGCCGACTGATCGTTCCATGGCGGTAACTGTCGTGTTTGATCTTTTTGTTAAATGGCTCATCACAGATTTGTTCTTACTTTACTTTTACGTTTAGATTGCATGTGAATAAATCTGTCCTGTGCCTTTTCAGATGTTGGTACATGTTGCCATGCTCATAGGAAGTTGTTATATATTCTTCTTCTTCTTCTAGACCGCTGCCCAATATTTTTAATTTTCGTTGACATAAAGACTGGCGCAAGTAGGCATTTTTATATTAATGAAGCCAAGACGCCAAACAGGAAGTTCGTTCAATCGATGACTAATTTTACATTAAACTCTCTACTTGAGATCAATAATTTATATTTGGTAATATCTTATCGGCAGCGGGATCGCAGCATCTTACAGAAACAATGTGCGGCAGCAGATGCTCTTTCCGGACAACCATGGGTCTAGCCTTGTTCATACTAAGGAATTTCGTGAGCAGATCGGATTCGCACTGGCCCTGATAGACATGCGAAAGGTCTACCAGGTTGCCCTAAAAGGTTTTGAGGGAACTGAAATGCAGGAGCTTTCTGTAGGCTCCGGTCAGGTGAGTCCATTGTATTAGCCGAAATTATTACAACTTATTACAGTGTTCGAAGGATTAACATTTAAGATTGAAAAGGCATAAATAGATATTGCTACATCTAGTTTAATGAGAGATTTATATTGAAATGAACACATACACATCGTTACTCGTTATAGGTGAGTGAGCCTTATTGTATCAGGTCGACGAATATAGATGCCCAAATTCGACCTCTAGAAACAACTAACACTGCCCTGTGTGGTCGTCAATCCAGTGTTAAGGTTAAGATGAAATCTAATGAGGAGACATTCCAGGAAGTTCTCTTAAAGCTCAGAAAAGCAGAAGATGTAATAAGGTGTCTTAGGGTAAGCTTGCTAGAAAGATTTGGTTCTTGGTTTATTAATCAAACTTAATAAAATCTTATGATTAAGTATAGATCATCAGAAAGATATATACATTGTTTTTGTTTGTTGTTTGTTTTGTTGTTGCTGTTTGCACACAACACTTGGCATGGCGTTTTGATGTTTTAATGTTTGTTGTTGGTCAAAACATGAAGTCTTCAAAAACAGAAGATTGTTTAATAATAGTTAACTTACTGTAAGTATGATGATAAACCTCATTGTTTTCATACTTTTAAATACGCAAATTTAGGTTGAATGGCAGTGCATGGGTGCTTCTGTCAAAATATACATCGTAGGGGTTTTGTGTATCAATAACAGCCTAAAGTCACCATTGTGTCAGTTTATGCTAAATAATAAAGCAAACATAATTACTGAGTGAGCTTCAGATTGTTGCGTTCAAATGTTTATCGAGCATGTCTGGAGTGGTCGTACCAAGTCCACAGATACCCAAACTCGACTCTTGCACACCCCACTCTGGATTGTTCTCCAGTTCAAGGAAGATGGGCTCCATCATGGAGGCTACGTCTCAGGCGACGACCAGTGCCGCAGGATCCCTTGCTGCTCATTGTACGTCTGTATTCGTCCGTTTTCTAAGTTGAAAGACGCACAAAACCAGGGCTGAATAATATTATATATATATATCTGTTATTTTCCTTTAACATGCTATATCAATATGCTTAAAATCCATTCTTATTCATAGCTGATAGAATGTTGTGCAATGGTAATAAGATAAATTGCTAAATACAAAAACAAGAAACTATGAAAACATCATGTATTTAAATCTGAAATAGCACGAGACAAATGCTCAAACAAAGTAAAAATGACAGAAACAATAAGATGAGACATAACACAGAGAAAATTTACAGTTACCGCCTTGAAAAGTCGGAAAAGGCTGACTAGGCTGTGTAAACAGATTTACATAGCTATCAAATTGGGACCATAAGACAATAAGATCCTGCTTCGGGAGCAAATAACTGAACAAAAACATTGTTTACAGAAAATATGATATAATCAGTATAAATCCTCCAAACTTTCAAAATCATATATAATACGCACACTAGGCAACTCAGCATTTTCTTCAGGAATTCTTACGACCAAAAAGATCAGTTTGTTTCTAAGTTGATGCCTAGCACTTGGGATTTGTGACTGCTCAATGTAATTTTAAATTACCTCATTAAAATGTACCATACACTTTTGACAGACATGCTTAAAGTTACCCAGTATATGTATTTTGGGTTTTAAGGCACACGAATACTTGATAGGTCATACGGCTCTGAACACGATCTCCTTTAACGTCAAAAGTATCAATATGTTAAAATTCAACATCGCCAGTCAAAATATATAACAATATAAGCTTAAAATATTTTGAGTTATAACTGAAAACATGTAAGCATTATAAAGGTTTTAACCTTACATGTTTTCAATTATAGCTCAAAATGCTAAGATAAGATATTAAGAATACCGATCTCGTTCAGGAAGCAAACAGTTCTCGTTCAGTTTAGACACTATCCTAATTAGTTCGTTCATGTTATTTACATACTTTAACCGAATATTAATGTTAAGTAGTGTAATATGATAGAGTTCAATTCTCCATCAGTATTGTTCTTTTTTAATTGAAAAATATTGATTGTAAACTATTATTAAAGCAATACAGCTGGAAATTTAAAAATTCACATTTCTTACAAATTCTGAATAAAAGGTGTATTTCAATGTTCATTAAACCCAAAGATTAGTATGCCACGCCCAAGGATCAGCAGGCCACCTCTAGTAAACCTGATATATCAACCATGATTAAGTCAAAGCCTGGCTCCTGGACTTGTGATGGTTGCTTCATTAAGAACAATGTTGAGATTCTGGAGTGCCCATGCTGCAAGACATTGTTAATACACATTGCTCATGACATGGCAGCATATAAAACTTATCAGACTGCTTTTGTATTTAATTAAACCAATTAGAGTAAACAAATGAATAACAATAAATATGCCCTGTGATTTACTTAGCATGTATTACCGATCCAAATGTTAATTTCATAGGTCAAGTGTCACCTGGGTCTGCTGCAGCTACGTTAAGCCAGCTGGCAGCCAAGCACCAGGAATCCAGCAAGTCTCCTGCTGCTCCTGCAGCTAACACCATCACAACTTCTCCACAGAAAACTATGTTTAGGGGATTCACTTTTTCCTCCACACCAAAGATTACTTACTTTGGAACCCTACCAGGCCAAAATGCCCAATCAACATCTATTTTTCCTGCTGCATCTACAGCTGGTGAAGCCCCAAAATCATCACCATTCAATTTACCTCAGCCTTGCAAACCATCCTATGGATTTACATTTGACACGGGTAGTGCAAAAAGCACTACTGCAACAGAAAGTGGTTCCGGCCAGAGCCTACTAGCAAAGGTACTTTCTGAGGGATCCCCATCAACAAAACCCTTTCCTTACTCCCCTGCTAAATCTCTGTTTACGACAACAGATCCTGCAACAAGCAAACCCATGTTTGGTATGGCTTCTACATTGGGTGCTGCTAACAAGAGTGACTTGACGTTTGGCAACAACCCTTCCTTAGGTGCAGCTACAACAAGTTCAACTACAAAATCATCAGGATTTACTTTCTCAACGAGCATGACTCCTACGAAGACAGCTAGTCCTGAAAAATCACCTGGGTCTGCTGCAGCTACGTTAAGCCAGCTGGCTGCCAAGCACCAGGATTCCAGCAAGTCTCCTGTTGCTTCTGCAGCTAACACCATCACAACTACTCCACAGAAAACTGTGTTTGGGGGATTAACTTTTACCTCCACACCAAAAATTACTGACCCAAAGAAGAGTGAGGCCGCACAACCGACTTCGACAGCTACGTTCATTCCCAAGCCTTTTAGTGGTGTCTCTTTATCAGCTCCAATGTCTAAGACTGCTTCTTCTGGGCCTGGAGCTTTTACTGTTTCACCTTCGGCAAGAAAACAGAATTTGTCCACCTGCTCTGATGACCACATTGATGAGTATGAACCAAACGTAGACTTCAAGCCAGTGGTGCCGTTACCTGAATTGATCGAAGTTAAAACTGGCGAGGAAGATGAGGATCGGATGTTTTGTGAAAGGGCAAAGCTGTTCAGATTTGATCCAGAGACAAAGCAGTGGAAAGAGCATGGTCTTGGAGAGATGAAGATTCTGAAGCACCAACAGACCAAAGTGGTTCGAATCCTGATGAGACGAGAGCAGGTACTGATGCTGTGTGCAAACCACAAGTTGACAAAAGAGATGAAACTTATGCCAATGGCATCCTTGGACAAGGCCTGGGTTTGGGAGGCCATGGATTTCTCTGAGGAGGAAATGAAGTATGAAAGACTAGCCTGCCAGTTCAAGACAGCTGATATAGCTTCCAAGTTTAAGGAAGCTTTTGAGTCCTGCCAGAAGGAGATGTCTAGTGATTTGACCGGACAGGTAAAGAAGGTTGAAGAAAACACTAAACCCAAAGATCAGCATGCCACCCCCAAGGATCAGCAGGCCACCTCTAGTAAAGCTGATCTATCAGCCATGTTTAAGTCAAAGCCTGGCTCCTGGATTTGTGATATTTGCTTCGTCAAGAACAATGCTGAGATTTTGGAGTGCCTATGCTGCAAAACTCTGAAACCAGGAGTGAAAAAGGAGGATGTGAAACCAGCATCCACCCCGTCGGTCCAGCCTACATTTGGATCATCTGCAGGCACTGAATTCACCTTCGGAGTAACATCATCAAGTACTGGTGCCTTGTTCGGAGCCCCAGCTGCTGGTTCATTGCCAGGCTCTGAACAAGGTAAAGTTCCCATATTTGGTGATCAGCCAGGTGCCGCCTCTTCCAGTGGTAAAGGTTTCACATTCACATCATCAACACTGGCTGCAGCAACAACAGCAGGTAGCACATCTACTGGTTTCAAGTTTGCTTCTCCATCTGTAACAACTTCATCCTCTATTTTTGGAGCCACCAAAACGACAACAGCATTTTCCAGCAGTAGTGGCTTTGTGTTAAGAAGCCCTGCTGCTGGTAGTGGAGGGTTTCACTTTGGAACCCCACCAGGCCAAAATGCCCAATCAACATCTATTTTTCCTGCTGCATCTACAGCTGGTGAAGCCCCAAAATCATCACCATTCAATTTACCTCAGCCTTGCAAACCATCCTATGGATTTACATTTGACACAGGTAGTGCAAAAAGCACTACTGCAACAGAAAGTGGTTCCGGCCAGAGCCTACTAGCAAAGGTGCTTTCTGAGGGATCTCCATCAACAAAACCCTTTCCTGTCTCCCCTGCTAAATCTCTGTTTACGACAACAGATCCTGCAACAAGCAAGCCCATGTTTGGTATGGCTTCTACATTGGGTGCTGCTAACAAGAGTGACTTGACGTTGGGCAACAACCCTTCCTTAGGTGCAGCTACAACAAGTTCAACTTCAAAATCATCAGGATTTACTTTCTCAACGAGCATGACTTCTACGAAGACAGCTAGTTCTGAAAAATCTCCTCGAGGGTTTAAGTCACCCACATCACCTGGTGTCAATGAAGAAGGTTACTATGTCAACAAGGAAGAGGATGATTTCCATATTCACTTTGAGCCCATTATTAAACTCCCGGACAAAGTTGAAGTTGTAACAGGGGAGGAGGATGAAGAAGTTCTGTTTGTCCAGCGAGCTAAACTTTTCTGCCTTGTCAATAAAGAATGGAAAGAGAGAGGACTTGGAGAGATGAAGATTCTTTATAATAATCAGACAAAGAAAGCAAGGCTGCTGATGAGAAGAGAACAAATTCTGAAAATGTGCTGCAACCATTACATAAGTCCAGAGATCGAATTCACACATATGCCTAACAGTAAAGGGTGTGTTCTTGTTTGGTTTGCTATTGATTTCTCGGAGGAAAGCGAAGGAACTTCAGAGCAGTTGTCAATCAAATTCAAAACTCCAGAGGTAGTTGCAAAGTTTCTTGAAGGAGTTTCAGAGGCTCGTAGAAGATGTGCAGGAGGAGTAGAGACAATTAGAGCTGCTGGTCAATCTCCAATAGAAGCTGCTGCAGACAATGGTGGTGATGATGATGATGATGTGATCTTTGTGAAGAAGGTGAAGGCATCAGCTGCTTACAAAAGTGACTTGACGTTAGGCAACAACCCTTCCTTAGGTGCAGCTACAACAAGTTCAACTACAAAATCATCAGGATTTACTTTTTCAATGAGCATGACTCCCACGAAGACAGCTAGTCCTGAAAAATCTCCTCGGGGGTTTAAGTCACCCACATCACCTGGTGTCAATGAAGAAGGTTACTATGTCAACAAGGAAGAGGAGGATTCCCATATTCACTTTGAGCCCATTATTAAACTCCCGGACAAAGTTGAAGTTGTAACAGGGGAGGAGGATGAAGAAGTTCTGTTTGTCCATCGAGCTAAACTTTTCCGCCTTGTCAATAAAGAATGGAAAGAGAGAGGACTTGGAGAGATGAAGATTCTTTATAATAATCAGACAAAGAAAGCAAGGCTGCTGATGAGAAGAGAACAAATTCTGAAAATGTGCTGCAACCATTACATAAGTCCAGAGATCAAATTCACACATATGCCTAACAGTAAAGGGTGTGTTCTTGTTTGGTTTGCTATTGATTTTTCGGAGGAAAGCGAAGGAACTTCAGAGCAGTTGTCAATCAAATTCAAAACTCCAGAGGTAGGTGCAAAGTTTCTTGAAGGAGTTGCAGAGGCTCGTAGAAGATGTGCAGGAGGAGTGGAGACAATTGGAGCTGCTGGTAAATCTGCAACAAAAGCCGTTGCAGACAATTGTGGTGATGATGATGATAATGTGGTCTTTTTGAAGGAGGAGAAGGCATCAGCTGAAGAAATACAGATGGCTAGAGAATTTATGTTACCAGACAACTTCTACCTCTACCTTAAGGTATTTTTATTCATTTTATTGTGATTTTCTCTATTCAAAGGTTGCACATGTTTCAGATTCTTAGCTTGAGTTTCCTTGACATTCTTTTAATTACAGCACTTATTAGAGCATTGGGATCGACAAATGCTAAGGATACGACATTGTTGCATGTCCTATCAAGCTTTATACCTCAACATCTAATTCCTAGATTAAAAAGCTTTTGTTGTGACTTAGATTATTGGTCTGATTTTGATTTATGTTCACAAGACTTACACGTGCCAGTGTTAGTTGTGCATATTGTTTGCATATTATGATCAGCTTGATTTAAATTTTCATTCTTTCTTATATTTTTTATTTTAGTATTTGCAATATAACCATGTGTCTAATATCAATTAAAATGGACTTTCATGGCTTTCAATTTGACATGGTAGGATATACTAGCAAAGCAGTTTCCGGGTGGATATTTGTTGTGATAGACCTAAGTAACATAATCAACATTAGAAAATTTTGATACTGAAATATTAACCAATATTCACCAGTTCATGACATTATAAAAACGCCAGTCTAAAAGGAATTTGTATGTAAGATGCTTTGAATCTCTTGCTTTATCTTCCTGAAATAATTGCTTATTGAATAAGTGTCCAACATATTAATTTTGTAGTCACTGTTCAATGTAAGTAACAGACATTTTATTATTGCAAAAAAAAGTAATAAAAAAATAGAGCATAATGCCTGCCCGAATTCCCTGTCATTCATTTTGTACATTTGTAAAATTAAACTTTCCTTATATTTATTCATAAAGAGATGAACAAAAGTACAAAGGAACAACCAATGAAACTATCCTTTCATTCTCCTGCATACTTAAGTAACAGTTTATTCCCTTACTAACAGTTAATATATATAATCTTCTGAATTGGTTATCATATTCTAGTCTATATTTTAGTGCAACACAAAACCATGTGTCTTAATAGTGTCTATCCTCAAGACCTTTTTTGAAACAAATATGAATAAGTCACATTGTTAGAAATATATTGTAGTACATATTTACCTAATAAACGTCATTTAATCTTAAGGTGAATTCAATTATGCCAATTTATCAGCTTAAGCCTGCATAATAACCAGATATCTTAAATATCTCCAAGACAACGCTCATTCGATTATTTGGGTACTCCTTTATTCTCTCGACAATTTACTTAAAAAATCCACAACTCTGAAAGCCATAAAATAACCTCAGGAAACAAGAGATACATTTCAAGTGTACAATACAAACGATCCAGAAATCGATCGATACATTGAATGGATTGCAAAATTTCAATACATGCATAGTAAAATTATAATCATAGAGAAAAAAAAGATGGTGGTCTTAATTAAAAGACTGATTTCGTTGAAAAGTTGATAAAGGTAGAATATGGGCACTACCTTAATTGTGATAATGAACATGTCAAAAGTAATAATACATAAATTCTAAAATAATTGTTGACATTTATTTAAAAGTATGGTTGAAACTATTCTAAGGGGTAAAATAACTATAGCGGTGAATTAGCAGAAACCCTTAATCCGTTACATTTGTGAATAATCCCTGGTATTTTTTACCTTTGCTAACTATCATTGGCATAGGTAATTAGCTGAAAGATGTGGCAGCAATTGGTGGTTATTACGTATTACGTTATTTAATTTGGATCTGTAATATTACAGGAAATTCTTCTCTGAAATTGATTTCAGACGTATGTTATTTACGACCAGTGGAGTACTTGTTCAGGGTTCCAACTGTGAGATGTTATTGGAAAATATATTTTAATGCTTTTTAGTGTAAACCATGTCCAGGTTGCCGTGGTTGTGAAGATAGAATGCCAGAGGACGATGCACCAAGGAGTTCTGGAAGCAAGGGAAGTGGTAGGTTTTAAGTTTTAAAACGTTTAATGCTTTGTTATTTTAATTGTGATTAATACTTTGACAACCTTTTTTAAACATATAAAGCCATGTTAGGACAGTAAGTAAAGTAGTGGGTTAATAAACAAAAGGTCATGGATCAAATTATTTTAAAGAAGAAACGTTTTAGCTTACTTGCCTAACCTCGGTTTAAATTGCAACTATGTAACCTGTCCTAGGTCTTGTAGACATGTGTGCTACTTATTAAAAGTTGTATGTCCATAAATTATTGACTAATCCAAGGAAGAAATGTCTGATCCAAGTTCCATCCATCAGATGCTTAAGCATGGTCTCTAATTCAAGTGTGACCAATTGGATGCTTAGAAATGATCGCTGATACTAGTGTGATTAATCTTATTCTTAAGAATGGTTTCTGATTCATTTGGGGCCAATAAGATGCTTCAGAATAGATCCTGTTCTTAGTCTGACTGACAAAATGCTGGGAAAATGTCTCTGATCCAAGCGCCAACCATCAGATTCTTCAGATGGTTACTGTTTCGAATGGAACCAATCAGAGGCTTGATAATGGTCTTTAACTTGGGCAATGTACCACTGTAAGCTTGAGTTTGAGGCCACCTTAATCATATGATTGGTTAGATTTGGAACATAATAACAATGAGATGTGTCATTATTATCGCAAATTCCTTCTCATAATGTCAGCCCAGCATTTTTGAAAACCTGTTGGCCTAGATTTTTTCATGTATCAAAAATCATTCACAAAAAATGTATTATTAGAATGTAGGTTAGTTAATATTAATTGAAAAGTCCAATAACCTATATTTTGTATACATTATGTCATTTAAGAGGTCAATTGCCATAATATTAAGATGGTGTAAAGTGGATGTGACTATGTATACCTTATTAGAGTTGCACTTTATAACTTACATTAAATAAGTTTAGTTTTAATATTTATCATGTTGTACATGTACCAAGTAGCATGGGTTTTTAGAGGTGGTGTATATAAGGTATAATATAACAATTTATTCAAATGGACATGTAAGCTCATTCGGATCGATTTCTGGAATACTAGTATGTATAAAATTGCTTAAAAATACATGATAGAACCTCCAAACGCTGATTAAACAATGTGTTTCCTTTTTCCAGATTAGTCCACTTTAGTTCTAGCAGTAGTCAGGACAACAGTACAGAAACATCAAAACGAACATTTAAGGAGTTGCCTGTGTACAGAAGGAAATAACCAGCATAAAGACATCTAGTACATATAGTAAAACCTGCCTAGAGGACTACCTGTGGTTCTTTTTTAAAGTGTCCCACTTAGCGAGGTGGTCCACTTAGTGAGTTCATATATAAATTATTTTATCTTTTTAAAGGTAAAATATTATATTGTCTTTATATTGAGGTAATATTATCTAGTGTACTCACACGGATATATTTAAACATAAATTTTATTTAAAATTTGTGAACCAAAAAGTTAAAAAAAGAGCTTGCTACATTTATGTTCTGCTTGTCTTATTTGGCAGCACATTCAACAGCACATTTTATTTACAAAACAACATGTGTCAGATTGTAATTTACTTGAACATTATCTGGTAAACATTATCTGTCTTCCTTTGGTGTATACCTTAACTGCCTACTCCTGGAAGTCTTCTTTGAGAAGGATGAAGTCATTATTTTACCCAGATCCTATTGTACCGCTTAACACATACAACTTTATGGCCCGACATTAGTTTGTAAGCATCAACAAATCACTGCCATAACCGGCATCTTTACGATTATCGTATGTGAATGTCGTAATTTGACGTCGTAAAAGATGCAAACAATCTCCTTCTCTCGAGCGGTGTTTTCAGGCGTGATCAACTGATTAAGGACAATTGAACAACATGTTTTCACTACAGAAATCTGTTTAAGCGCTATAAGCTATTTCGTGTTTAAGACAGGGTTAACTGCTGGTTATTCTTTTTGTGTGTTATGTCTCGTCTCCATGTTTTATTACTTACATTTATCATGTTTGCCTTTGTCTAGAGGTAGTTCAGGTTAAAAAATATGGGATAATTTTATACTTATAGGACGTTTTCTTATAATTAGAGAATGACAGCAGTTGGGTTTCTTTGTTGGCAAATGCTCTGGGAATTGTAATAACTATTCCCACTTTAATTTTTTGTACCAGCCAGGATTGGTTCGCATTGATAATTCATTATAAGTATGTAGGTTCAGATATGTAATGTTAATGGGAATTGGGGGGTTAAATTTTAGTCACAATTTATTTACATGCCTTATCAGTATTCAAAACTGTTTACCTTTAATTCCAATGTTTACTATAGAATAATAAAGATAATTTAATAATTTTGGTTAGGAAACAACATTTATGGCTTTATTATATTAGGATTACATTTTGATAATAATATTAAACTGATTTTATGCCTGGATTTGACAGTAACCATTATGTTCTGGGACATGGCATGTCTTTTTGTTTATTCTTAGACCTGTAAAGATTGGGTTTCATTACAACGTTAGCTGTTTTATATTGGTGATAACTGACATGGCGAAACAACAAGAATTTTGTTTTGAAGATGTTTTAATCAAATGCATATTTATTTACTAAATAGTAATGTTATAAATTATATTGTTACCTTAATGTGCGGTATTCGTGTCTCGTACATGAATTTGTATGCTAAACATTCAGAGATTAAATAACAATGCAGCAGGCAACTTATCGTGTTTTCGTAACAAGTTTCGCACTGGTTAACGAAGTTGATGAATTACATAAGTACCCAAACTAAAATGTACCCAAATAAAAACGTACCCATGCATTTATGGTCAAAACGTATCAAAGTAGGTCAAAAAGTGCCAAGGTAAAATTTTATATACATATATTACATGATTCTTACATGTTTTAAGTAATAAAGTCTGTTGATGTTTTTATATTTAGTCATTGAGTACTTTTGTTTAATTGTATTTATTGATATTTTACGCAAACTAAACATGTAATGTTATTGCGATTTGTGTTTGTTTTGTTTTTGTTTTTGTGGGAGGTTTTAATAACTGTCATGTAGGCAAAAGGCTGTGAAAGTGATGAGATGTGTAAACATGTTGTTCAAAAAATGTAGTGTAAGTAATAAGCAGTGTACATACTGCATCATTGATGCATATTGATTGGATTGAAAAGATAAGAAGAGACTGTAGACATAATGAGTTTTACTGTCCATTTTATTGCACTGTCTGACTTAAAAGACTACTTACAAGAAAATACAATTTCAAAATCAAATGATGTTTTTTCTGAGTAACATATATTTTAGAATGCTCAGACTGCGTACAAACACCAGCAATTAATTAAAAAGTAGGCACATATCTTAATGTTATTATGTAAAAGTTCTATGATCATTATGTGAACTAATTCTCAGTTTGTTTGGTCTTTACCAAAATAAAAAATAAAAGAAAAAAAAACAAATACAAAATAAGTAATTAACTATATAAACATACTGCACACTCTGTATTTTAACATACAAAATCCAAAATACCGTAACGTAAAGAAGAGGGAAAAAGAAAATCATTGCACATTATCATGCACGTTTATTTGCGTATTTAATTATTTTAAATACATAAATGAACACAGTATAATGCTTTGAGATCGATAAACAACACGGGCATTTTGTGTTAAGTTATTTGCACCACTGAACGTGCCTCTGTTATTTGGTCAAATGCAATAAGTAGAAATTAGGAGAAATTTTGTCTTTTATGAAGTTAATTAAATAACATCACGTGTTTAAATAATTGCTTAAACTGGTCTTTCCGTTTGGCAATTTTTATGTTACTTTTCCTAGAGTTCAATAGTTGTTTCATGTCCCATAAACATATTTAAGTTACAATGTATAACCAGTTTAGGCTAATTTTATGCCAATGCTAAAAGTTGAATACCATAATCTCAAGATCAGAAGGCATGCCTTATAACACTGGTGTGATTTGTCTAAAATAAATTGGCTTCAAGCTGTCACAAAAATGAATTGTTTTATTTGCATAATCTTAAAGAGCGCTTAGGAAGAGTAAATTATTCATTTGTTCAATATTCATTTAAAAGCTTTCAAACAATCTTTAAATGACAACAGTGATTTCATGTGTGTAAATTTGAACATTGTTTACGGAAGTTGTTTTTTTTACAAATCTCCATCTACATGAACTTTACTTCGAAGAATGGTTATTAAGACTTCGGTTGGGGTGAGTTGGTTAAAATATATCACAATATGTGAAATCGTCTTAATTTTTATTACTTAATTAACTGTTTACTTAACATGCATAGTCCTTTTCTTTATATTAGAAGAAATTATTCGTTCTTAAATTTAGTTATAATCAGGCGTGCATTTTATATTCAATTCAATTATAGAATTTCGTAATGTTTATTTCACATTTCACATTCTTTAGAAATAGAAACTTGTAGCTTTATCAATGTTCCTAGTGAAAATAGAATTTGTAAACAATGCAACATGAATCAGATCTTGTGTGCTGTCTCAAATGTAATGACGTTAGAATTAAATACTTTGGCCATACAGCAAAGCATAATATGCACAAATCTAAAAATAAAATTATGTCTTATACTTATAATTTAAAACTATTAAACTTGTTGAGATGCTTAATGCATGCGCTTGAAATTAGAAATAATTTTCTCAACAAAGCTTAAGTACATTACTGTCAGTTCCATATCTTGTTTATAATACAATTCCAATGATTAATTAAATGATGTGTTTTGGTAGGAGTCTAGTAATATCATGTCATTAATAACTGTTTCTAATTTCCCTTTCTTTTTATTTGTTCTTTGTTATAGGTTTTGCAATTGTCAATGATTTTTTGTCATAATCTCTTCTTTCTTAATGGCGAAAGACATACTTATCGATTTGCCAATGAATTATTGTATTGTTATTGCATTATTGTATGTATGTAACAAGTCACATTTAGATATCTCTTATCACTTTAAATGGACAGGAGGTGGCCTTTTTTCGCCGCTTAAATTGTTGCTTAAAAGATACTAACGTAAAATACTTAGTTTGAAATTAGTATATTTGATGTTTTCTTCCTGTAATTTTTGAGTGAGTTGTTAATCATCATTAAGTTGTTAGTCATAAATATTGTAGTGTTTTATATTCCTCAGAAAGAGTTGTTTTTAAAATAACGGCATATTCAGACTTGCTACGCTGATAAGACAATGTTGAAAGCCAAATAATAGCGCCACACATTACAGCCTTAAGTTGTTGGATTCAAAATATTGATAACGTTTGCTTGAGTTCTTAATGCAGAAATATAATATTGACATAATACAGTTTTGTCTCGAAAACTTTTAATATAATTGTCTGTATTAAGTAAGCAATTAAATATTTCTTTGGAAATTTAATGTTGGGACCGCTTTGGCACCAACACCATTATCTAGGATCGTCCCTGCTGACTCTGAGGTAGAAATATTTATTGTGATAATAATTATGATTTGCGAGATAAAAATGTCACAAAATATGTTTAAAAATTGCATTTTTGTTTTGATGGTAGGTGCTACATTTACTTTAAAATTGTTACCTGAATGTTTTATTTGTTATTGAATTTAATACGTATAACTTGTGACATTAATTTACAACACCTTTTTGTCTTTAAAGCTCTATATTCTCAATGAAAGGAAATGCCTTTCGCACACAAATTACTGATAGCTATCACAATACCGTTACAAACTTAAATCTTGTGCAGACAGTTTGAAATATATAACCATATTTTTTCTCTATTTTTTTCATTTTGGTTATTTGAAAACTGATAATTGATTTCTATAAAGAATATTAATAAAATAATACATCCGTAATTGTTTAGTAAAACAATACGGTTTTAATTGTTTCCAACTTTGCCCTAAACAAAGTTAATGTCATTTTTAACACATGATTATTGAACTGTTTTAATCAATTGCTGCTTTGTTCTCGCCTACATTTAACTATCGTACCATAGCTTGTGTCTCGATGAAAAAGTATAAATCAGTCCGTCCTCCCCATTCCAAAACTGCAAAAGTTATTTGTTTTTTATCTAAATAAATTGTGAATGTCACTATTAAGTTTGTGTTGATCTTGTTTTCGCTTCCAATAAGAAAATCTGGTGTAGAACTTTTCACTATTTAGAATAGATTTCAAACACGTTACAATTTTTACATCCGGTTATTTGCCGATCCATTTTTATTTATTGATATGTCATGTATACGGTACAAGCACATGTACATTCTATTATTAATTTCAGCTGCATTGGCATTAAACAAAAACCCACTGCCATTCAAAATTCCACATTTTGACATTTAAGTACAGTTAAAAACAAGTACATACAAGAAATGATGCAAGCAAAGTGCGGTTTAAACAAACAAGAACGTGAGTGGTTATGATAAAGACAATGTGCAGATTTTTAAAATATACGCAGCGCTGTTGAGGCATAAACCAAATTTATTGATCTTTGTTTACTAAAACAACTTGAAGGGACCGAGACACTATAATATTATACATATTTGACGCCAGTCGCTCGCTTCGCTTGCCTTTTCACTAAGGACTCTCCCTTGATAGGTACTAATAGAAGGTTGTATGCATTATACGTATAATAAGAACAATACGGTATAGGGTTTATCTGGAATTTCTATATCTGGAATTTCTACCAACGCGAGTAGTTTTGATATTAATTCAGGCTGACCTAGCGTCAGCATTTTGTAATCAGGTCAAGAGTGTGGTAAGGCAGTTAGGCCGCCGGCAAAAATGTAAGAAGTACCGAACTACACTATTTTGCTCTCTTCTTTTCTATATGACCAAGGTACTCGTATTTTTTATGGGTCCATACAGTAGTGTTAAAGTTGGTATGTCATATTGTTGTTCTTGTCTAAATTTGGAGTTTTCTTGTGATTCCGCATATGTTAGTCTCTGAACAAAAATGTTACCTGGTGTCAGACCTCATTACCAACATTATAGCGACTGATCTATACAACCAGTTTAACCATGTTCCTAACAGTACTGGGGTCACTTCTGACAAACATTGAACTAATGCATAAAAACTCGTTATAAACACATTTTTGTGCAATTTTGTCGATGATGCTGTATTTTGTATGTAGTGTAGGATCATAAAACAACAGAAATGATACCAATCATTCAGTGATCGATTCTGTTATCTCTCATTATGCTATCTGATACAGTATGCCTATATCTCATGGAACAAACTCGGAAATGATTGTTTCCTTACCTTGAAGGTCGCTTCATTGAATCATCGTTCGATCGACATAACAGTCATATTTAGGATCTATACACAGTATAATTCATCAAAGATATTCTATAATCTGCTAGAAACACAATTCCTAAGCACAAATACCTTTATATCGTGTGAAACGACTGATTTAAAGTACCTTCTTACAATTTCTCTTTTTGTCGGAGCTGTTAAATTTAAACAAATGGTCATTTGCGAATTAATCACACTCTTGGTATTGTCGGGACACAAGGAATGGATTTTCGTAAAGTTGGTCAACTGACACAACAAGGAACACATTTGTAAGACAATAAATCATACTTTGTGAATTCTGGTATTCATGAAATGACATCTGAAGTCAATTGAGCAATCATGTAACCCGTTGTTAAAAGGATAATGAAAACATACTACATATAACTAACTGTGATACAGTCAGACTTCCTTGGGATTAAACAAAAAGCAGACACATATTTGTTGTAATAAATTATTTAATAGAATATTTTGTGTTGTTTTTTTCCTGCTAATTCTAGCAAAGTCAACATAATTCAAAAACAAATTATCACATAATCTCAACACAAGATTAAAACATGAAACTAATAATATAAAATAGTTAAACAGTTTTATTTACAGTAGTGCTTCATTTGGTTTGTTTGAAAACAACTACACACATTTATGGTGATTTCAGTTAAATAATTACCGTAATATCTTGTGTACTGTGCACATGACTGTATAGTGCGCAGCCCTTTTTAAGGGGGAAATGTGGTTTTCATATTCCATATACAGTACACCACTTTAGCAGCACAAAAGTGTGCATTATGTACATGGCAAATGTTGCTCATTTATTCAATCAACAAAGTTACCACCTTAAAATATTTTCAACTGGTTCAAATGGCAGTTACAGATATTTCATCAGATTTTTCGTTAAATGATCTTTACAATGAAAATATATAAATAAGGTGAGAAAGAGATATCATTAAATATAACATAATATATATAAGTAGGCATTCCAAGATTGAATTCATTCGACATTTTATCAAGATGCTATTTTTTTTAGTTTTAGAATGCATATTGTTCATTCACACAGAGCATTAAATGATAATTCAAATAACACATTATTCAAATGTCAAAAGTATAAAATGCTATTTCTAATGCTTAATAACACAAATCCAAGGCTTCTAGATAAAAGATCAAACATTCGAACACACATTATCACATACTGCATTATTATGGGTTAAGGACGAGAGGGAAATAATCCTTGCTTACGATGGGGACAAGTAAATATGACACATAAATGTCCCACATAACGCTAACTATGTTATGGTGTTTTAAAGCAGAGTTGGCATATCCAGAACTGCAACAATTGCTTTTGTCTGATCAATTAATGGATAATATGGTTAAGAGACAACTGGACGGAAGAATGTAAAATTTAGTACACATGTATAAATAGGCAACACTATGACTACACAAAATAAAATACGCGTTCATTTGCTTAAAAATATCACAGATGTTTAAACACATAGATATCTGGAATGTTTCAAACCAGTCAAGATCCTGGATCAAAAAGTACCACCATACAGTTGGGCACAAAAAATCCCAGTCTACAAATATTTTCCAACAAAGAAATGCCTTCACCGTGAAATTTCTGTAATAATTTGCACGTACACAATCAATTTTAAACTGGTAATTATGCATTTCAATGGATGTTTACATCTTAATGCATGTTTAAAGTCTTCAGTTAACCTTTTTACTATTATAGTATTTTAATGATTAAAAAATGAAAGAAATTATTTTTAAGGACCATACATATTTATTTACAAATGTTGAGTATGTGTTATGAGTTTCTTTTTTGAAATTTCAAAACACTACAATTGATTTACCCAAAAGAAAGAATATTTAATAATTTGATAATAAAAAAGTATATACTTTGAATAAACATGCTGGAAATCATAATCAAAAGCGACATTCCCCCAATATATATTTTAGACACATAATACTGCTAGCACAATATAAAAAAAAACTTTACAATATATAAAAGTTCAAAAACAGCAGACTTACTTGTTGCATAGCTAAATCTTGAAGTTTGTTAGTAAAAAGAAAGACATTAAATCATAAAAAATGCTATTGGCGAGAATATGATATACTACTTTTACATGTTATACATGTTTAAGCACATCAAAAAAATAAAAACATCAATATATATATATATATATATATATATATATATATATATATATTCATATTCATATGCTGATGTGATGAAGTAATTCAGTAAGGAGAAACAAATAAAAGATACATTATAAAACACACACAAAAACTTTTTGTATTAACTTATGCATGTCAAAAAATTAAGTCTTCCTTAAAGCTAAATAAAGAAGCTTACAAGATCTACAAAGCTTGTTGAATATTTAATCAACCTTTCTTGTTGGATTTTTTAACAATATTTAAATATTCTAAGAAGAATTATGAAACTTAAGATGTTTTGTTTTGTTCTTATATGTAAGAATCAATAAAACACACAAAAAATTCATTGTAAAATAATATAAATACTTTATAATATATGTAACCATTGTTAAACCAATACATGTCATTTAAAAGAAGCAACACAAAAAAAACAGATACATCAACAAGAAGCTATCACAATCACTTATGACAATGACACAATGTGTAATGATGAATGTATCACAAGCAAGTGAATGCACCGAACATAACATGTGGGTGTACAGCAAGTTGCGTCTCATGAAACAATTGGATGAGTTTATTTGACAAACTTCTTGGCAAAAGGTGGCAAGGGTTTGGAAGGGTTCAGCTGACTATGGTGCATAGGGGAGCCAGGTAGTGGATCCAGACGCCCACTCAGATTGGGAGCAGAGCCATTGCCCTTTGAACCACGACGTTTCTGAAAAATAAAATTGAGGACAATGTAAATCGTATTGCCATTTTATTTCTTTAAGGTAAAATCTGCAAGATCATAGATGTTTTTACGTAATATTACTATTGTATGAATAAAAATCAATCATCTGTTTTTAAGTTATTGTTTCCTTTTAAGAAATAATATATTTATAACCACAATGTCACAACCTCTGGAAAAAAAAAAGCTTATAATATGTAAATCTTTGTGAAAAGAAAAACTATTAAAACATCCTTAAAATAAGAGGTTACATTTTATGTATTAACCTTACACATTTTATAAAATCAACTCCCGTGAAAAAAAAAAATCATTTTATTATTCATCTGGATACTGATATTTAACAATATTCACATGGTGACATAAAAGATTAAAAAATAATTTTAACACTTTACAAGCTGGAAAAAACATTAGAACGGGGTTTGTTTTATGTTAATGTGGTGAATGCCATTTCCAGCAAGTAAAGGGTTAAGATGCTAGCACTGATAAAATTCAGGTCTAGCCAAAATAAAGTAGAAATATCTTTTACAATAGTGATGTCTTACACTTATAAATCAATGTGTGTTTACTGAAACAATTGTGAAAACAAAAAACACTACACAAGAGTGAAGATCAAAACACTATAAATCTTATGACCCTGATAAATCTGTGACTAAAAAATAACCTCACGATTACCTAAAATATCACAATAAAATATATATTCCAATGAACTTAAGTAAATGAGGAAACAAACAGAAGGCATGATCCTTAATTATAGTTTATTTTACAATGAAGTGTCCAATACAGAAATATATTCGGACAAGTGCCCAGACTGAAATCTGGGCACGCATTCAATTATATTTCCATTTTGGGCACATCTGTGTAAAATGACTTTTTTATTATATCTTCCTTTTTTTGTTGTGAACTTAATATTACACACTTGAATATACTTCCATTATTACAACTTTGGATTTATAAAAACAAAAGACTTTTTAAAACTTATTTTAATTTATACATAATAGAGATTTAAATAAAAATAAGTTTATTCCATATCCATTTATGCCTTCCTCTGACAGCATTCTGACAGATGCTTGTTTTTGTTCACAATGGAATGCTGACTAACGCTTCCTTTATTCGCACCGTTTGAATCATACTCTCTTATTATAAAGGATACTTCATGTAAAGTGCCTGCATACATCGATTTCATATGGATTTTTATTTGTTAACTGAATTTTTCATATACCGTTTGAGCCTGAGATGCTGAGTTTACTTCCAATACAGCTATGTACAGGATAATCACATGGTACAAACTGACTGCACTGATTGGTCAAAAAAGTTAGATATAGAATAAAAACAATTATCAAACTTAAAGCCGTAATATCTCTGGAAAAATCAATGTTATTGAAACAAAACACTTCACAACAATGGCCCTAGCCAATGGCCCTCATTGGGCCTGACTTGAATCCAAATGAAATTATTAAGTGCAGGTTGAAACACTTCAAATTGTAACATAGGTTACGATGAAATTTGAATGTAACTAGTGTTCCAGTTGAAATGAAAAATAAAAACCACAAAAATAAAAACAAGCATGTAACTCAGTGGTGCAGTCAGTCGAGCATTGGACGGCCATCCAAGAGTTCAAAATCAGACAAAAAACAAGCTTTTTCTTTACTTTTAATTTTAATACTTTTTAACATTTTTCTTTCTTTTCACATTTATAGCTCCTAACTGTTATTGATAAAATCCATGTTTATTATTTATTTTCCACAAAAACCTTTAAAACTGTATTTGGATATAACACAACAATGTGCCTGCAAGTGTTATTATAGCTTTAATATAATTATCAATGTTGAAGACAAACAATATCTTGACTGAAAAAACAATTTCTACAATATCAGTTAGTACTACCTGAATTTTCACACTAACTACTTCAAAACCAGCAAGCTTTAAAAAAACAAATATAAATACATCCTAAATAAAAATTTAATCAACAAAATTATTAAAACATCTGCAATTAACCTCAAATAAGGTTTGTATGACATTTTATGTTGTTTATATAAAAGAAGCATTACCTAAATCTGTTTGTTAGTGAAGATTTTCTGCTCTAGCATATATCCATTGTAATTTCTACTTGAACCACAGACATTAAGATATATAGTCCCAAGTTTTTTGCAAATGAAAAAATGTATTTCCTGTCCAAATAAAAACAAAAACAAGAATGGATCTTTAGTAAGACAAACATATTACATTTTGTTAGAACACAGAAAAAGGCTGATTACTGTTTTGTTAATTTAATGGGGATTTATGTGTATAAAAACAGGATTTATGGTTGATAGAAATGGTTTAGCAGTCCATGAGCATTTTATATAAAACTAAAGCTATTTTTATTATCTGGTCTTTGTAAATCAACTGTCATATTCTGATAAGAACCTCCCTTGCAGAACTTATGAGGGTCAGTTTTGGAGATTATAAAACCTTTGAGACTGAGTGTGAGACGATTCTCAAGCATCTGAAATTTCACATTTTATTTGTATCTTTAGGTGAATATTGTTTGTTTGTTTATTGGGTTTATTATTCCACCATCAGTATTTCATTTATCTGGAGATGGTGTCCACTAGAAGCAGGTATAGTGCTGCCTTCACTGTGTATAACATGCCGTGAACACCTGGCATGATACCACACCCAGTCATATTATCCTGACACCGGACCAACCAGTTGTGGAACTACCCTTATATTTGCTTAAGCATAAACAAGGGAGCTATACCATTACCATTTTTAACAACTTTGGTATGCAATCAAACCCTGCGCCTCCATACCCGGAACTGAGGTTCTGCCAATTGTGCTACCAGGTCGAGTCTTTAAGTGAAAACTTCATTGTCTTAGTTTCAAATTATGTTTATGCTTTAAGACAATAAACACTGATAAGAAGATGGCAAGATAAGGTTTTCTTGTAGTAAAATGATGCAAAAAATGACAATATCGACTTTGTAAAAAGGTACTTTAATTAAACCTGCAGCAGGTATGTCCAACATTATAAAAATAATAGAAAAGATGTCTTCAACATCCATTCAAAGGAAATTTTAAAGGGGATGAGATGGGATTTGCCAGTATTTTTGCTGATACTGCGCAGCAACATTTCTATCATTATAGCACAGGGGCACTTATGAGGTGTCCAGGGACTGAACCCGGCCGGTCCATTATACTGACACCGACGAGTCAGGCGTAATGCTGTCCCCTTAGCCCCGAGTGCTATTAGGGAAGCCACTACTACCAACTTAGAGTCTTTGGTTTGACCCAAATGGGGTTCGAACCCACGACCTCCTTATAAGCAAAACGACGCACTACCACCTGAGCTATTGCGGCCGGCAAAATTTTAAGGATAAATTCTAGCATAAATTCTACTTATTAGATTCAAACTCTACTTATTTAACTTTACAAATAATTTCTTAAATAAATAAAAATTCCTCTTCCCTAAGAACCGATTTTAGCTCTTTCTGTAGTGGCTGCACACAAAATCAAACATGTTACCTGTTCTTTCTGTTTCTGATAAAATCAACAATAATATATAAGTTTTCAGAAAACTTTTTTTCTTGTATATACATATATCGTGTACAAAGAGTACGGACAACTACAACTATATGGAATAATATAGCTGAAGACAAAGTCAATGCTTTGCATACTTACACTAAAACAAGAGATAAAAAGAAAAAAATATGTTGATCTTTTCATGACTTAATCTTTTCATGAAAACAGCATACAGTCAGACGTCTTCTAAGAAATAGGACAAAACATTGATTGAAATATGGGTCTGATTTATTACTCAAGCTAGATGAAATATATCCATGAAAAATAATGCTCTAACTATAACTATAAACTAACATTTAGAAAACTATAAATAAGTACCTGTTTTGCTGGATGAAAGATTTCCGCATTTTAGAATTATTACCCAATGGAGGCCTACCGATATCCACAGTTATCTCCCTTGCGGACTCAGTTTAGAGTGATTTCCCTTTGGTATTGGGTAGTTCCGGTTTGTTGAGAAAAAGGACGATCAGATAAAATATCGAGATTTGGCATGTTGCGATTAATATCGCTATTTTTTGTTGTCTTTTTTCGTGATTGGTGAGATGCAGATAATTTGTGTAGGCTTTTAATGTAAATGTGCTGGAAGTGAAGTGGTAATTAGAGCAATTCGACGATAGTAATGCATTTTTATACTAGTCATGATTGAAATTAAATGTGTGGCATGTAGGGAGTTAGCAACATATACAACCTATTTTGGTGTGTGTATTTTTTGCTCATTTATCCTATTTTCACTAACTCATTGAGCCCTACAGTCAATTAACCAGTCATCCCATAGAGGCATTTCTTCAGTCATCCCCTACACCTGGTGGGGGTCTTATCTGCCCCTCATGCCTAGACACATCTGGTGTGGATTACCGGTCAGTGTAAGATATTTAGGGTGGGGGTATACACAACAAAATAAACATGTCATTTTGGACATAATCTTAAAGTATATTTTCACATACTTGCAGTACACAAAGTGCTTTACACAACCGTGTAATTTTTAACACTCTAAGAAAAGAAATACTCCAGAAAAGAGTGAAAATGACTGAAATCTGAAGACCAAGTAAGATTAATAATATCAAAATTAACACATTTCAAATGAATAAAATTAAATATAATTGACCTCATCAAGTCTTTTTTATGTTTATAATGTAAATAACACTGCTTTATATAAAAAAAGTATATAATGAGTAACTTTAAAACAATCGGCCATCTTTAATTGAAAGTTGTGATTTACCGATAGTTTGAGAAAATAACGCTCTTAAACTTCATATTTAATAGAAAACTTCCGAGATTTCCAAGCATTAGCTTTTGTCTTTTGACCTATTGAAATTTGCAATTATATTATAATTTGATCTGACGCAGGTAATTCCACATATTCGCAGCTACATATGCGTATAAGTAGGAATTTTAAAGCTAATAGTAAGGCACATCGCCGTTTTTCTTTGTCTTGACATAATTAATTCATGGTGTTTACATCCGGGTTACATGAAATTCCAATACATATAATTCAGGCCATAAAAACCTTACATGTGAACACGCTTTTTCCTAATCCACAGCTTTTTTCAACATAAAATCAGCGTACTCTCAATACAGTTTACAGTATATAATCAAAACCGGAACTACCCAAAGAAGTGCCACCTCGATCAAGGGAGGTAAATACGTAGCGAAATCAGGGATAACTCCGTATATCGGTAGGACCTCATTCTAATATGCATCTCCTATAAAGTTGTAAACTCTAATCATTAATGTCTTTTGCAAAAAGAAATACACATAGTCAGTTACCTTGGAGTCAAGTGGATTAAGAACTCCTACGTTGGGAGAGGCACTGAACACCTTGTTGAAATTGGTCTCCCGGTTGACTAACTCCATCTGATAAAACTTCTTCTCTTCCTGCAAGTATGGAAACAAGCAAGCCTATACTTTATATTGCTGTTTAACCAGTCAAGGATACCTATTCCTACGACACAACTATACATATTTCCCAAATGAATTTAGTGAAGTACAGCATAATGCAATTAATGAGACAATTGTTTCAGTGATGTCACACAATATAAGTATAATAGGATTTCTAAAATTTTAAAACTCCCAGCCAAGTCTTGTTTTCCATTATATTGCTATCAATTAAAGATAATAAAAAAATACAGGTGCAAGTATTTTAACATTAAGAAACCTCCATTATGCCCCTATGAATTGAATATGACTCCATTTAGCATAACTTGACTATAGCTGCTATGTTTTCACTGATTGAAAAGTTGTGCACCATTCAAACATTTTATAAATATCAATAAACAGGTTCACATAATAATACATAGATACATTAAATAATATTTCCCGAGTTTATCACCAAGTGATATTGTGCTCAGCAAAAACCACTATAAAAAGGCTGACACCATGTGTTTACACTAGTTTACATAACTGAAACAATTGACTCATACTTGGCATACACAAGTCTTTACTTGGGGCAGTGCATACTTAAGACACAGAGGTATCTAGTACAAGATGAAAACAAAAGGATCAAAACTTCCTATAATGACTGTATTCTAGTTGGGAATATGTAGTGTCTTGGAGAAAGAAAAAAAAATGCCATTTAATATAAGAAAATCTTCTGTTACATCACTGTTTCAACAGTGAAGATTTTCTAATTAAAACAAATTAAGTATAAAACATAAGAGCTGTTAGTAGACACTGAACCTTAGACTTCTATTCAGATAAATTAACAACATTTGACTCACACAATAATTTTATACATAAAAGTACTACATGTAATAAGGTCATTTACTTTTTTTTTACACATTAAGATAGTTATCAATTAAACTTGGATTAAACCAGTTACCTTTATTATTAGGACAATAGTAAAACAAAAATCTACAACAAGGCAAGCCACACCACATTGTTATGTTTGTTTATTGGGTTTATCATTCCACCAACAGTATTTCAGTCATTTGGAGACAGTGTCCACTTGAAGCAGATATAGTGCTGCCTTTAATGTGTATAGCATGTCGTGAACACCGGGCATAATACCACAACCAGTCACATTATCTTGACACTGGGCCAATCAGTCGTGGAATTACCCTTATATTTGCTTGAGTGTTAGCAAAACTACTACCATTTTCTTACGACTCTGGTCTGTCACAGCCAGGTTCAAACCTGGGGCCTCCCATACCTGGAGCCGATGCTCTACCAATTGCGCTACCAGGTCTAGTACCACATGGTCATGGCTAATATAACTGAAGAAAATTAAGAGGATAAAAAGTGAAAACAAGTCAACAAGTATCTTGGACATACAATGAGAGCCTTGACTCGCTGTTCCTTCTCTATAACATCCTGCCTTAACTGCTCTATAAGCTCCAGGTCCTCAGGACGTGACTCTCTGTTGGCGTACCTCTCCTCAGCCTCATCAAGTCTGCAAGTGTAAACAATGTATTGTAGTGAGGGGATATAACAAGAGCTGTCTATATATGCTACACATTTCTCAGTTTCAGATGGTATAATTTTAGCAAGAGCTGTCTATATATGCTGCATTTTTCTCAGTTTCAGATGGTATAATTTTAACAAGAGCTGTCTATCTATGCTGCACTTTACTCAGTTTCTGATGGTATAATTTTAACAAAAGCAATCTATATTTGCTGCACTTTTCTCAGTTTCAGATGATATAATATTAACAAGAGCTGTCTATCTATGCTGCACTTTACTCAGTTTCTGATGGTATAATATTAACAAGAGCTGTCTATCTATGCTGCACTTTACTCAGTTTCTGATGGTATAATTTTAACAAAAGCAATCTATATATGCTGCACTTTTCTCAGTTTCAGATGGTACAATATTAACAAGAGCTGTCTATATATGCTGAACTTTTCTCAGTTTCAGATGGTATAATTTTAGCAAGAGCTGTCTATATAAGCTGCACTTTTCTCAGTTTCATATGGCATTATTTTAGCTGTTAATAACCTTACCAAACAAAAAAAAAGAAAAAAATCTGAGTAAAAAAAAGTAAAAAAAAAAAGGAGGATTGTTGGCAAGAATAAAATTTAGAATAACCTGCCCTATTTATGTAGGTTCCACTTTTGATAGTTAACAGGTATGTCAGATTTAAAGGAATTATGTTCAATGCTGATGACAGAGTAATGAAAGAAGCTCACATTTTTTTTTCTTTGGAAAGTAAATCTTAAAATTATTTCCAAAAGTTAAGAAGGAAAGCCATGCAGTGCATCTATTTTAAAAAACAAAAACCCGGAAGCTTAAAATGTTAATGAATTATAGGATCTTTTCTAGCAACATTTTTTTTTAGACAGTACCCACTTTGTAAGAAATTGTAACTTCTGAGATTTGTTTGTTTATTTGTTGGGTTTATCATCCCACCAACAGTATTTCAGTTTAAATCCATGGGCCTCCCGTACCTGGAGCTGATGCGCTACCGATTATGCTAGGTCCGGTCTAAGATTTCATTTTAGACATTGTTTTAGATTGATAATAGATAAGCATAAGAATAAAGTTAAAAGCTAACAACTGTGAATCCTTAAAGATTCCTACTCCATATAGAGCTATAAGGTTTTATCATTGAGTATTTTTTGTTTCTTGTTAAATATTTATCTATATTTAAAATATTTGAAGTTTTTTCAAATATAATTTGCTTCATTTGAAGCTGTTAGATTTTATCCTTGGGTATTTTGTTGTTCCTTGTTAAGAATTTTTAAATATTCAAATATTAAAAGTATTTCAAAGATAATATGTTCTATTTATAGCTTAGAGATTCTATCCTTAAGTATTTCCTTGTCTCATGTAACTGGTGTTCTTAATATTTTATGTGCAACAATAACAGACTATAATGTTTTAGTCAAAGTTCAAGACTCGCAAATAAAGATAACCTACTCTATTTGTAGCTCTGAGATTTTATCCTTGAGTATTTCCTGGGCTTGGTTGAACTGGTGGATGAGTTCCTGTGACTCTCTAAGATGATCAGCCTGCAGGTTGTCCAGCGCCTTCTGCATCTTCTCTGATAGTTGCTTCTCCTTCATCCTGCAAGCAGATAAAAAATAATGACAGTCATACATTAATAGCTATTTCATGTTTCATTTTTTGTTACATCACACCAACACAATTATGAATATATTGTCATCAAAAGGTTTTGTACACCCTTGCCTTTCACCAATAGGTATTATATTGGCAACTAATTACTGAATTAATTTCTGTGCAGAAACACTGGTCTACCACAGGTTAGCTAAAAAACCTCCCTACAAGAAAGCTTCTAACAACAACATGCAAAGGTTACTTGGAATATTGCTTGGAGACTTTGCAGCATATGGGACAGATCCTGACCAGACAGCTCCTAGCGAAGAGTTACAAATGGCAGACAAAACCTGCCAATCAGTCTTGAAAAAAAAAACAGCATCAGCACTGTAATGAAACTTTCCATCAAATAGAACCCAACTCCATGAAAATAAATAGAATAAAAAAGCAAATGTGTTCATTTGAGATCTGTGAGTATAGATAATTTTGGCATTATTTTTATTTTTGTCGACTAAAGCTTAAACCTTTACTTGCTGGAAACATTAATGGGGTTGGTTTTATGTTAATGAGATAAAAAGTCCTACTAGTAAGTGAAGGGTTAAACATATTTTGTGAATACTGATTTGAAAGTTTTTACCTTATTGTTGTATGTTCACTATTAAAATATAGTATGTGACTATAAGCATGTTTTACCTTATTTGATTTTGTGTGTCACTTTTGATTTTCTGAATATCTTGTTGCTTGAAGTCAATCTCTTGGTTCAGTTGGTTGATTGTATGCTGGAGTTTGCCTGTGTCCTCCTTCAAATTAGTGATATGACGCTCTCTATGAGTGATCTCCCCTTGAAGATCTTCAACACGCAGGGCATGATCTTTCTCCTGGAGATGAAAATACTTAAGAATGCAGAATGCTGGCCACATAAATGCAAAAATAGTCAACAAATATTAAAGTAAAGATGCAAAAAAAGATCAAAGATCAAACAAGCATATACATATCAGAAACATATGTGCATTTTAAAAAAATATACCTAAAAAATGTCCCAGAGTCTGGTAAAAAAAAAGTCATAAAAAACAATGTATATTTAGAACTCTTTTTGGATGCACAACCCCCCAAAAAATCTATTTTTCAACACACAGATTTCAATAGTAGGACCATTTTCCCATGGAGTGATTCCAAAAGTAAGACAATGCCCACCTTTTGCCTCGATATCTCGACTGCCCTCTGCAGTTCCATCCTGGCAGCATTCAACTGCTGTTCATGCTCCCTTTTCTTCCTCTCCAACTCTTCCAAATGCTCCTCCTGTAGCTGTTGTAGCAGGTTATCTACATGGAAATGATAGAATTTTAGTACAGTTTTTGATGATGTACAACTATATGTACACAACTTCTGTTCAATGTTCTTAGGCTACAACATTACCAATGATGTTTTAATTTACTACGTATATATTTTACTGTGATAGTATACCACAAACACCTGCATGATGCTACTCCAACTCTCAACTTTTTGTCGGACACTGTATCAACCAGTTGGAAGACTACCTCATTTACTAAGTTTAAGAAAGATAGCTTTACTGAGACTATTTTTAAAGGCCTAAGCATGTTTAGGCATGAGACAAAACCTAGCGTCTTCTGCATGTAGACCTTAATCACATTTAAACTGGTATACTTTAGATCCCACCTCAAATGACCTGAAGATAAAACCATGCTGTGAGAAAGGTTGTAAACCACTTAATTTGTGTACCCAACACAGGGATTTGTTGTAGGAAGATGGTTATAAACAATACATCACACTTCATTCATATGGGCTTGCTGCACTGCCATTCATGAGCAAGACTCTAATCACCAACCTTTTAATTTTTTTTTTTTTTGTTACATCGCACCGACACAATTATAGTTATATTGGCGACGTCCAGCCAATTATTGGTGGCTATAAAACCTTCACCATAAATATTAATATTACCATGTCAAAGTAAGAGCAAGTTATCTACCAAATCTAAAATAAAAGACATACCTTTCTCCTTTTGAAGTTCTTCCCTCTGCTTCCTCAGTTCCTCCAACTTAGTTTTCTCAGTCTGTTCTTTAACACTTTCCAAGGACAATTTATGGGCTGTCATTTGGGCTTGCATGTCATCAATATGTTTTGTTTGCAGTGTTCTCTTCAACTCCTGAACAGAAAGCAAGATATTGAGGATCTGACGCGAGTTGTCATTTAATACAAACATTCATTAAACGAGTTCAGGAAAAATAATAGTAAGCTAATTACACATGATTTTAATCACCAATATACAATTTTACAAAATTTTAAAAATTCTTGGTGAAATAGTGCTATGAGATGATCTGCATTATGATGATGTTGATGACATCATCAATCAAAAAGCTGTATTACACTATTGTAATAAAACAAAATATATAATGGGTGTATTGAATGGAAAACCAGGGAAATCATGTGATAAATATAAGAATGTCATATAAGACTGATAAGATAAAAAGAATACATTTAATGAGAAATGTTGTATATTAGCCAAATGATTGGCATAGACTTATTAAAGTAGTCAGATAGTTAAAAAGCTTCAAAACTATATTGATATCTGCTGCAAATGTTTGCAACAGAGAACATTCAAGTCATTCACAAAAAAAATCTCTTTGCTCTATTCTGTTTACATTTAAGACTATTAAATATTCTTCAACAACAATGACTTCTTTGGCAACAAAATGTATTTTTAGGCACAATTACTTGACAATTTTTAAATTAAGATACACATTAAATATTTATACCTTTAACAATTTTTTGCATATTTAGAATTAAAGTCGCACATTAACAGTGTTTTAACAAAATCCAGCATTAGCATAGCAAAATTACAGGTGTATAGACCTTCAAATAAACTGGAAAGTACTTAGTCAATGGTATTGCCATAGGTTTCATTTTTTATCACAATAAATACGAGTGAGGCATACATTGATCTAAACTTGAAACATGATGGTATTCACTTACATCAAGCTCTTGTTCCTTCTGCTCCTTTAGTTTGGCCACATTGTCAGCATGTGCCACTTCCATCGTTTGTATCTTTCTCAGATATTCTTCCGCAGAAGTCATAAGCTCCTGCTCTAGACGTTTCCTCTCTTCTTCTACCTGCTGCCGTAGTTTCTCCAGTTCTACTTGTGACTGGCTATCCTTGTCTTTCAGACTGTCTCGGAGTGATGCAAGCTGAAGGAAATAAAAAAATAATAATTTTAAAACAAAAAGATTAGTCTCCTGGTCTAAGTTGAAATGAAACTTAAAAGTACTGGTTATTAACAATAGCAGTGGTGATAAACATTAAAGACAAATAAAATGCAACAAGGGGTATACAAATAGAATCAAAGTACAAAGACATAAGGTAATTTGCTAGAAGGAACAAGAGTAAACAAATAACACAAAAACATCTTATCTATAATGAATTTTTGTTTAAATACATTGCATTGAACATTATGTCATTATAGCAGTCAAGTGATTTTGGTGGAGGAAGACCCATGACAAATGTCTAGGTAGAACCACCTGTGCACCGAAGGTTGACTGGAAGACCTTCCCACATAAAGTACTTTGCCCCAAACAGGACTCAACCCATGCAGGGAGTAGCTGAGCAGAGGAGTTACAAGTTGGCAACTCTATCGCTATGCCATGGATGCCCTATGAGTACTTATCATAGGTTGATCACACATTCATACGATATAAAATCATTTTAATCCACACAATATTCAAGACCAAGCATGGTGAATCTGTATGAAAAGCATCTATCCCAGGTGCACTAGGCCATGCAAAAAAACACCTGGCTGAGACAATGTAGCTCAGAGAGTTTTCCTAGACACCTGACATGATACTACTTTGGGACACACAGTCATATAATCCCAACAAATGCTCAACTAATCCTAAAATAATTTATGTAAGCTTAGAGTATACAAGGGACCTACACATAATCATATTTAAAAGGTTTATATACTGCTACAATAAACTTTTAAGTTATCATATAATTATGCCTCGTCGGATACCCATGCTCGACTATTCTGTTTTTACTACATTCATTGACAATGGATTTATTGGTAAATTTGATTTCGTTTTATCGAGGTGAATAGAACAAGAATTAGCCTATCATAAAACTGCTAACCAAATTTATACTCTTCAGCATGGAGACTAGAAGTATAACAATCACATTGCCATTTTGACAAGTCTGTCGAATGAAAGAATAAACTTTATCATTCAACTGTTTCGCATCGGATTATGAAGCGACTAGTGAAATATCATTACCAGAAAAGATGAAAAGTGAACTTAATATCCCACGGCGATGAATGGAGAGTAAAGAAAAGGATTGGTCGAGGGTGTCTGATGATGACAATTATATTCAGTTTACTGTGTCCACATTCCTAGTTAAACAAGTCACCTGATACAGAGTTGCAATTCATATACCTATGTTTAAAATATCTGAAATATCCATCGACATAGTCAATGCCTCAATTGATTTAAAGTGACAGTATGATATCACTTGCAGGACATTTTTTGAAAATGAAACACTGCGAACATGGGTTATATTAAAAATTGTGACAAAAATGTTTATTCATTTGAATAAACAAGAATTCAACTATCTTGGACAAAAGAGTTTTCATTACTTGGAATCAACTTCTCAATTGATCTCAACACTATAGTAGGTTTAAATTATGACAAAAAAATTGAGGAGATAAAATGTCTACTCAACCAATGGTCAAAAAGAATTCTTACACCTTTGGGTAAAATTACTGTTATTAAGACACTGGCACTTTCAAAAATAAACCACCTTATATTATCCCTACCAAATCCACCAGAACATATTATTAAGCACATTCAAGAGATGTTTTTTGAATTTCTTTGGGAGAAAAAACCAGACAAAATAAAACGGGAGGTAATATATAACGATTTTTCTGAGGGGGGGTTAAGAATGGTTGATGTCAATAAATTTATCTGTTCCCTCAAATGCTCATGGATTAAAAAACTCATATTTTATGATAAAAAATGCTTAAAAATGTGTTATACTGTAAGCAAAGATTTGAAAAATATTCATACTTTAGGGGCAGACTATCTAATAAAAAGTACACTTTCCATTAGTAATCCTTTTTGGATAGACATATATTTGTCCTACTATAGCTTTAAAGCTTCTATTTTGCCCATTAACCCTGAGGAGGCCAAACGGGATCAGCTTTTCTATAACAACAATATTAAGGTCGGAGGTAAATCAATATACAGAAAAAAGTTTATAGAGAAAGGAATATATAATATTAATGACATCCTAAAAAAAGATGGTTCATTTCTAAAATATAACATCTGTTAAGTCATATTTAAATAAAATCAAAATTACGGATATTGGAGAAAAAATTGCTGAACCTTTTGTACCCTTTTCAATTTCTATACTTCTTAAAAGTGCAAAAGGTTGTAAGAATATATATGACAGAATAATATCAAAAAATGTACAACCTTCAGCATTACAAAAATGGTCATATGAATTGGGCGAAAATCAAAGCAATATCATCAATTTATTTAAATTGCCATTTATTTGTCAGAAAAACACATTCTTGCAATGGTTTCAGACAAGAATAAATCACAGAATTCTAGGAACTAACCACCTTCTAAATAGGATGAATATATTAGATTCAGCTAAATGCTCCCTATGTCAACTAAATGATGAGACAATAATTCACCTCTTTTGTGACTGTCCTATAGTTAAGACATTTTGGCAAGAGCTAATTAGTTTACTAAATCTATTTTGCCCTACGTTAAATTTACATTTATCAAAAAATGATATTATCTTTGGAAACAAATATTTGGACAATGTTGTAAATAAAACTCTTATCTTAGCAAAATATTACATCTTTAAAACTAAAGAGACAAGCCAAAGTTTAAATGTTGAAACATACAAGAGATGCCTATTAAAGGAATACAAAACGGATGAACAGATTGCCAGAGAGAACATGAAAGTTAAAGAATTTGAAAGATATTGGAAACCATTATCAAATTTAATTTCTTACATTACAGGATAAAACATGGGAGATAACCTACTTTTTCACTGATAGCCTCAATTGTGAGCTTGATCTTGATTAACCTACATCTACTTCTTATGTGTAGTATTTATAATTTCATTTTAATAAATCCAAATTTGAACTGTTTATTTACCTTAATTAATCAACTTTATTTTTACATAACTGTGTACTTTCTTTTTGAAGCTTAAAAACATGTACCTAAACTATTGAAATTCTTTTTGAAACTAGTGTTGCTTTTTGATAACATATATTTAAACAGATATTCTTAGTCTTCATATTATCTATATGTTAATGCAATATGAATATATAAAGGGAAAAAAAAAATATACTTTTTTCTTTCAGTTTTTTTACTGATTGTAAGCTTCTTAAAAAAAACAACACATAGTTCTTAATATACAAAAGACATACAAATTTTGTTGTATTGATTATTTTAAATAGTTTATTTTTCAACAAGACAGCATATTACTTATATTCACTTTTCTTTTTGAAAACTTACAATATAACACTGTGTTCAAAATTATACATCTTAGATAACCTAAGAACTATTTCCCTAATTATAACTTTTACTATATCCATGTACCCATTTACCCATGTCTGTTGTATTTTGTATTGTTTTTCTTTTTACAGAGAAAACGTTTAGGTTGTACGGATTAGTATTTCAGGTATACTTGTTCCATTTTAACCTAAATTGTTATTTCCTTATTAGTTGTACACCCAAAGCATGGGTATCTTGTTTTTTTGTTGTTTTTTTTTGTGTGTTGTTTTCTGTCTTTTCCTTATTTCTTATCTCTTTTGTACGCTTATTATTATTATTTATCATTTAAAACAAAATGTTAGCTTTGCAAAAAAGCACCATTTTGACTGTTTTGTTTGTTTACTTATGCTCTTGTTTACTTTGTTTTTCTATTGTTGTTTTTTTTTAATCCTTGGATATGCTAACTTATATAAAAGAAGAGGAGAAAAAAAAAAAAAAAAAAAAAAAAAAAAAACAACGTTAATATACCTGTTTTTACATTATTGTTTGTATCTTAAGAAAAATCTCTTCTTGTTTGCTATATGAGGTATTATACCATATTCATTTCTTTCTTTTTTGAGCTTCTAACTATATAAGTAGATCCCAGTAGTTTTGTACACAAACAAATTGTATTAAATTGTATGTAAAACTTGGAATGAAAATAAAGTTAAAAAAAAAAAAAAAAAAAAAAAAAAAAAAAGAATTCAACTATGTACTTAAGTATAAAATGCGACAAAGAGGTAAGAACATTACAATGCCATCATTAGTCATCTGACAGAAATGGCTGGACATTTCCAGAACTTTTAATTTTGAGCAATGTTGTAAAGCGGTCATAACAATCATTTTATGGAAATTGATGGTTATTTTTCGAAAAAAAATGTTTTAAGCAACTGTGTTGTTTTTTTACTTTACATCAACACCAGAAACATCCATGAAAAATTGTAAATATTTGTTCATATTTAATTGTTACACTTCACAGTGAAAAAGATTATACAGCCCATATAAAGACCTTAAGTATTTCTCAACCTGAAATCAGGAGGAACGGAAAAATAAATTCAATAAATAAACATCGTTTTCCATGGTTCCAGCATGACCTTCAAGACCTTGCAGATCCCCCTGTCCCCATCATGTCACCTTCATGTAACCTTACCTGTCGATTGAGATCAGCTACCTTGGCTTCCCAACCCTGACGTGTAGCGTGAATCTCTTCATCCTTCATGCGGGAGAGCTGCTCCAATGCTGCACGCATTTCTCGCTCCTTCTGCTCATAAATCTCCTCACGCAGCTTTGAGCACTCCAGTCTGAAGGGAGACGGACATGATTTTCTTTTAGTTATTTGATTTAACTACAGGTTGATTACATGTAAACATAAAAAACATTAAAGAGAGATCTGATTTAAAGTTTCTATAAGAAAACACCAGGAGCTTAGAACATATTTGGGATGTGATGGGATTTGCCGGCATTTTTGCCGATACTGTGCAGCGACATTTCTATCATTATAGCACAGAGGCACTTATGAGGTACCCAGGGACAGAACTCTGTCCATTATACTGACACCGACGAGTCAGGTGTAATGCTGTCCCCTAAGCCCCAAGCGTTAGGAGGGAAGCCACTACTACCAACTTTAAAGTCTTTGGTTTGACCCAGCCGGGGTTTGAACCCGCGACCTCCCGATCCGAAGCCAATGCTCTACCAATTGAGCAATTGCGGCCGGTCAAACATATTTGGTAATATTTTAATTGTAACTTGTTTTTACATAATAAGTGGTTCTACAGTTTCAATTCAGGCTACCTGAGAGATCTCTCATAAAAGTTCTGACCCAAATGGACTCAAGCCTATGCAGTGAGTGGTTCAGAAGTTAGACATTGATACCCTAACTGTTCGGTCAATTGACAAAATTTAGTAAAGTTGTTTAACCCTTTACATGCACCACATAAACATAACATATACCCCTCCCTAAGGTGTTTCCAGAAGGTAAAGGGCTAAACGATTGAAATGAACTGTCCCTACCTGAGTGTATCTTGCCACTTTGCTTCCATCTGATTGGTTAGTTCTGTCAACCGTTGCTGTAACTCTGCCTTTGACTCTTTTAGCTGAGCTTCCAGCTGTAGCTTTAACCTGTCCAGCTCACCCTGAAGAGTAAACATTATAACCAATTTGTTTTCTTGACTGCTTTATAAATAAACATGCAACCACTGACATGAAGTCACAATATGCTAAGAAAGAAAATGTCAAATTATGACTGCAAAGATCATTTTGGACCATAATTCTGTTATAATCACCCTTCATTTCATAAAATAAAGGATACTTGTCGATTTAGGTGCATGATGAGTGGTCACAAAAATATATATTTTCATGAGTGGCGCAGCCATATGTGAAAATATTTTTCTATAAATAAAATAACACAAACACTTTAATCAACAAATTTTCTTTTTATTTCATCTTTAAACATATTTTAATCAATAGTCTCTTATTACCACCCTGGGGACCCAGAGTGAAATGATAAGGTTTTCTTTCATTGGCGTTTCTCACTACATCATCCAAAAGCAAAAAAATGAAAAAAGCACCAACAAAATTAACAAATGGAACTATTGGAGTCACTGAAAACTTCTAAAAAATCAAAAGCAAAAGATCACATTTTGTCCAAGGCTGATATAATCTTTCTCAGAGTGCTAAGTGGCAAGAGTTGGAGGAAAGACATCTGTACGATATATGATGAAAGCCGCTAGCACAAACATTTTGAACATAACATCAGAAAAACATAAATTGTTTATAAGAACAAAGAAATATCCCAACAATACCTGTAGGGAAGCAGACCTAGACTTCTCTTCTTTGTGATCAGCCTTGGCCTTCTCAAGCTGTTGCTGTAGTTTGTTATTGGCATCCTTCAGATTGTTGATCATACCTGTGGCAGAGCCAAGACCTTGCTCTGTGTTCTGTATAATGCTGTTCAGTCTCGCAACCTTATAAATTGAATAAAATATGGAAATTATTTAATGTGGTAAATAATGTTTAATGTACAGGATATAATAAAAACTGGTCTTAAAGTTGTAATGAGTTACTGAAATAAGTTCTTTCTTATTTGTTTTAATACCCATTAACAAATTGTATGATTTATTTGATAAATGGATCATTTTTTATTTTGTACAGTCATTTCAATCAATGATTTATTTTATAATAATTCATTGAACAATATAATTTTATAGAGAATCTTGGTTGTGTTATTGATTTTTAATTCACATATAAAAATATCTAAAGTGAATATATATAAATATTTATTTCATACTTGATTGCTTTCGGTTTCTAACAATGGTGTAATAGAAAAATTAAAAAAGGCTCATTTTAGTCTCATTTTGGTTTCAATGTTTTTCATGACTGCCTTGGAAAATATATCGCACTACATTACCTCATCCTCGCTTGCTTTTAGGCGACTGCTGAGCTCAGATCTGACTCTCTCCAGCTCAGCCTTCAGGTTGTCTCGGACTGTGCTGACTGCTTCTAGCTCTGTGGTGTACTTTATTGTCAACATCTGCAATAAATCATGTGAAAAATATCAAACATTAACGTTATACTTACATAACAAGATGTTTAAGGAAAGGAGTACAGATTGCAATTTATTAGTCAGCTCTCAGCTTTTTTAACTCATTTTAGCATACAAGAGAGGCTACATGCTTGCCAGCAAACAGCACATATCCTGACCAGAGAGCATCTAACAAAAACTACAACAGAGGCTACAAGCTTGCCAGCAAACAGCACATATCCTGACTAAAGAGCACCTAGCAGAGACTACAAGAGAGGCTACATGCTTGCCAGCAAACAGCACATATCCTGACTAAAGAGCACCTAGCAGAAACTACAAGAGAGGCTACATGCTTGCCAGCAAACAGCACATATCCTGACCAAAGAGCATCTAGCAGAAACTACAAGAGAGGCTACATGCTTGCCAGCAAACAGCACATATCCTGACCAAAGAGCATCTAGCAGAAACTACAAGAGAGGCTACATGCTTGCCAGCAAACAGCACATATCCTGACCAGAGAGCAGCTAGCAGAAGCTACAAGAGAGGCTACATGCTTGCCAGCAAACAGCACATATCCTGACCAAAGAGCATCTAGCAGAAACTACAAGAGAGGCTACATGCTTGCCAGCAAACAGCACATATCCTGACTAAAGAGCACCTAGCAGAAACTACAAGAGAGGCTACATGCTTGCCAGCAAACAGCACATATCCTGACCAAAGAGCATCGAGCAGAAACTACAAGAGAGGCTACATGCTTGCCAGCAAACAGCACATATCCTGACCAGAGAGCACCTAGCAGAATCTACAAGAGAGGCTACATGCTTGCCAGCAAACAGCACATATCCTGACCAAAGAGCATCTAGCAGAAACTACAAGAGAGGCTACATGCTTGCCAGCAAACAGCACATATCCTGACCAAAGAGCATCTAGCAGAAACTACAAGAGAGGCTACATGCTTGCCAGCAAACAGCACATATCCTGACCAGAGAGCAGCTAGCAGAAGCTACAAGAGAGGCTACATGCTTGCCAGCAAACAGCACATATCCTGACCAAAGAGCATCTAGCAGAAACTACAAGAGAGGCTACATGCTTGCCAGCAAACAGCACATATCCTGACTAAAGAGCACCTAGCAGAAACTACAAGAGAGGCTACATGCTTGCCAGCAAACAGCACATATCCTGACCAAAGAGCATCGAGCAGAAACTACAAGAGAGGCTACATGCTTGCCAGCAAACAGCACATATCCTGACCAGAGAGCACCTAGCAGAAGCTACAAGAGAGGCTACATGCTTGCCAGCAAACAGCACATATCCTGACCAGAGAGCACCTAGCAGAAGCTACAAGAGAGGCTACATGCTTGCCAGCAAACAGCACATATCCTGACCAGAGAGCACCTAGCAGAAGCTACAAGAGAGGCTACATGCTTGCCAGCAAACAGCACATATCATGACCAGAGAGCACCTAGAAGAAGCTGCACTATCTGCTTAGAGTGTAAATAATCAGTCTTAGTATGCCAAGAATTAAGTTTGTTTGCTAGTTTTATCATCACAACCACAGTATTTGAGTTATTTGGAGTGTATATAGCATTGCCTTCACCCTTTATAGCATGCTATGAACACCTGGCATGATACCACACCCAACCCAGTTACATTATCCCGACACAGGACCACCAAGTCATCGAACTCCTTATATTTGCTTGAGTGTTTGAAAGGGAGCTGTATTGTTATAAGTTTTAACATATGTCATGGCCCAGGAGTGAACCCTGAGCCTCTGGTACATGAAGCTGATACTTAACAAATTGCCCTACAAGCTTCAGTCCAAGAGTTAAGCAATATCCATGGAAAAGAAACAAACTCCAAAATCAACCTGCCTGTTTTTCTTGCTCTAGGAGATCTTCTGCTAGTTTCTTTTGTGCAGCCATATCACTGAGGCCCTGTTGTCGCAGGGTCTCTAGTTGATCCTTGTGTTGCTGCTCTAGATCCCTTTCTGACTTGGCATACTTCTTGTGTAGGCTCTCTATCTCCCGCTCATACTTCTCCTTCATCGTCTGCTTCTCAATGGACAGGTCCTCTAGAGCCTGTAGTGAATCAGATATCAATTTTAACAATGCATGGGTCCCTTAAGTCAAATGTTCATTAAGTAATTCAAAAAGCAGATCTTCTTCAGTATCATTTCGACATGGAAGCAATCTGCTTGAGATACAGTACCTTTAAAATAAATTAGAATTTACAGGCTCAAATTGGGGCTTCTTGAGGTCAAATATGATATAAAATGTGGGGTAAATGATAGGAATTTGTCTTAGCATTTTATCTTCACCCTAGACTAGAAATTATAAATATACGGAAGTTTATCTCGGCATTATTGTTCAAATTGTTATTATTATCATCAATATGCAAACAATTATGACATATACTTTTCAAGCTTTTTAACATGATTGTGTATCATACACTAGATCTATAATGAAGTTTAAAACAACAAATTCTTCTTCTTTTTTTAAATACCCGGTGATACATTCATGATCATGTAGAGAAAAACACAAGACAAAAGTCTAGTTTGAACCACAGGCATGCCAGAGGTCAGCTGAAAGACCTCGAAACAATAAGTTTTTGCTTCAACCAAAAAAAATAGAAGTGAAATTCAAGTGAGTCATTACCTTTTCTAAAGACTTGACCTGAGCTGACTGTGTCTGGTTGATGTCAGATTTTTGTCTCTCAAGGTTGGTGCGTTCCTTCTCCAGCCATGACAGTTTGTCTCTCAACCTATTGATGTCTCCTTCCAACTCACCAATGGTGGACTCATTCTGTAACTTGGTGGCCTCAAGCTTGCCTATTAGACCTGTAAGGGATGTCAACCATGAATGCCCCATTATACAAAACACTGGAAATGAACTATCCAAAATTGAAAAATAATGCACTTTATTAGTAGCAAACTACCGGGGTCTGTGTAAATGGCCACTCATATACCCTCATATACTCATTTGATGAAACTAGTGTTTTCTTTTCTTTTAAGACCTTCCAGCTTTTAAGACTATTGTTTTTCAAACCACTTACAATACATGCATACTGACTTCTTTGAAACTAGAGTGTACATGTATTACTCTCATAGGGCACAAACAGAAAAAAAGCTCGGATACACTTACTAGATTTCTGCAGCATCTCTTGCTCCTGTCTTGTACACCTCTCTTTCATCACAGCCAATTCTGATTCTGCGTTCTTCCACTTGGACTGAGCTTCACTGACTGACTTCAAGGCCTCCTGAAGCTGTGTAAAGAAGTTGATCTTAGTACTTAGCATGATAAGTTTGTGCAGATTCAGTGTGATACATTTGTTAACTTCTTACTTATCTTCACGAAGATATATTCATGATTATTTGTAAAAAAAAATGTTAATGTCTGTGGGTTGTTGCTTTTTTTTACACAACACACATGTGCCCCAATGATCATACATGAGGTGTCAAACTAGTGTAAATACATAAGTGGTTCATTTTTTTTAAATATTTACCTCCATTAACCACTAAATTATGGATTATAGTTAAACATCATGTGATTTAAAAAATGTACCTAAAGAACAGTTGGGAGAAGAGGTAAAAAAAAATGTTAGAATATCTGGAAGTTTTTTATTAGACATGCACCTTGAGACTTAGCAACAAGTAGTGCAGGTCCTGATTCAACTGTTTTTTCACTATTTTTTTACAACAAAAGCATACCTTTGTTTTCATGCTATTTTTATCATTGGCATTAGAAATACCATGTAATGAAATCATCATCATACATAACATGTAAACATCAGTAACTGACAATTACCATGATTTGCTAAAGTGTGAAAACATAAACAATAAAAATTATATAATGCATCTCTTGACACTAAGCACCATGTACACTGTACAAATGTCAGTTTGGGTGCAGGCCCCTTAAAGTTTCAACTCACAAGTAAATAGTTCATGAATTGTAAGATTGAAACCACAAATTACAACTTATCCAATTGAAAAAAAAATGCTTAATTCCCACTTACCTGCAGGCTCAATTCTGACGAATTTCCCTCTTTCTCTCCAAGTAATTTTGTGAGTCTGTCTATCTCTTCTTTTAGTTTATCCACTTCATCTTCTTTCTCTGTTACCTGAGTAACTAAACTATCAATTTGTTTTTTAAGCTCACCAATCTGTGCTGCAAACTCTTTTTTCAATTTCTCTCTCTCTGTCTGCATCATTTTCTGAGCATCTTCAGCTGACATATTATTTTTAGACATCACTGCCTCCAGTTCTTTTTCATAAAACAATTGAGCTTTAGCAAGTTTAGCTTCATAATCATCTGCCATTTGGCTTTTTGCTTCCTCGAGGGTCTTGTAATTGTTTTGCAATGACTCAAGTTCTGACTTATACTTTTCTTCAAGCTTTTTAGTTTCATTTAGCCAATCATCATTTTGGCCCCTGTAATAATTCCTACATTCTTCAAGTTCTTTTATATGTTTTTCATTTAGATCTTTTATAAAACGTTCCTTCTCACTTTCAACCTTTTGTTGCCACTCATCAAACTGCTTCATTTTTTCTTCAAATTCCTTCTTAGCCAGTAGAACCTCCCCTGATAGTTCTAACATTTTTTGTGCATTTTCTGTCTTAAGTTGCATCTCTCTCTGCTCAGCATGCTGTTTAAATTCTTCAAACTGAGATAAATGCTTGTCTTTGTATTTGGCATGTTGTTGTATGGTCTGCTCTAGTTGTTCTATCTTTTTACTATGTTGAGACTCTGTCTCCAACTTCTGTCTATAAACACTGACTTTCTCCTTCGTTTCCTTAAGAAGTTGCTGAATTTCATCTTCATGTTGTTCCTTAAGCTGCTGAATAACTGCCTCGTGTTCATCATTCTTGGTGTTAAGTGCATAAATTACCTAAAAAGCAAAAGAGAATTTGTATTTATAATAAAAAATGTGAAAATTCTGCGCTTAATTTTCACAACAAAAATTCAACCAAAGCAATTAGGAAAGCAAGCTTTTATCAAAAGTCAACAGTAAAGAGAATATTTGATATTTAAAATTAACTGGTTTCCTAAATACAATGGCTAGTTACCTTCGTAATTAACTATATATTCCAGATTCACATTTATACTCATGATTCATTATCATAACCAATTAAAATACATTACTATCTAAATCAAAAAAGTATTATTCTTAATCAATATTAAAAGACCAAGCTCAGTAAAATAATTTTTATTTAGCCTCAACTAAAATGGAAGATTTCTTTATGTATATTTTGCCTTAACTAAAATGGAAGAAGTTTATTTTATGTACTCATATTGAAAACACATTTTGGTCATAAGGGTTACGGAGGAAGCCCGACAAACATCTAGGTACACCCAAGGAAGACCTCTTAATATATGTGAGGGCCTCAGGTGTAAAGTGCTCGATCTATGTTGTATACAACAAAGTTGTCCTGTCACCATATTAGTCATTACATAATGTTTTCACCCATATAATCAGAAAACTGTGGTACTATAAAGAAAGTAACCAACTCATTCCAAATGCTTCAAACTAAGTGGAGTAGGTAAGACATTAATAAATAATATTTTCCTGTACACAATTAACATACTTTTGTGAGCTGGGCAATTTTCTTTGACATCTTAAGATGCATATCTTGTGTGACCTCCATGTCTTGTGCTGGATTTTGGGGCAGCGTTGCATATTTTCCATTCTGGTAATAGTTAAACGACATTTTGGCACTTGCCGCCATTTTGGTTGTTTTCAATTGTGACCGAACTGCCGTGTAAAAATCTCAAATTTAAAGAAAAAGATTTAGACATATTATTAAAAGCAATACGTATGAATTTAATCTAAGAGACGTAGATCAGGCGATAGCCATATTATCGCTACATATTAATTCATTCAATGTTTCACTTATACGTAATGTCGGTTGCATTTTTTTTTAGTTTACACGTCTCCTTGACACAACGGGACTCAACTCCATTCTGCATGATTAGAGTAACGTCCCTTGTCAATCAAAGTGCTGCAAGCGCTGAGACGAAATGCGTTTTGTCTGGATTACCTACCTTCCCCTTCATCTGATAAGTTTATGATGGTAACAAATGGATACGTCAATTTGGCAAAACCTTTCATAATTTTAGTATTTATGCCAAAAATGTAAATAATAAAATTCATCCTAGGGTGTTGTTGTTCTGCTCTAAGTCTAATCAATGTGATATTATTTTATAGGTATACAAATGAATAGTTTAGTTAAATATACAATTGGTTTAGTAGATGGCTTTAAATATTTGAAAACTGTAACAATATCCTTGATTCACACAATATTAATAGAATGTTTTAAAAATAGCATCTTAATGTGCGTACACCCTAAAGTGACATATTATCAATATCTTGATCTCACTTTGGTTCAAACACGTTTAGAATTTTCAAGCAACATAAGTGACATTTAACCAAATGATTTCGTTCACAACGTGGAGCTTAATAAGAACGTCTGGTAAATGTTCGTCATTTTTTAATACGCATGCGCGATAGAAAGTCCGAACGACACGGAGAGACAAAACCTCTGAAACTGAGTTCCCTGCTACCGACACACTAGCCGATAGCAACCACTTGTTTATTACAGCACACTAAATTTTGTCTTGTGAATATAAAGAAGTTATACACTTTAAGAGACATAACTATAAATTGCTTAACATATTAAATAAATACTTAATGCTCATGAAAGCTCAAGTATGAAATAAATTAACAATAAAAAATAATAACTGCTAAATAACTACTGCTACAACACCAATTTGTAATTTAGTGTACCGTGTTACAAGACACTTCCTCAGATGCATTCAGGAAGGACTTCCTGGTTGTTTCTCGCCATAAGATGAACGATTCTTCCTGAAAAAGAGTGAATAGTGAAAATGGCAGAGAGCCACGTTGTTAAATCTGGGGACATTTCGTTGTATTCGAAAGGTTTCATGGTATGACAATACGTTTTTTATCTATTTTACTGCATATTTATTAGGGCTGTCAAAAAATGATTAACAGTCAGATCGCTCACAGACGAATCGGTCCGCAGGTTAAAACGGACATACAAATTAGTATATCGGGCACAGAGTCCTTGGAAATCGGCTAACTTGGCCACTCTTTTTCTTGTTTGTAGTAGTAGTAGCGGTAGTATCATGACTCTCCTCAGTAGTAGTAGCAACATTGATATTAAAGGTGGTATATGTCAGTTGGGACCAAATACATATTCTCAAATTACCATATTATATGTCATTGTTACCAAAAAAGACCCTGCTGTCCATTAATGCCCAAGATCTGTGTAACCTTGAATCCCCAATTGTCAGTTCAAACCCTGAGTCCCCAATTGTCAATTCAAGCGTATTTCCTATCTAAAGCCATGCTGCACAGATAGCTATTTTTAAACTAAAAAAAAACATGTGACCACTTTCTTTTGAGATCATGTTATTTTCACCAAGGTAATTTGCTATGATGTTGGTATCTGTTTTTAAGTGGAAATCCAGTTTTAGTCACATTGATTTATAGACGAAAGCCAAAGTTGTAAAAAACTTGCTAAACATTTTTTCTTCAGTATATATGAATGATATTTCATTTATACAATGCTGGTATATGAGTTGTATGTTTACAATATACAGTTTGAATTGAAATAAAAAGGAAAAAACATTAAACATTTATAAAACAATGATAAATTATTTAACATCTTGTTAAAACTTTGTTTTAGTTCATTGTGTTATTGTCTCATTGTTTTATCATTATATATATATATATATATATATATATATATATATATATATATATATATATATATATATATATTCTGGCAGTGTTCCAAGATTGCATTTATTCAAATATAAAAAAAAAAGTTAATTATAAAGGTACAATGTGGGTAAAAATTGTTTTAATTAAAATATGAAATAAGCAGAAAAGGGATGTGTAAAACTCACAATAAGTATTGTGATTTATTGTATATAAACATGGGACAGATTTGACCTTTCTGTGGCAGAATTGACTTGCTCTGTGTCTTAAATTGTGGCCAGATTGACCAGCATTCAAATGAATGATGGCATCAATTAAAAACAGTTGACTTATAATATTAAATTCAGATACAGTAGTCTTTAATACTTATTTGATCTTACATTCTATTATATACATAACTTTTATATTATAGTAATCTTGGAAAATCATATACTAATGTTACATTACCTTCACAGTAACATTTAATTTGTCTTCAGGATTTTTCAAATCAAGCTAACCTTCAGTCATACACTATATCAGTAACAACATTTAACTTTTAAAAATTATACAGAAAACATTCTAAAGCTCACAAAATCTTCTGTGAGATTTAAAAAAACCCATAAAACAGCCTAATTTAAGAGAAAACTGCATTTAAGTTATGTTACTTTTTTTTTCCAGAAATCATCATGGTTAACAAAGTTCTGTGTGTTACACAGTGCTTCTCCAGAAAGTCATCCATACATGGAATTATTTGAAAGTAAAGAGTCATTCTTGAAGTCTAAGAGCAATCCAAGTCAGAAGATTGATGTTAAACGTATTGATCTTCACAATGTGAAAACGATCAAGACCTCCAACAAGGGAAATTGTGAGTTCATTATCGAATTACGTATAAAAAGAGACAAGTATATGTTGATGGTCAACTCCCCACAACAGTCTGCCGATTGGTTTACAAAGCTTAATAACACTGCGAATTTTTCTGGCGCTCCTGACGAAAATTCTCTGAGTCAAGAGGGGTCACAAATTGCGATGAATGATAATGATGAAGTGTCAGTCAACCCCATGTATGAGTCCTCGGATCAGGGTAAGATTCTTTTTTTTAATAAATTGCAGTGAATAATTATGGCCATTATAGTGACATCAAGCAATTTCGATGGCGGAAGATCCCATAAAAATATCTGGGTAGAAACAATGGCGCACACCTGGCCAGCTGGATTACATTCTTACTTAAAGTGCTTCTCCGCGAATGGAACTCAAACCCACACGATGAGAGTCTAAGCAGTCAAAGAAGTGGGCAACGTTATGTCCCAAAATGCCATAGGTATGCCGCATTTTTGTATGCTGGCCAGACCCATGATAAAAAATCTTAAGCTACAGTAACGCTTTATATTAAGTAGCTATGAAGGTTTCAATGTTGTTGGGGTGTTTTTTGTTATTTATATTGTCAAAAGTTTAAGTTATACTTAAAATCATTGTTTCTGTTGTTGGATTTCAAAAAATTTATGTGGTAAATGAAGGTTGAATTATAAGTTGCCAACATAACAGATATATATCACTTAAAAATATTAAGAAGTTCAACATTCATATCTTTCTTTAATAATGTATTTTCCTGATAAACTCTCACTGTATAATCCTCCGAAAATCTTATAATTATTTTTCCTTTGTTGTCAGTACAAATAACATTCCCCAAATTTGTGCATGATGCATACCATTTTTCCCCATACTTTCATGTTAGAAAGCCAAAAACTTGAGTAAAAAACATTGGTAGATCAGAAAAAGGTGACAGCATTTCCACTTGTTTTTTGTGTTTTTTTTTAAATCCTGATATTACATATTTTTTAAACCCTTTAAATCCTGCTTTGATAATTATGTTTAATTGTTTATAAAACTTACGCTATAACAAAATAGTATGGCTAGCTCTTGCGCAACTTAAGTTATATTCAAGTTGGAATTTTTATTGTCTTATCTTTTCTAACTTAAAGATAGAATAGTTTTTCCTTCAAAAGGTTGTATTGTTTTGTATTGTTTACTACTCCAGATTTTCCTATCTGGTGTGAAATATACATTAATAATTAATATATTTAATATATTAAAATAGATTCAAAATTTAGAGACAAAACTATTCTTTCTACAAATATTTGTTTTTAAATATGGGAAAAATGTATAATAAATGCAAGACAACGTTGTTTTATTATACTGTAAGGTAAAAAAAATCGATATTTATTTCACTAATTAAAAAAGATTAAGATTTTACCTTCTCATGTAAAAAAACAAACCTGGTAAGAAAAATCATCCATTGACACATCGAACTGTCAATCATATTCCTACATTATGTCAGGTCAGTTTGACTGTGTTTTTTACGTGTAATTGATTGACAATGCTCCATCATTTGTTTTAGCAATATACTTCTTACACTCTATTAGTCAGATATGTATGGTGGATAAAATGTAACATGATCATTCTAAAAGAAAAAATTTTTAAACTCTTCAGAAATGGAATTTGAAGTTGGTATTTGACAGTTTGCCTATATAAAATACATGGTACATTATGTTATATCTGTTTGGGGGAAACTGGGCCTAATTACTTCATAAACTCGTACTGTATTCTAAGCAGAGACAATTCTGAACATTACCTCACTTGTCAAACAGTACAAATCATAAAAAATGCTTTAAATGTCCCTTCCAAATCTATAAATAAGCACAATGGGTATTTCCACTAAAAATATGTAGCGACGTCACAGCGAAATACCCAGATGTTTATATGGCATGATCTCAAAAGAAAGTGGTCACATGATTTTCTTAGTTTTAAAAAAGCTAACTGTGCATAGTGGTTTAGATAGAAAATATATGTTTGTAATGACCAATGGGGTGTTATGCTTCACATTTCACTTAAATGACTGGCCGCAATAGCTGAGGTGGTAGAGCGTCAGCTTGCGGATCGGGAGGTTGTGGGTTCAAACCCTGGCTGGGTCAAACCAGAGACTTTAAAGTTGGTAGCAGTGGCTTCCCTCCTAATGCTCGGGTCTAAAGGGACAGCATTACGCCTGACTCGTCGGTGTCTCAGTATAATGGATCGGCCAGGTTCAGCTCCTGGGCACCTCATAGGTGCCCCTGTGCTATAGTGATAGAAATATCGGCCAAAATGCCAGCTGATCCCAATCCCATCCCTCGCTTAAATGAAGGGTATCAATAGACAGCATTTTGTGAGGTGTTTTTAACAATAATTTTCTGGGTTGTTTAAGAGAGAAAAAAATGTCCAAACTGTCAGATACCACCTTAAAATGTCAAAAAGTCTTAACTTTATCACAACTGATGACTTCTTTGATGCAGGGGAGTGAAACATTAGGCATTAGTTAAAGGTTGTATCCGACAGTTTGGACCAAAATTTATTTTCTCAAATAAGTCATGGTTATCTGAAAAGTTCCTGCAAAAGCTGTTCATTGAAGTCCTAGTTATGTGTTAACAGTTAAGCATAAATCAGCGCTCGTCATTGCAAACAAGTGTTTCCTATCTGAACCACGCTGCAAAAATAGCTATTTTTAAACTTAGAAAACCATGTGACCACCTAGTTTTGAGATCACCTTATGTAGTCATCTGGGTAATCCGCTCTGACGTTGATTTCTATTTTTAGCAGAGACCACTATCGAGCTTTTTATACGGTTGGAAAGAAAACACAGTCAGAGTGTTTTTTGTTTTTTTTGGCAATTAGTTCTGTCTAACAATTTGGTTCAAAATCATATTTATTAAGACTAAAGTATAAATTTCTACAAAAATTATGCCAAATTCCCCACAGCATTGGTTCAGTATTTTTACATTATTTTATAGAGACAAACTGTTGGATACCACCATCAAGCCTCAATATATAAAGCTTTCTGTTAATATAATAAGTACCTGACAGCTGTCTTGGAAAGTCGACTCTTTACCCACACCGGGTTCAAATCCCGCTTGGTGCTGAGCATTTTTCTTTTTTGCTATGCTTTGTAATAGCTGTAAAGTTAAGACAAATAGAAGCATCAATCAAGGACTCCTTCTACAAGTGTATGGTTTCACTGCAGAATATGGTCATTATTTTCTGACCGCCTCTTTCAAAAATATGCAGCTGATACAATGTTCATACCTGAATATCAGTCAGTATTTTCATATGCATGTACTGCCAGCTGGCCAAAGTAATTCCTTTTCGATTGTGCAGTGGTAGATTTCCTGCATAATCTGATCCTGAAAATAGGGCTGAGGGGTTTTAATCGGAAAATATGGTATATAGAAAAAAATGCTATATGTTTAAATCTATTAAAGGCAATGACATGGGTCTAGCCGGCTTGACACAGTGGGGATTAGATCTTTACTGACCTTTGACATTTCATTGTATAATAAAGTCATCAAGTGTCCAGCTGAGATCTCACAGCATGGTGCTATCTTTGTGGGAGAAGGGGTGACGACTAAAAAGGGAATGAAGAAATAATTACCAATTAATAATTGAGACCCCCCCTCTCCCCCTTCCCCTTCCTCCCCCCACCCGTTTTAACGTCTCGCTGTCAGTAACATGTAATATCCAAGAATTTTAGGAAAGTGTTACTCTGTTTGTTCCATTTATTTTTCTAAAGACTGTGTAACATGATATTGATTGACAATTGTCTTCAAGCTGCCATTTAGCCAAAATAGAGTGGGTGTGAACTTTGGGTATTGTTGACAGATTAAAAATGATAAGTGCACGTGAACAGCTTGTGCTATGAAAAAATATGCAACATTATTACCTTTGTGGCATAATGAGAAATTCTAAAGGAGTGGAGTCAAATGTCCGGGCCTTAAACTTAAAAAGGAGGCAACCGTCCAGTCTTTACTTTTGATAGAGGGGCAAACAAACACATATAGGGGGCAAATGTCTGGGAGGCAAACGTCTGAGGGGTCAAAGTCTGTTTACCGGTACATTTATAATACTTTTGCTTGATATATCTACTAGAACAACATTATATTGTTGTTTTGGGGGGGGAAATATGAAAATTTACAGGGAGTAACATTTTTTCAGTTGTGTAACAATACAAAAAACAACAACTTTTTATTCACAGCTGATCGTTTTGAGGTGGAAGTCACTGATAGCCAATTAGCAAAAATGTGTGGTATTGTTGGAAGAAAATCTTTACTCATAAGTGGCTCTGATGTTGCTTTTCAAGACATGTCAACAAGAGAAATAAAGTGTAACTTTGGATTTGCTATGATGCGAAGATTTGGTAGAAAAGACAATACGGTTTCTATAGAAGTTGGCCGAAAGTGTCCCAATGGAGAAGGACAGGTAGTAATGAAGTCTGAATTTGCAAAGTCTATCCATGAGATACTGACAAAAAATTCGAAAAGTGTGAATACTCGAAGTAGTATGCGACCAAGTAGCAATGAAGAGAAGCACCAAAGTGAAACAACACCGGATGTAGGAGACGAAAATATAAGTGCACCAGTTATGGTTCAGAATATGTATCGACAACATCCAGGGCAGAAACAACTAACTGTTACCCCGTTGCGACCAAATGCAGAATCTAACAATAGTACAGCAGATGAACCATTAAAAAACAGCAATGGCACTGCAGTTACAAATGACAGAGGATCTATAAAAGTAACTGAGGATTACAAGAAATCTTTGGAAAGTAAATTGCATTCTGGTCCTCCAGAGTTACTCAAGAAAGATTCAAAGCACAAAAAGGAAGACAAAAAAGAAAAACAGAAAGAGAAGGAAAAGATTGAAAAGGAAAAAGGAGATCATGATAAAAGTAAAAATAAGTTTGGCTTTTTTAGCAAGAAGGAGAAGAAAGAGGAAAATAAAGATGATGACAGAGGTGGTGATAAGGGAAAAGTTCAAAAGTCTCTTTCTTTGAAGGATGCTAGTGAAAGAAATTTGTATGATGTACCAGATGTTGACATGGTAAAACATGAAAAACATGAAACATCTGGTGACAGTTTGTATGATGAACCTATTGTAAAGACAAAAACAGACAGCAAAAAATCAAAGTTGAAGAAGGCCACAACATTTGAGGATTCCACAACAAAGTCGATGAAAGAAACCAACCAAACTCATGAACCAGCTGAATATGCACAACCTGTAAAGCCAGACACTTCTTCCAGACAGATGTACTCAGATGTTCAGGCGGTTCGTGGAGATGCATGGAAAATCCATGGCAGGTCTGAAAATGAAGAAATCCACACTGAGCAATATGCCAGCCTTCAAAGTGCAAGGACTCAAATGCAGAATGCACCGCCTCCAATACCATTCCGACAGTATGATGCTGAAGACGAAGTGGAGGAAGACGAGGGGGAAGGTTTATATAACCGCGTCAACTTGCGAACATCTGGAACCATGCAGGACAAGGCTAAACCTCAAGAGGACCATATCTATGGTCAAGCATGTGGATCTGTCAATCAGCTGCCAACAGGAATGGTTTTGGTGCCACAAGCTGGCAAAGGAAGCTCCGACTCAGAATCCGAAGGTTTGTATGAGGAAGCCGAATATGATGTTTGCGGAAGCACGGTCCAAACTGTCGCTGCTATAGCTGCAGCAAGTGCAAAGCCCATTGCTGCCACTGGAGGAGGTGGTAGGGATTATGAAGAAGCAGTTATTGCCAAACCATTACCTCCACATAAACCATCACTGCCAAAGCAGCCTGCTCCAAAAACCAAACAGAAGAAGACGTCAGAGGAGTCTGAAGGTTTGTACGAAGATGTCTGTTAGCCTGACCTGTTAACCTGCTACACTGTTTATAACCACACTATTTTGTTACTTTTATGCTAGCAACTAATTAACATGTTGCAGGAATTTTTGTAGGAAAAAGTGCAGATTCCAATCTGATATTTTGATATATTCTAATATTCTATAGTTGATATATTCTAATCGGATATTTTGTTTGGAAGTTATCTTATTCCTTATCCATAGCCTAATTAACTGGTACCCATTAAAATAGAATTAATGTGACTTTTTCAAAAGGTACCAACAGTATAAGAGTGGTGGAGTATTAAGTGACATCAATTCAGTTTTATGTCAAATTCAATAATGCTTGCTATATTACGTTAAGCTCTATTTCTACAAAAGGTGTCTGCATACAAATCAACAGTGAGTGACATATATGTAGTCTGAAGTCTGCTAGAGTGTTGTGTATTGTTTTATTTTGTATTAAAAGAAATGGCATAGAGGTAGTGATGCTAAGACATGATAAAGAGTTCGAAGCTTGTACCTGTAGGTATTTATTACTTTTTATTAACAAGGCAGTATTTTTGGGGCCACTCATTCTTGACACATAGGTCATCAGAAATGAATGAGATCCATCTACATAAAGAAATTCAACATGACAGAAAATAAAGTGCATTAAATTAAAACGCTGCAAGAATTAATGTAGCAATTTAATAGTATGAGTGGTTTTATTTGCAACATTTTATTTATATTTTGTTGCTGTCTTTTGTTGTTTTGTCATGTAACACTTTTACACTCAATTTCCATAAAATAATACATAAATGATGAACAAAAATTCCATGAAAGCCTCAAACCAGAATTGATTCACAGGTCTTTGTTTTTTGCTGCTGAGATTTATTTCATTGAATTATAAAATGTATCTTTTCTAATAATTTTCATCAAATTCAGACACAGGAGTGTGAACCAATAGTATGGCATGAATCCATAGGAATGAAGGATAAAGGAGAAATCTTCTTTGTATGTTTTAGCATCGAGACTGATAACTGATATATTTTACACACTTTTCATCTTGTTTCTTTTTTATTTACGAACAAAATCTTTGATAAATATTTATGATGAAATTGGCTGAACTAAATAAACTAATTTTTATTACTTAATTATTGTGTGTTTAAAAAATGAGCAAAATAACAATGCTGTAAAATGATCACACATTTTATTCACACAAAAAATGTTGAAATAGTTATGTTACTGTGCAGATAACTTACCCCAATGCAATTTATTGAACTTTTGTTAATATGTAAAGGAGGTGTGTTTAAGGCCTTTATAAATTGTTTGTCATTTTCTGTCTCTCTTAAAATTTGTCATCTTTTATCCTGCATTGATTTTATAATATTTGTATGGATATTTTTGTGCCGACTTCGCAGACTTATTAAGAAGGCTTCAGGTTTTTTTCTGTAATAGCATAAGATATATGAAAGTATATATGTAAAAATTATTTTGTACTGTATGATTTCTAACAAAAGATTCATATTTGCCTTTTATTTATATATTTTATTGACTTTGAATGTAATATTCTCATTTTAAATCAGCAAAAGTGACTCTGTTATAATTTAATTAAAATGTTGTTAAGCAATTGCAGTGTTAGGACATACAAAAATCAAGTTCTTTTTAGCTTTACAAACTTGTGGAAGATTTCTATACAAATGTACCAACATTATAAATATAAATTGATATCGTCTTCTAAAAATATTCTCCTACAATAGAATTTTTTTTTCATGCTTTGCACAATTTTATGTCAAATGCTTAGCTTTTTGATGCTGAAAGCTTGACTGTAAAGATAACTACTGAAGTCACTGAAAGCCTTTTTATGTTATTGACATATTTCAAAGAAAATTTAATTTTGAGCCTCGCTGCCTCCTCAACTTTTACTGCTAGTATGGGTGGCCTCTTATTATTGCTTAAAATCAGCATAAAGTCCATGAATCCTATGCAAATTTTCAAGCAAATATAAGTGTAGTTCCACGACTGGTTGGCCTGGTGTCAGGATAATTTGATTGGGTGTGCTATCATGCTGGGTGTTCATGGCATGCTATTTCCAGTAAAGGCAGCAGTATATCTGCTTTAAGTAGTCAAGTAATCTCCAAATAACTGAAATACTGTTGGTGGGAAGGTAAACTCAACAAATTAAGAAATAAATTCTGTAAATGACAAATTTAGTAAAGATCTTGATATTTACTGTTTTGCGATCTGTGTAAGCTGTTAGAGGATGTAATTCATTTACCGGTAATTAAATAATTGACTTAATTTTTAGTACAGTTTTAATAAACATAAATAAAGACAAAGGATAGATATGGGCTAAATTCTTTCTATTATGACATGCATATTATTTTTGCTACAATACAACAAATTAACTTCATTTCATCAAGATACTTCCTGTCTTTGGTGTAACAAGGTGCCTTTGATGTCATAAATTGGTTTTATAATACCAAGGCTAATTTCCTACTACTTTCACAAGGTGGCTTGGCTTTAACATTTGCTCGCTTAGGATGATTTTGTTTCATGAAGATCTCTTTACTCTTACAAGGCTAAACTTTTTTCTTTCCAAATATTTCTTTAATGTCACAATACTAAGATTTTTTTATTGCTCATGTTGTTGTTTTTCTTTTACAAAGCTTAATTTATGCTTAAAATTGTTACTTTTACTGCACCTAGCTACATGATCTCCGTGCAAGTTTTCTATTGCTTTCACAAAATCTTCCATCTTTACATCACTTTTTTATGGTTCAAATAATGTCTTTACCAAGCTTTATCATTCACACAACTCATGTGAACTCTATCTTTTCTACCATACCAGTTCAGACAGTAAATAGCTTGCTGCATTCACAAGTGTTTGTCACTGAGGGGGGAGAAAATTCCCCTATCAGCATACATGTGTGCCTAAATATAGACCAGTTGTTCAGCTTTGTAAAATTGTCCTGCTCAGCTGAAGTGTGTACCACAGAGGAGAGAGTTTTAGTTGTATTTTCATTTTCATACCTACATATACAGAAAGTGTATTGTAAATCATCCATGGTACACATTGCGGGGCATGTCAGGAAATTGGCTATATGTTTTTTATTCAACTAAGCTTTTTATGTTACTAATCTTTATTAAGGCAAAGGCAAAAATGTCATATTTATATTATAATAGATAAATGAATCATGATTTATACTCCATGCAGTTCAGTATGTGCAAATGTTGTTTGTGCAAACACTAAGCAGACATAATGTAATATTTGAGAGAGAGAAGAAAAGTAAATATGTTAAGTGAAGAAATAATTGAAGAAATGCCCATATACTTACATAAAATATAAACATTTGGTCAACATAATAACCATTTGGAAAGTAAATTTAATATTAACATTATTTAACATTATCATAACAGAGGAATACACTGACCATCATCACCCTATGCACACTGTAGACACAATGTTTAATCACCAATTCTGCTTCTTGTTGACTTTTTTGTGCAGAAGGTGCCATTTTATAAGAAATACTGTGTATTATTTTCTCATCATAGTTTGCTACTTTTAGGATCAACAAGCACATGTTTTCTTGATTATTTCAATAAAAACCCTGCATAGGTATTACTTGGTCATAGAACTTTGTCTAAGAGAAAAATTTCAGAAGGTTGTGCATCAGATAGGACCATCTCTGAATATCAGAAATACCCATAAAGTAAAAATAAACTGTGTAATAGATTGGGAATTGACGAAAGATTGAATACATTTTCTTATGGTTTACACTGTCTTACAATTAAAGTAATAATAATGTTGTTCTGGCTACAGATTGCAGATTGAAATATGTGATAGACTAGAAAACATTCCAAAAACAAGAACCCAGATATGTCATCATTACATATGTTTAATTTGAAACAATAGTTAGATACATGTATTGCGTTTCAGGGGTGTGGAAATCCATTTTTCATCTACTTGTCCATGGGCAAGTTGGCTAAAAATCTACTTGTCATTCACAAAATTCTACTTGGTTGGATATTCAAATTTTGATAGGACATGCACCCATTCACTTTGCATAGCATTTATACAAGTTACTTCTTGGATATATTTTTATTATTCTTTAATTATGCATTTAGCCACATTTCAAATGATTTTTAATGTTAATCCCTACTATGTTTTACAGATTTGTTAGAAATGAAGTTTTAACAAAGATTTCTTGATATGAAAAGCATTATACAACAATATTAAGTTGTCTACCTACAACTAAGGTAAAAAATTTCCCTTGTCCAACAATGAAATGATCCGTGTAAGACAAGTAGGGCGAGGGATTTCCGCACACCTGCCTTTAAAGCAACTGTTGTAGTGTACATAGTTGGATTTTTGTTTTTAGTGTCTTGGGTATTTTGTACATGTTTAATGGGCCAACTGTCAGATTTCACCTATCATCTATTGTTCTGTTTTCTAGTATCTGTTTTATACAAGCATACAAATATTATGTGCTTGACACTGCATAAATCGTACATTTTAATAAAAGTTTAGAATGTTTTATTAACAGGTTAATTTAAAGTAAACAACATTAACAAAAAGTGTGTTTTGCTTTTGTGTCTAACACTTCATTGCAAAGAGAAATCTTTCTTAAAAGCTGGAAATTCTATTTGATTTTTTTCTTGAACTTTACTGATAAAAATAAAAACATGGCATTAGCTTCCCTGTCCTGTTATAAATTGTGGTGCTTACATTGCACAAATATTTAATCACTTTTTTACTTCTGTTATGTTGGAAATTGTTAAAGGGTGTGGGGTGTTTATTTTTTTAGTTTAGTTTTAAGGAAGTTAATTCTTCCAGCCCGAACATGGCAATACTTAATCTGGCTACCATATATTGTTACCTTTTTTAAGCCAAGACTGGGTGTGCCTGTGGTCAAACTGTTTGTGAAACCAGCTTGTAACTCCCCAGCCAGTCATTGCACAGGTTTGAGTCTCTGTCAGGGGGGATAATTTCAAGAAGGTGTTTCAGCTGACTTGTGGTTAGACTGTTGTTCTGCCAAAAGAAGTTACATAAACTTTTTAATTTCCTGAGCTTCTCTGCTGTGTATGTTCCGATATCTCTTGACTCACATTTTATTCATTAACCTCTACTTTGCTACATTTGTTATAGGTGTTTTAAGTTATAAAATTACGAATTGGATTTTTTCAACATCAAAATTAGTGCAAACAACATTACATATAGATTTTATGGCATATGTAATGACTGTTTGTCCACAGTTAATATTATTTCAAATGAGTGAATAAAAGAAAAATGAAATTTAAGAAATCTTTCAGCACTGACAATTCGTAAAAGATTTTAAATGAGATCAGTAAAATTTTGGAATGTTCAAATCTACAACATTGCTGTGACCTTATTGTCATGTCAGTTTTTCAGAATGAGGACATATCATGTGCATATCCAGTCTTCACGAAAAGAAATTTAAAAACACGACCTTTCATCCACCAAACTTGCAATATCTACTGGACCAGACCAAATTTTACTGGACCAGTATGATTTTGGCATCTTGACACAAAAAAGAATTAGTATTTCCAACCATGCTTTTATTATTTTATTTACAAAGGGACATCAACTTAGACACATTTCATTACACTTTTCCATGCCCACGAGGTCCACCAGAACTCTCAGATCTCTGACTCATACTTTGAGTCACCAGAAAATAAATCAATTTAACTGGTACTTTGGAATGTTGTCACTTGTATCCAATATTTCAATTTAAACAAATGTAGAACTACTTATCCATAACAAACACATGTTAATATTACTGGTACTACCAGAAATTCATCTGGTTCTTTTGAAAATGCTGTTTCTAACATTTTGGTGGACTATCCGTCCGTTTAGCTGGTAAAATTTAATGAAACGGCAGAGATTTTGGTGGACTCGGCCTGTGGTCCACTGGGTTTTGTCGAAGACTTCATATCACAACTAAATAATGATGTGCTTTGTTCACATCTCTGTTGATATTCTAACTGCAAATGTCCAGTCCAGGTATATACATTAGCAGCTGTTGTATTTTTCACTAATGGACAAAGGTTAAAATTCTGAAACTTCCACGAAAAACCAACAAAAAAAAATTAGAATATGATCAATCTCAAGGTATGGTTTTATCTTACTGTTTTTTCGCTTATGTTGGAGATTTGGTGATAATTTGAGATCTGTTGCGGCTATTTAAATATTTGACCTTACAAGTAGATATAGTATACTCAACATTAAACTAAGCAGGTGATATACAAGTTTTATCAGTTAAGTTTTTGGTCACTACTTGCTACTACATGCAGTCATAACAGGTATTATTTCAAAAGACTGAACAGCAAATAGTTTAGACCCTGATCTGACAGCTCCAAGTAGGGGGTTGGCAGATCTGGGTCTACAGTATTTGCCCATGCCTGTGAAACTTTAGCTTAGCAAGCTAAGAGTATTAACCCAATCATGTTCACGGCTGCAGTTATCACACAACATATATTTCTTGCTTACCAACTCAGTTAAGGAAGTAAATTAGATTAAAGGGGGCTTTTTTCTGTCATATTCATTGACGTGTTCTGGTAATGTGATCTCTCCCAAAATCATAAACCCCTGTCCTGCTGCATTAATTACTAAACATCAAAATATTATAGTCAACAAATTTAAATTGCTAACAAACAACATGCAAAGGTGACTGGGCATATTGTTAGAGACTTAGTCACAACAAATATTGCAGATCCTCCAGTCAGCGCCCATTATTAAATCTGAGCCCCACTTGCAGAAAAATTTCTCAGCTAAGATTTTGCTCATTTTGCCAGGATGGGGCATGTTTTATTGTAAGTGGTGTTGCCAGCATGTAAGGGTTAAAGTGTATAGTGTATTTAGAGATAAGGAAATATTGAGCAGTTAAAATTTAAACTTGATAAAAAGTTAATTTGAGAGAGGATGTTGCAAGTGTGCCCTAGTCATCCCTTGAACTCAGCTCACTATTTTCATTTCAGCAGAACCAAGCATGTCTCTTTTTTAAGATGTGATTTGTAACCATGCCAGTGGTAGCTGGCTGATCTGGATCAACGCTATTTGCCAGATCAGTTGTGCATAAGGCTTGATCTTTTGTACTTAAGGCCAGGTCATATGTGCTGAAAACATAATCAACTGTGAATAAAACCTGACCAGTTATGCTTAAAGACAGACCAGTCATGCTAAGAACCTGACCAGTAATGCTTAGAGACTGACCAGTCATGCTTAGAGAATGACCTGTCTTGCTAAGAGATTGACCAATCATGCTTTGAGCCAGATCAATCATGCTTACAGCTGGACCAGTTAAACTTAGAGACTGACCAGTCATGCTAAGAGACTCGCTCACCTGTCATGCTTAGAGACTGACCAGTCATGCTTTAAGCCTGAAACCTGTCATGCTTAGAGCCGGACCAGTCATGCTTTAAGCCTGAAACCTGTCATGCTTAGAGCCGGACCAGTCATGCTTTAAACCTGCTGAGTAATGCTTAGCGCCTGATCATAAGCCTGCTGAGTCATGCTTAGCGCCTGATAAATTAATGCTTAAAGCCTGATCAGTCATGCTTAGAGCCTGACCAGTCGTTTTTTAAGCCTGCTCATTCATGCTTAGTGCCTGATTAATTATGCTTAAAGCCTGATCAATCATGCTTAGTATCTGATCAGTTATGCCTAAAGCCTGCACAGTCATGCTAAGCACCTGATCATTTATTCTTAAAGCCTTATCAGTCATGCTTAGTGCGTGATCAGTAATACTTTACAGGCTAGTAGTCATATCAAAGCCTAAATCAATTAAAAGTTAGTAAAATGATGAGCACTTTTTTAAATGTACATAATTAGCCTGTCACGCGAAAAATATATGCCAGATTTGAGAAATCAAGATGGTATTTTGTCTGTTTTATTAAGGCAACATAGCTGTCAAGGTTGAAGATTAGAGTCTTGCTGCCCTTTTATTCAATATAATGTAAATATTTAGAACATTTGGCTTCCATGCATAGTATCAACAACTAAAAGGACAGTTTCAGTAATTAGCGTGTCAATTTAATTCACCTCATCTAGAAGAAAATAAACATATCCAGGGCTGGAAAATTTGGACTGGTAAACTGGACAAAAATTACTTGTACGAAAATTGTGACGTTTTCAATTAACAAACACAGCACATATTTCATATCTACAACTAACAAGGTATAACAATAAGTTGTTTCTTTTATTTTTTGTCTACAAGTGTTCATGTATCACGCATTGTGATTGGCTATTTTGGACAGGTGCATGCATTGTACATGTACCGCCTTTAGGTGTTGTTGATTAATGCTCCTGGTGTGAAATTGATTGTCTTCATCGCTAATTAGAAACTGCTATTTATTGGTCTTTTGTCTGACTGCCGATTAATTACTTGTCTTGAACTAATTTACTGATCAATGACCAGTAGCCCAAAACTGCATTTTGACTTGTCAGGGAAGTCGGACTACCATATTTTTCCAGCCCTGTTAGTATCTGCAACACAAATTTTAGTTCAAAATGGTTGAGATAGTAGTTGAGTAAAGAAGTGATACCCACAAAAATCTTCACGACAAGCTGGCTGTCTTTGAGGAAGTCTTGGCTTTGAGGGGAACACTTCAGATTTGCTATATACATTGTACATTTACTATAGTGAATTATTTGTGACATGTTGTAAATGGATGGCTTCATTAAGAGCTCATAGAAAAGAAAAGCACAAGACTTGGTGTTTGCAGTACATACAGATTGTCAGTACTGAATGTGAGATTTATTATCCACCTTTGAATATGGCAAGCAAGACTGATATGTTACCTCTCTACTGTGTAGAAATATTTTGCTGATAACGTATTCTGTTTTGAAGCAGAAAGATAACATACAAAACCAGATTGAAGGGGATTTTAATGTTTGTTTCCTACAGCTTGCCAATATCAAATCCAGAACACATTATTTTTACCCCTATTCTGGTGAATTTGGGCATAATTTCTGCTTATATTCAAACTTAAGTCTAATTAAAGATGATTTTGAACACTACCTCATTTGTAAGACAGTACAATTTGTAGTAAAATTGCCCTAAATGTTTATACTTTTCAACTTCATAGATAAGCATGATTGGGATTTCTTTTAAAAATAGGCATTATTAGATACAGGAGGCACACAGTTATCATCTGCATTGATAACAGTCAAATTAATCTCCTTTAATTTCCTCTCCACTAAATAATCACTTGCACCAATGCCGCCTGATGAAAGAAAGATTCCAGCAGATGACTTGTTCATTTTGTCCATTACTGGTGCCACTTTGGAAATGCATTTTTTTATGGGGATGACATTGAAGCAAGCAATAACAGGAAATCACTTGTGTTTTGAAATGTTTTTCTGAGAAAAGAATTTAATATACTGCTTTTAACAATGCAGCTTGGAACAATAAAGTGTAGCTTGCACTTATAAAAAGATAGCAGGCATAAATACAAATTTTGAAGTTGTTTGGAAAGGTCTTTTCTAATAAAGGAAATCCAGTATGCCGATGTTAATAATGTACTAAATATGGATGTAGCAGACTGCAAGAAAAAAATCAATGAAGCAGATAGTCTAGTTGCCATCAGAGTTGCGATTTGTTACTCTCACATATTAATGTTATGGATCAAAAGTGTAAGAGAGAGTTTAATTCCAAGAATGGTCACCTTCTTGTTTAAAGCACATGCTCTCTGCGGCACCTTGGACCTTTTGACGCTGTGCTTTTTTTGGTTTGGTTTTTTTTTTTGGTTGCACAATGCTACTATGTATTTGACTTTACTAGAATAACCTCCCCCTCCTAGAGAGCTCCAAATTTAGAAGTTAGACTGACGAGCCAGAATTTAATATTTAATTCAAAATTTAACTTATCAATTCTATGAAAATAGTATTGGACCAGAGCTTTAATCTTTACAGACTTAGGGCCCAGCTGTGTTATTTCTTTCATGATATCTGTTCTCACTCAATCTGCAGGAGAGTTGCAAAAACACTGATAAAGTTTATTTCTAGAGAGCTGTGTCTTCCCATCTCAGATTTCACTTCGATAACTTCACAGTTGAGAGAAAATGTTTTCAGTGCAGGTTGAAGTGAGATGTTATGCTTGTTGCATCTCTAGCCATGGGGTCAGTGTACTCACTGTAAGTAAACTAAAGCAATAACAAAAATATATAATTTAAAAAAATGACACAGTTTAGTCTTGTTTATTAACTTATTGAAGCTCTTCTTTGAACATTAACTAAATAACTCTCTCTCTCTCTCAAATTTTTGGCTCTTCAGCCTTTTTCATTAGACATTTGCACGAGTGTAAAGAAAGAGTTTAGCCTGTGGACATTCCTTTTGAAAAAAGGCTGAAGGATTTGAACATTTTAGAAAGATTATTATTTCTTAATATATATGTAGTTTGTTTTAGGAACAATTGTCTGTAAAAATGTATTTATTCTCCTTTGACTGCAAGAAAAAAATCTTCAGGTCATATTTATTGTAGTTTAACTGTACAGTTTGTGTTGCAAATTTATGTGGCTTGAGATAATTCTACCATTAGTGATTAGACAGATACCAGTGTATCAAGATAAAGTCTTATATTCCATGAGCATACATGTGAACTCTTCCGCTTTTGGAGGGAGACTCCCTCTTTTAAGGTTCAAATTTATTAGAAAAGAAGGGGTGTTACACATTTTCAGAAATCTCCCTACTTGGAAACAGATAACTTCATCTTTGTTTCTGTGAAAATAACAAATCGTCCACTTTGCAAATGTAAATCTCCCACTGTAGCCTCAGAAAAAGTTCACATGTCTGCTTAGATTATATTTTTAACCTTGTGTCAAAATATCTTTCAAATTTGGTGCGAGGTCTTTCCTCATACTCCCAACCCATTTCAGAACAGAAGTTGTAAGTTGTAGGGTTTCTATTTTAGGCATAATAAAATCACTGGCAGCTTGTTGTTAAAAAACCCTACAGTTAGAGGAAAACATATTTGTTGATACATTTAGGACTTATAAGTGTATGAATACATGCTAGACTGAGTGAACCGGACCTGGTAGTGCAATCAGTAGAGCATCGACTGCAGGTACAAGAGACCCCGGGTTCAAACCCGGGCCGTGACATAACCAAAGTTGTAAACAATGGTAGTGGTATAGTTCCCTTGCTAATGCTCAAGCACATTTAAGGGTATTTCCACAACTGGTTGGCCCATTGTCAGGATAATGTGACTGCGTGTGTTATCATGCCAGGTGTCACAGCATGCTATGCACAGTAAAGGCAGCGCTATATCTGCTTCAAGTGGACACTGTCTCTAGATAACTGAAATACTGTTTATGGGACAATAAACCCATTAAACAAACTAGACTGAGAAAGGAAGGAAGAGGAAAATATTATGGAAGCAAACATTAAAATACTTGCTTTTTGAATGATTCAAGCTTTTGACCAGTTTCGTGACATTCATCGCTCTACTGGTTAACCAACTGATTCTTGCTCCATTGTAAGAAATTACAAATCGTAAATAAATTGCTCTTAATTTTTTATTCCTTTCAAACCTTTAAATAAGTGCCATGGGGATTTCTTATGAAGTTTTGGGGAAAGAAAATTGTCCTAAACTCTTGGATATCACCTTTGAACGAATTTCATCAGTTTTGGATTATTCAGCATGGGAATAAGATATACCAACATGTTGTATTAACCCAGTTCTCTTACAATAAATGAGCTGCCACCTGTTTGTCACCTCTGAACTCAACTTAGAGGTTTCTGTTAGAATACAGTAACAAAGATTAAATGGAAATGATTATGTTTATACATTGAAAGGTTTAAATATATAACAATATAGTACTTGAGCGTTTGAATTATAGAGTAAGATAACATCGGTTGTTAAGTTGTGGGTGTTTTTTTTGTAGGTGGCTTTTATCAGCTTATATTAATCTTTCTGATCTGCACACTTCCTGTGTAGAACCAGTAATTGAGTATTTGAAATATGGTGTAATAGTATTTTAAATGTTTAGTTGCCATTTTTTTGTTTATATGTGGCTTTTATCAGCTTACATTAATCTTTCTTGTCTTGCCGACTTTCACGGTAGAACCAGTACCTTGGTACTAGCTATTGAGAGTAATATGCAGTAAATAGTCTTGATCAAAGACTAACATTTCATGATGGGTCAAGGGCATTATCGGAACCCACTTTCACTCATAACACTCTACTTCATGGTGGCCACAGGATAGTAGGCTGATAAAAGTTCGTGTTCATGACTATTTATAGCAACCATTGGTCCAATGAAAATGCCCCTTTTATTGAAACTGCTCTTCAGTTGAAATTTTAATTAAAATATTTGTCAGTGTCAAGGTCGCTGCACTTACCTGTGATGCCTATTTTTTTTTTTAAATCAGTTCATTGGCGTAATTTCTTCACCATTTTGAACATGGATCCAATCAATTGCTTCATTACATATATTCATGAGAACAATTTTTTTCTGACCAAGTAACCCTGGTATATGTATGTAGTGATAATGGAATATTTACCATGGGTTCCGACGATGGGTCTAGGGTTGAAGCCCTGGACCCTTGATTCGGAGTCCAAAGTCTCAGCAATGAAACCATGGATACTCATGTTAGTATTTGAATTAGCTTAAACGTTTTCATTGCTTTTGAATAATAGTTTGTTTTCTTAACTTTTGTTTTGTGCCATTTTATGCTATATTTGTTAATAAATTCTTAGTAACCTTCTCACAACATTATTCATAGATTACAAGCTGTACGGATTAAATAAGCTGCAAATAGTGTGCATTCTGATCCAACATCTGGCTCTTCTTCAGATATATTGAAAAAAAATAATGGCCATCACTTTTTCGGGGACTTAGTTTCAAATCTGGCTGCATAAACTCCATGTTTTGGTTGTATTTATTTCATATTTAATAAAAATGTAAATTAAAATTAAAATGTATTTTATATTACCATGTGTCTTTGAAAAAAAATTTTTTGTCAAAAATGTCAAACTTTAAAGTTGTGACATTTTTGACAAAAAGGTACAAATGACCAAGTAATGACAAGCAACAACAAAAAATGTACTTTTTAAAATAATAACCTTGCAGTTAATATGAAAATTAATAATACAATTTATGCAAACAGATTTGAAACTAAGCACAAAAATGTAATGACTGTTATTTTTTCCAGTTATCTGAAAAAAGGGCCATCTCCAAGGGGAGCTGGCTGTTTTGAATTTGTCGCAGTCTGATCAGTATCTGCTAAGCAGGTTTAGTTTTGTGTATTTATTTGGGATTTGTTCTTGACAATTTTTTATTGACAAAATGTATTTTTACCTGTTAATCAAATGATTCTCCTTGTCTTCCAATCAATAAACTCTTTACATATTTTCTTATATTACACTAGAGTAATACAGCTTTTTGATTGATGACATCGACCATAATGAAGATCGTCTCATACTACTTTTTCACCTAATATTGCTGTTGAATTTTTTAAAATCGTATATTGGCGACTAAAACCATGTCATTAAAAGAATCTGACACTTGTTGTCATTTAATACAAACATCTATAAAACGTATCCAGGAAAAATGATAGTAAGCTCACCAAAGGCTCGCTTACTATTAATTTTCATGAATTTAGTTATTAAATGACAACTCGTGTCAGAACTTCTATTTATTGTCTTTAGAATTGCCACTTATCTGTATATAATGATTTATATAATGATTTCCTTTCACAAAGATGATTGTGTTATGTTGATTGAAAGATTGCATTTTTATGTTTTGCTCATTGTTCATCATTTATTATGTCGGACTGGGAGGAAATTAAAATGATCAAAACATGTACTTTGGTAAACTTGACATAGTTTATGTACTGTAGCCACTTCCCTGTAATATGCATTATCTAGATTTTAATATCTGTTTAATGCCTTTTGTTTACTTTTAAATGTATCAATATTATACATCAATATACATATAGTATTATCTCTACTTATTTTGCTGCTTAAGTGCATTATAAACCAAGGCAGTTACTTTTTTTTTCCTCTTTGTGTTGTGTTACATCTATGAAGACCATTCTCCTGTTTGTGATATGTATTTCATTATTATTTCTTTTTATTTACTTATTACAAAGTTTAGACCTAATCCTGTAACAGCTTGTTTACATTTTTCTTTTATTTTAAGGAAAATGTTCTTTTTAGAGGATATATAAACTTGGTCTAAGTTGAAAATGCTTTGACTATTTAACTGGAGAGTATCGAGTAAATTTGCCAATTATTGTAATAAGTGTCATTTTTAATTTCAATTCTCAATTGTGATTTGTAAGAATGCTGTATATACTGGTATATTCATCTTAATTAGAAAATTGTATTAATTGGTATAGAAAGTGTATTAGAGATATGTTAATATTTTGACAATTTGATTTATACATAGGTCAAGATATACTGCTGTCAGTAATTTGATGGTAAATAAAAAAAAAACTCTTAGGCTGGTAAATTATTTTGTGTCATTTAGATACATTTAAATTATATCAATGCTGCATATTTTCTATCAATTGTGTTAAAAAAAATTCATAATATAAATTTAACTAATGAGACTGAAATCTATTAATACTAATCTGCACTGATCAGACAAAAACATGTTATTTATTATTACCTGTATGTTATCTTTTTTTAACATGTGTAAAATTAATATGCATATAATGATTATACAATGTCATGATGTACTGTCCAAAATAACTTCATTGATTGGTCATGAAAAAGGCTGTGGAAGAAATATTTATCTTCAAGAGACGGCATACTATGTTGTATATATATTTTGTTGATTAATGTCTTTTATTAAAGGTGGTAACTGACTGTTTGGACTAAATGTTTTTGTTCTCAAATAACCAAATGAATCATTGTTACCTGAAAAGGTCCTACAAAATGCGAATCATTTATTCCCTGGAACAGTCAAGCATAAATTACCACTTATCCTTGCAAAGAAATGTTTTCTATCCGAGCCACGATGCAAAGATAGTTATTTTTAAACCTAGGAAAACAAGTGACCATTGGACTTTTGCAATTACACTATAGTCATTTGAGTAATTTGCTCTGACGTCGATATCAATTTTTAGCAACTATCATGTTTTTTATAGAGTTGTTAAGAATAAACGTTTAGAGTGATATTTTTTCGCAACTAGTACTAACATTACAGTTGGTGCTCATAATCGTCTTAAGACTAAAACATGGATTAATGCATAAAATATGCCCAATTTTCCTATTAGATAGTTCCCACATCAGTGAAGATCCCTTATCTTGGCAGCCATCTTTGATGGCAACTTCAAGGGATTTTCAGATGAATTGTATAGAAGCTTAAAATTTATTTTCTTGTTATTCCTTCACTTGTGGACAAAAAATTAAAAGCTATACACCGTTGGAAAGCTCTTGAAATTCATATTTTTAAAATACAATATTTTTAAAATTGATTTATACAAAAATTCAGTAAAATAGACTGAAATTGAAAACAGTGGTGAGTTTAATACAGCTCATATTTCCAGATTTCAGCCTGCATTAACTTCTGCCTTCAAAGATGGCTGCCTTAAACTGTCTTATCAGTGCCTATGACATCACATGGTAACCATCTATGTTAAAATTAAATATTGTCACATGTATTTGATATAGGCAAACTGTCGGATACCACCTTTAAAGTTGTTTAGCGGTATAATCACTAACATTATTGGACTTACTGAAAAATGATACATTGGCTTGAGCTCAAAAAAATATTGGACTAAATCTCGATATATATTTATTTTATGAATGTAATATGACCAAAGATTTAGAGGACCATACCCTTATCGTATTGTCTTGTTTGTTAATATTTACTTAATCAATGATATATTAATAACCTTTAAATTATTGTTAACTTTCTTAAATTCTTTTTTGTGTTTTCATTGAGAACAATGTTTGGTTCAGGTGATGGGTGATATGTTGTTGTTGTTGTTTTTCATTTTTTGGCCACAGGGGCTTATCTAGGTGTAGGGCCAGGCCTTTTATTCAAATATTATTTATGTAGAATGGGCATGTTAATTGGATAAATTGATCAAAACTATCTTTTTCACAAGTACATTAACAAACTATTCATTTTATATTTTTAAGAAATTTTTGTGCATTGTTTCCTTTAAAGTATCAAGTGAATTATGCAAAATAATAATGCTGTTTTTATGTCTAACAATTCTGTATTTATGTCTTACAAGGGTGTTTTTATGTAAGATATGGCGCCACAACATAAGGTGACATGAAACACAGAAAAATCATTTTTTGTTGTTAAATTTTAAAAGGGCAACACTTCAGCTGTTAGAAAATGCAATAATTGTAGGTTATTTTACAGTAAAATTTGCGCACACACAAATTCTCTATGATTTCATTAAATTGCCATTTTTCATGGCACGATTTATACCGTTTCATTTGAGATTGCTTAGATTGCATCTTAGTGCCTTTATTATATTAACATAAGTACAATGTACAGATTTTTAAGCTACTGTACTTGAATCGTTTTGGGCCATAAATATTTAAACACAATGCAAAAAGCGTATGTATTTTTTGATAAGCTTAAGCAAATGCGAAAGTTTTAGCTTTGATAATTTTAATCAAATATACACATTGCAATAAAAGTAAATGAGACTTTATTAATCTGACTTAAACTTCAAGTTTTATCATCTTTGGCATTAATTGATTAAGAAAAATGTTTAAATACATGATTAATCAAGTACTAAAATACTGGAACAGTTTAAGAAAGAAGCTAAAAATAAACAACCCTCTGAGATTGAGCTTTGTTGTCCGGTACCCTGTCTAAAATTTGTACTTTTTATATAGTAACAGGAGAACCATCCCTAATGCCTGCCCACGAGTTTTAAGAGCATATACAAATAGAAAGAAAGTGAAAAAAATTGTAATTTGTCATTGAAACATAAAATGTTTTTGTAGAAAGTGGCAGCAAGTACACTATAGTATCAATAATTATGTAAGCACAAAAGCCATTTGTGAACGTAACACTGCATAGATTAATAAACCCATTATAATCAGTGAAATGGCATCAGAAGTGGCAATGATTCCAACCGATGATCGATTATGACTTGCAACCGATTTCCCAACACTACTATGGACTAACAAGTTAATAAGGTTTCTTTTACTTTTGATTAATTGTATAAATACACTGAATGTTAAGCCATAAATTCCAAGCTTCAGCTGTAAAAGTAGGATAAAATATAAATTATGGTAAAATGTTATTTGTTTTGTTTGTTATTTGTAGATTTTTGTTTGTTTTGTCATATGCCAATTGTTGTGGTAATTCCATTTATGTAAGACAAATGTAGGAAGAGTTTGACATGGTATTTGTTTGTGCTTCCTTTCTTTGTTATATGCCTTTTTATAATTTATACTGATTTGTTTTCCATTTCTATGTGTATAACTTGTACATTTTCTTATTGTGTTAATTATATAGAGATGAGTGACAGCCTAAATATCTAAGCATATTTTCATAGACAGTATTTTAAAGTGTTTTGTATAATAACCAATAAAGCCTTATTTTCATACAGAAAATATAAGATATTTGTAGTTTTTGGACACCATATTTAACCATTAGCATGCTGTTTTTATTAGTTTAAACCTCTTTATTTAGACTCGATTGGGAAACAAGTTCTACCATTTTATGTTAATCCCTCTTTACTGCCCACTTCCTGGGTAGAACCAGTACTCAGGTATTGAGTACCTGGAGCAATGTGCAATAAATAGTCTTCCTCAAGGACTAACATCTCATGGTCAGGTTTGGGGTTCAAACCTGGAACCCTCCGATCCGGAGTCCAACGTCTTAACCACTAGAGCACGGACACAACACTATTTATTTTTAATAAACAATACATGATATTAGTTATTTGCTTGCTACTAAGTGCAAAACTAACAAGACATATTGCCGGAGACTCTGTCGCGAACCAAGCAGAGCCTGATCTGACAACTCCTAGTGGAAGATGTCTGATCTGGATCAGCGCTGTATACCTAAGCCAGATATATTCCTTTCATAACGTTTTCTTGACATTTTTTTATTTGTTTTGTATTATTGTAAACATTGTATGAGTTTACTATTTGCATATTATACGCAAGTTTTGCATGCATAAAAACAATGGTAAAACTGTAAAACAAAGAGCAGGCTTTTAACACAGCATTCTATGAAAAACTACTATTAACGGACTTCAGATAGTGAACAAACATAACTGGTACAACACTACACTACAGGTATAAAATGAATACATAAAAATAATAATAGTAAAATAATAAACTGTTCTTATTTCCATCCCAAGATACTGCAAAATAAACCTCAAAGCAAAAATATATAAAGTGCATTAAATAATAATGTTAAAACTTGAGATTTAAATATAGGTTTTATTTTAAACGTGAAATTTTCCAAGTTTAAGTTTGTTACTTTCTGTCATAAAAAATCATGTGTTACATAAATTATAAAACTCTGATAAACACATGATTATAAATATAAACTACAGCTATTACAAAAAGCCCTAGTACCAAAATGATGTCTAGCATTTAACTTCAACAGTTAAAAACATATTGTGTAACAGAATGTTACAGATTTTTTGTTCCGCTTTTGTTCTGATAATGCAGAATAATTTGTTTAAATAAGATATGAATATACTGATTTTCAAACTAAAAGCAGACACTAATTTGTGGAGATTTTTCTGAGCTCCAGATAAGATTTTGTGTGGTTATATATCCCATAATTCTTCATCAAACCCTTTAGGAGGGTACATCCACATATCCCATAATTCTTCATTAAACCTTATAGGGGGTACACCCATATATCCCATAATTCTTCATTAAACCCTATAAGGGGTACACCCACATATCCTATAATTCTTCATTAAACCCTATATGGGGGTACATCCACATATCCCATAATTCTTCATTAAACCCTATAGGAGGGTACACCCATATATCCCATAATTCTTCATTAAACCCTATAAGGGGGTACACCCACATATCCCATAATTCTTCATTAAATCCTGTTGGAGGGTACACCCATATATCCCATAATTCTTCATTAAACCCTATAATGGGGTACACCCACATATCCCATAATTCTTCATTATACCATATAGGAGGGTACACCAGTATATCCCATAATTCTTCATTAAACTCTATAGGAGGGTACACCAATATATCCCATAATTCTTCATTATACCATATAGGAGGGTACACCAATATATCCCATAATTCTTCATTAAACCCTAAAGGGGGAACACCCACATATTCCATAATTCTTCATTAAATCCTGTAGGAGGGTACACCCATATATCCCATAATTCTTCATTAAACCCTATAATGGGAGAACACCCACATATTCCATAATTCTTCATTATACCATATAGGAGGGTACACCAGTATATCCCATAATTCTTCATTAAACCCTATAGGAGGGTACACCAATATATCCCATAATTCTTCATTATACCATATAGGAGGGTACACCAATATATCCCATAATTCTTCATTAAACCCTAAAGGGGGAACACCCACATATTCCATAATTCTTCATTAAATCCTGTAGGAGGGTACACCCATATATCCCATAATTCTTCATTAAACCTTGTAGGAGGGTACACCCACATATCCCATAATTCTTCATTAAACCCTATAGGGGGAACACCCACATATCCCATAATTCTTCATTAATCCCTATGGGTGTTTCACCCTCAAATCCCATAATTCTTCATTAAACCCTATAGGAGGGTACACATTAATGTCACACTGAAACAATCCACATGAGTACCAGGCATAAGTGGAGGAGAAATAACGGACTGAGCAGGAGGTTCACTCTTATATTGGGCTGTGATAATTTTTACTGCTTATGCTCCAAAAACATTGATTGTTCTCAATATATTTCAAAGTAAAAAACTGTCACCTAAAAAGTGAGAGAATTTACACAATTTTTTTTTTTACATTGCATTGACACAAATATGGTCATATTGGTGATGTCCAGCTAATTATTGGTGGAGGAAGACCCCAAGACTTGCGTATGGGTAGAACCACTAGTGCAATGCATGTTAGCTGGAGAACCACCCCACATGGAAGTTTTTGCCCAGCCTGGGACTCGAACTCAAGCAGTGAGGGGCTGAGGAGTTAGTTACAAGTTACAATTCTGAAACTGATATCAAACAATATGATTCATACAGCCAGTAATTGTGATTTTCAAATTGATGCAGTCATCCTTTGCCATTTTCCTTTTATTCCCTTAATTGTATTCTATGTTTTTATTATAATTATAATGAATAAATGAAGTACATGTATGCCATGTTTTTTTTGACAAGAGGCCTCTTCAAAAGTTAGACATTTAGTCTGCACTTCACCAATATCTTCTTTGTTACAAACTTTTATCTCTTTCCCACATAATAATTTGGTCTCATAGGACCTTTATATATATTTATCAATGGTTTTACTGAATAATAAATTAGGGAGTTTTCCCTGGATGTTTATCACCATTGACCTTAACACCTTGAAATCTGGGGGAATTATGACTGCATTATATAGAGAAGACAGTGGTGTAAATTCTCAGTTTATTTGATAACTACTAGCCGCAAATGTTTTCAATATTGTCCATGAGACTCGGCTGTAAACAGTGTAGATACTGAGCAGACAGCTCCCAGCAGTATTCTGATCAATTTGTGCTTAGCAGGCTAAGAATTATCTGTAAGCCTGCTATTTCCATATTTATAAGACTTGGGCAAATAGCGTAGGTCCCGATCAGACAGCTTCCTGTCTAAAACCGTATACTTTTGTACATGATAAAATATTACTTGTATTTCAATCTATAGTGAATCTAAACTAAACCTTTTTAAGCAGCATCTTTAAATAATCCATACTAATTATTTATATCTACTTATCACCATACCTTGGTGACAAGACATACACTATTTACCTGATCAATTTTTGTGCTTAGAAAGTTAGGGGTAAATATACCGCTATTTACGGTTGAATTCTTACACAATCCAGTACTAACACATCAGTCTACTGGTGATATTCAATAACATTCAATATTCAAACTAAATTCATCCATTACGCACTTTACTAAAGTGCATAACCTCCATGTGAAAAATCGAAAATCTTAAAGTACCAAAATCACCAAGAAAGTCGAAGCCTAATCCAGCTTATTAATGATATGTTTTATTTCAGTAGTTTCTCATTATAAAATCTTATTACCACACCAATCAAGTTGAAAAGGTTGACAATGATTATACATGTCAGGATTTTAGTTGTTCATATTTTGCATCAAGTTCCTCACATTTTACCTGTTATTCGTTTTAACATATTAAAAAGTATTACAACAAAGGTTATTTCCCTTGTAATTGTGCATCACCTCAAAAACGGCCCAGATACATGCCTGCCTGTGGCCGAGCAGTTAAGAGGTACTGACTTGAAACTCGTTAGCACTACACCATGTGAGTTTGAAACAACTTTCATGTTAAGAGGTTTTCTAGCCAGCTTGCAGTGTGCCAGTGGTTCTTCCCGGGCATAAGTCTGGGGTCTTCCTCCACCATTAATTAGCTGGTATTGTAAGTACGACATAAAAAGAAAAACAAAAGAAAAAAACTTAACAATTCAAGCCTGAAACAGTAGAAAGCATTTGACTGGTCAGATTCTGAACTATGACAACAATTTAAGTTTATATGTTTATTCATTTAAGAAAAAAAATAGTTTGTTATAAGTGTATTAAAATAGGGTTATTCACTGAATTGTGAAGATAGATTAAGCAGATGAAGTGTTCAGATTTTATCATATACATGCATACAGATTTTAAAGCAATGAATATTTTAAAAATTGTTAACATTAAATACTCTAAAAGCTCTTCTAAATGATCTGAACAACTTAAGGTAGTAAATACATCAGCTCCAATACACTTTTAACTGTAACAGTCATAACCCTAGTCATATTTCACAAAATTGGGTCATGTGTAAATATTTTACATGCCTTTATAAGGACATTGAAGCAATCATTGCACTGCATGAATACAATCTTTTCTCTATGTGCCAGTTAATGAGTTATCAATTGCAGACATTGAAACATATTTTTTTAATTTCTAATTTCAATAAACTGGATCATTGGAAGACTTTTGCATAAATCCTTAGTATGATAAATTCTCAAATAGGGCATATTTATTGTCAATCATGTTCTCTCTAATAACATAAATTTGTCAATCATGTTTTCTCTAATAACAAATTGTCAATTGTGTTTTTTTCCAGTCATATTAATTGTCAATCATGTTTTCTCTAGTAAAATTAATTGTCAATCATGTTTTCTCCAGTAACATGAATTGTCAATCATGTTTTCTCTAATAACATTAATTATTAATCATGTTGTTTTTTCTAATAAGGCTTATTTGTTGTTAATGATATTTGCCCTGATAAAGCTTATTTATGGTAAAACATGTGTTCTTTGATGAAGTTTATTTATGTAAATTAAGTATTTTCAATGGAGCAAATGAAGTAACCTATGTTATGCAGATCCTGATTAATTAAATTGGATCATAATCAAATGGGAGCTGGCTGATTTGGATTAATGACATTTTCCAAAAGTAAATAAAAAGCATAAATAGAGCATAAACATAAATATAAATTTGGATGTAGGATCTTAAAGGTGTTATCCAACAGTTTGGACCAAAAATCTTTTCATGAAACAGCCAAATAAATTAATGTTAACAGATCTCACAAAAAAGCTGTTTATTGATGTCCTACACATGAGTGAAAAAATGTATTTCCTGTATGTGCCATGCTGCAAATTATGCTATTTTTAAACTAAGAAAACCGTGTAGCCATATAATGTTTTAGCTCATTCACATCGTCCGCTCTGACATTGATGTCTAATTTTTGCAGGAATCTAATCATTCTTATTTATAGATTTAAAAACAATTAACATTTTAAGTGTTGATTAAAGAGTTTTACCACTCTTAAAATTGAGATACTGTTGAAAATCATCTAAGCTTAGACTTAAGAATGATCTTTCTGCAGATGCTATGCACATACATCCCAAACAGAGGTCAGATATTGTTACATTCATTTGACGAAGGCAAAGGGTCTGATACCACCTTTAAGTTTGGCAATATCAAGACTATGACACTGACTATTTAGCTCCATGAAACAAGCATAAAAAAGGGAAATAACTGCTGCCTAGTTTAAACGTTTTTGTATGCAAAAGAGTTATCTTTTTACTTGCAAAAAAAAAACAATATATGCCAATGAAAACTAAGCTGCAAATAGTGGAGAGCAAGGAGCTGTCTGATTTGGACTACACAACTCATCTAAGCCTCATCACTTCAAGTTTCGTTGGTTTAAAGTTACGTACTCTGCATAGATGGGTAGGTCAGCTCAGATTTGTTACTCATGACATAAACAATATCTTCCTCTTAAATTACCTCAAATAATGATATGTTAAGGAGTAACAAACGTTACTCAACACACAAAAAATATCTTCCTCTAAATTTACCTGGGATAGTCATAGGTCACTCAGTGAAGAAAGAATGAATAAAGTTAAAGCCAATTTGCATGTACACAGGAAGAAGTTTTGTCATACTATTTATCGAAATTAATTGTTTGTTGGTGTGGGTTTTTTATCACAATTACACAATTATGGTTATATATTGGTGATGGCCAGCATTTTGTTGGTGAAGAAAACCCCAGACATATATCTGGGTAGAACCACTGGAACACCACAGGTCAGCTGGAAGACCTCCTTACGTGAAAGTTTCAGTTAAACTGCTAATGTGAGGGGCTGAGAAGTTAAAAGACTCTCACTGCTTGGACACAGGTGCACCTAGTTCAGTACTTTTACTTATAGCCCATTTACACCAAACTCAATCTTACTACATTCTGAAAAAAGTAGTCTAATGGGACCAATCTGTTTAAAAACGGGAATGGACATAATAGGGATGTTTTAAAGTCTGTTTCCGAACTTAATGGAGGAGCTCAGACGTGTTTGAACGGGAATGGTATTTCAAAACTTTGAACATGTTAAAAAAATTCTGGGCTGCCATCCTGTTCGTCCATGACAACATCCGTGACAACTAAATTAAAACGGAATAGACATACTGTTAACCGAATTACATAACTAAGATCGTATTAGGAACATTCTTTGACGTGGTAAGATCAGGTGTAAGTCCGTATAGACGTGTAGGGAATGTAGTAGAACTAGTGTGCGGACTGAAAACAAGTTTAAACTGGTTGAAAACCGTGCCCTGACAGCTTAACCCAATCTGAACATTGTAAGAACGGATTGTAGACGGAATAGGGACTCGAAAGACATATTGGGGGCTGTTTGGTTTCTTACTTTGGTCATTTTATAGACTTTTAATACACATTCTAGCAAGTTCCAAACTCGTCCTACTATTTTTGTAGAACAGGATTGGACGTTCTTAGAACTAGCTTTGTGTAACAGAGGCATTACAGAATTTAAAGGTGGTTCTGACGGTTTGCCTATATCTCCTATATAACAACATCTAACCCCTGTTCTTGGTAATTTGTTGCATAATTGCTGCATACAATTACACTTAAGTAAAGGCTGTTTAAATCGCTATTTCAATTGTTTGATTGTACAAACTGTGAAATATGTCGCTTTAAATGTCCATTTTTTCAATTTCTAAAAATAAGCATGATGAGGAGTTCATCTAAAAAAAGATATCGACGACAGAGCTAAATACCCAAATGATCATGTAAAATGATCTCAAAGGTAAGAGATCACATGGTTTTCTTAGTTTAAAAATATCTTACTGTGCAGCGTGGTTCTGATAAGAAATACATTTTTGTAATGACAGGGTGTTATGCCTTACTTTTCACTTATCAACAGCATTTCGTGGGATCTATTCAAATAAGTTATTTGGTTGTTTAAGAGAACAAAATGGGTCCAAACTGTGAGAAACTACGATTAAGAACATCTACCTTAACTACCAGTATATGAGTTGTTGTTTTTAAATCAATAACATTTTTTACAAGACATTTTTTACAAGAGCTAATGTGTTAGAAACAAAAAAATACTGCAATGTCACATAAATAAAACTGCTGTCTTTTTATTTTATTTTATCTTTTTTAACAGAATCCTTATCAGTTTTCGTACTGGTAACACTTATCAATCAAGAAAGTGTCTTCTAAAATAATCGATAACTTAGAACAAAGACCTTTTTTCCATATCGGCCCCATTTTTATGACCTTTTTGTGGCCATCTCTTGCTTATGAACATGGGAACACAAATTCTGAAGCAAGTCCTTTCAATCTGTCATCCAGTTCTTGTATCTTTTTAAGTTAGGATTCTGAAATAATATAATAATTGAAATGAATTATTATTTTTCTAAGTGCAAATAAACTGTGGTGCTGAACATAGATGGTGTCCTATTTCTGTGAAGGCAACAGTCACAAATCAAGTGAATATTTCTTCTTTTTAAATGCAAAAGTACAAACTGTTATTTTGCAGCATTTCTTAAAGGTGGTATCTGACATTTTGCCATATCTAATACACGTAACAACATCTTACCTATGTGCTGGTGACTTTGTGCACAATTGTTCCTCAATGGTTAGACAGCATAAATTATTAATTTATCCCTCAACATGTGCTACCTACAGTTTGCGTACATCAAATGCACATAACAATATTTTTTTCCTTGCTTTGGGGAATTCAGGCATACTTTTTACATAAACTCACACTTTAGTCTAAGTAAACACTACCTATTTTGTAAGCTTCTATATATTGCGCCAAAAAGCACTCGAATAATTAATTCTTTCCAAATCTAAAAATAAACTCAATAGTGATCTCTGTCTAAGATCTATATTGACGTGTTCATGGATTACATGGATGATGATATGACTTGTTCTCAAAAGTAATTTGTCAAGTGGTTTTCATAGTTAAGAAATAGTTTTCTCTGCAGCATGGCTCAAATTGGAAATACCGGTTAGCAATGACGAGTGCAAAGTTATGCTTCACTGTTCACAAAGGTCTAGGGCATCAATAAACAGCATTTTGCATGACGTTTCCAGGTAACAATGACTGATTTGGTTATTTGAGAAATAAATCTTTGGTCCAAACTGTCGGATACCACCTTGTCCATTATTTCTAAATCAGTCAATTAGCACAATCAGGATTTCGGCTTAAAAAAGATATCATCATCAAAGCCGATTCTCCAGATGATCATGTAACGTGATGTCAAAACTTAGTGGTCATATAGTTTTCTTAGTTTAAAAATTGCAAACTTTACTAAAAACTTTTCAGACAACAATGATTTCTTTGATCGCTTGAGAGAAAAAAAAGAGTCCAAACTGCTGGATACCATCTTTAAAATCCAAATTCAAAGTATTTTGCTTAAAACTCATTACAAGGTAAAAAGTTGTATTGATAGATTTATCAGCCCAAAAAAATTGTAAAAGCTGTCTGATCATCCTAATTTTTAGGCAAATAGTCTACATCCAGATCAGCCAGTTCCCTGTTGAAAGCTGTCAGATCATCTAAGGTTTAGGCAAATAGTGTAGATCCAGATCAGCCAGCTCCCTGCTGGAAGCTGAGTCTCCAGCAATAGCGTCTGACCTGGACACAAAGTTTTAAGCCAATAACTAATTTAGAATTAAGTCAGAATTATTAACAAATGAACCAAGCTAGGGTTAATAATTGTTGCATGGTAAGAGATAAAGTGTGATTCCTACTTGGCTTGAAGATATGCCTACGCTTGCTATCAGGCTCGCCACCATCATTGGGAGAAGTCCACTCCTCATCTGCGAAGTCCTCGCTTTCAGAAAATATCTCCTTCAGATGCTCCTCACTGAACTCATCTTGTGGGACCTCCTGTAAGTATGTGTGTGCATGCTGCTATGAAATACAAAGACAAAGAATGACGATGATTTAAAATGATGATGATAATGTTAATGGTTGACAATGATGATGGTAAGTGATAATATCCATCTAGTCACTTTCAAGTTATTTTTTGGACAAGAAAAACTGTTCATAAATCTCTTTTTTATATCACAATCTAAAATATTATTGAAAGGGCCAATAACACCTGCAATTTTCATCTAACAGTAACAAACATAGCAGTTGCAAAGGTTCCTATGGTACTCAAAATAACTGTTTCATTAAAAACTGATGTACAAAATAAATGACAGAAGCCTGGACAAAATTGTGTCCACGAACAGACAGACAACTTAATTCCAGTATACCCCTCACCCCTACTGTTTTTTTTCAAATATAACACTTTTGAACTGTCTTTTTATTGTACTCATCTCCATATTTATACATAAGTCTGAAGTAAATCCATGTTATTCTCCAAGGGGCGTAACTAAAGACTCTTAATTATTTTTCCCCACTTAAACTAACAAATTCACTAAATTTTGAACATATAAATAATCAATGAAATGTCATGCATCAAACCATTATCTAAGAAATTTGTTATTTTTCAAACTTTAAGGAATTTTCTTTAAATGTGAAAAAGTAACTTTATGGATATACACCTAGTCAATCAAGCTAGACTGACACAAAGCATGAATTAAGGATCAAAATAACTTACAAATTAAAACAGAGAGTATTTGTGTTTTGTGTATTTTACTTCTTTATTAAAAGGTTCTGAATCTATCCATAAGTTTTTGAGTCACAGTCTGTACAAGAAAAATAACCTAAGGGAGATCACTCCAAAATTAATATAGTTGGATTTAATGATCTTGTGCACTGCATATCTCCTCATCACCAGGATCCTGTATTTTAAGTTGAAAAGTAATTTAAATTACTCTCTGTATAAGGAAGTCTAATGGACAGTTGACATGAAGCTGACCACATGCTTGCCCTTCTGGGAGGGTAAAAATGTTTGGAAAACAAAAAGCTAATACAAGTACTTTAACTTATACACAAAAATAAAAAGTTTGGCATTACTCTAATTACCAATGCAAAATCAGGCATATATTGCTGCTGCTTCTGTTGTTGCTGCTGCTGCTGTCGTTGTTTTGTCTGCTTCTGCCAGAGCTGGCGATGCAGGTCATTTAGTTGTTCTTGAAGACGAGAAAATTCATGGTCAAGAATGGAGTAGTGTTGGCGGTCATTTTCCAGATTTGACTGTAAGCTGAAATTGCATTTTTGTATGTGTTATTATTTGGAAAACATTCTGCCTGAATGCACCTATACAAAAGATAACATATAATTTTAGTCTGTGTATACACAGCATCATCAATTGATGCTATGTGTTGATATATTAATGAGTATTTAATTAAAGATATTTAATTGAAGATATTAAATTTCATTAAAGATATTCCAGGCATATCAGCACAAGACAATGCACTGACAGAAGTTGTGATATTAAACATCTTTAATGCCAAAGTTAAGGTGGTACTTAAATATTTAACTTAAATAAAATGCATGTGTAACTATTATAAATTAATGTTTATCTCAGAAAACAATGTTATATTAACAGAAATTAATACAATGTTGGACTTTTATCATGTATGCATTTATTTCTACAAGGTAAAAGATGAACTAAGAAAATCAAAGCTAAACAATGACCAAGGAAGTTTTTAATCCTAGATATATACCGATACATGTAAATATGCCAATATTATGTATGAGTTGATTTTGAATAACAGTATTTTTTAATGCAATAAGTAAACATAACAGTGATTTATTAATTGTATCTTTCTCAAGTATGCATTTTTATTATAAAAATGAAAGATGAAACAGGAAAATTAAAAACACTGACCAAACAAAAGTGTTTTAATCTTAGTTTAAAGAGTACCTGGTTTGGCAGATATTGTTTAGCTTATATGAATATTTATTGTTAGTAGATTAGACTAACCTCAAAATTTCTGCCCATCTCCAGCGATTTACCCGTTTACGTGCTACATGCAATATGTAAAAAGCGCACCTTTACAGAATGTTATGGACGCACTTCCGAAAGTAAAAAATAATAAGTGACGTCACAAGAAGTACCTATTTTATAAAACAAACATGGCAAGCAGCGAAAGCGAAACAAATAATGTAGAACTGTACTGTTCTTCAGTTCTGTGCCGGACAATGACTCAAACGACGATAGCGACGGTGATGTTGTGGCTTTGCCTTATTAGTTTGAACCGGTTCTAAGACTGCGGGATATGGAAAGTATCAGAGACAAGGACCCAGAAGATCCAGAAAACAATGATGACAAGACAAACATTTGCATTGATAAATTTGTGTTTTGTTTACAGTTCTTTTTTATTTGTGTGTGGGGAATATCTACATGCCTGCATAGAAATAACGTTCATTAGAAATCGTTTTCAGCGAATGATTACCAGTTCACTCACAGTGAATAAAATAAACATGGGTGTGATGTACATCTTCGTGTACTGGCATGAGAAAAAGGTTTAGTTTGAACGCGTATTCAGACCGGTATTTATGAGTGTTGTAAATGTGCTCTCCCCAGAGAGGTCAGCCCGGGTAGATCAGATAGTAGAGCACCTGACCCTGGAGAAGGAGGTCGAGGGTTCAAACCCCTTCACGGGTAAATGGTAATTGCAAATCAGTTTACAACAGGAGCTTACATGCAGATACTTTCGGTCATTACATATTTTATGTGTTCTAAATCTCTCAGAATATGGATTTTTACAAGTTACCACTCCCCAAAATTAAAAAATATATTTGTTTCAATAAGAAAATAAATATTTAGACAAAATTAAAGACCTGCATATATGAAATCTTCCAATTACTGCTCTTTCTGGAATTGGTGCAAACTTATGTTATTTCCTCCTTTATTTGTGCAACCCACCCCCACCCCACCACACTGTGTGCACAAGGCATATCTGCCTTAAAAAACTTCACAATTTCGCAACTTTACAAATAAATTCCTTATTTTGCATAAACAAACGAAATATCTATCTGTTGTGTACTTCATGCGATGTCACACCGGTGGAAATTTACAGAAATTACCGATACGCATCTTTAGAAAAAAACTCACAGGAACACTACAAGTTTGACCACCCCGTGCAATGTATTAACTAGAACTCCGCGAGTCGGATGTGTCGCCTGACGAAAATTTTGTTAGTCAACATAAAAAATGTTAATTAGTTTTTTGTTGTACTGATATTAGCAACGTATTTGCACAAAATTCACATATAAAATAACCTTTTAATTGTCTCATTGCAAAAAACATGCACAACAAGTTATGCCCTTTGCAAGAAATGCACTAAAAATCAATCAAATTGGAATAACTAAAAAACAGAAGAAGGTAGAGTTACCCTTCTTGTGCACTGTACTTTGAGTCATTGCCAGAAACATGCATGCCAAGTTTGGAGTCATTTGAACCTACGGTGACAAAGTTAGGCTCTGGACAAGAAAGGCTCTAAAAAAATCAATCAAAGGGGAATAATTCAGAAACGGAACAAGGTAGAGTTACTGTTCTTCTGCCCTGCACTTCGAGTCATTGCCAGAAACATGCATACCAAGTTTGGAGTCATTTGGACCTTCGGTGACAATGTTAGGCTCCGGACAAGAAATGCTCTATAAAATCAATCAAAGGGGAATAACTAAAAACAGAAGAAGGTAGAGTTACCGTTCTTGTGCACTGCACTTTGAGTCATTGCCAGAAACATGCATACCAAGTTTGGAGTCATTTGGACCTAGGGTGACAAAGTTAGGCTCCGGACAAGAAATGCTCAATAAAAATCAATCAAAGGGGAATAATTCAAAAAGGGAACAAGGTAGAGTTACGGTTCTTGTGTGCTGCACTTCGAGTCATTGCCAGAAGCATGCATACCAAATCTGGAATCATTTGGACCTACGGTGACAAAGTTAGGCTCCGGACAAGAAATGCTCTACAAAATCAATAAAAGGGGAATAACTAAAAAACAGAAGAAGGTAGAGTTACCGTTCTTATGCAGAGCACTTCGAGTCATTGCCAGAAAACATGCATACCAAGTTTGGAGTCATTTGGACCTACGGTGACAAAGTTACACTCCGGACAAGAAATGCTCAATAAAAATAAATCAAAGGGGAATAATTCAAAAACGAAACAAGGTAGAGTTACGGTTCTTGTGCACTGCACTTCGAGTCATTGCCAGAAAACATGCATACCAAGTTTGGAGTCATTTGGACCTACGGTGACAAAGTTAGGCTCCGGACAAGGAAATCCGGACGCCAACGCCGACGCGGACGCCGACAGTAATCCCTATATGTCGCCTTTTCAGGCGATACAAAAATGAATATCTCAGTTAAGTCTTCTTTAAAAACTTCTTTTATATCTTATTAATGTTTTAGACTAGAAAATAACTTTCAACCCAGGTACTCTTTAAACCTTTTTAGTTATTGTCAATTGGGAAACAAGTTCTTTCAACGTATATTAATCCCTCTCTACTGCCCACTTTCTGGGTAGAACCAGTACTCAGGTACAGAGTACCTGGAGCAAAGTAGTCTTGCTCAAGGACTAATATCACATGGTCTGTTTCTGGGTTTGAACCCAGGACCCTCCGATCCGGAGTCCAAGATCTTAACCACTAGGCCACAGATATGTCTTAGATATATCTTAGATATAATAGGTATGCCAAGTTTATGTAAAGCAAGCAAAATACAGCTTATAAAGTTTGGCTGGACTTTGAATAACTTTTTATTATGCAATAAGTAACTGTAATAATGTGAAGTAGCTTGTTTCTGCAACAAGTACAGTATGATTGATACCAGTCATCTTCTAGTGAGGTGCTTGAAGAACCCATTAACATGATCAGATGACAACTTCCTTAATACTTGTAAAGAAAATTAAAGAAAGTATAGTTAATGACATTACATGAAATTGTGTTCTGTTCTTTCTCTTCAAAGACATGTACATTTGCAAAAAAAATAAATAAGAAAGATCCATCAAACACTAATATGCCTATACACCACATAAAACATAACATTAACTGATACATTTTCATTTACTCAGTTGATTTTATAGCAGAATATGCGGTTAATTTAACCTGATGATACACAGAAGTTGTCATGTCTGAACAGAAATATGTCTATAGAAATAGCAGATGCCAGAATCGAATCATAAAAAATGACAATATGAAATCACAAGCAGGATATTATAATCTATTGAGAAAACCAGCTATGGCAAAATTTTATTTTTTTAAATCGTTTTCATGAAAATCTTATAAATACTGACACAAATTGAGTGCAGCAAATCATAAAAATACAACAAAATTCATAAAACATTTTATGAAATGCAGAATGTGTTCTTTGATATTAAATGCTTTCTGGTGCTAGCATTCCTACAATGGCATCCCAACAGTAATTTGATGGAAAATGCCCTAAACTTCTGAATCCATTGAAAATAAGTTGAAAGATTTATTGAAACAGAACATCTTGTATGTTATAGGTGATTATACTTCAGCTAAAATGTGTAATGCAAAAAATCAACATCTGACCAATTGCAGCTGAGAAAAAGTGTGGACAAAATATAATAAAAAAATATTGCAGAGAAAGCATGATATGCATACAAAATGTGAAAGGATTTACCTTTACAATCCAACTAAAACTAGCTAATATAATATTTAAACATAAAAAATGCCATAATTCAAATAAAATCAAGCAAGTCATTATATTTCAATTTTATGTGATTGTGCAGTTTTCTTTTACACTGTCAATACAGTTGTTTTTTCAAAAGTTTCGGGATTGCCATATGGGCAAACATCTCTGTAAATATATATGACACCCATATATATTTCTAACCACAAAGTTAAACCCACAGAGGCATACCTAAATACAGCCAATATGGGCCCTAGGGCCGTCATCGATTCGGTCGATATTGATACATTGATACACATTTTAAAATATCAACATATCAATACACATTTCAAAATATCGATATATCGGCATGCAAAAATAGAAGAAAAAGTTTTAAAATTCGTTATAATCAACATTTTTCGTCAACTGGAAGTCTGTATAAAAAGGAGGGAACTGTTGTAAACGTAATACCATTGACAACGATCAGAAATTCGACAATTTGTGAAAAAATCATCTAAGTTGTTAACATATTATTAACAATTTGACGATGTATTAAAGTTGGCAGACAGTTGCAAGATCATGAATTTGTCAATTTTTGAAAGAAATCAACAAAATACTCTATTATTCTGTTAAAGTTTGAAGATTTTGTATCCAATTGAGTGGTGGGGCGGGCATCAAAAGGAGTTCCTTAGACTTTCCAAAATGGCCACCCACTATCTTTAAGCAACTAGTGTGCTTTCAGAACTTGTGTTCTCTACAGCAGGAAACATCATTTCCAAACAAAAACGATCAGCGCTCACGACAGAAAACGAAGACATGCTGGTGTTCTTATACTACAACTACTGTCAGCTCAAGGCCTTATAAGTTATAACTGGGTGAAGACTGATTATGACTTGTGCTTAAGGGGTGCTGTTGTACATAATGGGAAAATATTACTAAACAGTATTATACTATGCTTCCCATACACATGACAATGTGAATGCCTTTACATTGTAACACTATCATATAAGTTTATGACTTGATGTACCTGACTGGGGACTTTTCACTTCTGAAGTTTATGAAAATGTTTTTATTACTGTTTGTAGTTGTTTATGTCATTTTAATCTGACCATAATCACTATAAAGAAATAGTGTATATCAGTAAAGTGAGGAACACTTTCTGTTTATTTAATTAAATGGTTAAAACATAAGCATTTCGTTTTCATCTTTGGATAAGTAATAAGCAAAATAAAAACTATTTTTCAACATTTTATTTTAAAATAGAAGAACACTATGCATAATTATACCCAGAATTTGCATACTAGGCAGTAATTAAATAAGAATTACAATTTCTCCAAATTCCCTTCGATATGTCGACGATATTTTTCTTTCAATATATCGATATCATCGATACGCTTTTTGGCGTATCAATGACAGCACTAATGGGCCCCACTTGCCATCAAGACTTGTTGATAATGCCAAAGTTTCCATTTGATAATAAAATAAAAATATGATGATATTTTGCATCTTTAGCACATATAAATACATATCATTTAGTTATATATTATATGTAAATGTTTTAATAAGAATATATGACAAAGTCCTATGACCATTGCAACATATACCAAACCCTGAAAAGGCACAGGACAAAGGTATTCACATGCAAGCCAAATGTAAAAGAACAAATCAGTGATGGTTCATTTAACAGAAAGAGCGAACCCAACTGTTACCGCCTTGGAATAGTCAGTCAGCAAAAAAGGACCAACTGGGGTGCTTTAAATGGTTGTATAGACTTCCTGAGGGGTTTTCTCAAATGCAAACAATGAAGAAAAAAAAACTTATTTTAGAAAAAATGTCCAAGCATCGACTTTTCTTGGATATGTTATGATGAAAGTAGTGACGTCATTGAAAAAATGATGTCCACATAGAATTTAGAAGAGAGAGAGAAGTATTATTTCTATTAGAAGAACTATACCAAATTGTTAATTATAAGTGAAACTAATTTTTTGACTCAAGAAAAGAAAATGGCCAGAGAAGTGTAAATTGTTGTAGCATCATTTTCATGTGTAGGTGGAATTGAGGAACCAATGTCCATCAAAGGAAATACAAGTAACAATCCTTATAGTATGAATTACTATAACTAGCCAAGTTAATAAAGACACATAGGAACCATATGGGTCCTGAATGGGAAAACATATACCTCGAGACCCACATAGTTGAACCCATATAGGTATAGCCAGAAATAGCCCAAATGGGTTCCATACACACGTGCCTTCGGGGTTTGTTGATCTGGGACACAAATGGGTCCCATGTCAGACTGTCAACTTTCCCATTTTGCTAGTAAAATGAAAATATGATCATTATTTACATCTTCAATGCACACACAAACATATAATTTACTTCTACACTGTTTTTTGTCATAACCACACCAGTAAAGATATACACCGAACCTATATGGATCCCATGTGGGAAAGCATCTTTCTAAGTAGGACCCACATGGGAACCACGTAGTCAAAGGTGGTATCTGACAGTTTACCTGCATCAAATGCATGTAACAATATTTTTCTATGGTTTCTTGGAGTTTCTGCATAAACTCATAGTTTAGTCTGAGTAAAGACAATTTTGAACACTAACTATATGTAAGACTGTACACACTGCAAAAAAAATAACCCTAAAGTTTCACTCTTTCAAAATCTATAAATAGGAATGAACATGACTACCTTTCTACCTGCAAAAGCTTGTTACTTACAAGTCCTGTAAAGTAAAACTACACTCTAATCAGTGATACACAAATAAAATCAGCCAAAATATTTCCTATGAATACAACATAGGGTCATAATCAATAAAAATAATGCTGGACATTATAAAGTTAAATAAAAGATCTGTTTGCTGAGAAATAGAGGGGACAAAAGGTGTCCTAATGATATTCACATCAAGGCTTTATATTTACAAATGCTGTTAAGATAAATCGAAATACGGTCAAACATAGCCAAAAATACAGAAAAAAAGGAAAAAGCTCAATTAAAATAAAGCTGGACCTTACAAAACATGAAGTGTTCAATAAAAAATTGTTTCCTGAGAAATAACTGGGACAAATCTCATCTATAAACAAACTGACAGAACAACCAATCAATGTGACTACAGTAAAACCCCCACATACGTCAAATCTGGAAATATCAGAAATGTACAAATTAGAAAAAAATCAGATAATGCATCAAATCCAAACAAACAAAAAATTGTGCAGTCCACCTTTCTCTTATTATTAGTTTAAATACATAAATGTGACAACATTAGTAATTTATACGCAGCCCCAGGCAGTTGATTGAGTGCAAGCATATGAACTTGAACTTTACAGGAAACAGTGATGAGAGTTTACTTTATTTGATAAAGTGGCTTGAGAAAATGTTACTAATTAATTTTCACATTGTATCCTTTCAAATATTCTCATGTATTGTAGCCATGAACAATATAAAGTTCAGTTTCCCACTGTATCTTTTAAATCATTCTATAGATGACAAGCACTAGATTTTACAATACTCTGTGATGTTAACTATTAATTTAAACTGTTTGGGGTATCATTCCACCAACAATTTTTCAGTTATCTGGAGTCAGTGTCCATTTGAAGCAGATATAATGCTGCCTTTACTGTGTAAATAACATGCTGTGAAAATCTGGACTGATTCATTATCCTGTTCCCGGGTCAATCAGTCATTGAACTTTGCTTGAGTTTAGCAAGGTAGTTATACGACCAACTTTTTAATTGACATCGGTATGTTGTGGCTTAGTTTCAAACCCAGGGCCTACTGTATGAGGAGCAGATGCTATACTCATTGTGCTGCCAGGTCTGAGACATTTCAAGTAGCTGAGGAGACAAGGAGGAACTGGTGGTGGAGATATGGGGGCATCTGTAGTCTAGTAGTTAAGACGTTGGACTCTGGAGTCAGCAGTGGCTCATCCCCAAAAATAGGCAATTGAGAAGGCTTTATATAAGTTGAACACATATGTTGTTTCCCAATCAGCTATAAATAAATAGGTTTAAACTTAAATTGATTTATGGTAGGGCAGTTTGGTCAAAAAGTTAAATAACATCTAAAGGGCTTAACTCTCTATGACTTATGGTCTATTGTTTTTTATCGCATGAAAATCCAAATACTGTCAAATGAACAAAGATAATTATATGACATGAAATTATAAAAAAAAATGTCTAACTCTAAAACTTTAACATTTACATTATTAATTATGCTTTTAATAGATAGTTTCCATGTGATGTCATAGGCACTGATAAGACAGTTTCAGGCAGCCATCTTTGAAGGCAGAAGCTTATGCAGGCCGAAATCTGCAAATATGTGCTGTATTAAACTCACCACTGTGCTTTTATTTTTCAGTCTATTTGACTGAATTTTGAATCTAATTCACCAGCTTTTAATGAAGTATTTTAAATATCAAAACTATATTTTGATAGTTTAAAAGGTAAAAAAAATACAATCAAAACAGATACACTGTTCATTTTGTTTAAGGATGAGCCAATAATTTTATTTATTTATGTGTATTAATTCTTTGTGCATTAATCAATTTTAAAAATACTGCTTTCTAAAAATATGAATTTCAATTGATTTCCAATGGATATTCACAAAGATATTACAAGAAAATAAAATTTACTGTTCTATACAATGCATAATTATGAAAATCCCTTGAAGTTGCCATCAAAGATGGCTGCTAAGATAATGGATATGTGGAAACTATTGCTTTTATAGTCACGGTTAACTAAAAAAAATAACACGTAATACTGACTTAATTAATGTAACCAAAAGGGACCACAACAAATCAAATAGCTTAACATTGTTGTTGTTCTATTCAAATACATGTTTACAACATTAGATTTTTCAAATAACGAAGAATAAAGAAAAAGTATCTAGAAAGCTGTTATGAAACTGGCTTAAAAATATTCCTTTTCTACTAGTACTATATAAAAAGTATCAAATTATAATAAATTAACAAAACCATAAAATATTCAACTTATGTAACTTGATAAAAATTATACAAAAAAGTACCAGTATTAAAAACTATAAATCAAAATAATATTTGCTAAAGGCAAAAAAAGGCCAATACTGTTTCGGACTATATGTATATACAGACTACATGCTTCATCAGCATAAGTTGTTTTACTGCTTCAAGCTTCTTCCTTATTTAAAGGTTGTTTTTTTATTGTTTTTTCACCAACTTCTGCTTCACTACAAGGCAAACCATTAAGACAACAAATAAAATTCAGAGGACCATGTATTACATATCTTCTTCCTTATTAATGTTCACAAATAACATGGCCTGTTATTCATTTGTTAATGGGTAGTAACTCCTCACCCATAAATCTTTCTAGACATGTCACAGTTATTCAACTTTTAAGCTGTAGTTACACTGGCAGCCACATTGTGTTTTTTATCAATAACAGTTTCATTTGGTCTGAGGTTTAAAAGTAATGACAAAAAATAATTTCTTGATATAAATAAGCAGATGTTAATATGAAAAAAAAGAGAAGAAAAGGACAGAAATATTATAAATCCATAATTCTATTACAAGCAATAATTTACCTATATAATCACAGAAGCATTTGATCATGATAAAATAAACATTACATAATGGCATATAAATAGGAACTATTTTACTGCAATAGAATAGCTGTTCCTTTTACTTTCCTTACCTATTTTCGTGTTGTTGACCAAGCTGATATGTTGTGATACTTTGTTCTTTTTGTAAAATTTGATGTTACTAATAATAGGTATTAAACTGTGGAAAAAAATGCAATTTTGTCAGTTATTGATAATCTTTCAGAAAAAAGAAATAACTAGAAAGAATGTGGGGTGAAAAAGAACAGCCAAATAAGGGAAACAACCTAACAACATTGAGTAAATTGTAGTGTGCATTTTTGTCACTTCTACAAGTTCTAAGTGATAATGTCTTGGAGAATGTGTGAGAATGAAAACAGATTTTAAGTTTTTGTGATCTAACGCCCACTAAATCACATTTTTCGATTTCAGATGAGTAAATTTACGCAAACTTAAAATCTATTTCCTAAACAAAAAATTACTGGTTTAAGCAAGATTTGAACCCAGGATCTCTTGATAGAAAGTCCAGAGCTTTACTGCCTGTGCCAGTGAGTCTTGGTACATGATTGTTTTATATAGTTTTGTATATATATAGCACTGCAACCAACACAATGTTTACATTTTAAATTTCAACATGCTGTCATGATTTTGACAGGTTTCAATCAACGCTTATCAGTTCATGTTGATTAAGTAAAGTGATCCAAGCTGCTTGGTCATAAAAAATATTAAAGGCACTATATATTGGCAATACAATTTGTTTACAATGAAGTCTGAAGGGTTCAACAGTATTAACATTAAACTATTTATGACTTTTTAGCTTGACTTTGGGTTTTAAATTTAAGTAATAAACTTGTCACATTGAAATGGTAAGCACATTAAGTTGGTATGAAAGGTGTATCATATTCTGTAAAATGGGCAAATGGTCATTGTGGGATCATATTTGACAAATTGCATTTGATATATGAGTACTTATTTGACATGTTAATTCTTAATGAATCTTTATCGACCATATTCATCGTCTGTTACTCAAAATTGGTAAATATTTAAAAAAATATCATCCAAGGTGAGATATGTTGATAATCCTCTTTGCATTTGTTGATTTTCTAAATATATCCTACTTGTGACATCATAATGTTAGCTTTCAATAATTTTGAGGAAGGCAATTACCGGTAAGTTATTTCAGTACAGGAAAGCAGGTAAGATGACTTCTCAAGTTCTGCTCTGAATCAGGTGTAATTAATAACATTTTGCAAGATAATTTGACAAATTGAACTGTACAAACTTTTGTTAGCTAAATTGGAAAAGTGTAATAACAGACTCATCAAATCATTCTTAGCCCAACCTCTACTGAACTGTATATCATATATTTGAACAAGCTTAGTTTAAAGTCAGACCCAATGAGGGTAGATCTTCTGAGCCATATACTATTTAATTATGTATTTTTTTGTGTACATTGTTTTTCTAGACAGAGTATCCACGAATTTCAATTTGGTATCCTATCAACTCTTCTTTTGCTAAATGTTTTGTTGTTTGTGTGAAAGGAAGAACTTACAATTTCAGTTTGAGAACTGTCCTAAGACATGGCAGCAAATATTACTGATGTAGGTAACAGGTAATACCAAGTTATAGTCTGCTTTCAACCTACTGCTTGTTCAGATGACTTAACAGTTTAACCCCTGGTCATTGAGTATATCCATCAATCCCGTACTATGGCAGTCAACACATGGCGCTGGGCAGTTATGTCATTGACCCAAATAAGGTACCAATTTATACACATGGATGGAGTGGAACAATTTGACCTGGGTTCAAGCCATGGACCCAGTGATCTGGAGTTGTGTGTCCTACCACTGGGCTATTCCACTCCTCCATTATCTATTCCGATGTATAAGAAACACATACAGGTACAGTCAACTTACCTTTTAAATTCTAAATCATAACCAGAAATATTGCTAAGTTTCTTCTTTTGAGTTTCTAGATCTGAATTCTTCTGAAGGATGTCACACATGTTTCTTGACAGATCTGAAATATAATAAAAGAAGCTGATATACATGTTACTTAAATTTATTCAGTGAAAAATGACATTTGATGCAACTTCATGAAACAATTACTATGTTAATAAATTTAATTTATTTATTCAAATTAAAATGTATCTTCATTCTATCATTTGCATTTATCCCCCTTTTTCCTGCTCTGTCTCTCCCTTCCTTTCTCTTCTGTCTTCCTCTCTTTCATTCGGTTAGTATCCAACCTTTTCTGTCTTGCATTATCCTTCTCATGCTCATTTTCTCTCTCACTCTTCTTAAGTCTTATTGCCCTCTTCCTCCCCTTTCCCTCTTACCCTTCTTGTTCTTTCTTCCCCTCTCTCACTAACCTTCTTTCTTCCCCTCTCTATCTCACTAACCCTTCTTGTTCTTTCTTCTCACCCCTCTCTCTCTCTCTTGCTAACTCTTCTTGTTCTTTTTTCCTCTCTTATTCTCTAACCCTTCTTTCTTTGTCTCTCTCACTCTCTAACTCTTCTTGTTCTTTCTTCCCCCCTCTCTCTAACCCTTCTTTCTTCCCCTCTCTCTCTTGCTAACCCTTCTGGTTCGTTCTTTCCATCCTCTCTCTAACCCCACTTGTAAAAACAGAATTAATCTAGATTCAATGTTCCTTCCATACACCCATGGTACCTGAATTTAAGGATTCAGCCTTCTCAAGCCTTGACTTTACGTCCTCTTCATCACGTTCAAGCTGCTCCAGTGACTGCTGTTTGTCTAGAATAGCCTTAAGAGCTGAAACAAGTCATTTTTACTTTAATTTGTTTTATATTTACTTTTGGCTTATAGGTATAGTTCAAAAGTAAATTTGTTGTTTTTTTTACTATTGTGGCTTCACTAAAATACAAGCATTTAGTATCATGAAATCCTTAGCATAATGCTGTCCTCTTAACCCCGAGCATTAGGAGGATAGCCACTACTACCAACTTTAAAGTCTTTGGTTTGACCTGGGCGGGGTTTGAACCCGCGAACCTTCTGATCTGCAAGCCAATCCTCTACCACTTGAGCTATTGCAACTGGTCTGTTCTGTTAAAGCAAACAGGATACATTACCCATTTAGGATAAAGTCAAAAATACTTTTTTTTTGTAAAAAAGAAGAATTTAATTTAAGCTTAATAAGCTTTGGTAAATTGTGAGCTGTTTGATCATGATCTGCACTATTTGATCATGAGTCTCTAACAATAAATCTAAAAACCTTTGCATGTCAATGTAATAATAATGACTAAGAAATAACTTGAGTAAAAAACAAATGTACCAATCAGAGTTAACACAAAAAGCACATTACCAGTAACAGAGCTTAGCTAGGCATACTCTTACTTCTGGTCATTACAAAGAAATCAGGTAAGTTCAAATGTGCTGCTACCAAATTAGAAGACATGTTGCCACTAGCAGGGTATGGGTACAATATATTTGATCCTACAAACAATAATGGACATGCTATATATTGCAAAGGACACAAATGAAAATTATACAATATACCATAATGTTTATGAATGCAAACTTTGTATGAAAAAAAAGTCCCGCCTGGTGTAGTTTATTACCGGTAATGGATTTGAGGTGTGGAAAAAATATTAAGTCTGCTTTGATTTGCCATAGAACTACAAGTTAAATTAGTTAATAAGACAACCAAACAAAAATTTATGTCAAAAGTGAAGTTCATATTTTAATATCGATTTCACTTAATGTTGTTCTAAGTCACTTTTTTAAACTTATGTCACATATATATTTATAGATGTATATAGGAAAAAACATTTTACAGATTCAACATGTACCTTCAGGCTATTTACTAAAGAATGTTAAGTTGTTAATTCTTTAAATAAAAATATACATATATTTTTTAATTTTAAAATGAAAATTATGTACCAATAAAATCACTTTACTTAGTCCAGAAACACATTAGAATGCACCACCTACCCACCAATGCATGCAGTTAAAACTGGACTATAACCTAAGGAATACAATCAAATAAGGCCTACCTACACCCTGTAAGTCTGTGCATTTAGGTTTCCTACTTAAGATCTATTAACAACAAACCTAGCTGTAATTGCTGCTCCTCCTCTTGAGCCAGTTTGAGTTGTTTCTCATACTCCTTCTCCCTCTGTTCCCGTCCATCCCCTGTGATGCCATACTTTGAACAAAACTCTGAGAGGTCCTCACAAAACAGTGTCTGGTCAACCTCAATCTGATGTGTAATGTCATCCTGAATCAAGAAAATAAGACTCAGACTTGTGTTAGCAAACCTTTCAAAGTTTATCTTTCCTCAAGAGTATGGCCATAGGAGAACATTTGTGTAGGTTCCAGTCACCTTGAGACAGTGGCCATTTGAAGCAGTTTTAGTTTATGTTTATTAGGTTTATCAACCAACAAACAGTCAAAGTTAATATGTTGGGGACAAGGATTAAAATAGGTTAGGAAAGTGTTGTTGGAGGTGCTGGAATAAGTTGCCAGAGGTCAGGATCAGAGGCCAAAGAGAGATACAAATGAGGAGATATATGGAATAGAGCATAAGAGACACTATAATGCAGATGTAACAGTAAAGAATGATGAGAAAAAAAAATAGAGAGAGAGAGAGAAAGAGAAAGAGAGAGAGAGTATAGTTTGCATGGATTTAAAATATGTATAAATATTTTAATGATAATGAAATATATACAATTTAGATAGTATTATGAAAAATAAGGATGTATGGGTATACATGTTACCTGTTTATCTTCAAGATCTTTTATTTCTTTTTGTAACTCTGCTTTCTGTTCCTTCAGAATTTGTTCTTGACTTGTTAACCACTTCACAGTTAATTCCCTTTCTCCTAATTCATAAACCTGAATAAAAAACATATTGTCATTAGCATGGTCACTTAATAAATAAAAAAACATGATTATACACTGGTCCACATTCCTGGCAGCTTCAAATCAATTCATCATTATCAGTATGTCAGATCAGCTCTAGACTAAACGAACAAGTGTATATGTAGATCTTTATCTTATTTCTACAGAAACTAGATGTAAATAGCTATTCAAAATATATTAGTCAAAGAAAGGTACACGTTTTAGCTCTAGATCTACCTTTTTATTTAGCTGTTTCTTTAATTGGATCCCTTCTCTTTGTAGCCGTTTTACATTTTCCTGAGCAGCAAACACACTCTGTCTGACTGTTTTGACAAAAAAAAAAAAAAAAAATCTTTATGGAGACCAGATGAGGGACTTATATATGTCTAGGTCACTATCTACAGTAAAGTACCTCATAGTGCTATAAAAAAAAAGACATAGTTGAGGGGAAGTTTTTTTGTTCAGGTCAAATCCAATCTAAGCATCATATAGATCTAGATCTACTTAGAAATATAAAATGTAAAAAAAAAAGTATTAAAAATATATCGATATCTACTGTAAAAGGTGAAAAATGCATCGCATGTGTCTCTTTCAATGAAGGACTAAGTACTTTGTAGATCGTTCTAGATCAAGGTCAGTAGAGCTCCATTATAAGTAGATAAATCTAGATCTATATTTGTAATTCAAGAAAAATCCATATCTACAGATTAACAGATCTACATAGGATTCTTCTCACTTTGGAACAAATATAAAAATAACATCATCATCATTATCAACAACAACATTATCTTCATCATAATCATCTTTATCATTGGTATCTAAAACCACAAAAACACTGACATCATTCGATCTAGAACTGTTCATTATATTAGTCGATCTATGTACAGTAGACTAAAACTTGAGATAGTAACCTTCTCTAGAGTTTTATAATATTTCTTCTACCTTGTTTTGATAGATCATATAGAATCTGTTATCTTAAGATCCAGATTTATATTTTAATAAATACTGCACAATGTAAAACATTTACGCTCTTGGAGTTGACTTTTCCTCTTTAATGCAGCCTTTTCTGAATGGATAATCTGTTCAAAAAGTCCATCGATTGTCGCCATCTTATCGTCGTCTGCACAAGCCTCACAGTTCCATGAAACGCCAAGGATAATTAACGAGGTGTTACGGTTGGGTTCGATTATGCTCGTTAAACTGCGACTATTTCCGATCAACGCCGAAGGTTAGTGATTCATCAAATTTTCGCGGAAGAAAGGTATTTTTAGATTGGATTCAGGGTATAATGGTACCCTGCTCATACTTTGATTTTACACATATCCGCGACTAAAACCGGGCACCGAAATGCAATGTTTGTTGTTAATCTCCTAACACCCATTGGCGTAATGTTACTAAAAATAGCTATGACAAGTGCCTGTGATTATCGTCATTTTGAGGCTGGTATTTAACTTCACGATGGCAGAAGGAGGTGACCATATTTCAGCGGCTTTGTCGGAGCAACAACTAGGCGAAAAGCCACCAGAAACCATGAATATTTCAGAAACTGCAGATGTTTTGGCTTCGTTTTTGGAGCGAACGAGATCGTAAGTTCTACTTTCATTTTTTAACTTATCATCTACTTCGTCTATTGTTTCTACCGTCAACGGTTCTGATCACCTGTAATTAACCCTTAACCTGCTTTATTTAGTTAAAATACATAGAAACTCTCAGTTATTTGTTTAAAACGTTACAAAAAATACAATGTAGACACGTAGCTGGAGACTGCATGTAGAAACAGCAGCAAATATTTCAGACCCTGATCATATGTAGCGGGACTACCAGTAGAATTTGAGTCAGCAATATTTTCACAAGCCTGATTGTATATGTTTGCCAAGCGCAAGAACAAGAATATATCGCAATAACATTGGTTGTTCACTTTGAAAAATATATTTGTCGTATTTTTATTTTAATGATCTGTCTGGCACTCGATAAATTGTGATCAAAATGATGAGCATATATACATTTATTTATTTATTTATTTAAAAATGATTTAACACAGAATGACATTAATTTAATGTCACTTTGAGTTTAATCCAACTTTATTTATCATATATTTTTCTATAATTTATTAATTAAAAATATTTGTTAATCTCCTCATAAGTTTATTAATTCATTCTCATTTACCCTATTAATTCATTCTCATTTACCCTCATTTACCATATAAAAAATAAATAGAGGATTTTGATTAGAAATGACAATAAAATGTTGCCTGGCTTGAAGTATTAATATTACTAAGTGAGGAAGATGCACACATAAATTTAAAAACATATTTTATGTTAATACATTGATAAACTACACATATAATTCTAGTAAGCCTACTAACACTCAATAATTTACTTTTTGAACTTGTAATAACCAAAAGAACAGTTTTTACCCCGAAATGGTAATTTTATACCTGAATGGGGTACTTTGATGAAATGGAAATTGTCTCCCTTGTTAGCAAATATTTAAGGTATTCCAAACAGTAGGTAGGTCCTTTTAGTTCGAATTCTTGAACTTTATCGCCTATTCTTTTGTAGATATTGCAGTTACAAATAGTGAAATTTCTTTTTTTGCATAAATATAAGCTTGAAATTCATTACAATACTTATAGAGCTATGTTATTTAAAAAAGAAAATTGAAATGTTTGTTGATGATGGTTAACCTGGGTATCACAAGAAAGGCAGAAAATTCAACATACACTCCATAGAAAACAAGCATAAAAACAGAGTAAAACAGATGAAAGGACCTACTTGGATTTAGCAACTATTTTGGGGAGACTATTCATTAATAGAAGGTTGGGTTTTTTAACATTTCAGGGTGTGTCACGTCTTCATGACATTTTATTTTAGTATTTTTGACACATCTGTGTCCAGTGTTAGAGATAAGACAAGTCAGGAAGTATTAAAGCATAAAATGTCTTGAGAAAAAAAAAGGAATTGAAATTAAACTATATGTGTTAAAACAGATTTTCTATGAAGGTCTGTCAAGAGTCAGAAATGCAGGAAACTTCACTATTTTTCTTTTAGATGTCAATACTCTTCCTGTTGTTGCATGCTCCATCTTTACACTAATTGTACCTATGGTTCTTGCTCAATTTGACCTCTCTGTTCATCTCACGAAAAAAGAAAATGAAAATATATTACCTTAACACCGAGAATACAGTTTGGACTCATGGAAAAAGTTTCAAGCAGCAGCTGACATGTAGGAAATGGCTCTATTTGGCTGCTACATTTAGAAAGTTTTTTGCTGAGGATGCCCCTAGGCCCCACTAGCACAGCTAATACCTATGGTTCTTGCTCAGTTAGGACCCCACTGGAAAAGAATCTGCCCTTTAAGATTAGCTAGTTAATGTCTCAGGCTAGAGGTAGAAATTATGGACCCATACAATTGTCAAAATTAAATGGAAAATTTCAATGCCTATTTGTAGACTGCTCAAAAAATAGGAGTCAAATTTCCCCATATGTAATTGTGTCATGCTGAGAGTATGAACTTAAGGTATAATAATGATCATGATAATAATAACAACTTTAATGAGATTGCTCAGTTAAATAAAGCATAACTAATATGGTTCTTTAATTGCACCATTTTATCATCATTGTCAGAGAGAGATTGAATGAACTGCGCCAGATTCAGCATGAAAACCGTCCTGTAACTGGCCAGGCAAACAGACAGAACATTGGACAGTTTGTCGCAAAAAATCTTGAAGTACGAGATACAGTGTCTCAGCAACATGCCTCAGGGAAGGAGAATGTTCCACTAAACAGCCCAAATGTTGAGGAACATCGGCCAGAGGCTGTGGTGGTGGAAATACAAGGACTGTCCCAACAGCAGAGGGTTTCCAATGTTCTTCAAATGCCATCTTTCCGGCGTCAGTTGGAGAGTATAATCCGAGGAAGTTTTAACTCTGTGGCTCAGGCTCGTACATCTTCTCCAAGACCATCTGCAAGTGTACAAAATGCCCAGACAAACAGCGCTGCACAACCACCTCCTCCTGCACCAGTTCCTGCTCCCAGAACGTCAATTGCTCATACCAACTTGGCTGAGACCCCAACAGTAAGTTTAGATGAACATTTATGCAAAATCTATTTAGTATTTTTTATTCTACATATCTTCTTTATCTTATAGTAAGCCTTGGAGTCATAAGCATATGTGTCCATGGTTTGGTTATGTTGCCTGCACACTTCTTTAAGATACACTAAGTTGACATTCTTTGTTATTTACTGAAAACATTCATAAAAAAACCTTATTTCTTTATGTGTAATGCAGTTGCAACACATCATATTTGTTAAAATTGCTTTTATCATGTAAAGACTGTAAATTGTAATACCATCTGTCATATGAACAGGTGCCACCTGTCAGTGTTGAACCTGAGCGGCGAGACAGTATATCCAGCGGTACAAACTCCTCCACCAGTTCAGTCGACTATAACATGAGAATTCAGGATCCAAGAGGTATGAACAACCAAATAACTATTACGACTTATATATCTTGCACTGTTTCTGCTTAATTTTTTATTATCTCGTGAGCTCTTCACAATCATTGTCATTTTTATCAACAGTCATATTCAGATTAATAAGAGAGTCAGTAGAGGTTGTTTTCAACCATATCTGGAGAACTCATGAGTACACAATACCCAAACTTAGTAGGAATATTTGTTAATTATGAGTAAATGAGCCCTAGTGGTCTTGGGTTCAGTGGTTTAATGGCAAGGCCATTATATTGAATTTTTTTTTTAAATTTCTGATGGCTATCTAGATAGCACATGAGCCCACAATACCCATACTTGGGAGGGACATTGGTCATGATGAGTTGATAACCTCTATTGGTTATGAGGTCAGTAGCACAAAGGTCAAGGTTACAGTGACCTGAAACATACATTCAGTTTCAGATCAATATTTACTTAAACATGGAAAAGACATTGCTCATAATGAATAGATGACCCGGGTTGGTTTTGGGCTCAGTAGGTAATGCAAAGGTCAAGGTCACAGTGACCCTAAACAATTATTTTGATTTTGAGATCAGTGGGTGAAACTATCTTTTACAGTCATGTCTTCATGAAAGTAATACTTTTGTGAATTTTTCTCGATCCTTGTTGCAGGTTACACTAACAAAACTTATTACATGTGTTTATTTTCTCTTGTTACAGGTCTTCTGCGGTTTATCACAGAGCCACACCCTGCTCCCTTACCCCCTCTCCAAGCTGCTGATGGTATAGGGTAAGTAGTGTTCACTGTCTGGTACAACCACATATTAGATACATATTATTGTCAGGCCACTTTTCATTAAAGTTATTACCTATTAATATGTGTCCTAATATTCTCTTTGATTTAAGTCTTTAAATATTTTCAAACTATTTAAATTACAAAATGCCGAGAGGACAGACTCAAGTTGATTACAGTTCATTTTAATAGGATGATAGTGGCATCTTTAAGATACTAAAACCCTTAAATAATGTTTTTTTCCCTATATATTTTGCAGTCAAGTGGCACCTAACCCATTGAACATAATTAGTCAGCAGCACCATGAAGACCTTATTCAGGAAGTTAGCGAGCTCGTTCACAGACGACTTGTCACCTCCACCTTAGAAGGAGAGTTCAGAAATGTGCTGGAATTCCATATAAGGGTATGTATATCTCATTCTTGTAGATCAAAACAGTCTAGCTTTCACTGTTTACAGTAGTGATTGATATCAGTAAAGCAATTTTTGTATATGACTTTAATTTATCTTGTCCTAAAACCCGTAAGAACGAATGGGTGATTTATTTTTTTAAATTTTATATTTGCAGATAGCTTAACCTTATAAAAAATGACTGCTATTTGAAACTTGTTGATATTTGAAAAAAGGGTAGATTTACATAGTAATGGCATGTCAGGGTGGCGGTGTGTTTTTAGCCATTAACCTACTCAAAACAAATTGATAAAACCACTTTAAATGGTTTGAATTCAGATCAGATATGAGATGTTCGCGTTGGATGCACTTTATTTGCTGCAGAGTGTCTAGCAGTACATCTTGTATATTCATCTGAATACAGAGTTGTGTAGTAGCAGCAGAAATTTAAAGGCAGACAATAGGAAAATTGTCTAGCTTCTTTGTTCCTTTATTGATACATATGGTATGTATGGTACAAATCTATTACTCATCTTTTAACTGTATGTTTACCTGATTTCAGGAACGGGTGGAAGCCTCAGGAACAGAAGGCCAGAGAGTACAGGAGTTTGTTCAGTCCATTCAACCCTCGCAGCCTCACATTCGTAATGACTTCTCCAATCTTGGTATTCCAGTACCAGCACCAGTAGATAACTGGGACAATGTGTCAGTTACAAGCATCAGTGCTGCAGCAGTACCCTACACTCAGGTAAGTTTAATGAACCAAAAGGCCCAGGGACCAAGCGAGTCGCCGACTTGTAACTCCTCAGCCTGTCACCGCCTGGTGTTGAGTTTTAGTTGGGATGAGAACTTCCATGTTGAGAGGTTTTCAGCTAACCTATGTTGTGCTGCTGATTCTGCCAAGACATAAGTCTGTGGTCTTCCTCCACCAATATTTAGCTGGACGTCACCAATATGACCATTATAGTAATAGTGTTAGTGCAATAACAAGAAAGGAAAGAAAAGAGGAGCCCTCATGTACCCCCTCTCTTTTGTTAAAAACTGTTATCTTTTCAGACTACATTTTGGGAGGGAAATTGAGAGTAGTGTTTTTGTATGAAAGACTCAGGAAATCTAGATCTAATTGCCATATCTATTTCTATGCAAATTTCATATGAATCATCCATCAACCAATCAAACCTAGAAGTTACTTTAATGGAAATGATTGTGTCTGTTGATTTTATTATCTGGTTATCCACACAAGTATTATTAATAAGTTTATGTCTTTACCTGCAGACTAACCTGTACATGAGTCGTGAGATTGCTGCCCTAAAAGCCCAGTTACAGGAGATGAAGAACATGATGAAGATCAGCTTTGACCTACAAATGGACATACAGAGGTCCATACGACAGGAAGTGGCAGCAGGCATTGCTGCAGCCTCAGGTAAACTCATTCATTCATAGTTATTGTAATTTGGTATCCCTTTTTCTGTTGTAAGTACTGGAATGATATAATCTTCATTAAGGCCTATATATTTTGCACTTTTACAAGTACCATTAAATTGATTGTGACATTAGCCATAGTGAAAATAGCATTTAGTCAATGCCCCTGGCATGCTGAAACTTAAATATTGCTGCAAATATTCATTAATACATAATTCTCAGCTTTGATTTACTGTACTGATGCCTTTAGTCCGAACCTATTAATTTTGATAATTAGAATTTGAAAACACTCTTCTTTTTTTTTAAATGATACTGGTTAAAAGGCAATGCAAATACAACTAATATTAATAAAAATTGTACCAAATGTTAAATTAACATTTAAGACTCTGGAAACATACACTAATTTGTACACAATTTCCCAGGGGGTCCTATGCCCAAACCAGATGACAGCATGGCATCACTGTCGACGCCAAAAGCACGCCCAATCAGCGATACTCACTGTATCATCTGCCTGGACAACCATAGCGACTCTGTTCTTTACCAGTGTGGACACATGTGTGTCTGCTTCCCATGTGGCAGACATCTTATGGAGCGGGGAGCCAAATGTCCCGTCTGCAGGGCACCGATAAGAGACATTATCAGGGCATACAAGTGTAACGAAGATTGAGTTAACATATTTTTATCTCAGGGACATATTTGAGATTAAGTATATGTATAATGATGATGCATGATCTTTTATACTTGGTTTTATATTTGTAATATAATTGAATAAGTAAAAGTGATGGTTTATGCATAATTAAGATTGAATTCAGGGATGAAAATTATTATATACTACACTTAATGGAATCTGAGATATATTAGATGTTATGATCTATTGACTCAGTGCTACGCACGTCATATTTAAGTTGATGTTTCACAGTGTGAAAGAATAAGAAAGAGTCAGGTGAAGTAAGAAGGAAATACACATGACCGTGAACTGTTATATTCATGTAGATCATGAGTTTTTGAGGTGATGCATTTACACGGCTTTAGGTCCATGCTGATAGTTTGGTAAGAGTGTAAGAAATGATTCATTGCCATTCCATTCAGCTACTTTATATGTTCATTATACACCAACAATAATGTTGTTCATTATACACCAACAATAATGTTGTTCATTACATACCAACAATTATGTTGTTCATTACACACCAACAATAATGTTGTTCATTACACACCAACAATAATGTTGTTCTTTACAGACCAACAATAATGATGTTCTTTACAGACCAACAATGATGTTGTTCATTACAGACCAATAATGTTGTTCATTACAGACCAACAATAATGTTGTTCATTACACACCGACAATAATGTTGTTCTTTACAGAACAACAATAATGTTGTTCATTACACACCAACAATAATATTGTTCATTACAGACCAACAATAATGTTGTTCATTATACACCAACAATAATGTTGTCCATAGCTTTGTAAATATTCAGAATATATACATTGTATGTGCATATTGCACTACAATACGATTGTTGTTGTTTGTATATTACTTTGTTAAATTAAACATTTAATCTTTTTATATATGTTTGCACTTAGATTTACAGTGATTATTATGAAATGATATAGAAATAAACACATGTGCTGAGGTCAATATATAGTTTCGAGGAATAAATTATATACCCAATGAATTTACATCAAAGCAATAATAACAATGAACATTTCAGCAATTGTTTACTTTAATGAAATGAGTCACTAAACTTTTGCATCATAAATTGAGTCATAAGTGTTTCTTCTTTTTGATATGAATTACATTAAAAAGAGGTATTAAAATTGAGACATTGCAAATTAACATTTTGTTTGTTTTGTAGCATTGTTTCTTTAAAAATGATATTAAAATGCTTGGAATTTACAGAGTATGTGATATTAATGTTTAAATATTTAATGCATGTTTCAGAAATGTTACAGTCTTTCATACCTGTTAATGACTTATTTAACAGGTAAGAATCCTGCAGGTTGTGAAAATAACTTGTTACAGTTTACACAAAATGTCTGCTACCAAGTTAGTCAGATGTCTAGTTTATTTTTTCACATCGTTACCATTTTAAGTATATTGGAATATATTAATACAACACAGCTGAAAATATCGGGATATTATATTGAAAAAATAAATGAGATAAGCTGATTAATTAAATAAATGTTATAGTTATGGACAAAATACTGTGTATTTTTCATTCATTATATATTGTGCAATTAGGATGCCTGTTTAGTATAATGCTGTGCCTGCTCAAACAATTAGAAAGAACTGTGCATTTTTATAAATTCATTATTGGACTTTTTATTCAAAATTGAAATTTATCATTTGGCTAAGTATACAGACTTTTTTTGCTTAAATATTTTAGAATTGCTGCAATGTTTTCTCACAACTTGTTTGTTGGTTCTTGCTCTGTTTACAAACTTATTTCCCACATTTTTTTGTTACGGTGTGCATACTGTGATCACAGCTGGTTGTTATATTATGTATCTAATTAAAAAAATGAAACTGTCATTATCGGGTCTATCCATTGTTTTATTTTCCTAGACGTCAAATCACAACTATCTTCCCTTTCCTGTTATTAAAAAACAGCATACCGGTAATTAAAAGATAAATATTATAGTAAGTCTCATCAGAAAGAGATAGCAGGTACAGGAGTAAAATCTGTACAACATACTCCACATGGAACATTAAAGGTCCATCTAATAAATTGCTTTAAACAATAATGAAATAAATAAGTATGGTGTTGCTTTTTCAGAACTGTTTAATTATTATAGATGAAACTATATTTACTCTGAGCTACCAATGTGGTGCAATGTCTTTATTTTTTCTTCAACATGATGCAGATGTACCCTTTGTTGAGTTGAACTATAAATTTCTCAGTCTTGAGATGATCTTGCATTACAAGTTCTACAACCTGTTCCACTGAACTGGTGTTATAGCCAGAAAAGGGTTGGTAAGGGTTTTTTCTCATCTGAAAACAGTTGAGCATTATCAAGAAAGTTTTAGGTTTTTTAACAGCCATTGTTAAACCAATCATTTTTGATAATTAAAGGATTTGGACAATGTAGGGTATCTTATGCAGTTTTTATATGTATGAATTTATTTTTCTGGATACTTCAGTAATTACCTTTTAGCATAAATAGTAGCAGGTGCTAATTGTGTAAGTAACTTTTTTATTTGTTTTTATTTATGTTTTCTGAAATATAAAGCAGCAACCAATTATGATCATTATAGCAATGTCCAGCTATTTGATGGAGGAACCACCAATGCACCACGTCAGCTGGAAGACCTTCCCACATTGACCTTTACCCCGACCGAGACTTGAACCCATGCGGTGAGAGGCTAAGCAGTCAGAAGAATTACAAAACTGACTACGACGCCCTCAATTTGACAGATTTGTATCAAATAAGAATTCAAAATTTAATTTCGAGAATGTCCATATAACAGCAACCCGGACTGTCATTAGATTCCTAGGTCTTTGTGGACGATGGTATGATAAATAAAAAACAAGCCAGGTTTGTACTTTATTGCTTTAATGTTATCTTTGTTGGACATTGCAGTATGAGCACTACAACAATTAATAACTAGTCAGTCTGACTATACATTCTTCTTTATCTTACAAACATTTAGGTCTCTAACACAGACTCAAAAAAACAACATTAGCACTTGATGTGGAAAAACAACAAAAGTTAACAATTATCAGACACAAACATGACCATGTTCAACTTTCTACCATCCTTATTTTGTTTATTTAAATCTATAAATTGTACAAAAATGAAAACTAGCAGTTAAGAGTAGGGGAACCCCTAGACTGATCAGAGATTTATTGTATATACTTAAAGGCCCTTGTGACAAATAAAGCATGAAGATAAAGGCATCAAAACACCCGAAGAACACAAACAGTTAACATGCAAGCAGTTCAGTTACATTCTATAGAGTTAGATGTTAACCAACAGTCTTTTATGATGCATTCTTGTTTAGGATACTTCATTTGTTTACTTGATTACAACAACTTTCTTTATAGCAAATCTGATTTTAACAAATTAATAACTAGATAATAATAATAACTACTTAAACTCCATTGTAAGGCATACGACTTGCATTTTTTTTTAAAATTGTTTTTTTTTTTTTTTAAGAAATCTGTGTACCACTAAATGTAATACTGTTCCAATAAAATATGAAAATAAAGGAAAAAAAATCAACCCAGAAATATTAAATAGTCACATAAAACATTTACCCTAAGTCGTAAAATACTAATTTAAACATCATTAATGGTAAGTAATATCAATTATTTTCTGAGTATAAAAAGTCATCAGCACTGTAAGTAAGAATGGAGTAGGTAAAATAAAAATTTAAATGCATCTTGTTACACAAGTACATATAAATAACAATCAAAATTTCCATGGAGAAAATACAAGGGACTGTATGTGAATTGCTTAACAAATCGAAAGCATAGTAATAGAGCACTTTTTTCAGCACTTTCTACGAAAGTACAAAAATCACAGCACATCAAGAGTTAAACAACCAATTATGTAACAAGAATATTGGTAAATAAAGAGGAATGTACATCCAGACAGTAACAATAGTATGGAAAAACAACAAATAAAGCATTTATAGGATGAAGTGACAATTGGAAATTGGAACACAACTTGTAGGGCAGAAAATAGATGCTTAAGTTGAGATGCCTGTTGCAGAAGGGTCACTTAGAGAAGAAATGTAAGCAACCGTTTTTATCAGAGATGTTATCTGTTGGCATGCATGTAGAGATGAATCATATTTAGGCATTTTTAAGCAGTTACAATAGCTAAGGACACCTTGCCATCTGAGTGTAGATTGCATGCAGTTGATTTGCATAAAAAACGCATTAAGCAACTGTAAAAAGCATCCTTAAAATCAATCCGAATGAAAGCACACAGGTCATGGAATTGGCTTGGTAAAGAACTAGAGGTTTAGAAATTCATAGACTGGCCCCATGTGCTTTCATTTAGGTCTTAAGCACCAATTTTGTAGTGCCTGAAATATGTCCAGAATTGCCAATTGCCATCATCTAAAATAATGTCTATCATTTTTTCATGAAATAATTGGAAACAAATGTAACCAAACACATTCATCCATACATTCATTTACAATAGTTTGTAATCAATACATTACCCTTACTGTCCACGCATACACATAAAGCATTCAAACTACAAGTACACTTGAGGCATACAGGGCGTCAACAAGAAATAGTACACAATTAGCATACTAATTTAACTTTATTTCATCATTTCCATTTTAGCAAGTTCAAGTTGCTGTTTTTTATGTTACATAACTACTAAGAATATTACCACATAACCAATGATCATTTATTACATTTTAGTGCTGTGGGGAAAAAAATTTAAGTGAAATCTGTTCACGATAGTGTAAAGAACAATTATTAATAAATTTCTCATTAATTAACACAGGAACCTCAACACATAATTTGTGTTAAAATAAATTGTTCCACTGTATGCAGCAAGTGGCGTGGTGTCAAAAAACAACAACACCAACATTCATTCCCTTTGAAAATAAAGACACATTAATTGTTCATTATGCAACATCAAGAATCTCTGATGATACGACATAGCAACTACAGGAGACAAATATAAGTTCTAGCCGTTCAAGAAATATCAAATAACTTAAAAATATATATGTGTTTTGTATATACCATGTTCATAAACAGAAAAAACTTGCAATTTGTATTAAAATAGAAGAAAACTGTGCACAGTATGTATAAAATGTTGCAGTACATGTTCATGCAATAGGTTCATTTTTATCTATGGACTTTAACTTGGTTTTTTATTTAAAAAGAACATTAATAGCATAAATTTTACAAGCAGATAATCAAAAATTAATCCAAGTCATGATAGAAAAACTGCAAAAGTAATTGTTTACCATAAATGATAACAAAGTATGACTACAGATGGCTTGAATTTTGTGATACACATAAGACAAACTGTATTGCACAAAATACCTTTTGGCAAACCAATTCAGTAAACAAAATGAGGTAACTATGAAGAGTTGAACAACATTAGTGAAAGGAAATTAATAGCAAACAAAAATAAGTTAAGTCTTAACATTAACATTATTTTGATTAATTTCATATCAGTGTTTGCAATGCATAATGTGAAAAACAAAATATTTTCTGATTGCTTAAATTAGCATTTTACACACATAACTAAAAGTTAAACTGTATTTCACTTTTTAGCATGGTAACACTTAATTTAATTCAATCCTCAAAATATCTTTTCTTCAATTTTAAGATTAACATAAATACCTTTTTTTCAATAAATATAGTTTAAATTTAAAAAAAATCTCTACAGTAAAATGTTCCACGATAGCAAACTAATAACTCAATATTTACTTTGGAACAAAAGTTCAATTTTATTTAAGACTCATGGTAGGCCAAACAAATACTAACAGGTACGCAAAAGTGAAAATACTGAAACAAATGATGACTGGTCAGTTTTGGCACAACCCTTAAGTTACACAAAGAATAAACAAAAATTGTTTAATTTCACAATCGCACTATATGCATTTAAACAGAATTTTTTAATCATACAGCACTTTTCAACACAACTGACTACAAACTATCAGTATTCCCTTAATTCATAGCCTAGTCTAATCTCACCCAAGTGGCATTCCATAAAGTAATTATTACATTCTGGGAGAAGTTATTACATGGATATCTAATAGAGTATATAGTTAATACTCTTGTGTAGAAAATGAAAAGAAAAAACATTTCTCCGAACATAGCCAAAGTCTCAAGATAGTCCATTGGTCGTGCCATCAACATGCAAGAAACACCCAAAACCAACTCAAGCGGACATCACCTGAATCGCTTGTGGCTTATACCGTCTCTGGAACGAAACTGGGACTCTGGACAACTTGAGGGATACACAATGGAACAGCTCGTGGAACAATCATTGCCCTCCAAGCCCGAAATGGCCCTGAACTTGACAGTCCACAAACTGGCCATCCATGTCCTTATTCACATTCCATTATATACAAAAGAATAATCTGCACCAAATCAATTATCATATCCTATGACCAGAGTGCCTGAAGCTAGTCTTTTGATTGAAATATATAAAGATTATTGGTAGCAGCAATTGCAAGTATATTTTCCTGGGGGTGCCATGCCGTGTGAAGAATTTTCCTATTGAAGTCCAAACAGTCAACACTTATTTCCTCCTTCTTGCGCTTGCCGCTACTACACACTTTTCTAGGTTTTAGAACAGTTTTTGGTTTCATGTTGTCCCGACAGGCTTCCAAAGTTACATCCCGTCTGGTTTCACGATCAAACATTCGGAAAAAGTTGTTGTATGAACCGGTCATAATATGTCTGAAATAGATATGTATGAAACCATTTAATAACAGTAACAGTTTATAATTCAGAAAAAAGCAGTGCCTGGCAAGTGCAACAAACAGTGAGTCATTTATAAGGTGTAAATTAAACAACAAAATGTGAAGGTGGCTTTGAAGTAGCATTAAACAGCACATGCTTGCCAGTGACTGTTGCATGGTCATGTTTCATTGTATAAACTTAACGAATATGGGAATTGTCTGTTAAAATCTATGATTTGATACATCTTCAATGAGTATAGATGGAGTGAGTCTTTGTTGAAATTACTTAATTAAACTTCAATTAATATAGCTGGGGTGGCAAAGTATGAGAAGTCTTACTTGTCCACAGACTACCAAAGATAAAATTCTACTTCTCCATACACAAACTTCACTGGTCTGTATAATATTGACATATATGATACTATGCAAACAGCAGGTGTTGTAATTTTATGTTGGAAGTGTCAATTACTCAAGCCATTAAGGCCTTTAATGTCATAACTATTACATTGGAAAAGCCGGCTGTTTTGTTTGGTGACCCTTTTATGCATGAAGAAAAGGCAGTTAAATATAATGTACAGTACCATATACTAAATTTGAAATAAACTGAACATATGTTATGTGATTCAATCCTATTTTACCACATTGAATTGTACAATGCAAACAAATAATGATGGAAGAATCCAGTAAATATGAAATTTAGCCATGAAATCCACATCTTATAGTCATGGAAATTTCCTAAACCAGCTTTTTTTCTTGTGTTGTTTCGCTGGGTACATCAGCATTCGATGAGGAAGATGGTCATGTAAGAAATTGCTCCATTTTGAGTATCGTTTGTATTGCAATAGACCATGCAATATTTCTGACTAAAAGCAATAATTTAGGGCAGTGACAATGAAAAACTAACCAGTCTACATTGGAACATTATTGTATGCACTAGTTTAATTGATAGCTCTTGGTAAATAGAGCAAAGACAAACAGGCGCCATTTGCATTTTCTACTAGCGACTCTATTCACATTTTCGTGATGAAACGAGTCATTGCGTATATGACCATAAAACGGAACAGTAAATACATTGCACTGGCTGTTTCTTGAGTGTGTTTTAGTATGTTTCTGAACAGCAATCTGACCCAAAAAGCTGGAATATTCTGGGATGGGATTTGCCGGCATTTTTGCCGATGCTGTGCAGCAACATTTCTATCATTATAGCAAAATAGCACTTATGAGGTGGCCAGGGACTGAACCCGGCCGGTCCATTATAAGAGTCTGGCGTAATGCTGTCCCTTTAGCCCAGGGCGTTAGGGGGGAAGCCACTACTACCAACTTTAAAGTCTTTGGTTTGACCCGCAGGTTCGAACCCGCAGCCTTCCGATTCGCAAGCAGATGCTCTACCACCTGAGCTATTGTGGCCGATCGGAATATTCTGGTCGTCCAAGCACAAGTGCAAATTCCTTTCAACCGGATCACAAATTGAACAACATGGATGACTGATTTCACTAACTCTGTATGGACCGAGTTAGTAATGTTTTTGTTTAAATCTTCCGATTTGACTAACATTCAATGCATATGGAATGAGAGGGTACTGATTCTTACACTTACAACATTAAGACTTACCTATCATTTCCACTCCAGGCACACTCAAATTTGTCAAAGATACAGTCATTCTCATACAAGGAACAAAGTTTACTCCGCAGGTACTCATGAACTTGGAATGTCTCGATAGGTTTAGAATCCATTTGTAAATCCCACACCTTGACGGACAAGTAGTCACGTGTGACCATGTAACGGCCATTGTGACTGAACTTCACATCAGATATACTGGAGATAATCTCTGAGAAGAAGCTTCTGTTTGTAGGATCTTCTGGTTCCTCAAACACTGGAAAGACGGCATCAATTATGAACACATTTTAACATTAAAAGCCTAATTACATTTTAGGTGATGAGGAAGGACAAAAATCAGTAAGAGCAGTCTATAGACAAAACACTCCCCTTTTCTCAGTGTGGAATAGTATTAAACATAGTTGTCACTTACCTTAGAAAACACACAAAAAAAGTTATATTGAGGGTGAAAAACTCTGCCTAATATTTTTTAGGGTAATATACCTTATTTTGATTTGTACTGATTTTGCCATTTAACAAGTTTTTCATGTTTAAAGTAAAGATGTTTGATGTTTTTGGAGAAACATACTTTTACAAAAAGAATTTGATCAGCACAGATAAGTAAAAAATGAGTGTTTCATTTGCCAAAATTACTATCATGACTTAGCAGACGATTTAATTTTTCTTTCTTTTGATAGTTGATATGTATTTCAAATTTTAAGTGACTTTATTTTTTTAAATTGGTCTTAAAAAAAGTTAAACCAGTGCACAACAAAAGCTCCACTATCTTCCTTCAAAAAGTGGAGCTAGAAAATAAATAAATAAGCTCTCTGCAGCATGCTTACAATTTAAACATATGATGATTGACCATTTCACAAGATTAAAAATGACATACTTTTGGCGTGTTTATCGCAGAGTGCCTGGTCTCTCATATCACAGAGGCGAATGGTTCCCTTGCTGCTACTGTATACAAACAGGTTACATTCTGTTGGGTGGAACTCAGCCGCAGTGATCACTTCTGTCAACTCTTCCATGTTAGCAGGCTTGATGTCAACAATATCTGCATACAATCAAGGAACACACACTTCTTGTACAGGCATTGCTTTAAAGATGCACTCCAGAAAACAACTGTACTCCCCTTCCCCCACCCCCACAAAAAATTCCACTTTGAAACATAAAAATAGTGCTGTTGTTTTTCAAATACAAACAACTCATCATTAGCAAATAGTTACTATTAGAAAAGTTACAAATTTAAGTGCATTTGCATTCAGATAATTTATGTCTATTGTTAAGCAACAGGAAACTTCTTTGATCAGAATTCAACATGTACAATAAAAAATCCAACATCAGACAAAAATCAATTACAACATATCTGATTCTCTGGACAACATTTAATTATAGCCAGTTTATAAACTTGACATGAGGTTGATTTGTTAACAGGAAATTTAAAAAAATTGTACAGAAAAAAAATTGCTACAAATGGGTTTATTTAAACTGTTGTTTATTTAAACTGTCTTTTTCAGGGTTGTCACTAGAAATATTTTGAGCAGGATCAATTTACTTTTGAGGAGGCTAGGCTATGCGAGCGCCAAAGGCACGAAGCGCTGCTAGGGGGGTCCAGGGGCATGCTCTTGACCGATTTTCATTTTTTTCTTCAAATTTGAGGCGGCCCGATTTTACTTTGAGGCGGTCAAATCGGCCGCCAGCCGCCTCCTAATGACAACCCTGTTTTTACTTGCTAAGTGATAGATATGTGTGTCAAAAATTCTCTCATTATTTGAAATAATTGTGTAAGAAAGAGAAAACATGATATCATAGCCAAAGTTTAAAAAGAAGGAAAAACCATTTCTAATACCAGCATACTCAACATCTGATAATCACAAGTAAGATTAATTGTCAGCTTTAATGAGAAATAAAAGTAAATTGGGGAAATGCCCAAACTTCTTATGAAAATGGAATTTGGTAAAAACTGTAACTTAAAATTAGCACCCTGCTTGTTTATGGTCAAATTTGCTCTAGTGTAGGGTTATTTTAAGATTCTGAATGTTACTTGTTTTGAATAACCAAATTATCAAACACAAATAGTCAAACTATTAAGAGAAATAAAGTACCTCCCAATAAAATTTAACTTGATTTTGTATAGATGAGACACTGTTAATAAAGGTAACAATATGCTTTTTAGTTAACTACAGTCAGAAATATATTAAAGCCTCCCGCAGGTTTCTAAAGTTAATGCATTGCTCTACTGTTGCAATCATTCTATACTGCCAAAATAGTGGCACACCACAATGCTTTAACATTTCATTTACACAAGAACAAAACCATGATCCCCAATATGTTAATGTTAACTGCAAATTTAAGTTAAAACATTAAAACTTGTTGCCCACTATATTATTTCCTTTTTCATATGAAAATATGTTTAAATTAAAATGAATGGTGTTTAAACAAGTTAGTTCTTTGGTCAGTTATATGGAGCTTTGGAAAAAGTGTCTTAAAAGCAAGGTTCAGTCAAGAACAAAAACCTTACATGCTTCCAGACACTTTACTGTTCCAGAATCAATTACAACAGAAACATTTGCTTCAGTCGTACTAAACTCTGGAAAGTCTGGAATATGCGACTTATTAACACACTTTTAAGCAGATCTTATTCTAGACATCTGTGTGTATTATAGCTAGCAACTTATATCTGTCAACAGCTCTTCACAGCTAATGTTAATTGTATTGTTAGTTAATTGTATCATTATCCAACATTACTTATCATGACTAGCAGCAGCATCCTCATTGCCATCATAATCAACACCAAGTCCATCATTACTTAAATCTATGTTATCAGCATCAGTATAAAGTGTCAGCAGATCAACCAAGTACATTCATCTTTGCTATCATCACTAATGCCGTCGTATTTGTCATAAAAAAAAGTATGAATCTGGACTTTTTTTTCTTGGTTGCAATAATAATAGAAATTCACACAAATTGCATCATGCTTTTTCTTGCTTATATTTTAAAAATTTCTTATTTCAACCATAATCACTTACATCAATGTCAAAACATACACACATATATACTTATAAAGGATACTGAAGCTTTGATTGGTGACCTCTAGATGCCATAGATTGATTCTCAGGTCGTCTGCAGAGATGTAGGTCTCTTGGTCACTGTTCACGGAAATAGAGTTAATATGGTAGGTGTGAGCATTGGCAAAAATACGGCGTGGACTGGCCTCAACAAGGAGATCCATCGGCTTAAATGAAGGTACCCGTAATGTGGTGATAGAGGAGGGATCTCGCAACAAGCCTGTATCATCCTTCAGGTTACATCCCTCTGGCTTCTTGTCTCGCTCTGTCACTTTCCACAGCTTGATTGTTTTGTCTGTACAAAAAGAGGGATTTATAAAACACAACAATAACACCATTCAAACATTTATACTTACGGTCTAAAAGAACATCCATAGCCTATAAAAGTGCATATTTGCTGTAAATAAATTTGACAAGATTAGAAACAGAGCTATGATAAGTGACAGAAACTCTTAAAGGTATGTTGGATGTGGTACTGCACTATTTGCTTCAACAGATAGAGTCCTCCCCCATCAATAAAAATGTATCTTTTAATGAATATCAATACTAGCTTATTAAGCTATCATAAAAAAAACTTTAAAAGAATGTTACAAATCAACTCTTCATCTTTGGACATGAAATGAAATCCATTTCTGCATTTTTTAACTTATTACATTCCGTCTGCGTTGCCCAACTCATAATATACTAATACATATAAAAAACATCTTAAAACTAATATGACACATGTTTAAACAAACAAGTAAGTCAGTTACAAAAGGTCATCGAAAAAGTGTGTGTCCAAAAAAGCAAGGTCCAGTCTGCTAGAACAAAAACCTTTAGCTTCCAGACACTTGACTGTACCAGAATAAATTACAACAGAAACACTCGCTTCTGTCGTACTCAACATCTGGAATATGCGACCTATTTACATACTAAACAGACCATTACGATGCGAGATCTTGTTGTCGACATGCATGTGTATTGGCTAGCATTTAATCTGTCAACAGAAATTTATAGCTTAAGTTACAAGTGTAAGTATCCAACAACATTAATCATCATCACCAACCGCAGCATCAACTTCAACGCCATCATTATCACCCTTCAACGTGTTATTAATCTATCATATCATTTTTTAAACATGCAATGGCATAAATTACTACTTTTATAAATTGCTGCTAATATCAATCTGTTCCAACAACTGAGGATTATTTTCAAACAGGAAATCTTTTCATACCATTGGTAGAGAGAAGGAAGTTGGCTGGGTTGGTACGCTTTAACCATCTGATCTTGTTAATTTTTTCTTCAATCTCCAGGCTCTTTAAGTAGTCAAACTCCGGCTCATGGCTCTGGAACGTGCTATACACGTTATACTCTCCTCGGAAAGGAATTTGGGGGTGGCTCTGCCAGAATAAATACAATTGACCGTACGTTACAAAACAATAAAAGATGTTATATTTACGACACTACCAAGCAAAGCAGTCTCAAGAATTTTAAATCTAACAGTTGGAAGGGTGAAACGGGGGACGTGCATGGAACAGGTATGTAAGAAAATCTAAAATATGGTAGACATGTGATGAAACATATTACGAAACAATAACGAACAAGAAAATAAATTTATAATGTAATTATGCAAGAGAAAAAAAAAAGATTAGATGCATAGATTGATTGCAGCAACTGACTCCATGTCTTAAAATGACGATTTTTTTTTCATCACCATTTACAAATATGATGATGTAATTTTTCAGATTTGCAAGTTTAATGCATTTATATCAAACTGCTAAGTGATCTGGGCAAATTTTAGCATGTATATTTGCTAAATGACAATTTACTTAAACTATGCACATTGATAAAAAGGTATAACAGGTGTGGGTGAAATAGCTATCCTGGTCATTTAGACCAAAATGGAAGTTTGGGAAGTAATAATTGCCGTACCGTGTGATTTTCTGTTTGCTTTTCACTCCATACCCTAAAAGCTTCATCACTATCATTATCATTCACCTGAAAAGATGTTACACTTTTTTTCTCATCTCAACGAGAGGCAGTTCAGACAAAACAATACCTGTTCCCCTTTACCAATCATGTGCATGCAATAACATTGACAATGTATCACAAATTCTTCATTCAAATAATTATTCTAAGCAAACAGAAAATAAAATAAAAACAACAAAAAAGTAAGAAAGAAGCAATACATAGATAAGAAATTGGAAAAGTATTGATAAAAAAACTTTTAAAAAAAATAAACAAAATTAAACAAATTGAGCCAGTGTTGGTTCCAACTAGTTGTCTTTTCCACAGCACATTGACATATAATATTAAGTTAATCCTCTTTGTGCTGGTACTGGAATTTACTATTCGTTGTGTACCTTGGACTTGTTATCCCTCTGGAAGATCACAACACGACCACCTTTGTCCCCAGTTGCCAAAAGTTCACCATTGCTGTTGAACTCCACACAGGATATAATGTCAGCTGAAAAATGAGAGGGAAAGTTTATTTGAAAGTTTAATTTATTAAAAAAGGAGGACATGCTTAAGATTTTATTTTTGGTAAAATGCTGTTTCTTCTAAAAAACAAAACATTTAGAAAGTTTATAATGAAAGAATTGGATGCTTACAATACTAATGTAATACCTTATTCTAAACATTGTTTTGCTTCTTAGAGATAAAATAAATATATGTTGCATAAAGCTGTTTCAATTTATTTGTCTTTCTAAATATACAAAAGTACATCATAAAAAATAATTTAATTTTATCATGCTTTTAAAACAAAAACAATATATGTTAATATTGCATGTTCAATTGTAACCAGGACAAATACATCAAATAAATTACCTTGTTTAATAATGCTTTAAAAATTGATATCAATATATTATTTACAATAATTAGTATACCAACATCAGCTGGGTTTTTAAAATTCAAATGCAGAAATTGCAAACTGTCATTTTGGATATTGTTAAATGCCATTTAACAAAACTGACTGTGAATAATGTATATTCACATACATTTTAATGAGATGTGCAGTTCTTGAACATCTATTGGTTTGATTTTACAATAGTTTGCAAAATAAAAATGTCTTAAACTTTATTCAATAGACTTGTATACAATCTGTCATAAAACATCAAATACTATTGGGATTGGGATTTGCCGGCATTTTTTTCGATACTGTGCAGTAACATTTCTATCATTATAGCACAGGGGCACTTACAAGGTGCCCAGGGACTGAACCTCCCATTATACTGACACTGATGAGTCGGGCGAAATGCTGTCCCCTTAGCCCCAAGCATTAGGAGGGAAGCCACTTCTACCAACTATAAAATCTTTGGTTTGACCCGGCCAGGGTTTGAACCCGCAACCTCCCGATCCGCAAGCCCACGCTTTACCACCTGAGCTATTGCGTCAAATACTATTATCTGTAAGCTTTTATTAGCCAAAAGCACTTTCTAACATTGATCAAACAATACGCTAATGAGTCCCTTAGAAGCACTTGTAGTAATGCATGCAATATTAGGGATTGTAGTTTTATTTGAACACAGAGTTTAATAAATCACTACTCTTAGGCACAAGCGACATAAATAAAACAAATGGTTCGACCAAGTAAGATCTGGTTGAGTTTGGGGGTTTAATTTTTATCTGATGCTAGGTCTTCAGGCTCCCCTGCCGTATGTGGTAGTAAAACCTAAATTAGGACTGGTGCCACAGCTGACCAAAAACCTAGTTTATGTCAAGAAAAAATATAAAAAATCCATCTCGAATAAAACTATTTAATATGAGCCTAATAAAGAAGAAAGTGTTTTCATTTATAACATCATAATGTTTGGACAATTGTCAGCCTCATTGGAGTAGATGATATATTTTAAAGAAGGTGAATGCTTTGGCTTGCTCCATTCAACTTGCTAAATAATTTGTCACATTCTGTTGAGTTGCAACAGGTCAATTGAAACAACTTGACAATTTTCTATTTCAATGCCGATACAATAGTCAAAGGAGTCAGATTTCAGTTAGTCTTGTTCATGGACTAATTAGGATACCAAAAATAGAAAAGTGACTTTTATATTCATATTGTTGTTGGTAAGTGTTTTAGCAAAAAGTACAAAGCATTCTGTACAGATAACCTTAACATATCCTTATATATCAGTGATAAACTTTGGTGTGCGATTTGCGATTTTAGTGCATATTTTCGAAGAAAAATGCACATTTTTAATATATCTGCGTATCTGCACGTAAAAAGCGCAAACAATAAACTAGCAATCAGTGGTAAAATTTGTCTAGAAAACTGCTATGTCATGCGCGCTTGTTTCCTGTTTATACTCTCAGTACAATTACCAGATCGATCTCCAGTCATTTTTGTTTTCATTTTTGAGGCGCTAAAGTCATGTCTCCTAAAAAGAAACTTTTAAACTGATTAAATTAGCTTCAGTCATTGATTACCAAAGAGTCATTTGGAGAAATTCTAGACAAGACGCCTTTACAAAAGCTCTTAACATAACTGGAACGGTGTAAGTTTATGAGAAGCTTTGACAACTTTCTGTGACAGTTACTTATATGTTCTAAGGCAAAGTTTTTTTAATTGTTCCATTTAGGCCAGTTTTGAAGGTCTTTCATTTAAAACGGTTTTGCTCAGTGATGGTGTAACCAGTAACTGTTACATAATGACTCTAGCCTCTTGTCCAGTCTTGTTTAATTTTGATGTATATGAATAAATAATGTTTATGTACAATGAATGTACGTTATTTGTTTTTATGTACAAAAATGAAATCTTTGTAAAAGATTACTAAAAAATCTCATTAATTTATATTAGACAATTTGCTGCTCAAACAGCTCAATTAATCAGTGTACTAAGTGCTACATGGTAGCAACAATGAGCAACATGAACTAGGATATTGATCAGTGAGAAGTTAACATGACCAACGTAAGCTAATCTTTTTTACTGGCATACTTTATTGCAGTTTTGTCGCAGTAAACGATTCACTGCATGATTACACAGTACATCAGATGAAAAAGTGGTTTACACAACATAACATGTACTATAATCAGAACCTTACAATAGAACAAATATTGCACCGACTTGACTGTTTACAATATTTTACCGCCGAAACTGAACCAGGGCGCACAAAAGAAATCCAAGACTTGTTACTATTACTGGCTAGTAGCACTTACAAGCTTAATCTTATATGCTGAAGATTTCGCGTTGAAATATTTGCTTGCTTCATATTTAACTATCATTTGGTGCTATAGATGATATGACCAACTAGCCTACTTTTGTTTACTTCCGTTTTCTCTAGAAATGGGAAAATGGATGACTAAAAGAAATACCTTCGGTAATATCTTCCTCGATAGTGCCCTTCACTTGCGAGAAACACCACTGAATCTCTCCTCCGTTGCCTGAAACAAAGTTGTCAGTTGTTCGTTATAATTTACAAGATAACAGCATAACTTGACATTTAACTAGATTGTTGAAAATATTATCGGTAGCAATGATCAACTAAATATATTCATGCATTTACCTGCCATTTTGATAAAAATACTGCAATGAACTTGTCGTTGGTTAAATATTCTGTATTTATGGATGTGCAAATATTTATTCACACATCCTAAAGGATAGGATTAACTCCGATACAATCGGACTTCTATCGCTTAGTTTTCAAAATGGCGCATTCCTGCGAAAATATTACAATGACGTCATGGTAGTTCCGGTTCCCGTTTTTCTGTTTATTATGACAGATTTTGAATGCCGGAAACCAGTTGATTATTCGCCGCCCCCAAAATGACCAAAATAATGCATATTGTACATGTATTGGTTATATCAAATAAATAACAATATATATAGTTAATTAACGTTAGCTGTTATTTAGCCCATGAAAAATAATAAGGCGTGTATCAGTGTCATAAATTTATAATATATCTCCAAAAATATAACATGCGAACAAAAAATCCAAAATAACAAGAAAGGATCGTTTGTAGCGTATCTGTTGTTCCCTCCCTCCCTCCCTCCCCTCTTTCTCTCTCTCTCTCTCTCTCTCTCTCTCTCTCTATTTCTCTCTCTGTCTCTCTTTGCTGCCACACTCTCCCATCCACCTCTCTCTCCCTCTCTTTCTGTCTCTCTCCTCCCACCCTCTCTCCATCACCTCTATCTATCTCCACCCTCCTGTAATTACCCTCTCGCTATATCTCTCTTTCTCTCTCTTTCTCTCTCGCTGGAAGAGATCAGGAGCCACACTATTTGCTGCTTAGACTTCTCAATTATGTCTTGTTGTCATAAGTTATTAACACATCTTGAATAATTCACGCATTAAATGTCGGGCATAGTGGAGCAGCTTTATATGAGTTTAATCAATAAACTTTCACTTGTTGATAAAATGAAATTTGGCATATATAGTCTCTAAATGTGACTTTTTTAAGACAAAGTGCTAATAAGGCCTTTGGCATCCAGTTGCTGTTGTTTTTATTTTGTTGTTGTTGTTTTCTGAAATGACCGCATATACAAAGCCAAAGCTGTACAATAATGTCATTGTACACGACAAATTATAGGATGCATATTGCTTTTTCCCTAGAAATAAATAAATAGCGGAAAGTTTAACAGGCATTCCAGCTGACTAGATGTGCGCTGGTGGTTCTTTCTTAATATTTTTCTGGGGTCTTCCCCAACCAATGGTTACTGGACGTCGCCAAGTCAATTAAGTCAAGTCAAGAAAACTATATTTAACTCAGTTTGTATGCGCAAAATGTGAGTATGCAAAGACAAATATATAATAAATGAGATTAAACAGATACATGTGGCATGGTGAAGGGTAAATAATGTTATATGTCATCAATATGACTATGATTGTGTCGATGTGATGTAACAAAAATTATTTATTTTATTTATTGGATTTAACGTCCTACTAACAGTATTTCAGTTATCTGGAGACGGTGTCCACTTGAAGCAGATATAGTGCTGCCTTCACTGTGTATAGCATGCCTTGAACACATGGCATGATACCACACCCAGTCACATTATCCTGACACCGGGCCAACCAGTCGTGGAACTACCCTTATATTTGCTTGAGCGTTAGCAAGGGAGCTATACCACTACCATTTTTAACGACTTTGGTATGTCGCGGCTCGGGATCGAACCCGGGGCCTCCCGTACCTGGAGCCGACGCTCTACCGATTGCGCTACTAGGTTCAGTGTGTAACAAAAATATTTTCAAAATGGTGGTCAATTTAATTATTGTGATTATTGTTAACAAACAGATTGGAAAAAAACAAAAAACAAACAATTGATAGTTCCCCCAGCAGTGAAGATCCCTATCTTGGCAGCCATCTTCAAGGGTAAAAGGGAATTTTAGATGAAGTGTATAGAAGCTTAAATTTTATTTTCTTGTAATTTCTTTATTTGTCGTCCAAAAATTAAAAGCTATACACCATTGGAAAGCTCTTGAAATTTATATTTTAGAATGCAAAACTTTTTAAATTGATAAATGCAAAAAGAATAAATACACAGAAATAAGTAAAATAATTGACTCATCCTTAAACAAGATGAACAGTGTATCTTTTTGGGGTTGTATTTTTGCTTTTACTTTTTAAACCATCAAAATATAGTTTTGATATTTAAAATACTTCATTAAAGCTGTTAAATTCGATATAAAATTCAGTTAAACAGACCGAAAAATCAAAACATAGTGGTGAGATTAGTACAGCACATATTTCCAGATTCCGTCCTGCATTAGCTTCTGCCATCCAAGATGGCTGCCTTAAACTGTCTGATCAATGCCTATGGCATCACATGGGCACTATCTATTTAAAGATGTGTTATCATTAAACTGACATTTCTCAGCACTGCCCACCAATTGTTCTAATTGGCTGGTAAATAGTTAATCAAGTACTGATTGCTCGTGTCACTGAGTTTTTTATTGGGCACAAAACGCATTCGGCAGCTCTTGCTTAGCATATGACGTAAGTCGAAAGGTGAGGGTAAATAAAACCAAAAGACTGACCGGCAATTGTTATCCATGCCGTCTTACGTTTACAATATTCAGATTTGACTAATCCGCGAAAACAATGCCGCCAGTTAAGGCAATCTCTTTAGGCATTTCAAGTCCGTGAAATGTACACTATGATTAATATTAGCATTTAAAAATGGGACAACTAACGTGCCTAACAATTGCAACCTGAATGTTTGTCGATCAAAAAATAGAACAGATCTGAATGAAACACAAACACACTTTGTTTTTGACTGGAGGGAGTGGCGGTGTTTAAACAGAATGGCACAATTATGGTCATATTGATGACCTTCAGCTAATCACTGGTTGAGGAAGACCCAGACTTATGCCAGACGCACGTCCTGCATGACTATTCCTGCCTGAGGACTCTTACCCACGTAGTGAGGGGCTGAGGTGTTACAAGTCAGTGACTCGAACCGCTTGGTTTAAGTGCGCTCCTAATGAATTGTACAAACTATAGTGAACACAAGTTGGTAACAGACAGGGGTGTGCCTATGCGATTTTTAAGTTTACGCCCTATTCCTAGGAGAGTCGGAGAGAATGTTCCTATCCACCTCTTTCCCCTCATCCCCCACCCCCGAACTTTCTTTTTTCCATAGAACGCCGTAGATGAATTTTGTGGTGGGTTGAGGACTCTCACTGTCTCAGTACAAATAATTGTCTAAGTGCAGGAAGAGGGATGGGATTAGCCGGCATTTTTGCCGATAGTGTGCAGCGACATTTCTATCATTATAGCACAGGGGCACTTATGAGGTGCCCAGGGATTGAACCCGGCCGGTCCATTATACTGACACCGACGAGTCAGGCGTAATGCTGTCCCCTTAGCCCCGAGCATTAGGAAGGAAGCCACTACTACCAACTATAAAGTCTTTGGTTTGAACCCACGACCTCCCGATCCGCAAGCCGACGCTCTACCACCTGCGCTAAGTGCAGGACGAGACAGAAAAACGCCAAACAGGATTTCAGCAGAATGTTTAGAATTTGGAAAAATGCTTAAAATACAATTTAAATAATGAACACAACTAACTGATAGTGCCTAACACGAACCAGACGATTATTTTTATGCGCTTTAGGACGTTTTTATTCTTTCAATTTTTGGAAGCAACTGTACGCACGTGCGTAAGTGCGTAAGCCCAGACACGCCCCTGACAGATAATTCATTGGCATATGTCACTTTAATGTCTCTTGCAGTCAATACAAAATCCACGCGATTATCTTATAAGTGAAAAAATTATGCATTTTCAGGAAGACAGAAGCATCAAAATACCACATAAATTATACGATATAAAGGACATATATCATAAAATCTGCCGTCTGTTATATGCTAAAGCTGAGCTATAATAAAATACGTCGGCGGAACAATGTGCATGAGAACCATGGTATGAGGCAATCGGAATACCTCGGATAATTCACGAATCATCTCGGCCATTTCCCTGAACGGGACTGCTTTAGTGACAGACGTCAAAACAAAGATGGCAGCTCGGATGACAGCTACCTACAGTATTAAGCCTGAAAAACTTCAATTTGTGGCGTCTTTAATTTTAAATCATCCAGGTTTAAGTTACCCACCGCAGCAGACATGCAGCTGTCAACCGATGACATTGTTCATATTTTGTGCGAACTACATTTTAGGTGTAAAATCTGCCGACTTCCGGCGAACAAAACGATCTTGATTTCAATTAGTATCAGTGCACCAGATTCATCCGAGGCAATCGAAACTCCTCCAAGGGATGATTGTCCCGAGGACGGAATTACCCGAGGAGTTCCGATTGGGCATGAGGCAGAGAACCTCACTCTCAACAATATAAAATGCTTTCTGGGTTAGAAGGTAGATGTAATATTCAATTTAATATACATAATGACCATGAAGCTGAATGAGTGAAAATCCGGCCGAAAGAACTCTTAAAGAGGTATCCGACAGTTCGGACCATATATACTGTCTCATCGAACCAAATAAATTATTGTTACAAAAAGGAACCAGAGAAATGTCATTTATTGTTGCCATACACCCAAGCGAAAAGTAGTGCATAAACACCATGATTGGCATTACACAATTTTATTTCCTATGTAAGCCATGCTGCACAGTTACTATATTTTTAGACTTAGAATGGAACAAAATATATGATCATCCGGGTAATCAGCTCTGACGTCAATATCTATTTTAGCTGAAATTCCCATCGCACTTATTTATAGATTTAGAAAAAAAAAGATATTTAAAGTAATACATTTCACGATTTTACTGTCTTACAATTGAGGTAATATCATAAACAGCGGTTACTTAAAATAAAGTATAAATTAATGCAGCAATTAGAACAAATGTCCCAGAACAAGGGCAAAATATTTTTGCATGTATTAGATGTAGACAATTTGTCGGTAATCACCTCTAAACTACATAAAGCCCCTTGCCAGATTCCGGCTTTTTTCGTTTATAAAGGGACGTTACTCTTACTAGTTAAATTTTAGCTTCTTACCACCCTTTCGGGAAGGTATTTAATATAATTATAGTTATTTAAGAAGAAAAAACTTTTCAACTTGTTAATTTATTTGGAACATTTATGACTGCAACGTGCTCATAAAATTCCAACCTATTGATTTAGATAAGAATAAGTTTAAGTGCGTAACGATTCTTTAAGAATAAGCAAATAAAAAAAAGAATATTTTCTTATATAAAGTATATGAAAATACCTACCGACAAGGGAACAAACCAACAAATTTCTTTCATTTCGAAAGAAGCGCTCAATCACTTTTAACTCGTTCTTATCTCATTAAATAAGTAATTATATGTTCTTGCTACAGCATAAGTGTTCCAAAACATTTAAAAAGTTGAAAATTCATATTTTTCTACAGTAACTATATGCATACCAAATACCTTCCAAAAGGTAGGTAAGAATGTAATATTTAGAAAGTTAAAGGAAGGTCCCTTTACTTTGTCTTTTTTTTTCATTGCTTATGGCATTGTTCCACCAAAAATATTATGCAACGACGCGTTCTGTAAATATATGTGTTATTATTTTTTGGTATGGCAGCCCTTTATATATATATATATATATTATAATGATGCATGATAGATGTCTAATTCAATTTTATTATTTTGGAATCCAACCAGTCAAGAGTTAAACTATATCGTAGTTATCTCCCCTGATACCGCTAGGTAATACACGTAACAACTCACCAAATTGGCGACTCACTAGCTCTAAATCAATAGTGTTAACAGAATTTTGTCCATTATTGGGGCAAACAAATTGCTCATTTTTCTCTTTTAAAATTAACAGAGCCAAATATGCTATCTGTAAAAAGAGATGGTCATTTTTATGCTTCAGCCAAAATGATCTGATAATTTGCAATAGTAGGTATTTAACGAAACACGGGTATTGTATCTAATATACAGTAATCTACATAAAGTGTCAGTCTGTATTGCGTGGGAACGAGATTGGAATCGTTTCCAAAATGACAAAAGTTGAAGCTAACATTCCAATATCATCAATTAGACGCGGGAGAAATTATAAAGCTCTAAGTGACTGACTGCGGATGGTCTTCTTTTCTCTTGACCGAACCGGAAATTCTAGGATCTGTAATTCCAATATTCACCATCATATCATTGAAGGGATTTGCTTTGAGGATTTCCGTTGTGTTGTGCCACTCAATAAGCCTGGTACATATACGCACATGCAAGCAAATTTTGTGTATGCCACATATATAAATTACACATAATTATGAGATCATCGACGCTATCTACATACAGAAAATAATTAATTTTGATTTACATTTATTCATTTTAAATTGCATGATTAATGTTCATGTTATTTTAGACATATTCTATGACGCACAACACGATTGTTTATGATTAGGTGGTCAGTCAGAAAACAATCGAATCAATTAATGTGTCATTTTCAGACTTGCCATGAACAGCGACAATCCGGGGTAACCATGGTAAAAAAGGGTATAACAGCTTATCGTCTGCGCACAGATCAAATCGAAAGTTGCTTTTGCTTTCTCGTGTTGTTGTTGTTGTTTGCTCCGACGTGATAATAGTACATTGTTGCACATCGCAGTGGCATTTTTGTTTAACAAATATCTACAATGTATTGCAAACATTGCCGTGTCAACAGTGTTATATTCGATCTTCCATGGCTTTGTATATCTTGAATATAATATAAACAAATACATGAATTAAAATAACTTTTCTACAAAGTACACTCCACAAATTAATATAACAATAAATACATCCGGATCGTTGGTTTTAGCCAGACATTTGTCTGGGGTCTTCCACAACAAAATAGCGGAAAGTCGCTATATAATGATCATAATTGATCGCCGTTATGTAATGAAGACAACACTAATGATACATGCCATTTATAGAAATAGACTTATAATATTGTAAACTTTTACAGTACTCGGTTTATATTTGCCAAATAACTAATAATAAAAATAATGCATTAACTTTAATTTGCAAATAGTAAATAAATGACATAGATAAAGATACATACCCCTCGTATAGAAGTACATACATGTATGGAATTTAATATCGTATCATATAGGTCATTGATAAAATTTATATTTATATTCTATCATGGAAAGTTGCCTTAATCACCCACTCCCACCTAACCAAATATATAAATAAAGGAATGATGTCTTTCACTCCAAACTATACAATCTATTGTAATCGAAAATAAAGACTTCCTTTTTGCATTGAACTAAGTATGTTTAACAGAATTATAACAGAATGTTTAAAGTGTATATCAAGTCAGACTGAGGTATTATTGTAGGGTGTTAAATGAGGTCAATCGATATGCCACCATTCAATAAATGTGTCCCATGTGCAATACTTATGGTCTGGGATAATGAATAGAATATAGGTGAATGGATGAATAAAAAACATTGTATCCGGTTAATGTATAAAGTGGTGCGACACTTTTCGTGTCATAATCAATTAGGCCGCATAGTTTATCTTATTAATACTGTTTATTTGTTTTTGTGTTGTTGTTGTTTTGTGTGTGTTTGATTCTTGTTTTTGTTGTTGTTGTTTTAGTTTTGTTGTGTTTTATTGTTGTTGTATTGGAGGGGGTGTTTTTGTTGTTGTTGTTGTCTATGTCTTTTGTTGTTTTTGTTTTGTGTTGTTGTTTTTGCATTAGTGTTTTTGCTTAAAAGATGTCACTAGCTCTATGTGTTTATGTAGTTGTTATACTTTGGCATAACTTTTGAGCAGTAAAATAAATAACAACAGGAAACGGATCTACACAAACTTAGTTGAACCTTCTTGCCTTTCTCGAGTTTATTTAACTGTATTTATGTTTATGATATACAAAGAAAGCAATGTTGAAGCTAATACTGCCAACATTTAACGCAAAAACTCACTGATTGCTGTCTTCACTAGCGAAGCAGCGTGTCTATAAAGGAAGCTTAAAACAACAAGTGGTCAAATTTGCGTTGTCCTTAATTTGCTCATTTACGCAAGGCTCAGTTTAACCACATCAAAAATGGGTTTCAGACAATGCATGTATCTGGTCTCCAGAAAATATGTGAACATGCTGTCTTTAAAAAAATGTCTGGATTAATAAAAAGCGTCGTGACGCATTTCATCTTCATTTTATCTACTTTAATTTCAAAATCCTAAGATATCTCTGAACTGCACATGCTCGAATATACGTCATGTGTGTACGTCAGTCGTAAACAATTAAGTGTGTGTGTGTATATATATATATATAAATATATATATATATATATATATATTATATAAAATATATACAAGTTGCTTACTTTTCTCTGTTTTCTCCGGCTTGTGGCCGAGCGATGACGATCTTGGCCGATGATGCAGCATATTCTGGATCTTCGAAAGTTGTTTGCTGCCGAAGCCATGCCCCTTTTCTTTCGTTGGCGACAACATCTTCAATCATTCCGTCACCACCTGCGAATAAACAGATTATCCTTCAGCTGGTAACACTAAACACACGATAATATCGTATGTGCATTCGTACATCTAAATCGCCACCTCGGCTTTATCTAGTACTGGTGTATGCAAAGTACTACGTATTGAGATATATAAGGATCACGAACTTTATTAGATAACGTTTACTTTCAAGGTTTAAAGATATACCCAGCCAATGAACTTGAGCTTAGACTTTTATAATATGTCCATTTCGTTCTTTAGGTAAAACACCTGTGAGGCTCGAAATAATAGCGTGGCAGTGACGAGAAGTTGTGAGTTACTTATGGATATAAAATAAGCAATACGGGCTCTGTAATAGTTATGTCCTACAAGGACATACGAACACACAGTGTGTGTGAATCTATATAGGCTGTGTTATCATATATTCCGTATGCGTTAGTCAATGATAAGGGTCAATGTCTCGGTGTTTTCTTTAATGACCAGAAAAGGATTGTAATTACACATCTTTTGAAATGTATAGCCACATAATAAGAACATATTTAAAGGTCGGACCTTATATTGTATACTAAACTTATATTATTATCATTTCTTAATTTAGGAAAGCGCATCTTGCAGCTACAAGTCTGTTGATTAATTGGTTAATGTAATAATAACAATAAAAAATTCTTAATTATATTCTTATAAAAATTGTAATATGGACAAGAATGTTCATTTCTCGATTGGTTTGTAACAAGTTTTAGTGCAGTTGTCGGACACGACCTTTAAAGATAGGAAGACTGGTAACGCGATATCCTGAACTACACAAACAGATTTCTCGTTGTGTTCGTCTCGTACTAAGATGATGGTCACGTGAAACTTTAATGTCAATAGGAGCACGTGGTTTTGTTTTCGACCTTTACAATAGGCCTACACAAGATAGGTTGTAGTGACAAGGTAATCGACAGGTTACAATGTAAACTACCGGCCTAAATGCGGAATAGGGCGGCTGGGGCTGACTGGTAAACTAGGCGTTTGGGGTTTTCAGAGCCAGTTGATTCTTTCTTACTCATATTTGGTCGGATGAACCCATTGACGTATACATAAATTTAACTGCTTGAATGTGTCTGCGGGTGTTATTTTCTAACAAACCTCACAAAGCGGGCAACCGTTGCAAAGATAGACAAAAATTGAAGTTCGAAAATTTGAACTTATATGCTTTAGATTTAAGCCTCTATGCAAGCAATTAGTCGACCCTATCTTGAATGCGTACACTACGATAATAATAATAATAATAATAATAATCATCATCGTCTTAATAATAATCATAAGTATTTTTATTATTATTATTATTATAGCGAATATCTTTATTTAACGAAGCTATCTCACAAGTCATACATGCACAAATACCTTTACATCTTTTCTAACAGAGGCCTCCAAAACAATGCGAATATATACTGTTAAAATGATTGTAAATGAATGTAAATGAAAGCATAAATAAAGATGATAATGTGAAGAAGTAGCTAAAACTCAGATGGGCAAGCTCCATATCGGGAGCGGGAGCTGTATAATCAGGATATAGGCCTACAATATTAGCTGCTGAGTCACTGGTAATATGGTCTTGCCCTTTGCATAGATCTATCGATGTGGAAGGACAAACGCGAATTTTTGTGAACGCACCATAAGAACAAAGTCGTATCACTACATTTCTAATGACTGCAGTGCAATTCACTTAACAAAAGAGCTCAAAATCAAATGAGGAAATTCTTAAAAGCAACCTCCAGCGTGTGACGTATGCACGGCTGTTAACATTTTGAAAAAAGGCACAATTATAAATAATTATTGTCTACAAAATCAATACGTATATATAAGAGGATTTTCGATAATTAATAGTGACTAAACACTTTTTGTACATTGGTAGAAAAAAAAGACTTTACACACTGTGTTCGACCGCGTTGTGCAAGTGTATATTGCAATAAAACATCTCCATTTGAAGCTCGCTTTATAAAGCAGATAGCAACAGGAACTGAAAACGTGGAACAATGTATAGCACAGATGAATATACTTATTTGCTTGTGGTTAGTTAAAAGAACGTATGTTTGCTTTGAACCTTATGATGTTAAACCCAAAGACATATACACGTGTGTAAACGTCTATCGTTATCATTTACAGTTTGCACAGAGAAGTGATGCTAAAAATAATCAATTGCATAAATAAAAATGTATGTTTTATATACAAGTACATGTATATATGCTAAGATGTAATTAAATACTGTATAAGATAAAATAACGTACAACAGTTGTTGTTGTTTTCGCCATGATATCTTGAAAGAATGATTTTTTTTTGCCACACAGTTAACCTGACATTTACATGTATGCATAGACAAGCACAATTTGTGTATACTACCACATACATAAATAACATAAATCACAAGCATGGGATTAAAGGCGATACCTACGCGCAGAAACTAATTAATTTCGATTTAATTGTAATAATTTTAAATTGCATAATACAGTGATAAGGTTATTTTGGACATATTCAGTGTCAGAATATGTTATTTTTCACTATCTAAAATATGTTTAATTGACAACTGAATTTGCGAGTATAAGACTAGGCGTAAATCTGATCTGATAGTAAACAAGCTTATGTTGTCTATTTTGTCACTCTAAGGCAAACAAGGAACATTTTTGTATTACTACTAAAAGAAAAAGTAAAAAATAACGACAATCATTTTTTGTCCTTTGGCAAATGAAAGGAAATCGTCAAAAGCATTTGTAACAACCTACGTTTTTTTTAAACATTTTTACCTTCTCATGTAACATTTAGACAAGGCCTTGAAATCTGACGTGTAAGCGGACTGTCACACAAATACAAAATGCCTTATCACAATCTTTTCATGTGCTGAGTTCAACGCATGTTGCGTAAAATACCTGATACTACTTTTGGGAGAACAGAGCCTATATATAGATGTCATGATTCTACACTTCAATATTTTCATAGGTCTTTCACGGACAGAATCCCCAACAATACAGTGGGAAATGCAAAAATCGATGTGCACCATACCACACCAGCGGTTAAATGCTAGCAAACTTTGTTGAGCGTTTAATTATGTTTTTAATTTAGCTATACATGTCAGGGGCGGATCCAGGATTTCAGAATAGGGGGGGGGGGCGAGAGAGTAACATTCGGCCGCAGGCCGGAGCTGATCGCGCCACAGGCGCGAAATCCGCGGCAGGGGGTCTGGAGGGGGCTCCCCCAGAAAATTTTGAATTCTAGATGCGCTGAGATGCGATTTCCAAGCATCTGTGGGGCATAATTTCCTTATCTATTTGCTCACTTTAAAGGGCAAAATACTTTTTTTTGTTGGTCGTCGAAAAATAGGGGGGGGGGGGGGCCCTTCGCCCCCCCTCTGGATCCGCCCCTGCATGTAATAGAACTCAGTTTAAAATGTGTTTCAAGATGTGACAAAGAGATTTCAGCAGGACCCGACATTTGCTTTAACCTAAAGGTGGTATCAAATATTCTGGACAAAAGTTTTGTTCCTCAGGGACGATTAAATAATAATAATAAAACTATAATAATAATAATAATAATAATAATGTGCTTATTTATAGATTTTGAAAAATGAACATTTCGATCGATTTATTTCACGATTTGTACTGAGAATGTCGGAAAGTATGAGTGTCCGGATAGAGTATACCAAAATTCCAACAAACAGGGGCAAGATATTTGAATACTTATTTGATATAAACAAAGTTTCGGATATAACCTTTAAGTTGTAACACTTCCAGCCTTCCTGATTGGTCAGTTGCTCAAATTTAAAGTCAGAACAAATGGCTACAATTCGAGTGTACAATAACTTTCCATTAAGATTAAATGGAAAATATCTATAATAAAATACAGTAATGTTAGTAGTTTTACGAAATTGTTTTTTGACATAATTTTATATTAGTAACGTTTAATCAGTGTTACTAGGACTATGAAATTGTTTGCGTCACAACAAAGTGTGTGTCAGTAGATCACAAAATAGCAGTTAGTTAACTTCAAAGACATACATCAAATCAGTAGCAAATTTAACACACATACAATCGCGTTGTCCTATAACAATAACGAACAAATATAGGTCAATATCGCAATATTTATTGTTTTTAATTTAACCTATTTGTTTTAATAGGTAACCAAAGCTACATTAAACACTGAATGCATTCTTTCAAACTGGTTACCAGGGTATTTAAATATATATATATATATATATATATATATATATATATATATATATATATATATATATATATATATATATATATATATATATATATATATATATATATATATATATATATATATATATATATATTCAAACCACAAAATATAAACATTGTTGTTTATGGAATTCACATGGAGTGTTCTGACATGTATCTAGCAAAATATTGACGTGTTTTATTATGTACATAAATAAACTTTTATATTTGTTCCGGAAATTAAACAGAAAAAGAAAGCAACGAATGACTTTCTTGTTTACAGAAGGTATCCGACAGTTTGAACCATTTTTTTTCAAATAACCAAATAATTCATTATTACCTGAAAAGATCATGTACACTGCTGTTCACTGATGCCCTATTTCTGTGTGAAATGTGAAGCATTAATCCCCAATCGTCAATAGGTATTACTTATTTAAGCAACGATGCAGAGATAGCTATTTTTAAACAAAGAAAACCACGTGACAACTTACTTTTGAGATCGCGTTGTATCGTCATCCGGGTAGTCCGGGCTGACGTCCGTATCTATTTTTAGCAGAGATCACTGTCGTGCTTATATATAGACTCGGATAGAAATGGCATTTAGTCTCACATAGGGGCTACAGGTAGTGTTCAGAATCATCTGTTCTCCGATAAAAGTATAGATTTATTCAGAAATTATACATAAATCTTCAGAAACCGAGCAAACATTGTTACATGATTGTGCTCTACATAAACTATCTAATACCACCTTTAAATCTAGATGCCTGCCACATGAGAAGTTATTTAAAGTGCTTATGTTGAAGCTATGTGTATATATATATATGCGACAAAGTAGTGCACATCATATAATGTCTGGTGGATATAGACAAGATACGACTTATACCAGGCCTTGTTGATCACGACACAGTACGATTCATCATAAAATGCCACGTTGATCACAACAAGGGGTTGATCAAAACAAGGTCCGACGTATCACACAATGCCTGGTTGATCACGACAAAGAACGACTGACCATAAAATGCCTACAAGAAAAATGCATGTATTTTGTATTGTTATGCAGTGGCCTTGGCACAAAAAAAACACTGGTCAGAATAATCACACTGACACTCTTTTAATGTGGGCTATTGTTCTGATACCCTGCTCTACTTACCCTGTCTGAAGAACTAATCGCGCTAGTATCACATAACCTGTTCAGGATAATTAAGTAAAGACCTTACTTGCATTTCATCAAATGATCACAATAAGTTCGGTGTCAATTCACGTCTTATGTACTTTTCAACATCCCCAAACACCGGTTTTACGTAGTAATATATACCATGTACTTTAACATATTTTTGTTATGCAACGATTCTTGACATTCACGACAACCTGTTGCACTGGGGACGTGGAGGGGAGGGCTGGTGGTGGGGGCGGTATGAAAGAGGAACGAACGATATCTAGCTTAGGCGGATAATGTCGATTAAAACATGTAAAAAGCTGCGTTGTTAACATCGGCATACTCAGATTCTTTTGTTAATCAAGACATCGCCAAACGGCTGCTATTTTCTATAAATGTCTGCTACCTTTTTATAATTGCAAGCTACATTTTATTATTGCAAGCTACACTGTTAAAAAACTGAATTCCTGGTTCTTTTCTCTGTAAATGGTCTCACAAAACAGCTGCGATTGCCTGTGTTTTTTCCGCTGCACAATCGTTCGCATACAAAATGCAATAGGTAAGAGGCACATTGAAATAGCTAACACAGTGCATGCTAGTTGTAGATCTTCGATCGTCAATGGCAACTTTACCAATTTCGGTTTTGTCGTGGTAACAGAGATGGTTCGGGAGGGGGGTGGGGATGTATCCCCCCACCAACCAGGTACAAGAGGTAGAGTTACGAAAACACATACGTGTAAGCTTAAAATACTTAGCTTTTAAAGTAAATTTTGTCTGTTTACTGCTTAGGTCGAAGTTAGGGTCTCTTACTTTGTATATAATATATATCTGGTATGTATTTACTGCGATAAAGTTGAATGGATCTTGATTCATACCCCACCCACCCCGCCCCACAAAAAATTCTGGATCCACCCCTGCGTAACAAAATTGAAAACTCATTTTGTACTGTCAAGTTCTACTTTTCAATGTGTCGTATAGGGCTAAGACTTAGCTTTGTTTCGTGTTGTTTTCTTTACAGTTCGTCTTAGTACTGGCTAAAGTCAAGAAGAAAAGATGAAGTGACATGAATCAGCCACCGTAGCTTTATTCTACGTTCAAGCAAAACAAGCTCAGAAACAATAATACGCTGTACAATGCAGAACCGCACTTTAATCAACAGTTTTTGTAACCAAGTTCATATTCCAACACTTACGTAGTTTGTTGCTATAAGTTTTTAAAAGGAGTTCATTTGGCGATTATATGATAGTTTTGCCTAAGAAATTTTCTATTTTTTCACTTATATGCAGTAAGGCGATAGATGTAAAACACGTAAATAGCGTAATATTTTGTTTTGGCACATTATGCTTAACTGGTAATCGTTATTAAAGTAAAGGTAAGGATATCGGCCTGAAGACAACTTTATTTATAACTGCTGATTGAATTATCATTAAAACTTTGTTTGGCTGGTGCTTATAACATAATAAACATACTATTTCTATCACTGGTGCTGTGCGGACGGACAGACGACGATCAGATGGCACTTGTCTTTCAATGAAACTGTACATGTATCAGACACGTAAGGATCAAACAGATTTGCGGAGTTGTTGTTTTTTTTTTACAGAAATAATCTCCTAATCTCACAGCATGGCATGCTTTCAAAAGTTCTTAATTGTATTTTATTTGTTAATAACTGCCTTGATTAGAGCTAGACTAATGCGAAGACACACGAAACCATTTTACAGAGATTTGTATACATTTGCCAGGTTTCCAGGTGTCAGCAAATAGAGCTGACCTTGGTCCGATCCCGTCAACGGAAGCTTGCCGATCTGAATTATTATCTGGAGCAGAGTATGATACATTCAGTCTGCATTTACTTAATATATGCATACAAATTCGTGCAATGATTGTTTTAGATAGCTGAATGAAGTAAGATAACTGGATGAAGTGGCATTGTCTGTACTTGTCGCACATCACGCACATCAATAGTGGCTGATGGGACTTCCTTCACTGCTGTTACTACATGCCTAGGATAACAAAACAATACACTAGATCAAGGCCAGAGAGTGGAACGATGAGAAATAACTAAGCTATGATGACTGTGGGCATTTGTCGGATGATACACATTGTTGTTGCTTCTACTGCTACTGATTGATGATGATGGTGACGATGGTGTTGATGATTGATGATGGTGATGATAGTGATCATGATGACGATGCTGCTGCTTCTGGTGCTGCTGATGATCATAATGGTGACACGTTCTTTCATAAATGAAGCACTTGTCGTACCGTGTCTTATTAAAGCTATCCCATCAAATCAACTTTCATTTTACACAGACGTTCACTTTTCTATCTGTGTATTCTTTTTGAATGGGCTATTGTTAGATGTGGTGAATGGTTGACGCCGTTTAATCAAGCGCTTGACATAAGTGTACTTATAAACTCATTACAGTGGCACTTAACAATAACACCCTGTATAAGACGTGTGTTCATACAACGTAATGAGTATTATACGATCCTGATCTACTTACCTCATACATACACGAATTTAAAAATCCCAAGCCTCACAGTCACACTCTTGAAATCGGGGTCAAGTTAACGTCAGATGAAGTCTAAAAGACAAATCTTCGTTCGTAAATCGGTATAATCGACCACATATATGTTACAAACGCCACCGCTGTATCGTGATACATTCGCGACAGCATATAATTAAACTAGTAAACAGTATGATTGTGATAGGCGCGTGACCTCCGTCGTCCTATTTTCACATATGGCCGTATATTGCATAGAGATAATGCGATAAACATTTATTTACAGACTAGCGGCACTTGACTGCCTGAGATTTAGTGGCCACTGTTTGTGTACATGACGTGTAACTATAGTTACAATAGATAAAAGTAAGATATGTTCGACGTCCAGTGGTTTTCCTTTGTAAATAGGCCTATACATTGAAAATGCACGATTTATACAGAGTAACACATACACTGTCCACAAATACGTTTTCCACATCCGATCACATTTTGATACACCAATTAGTTTTTACATACCAATAAGCTTACATCTATAGTTCCAATGACAGTTCATCTAAATTGGTCTTGGTGTATATCCCATAATTCTTAACCAGGTTGTGTAGGTACTCGTAATAATAAAAAGTCTACTCAGGAAGATTCAATTGAGAGCCAAGATTTCAATACAGGATTTTGCAGAAATTGCGCGATGTTCACTTTAGTAACAGTCCACTGCCCACTCGCATCATATGCTCAACAATGGATTTTCCATTCCATAAAGATAATCAAGATGAAAACAAAAGATTAATAAATGCGGATCCACTATATCAGCATTAGGTATATCCGCTAGGGAAAACTCACATAATATCCGGTAAAAAATATATTCAAGATAAGTTGCCCCCTCAGTATAGTTTGTTATTCATAATAATGGTACTATGTTGGTATATATAGTAGTAGCATCACTATTATAATGCCTATGAGTAGATCTCTGCCGGTACAACACACTACACAATTAGGCGACAGTAAGCTAGCAAACACACCGCATGTAGAATCTTTAACAAAACAGTCACTGTATTGTTCACTGATGACAACTGCATTTTACTTTTTTGATTAAAATGCTAATTGAAAATGCATCCAGATTTCTGCAAACCGGGCTGATTAAGATAAACAAGGTCCCGCGTGGAGCGGTTGAACCGGATTCTATAATTGTGCTTCTTAATCACAGCACAACTTTCTTTCTCTTGTCAGCAAATAACAAAGACAATTAATTCGTGTAAATAATAAATTTAGCGGGTTAAGAATTAAATACGACTGTTAAGAATGAAAGAATGGTTCGAAAGCTTTTACTAAAGCCCGTAGGTCATGTGACATGTGGAATGGACAGATACACATTAAAGGTCGGCAATCGAGGTATATACAAATTTCAACGGAAAATGTTTATGAAACATCTATCTAGTTTAATACTTTATTTATTAGTATGAATTTTAATGTATGTTTTCTTTCGAATAACTTTAGAACTTTAGACCTAACTTTGTATACAAGTTGCAAACAAATGAGCTTCAGTATAAACTTTATACTTTATATATAATGTTTCAATAAGGTAAACATTTCCTCCTAAAATACGAAATTAAAACTTTCTAAAACCAAATTAATAAAATAGGTTTCACTCGTATAGTGTATTCTGATAATTAAATAAGCAAACACCAAATTACGTGGAATTTATCATTTTAATCCAATGTGTCGTTTAAATAACACGGATGTGTACGATATGTCTAGGTAAAATTAAGTCAAGTAGAGTCAAGTAATCCTACATCAGAAATAACTACAGTTGTCTGCTGTCACAATGCGTCAACACCAGACTGGACGACTAGTTTGTGTGAAGACCAAAAACAATTTAAAACAACAACAAAAACAATAACACAGCAACAACAACAAGTTCTATACACAGACAGTATCAAGGACTACTTTCAAACATTGCTTTCAATACAAATTGCTATAAATAGACGGTGGCAAGGACTACTTTCAAACAATGCTGACAATACAACGTGCTATAAATAGACGGTGACACTGCTTTCAAACATTGCTGACAATACAACGTGCTATAAATAGACGGTGACACGGACTACTTTCAAACATTGCTGACAATACAACGTGCTATAAATAGACGGTGACACGGACTACTTTCAAACATTGCTAACAATACAATGTGCTATAAATAGACGGTGACACGGACTACTTTCAAACATTGCTGACACTACAACGTGCTATAAATAGACGGTGACACGGACTACTTTCAAACATTGCTGACACTACAACGTGCTATACATAGACGGTGACATGGACTACTTTCAAACATTGCTGACACTACAACGTGCTATAAATAGACAGTGACACTACTTTCAAACATTACTGACAATACAACGTGCTATAAATAGACGGTGACACGGACTACTTTCAAACATTGCTGACAATACAACGTGATATAAATAGACGGTGACACTACCTTCAAACAATGCTGACAATACAACGTGCTATAAATAGAAGGAGACACGGACTACTTTCAAACATTGCTGACACTATAACGTGCTATAAATAGACGGTGACACGGACTACTTCAAACATTGCTGACAATACAACGTGCTATGAATAGACGGTGACACGGACTACTTTCAAAAATTGCTGACAATACAACGTGCTATAAATAGACGGTGACTCGGACTACTTTCAAACAATGCTGACAATACAACCTGCTATAAAAGACGGTCACGCGGACTACTTTCAAAAATTGCTGACAATACAACGTGCTATAAATAGACGGTGACGCGGACTACTTTCAAATATTGCTGACAATACAACGTGCTATAAATAGACGGTGACACGGACTACTTTCAAACATTGCTAACAATACAACGTGCTATAACAAGACGGTGACTCGGACTACTTTCAAACATTTTTTGACACTACAACGTGCTATAAATAGACGGTGGCATGGACTCCTTTCAATTGCTGCTGACAATACAACGTTCTATAAATACTAGTAGACGGTGACACGGACTACTTTCAAACATTGCTGAAAATACAACATGCTATAAATAGACGGTGACTCTGACTTCTCTCAAACATTGCTGACAATACAACGTGCTATAAATAGACGGTGACTCTGACTACTCTCGAACATTGCTGACAATACAACGTGCTATAAATAGACGGTGGCACTACTTACTAACATTGCTGACAATACAACGTGCTATACATAGACGGTGACACTACTTTAAAACCTTGCTGACAATACAACGTGCTATACATAGACGGTGATTCGGACTACTTTCAAACATTTGTTGACAATACAACGTGCTATAAATAGACGGTGGCATGGACTACTTTCAATTGCTGCTGACAATACAACGTTCTATAAATACTAGTAGACGGTGACACTGACTACTTTCAAACATTGCTGACAATACAATGTGCTATAAATAGACGGTGACTCTGACTACTCTCAAACATTGCTAACAATACAACGTGCTATACATAGACGGTGGTAAAGACTACTTTAAAAAAATGCTGACAATACAACGTACTTTAACTAGACGGTGACTCGGACTACTTTCAATCATTGCTTACAATTCAACGTGCTATACATAGACGGTGACACGGACTACTTTCAAACATTGCTGACAATTCAACGTGCTATAAATAGAAGGTGACACGGACTACTTTCAAACATTGCTGACAATACAACGTGCTATAAATAGACGAAGACACGGACTACTTTCAAACATTGCTTACAATACAACGTGCTGTACATAGACGGTGGTAAGGACTATAAAACGTTCTTCAAAAAGACAGTGATGCCTTAGTGTGCATTAGACACTTTACATGCATTACATAATTGTTTATTTGCCAAAATAAAATTAATTGTATCTTCTTTTTTTAATACACTTAACTAACTTACAATCTGAAGCACAAATCACCAAATCGGCTAGGTGTGAAGGCAGAGCATCACAGTATCTAGTAACATTACTGTGTACTTATAAAAAGCTGTCAGGGTTGAATACACGCTTAGACCATGTTTAAATCTACGATGTATCGTGTTCCAAAGTACTTTTCATACATATATATACATCTTTAATGTGGTATCTGACTGTTTACCTTTATCAAATACAAGTAACAATATAGTTATGACCCATGTTTAGGTTATATGTGCATACTTTCGGTAAAAACGCATACTTTAGACTTAGAAAAGACAATCGTGAACGCCAAACTCAATTGCAGGTCAAAACAACTAGTTAAAGTCAGTCTAAATGTAAGTACCTTCTAAATCTATAAATAAGCGCTCTTGGTATTTCTGCTGCAAAATAGCCATCAACGTCAGAGCGGTTTACCAGGATGTTGATAGAAAGTGAACTACGTGGTCCCGTGGTTCTCTTGGTTTTAAAAAGTTACCTATCCAGTGTGGGTCAGATAGAAAATACATGTTTTAATGACGATTTGGGTGCAATGTTTTACTTTTTACATCAATGTATGACATCAATAAACGACATTTCTCGGGATCTGGTCAGGTGACAATATTTTTTTTTTTTTTTGGTTCTAGCGTGTGTTTTTTTTAAATCCAAACTGTTAGATACCACCTTTAACAGGCTAAGCACGTATTCTAACCACAGATTATAATATAGATCCAGTCCGACTCAGTCAGAAACGGATTTAGGTTGGGCGCACCCCCACCCACCTCCCATCTTGTACTGCATTTTTTTAATCTTATTTCGTGTCGTTATTGTACTTATGAGATTAAAATGTGCCCAGTGTCGATTTGGTCAATGTAATAAGAAAACTGGCTAAGCATTTCACGTTTATACATTTTATATATCATAAATGGAAAACATGAGGAATCATGTGATTTCAGAAAAAAAAAATCGGTCCAAACTGTCGGATTCCACCTTTAAATGTAAACAATATTCATAAAATAATACTCTTTAAACAATAATTCAGCGATTAACTGTGTAGTGTAGTCTCCAGTTACACAGTTGAATCTGGGCTAGTGGTAAAAAAAGATCAGAAAACCAATTCTTAAGAAGAAAAGTAAAATCTAGAATGTCAAATTTATAACATGAAATCAACAAAAGGGTCGCCGGAATCCTGGCAAGCAAGTCAAAGAATTTATTTTGTTTTTTTTTAAGTTATTTGGACATCCAAAAAAGGAAATCTCGCTAATTACAACATAAATTTAACATAAAAGATCACCGAAATCCAGGTCGAAGGAAATATTTTATTTGTATTTTAGTATTTTAAACATCACTATCGAACTCGCTTTATTTATGGCATGAAGCCAACCAGAAGGGGTATTCGTCTAAATGCAAGCGTGTCAATGAAAAAACGTTTTGTTTGCATTCCGTCCAAGTACCCCCGCATGTATTTCGCTGCTGTGGGCTTTAGTTATGGCGTTTAACAACTATATGCGTTGTTGATGATGACCATACATTGACGCGAATGTGAAAATGATCGCTATTTAATGACCACATTCTGATTGTGTTGGGTAGAAGTAATACGCATAAACGCATATATCTACGTGTTGCACCATGGTGCGTGGGATTAGAACCAGAATATGAAAATAGTAGGCTTTAGAAAAACTATAATAGCTTCATATATTTTTTTTAGTTTTTGGTTTACTTCATAGCGTTACATGCTTACCAATACAGTTGTTTTTAAGCATTGTAAAAAAGCATTTGAAATTATCTAGTGCAATTTTGAGCATATACAAATGAATGTGTTAATTATGGGCTTTCAGAGGACGATGACAAAGCGAATGACAACAAAATAACAACACAAATTATGTTTGATAATATAAGATAGAAATTTTTTCTGACCGGGTTTTTTTTTCTTTCTTTTTTTTTTTTTTTTTTTGGTGGAGGAAGACCCCAAACACGTCTGGATAGAACCACCGACGCAACACCTGAAAGACCTTTCTACATTAAAAAACAACAACAAAACCCCAGCAGAATGCACATTACTGCCCAAAAAGTAAGGGTGCAAAATGGTTGAATCTGACTGGTTTTGGGATTTTCATACTGAAAAGACTCTATCAAGTTTTACTGTTATATTATAAAAAAAATCCGATTTGAGTTTGAATAAAAAGGATTGAAGATTGAACATGTAACTGTTCAGTTTAAAATTTCAAAACAACGTCTGCTTCAAATGACTTTTTGAAACGAAATATAAAAACCCGAACCAGTACAATAAAACGTTCTTAGTGATTCAATGCTGGTCTCATCGCCCAATTTAGGACATTCATCGCCCGAAAATACGCAATATTATCGTTTTAGTTGACAGCAAATATTTCAAGAGTTTTTTTTTTTACACGGGGAAATGATAAAGCCCAAAGTCACACGCACGCACACACACACACGCACGCACGCACGCACGCACACACACACACACACAGAGTTTAATAAATGTTTACTTTTGTCCAGTGCTAAACCGGAAAAGACGATTTCAATGAAAGTTAATTAGTAAACACCGATAGAATCGCTTAAACTTAGTCACAGACAATTTTTATTAATTTACCATTCAAACCTCGGCCATTTTACGTGTATGGGAAGAGCCGAAAATGATGAGAATGTATTTTCAACATTAAATGACCGCGTTACTATGAATTTTATTGTAATAAGCTCAACTATCCAACGTTTACAATGTAAAAGAAACGATTTGTTCCCGTGACGTAGTGGCAGAATCGCCAACGTTTAACTCCTCTGATTGCTCAGTCTCCCATCGCGTGGGTTCGAGTCCCGAAGGTTTTCCAACTGGCACACAACAATAGAAGGAAGGGTATCAGTTTCAACGTAGCAAAATAATTTGTCCAGACTTCCTACCTTTAAAAATCCACGATCGACAGTAACCATATGTCGCAGGTGATAACTGACATCTAACAAGAAGCCGACCAGCAAACACAATAGAGACATGAACGTAGAGGCATTCAATGAAAAGTTGCCTTCCGTCTGTCAACTTTCCAGACGACTTTTATGTACTCTATTGCGAGAACCTTCCAAGACATATTAAAGTTTTGATTTAGCTTTGTACTCAGATATGTCAAAACTGTTTATTTGAATCAAATAATGCTGCGCATTCGATGTGATGGCTCCGCGTCAACCCTTGTAACACGCACACTGTTCTACGAGTACCTTAGCGCTATGTAAGTTATGTCTTTTAAAGATGGTATCCGAAAGCTTGGCATATTTTTGCTCAAACAACTAAAAAAATTATTATAACCGTAACAAATCCCGAGAAATTATGTTAATTGGTGTACTACATCTTTGTGAAAAGCGAAGCCTTACACCCCAATTGATATTACAAACTGGTCTTTCCTTTCAGAGCTCCATTAGCTATTTTTAGACTAAGAAACCCGCGTGACCACTTAGTTTGGAGATCGCGATATATCACCATCTGGGAAATTTGCTCTGACGTCGATATTAGTAGAAATACCAATCGTGCTTATTTAAAGATTAGGAGAGAATGAATATTTAGAGTGAGTTTAACGAAGTGTACTGGCGTATACTGATTTAGAATTTTAAAAAATCTTCCTAGCTTGAACTGTAAGTACGAGTTTCTGCAGAAATTATGCACGCGTACATCCAATCGGAACTCCTCGGGTAATTCCTTCCTCGGGACAATCATCCCTCGGATGTATCTGGTGCAATGATACTAAATGGAATTACGATCTTTTTGTTCGCCGGAAGTCGGAAGAAGAATATGCCTAAAACGTAGTTCGCACGAAAAAATGTACAATAGCATCGTTTGACAGCTGCATGTCTGATGCGGTGGGTATATTAAACCTAGATGATTTAAATTGAAGCCGCCACAAATTGAAGTTTTACGGGCTTCATTCTGTAGTGAGCTGTCATCCGAGCGGCCATCTTTCTTTTGACGTCTGTCACAAAAGCAGTTCCATTTAGGGAATTGGCCGTGGTGATCCGACAACCTATATACATCCGAGAGATAATTCGTGGATTATCCGAGGTGTTCCGATTGACGTACCCCAGACAGCTGTAGGATATTGTTACATGTTTTTGATATAGGCAAACTGTCGGAAACCACCTTTGAATGTGTTTTCCGACAGGTTACATCTAAAACTGTTTCCTAAAAACAAAAACAAATAAATTATTTTTAACTGAAAAGATCTTACGAACTGCTATTAAGTGATGCCTTACAACTATGAGAAAATTGAAGCATAACACAAACATGTATTTCCTATCTGAGTCGGTAAGCTATTTTTAACTATGAAAACCACATGACCGCTTACTTTCGCGATCATGTTATATCATCATTTGGTTAACTTGCTGCTTAACGTAATAAAAATACATTTATTTTGATTTTTGAATTTTCATGTTTATTGTATGTTTGATGTTTTGAAACATTTTCAAGATTATTTGCAATACTTATAGATTTTTTTTTCTGTTCTCTTTTGGACAAAGCAGATAAGGACGCTATAGTAAAAACATACAGTATATTAAAAAGTAAATTAATTCAAAGCTGAAATCATATTTAAATAATTAATCTTTATCCCATTTTTAATTCACATGCTGCTAGTGCTGACGAATTGAAATTTCTATTTTCAAATACTAACATGTTGCAATACTAACATGTTGCCACAATCAACAGAAAGGAAGAGGACAATGTCACTGGTTGTGGTTGTAAAAATGAAGGAGTGACGGCATGCCAGTGTCTTTGACTGAGATTAGATCACCTCGGGTGGTGCACCCTGAATTGACGAAGGTGTTCCAAGTGCTGTCAGCCGAAGACACCAAGTTGTGTACAGGTTTAAATAGAAAAGCTCGAGGTCCTATGTTTTGTTTTCATAGCTGTCTAACCTAACTTTTGTTCTTGTTAAGAGAAGCTGACAAAGGGCAATCCCGGATGATTATCGAAAGGGGAACGCGTTCGTAGAAATAACACATTATCATAAAAAAGAAACACACCATTTATCCAACGATTTACACACACACTATGTTCAAATTCGGTATTCTTTGGCAACGACTGCCTAACAACTTTCTGCTACCACAACAAAATTGGTGTGTAGACTGAGAAGTTTAAATTGCATCTGGCTTGATACGACATTAACTTCGATTGGATACAAGAACTATGGTTTGTAGCAAACGTGTCATGTTTTATTTTGCATGCAAATATATTTTACCGAGACCTTTAAATGTGGCATCCGTCAGCTTTCCTGTATCTAATACATATAAAGACTTATCTCATCCCTGTTCTTGGAAATTTTATGCATAATTCCTTACTTTAAGTAAATGCTATTTATAACATTAATTCCATTGTTCGACATTACAAATCGTGAAATACATCAATTTAAATGTCCATTATTTCTAAATCTATAAATTAGTACAATAGGGATTACTGCTAAAAATAGATATTGAAGTCAGACCTGACTACCCGGATGTTCATGTATCATGATCTCAAAAGTAGGTGGTCTAGAAGTTTTCTTAGTTTAAAAATAGCGAACTGCATGATATGGTAGGAAATACAATTTTGTAATGACAAGTTGGGTGTTATGCTTTACTTTTCACATGAATGTAAGACAGCAATAAACAGCTTTTTGTGGGATCTTTTCAGGTAACAAAGTTTATTTGGTTGTATGACAGAGAAAACATGTGTCCAAACTGCCAGATACCACCCTTAACTGTTTAATATTATATGTATAATAAATATATTAAACAATATTGGAGACCTTTTTTATGGTCACATACAAGATGCGTTTTATGATTTTCAAAAGTGGGTAAATGATTATGAGTACATGTATTTAAACAATGCAAAATATAAGTATTGTCAGAAAATGTATCATCTTTTTGTGTCTTCATTGGAAAAAGCGGTTTTCTATCTTTAAAAATTGTAAATTAAGTTGTCTTTAAATATTGGTCTTAGCAACACTACTAACAAACACACTTAAGCTTAATCTGTCCTAATTATTATATTTATTCATAGGGCTTATCGTCCCACCAAGAGTATTTCAGTTATCTGGAAATAGCCACTTGATGCAGATGTAGTGTTGACTTTACTGTGTATAGCATGCTGTTAACACCTGGTATGACACCACTCCCAGTCACATTATCCTGACACCAGGCCAACCAGATGTGGAACTACCCTTATATCTGGTTGAGCTTAAACAATACTACCATTTTTTATGACTTGGGTATGTCACAGTCCAGGTTGGGTTCCAACCTTGGGGCTTCCCACACAATTAATAATATTATATAGGATGCAAAGTTTATTATAGCTATTGCTTTTTGCTTGTGATTGAAAGGAAATAGTTCAAAATTACATAGCAAGAGAGGGACGATCTACATCTGCACTATTTGCATAGACACTACACATTGGAATTCATGCCTAACTTTATAGGACTTTAACTCAACAATATATATGACCTCAAAGTTGTATGTGTGAACAAGTACAAAAGGGATGGGATGAGATTTGCCGGCATTTTTGCCGATACTGTTGAAGACATTTCAATCATAATAGCACAGGAGCACTTGTGAGGTGCCCAGGGACTGAACTCAGCCGGTCCATAATACTGACACCGACGAGTCAGGTGTAATGCTGTCCCCTTAGCCCAAGCGTTAGGAGGGAAGCCACTACTACCAACTTTAGTCTTTTAGTCTTTGGTTTAACCCGATCGTGGTTTGAATCCATGACCTCCCGATCATCAAGCCGACATTCTACCAACTGAGGAGCACTTACAAGAGTTCAAGAGCTAAACTGGTGGTCATAAGACACTTAATATTATTAATTTACAAAAAAAAAAATGCATACACAAAAATGCACATTGCAAAATGAAATTATTCTTTCCCATAGAACATAAAGTAAATATGTTTGGCATTCGGACTAAAAACAGAAATAACAAAAATACCAGTAAATGGACTTTATGACACATTTATACACTGTCTAAAGAACAATATTTCATTTACTAACCAAAATCATACAAAAACATAGTCATAAATAACTGAAGCCATATCTCATGAAAAACAATGTAATTTGTACAAAACAGTTAAAACCAAGAAGCCTATGACATAGGAGATAATGTAGGTATAAAAAATATGTAAAACTAGCATGGACAGACTGTTTAACACATATAGTAGAGCACTGGACTACTATAAGAGGTCCTGGTTTGAATCCAACAAAAACCAATTACATTTATTATCAATTGTCCTTGGTTTCATAACATTTTTTACCCTTTTCCTATATTTTCATATCAGTGGTTTCTGAAAATTCTTAACAGCTTCTGAATTCTATCAACAAGATAGTTTTTAACTTTTTTTTTATTCAACATTTTTTGATAAACAACAGATCAATTAAAGGTGGTATCCGACAGTTTGGACATTTTTCTCTCTCAAATAACCAGATTAGTCATTGTTACTTGAAAAGGTCTCGCAAAATGCGGTTGATTGATGCACTAGATCGGTGTGAACAGTAAAGCATACAACCCCCCTTGTCATTGCAAACAGGTTTTTCCTATCTAAGTCACGCTGCAGAGATAGCTTTTTTTAAACTAAGGAAACCAAGTGACAACTTTCTTTCTAGATCATGTTATATAGCCATCTGGTTAATCGTACTTCGATATCTCTTTTTAGCAGAGATAACTATTGTGCTTATTTATAGATTTGAAAACAATGAACTATTGGAGTGTTTGTTATCACGGTTTTACTGTGTTACAATGTAGGTAGTGTTCAAAACCGTCTTTACTTAGAATAAACTATGAGTTTATGCAAAAAATTATGTCTGGATTCCACAAAGCAGTGTTAAAATATTGCTACAGGCATTTGATATATGCAACCTGTCGGTTACCACCTTTAAACGAATGATGGATAAGGAAAAACAGTGTACCTACCATAGTTTTTATAGCTTCAGTATTGTACTTTTGTTGAAGTCTTTTGTACTAATAGCATTTAAGTTCTTTCATGAATTTGACTGTTTATACAAAGATTCTAATGTTTTACACGCCTGCATGAACTTTCAGCTCTTTTGCAACAATACATGTACATGGTTCTTATTCTGAACTGTTATTGCTTTTTTATTATTCCTTACAAATAATGTAATAAATTTCTATGCACAGGTATATTCAATGGAGGTTAAATATTAACCATTTTCTTGAAGTCATAAACTTCACACAATTGCTTGTATAAGATAGCTTTTCCCCATTTCTTTCAAGTCATAACGTTTACATCTAAAACCTTGTTCAACAATAAACTTTTCCCATATCTCTCAAGTCATAACATTTGCATCTAAAACCTTGTTCCTTTAGCTTTTCGCATATCTCCCAAGTCATAATGTTTGCACCTAAAACCTTGTTCAATTTTAAGCTTTTCTGTTTTTCTCACAAGTCATATTGTTTGGGTGTTCTAATCCGTCTTGTCCTTGTAGCTGCCAGTGTAGTGGTTGATGGTTTGGGTGTGGCAGTGTACATGGCTGACACACTTGTGGGACTTCTCACCGCCATAGATTTCTGAGCCCCTGTAACAACTGTGATGTTCACACCAGGGACACCACTAGGCCTGGACGTAGATGCTGAAGGAGAGGGCTCGCTATAACCCATCGTGTGTTTTTCAGTAATTGGGCTGGACTCTAACAAGGATGACACCTGGCCCAAGGTTTCTTCTTTCATCTGCGACTTAAACATAGCTCGCATCTCTGTCTGAGGCTGATCAGATTGGCCCATATCAGACAGACCACCTGACATAAGACCATGGGTTGCTACTGATGGAATAGTGTGAGATTGATGCAGGGAAGAGGAGGTCGTTTTTGCAAGAGTGATTTGAACTGGTAACTGTGAGGAGAGTGACCCGCTGGACAACTGGATAAGATCTCCTGACCTGTCAGGGACTAGCTTTATCTGCGAAACCGTGGTAGGTATTGAGGAAATCTTTCCCGTCTCTTGTCCAAATGTTTGAGGAAAGTCATGAAACTGCAGTTTCTGCACTGCTGGGTTTCGTCCATCACTAAACTGGCTTCTTGCAGAGTCTATTGAGGACAATGCCGAACCTTCTGAAGATATGATCTTTATCATGCTGCTAGTTGCAATGCCACCTGCATTCAGGGGTGAAGGGACGCTTTTGGTGAGGGAGTTCATTAAAGTGGGGACACTGTTTTGTAACGGTGATCCTATTTGGCTGACAGGGTGAGAGTGACTCATTAAAGTCATTGTATCTGACTGAGGCTTGGAGATTGCAACTGTTACAGACATCTGATTTGTCACAGGCCTTGACATGCTGGAAAGAAGCTGCTGGATTTGTGATGCTACAGAGGAAGTTATCGGTGACTGTAGCGTGTGTGGGAGACTTCTAGCCAAGTTTAACAATGATGACTGGGCAGACCCTTGTATATCTAGAGGTGGGAATGAGGGACTCCTAAGCAGGCCTTCAATAGATGGGGTGGTCTTGCCAGGTTCACTTGTTTCTTGAGACTGAAACTTCCTCTTGTAGTCCTCAGGTCTATAGGCTATCAAGGGGTGTTCCATGTCACCTAATACTGAGGGCAGGTTGTGAGGTGACTGGGAGGATGAATGTTCTGAGGGTGTGCCAGAGCCCGTGAGAGGAGATTTCTGCGACCCATCGGTTAAACCACCCAGGATTCTGAACGATGGCAGCAGATTGGGCTGAGTCTTTAGAAGTCCTGTCAGTTCTGCCACACCTTGCAAGAAAAAATATTAAGATTAAAGAATGGCCGTCAAAGCTTTTCCTTTTTGATCATCAGGATATTCATATCCAGTATTACTAAGTATTATGTTAATGGTTTGTTGCAGTTACAGGTACATTTATTTTATTACATTTTGTTGTAGTTGGGTTTATTATCTCACTAACAACCTGAGAGATATCTGAAGGCTTTTTCCACTTGAAGCAAATATATTGCTTTACTGTATATAGCATGCAATGAACACATGGGATGATGTCTGACCCAGGCCCATTACCCTGACATAGGGTTGACTAGTCATGGAACAACCTCTGCTTCAGGGTACCTGGTTTAGTATTGTTTATTAAATGTAAATCTTAACTGTTTAGATAAATATGTATCGCTTTTCCATGATCAGACATGTACAGGATTACTGGTACCAAATGTATACAAAGCAGAGTTTGAATTTGATGGTTTTGTTCCATAACACTGTCTCAATTAATGTCATATTGGAGATTTCCAGCTAATAATTAGTGGAAAAAGAAGCTGGACACTAGGTCAGGTGGAAAACCATCCCAACATGAAAGGTTTCACCCTGACTGGGACTAGTAACAAGGAAGTGAGGGGCTGAGATGTTACATGTGGGTGACTTTAGCCACTCTGCCAAGGGCATGATGCTGCAGATTAATAATACAATAATTGTATCATGACCTCTCTGACTATAATAAAAATCTTATTGAATGTGAATGTTTAAAGTGCCTCTCAGAAGTATTATTGCTTATTTTATCACAATATATAACATAAGAAACACTCCCTTTCATCTGGGTCTCTGTATTAGTCAACATAAAAAAACAAACACTGAAATAAAATAAATGTTCAGTTATCTCCCTTGTGGGAGAGTATTTTCATATACTTTATATAAGAATTATAATAAAGTTTATTTTTTATTTGCTTATTCTTTAAAAACGTGCTCAACCTTTTAAATAATTCTTATCTCAATCAATAAGATTTCATTTTTTGCACATGTTTCAGTCTTTAGTGTTTTTCAGAAGTTTAAAATGTGGAAAAAGTTTTCTACAGTAGCTATATACCAAATACCTACCTACAAGGGAGGTAAGAATGTAGTTTTAAAATAATTACAGTAAGGTCCCTTTACATATGAAAAAAGGGAATATGTATATATTTTTTCAAGGGGAACAATCAGTTATATGATTAGTACCACCTAGACACCCACCTGCCATGGGAGATGTACCAGCAGACTGAGGAGGCTGAACAGAAGTCACTGGACTTGCAACAGGGGGTGTGGGCGTTGACCTGAACCGTTTTCGTGGTGATGGTGCTGGTTTAACCACGCCCTTGCGCTTTGTGTACTTTCTCTTTACTATAGAAGGAGCATTTAAATTTTTTAATCAGGAATTAAGAAAGGGCATAAGCATTTTCACTTAAATTATATTTCAAATTTAATCATTTAACATGTTCCAACACAGTTCAGTTTTACAAATATGTGTAAATCCCCTGATACAGCTAACAGCAGCAGAAATGAATAATCATAATTTCCATGTTGTGAGTAATATAAAGTTTACTACGAGCAATGCAAGTGAATTTATAATTTCTAAAACAACAAGTAATATTCTGTTTCCTCTATCCAAATGTGTCAAATTTTATACTTTTAATTTAATTTCAAATATGTTTTCCTTGAGCAATTGATATTATGTTCAATATATCAAATATGTCATACATAGCAAAAATATCATGATTACTCTATTAACTGTGTCAACCTTCAGCAATTAATATCATATTTACTCTTATCAACTCTGTCAAACTTCAGCAATTAATATAGTATTTACTCAATTAATTGTGTCAACCTTCAGCAATTAAAACCATATTTTTACAAGATCAACTGTTTCAACCATCAGCAATTAATATCACATGCCATCCTTTCAATTCTTAAAATTTTACCTCTTCTGCCCTCACCTCTGATAGGAGCTGCGACACCACCTCCTGTTGTGCCTGTAGTCTTAATGCCACTGTCATAGCTAGCCAAGGAGCCAGCTGATGCTTCAGCCAGGGCTCGCGCCCGTAAGGCCTTTGCTATTGTCATTCCTCTTGGTGCAGACATGGACTGTTGGTTAACCTGTTATTTATAATAACATATAGATTCATAGTTAATACTGAGTTTCCCAAATGATTATTTGTATTGAAGATTACCGCTAGGGTTTGTGTATTGAAATAAATGATGTCACATACAAAATTAACAGCTTAATAGCTTATTCTATTTATGGCTTTTTATTATAGGAGAAGGAAGAATAGTTACTGTAGAACCTAAGCTAAATGACTTTCATACATAAAAGATCTTGCCCTAACAGAGACTTAAAACAACAAATTGAGGTGCTGAGAGTTTATAAGTTGGCTGTTAGATTGATAGATTTATTTAGGCATAGGCAAACATACAATGGTTAACATACAATACATATGCACAGTGTAAAAGTAAATATTGCTATAAAAACAACAATGAAATTAGAAAAAAGAGAAACCATGGAATGCTTCAAATATCAACGATGACGCAAAAAACGTGTCACAAATGATTTCAATTGTAGCTCTTTAAGACATATGCTATATTAACTTCCATCAGAGAGAAATATAACAAATTTACTACAAATGTTCTGGTGGGTATTACATATTTGTAAAAAAAAAAAAAAGAAAAGCCAAGTGAATACTCCCCAAAATGTTTGTTTTGTTTTTTGTTACATCGCACCAACACATTTATGGTCAAATTGGCGATGTCCAGCTAATTATTGGTGAAGAAAGACCCCAGACTTATGTCTGGATAGAACAACCCGCACACTGCAGGTTAGCTGGAAAACCTCCCCACATGAAAGTTCTGGCCCTGACCGGGACTCAAACCAATGCAGTAAGAGGCTGATGAGTTTCAAGTCAGCGACTCTATCCGCTCGGCCACAGGCACCCCCCCAACCACCTCCACAACAGCTATAACACAGGAATGCTTTTAAAATTATAAAAAGACATTGAGAAGTTTAAAAATGTGTGCCTCCATTAAAATCCTAGCCTACCTGCGTTTGGAGCATGTACTCAAGTCCATCAAGTTCGTCTGTGTCAGCGCTACGTCGTTTACGCTTCATCTCCACATCAGTCAGATCTACGATCACAGATTCTTGGAGAGTGGGTCCCTGGGAAAGTATCCCTCCCAGAAACTCTGAGACTTCATCCTGATGTAGGGATTGATGTATATAATTATGGTGATAATAATAAAAAATTATTACACAAAAACTATATAAATACCCCCAGATACCGATTTGTCATGTTAATCGTGTCAGGTGAAGTCCTGAAATTCCTTGCAAGTTTTACACAAATCAGATAAATAGCTTATAAAAAATATCAAGGACAAAAATATTCAATATACATAAAAAAATACACAACTTAATTCAAAATAAATGACCGGGCAATGATATGTGCAACTAGCATGGGTACTTTTAAATTATATGAAGTTAAAAAAAAATGTCCAATAATAGCTATGAAATAAAGCAGAATATATCCAAGAAATATGACAAACTGCCACAACTAAGCAAAAATTGAAGAATGCACAACTTGCCTACAATATGCACAAGTTTTCAATATTTTTGTTGTGAAGTAAAATGACTATCCTGCGAACTTAAATGAAAAGTCTACAGGGTAGATGAGAAATAGTGCAACAAAAATATATATATATTAAATAACCAGAACTCATTTAAAATCAAGCCAAAATAAAAAAAATCAAAATAATGTTATTTCAAGATTATAACAAAATTTTCAAATAATAAACTAATTTTATTGTACTTGCATTGTTTTCTTTTAAATTTTACAGTTAATAAAATGTATTGATGCATGATACAACAAACATAGCGCTTATTAAACAGACCTTTAATTTCACCCCTTATATTTGTTGAAGATAACTCTCTTGAACTCAGATATGACTATGTAAATGTTACATTTTACTTTTAAGAACATAACAGTCTATAGAAGTTGACATAAGATGCAATTTATTTACTGTCAAGTTTTCTTTATAGAAGCTCTACCGGTGCATACACCATGCTGACAATGTTTTAGCAATGCAAGTCATACAATTTTATCTTGCATATTGATATCAAATATCAAAAGGCATATACATGTTTCTACAATGTTTCTTTTTTTTAAATGAACCAAGCTGTTTCAGGCTATAAACATGTATTTTTGTTTTGCTTGCTTTTTACGTCGTTATTTCAAACATATTGTACTTTTACCATGGACTGAAATGTTCCTTCTTAACTCCCGTGTGTCACTGTGTCTGGTCACAAATATAATGCAAAATTTGGAAACTATTAACATGCATCTATAAAGACCGTTAATGTACCCAAACACCTACCAATATTGATTTATCCACCATGACCTGCGTGACGCCCTCCAGTTTTTTCTTTGCACGTGAGACCCGGAGCTGATCATCAGCGCCACCTATCACTAGAAGGCTGTTCTCGGCCTTCATCTTCTCACGGAGGTCCTCCATGTCATCAATACTACACGTGCTCGACTGCTGACCAATCACAAACAGGGTCGGTGTCTTGCCATCAAGGAGAGGGTCATCAGCATCCTATGAAAAACATTGTATACAATTATTTAACAAAAAAATGTTTTTCCATCATCATTTTAATTAGCAATCATATATGAGCATCTAAATATACTCTATGTTTACAACATAATAACATTTTTTGTTAAAATACTCTATCTTTAAATATGAAACTAAGGTAAAAAAAAAAACCCACTTGTTTTCTTTATTTAAACATTACATCATTCAGACAAAATTATGGTTACCATGGCTATTTTGGGTAGCACAAACAAAACATTCAACCAACAAACACATACTCCTCTGTTTCCTCCGACACCAGTAAATGGGAAGCCCAAGCACACAACCGCTGACACCAACTCTTGAAGGGCCACCTGTTTAAGTTAAAACAGTCAACATATCATAATATAAAAGGGCTTCCTCAGGATAAAGTATTGTATTTAGTCAAGCAATAATTTAGACATTATTGACAGCCAGTATTTTGTAGGTGGCCTAGTAAAATTACATAACTAAGAACTAAGACCAGGAGTGTATGGTCTGAAGTTGATATGAAACAATAAACTGGAGAAATATTCACTTTATTGGGAGTACAGAACTAGACAATGCTGAAAAACTGTATTTTTTTTAAATTACTGATTCAACCCTTCAAGCTAGGACCATCAAATGTAAAGTCAATATCACATATTTAGTCTTTTAGATAGAAAAGGGAGTGTGAATATATATATTGCAGTGTCATTATCATTGTCATTATATGGTCACCCAGCTTTGATTGGTGGATAAAAAGACTTAATATTAACATCTTTTAAGAACTAATTACACAAGGCAGATCAGCTCGAGGACCTCAAGACATTCTCACTAAAATACCTCAGACATTTAGTTTTGATGACAATCTCACTAAAGTCAGATCTTACAAAATGATGACGGCATGCAAATAACGTCTATAAACAAGAATTGTTTTCCCTGATTACTATTCCTATAACAGCCAATCAGAGACGGTAATGCATAACGCTTTCAATAAGAGTCGCAAAATGGATGCTATCGATGATGCAGTAAAAAAGTCACTCAGTTAATGTTTGTTCTGCAACTGCTTGTTAGTTAACTTTCGACCTGAAGATGTTACTGATGTTGAAACAAATGGGATACTGCATATAACGCACCTGTCTTCAGTAACATAGGTCTTGCGTGGAGTGTCCATGTTTACATTTCTTTGTAAATGGGCGCAGCCATTAAAATGATACGTTTGGAACTCTTCGGATCATTTACTTATTTACTTTTGCAATTTGTAGGCGACAATCTGATTGGTTGGGGAGCTTTTATTGACTCGTTGTCAGATCCTGATAGCTGAGTGGTTTTCAGGATATGATTTTAATCAGATTGTTCTTATGACAAAATACTCACATGACAGGCAACAAGAGATCCAATATTCCATCCCATCAGAACAATGGGACGATTCTGGAAGTGTCCTTTCAGCTGCAATGTTGTCAAGTTCGTCACATTAAATGCCTCAGAAACAATCCTTTGGTCAAACATACAATATAGGTAGGCTCTATAAAACTGTTTGCAAGCCACATAATGTGAAAAATGCTAATAACTGGGAATCCAAACAGCAAAAAATCAACATATGTTACCAATTAAAAATTCTTTTTGAGGATATGAAAAGGCACCTCAGTTGTATCACATCAGTTCTTACTTACCATTAAGTTTCAATAAAAAAAAAAAATCTACCTCAGATAATGAAGTTTTCATATAATCAAAGCAGTAATAATATTGTGTTCATAAATAGCAATAAATCACATTTCAACTGTACAACATCACAAATATCATAAAATAAAATGTCATCAGATCTTTCATTTTCACATAAAATCATTTCCCATTAAAGAAACATATATCACTTATAAAAAGGTTACAAAAAAAAAGTAGACCAATTAGAGAATTAGCAGAAAAATATACAAATTATGAAATATATAAATTGTAATATAACTTGTTTATTGATATAAAAATATAATCAAACCTCCGCCACTTTAGTTTTGACAGCCACTATCATATGTTCGAGACATTGGGTGATGCTAACGCCACTTCCACCATTTACTGTGTGCATGGTGACTGGAATCACTTTACCAAGGCTGGCCAACTGACCACTCCAGTAGCGCATCCTCTTTGACTGAGCTGCATTGTTGGTTGTAGGACCACTCGGGGCCATCAGGATCAGTGGATTGCCAGGCAGCTTTTTCTGGAAGTGGAAATAAAACTAGAATGTCAGCATTGCAGTGCAATGAGTTAAACCCTTGATCAGGTACATAGGTAATGGGATATATTGGTGAAATGGAAATTGTCTCCCTTGTTAGTTAATATCCGAGGTATTCCTAAAAGTAGGTAGGTCCTTTCAGATGGATTCTTGGACTTTATCGCCTGTCCTTTTGTAGATATTGCATTTACAAACAGCAAAATTTCTTATCTTTGCATAAATATATGTTTTATATTAATTTAATTACTTATATATGTTAATTTAAAAAGAAAATGCAAGTGTCTGTTGATGATTGTTAAACTGGATATCACAAGAAAGGAAGAAAAGTCAACATACACTACATAGAGCACAAGCATAAAAACCGAGAAAAACAAATGAAAGAACCTACTTGTATTTAGGGATTATTCAGGGGAGACTATTCATCAATGTCTCTCATTAAGTCATTATCTGAGATGTTGGCCAACAGCATGATGCAAAACTTTTTTAACCAATTTACTGTAAGTCTGACAATTGCAAAGATTTATAATAGTAAGGTTGTTGAATCAATTTGAATTTGTTTTCTATTCAAAACAGTTGGAATGCCATTTTTAAGAATGAAATGGTATTTAAAAATATTTGTGTCATTTTGACTAAGTGACAATCAAGACGTGTGAAGTATGAGAAGTACAAGGAAGTACAAAAATATGACCAAGTCAGTACCATTTTATTCTGTGAGTATGAATTCAGGACGGGATCCCATGGACGCTTGATCAGGTTGTTGAGAGCTTCTCCTGACAAAGATGCTGATCGAGTCATGCTTCCAGTGACATTGATCATACGGTCAATCAGCTGGGGAACCTGGTGTGTAGAAAAGACAGGTCATTGACTGTGATTTTTTATAAAATCATGATAGACAAGTTGATTTTTTAATGAAATATTACTTATTTAAAAGGGATCAAAAATTCAAAAATGCAAATTTCTCATGGGGAAACTCTTCCTAACAAAATAATTAGGATATGTTTTGACAGTGACAAAAATTGATAAAACTGAATAAAGCTTTAAGAGTTTATACAATCAACATCAACAGGTCAAGAATAAATAAAATAACCTTTGCATTGAAAGTCAATCCAATTTCTATAAATTGAACAAGAATCGTAAACTTACTTTTGCTTTGAGAGTCTGTAACACATCAAGATAGGCAGCCAGTGCAGATGTACCAAGGTTGTCAATCAGGACTGAGTGGAGCCACTTACACAGGTTGGAGTCCTGTCATTTGATGACAAAAGTAGTAGGTGTAGAACATCAGTGTTGAACACAAACTTTTAGTAAAGACCTATACCCACAAGAATAGTTTTTGTTTGTTTTGTTTTTTTGTAACTGCCTACATGAATGTTCTCACCCCGACCAGGACTTGAACCCACGCAATGTGGGGCTAAGGTGTTTCAAGTCGACTACTCTTAACCACACAGCCCTCAAGGAGAGAAACTTTTATAGGTTGATGAACAAATCTTGCTATATTCTAGTAGCAGACAGTGACTCTCCAAGAGCACTTGCTAAGAGCCTTAGATCACAAGCAGAACTAGTGGAGTCATTCTGTACATGTCTTTCCAGCAGTCATTGTCAAGAGGTTCAGATGGTCTCAGTGGGGGAGTCAAACAATCAGAAGATCTTATTATTATCATTAAGATCCCATTAATACAGAGAACCCTCTTGCCACTGTTGTAAATTAACTGCAGGTGAATCTTCCTACACCCGTTTTGACGTACATGTTATTTAATCCGGTTATGGTTATTTGTTATGAGATAATGAGTTTTTGCTAAAAGACTGGCCATTAATAAGCACAAGGTAAAGCAATGTAGACAGGGAAAATGTAAGTCAAAGAATGAGGGTATTAATATGTATAATTAGTTGTTTTTAAGGTAGGGTCTGGCAGTTTGCATATACCAAATGTATGTTACAATATCCTACCATTTTTTGGGATTCGATTTGCCAGCATTTTTGCCTATACTGTGCAGCAATATTTCTATCATTATAGCACAGGGGCACTTATGAGGTGCCCAGGGACTGACTCCAGTCGGTCCATTATACTAACACAATGAGTCAGGCTGTCCCCTTAGCCCCGAGCGTTAGGAGGAAGCCACTACTTCCAACTTTAAAGTCTTTGGTTTGACCCAGCCGGGGTTTGAACCCATGACCTCCAGATCCGCAAGCCGACGCTTTACCAACTGAGCTATTGCAGCCGGTTGGTCAATCTGGGTATCACAAGAAAGGCATAAAATTCACATACACTCCAGAGTACAAGCATAATAGCCAAGTAATCCAAATGAAAGGAACTACTTGCAATTAGGTATTATTCAAGGGAGACTTTCTACTAATGTCTCATTAGCTCCATTAACTATTTGATGACCTGATAAAAAAAAATTGGTGTATATTTTTAGGTAAAACTAAGGCAAGACAAAAAAAACATGAATTCAATACATAATTAGAGTTCTCCTCAGATGTAAGGCTGAAGATGGTATTTTACCCAGGGAAAAGGTTTGAAATACAGTATATCAGAGTTTAGTAAACTACTTATTTAAATTTAACAATTTAACTTACCCATGACACGGAGGCTAAGGCCTGTCGGAATCTCCTGGCACTTTTGTCTACCTGGATCCTCCTCAGTACTGGCTCATTCATATTCTACAGGTAACAATCAAAATTTGTCAAAACTCTCATTAACAAGGTGTTAACAAAGATAATAAAAAAAAAATCAAGGACTTCCTTCGATACTTCTTAAATTATATTTCATGAAAAATTGTATGACTATACCTCCATTGATTTGCAGTAAAAAAATAATTTTTTGGCCAAATTCTGTTAAGGTCATGTCAATAACCTTTACTTTGAATGAACATGGGCAAGTGACATTCAATGTAATTTGTATCATTAGTAAGTTTTATGTCCATATAAGACTTTTAGAAATTACATCACTACAAAAGAGGTAATCTAGACCATTTCCTACAACAACTATAATATACGAGTTATCAACAGAATATTAGTCATGTGATTCTTACATTTGCTATTTAAAATGTACAAACTACTATTCAACTTACAGAAGTCTGATCTGTGTATGTTCTTTTGCTTATGAAACAAAACAACTAAGTCTGCATCTTAAATTAATTTTAAATTATAACTTACCTATTTAATTTACAATCAATTTAAGATGCAAACTTAATTGTTTTGTTGAAGAGTAGCATAAATGAATATCTTACATTGTCATATGCCAGTCGGGTAAGTTTATCCGTAGTCAATATCTTGTTAATCTTATTAAACAGCCTGTTTTGCTGGGGAGTCCATCCAACTCTGAAACCAATTATTAATAGTATGAATCAATATTATGGAGACATTTAAAATCATTAATCATTTTAAGTCAAAGCAGGAAATCATTACAACAGTCTTCGACCAAACCAAGTGGACCGTGGCCCTTGTCCACCAAAATCACTGTTGGTCCATGAAATTTGGACATTAAATGGACTGACAAAATTGTAAATTACTATGAAAACATATATACTGAACTAAACAACGCTTTACAGCCTTTTACTGAACCACTCCAACCACTTGTAACACCTCGGTTAGTCTGCCAACCTTTTGTGTCACAATGCCAAAATCATACTGGTCAGGTAAAATTTGGTCCGGTCCAGTAGATATTGCCAGATTCGTGGACAGAAGGTCCAGTGTTTTTAAATTTTTTTTTGTGAAGACTGTTACAATAGATAAATTGCATAATATGAATCATAGCTTTGGTTAAATTTTGTAGCATGAATCATTATCAAGGATATTATAAATAGCATGAATCATTAGCATGTAGAGAACAAATAACAACATAGATAATTTATATATTTAATAGCATGAATCATTATCATGCATGCAATATGTTGAGAGAGGATCTGTTTATGTTTTGTGTCATCTTCAAATGTTTACATCTGCAATGAAACTGGAAGAGGTCAAAGGTCAGACAAAAACAACACATATAGCAAATCAAATGGAAATCATGACGTGTAAAAAATAAAATCCTGAGGAAGGTAAGATTCACTACTTTCCTAACTCAAAACATAAAATGATACTCGTTAATACAGACCTATTGACCCAAAGCTTGCTTAGAGTTATGAACATTAACATTGCCCCAGATTAGGAGTATACAGATCCTGATAACTGGCTGTGTTTTTCTTTCAAACCTTACATGCCTGATACTCATTAGGATTGTCTCGATCTGACAATTCCCATGAGTACCCACACTATAGGGTTAGTTTAGAGTTATGTGACATATGATAATAGTTAATTAGATTTACTCCTTTTATATGAAGCTCTGGTTACAAACCACCTGTCATTCATTAGACATGGTGCTGAGCACTCACCTGTTGATTCTATCCTCCCAGTCATCCGTGTTCACATCGGGGATACCACTGACATGTTTCTCACACTCATTCATCATAGAACGAGCCTTGGATACATCATATGCTGGAATCAACTTGCGGCTTACAGTGACTACATCCAGGGGAATATCAGGCTCTCTGTAGAAAATTAGCAATCACATTTATTTGATGATACTTAAATTATATAAACAGTAAATTTGATATTTACCAGTTTAAGAAAATGTAATTTTCACACTCAAATTATAACACAAAAGCTAGAAAGGTGCAAGTCCACAGTTAATGCTTTTTGTTCCCTTCAGATTTTCCAATGACAAAGAATTCAATCAGGTTTTTGGATAATGAGGAAAATTAGGTAATATATTTGGATTATAAACATAAAGTATATGTTCATGGTAGTTGTACTTCAAGAGCATTAATGTATTTCATTGTCTTCTTAAGTCAACAAATTTCATTAAAAAATGTTTTTAGACACCTTAAGAAAAACTTATATGTTAAAAAAATGGGAAAAAAATCCTTAAAACTTACGGCATGGAGTGCTCCAATGTACGGTTTCTGGGAAACTTCTCCATGTAAAGTGTGCGCAGAGGCCTGGCATTGCTGGCATCTGGGTGAGCACTCCATGGTTTGGCATAGCAGTGATCTACACTGACAATGTCGAGCCCTAAACCAAACATGGACTGCATGCTGCCTCCGTTACCTACAGTTGTGTTATAAACTATGTACTTCTGTGCAAGTTAGAGCAAAATATAAGAAAGATAATACCAACTGAAATAGGCATACTGATACTGATAGGGAATTTGCTAGAAGCTTAATTGAAGATTTAAAGTTAGGCGATATTATGTCAACGTCTGGTGAAATTATAAGAAACCAACCATAAAAATAAATAAATTTAAAAAAAGAAAGAAAAAAGTTGAAAGTATGGCTATAATTGGCTTTTACTCAATTAATAATGCTCTCCTGCTGAGCAAGTCAAACCTTGATCATCCTAAGGCAATCTGCAGACATTGTTGCAAAGAATACAAAATTATAGATATAAAATACAAGGGCAATGATACTGATTCTGTCAAGATTTCCAGTTGTATAATAAGTGGTCTCTGATATTTTGTATTGTCCATCTCCATCATTAAAATCTGTCTATCTTTTGTATAAACAGCTCTTTCACAAAAAACTGATGTTGACAAGAAGTTTAAAGGAAACATTTTTATTCAACTTCTTTTATTCTATTTTTTATTAATGTTTAATACAAATAAAAAGAATACAAGTGAAAAAGTTTATTTCAACCAACCTTTATGTAAACTGTGGAGTAGCAACAAAGATACAATTAAAAGGAGTAAATGCGTAAACCACTAACCAGAATCCATTTGTAAACAAAGCATTGAGTTGATTTATAAGCAGATTAAAATCAGTAAAATCACATCGTTAGTGGTAACTGTTCCAACTCATGATCGATTATGATTTCCAACTTATGTCCCATCACTACTGTCTTTGGTTAGTCGTCAGACTATTGGATTCTGGGTTGGAGTGCCGGCATAAACCAAGATGAAGATTTTTGTCCTCAATTTTCTCTACATTGCTTATTAAAGAGGGCTTAGAATCTTATAAAAGTGTCTTTCCAAATTGACAATTATAAAAAAGGAAGGGGAATAAGAAAACAAACAAGGCAAGGGGGATAAACAAATGCGATGCTCATTGCTTTGAAAAACATATTTCGAGACACTTACAACTGGTGGAGTCTGTGACTAAGTGTCTTATATACTTTAAAAAACTACCCTTTTAAAATGATAAAACTCCACGTTCAAAGATGTGGACATTAAGAATGATTAAGGTTAACATTAAAATCATTTGTATAACATTAAACTGTGGGAGTCTGGCTTCTGTATTTTTGCATTTTCAAAATGTTCATTTATAAACACATTATCACTTAAGTTCTGCATCTAAAAATCACTAATCATGTTGTGTCTTCAATTCGTGACCTGAAGGTTCTTTTTCTGCGCATGCACACTAGAAGCAGTATGATTATGAAAATGAACATATTTTAACAAAAATATAAACTTGAACTGCAACTTTAAAACAACAACAAACCAAAAGTCAAACCATTTTCGTTTGACATAGATAACTAGGTCAATCTGAATCTGAACGCTTACACACTCAACTCATGACACTCATTTGCTGATGCTTTAAGGTGAAGGTTTTTTATTGTGTACATAAATTAACAAGCAAATTCAGTAAATTTGGTCCACAGCTGCCCCGAGGTCAGGCGATAATGGTTCAAATGGGTTTATTTTGTTTTTGGTAACTTTATGACATATAAATGTAACGAGATTATCTCTGAACTATAACTTTTATAGATAGTTTCCACATCAGTGAAAATCCCTTATCTTGGTAGCCATCTTTGATGGTAACTTCAAGGGATTTTCATATGCATTGTATAGAAGGGTAAATTTTATTTTCTTGTAATTTCTTCATTTGTCGTCCGAAAATTAAAAGAATACACCATTGGAAAGCTTTTTAAATTCATATTTTTAAAATACAATCTTTTTACAATTGATTACAATATGCACACAGAATTAATACACAGAAATAAATAAAACTATTGGCTCATACTTAAAACAAGATGAACTGTGTATCATTTTCGGTTGTATTTCTTTAAACTTTTAAACTATTAAAATATAGTTTTGATATTTAAAATACTGTATAAAAGCTGTTAAATTTGATATAAAATTCAGTAAAATAGACTGAAAAATAAAAACACAGTGGTGAGTTTAATACAGCACATATTTCCCGATTTTGGCCTGCATTAGCTTCTTGCCCACAAAGATGGCTGCCTTAAACTGTCTTATCAATGTCGATGACATCACATGGAAACTATAGGAAGTGTCAAAATGTAAACATATTGATCACAAAACTTAGTAGTCTGTCAAATTTATCCTTGCAATTGGGGAAGTGAAAACTACTTTGTCTCAGTACAATTTTCTCTTCTGGTGCGGTAATTCTTGATTATGTTTACAATACGTATTGAGTGGAAGGCACGAAATAAGGAGACTTCTAGATATATATCAAGTTTAACAGGCTCAAAATGTGAACATTTGATGCTTGAGGGCTGCTAATTTTCATGTGTGATTTGGTTGATGTTTTCAAATAAAATCATAGGTATACAAAGAGGTACATCTGACATAACAGATAGTGAAATGAACTGAAATTGTAATGCATTACCCTATATTTGCACAGAGACGTATAACAACTATCTACGTCTCTGATTTGCTGTGAAGACAATGATGGAAACAAATGATGTAAAATCCACGCGAAAACACCTTACCCAAAGCATAATGCTCAATTAGATTTGGTTATAAATTTTCACAGCATAACTTACTTTAGCCAACTGAAGAGAAGGTTAAAAATACCAATATATTACTTACGTTCCATGAAACTTTACGCGTTCAGACAACCATAGTACTAAAATATGTATTATGATACCATAATAAACTTCAATTTTATGGTAAGGTATAAATAAAATTGTTGCAAGTAAGAGTCATCGTGCCTAAGCACATTTAAAACAACAAGTCGAAGACCGATTATAATAAAAGTGCCCATATACAATAAATTTATATAAAATATTTGGTATATAGTCACTATATAATTATGGATTATCTAATTATAATATCTAATTTATAACTCAACGATGTTCTCAATTGAGTGATGACCTTCTGAGATATTTTACGAATTATTCCCTTACCCAACAAAAGCCGCTTATTGCTTTACGATAAAAATGAAAAGTGTTTGATATTGTCACTTCAAAAAAACTAAACAAAATTTATTAGAAATGTTATTATTGTGGGTGAACGTGGATGCTAAGTATTTGCATAACGTTCTAACTCTATGTTATTTGTTATTTGTTATTGGTATGAGCGACTAACATTTACCGCCATTTGTGAAGATTGTAAACAAATTCGTTTGGACTTTCGTCCAAATTTGCACATTATACTCGATGGTATGCACTCATAAAAAAGGTGCAAAATGTATATAAAGCAGGTAAGAACAATCACGCGAAAACATATTTTTAATGCATCTGTGGATCAGATTGAAATAAGATCTCAAAATTAGCTTCATAAACAAAAGATGACACTCTTTTTTACTGAACCACATTAAATAACAACCTTTAAACAAAGCAGCTCAGCAGCAGTATTTTCAATTGTACATTGAGTGTGGCAATTCCTCCAGTTAAACAATCCATGGGAGGTGCATGCACACATCCTGGCCCTGCTAGTTTTTTTTTTATTAGTTCATTGCTTTACTATTTTTATACCCTAATGGCACTGTTTATTTATCGGAAGCTACTGTCTTCAAACTTCCATCAATACATAAAATCCCAGTAAATGTGGGTCTTACACTACCGTATTTTCTCACTTATTCACCTATAAGACTATTCGCTTATAAGCAGACCCCCCTACATCACCTGGGAAATTGCTGGTGTCTGCTTTGACACTCTTACAAGACAAGGCAAAAAATGAAAAGGAATGTCACCCAGTCGGGAGCTGGACTTTTCGACCCCAAGACATTTCGACCCCAGCCATATTTACGAGACATTTCGACCCCAAGACTTTTCGACCCCAGGTCTAAGACTTTTCGACCCCAGTTTTTTTTAAATATATATATATCAGGGTTGTCATTAGGAGGCGGCTGGCGGCCGATTTGACCGCCTCAAATGAAAATCGGGCCGCCTCAAATTTAAAGAAAAAAATAAAAATCGGTCAAGAGCATGCTTATGGACCCCCTTAGCAGCGCTTCGTGCCTTTGGCGCTCACATAGCCTAGCCTCCTCAAAAGTTAATTGAGCCTGCTCAAAATATTTCTAGTGACAACCCTGTATATATAATGTAATATATACATATAAACATATTATTCAACTAAACATTTTCTTCAGAGATCAAAGGAATCAGTTCAACTTAATATTTGACTTTGTTTTTGACTTTGTTAACAAAAGCGAGCGAGAAACTGTGAAAACAGTAATTAATTAGGATTTCAACCTTTGATCAGAAATATATCAACATTAATTTATTTTTATTTGTATCAGATATTATTTGTTACATCAAACGATTGATGGAATTAATTTCTTTCAGTAAGCGACTTTGATTGATTAATGTAAATGATTATTCAATTAATAATTTTTATGAAGAACATCAGAATCTTGTGAGGGCTATTCTTTACATATTTATCTTAACATAGCTCAAGTAGTTTTCATTCTCATAAAAATAATGAAATTAAAATCAATTAACGGTAGTTTAAAGCGTCTAGATGATATCGTATTTTAACCCTTAGTTGTTTCATCTCCTTTTTTTTATTACATTGAATTAAGCATGTGTAAAGTTGTCTATTGTTATACTTGATTGATCTCTGATTAATGACAACACTCAAAGAATATCGTATTGTATTTAGTGGAATAAATATATATTTTTGATTTTGGCAATGAACATTGTATGAACATTGTATGTTTTGCCAAAAAAAACTCATGACGCTATTTTCTATATTTCTTCAAGTTAAATACAATTAAGGAGGATTTGATATTTCTAAAGCAAATATACTATATAATATGCACAGACACTACTATTATCCAAGACCAGTCCATTTAGGGTCCATGTCTGACTAACACCATCTTAGAAGATGAAACTGAAGTATCGTTCGAGGTGATAGAGGAGGGCACTACACGCCGGAAGCACAAGCTAGTGACCTATGGGACCAGTACGATTCACATGAAGTCTCGGCAGAGGAATTTCTTTTGAAAATTGGGAATATTTATTGTAATTAAAAGTGAATAAACAATTGGCATTACTGTTGTAACAGGGAATTAATAATGTGATAAAACGTGTTATTATGTATTTTTGTGTGTAATATATATTAATATATATATATAAATGAAATGGACAGATACGTTTCTTTTATTTTAAACCGTTCTTACTTATACCAATCGAAACTTAATAAATCTTGGGGTCTATTTGTCTTGGGGTCGATTTGTCTTTGGGGTTGAATAGTCTCAATATTTTGGGGGTCGAAAAGTCTTGGGGTCGAAAAGTCTAGGATTCCACCCAGTCAGGCTGTCTCAACAAAAGGGTTAATTGGTAAACAGTGACTGTAATTTTAATGGCAGAATAAAGTTAAAAGATTGTTTTCAGCAGGGCTTTTTCAGCCTGTCTCACAGGGCCGATATTCGGCCCCGTTCCCAATACCAAATAGCGACCATTTTTCCCAATTTCAAGAAAAAAATTCCCAATCTCATAAATTAATTCCCAATTGAACCGAAATGCTTTTTACCTTTAAAAAATAAATAACCCAAGAAACCATAAAATCAAGAGACTTTTCCAATTAAGCGAATCCTTTGTTTACATTTGATCGGTGATCTGTGAAAACTACTTTCCCGTGAATTTATGTATGAATGTAACTGGTGAAAACATAGACTATTACCCAGCCTTATACCGTAACGCAAGTTGAAGATGCGTCACGGAGCCATTCCAGATAACATTGTAATCAATTTATGGTTTGAAAATTTACAGGAATCATTTTTTATTTCATAAACAAAAGTATTTTCGCCATAAATGTTTGACTGCGTATAAAACTGAAAGGAGTTATGAAGCAAAAACGGTACATGCAGTACCGGCTTTTATACTGACCCGCGAAATATAGTGACGAAAAATGTCGTACAGTAGTAAATACTACGCGATCTTGAATCTACCAAATTATGTAGATGATGACCATAAATTGGCATAATACCATCCAGCACAGAAGCTGTGGAGAGTGGGTTCAGCACCATGAACCTACTATGCACTTCTTTGAGAAGCTCTCTTGGTCAGGAAAAACTCTCCAATTTAATAAGAATCTGTATTGAAGGCATTGCAGAGCTTTCTGAACAAACTCTGGAAGAGCTCTGTAACACTTTCAGGGACACAAAAGCAAGGCAGATTAAGATTTAATGCAGAAAAATAAATGTATATTTTTCTGTTGAAATTTCCCAATTGGTTTGATTTGTCGATAATTTTTTCCCAAATTTGACTATTTACCGCGTCAAAAATTCCCAATTTGGGCTGGGGCCTTTTTCCCAAAACCCTCTGAAAAAGCCCTGTTCAGTGTTTAGTAACAGATAATAAGCCGTGTATCATGCAGAACAAAGGGAAATGTACGTGAGACGTAGCACTGAGAATAAAAAATACATAAAAAAGTATTAACCATACATAGGCTGTACAAACCATTGATTCTATAGAAAATACGCCATGAATGATAGTAAGCATGATTGAATTAGTCAATTGGTAATCAGTAATAAATCAGTAATTGGCTTGAAAGGATAAATTTAAAAAGTTCCTGTAACAAGCAAAGAAAAGTTGTTAGAAACTTATTAGTGGGTATCTACTCTACATGAACATCTTTGTGCCCCAGGAAAACCCCAGCAAGTAAATCAATGTAGTGCCTTTTTATTTGTTTCAGATAATTATTCAGGGATTCAGAAGTTATCGTGAACAGACAGTTGTTGAACCCTTTAGTCCAAAGCATAATGTAATAGGTAGGTACATTTTTATTTTTCTTTGATTGATAAAAACATAATTTATATAAAACCATTAATTTTAATAATATATGCATTTGTGTGTGTATATATATATATATATATATATATATATATATATATATATATATACACTAAATGTAATAAGTTTTTTATTTAGCCAGTTCACTACACGTTACCCAGATTAAAAAAAACTTTTTGATATGCTATTTAATGAGCATCGTTTAGCTTTATTGCATAGTTATGTTTAAGAAAGGTAACTCTTGCAATCTGTATCATTGCAGTATGTTATCGAGTTCTCTCACTTGTATTTTTGAATTAAAGTCACCTGGATAAATATTGCTTTTATTTAGTTAATGCCTGATTTGTGTGTCTTTCTTTTTGCTTCTAAAAAAAACACTAGCATACCTTAAAAGATACACCTTGGTTTTTGTTAAATAATGTGCTGGCAAAGTTTTGTTATGACTTATATTGACTATATAAAGATATATTAATATTTCCTAAGTTCAATCAATGAGAGACATGTAAGTGATGAGTTTGAAATAAGATGCAGTCACTATAGTTCTTAAACTGTAAGCTGATTGCCCCCAGCATACAGTAAATACATATACTACATTGATTCTGAAAGGGTTAGATAAGTGGTAAGCATTGAGCTCTGAAGATGTATTTAATTTCAGACAAAAATGCAAAGCCGCGAAACATCCCTCTCGAAAAACCTTGAGCTTTTTATTTTTTTAGCTCAGTCCAAAATGCCAGGTTATATCTTGTTTGTCTTATTCCAATAATTATGGAAACTACAATTTATTTATTTTTTATCTTATGTGTTACTGTCTTTTTTTACAGTGGGAAGAAATGGCTCTGGTAAAAGTAACTTCTTTTATGGTAAGATTTATAATATACTTAAACATCTTTAGTATGCGCAGTCAAACTGAATGTTGGCATCTGTGAATGGCTATGGTGCAGCACTCTCAGAATTTTTTCTCAACCATTTTGGGAACATGACCTAATCCCCAGATGTGGGAATTATTTGTTGTTGTTCTTTGGATTGGGAATTTGTTTTATGTAATTGGGAAAAAGCCCCATACTTATCGCCATTGGGAACCTAACCGAATATGGGATTTCAAAACGGGCTAAAACAAACCAAGTTCTTACAGTACAATTTAACTTACAAACATTAAAAGAAAAGGCTTCTAGTTATAAACAGTTTTTTATTTATTTATTATAGATTAATATTATGTTAATATAATTTAATGACTTAATAAGAATCCCAGACTATGCACACTTTTCCAAGAAGACAAGAGAAACATTCTGCCTTGGTTTTTCATTGTCACACATTGACATTTCTGTCCTTAAAAACAGTACTCCTTGATTCAGTTTAAAGCTATTTATTTATAGAAAATATATTATTATAGAAGATTAGGAAACCAGTTCTTTCAACTTATTTTAAGCCCTCACCACATATAGTAACAACAATATTGGGTTTAATCAAAACATAAATGATTTATATTGTTTAAATTTAAGAAATACTCTCCTTAATAGTTTTAAATCATCTGTTATATATTTTGTTGTGAAGCTATCCAGTTTGTGCTGTCGGATGAGTTTAGTCACCTGCGACCAGAGCAGAGACAGGCCCTCCTTCATGAAGGCACAGGGCCTAGGGTCATCTCCGCCTTCGTTGAAGTCATCTTCGACAATGTCGACAACAGGATTCCGGTGAGACATCGTTGTTATGTTTTATAATGAACTATTGTCTAAGTTAATTGGTTTATTTTAGCTAGGGTCAGGTTGTTAAATAAACAATATATTTAAACTGTTTAAAAGCCAGCTACCAACAAAAGCAGTGAAAGCTTAAACTGGCCAGTTAAATAAATTAGACTATATGACTGTTAAGCTTCACAGAGCCGATTTTAGACATCAGTAAATGTACATTTTTTGGATGAAAAGATTAAAATGAACTACAAAAACAAGAATAATTTCTTGAAGTTTTATTAAACCTGACTACTGTTTAACACCACAGTTAGCTCCCTTTAAAGAAGTTGTTTACTAAATATAGATATAATGTACGATATTACAGATTGACAAAGAAGAGGTGGTGTTACGTCGGGTCATTGGATCCAAGAAGGACCAGTATTTCCTTGATAAAAAGATGGTCACGTAAGTTTTGGTAGTTTTGCATTTAGATGACTTGACAGTCTGGCTTTACAAACGTGTGTAATTTGTTAACAACTGATGCTTTTTTATTATTTATCTTATATTTATTTTGAGCCTGCAAATTCATTTTCGTCTAAGCTTTACATTTTTCTGGCCATGACCAAATTTTGGCTGACCTGGGAAAAACCATTTTGTCACATGTCGCAGTTTCTTGTTGTGTGTATGCAGAAATGTCATTTGAGAAAAAAAAAGTAATAAGGATTAAAGGTTTAGACAGTTGGTAAGTAATTTTCACATGGTAGGTAATTTTCACATAAAAAAAACCCCCCTCACTTAACAATCTTCTACTGTTAATGAAAAACTTTATTAAAAGTACGTTTTTGAAAGTACTTTCTGACACACACAAACCAATTCACATATTTGTGTGTTTAATATAATAGTTTTCACTTTTACTGTTGCTTTGTTTTATGTATGTTACCAAAGAGAAGTTATGGTTTACCAGAGGCAAGTAATGGTTGCATTGCGAATGGAAGGAAATCATTTGTTTGTTACCAAAGAGAAGTTATGGTTTACCAGAGGCAAGTAATGGTTGCATTGCGGATGGAAGGAAATAATTGTTATCCAGAGACATGATTATTTTTAGTTTATGAAATTGATGCCTCTTTATGACTGTTTTATATATTCTGCTTTATTGGAAAAAACAATTCAAATACCAACCCTTTAGTTCATATTTTTTGCTGGCTATTTGCATGAAATATCAATCTTATTACCCTAACAAGCACTCCCTTGCTTTTAAGTTATCTATAAGGCAACTTTCACAACCTTTTCCAGCAAATAACCTTACAGTCTCTATCAGCTTCTTCATCAGCAACCCATTAGTTATCACTGTCTGTTGCCGAGGGCATGCCTTTTATCCTATCTTCGAGACGGATTTCACGAGGGTTTTTTAAAATTAAAAGTGAATGCTGTCACACTTGTACAATCAATAACTATCAGTTTGTAGTGGTGCATTTACCTTGATAAAATTGTACAGTACAAAATCATAAGACATTCTGACTTAAGTGGATTTCGTTTATAATTTTTTACATAAATTTGAATGGGAAATGCTGTATGCAAGGAAAGCAAGCAAAACTGACCTATTTTTTTAAGGGTATTTATGTTAATGAGATAAATGATAGTTTGCATTTTTTACTTCATTCATTCTTTTTTAAAATAAGAGAAAAACAACAACTTGTGAATGAAAGTTGGTCACTCTGGGATATTAACACTTTTTTTTTTTTTTTGTTAAATCATAATTTTGAAAAAATAAAAACATTAAAGTGGTATCATATAAATTGACTGTCATAGTTTGCATTCTGTCCTTTCAGTAAGGGAGATGTCATGAACCTATTAGAAAGTGCCGGCTTCTCCAGAAGTAATCCTTATTACATCGTCAAACAGGGAAAGGTAAGATTGTTGAAGTTGATGAATATATAGAGGTATAAAAAGTTAATATGATTCTGTCAAAAATTACTAATACAGACCTCACCTTTTCTAGCATTCATTAAAGTGAAACTGAAACGATGGCAGACTTTCAAAAAAAAAGTTTAACAAGTTACATGCAAGTATTCCATTATCTGATTTTTAAAAATTCCAAGGCTGTCCATCAGTCATTTAGATGAACTAAAAATTTCTGTGTACATCTCAGTTTTATTGCATGGATTTATAGTTTCTTATTCATTAGATCTTAGTTTGCAACATTTATACCTTCTGCAAGACCTTAGACAAATATCTAGCTTAAATTTCAAAGCAGGTCTGGTGAAAGTCACCCCCTACAGTTTTTTTTGTGTGCATATTCATAAAATGTGTAAATATTCGTTTGCCAGATAAACCAGATGGCCACAGCTCCAGACTCCCAACGGCTAAAACTGCTGCGTGAGGTTGCTGGCACTAAGGTGTATGATGAAAGGAAAGAGGAGAGTAAAGTCATCCTGAGGGAGACAGGTAAATTTTGTTTGTGTTTTCATACATATATCACACAAACATAATGACAGTCATGTGGCAGTGTAGGTGGAGAATGGTCGTAGAACTATGCACAGCAAGAATTCTTTATTATATGAAACCAGTCAGATCTAAAATTATATAAAATCGTAACATTGTGAATTTATCCCTGTGTTTTACATGGAGACATGAAGATAATTTGTTCTTTTTTGCTTCTATGAGAGAGTCATTACAATTTATATATATCCATGATACATGTTTTGCTAATGGAAGGTAACTGACAAGTAACACCTAAAACTAATCAATGTTTTCATGAAAGCAACAACGTGTTGAATTTATTAAATGAGTTCAACAAGTCCAAATGGGAGGGAAAACAAAGTTTTATACTCTATAAGCTTTTACAGACTTGATATGCTGTAAACCCCAAAGATATGAATAAAGGTAAACAGTAATGTTAAGACATGACCAATCGGTATATAGTGTTATTTTATGTGTCCACTTCTAGAGGGAAAGCGTGAGAAAATTAATGACCTGCTGAAGTACATCGAAGAGCGACTGGCAACACTAGAGAACGAAAAGGAGGAGCTGAAGGAGTATCAGAAATGGGACAAAATGAGGAGGTAACTTGTGCTAGAATACATAGTTAAAGTAACAACAACCAGGGTAACGGCCGCAATAGCTCGGTAAAGAGTCAACTTGCAGATCGGGAGGTCACAGGTTCAAACCCCGGCCGGATCATACCAAAGACTTTAAAGTTGGTAGTAGTGGCTTCTCTCCTAACGCTCAGGGCTAAGGGGACAGCATAATGCCTGACTCATCGGTGTCAGTATTATGGACCTGCCGAGTTCAGTGCCCCTTTGCTATAATGATAGAAATGTCGCTGCACAGTATCGGCAAAAATGCCGGCAAATCCCCTCCCATGCCACAGCCAGGGTTTGTGTTTATAAAACTTCTTAAGTTGAGTCAGAGATTATTATTCAGCATCTGATGTTAGATTGAGCTATATTCGATTTATGACCTATCAGATTTATAAGACCAATATCCTACTGGAAAGACTTGAAAACGGCAGCATCGAACTGTTTTTCCTTCAAGTTTTGTTTTATTGCTTATTTTGTAAGTTCTTCATTTCATGAAAAGTATTGAATAAAAATTATGTAAAGTCAGTCATAATTTATAATTGTTATTATAACCACATCATTATTTGTTTTTTTAGGTCTTTAGAATACACAATTCATGACCATGAGCTTCGAGATACCAAGAAAAAATTGGATGAGTTACAGGAGAAGAGAGATAACAGTGGCGCTCAGACACAGAAACTTCGAGATGAGCAACAGCAAGCCAACGATAGAGTCAAGGTGAGCTTTTCTTTCGACTCTGACAAACTTGACAATAAAACGGTGGAATAAGCTGGTAGATTTTTTAAGATTTTGCATAGCCGTGAAGGCCTATTAAGTCATCGGGATTGACTATTCTTTACGTTGCATTTAGTTTCAAAGCAATTCGCTTAAGTGTTGATTGTGCACTTTTGGATATGCTTTTTGTTGTAGTCATACAATGTCAACTTGTAAACTTAGTGAGCAATGAAAAAAAATCACCAAAGATTAGTCCATTACATTTTATTATGAACATTTGTATTCGTCTTTAAGCAATCTTAAGCAATTGACATATATTTAAAGGCCTTCTTTGCTAAGTAAAAACTAAAACAGCAAAGTAATTATTTTTACTTTAGTGATTATACCTCCGGAAAATTTAATAAAAGAATTTTTTTTCTCAATTAACTCTTGATTTTTTTGTGTGTGACCTGTTTGTCCCTGCCAGGCCATCAACAAAGACCTGCGTGAGCTGAAGGCACGAATGCAGACTGTTTTTGATGAGAAGGAACAGGTCCAAACAGAGACTCAGGACCTCACCAAGGACAAAGCCAAGCTTGAATTAACCATCAAAGACATACAAGATGATCTTGAGGGTGATGCTAAAGCAAAGGTGGGTTTTTGCACTTCGTTGGCTGCCATATAACATTATGGTATAGTTAAAAAAAATTCTAATTTCTAGTTAGAACTGTTGGCATGTACAATATGATTTGGAATATGATGATAAATTAAACATGTGTTGTTGTTTTTTACTTGTTCAGTTAATTAGAGCTCCAGCTACGAAGGGTATATCTGAGTTTAAAGCTATACATACTATAATTATCTGGCAACCCCTGTTTTGTTGTCTCACAGTAAGATGATTCTAATGTATCTTGGATTTAATAAATAACATGAGAAGTTCTCCTTTAATTAGATCTGTGTTAATAAAAAAAAGGGGAATTTAAATATTTTTTATATAATATAAATATCTTTGGTTAGCTGTGTTAGTCCCTTAAAAAGATTCTACCTGTTTTAAAGTTTACAAGTACATTATTTCTTATACTGTTGGTGGGAGGATAAACCCAGTAAATAAATATTTCTTATAGTTATAGCCCAGTTCTATTAATGAATTATTATACTATGGTATCACATAGTTTAAAAAAAATAATTTTTTCTTTTAGAAAAAGTCAGAGAACGACTTGACTAAGGTAAATGAGAAGATAGCTAAGACACAGAAACAGTTAGAAGACATCACACCCAAGTACGAGTCACTGCGTGACCAGGAGGAGCAGTGCACGCAGGCGTAAGTACTTCCTCATCATACACTCTACATTCTGCCATTTTATAACAACTGATTGACCAATAAATTGTATTATAATCCACATTACTTGATGCCGTTCTGCTATATAAAGAACAAAGTAAATCTTTGCACATCATTCTTTACATGTATAACTAGCACTTTTTTACAAACACATGTGTCTTAAACTATAAAGTTTTACCTACAGTCAATTCCTATCAAAAGATTTTTTTTTCTGAAATAAGTGCATGAGTCCCTTCATCACCTTCTACAGGGCTCCCCAAAAGCATGCCTTTTGATGTTTTCCTAAACCTGAAAATATATGGCCAATAAACCTCTACTGAACTGTTTCCCTGTTGTATGTCTCAATTCGAAAATTCTCACATGAAGTAAGGCATTATTGAGCAACGTATTTTCCACCTTGAATATTTCTGTCAATGTTGGCAGCTGCAGTTGAATGTCTGGGTGTCAGAAAATGGCCCTTTGAAGGAAATCATTAGTCAGCTTTGCAATAACGCCCATAAATATTTATATTTAGGCTGGCGGCTGCTGAGCAAAGAAGAAAGGAGCTATATGCCAAGCAGGGACGAGGGAATCAGTTCACATCCAGAGAAGACAGAGACAACTGGATAAAAAATGAACTTAAGTCTCTGAATAAAGCAATCAAAGATAAAGAAGAACAGGTAGGTTTGATATATATAAGTTTTTCAAACTGCATTGTTACTACTTCTGCCAAAAATGATTAGAACAATAATAAAATTATTAGCTGACTTTAATCAGTTAAAACACACTTTATTTTTATATTGTTTGTTATTTTCAAATATGAATTTATTGATTGTTGACATCATTTTTTTATCCTATTGTTTTTAGATCAGAAAATTGACAGAAGATACTGGTCAAGAGGAGAAGAGGAAAGAAATGTTAGAAACAAGAATTGCAGTAAGTACTGACATTGAAGATGATCAAGCAAATTTAACATCTTATTTTATATAAACAATAAGTCTAAGAGTATTGACACATTCACTGATATTTTTTGGTGTGTGATTTGCGATTTTAGCGCATATTTTTCAAGAAAAATGCATAATTTTAATTTATCTGCTCTTAAAAAACGCAATGGATAAATTAGCACTGATAACATCTGAAAAATTCCATATTCATATTACATCGTCTTTGAGCAATTACTACGAGGTAAAAAATTGTCTGGAACACCACTACGTCACGCGCACTTGTTTCCTGTATATATTGGCAGTACAATACGATGCCGGTAACCAGATCGATCTCCAGTCATTTCCGCTTTCCATGAAGAGCTTTGAAAACTTTCTGTGACACTTACTTATATGTTCTAAGGCAATGTTTTTTAAGTGTTCCATTGAGACCAGTTTTGAAGTTCTTTCATTCAAAATGGTTTTGCTCAATGATGTTGTAACCAGTTACTGTTACATAATGACTAGCCACTTGTCTTGTCTTGGTTAATTTTGATTCAAATGAATATATAATGTTTTTGTACAATGAATGTACATTTTTATTTGTTTTATATGCAAAAATAAAACCTTTGTCAAAGATTACTAAAAAAATCTTATTAATTTTGAAAAAATCTCATTGTTTTCAAATATGTGCACTTTTTTATCTCATACTTTTCAAATGTAAAAATATCACTGCACATTTTAAGGACATGCATACAAATCTTAAGATTAGTTGCATAAAAATCTAAAACAAACATACGATCTATATGTGTATTTTCATACTGAAAATTGAAATTCTGATGAGCTTTGAGTCAGCGCATTTTCTGTATGTACATGTGTCCTGCTTTTGTGTCAAGCCCTTAAGTTTGTTGTTTGTTGATCGATTTTCAAATTGTCTGGCTCAAGTGGTCATCATATTAAGAAAAATAGTCAGTCGCTTCATTCTGGTCGCATTGCTGCATTTAAATACATTTGTGTCTGGCCAATATCTTTGTTTATGGAGATATCTTTTGATTACCAGTATGACACCAGTTATCCTACATTGTGATCAAGACAACGTGTTCTGTGCAACATTTAGGTGGCAATTTTTGTCTGGCCCATCACTGACTTGTTTAATTACTTCGAAACAACATTTCACAAGTGACCATTATATCAAGGCTAAATATTCGGTTCACTCCAATTTATCGACAAGGCAGCAGTAAAGCAAAGTCGCTTTTCTTTCTTGTTTATTTGGGGTTTTGAAATATTATTTAACTATAATTGTGTTGTTAATTTAGGATCATTTGATATCAGTCACCAGTTATTTCACTGATACTCTTGTTGTTATAATTATTATAACCAAATGTTTTCATTAAAACCTTCAATATTTCTTTTTTGCCTGTTTGGTTAAAACTATTAGCATAAACACACTTTTAAGCTTTGCCATTTCATGTACATGTTCTTTAACTTTTTCTCAACATAATGTCTTCAGGAAGTAAGTGCCAAGGTCGAACAACATAAGGAGATTATCGACAGTAACAACAAACTGTACAATGAGATGAAGACCCAGAAGGATGAGCTTCAAAATGAAAGAAGGTAAACAAGTTTTGTAGCAATAACATATATACTGGCAGTTTGTAACATATATACTGGCAGTTTGTAACATATACTGGCAGTTTGTAACATATATACTGGCAGTTTGTAACATATACTGGCAGTTTGTAACATATATACTGGCAGTTTGTAACATATATACTGGCAGTTTGTAACATATATACTGGCAGTTTGTAACATATATACAAGCAGTTTGTAACATATACTGGCAGTTTGTAACATATATACTGGCAGTTTGAAACATATATATATTGGCTGTTTATAACATAACGTTATACTGGCAGTTTGCAACATATTTATACTGGCAGTTTGTAACATATATACTGGCTGTTTGTAACATATATACTGGCAGTTTGTAACATGTATACTGGCAGTTTGTAGAATAATAGTTTAAAACATCAGTTTCAAATGTAATTGTGCAACATTTTTCTCCAAAGTTTTATCACTAAAAGATGTAGTTTTTCATTTAAGCTATTTGTTAAAAATACTTTCATCCCCCCTGCTGACAGCCCCTCCTTCCATTGCTTCTTCCTTCTAGAAATGTGTTTGGACTTGTAACTTGACAAAGGAGTTTTGAACCAATTAACAAAATAACAGAATAATACTAAACTAATTATGTTACTTTAAGCTTATTTGATTAGAATGGAAAGAACTTCACGACTGATCAATTTTTTGACCTTTACTTACAAAAGTAACAATAGCTCCGAGTCATTAAATTCATCATATCAAAATAGTGATTTATTGTGTATATTCCAGTGCCCTTTGGCGAGAGGAGAATGTCCTTCAACAAACTCTGGCCTCTACACGTGAAGAATTGAGCAAGAAGGAGCAGGCTCTTAGATCCATGACAGGCAAGGTCAGTAAAGTCCTGGATGTGTTTTTTGTTTTTTACCAGTTCAGTTTTTTGTAGAGTGTAGCAATTACTTATTTGTAGAAAAGATGTAAAATCATTATCTGCTGTCATTAATCTATGTTGGGCAGCTTTTGTACTTATTAATCATTTCTTTGTGTCATTGCATTTTCACATTCTGTTTATGCACATCAATTAAAAATTTTGTTTCGAATTACACAAATACTGATATTGAATAATATTGATGGATAAAAATAATAGCCAAGTTTCCACTTATATAATTTTAATCAGGTTGACTTTTATTTGTATTTTATCTTTATTGCAAAAAAACTTGCAGCAATTTTATTTTATTTTTTTGCACAACACTTAGCATTTTTTTTTTCCCAATGGGGAAAGGTTCCCCTTCCCATACATTTGGGAAATTTTCGCCCCGAAAAATCTTAAAATTGGGAAAAAAATTAGTCACGAAACCGGGTAAATTGGGAATTTACCAAATTTCATGGAAATTTACACCAGTGGTTTTATTCAGCATTACAAACAATCTTAATAACAATCTCTGATTTCAGTTATAATATTTAATTACAAACGTCAATAAATGGTAATATTAAACAATATCCAACATGTTTCTTCAAAACACAGTCAATAAACAGTCACTGTAACTATAACATTATCTCCCTTCTCTTGATGTTGCGAAAGAGATCGATGATACTATCTTTTTCAATATCTGTTAGACATTTTTTCTCCAAACAACACAGCCTCATGAGAGATGACATAGTTTTCTGGCCTAGTCACATTAATGGGGGAAATAGAATGCGTTGTAGATCTATGTGACGATACAAAGCCAAAATCATGCAAGGAGCCAGTCTGCAACGTCTTTAGCCGCTCCTGATAATATATCGAATTATGGCTCATTGTTCACGCTGATCAGAAGTTTATTTTCAGCTTATGTAGACTGGCTTTCGCGCTTTAGTTTTATCCGTAAGAAGCAGTCAACTTATAATCGTTGACCGTAAAGCAGTCTGGAAAAAAGGATGTGTATAAAACGCAGACCGGATCATATACTGTTTTACTGCACATGTGGGTATGTTATTTAATGATAACGTCTAAGTAAAAGTTTAACCCGATCAATGACGATAGGAGTTACTCCCAATGGTATGGTATCGATCGTTAATTACGATGCACAACATTTCTACTTTCTAGCGAAAATCTCTTGTCAATTGGGAAACGGCTGTTTTTGGGGATTGGGAAAGGTCCGGTGCTTGGAATTGGGAAGACTCCGGTCGGTTTTGGGAATGGTACCGTTTAGGGGAGGTAGTTAAAGAAGAAAAAAAACGCTGACACTTCTGCCTGGATATATATTGACTATACCCTGATATGTTTTGCAGGCTATTTTGAATGGTATCAACAGTGTTCATAAGGTACTGCAGGGCTTCAGAGATCAGAACATCCACACAGAGTTGATCGAGGGCTACAAGGGCACCCTCATTGAAATGTTTGACTGTGACAGGACATTCTTCACTTGTGTTGAGGTCACGGCAGGCAGCAGGTGGGTCGGTCTTCCTCATTAGGTTTAACATAATACTTACGGTATTTAAAACATTTGCCACATTTGTTTATAAGTTACAATAATTCTTAGGTTTTTGTCTTGACAACTACATACAAATGTTACGAAAGAAAACACTTGCTTGAGATATGACATTTTTTAATGCAGATGTAACAACTGTAAATTTTAGACAAACCATGTTTAAAACCTTTACCAAGAATCAATGACCTGTCTTCTGATTAAGACCAAAATTGTTGGATGAAAGCTATCCTTGGCTTTGTAAGTGTGCAATTTTAAATTTTTAAAATTGCAAAGTAAAATTTAACACCATACAGATATATTCCCACTAGAAAGAACTATATAATTGTACCCTCCATACACAAAGTATATCGGGTCTATATTGGTATTTGTCAGTTGGTCAGTCTATAGACAAGATTTGTCCCGCTATTTCTCTTGTATTATTTGTCAGATTTTTTTATGAAACTTTTACCTGGCTGAATGGGAAAATATCTTTGGTATGCCATGACCAATTTGATTTTAACAGAGGTGTGGCTCTTAGCTCTAATTGTGCATACTGTGGCAAAGCAGAATCTAAGAGTATTCATCAGTGTCAATACTAATTTTAAAGTGTTATAGCAAAGTCTATTTAATGTACAGCTGTATCAACAGGGATCTGAGAATAAGCACAACTGACCAATATTTTTAACATGGCATACTGTAGATTAAAATCGATGTAATTAAAATTTTTGTGTTGCTTCAGGTTGTTCCATCATGTGGTAGACAGTGACCGGACTGGTACAGCCATTCTACAAGAAATGAACCGCCAGCACCTGCCAGGGGAGGTCACTTTTATGCCTCTTAACAGGTTGGATGACCGGGACACAGTTTACCCTGAAACCAACGTACGTCCTTGCTAGTCAGAGCTAGAGATTAATGAAGTCTGAACGATATATAAGCCAACATTGTCAAACATATCCATTAATTTATATATGGCAACATTTAACCAGTAAACCTCTTCACATGAGGTTAACCAGTAACAAATTCTGTAACTGGTTGATTTTTTTTTTTTTTCTAAAAATCAGGGTGTCCACTCTCCTATATTTTCCTATATATTCCTATATTTTGACAACTCTCCTATTTTTTCCTATATTTTCCTATAATTGACCTAAATTCCTATAAATTCCTATATTTTTACAAAAAATATAATGGGTAAGCTAAGAAAGATGTATTTTGAATGAAAATATTTGTTAAATGTGCCCAGGAGATCTTTCAATATCCTACAGAGGGCCATGTAATAGAAATTTCTTTCAGAATACAACATTCTTACAGGTGTGGCAACCCTGCCCAGCCCAGCCCATTTGTTTCTATCTTAATAACCATGTTCAGGTATTTTAATATTTCAGAAGTATTGAAAGATATTTTCTTTGCAAGTTACAATAAATTTGATTGTCATTATCCATGGTAAACTGTAAATATGCCAAGTGAAAAAAACAAAATTCAATCAGAGATGGCTGGAGGAAAAAGATGCCAACGGAACTCAGATGAAGGAATGGTGTATTCTCGGCAATACAGAGTACTCTGGAAGATGTGTTGTTTGTAAAACTGAAATAAAATGTGACAACAGTGGCATGAAGCAACTGATCCAGCATTCTAAAGGCAATCAGCACAAGAAACTGTGCAAGACAATTCTCTCATCATCACAAACAAAGTTAGTGTTTAAAACTGTTTCTGTCCCAGCAGCTGATCCAGGCACATCTAGGGAGCAAGTCCCATCTAGTAGCAAGTCAAAAGAAGAGTCAAAACTTTTTTTCTCTTTTCCTGGTAAAGATGTGCTGACTGCAGAAATCATTTGGGCTGTAAAATGTGCGAACTCAAACATCAGCTTTAGAGCCAGTGATGGTATATCTGACACATTCAGAGCCATGTTCAAGCGTCCACTTGCTGATGGATTCAGTGTTGGGAGGACCAAACTCTCAAACATGTTAACAGATGGACTGCACCCTGCCTTCTCAAAAGCTCTGCTTTATGATGTGAAAAACTCTCAGAGCTGCTACACCATCCAGTATGATGAAACGACCCAAGCTCAAGTAAAAAAACAGATGGACATCTTAATTAGATACTGGTCCCCAACACATGATGAAGTGTGGTGTAGGTATTACTGATCTCTATTCTTCAGTCACGCAGATGGTAAGACAGTAGCTAGAAGCATGTATGCTGCAATGAAGGAAGATGGATTCCCGCTGGAAATGCTGATAGCTTTAGGTAGTGAAGGCCCCAATGTAAATAAGACCATAAACAGATAGCTGTCAAGTTTAATAAAAGACACACATCCTGGATGGCAAGGTTTTCTAGATATCGACACTTGCAATCTACACACAATGCGCAATGCATTTAGAAAAGGAATACATGAATATGGACAAGATGTAGAGACTTTGCCTTGAGTTTGTTTGGTCTTTTTAAAGTTTCAGCAGGTCGACGGGAGGACTTTAAGCAAATACAAGTGAATATGAATCTCAATGAAGAGCTTTTCATCAAGCACTCACAAGTACGCTGGTTAAGCATAGGTCCTGCACGGCAGAGGATAATTGACCAGTGGCAAGCCATCTGTGCTTATGTTGCTCAGTTGGAGATGGACCCCAAAACAGTTCCAAAAAGTGTCACCTTCAAGCTGATCAGAGATGCCATTCACAAACCAGATATGAAATTTAAGATTCTATTTCTGTTGTCTGTCATTCCATTGTTTGAAGAATTCTTGAGAGAATTTCAGAGTGAGCAGCCTTTGACACTAGAATGTCAAGCTTTTTGATAACTTTCATGAAAAGATTCCTCAAGAAGGATGTTGTGGAGGATTGAAAGGAAAATCTTACGTCTATTGATTTTGGAATTGAATTCCAACTGAAAGATGATGTTATTGAGCTTGGTGAGGCCAGGAATGAAAGTAAGAAAATGAGTAGCACTGGTGTCCACATGGAAATACTAGGTGTGAGGTCATTTTACTGTACAGTGAGAAAGTATTTGATTAAACGACTCCCTCTACAGAATGCTGTCCTGAAGTCAATTACATGTATGACCCCATCAAAGCGATTTGCAGATACTTCACTCACTGAGGTTGAAACACTAGCACGACAGTTTGGATACCCAAAAAAGACAATTGTCAACATCAAGGATGAATGGAAAATGTACATGGCAGATGATGACTTGGGCTTTGAAGCTCTGGCCAGAATTGATCACTTCTGGAGAGAAGTAATGAACAGCAAACACTCTGATGGCAAGAGGAAGTACAGAGTTCTTCCTGAGCTAGCAAAAAAGGCTCTTGTGCTGCCCCAGGGTAATGTAGATGTTGAAAGAAGTTTGTCAATCAACACCAATGTTGTTACTGTCGATAGGCCAGCAATTGGTGAGAAAACAATCAATGCCATTAGAATGGTCAAGGACATAGTCAAGTTCAGTGATCTTGTGAAAGAATGTCCACAAAGTGTGCCAATCAACAATGAAGTGTTCAGTTATGTGAAAGCACACAGAAACTATCTTGAAAGGATACAGAAAGAGAAAGAGGAAAAAGAACATCAGAAAAAAGAGAGGGAATGAGAACAACTGGAGAATAAGAAACAGCAAGAACAGAGGAAAGAGCTCTGAACTCTTATTGTCAGAAGGAAATTCTAAGCTGAAAAAAGCTCTTGAGGATGAGGACATGCAATGTGCAAGTGTAGCTCAGATGATGATCTCAACAGCCAGTTCAAAAATTGAGAAACTGAGGAAAGAGATGGATTCTTTAAGAACTCGTCAGAAAGAAGTTGAAAAGGGAAAAAGAAAGATGTAAGAGGAGACAATTGAAAGCAAGAAGCAAAAACTGATGACAAATGCATCTACCTCCAAAGCAGCTCAAGAACCATCATCTAGCTCTGTGAAACACAAGGGTAAAGGCAAGAAATCATCCAGTGGCATGAAGAAATAAGGCCATATTTTTAACTTGTTCCTGTAAAGTTGTATACACAGTCTTTCATGGCAATTTACATACAAAGATGGCATCTGATCATTTGTGCTGATGATTTAATTGAGTTAGATTGGAATAGATGCACTCTCTAGGACATGCCATTTTAAAGAATGTACATTTGTGAACACAAAAGTATGTGTTTGTATTGTGCCATGTAAATACTTGCATTTTTTTCATTTTAATTCACTGTTGTTTTTTTTAGTTATTCTTTTCCACTTTTTATTGTGATATCAATGGACAAATAACCAGTGATTTGTTAAAACTTAAGTATGTGTTCAGTTGCCTTTGATTTGGGTAAATGTTCTCTTTTGTCCAAGAAGGATAGACCCATTGCTAAGCATAAGAAACTAGTATTCATAGTGCAGCATACCTGAAGTTTGTTACAACAACTAAAGTTCAGGAATTAATATTTTTTGTCAATTTTCATTATTGTTATGGTATGATCTCTGTTATGTCCAAGGAGGACTTCTTACACTGTGTTGCAACCATTTTTTACCAGTCAAAATATGATTGTGAACACTGTATGATCAGTCAGTATTAAGTCTATGTTTCACATGGTGTTTAGTTTAAAACTTGCATATATTTTACAATTTAGATATTGTCTGTTAATGTTTTGTTTAAGTAAAATAAAAAAGGGTGTAGGGAGTGGAGGAGGAGGCTAAACCTACACAGGCTTCTTGTTTTCTGATTCCTATATTTTCCTATATTTTGGTTATAAAAATTCCTATAATTTGAAACCATTCCTATATTTTGGTGATAGAGAACCAGTGGACGGCCTGCTAAAAATATATGGAATAATTTGGGTAACGTTAGTATTTATTCACTGTACCAGTATATGTATTGCATTCACTAGTTTAAGTAATTCCCACTTATCCACTAGTTATCATCTGTTGGGCGATAAATGTGTCAGGGCCCCCAAATACAAGTATCTGTGAAAATACAGTCCATCGTCGCCATTGTAAAATGAATAAGTAGAGGCCTTTATAATTTTACCTTAAATTGCACAAGGCAGTTAAGTGGTAGCTTCTAAATTTTTGCAAAACTAAATTGGGAAAATTGATAATATCCATTTAAGTTGATGGTATCTTATTGTTAGTTCTGAAATGTTGTGGTAATATTCCTTCTGTCTAACTTTTGTAAGGTTAACAGGTTACTGACTATTTAACTCTGTCATCCCTAATTAGTATCTTTAATAAATCACTTTATCATATGAAAATTTTCCTGCCTTTCCTCATATGTAAATGGACAAGTAATTATTATTTTTGCTCTAATTGACATTGTTTTACTGTCAGATGTCATTCCAATAATATATATATATTTCCAATTTTGTAAAATAAAATTGCTCTGTTCCCTTCATTTAAATAAGCCATACTATTTTAGCCCAATGCCTTTGCCATATTAAGCTCAACAAATTCCTCTACATTACTAATAAACCTTGATTTCCTTGCATGATTCCATTCAGACGTATAAGTTTTTACTAATTTTTCATTATCCTAATGAACCATCTTCCCCTGCAGGATGCCATTCCAATGTTGAGTAAGCTGCGTTTCAGTGACCAGTTCAGTCCAGCCCTGAAGCATGTCTTCTCCAAGACCCTGATCTGTCGCAGCATGGAGGTTGCTACACAGATAGCCCGCACACAGAACCTTGATTGTATTACACTTGATGGTAAATATTTAACAACACCTTTTTTTAACTTAAAACAAAGTTATCAAACACGGTAATAGTATTTGTTCATGTTTGTATGTGCTTAAGAAAATGGGTTGCAAAAAATAAAATCATTGTGAAAATTTGGAAAAGGTAATTAGCTATTTTCTGTTAATACAAAGGTCAGGTTTGGCGCTGCCTTGGAGGGATCTACACTATTTGCTGCAAGGTTATTAATACATCTTGAATAAATAATTAGCTGTGGATGTCGCAGATATGACCATTATTGTTTCTGTGCGCTGTAACGAGAGGAAAAAAAACGAAGAAAAAAATATACAACAGATTAATTTTCACATGCATGTATGTATTCTGAATTTGTTTACACATTAAGTTGGCCTGAGGCACTGTTATTTCATTAACTACATTTTTGTACCACTTTTTATATGTGATATTTGTATAAGTGTGCAGTAACTGTTTATTACTTTATAGAAGTTTCTAGACAAGCGTCATATTGTGAGCAGAAATAGACTTTTTTTTTCCAGATTTCCCAAAGTTGTTGGTAAATAATTTTTTTTGGTTTATAGCAAGTGTAGTGGAGTAAGGCATTCAACTTTGGAACCAATCTTATTTCAGGAGACCAGGTCTCTAGACGTGGAGCACTGACTGGTGGTTACTATGACAACAGACGATCACGGCTTGACTTGCATAAGTCAAAGGAGGAATATGCCAAGAAACTCCAGAATGAGGAGCAGTCATATCAGGAGCACAAGTCCAAGTTGGAAGAACTGGAAGGGCAGATTAACAACAAAGTCAGCGATATGCAGAGAATGGAGACAAGGAATAAGAGAAACAGGTGAGGATTGGATTACATTTATCATTCTATACTGTGTAGAATAAAAACAACAGAACCTGGGAGCAAAATAGAATAAGTCTTAAGCTGCTGTTACATTCCTGATGAGAAAGGTAGTTCCTGACAAATGACTCACTTTCATGATGTTATATATGGGAAGCTTTACTTGTAGATTATAATATTTTGATTCCCTTAATTTTTTCTTTGTGATATACTACATATACTATTTGCCCAATGGACATTATGGCCTTGTATATATACCTTGTCTTCTGAATACACATTTCAGGTTTTGAAACAAATGTTACTAATCCAGAAGTTTAAGAAAGCAGTTAGTATTATAAAACAAAAAAGTAACTGCTTAATTATATGTTTTTCCATTATTCATTTTTAATTTTACTATTTATTTAAATTTAAGTCCCCCTTTTGTTTTTACAGGGATAACTATGAAGAGATGATAGCCCATGTGCGATTGATGAATGAGGAACTCAAAAACTTACAGAAAAGTCAGCCTGGCAAGGTACTTACACCAGAAATTACCCTTATTTTACACGTGACTTCTTGTTGATATATGAAAAAACGATTAACCAACATGTTAATGCATTAAATGTTTTTAGCTCACCTAAGCTTATGCTCAGGATGAGCTACTGTGATTGCCTGCCATCCCACGTCATGTGTCCGTCAATATTTTCAAATGACATTTCTGAAACCGCTGGGGCAGATTTCAGCCAAACTTTCTTTGGAGCTTAAGTAGAAAGGTGGAACGAAAAGTTCAAATAATTTTGATCCGTTAAAAATAAATGGTCGCCAGGGGCTTGGCCATTTTCCATAAATGGCAATATAGGAAAGCTTTGATATTTTGTTAATGTATTCCTCTGGTGGCCTTGTATAAAGATTGTTCAAAGAATTTTGTTCTGTCTAAAAGCATAGCCACAAGGGCATAATGTCTCTGGTGAAAGATATAAAACAAAACCTTCAGCTGATAATATTTAGTGTTTTTTTTGTAAAGTAATTCAAATATGGTACGATCTTCATGTTTGAGCCTTAGGAAAATTTGTCATTTGCTTTCAAACTTATAATAGATGAAAAACAATGTATGAGGCTCCTTTTTAGCTATTACACCTTTACAATTACTAATCTACAGGGTCGCAGCGTAACCAACCTTCAGAGCAGCCTGGAGGCCATGAAAGGCTCAGCCATGTCGCTGAAGGAGGAGTTGGGGACGGACCTCCTCTCACAGCTGTGTGCCGAAGATCAGCAGGAGATGGATCTTCTCACTGACCAGATCAAATCCCTCACACAGCAAAACAAGGACTCCCTCAAAGAGAGGATCAAGGTAGAGTGAGGATTGGATAATGGTTACAATATAAGAGAATTGGGTGCGCCTTTGGCCAAGCAATTAAACTTGTAAATCCACAGCCTTGCAATGTGTGAGTCCTGGTTGAGGAAAAGAGCTTTCATGTGTGGAGGTTTTCCGGGTAACCTTTCGTGCGCAGGTGGTTCGACCCAAACATAATTCTGGGGGATCCTCCATCAATAATTGGCTGGATATTGCCAATATCCATAATTGTGCGTTATCACAAAAAAATAAACCAAAGAATCAGGAGGGAAGTTGGGCTTGCTCACGGAGAAAATCATTGTAAGGAGTAGATATTAAAAATATAGGTAAATTGAGTGACCACATAGCAGAGCACCAGGCCTTGTAGCGCAATCTCTAGAGCATTGGCTCTAGGCACGGGATGCCCTGTGTTCGATCCCGGGCCGCAACATACCAAAGTCGTTAAAAATGGTAGTGAAATAGCTCCTTTGCTAACGCTCAAGCAAATATAAGGATAGTTTTACGGCTGGTTGGCCCGGTGTCAGGATAATGTGACTGGGTGTGGTATCATGCCAGATGTTCACGGCATGCTAAACACAGTGAAGGCAGCACTATATCTGCTTCAAGTGGACACCGTCTCCATATGAACGAAATACTGTTGGTGGTACGATAAACCAAACAAGACCGGCCGCAATAGCTCAATTGGTAGAGAGTTGGCTTGCGGATCGGGAGGTCGCGGGTTCAAACCCTGGCCAGGACAAACCAAAGACTTTAAAGTTGGTAGTAGTGGCTTCCCTCCTAACACTCGGGGCTAAGGGGACAGTATTACGCCTGACTTGTCGGTGTCAGTATAATGGACCAGCCAGGTTCAGTTCCTGTGCACCTGATAATGATAAAAATGTTGCTGCACAGTATTGCCAAAAATACTGGCAAATCCAAACCATCCCAAACCAAAGAAGCTATCAAACAAACATAGCAGAGCAAGGAGGAATCCAAAGACAGGATCAAGACAACTTACAAGGCCTCGCCACATTAGTACCAATCTTTTACTTCATGGATTACCAATCAAGCATTGGGACAATAATTGGCTCCTGTACAATTCTTGATTGATTTTCTTAAAGCTGGATGAAATATAATAAACAACTTTTACCTTTTCAAACCTGATTTTGCATTTTGTTGAGAAAAGAGCAACTTTATGTCTGTTCAAAGCTGGGTGTTATTTTGTCTTGTAGCTTGAAGGAGAGAAGAACAAGTTAGAAAATTTGCTTCACAACAACTTGATCAAGAATAGAGATCGAATCCTGGCAGAAATGCAGGAGGCTCAGGGTCAGAATCGAAAGGAACGCCTCGCAATGTCAGAGGAAAACCTCGGAAAAGTCAACAAACGTCTTGATGAGCTAAAGAAAAGTTTAAAAGGTAGTTTGTCTATTTATTTTTGCTTAGTTAAGAATAGAATTTTTGCCTAATAGGAAAGTGTAGTAAGCTTTTAAATATTTTAATCAATATAATAGCTTCAATTTTCTTTTTAGTTGTAAATATCAGGCAGTTTATTATGGATTTTAATTAATAAGATTGTTTGGAATATTGTTAAGTAATATAAATTTATTCATATTTCTCTTAGATGCAGATCACATGTTGGAATGTTAATTGTTTTTAGACTTAGATGACACGCTGGAAAAAGTCAATAAAGAACAAAAGGATCTTCAAAGGGAAATGGAAACGTGGAAAGTAAGTGATTTGTTGTAAGAGATCAATTTCATTGTAGAAAACCCTTGTAACTTCTTGAAATCATTAATTCATTTTTGCAGGAAAAGTTTTGGGTTGGCTTTTGTATTTAATCAACCGTTGCATGAGAAGTAATTAACCTTTTGCAATTTGCTAAATTTTTGTTTGAAATGTAAGCATAAACTTAATAATTTGCTTATAGTATACAATCTGGTTTGTTATAACAATCATAAATTACTTAGTACACTTATAGACCTTTAAGTGGTAAATTTGACATAGAAAACATTGAAGGCAACGTCAGTTTTTGATTCATTAACTTATACAACATTTTATTAGCCTCTTGAAAAAAGCTAAAATTATTCATTCTTTGAACTTTTAAAAAAGCAAAAGAAAAATCATCTCTGTCATTTTTTAAGCTAAAGTCGATCACATCTGTGGCTTCTAAAACCACACGAGTTTCTGTTTATTATGAAATGAATGCTTCAGGTCTTGAGCAAATTAGAGTCGCGGAAAAAAAACACTGCTGATTGGATCTTAAATTTTATGTTTAATTATTTTACCTTTATTTATAATAAAAATTCTGTTGAAAAATTGCTATTTATGCAAGTAACACAATCTAATGTAAATGCCTTGTAACTGTTATAACTGTTATAAAAGAAGATAAAGCAGCGAGTATCTAGTATTTAGAGGTTTACATGGCAGGTTTTTTTTATACACATGTGGAGGTTCTTAAATAACACTTATACGGTTTTATCTTTTAATCCTTATTCTGGCAAATGTGTCATTAATAATCTATAAGATTTATACTTAACATTACAATCGTTTTAACTAAAAAAAATTAAAAAGGATTTTTCTCTCAACTCTATAAATACACTTCTGATCTTAAACTTATGAGATTAAAAAATTTGATGAGAAATGGAAATCGAACATGGCGCACTGACAATGAAATGTTTTAAACTAAAGACAATTTTAACGAAATAAAGAGATCAAACAACCTCATGGATTGATAATACGATCATTGCGTCTTAATAGTGTCAGTGTTCACTTCGGGGGGCCAATTATTAATAATGCATTTTTAAGCCCGGGCAGAAAAGTGTTAATCGCTTACATGGCTGTAATAATCTGATCAAAATGACTACCGGGTAACTTTTTTTTACTGAATATTGTAACATTGGTAATAAATCACTTTTACAATTTGCAGGGTAAAGAGAAGGAGCTACAAGACAAACTGGGAGATGATTCTAAGGAGCTGGATAAGATGACCAATAAACAAAGTGTCCTCTTGAAAAAGGTAAGACAGATTAAATAGTCCAATTAGTCCTTGGATATTAGTATGATCTGGATTGGATTTTAAATCATGATGCAATTATGATAATATTGTTGGTGATCAGCTATTGGTGAGACCCCCAGACGAAAGTCTGGATAGAAACCGCCGGCGCACTTCTGGAAGACTTCACCATATGAAAGTTCTTAGTATGATCTGGATTGGATTTTAAATCATGATGCAATTATGATAATATTGTTGGTGATCAGCTATTGGTGAGACCCCCAGACGAAAGTCTGGATAGAAACCGCCGGCGCACTTCTGGAAGACTTCACCATATGAAAGTTCTTGCCCTGTTTATGACTTCAATCCATACAGTGTGAGGCTATGGAGGTACAAGTTTCTGACTCGAACTGCATGGTCACTTCAATATTTGTTAGATATAAAAGTTGCACTGAGTTGAAAAAAAGTCAGCATTTTTACCTCAGCATGTTATATTAGCCATCAGAGAAATTACATTTTAGTTTTTGCCATTTTTCTGTTTTGTTTCTGAGGGCTATGCTTATCAAAAGATCAATTAGATCATTTTTAGTGCAGTATCAATTAATAAAAAAAAATGACAACACATGCCTGTTTTTTTTTTCTTTTTTTCTCTATCCAGATTTATGTTATTGTTAAAATGAATTATTCATTTTCAGTTTTACAAACTAACAGATATAAATGGTTGGTGTAGAAGAGTTCTCTGCTTATGCTTGTACAATTCTTATAAATATATAGAATATTAATTTAACCTCTGCAGAAAGATGAATGCATGAAGAAGATACGTGAATTAGGATCCTTGCCCAGTGATGCCTTTGAGAAGTACCAGAATCTCAATTCTAAACAGGTAAATCTTGCACTATGAGTGGTGCATTGTTTTACCCTTAGCTACTGTATTTATTTCTTATCACATTTAAATATGTACTCATAAAGTAACACCTGTTGTTTATTTGTAGTAACCTACCTACTTGTTAGTTTTTAGGAAGCAATGGTGATGCAAAAAAAGTCATATAAAACAAAACAATAACAGCTGATTTATTAGTTATGTCACTATTCCTGTTCATAGTATTCTGAAAATATTCAACTAGTTGGGTGAAAAAATACGAAACTTGGCAGTGTCTTCTTTCATATCATTGAACTCATTTAAAGTTGGTAACCAATAAGTTTGGACCAGATTTCTTTCAAAAAACTAAATAAATTATTTTTGCTTGAAAAGATCTCGCAAAATGCTAATTATTGATGTCCTACAACTGTGTGAAGAGCAAAGCATAACTTGTTATTACAAATAGGTTTATCCTATCTAAGCCACACTGTACAGTTAGCTATTTTTAAACTAAGAAAACCATGTGACTTTATATTATCATTCAGGTAATTTGCCTCGACGTCTGTGTCTATTTTTAGCAGAAATCACAATCATGCTTATTTTAAAAGAACGGGCATGTAGAGTGATTTAGTTCACGATTTCTACTGTTTTACAATTCAGACAATTTCAAAAGCATCTTTTGTTAGGCTTAAGTTTGACTTTTTGCAGAAATTATGCCCCAATTCCTCCAATCCAGGTTTACGTGTATATGATGAAGACAAACTGTCTGATACCACCTTTGATATTTTCAGCATTCAATGAACTCTTTATGACCAGAGCCTCTGTATAAGTGATAGTAACACGCAAGATGCTAATGAAACAATATTGCCACAGACTCGGCAGCCTAAAGTGGAGATCCAGATCTGATTGCTTCCAGCAGTAGTTGGCTGATCTGTATCTACACTGCTTGTCTAAGCCTGAGCAATGTTTGCTTAACAGGCTTAGAGTTAAATATATTCAGTATACATACTGAAAAGATACAGTATATATTCTTAACTTGAATTGTTTCAAATATGGCAGACATCCTTGGAATCAACTATTTGGTTATTTTAATTTAAAAAAACCCAACATACAACATGACATCTGACATCCTTTGATGTAACTATATTGTTATTTTATAAAAATAAGTGAGACATCTTTGGAAATAACTATATGGTCATTTGAATAAAAGTAAATCTGCAGCAAAAGTTTCTGCATTGTAGACTTTTCTGTATACAAACTAGCAATTAATGTTTAAAAATGTTTATTGAAAATATGCTCTACAAAATATGTTTAGAGTAACAATTTTAAGAATAACATATTTTATAGACATTTTTCTATGTTAAGATAAGACTATTGAAATGATAGATAACTTGACACTTTCCATGTATTTTTACAGTTATTTAAGAAGTTAGACCAGTGCAATGCAGAGCTGAAGAAATACAGCCATGTAAACAAGAAGGCCTTGGACCAGTTTGTCAACTTTACAGAACAAAAGTCAAAACTCATCAAGAGAAAGAAGGAGTTGGACAGTGCACATACTGTAAGTAAATTAAGATTTCCTGCTGTTGCCATCTTTGCTGGATAAATCTAGAATATCTTGTTTAACTTTTTGTACACAAGAAAATCTTTGTACACAAGAAAATATTTCAGGTTTACTCTTGAAAGATTGGTGAAAGAAGTAAGCAACAAGCAACGATAATTAAAACTTTTTTTCATCAAATAAACTTGGAAAATGATATGTCAAACCAATTGAAACTGTTGTTATATGACAAACAAATTAAGGCAACAATTAAAACAGCTTAACTTATACATGTGTATATATATCTTAAATTATTTGTAGTAAGATAGAAACATGTACTTGTATGTTTGGAATTAATTATTTGATTTACTTTCAGTCCATTCTTGATCTCATGAATGCTCTTGACCACAGAAAGTATGAGGCCATCCAGTTGACCTTTAAACAGGTAACATGTTCTTTAAAATAACCTGGCTTTTTTAAATATGAAAAGCTAAGTATCCATGTCAAAAATTGAAATAAACTTTTCTCTTTTCAGTTTATTCATAGCTGAAAAAATACTTTAAAAAAGGAATAGTAACTAAAATGTGTTCCATTATGTGTAGTAGTGTTTTAGTATTTTGTTTCGATTATCATTAATTATTGCTGCAGATTTCTATTGAGTAACCAACTGCTTTTTTTTTCCATTCATCTGTTCTATGAAATAACAAACAGATGTTTATTGTAAGTGTTGAACAGCATTTTTGTTTGTTTTTAGTAATAAATATTAATATGTACTCCAATGTCTAGATAAAAAATGTCCAGATGTTAATTTTGTTTCCAATGTACATTGCAGGTATCTAAGTATTTCAGTGAGATCTTCAAGAAGCTTGCCCCTGATGGTCATGCTGTATTGGTGATGAAGAAGGGAGACACAGATACGGTGAGTTATTTCTCACAAACATGTGTCTGCTTTCATAAAGCAATCTAACAAATGTTATTTCTATCTTTTTGTCCAGTTTTACAAATTTTATTTCATAACAAGGTGATCCGAATCACCACCACTCCTTTGCTGGGGTTTTATTTTTGCTTGTTGCAAGCACTTTAAAAACCTTAGAACTGTTCATCTGACCATGAAGTAAATATGAGGATTGTCCTTACATCAAAAAATACATTCCTCTGAAAAATGCTTATCAAACATGATTTTGTGTATATACTGTCTTTCTGTTCTTTTCCATTTTCTGTATAAATCTTGATCTATTTTAGTGCAAAAAGTGCAAATACTTGCCTCAACTATCTCCTCATACCTACAAAATAAACATTATTGATGGTATGGTATACCCAGCAAATACAGCTTGCCCCCAAAAGTCTGACATTGTGTCGTTTGAATCAAAGATCAAAGGTTATCAGCTCGTTAGTTTTATCATTTTAAATCCTTACAAACCTCTCATGTTGTGTATGTACAAACCTCTTTGTTGCTTTTATTACAGACTGAGGATGACGATGGTGCCTCACAGTCCCAGGACATCCCCTTGGTCGAGCAGTTCACAGGTGTCGGCATCAAGGTATGTCCTATCTACCTTTTTTGACTGTAATTTTGTAACTGTAGTTTACCCTTCCATTAGATGACTGCTATATTTCTCAGTAAGATTTTAAAAGAAAGTTGGTGAAATGTAAATCATAAAAGAACTTGTGGAACAGTTGAAAAAAACAACAGTTTTACAAAAAAGTCTGTACTAAACATAAAGCTGTTTGAAAACCATGACCTGAATTATAATAAACACATACTGTGAAGGTAGTCATTCATACAAGGTGGTTTCAGCATTTTCAGAGAGTTGTTTTGTACCCAAATAAAAAAAAATCAAGTTAAATAATTATGACAATAGAAACTGAAATATAGTCTACCGCTGTTGTAAGCTGGATTCAGGTTAGCCCCTAAAATACAATTAAAACGACAAGCAAGCAAAAACAAATAAGAAGAAAAGGATTAAAAATTAATTAATTGGTTAATGCAGTCTTCTTTTATTAATTTAAATAATTTTAAAAAAGAAAGAATAATATTGATAGAGACTGTCACAACATTTACACAAATGATTGTTATCGTTGTCCTGTATAGATAACAAATATTAAAACACTGTCTGGTCTTCTGCCACAGGTGTCGTTTACAGGAAATAAAGCAGAGATGCGAGATATGCAGCAGCTGTCTGGAGGTCAGAAGTCCCTGGTTGCCTTGACGTTGATTTTCGCCATCCAGAAATGTGATCCAGCTCCTTTCTATCTGTTTGATGAGATAGACCAGGCACTGGATGCCCAGCATAGGAAGGCTGTAGCAGGTCAGTATTTTTTGTTTGTTTATTGGGTTTATTGTCCCACCAACAATATTTCAGTTATCTGGAGACAGTGTTCACTTGAAGCAGATAAAGTGCTGCCTTCACTGGGTATAGCATGCCGTGAACACCTGGCATGATACCACACCCAGTCACATTATCCTTACACCGGGCCAACCAGTCGAGGAACTACCCTTATATTTGCTTGAGCATAGCAAGGGAGCTATACCACTACCTTTTTCTTTTTTTTACGACTGGTATATTGCGACCCGGGATCAAACCTGGGGCATCCAGTACCTGGAGCCAACGCTCTACCGATTGCGCTACCAGGTCCCATCTGTAATTATTAGGCATCCGTGCTGAAGCGAGGAGTCCTTTATGGAATGTGTTTGACAATTGGGAATGGTCTGTTGTTCAAGTTGTTAAATCTTCTGTAAATCCTTTGCAGTATAAGGACAAGTCTTTTTTTTGCAGAAATGGCCAAGGTGTTGCGAGTGGTTATTAGGTGTTACAGATTCCTACCTCTTCAACTTCTGACCACATATCTAACGTATTCACAGATTCCTACCTCTTCAACTTCTGACCACATATCTAACGTATTCATTCTTTCTTAAAAGATTAGACTGAATTGCTTGAAACATTCAGACAACATGTAATACAGAAGGTTCAGCAGATGTAAAGGCTAATTGTTTGATCATCTTTTCTTGAATTTGTTCCATTATGATAATATCTGAAGTAACAGCTTTGAAAAAAGATCAAATACAAGACCATGTCATGGCCTGTTTTGACCTAAATTATTGTATACTATTTTAGGGTGGGATGTGTATTATGTTTATGGATGAATGGTGTTTGTGTTTCCAGCATGTTAGGGTTTAAGGACAATAGGAAGACCACAAATTAACCACCCCTTTTTATAACAATGTAAATTTCTTCTTTATGAATGCATTTACATGTGAAAACATGTAGTTACCTAAGGCTGAGCAGTTACACTAGTTGACCTCAGTCATTAATAACAAATGGGCCTCACCTTTAATACTATATCTTATGTCCATGTGAAGTTTCACGAAAATGGCCAAAACAAGCTTAGCAAATAAATTAAAGCAAAACTGGCATACTATTTAGCACAACATTTTGACAGCTGGTTCTCTTGTTGTAGATATGATCCACGAGTTGTGTCAGGAAGCCCAGTTCATTACCACCACCTTCAGACCAGAGCTGTTGGAGCATGCTGACAAGTTCTATGGTGTCAAGTTCAGGAACAAGGTAAGTCAGTTGTTAGATTTGTTTAAATAATACATGTTAGTTAATGAGGTCCTTGTAAATATTGACATATTGATATACTGATGTGAAGCTTAGGTTTTTTGTTAAAGGCCGCATTCAGATGTTCATCATATTTAAAAAAAAAAAAAGTTAATACGATTATGCTTATTGATATTAGCATGTGGCAAGAGCAAAAAATCTGATTAAAATTACTATTTACCTTGGGTAATTCCATTTTAAGGCAACATAGCCTTTTAATACTGTTTTTAGATAACATGTTTCGCAAAGCATATCGGGAATGTCACATGACGAGTGTTAAAAGAACATACAAACCTCACTCGGACTGTCGATAGTGTCAGTCATTGTGTTTTTTATCTGTAAAGGTCCCTTAACCTTTTGATGTGTCATTGATCCATGGTAAAAATAGTGATTCCTAGGTTTTTTTGTAAATAATAAAAAAAACCACAAGGTTTTAACCAGTGAAGTATGTAAACTTGAAGTTATATTAATAGCAACGAGTACATAAGCCCACTATTTTCACATATTGAATTATCAAATGAACTCAAATTTGAAACTCGGCTTTTAAGTGGAGCGGTTGTCATGAACGTGGCTTTACAGTTGATAAGGACCATTTCTTGAAAACTTGCCAAAATATTCACATAAATCTGGGATCTATTTGTGCTTACCATGAAAAGGGCAAGTAACTCTCAAATTTATTTTGGCAGTTATGTCCCCTTTTTTATTTTGAATTTTATTTACAATATCCAGTTCAGAGAAAAGTAGATGCAGTCTACAATATATTTAGGAAAAAAAGATTTTAAGTTTGCTTGATCTCACAGCCACTATATCATGGTTTCAAGTTCAGATGGGTATTAATTTAGGTGAAGGCCATGTGAATGAAAAGAACACCTTATCACAATATATCAGCTTGGTCAACAATACCAAAAAGGGTAGGGGAAGTAAAAGGAACAGCTGTTCTATGGCAGTAAAATAGTCCCGCTTTATTCCGTGAAATATTGTTTATTTTGTCACTGCAGAATGCTTCTTTGTTTAGATGCAAAATATTACAGTAAAAGTGTTAGAATAAATTGTTAGAATAAATAATCTCTTAAATAAACTATGACTTAATGTGGTCTTAATTAAATATTGATGTAGAACTGAAAATGAAACCAAGTTGTTGTTTTTTGAATACTTTAAACATTAATAAAGCTGTATGCATTGTTTACATTATGTCTCCAGGTGAGTCATATTGATTGTGTGAGCTACGAGGAGGCCCAGGACTTTGTGGAAGATGACAGCACTCATGGTTAAGATAGAATAGCCAAAAATATTCACCCCAGAATTTTAGCGCCATCTAGAAGTCTTGCAGCAATTCATGTACCATCTAAAAAATCACATCATAGGTGCAGCTTTCTTAAGGAAACTGCAGTTTTGGAGGGAAATGTCTGATAACATTTCTGTTTGCTATTGTTGGAACGATTATTATTAGTGGTATTATTATCGCAAAGGTGAAATAGACTGCAAAATAGTTTCTTAAGTTATTTTAAAATCAAGTGATTGAATTGATGGATTTATTTATCATGATTTTCATTATGCTGCATTTCTTTTGACTAAAAAAGAAAGATTCTTACCAGCAACTGAGCAGTTACAGATGCCGAATTATTACAACTTGGCCCCTAACTGTGTTGGTTCAGGTCCTGGTCAGGGTAAGAACCTTCATGTGGCGATGTCTTTCAGCTGACCTGCCATGCGTCAGTGGTTCTACCCATGTGTTTATGTGCGCTTTTCCTTTAGCAGTTATTGGTCGAACGCCGCCAGTATGACCGTAAATGTCCGTGCTATATAACAATACATCTCATCTTACACAATACAAAATTTGTACATTTACTAATGTAAAGTTATATAAAAATAAAGTTATACCATGCCACCCAATCACCAAATAGTCCTTTACATATTGGCAGAAATATTCATTATCATAAATGCTGTATAAAATATGTTCATCTAGTGCTATTAAAAAGTTGTATTTTTTAGGAATTTATGTTGTTTTTGGAATCCTTTTGTATGTTCTTGTCTTCATCAAAACCATGTATAGCCATTATACATTTAACAAGAGTTGCTGTTTTATTTTGTGTTCTGTATAGATATTGTGTGAACATTGTTAAAATGTAAAACTATCATGTTTCATTATTGTAGATATTTTCTTTCTTCTGTATTATCTTACTATCTATATATTGGGCAAAGCTAGGTAAATCTTAGATCTTTCTCACATATTTTGTAACAACTTCTTGAATATATCATGTCTGTTTAGTACATGCATGAACTAAAGACAATAATTATAAGCAACTGGTAAGTAAAGCATTAGTGTTTATAATTACCTATCTTTTTATAACCAAAATGTGTAATATGAAAATGTAACACCGTTAACTGTTACAATGAAACTGCATGGCTTAAGTTCAGGTGTATCAGTTTATTTATTTTAGTAACTTTTATGAAACCTCTGTGACAACAAATTGCTTTTAAGCTCTCTTCTTTCCTTATTGTCTTCACTTATAAAAGCATGCCATCTAAATGTTATCTCTATTTAGAAAAAAACAAACTCAGTGATCCTTAAAGAATTGTATTTTTAGCTCACCTGAGAACAACACAATCTTGGGTGAGTTTGTGACAAGGTCATGTGGGGTCAAAAAGTAGGTCACTAGGTCAAATTTTAGGAAAAGCTTAGAGGCCACAATGATGTCCCAACCTTCACCAAACTTAGCCAGAATGTTTACAAGTTTGAAGTCCAATCTTCACCAAAGATAGCTATCATATAAAGTAAGTCTTAATTACTTGACGTCAGATAGGAGCCTACTAAAAGTTGGTGTCCTCTTGTTATAAATTTGATTTTTCGAACATGTAACAAATTATTTTGATTTTATTTAGTGTTAAGGAGTAATTTTTATTTATTTAAGAAATTGTGTTTTGAGCTTGTCATTTAAATGTAGTTATACATGTATATGTACTGACATTGTGTTCATTCTAGCTGTTGAAACTTGTGTGAAATTGTCTTCTTGAGTTGTTTTTGACAACATAACTAAGTTAAAAAAAACCCACAAATACAAATTTTTATCAGCTTATTGATTACAATATTGAGGAAGAATGTGTGATTGCTGCATATCAATGTATGTATGTTTGTTGGTGCGCTTATATTTTTATTAAACTGTATAAAATACAATACTGGAGTTGCTTGTAATTTATTGTATGATTTCTTACTTGCATCATTGTTTTTTTTTTCTTCTTGATTTAATAATTTACAATTTACTTTTCTGTAAGCAATCAACCGAGATAAGAATCCCTTTAGCTGATAATAAAAATACTCCTATTCTAAAAAATCACTGCCAAAAAAGTATAAGAACACACTTCAATTTAATGATCTTAAACATTTAAACAGATTTATATACATTGTTGCATTTTTTTATAGTACTGGCATTAGAATTAGAACATTGTCAAATTTAACACACACTATTAATACCTGAAAATAATCATCAGATAGTTGACCCTATTTACTTTAAGATTATTTCTTGGCATTATTTGTGTCACATTAGCTCTGTACATATTCAAATCATGTCACATTATTCTTATCAAAATGTTTTATATTGTTTAAAAATTGTTTAGTGTCCTTGTTTATGTTCATTATCATTCTCATTGTAAAGTTCAGCAACTAAAATAAATATGAAGTTCAGTTGGGCTTTCTGTCTTTATTGAAAAATCCAACTTCAATATGTGTACCTTACATTACAAATACTTTCCCCATTGTTTATATCTTTACAGTTACTTCTTTGCAAAAGAAACTCTAACATGAAATGAAAAATATTTATTATCTACATGATATACATAAGATCACACAATCTAAGGATAATATGATAAATGGAAAGCAATATATAAAGAATATAGTATTTTCTTTAAATAATGCTCGGCGACTTTAAGCAAGCACCATATTTACACATTACAATAATATGCTCAAAGTGACTAAAAAAATTAAAACAGTAACAGGTCTCAAATACACAACTAAAAATAGTATGGTAAGTAAAATTTGATTAAACTTAAGTATCGACATTGCAACCAAACTTGTCAGTAATCTCTCCACCAAAAGCACATTAAATGCTTGTACTAAGAACTTTAAAGTGACAGATATGATAAATATATTTTCCCATGTTTCTTGTTTATATAATATTGTAAAAGCTGCAAGTGATTTTTTTCTATTCCAAGTCTTGTAATAATTTAAGAAGAAGTGGTTACCTCCCTTATGGCTCATCTATATAGTGAGGTATAGACTGAAACTAAAATAAACTAGGATTCTTACACATTATAGATTGATTGTGCATACAATATGGAAGTTGTTCTGGCATGATCAAAATGTTGCTGATGCCTGTGTATGAGCTTGAAAGTGTAGCCTCATATTCAATAATTCTTGAACAAAACTAGTAATTATTCTTAACATCAAGAAAATGAAAAAAAGGACAGTCTAACAGTTATAGAATATAAGTCTCCCTGTACAGTGTTTGTATTGATTGGATCTCGGGTTATTCCGTCCTCTGTACAAATATCCCTTGGATGTATCTGGAGCAATGACATGTACAGAAACATGACTTCTTATTTGCTACAGGTAAATGTAAAGAAAAAGGTAAAAAAAAGGGGGCAATTATAGCAGTCTTTAGGATTATTATAAACTTTCATTTATCAATTAACATTTCATTGGATACACAGATTTTTCAATTGAGATAACAAAAACTATTATGTTTTCTTTTGATGATGTTATATGTACAGATATGACTATTTTTGCAGGGTTTTTCATTTTGAACATCCAAAAGATTCTTCAATTATTGGAGGTATTTTTATTGTATTTGTATCAATGTACATCTAGCTTGACATCTCCAGTCTTGATGTTTTGAATACGATACAAGCATGGCAAACAGCTATTTACAGTTAATCAGTCTGCAATTTAGTAAACCAGTCTACATATTCGTAAGATTCAATTAAGAGCTACAGCATCATCATTTTTCTGGAAGAGTGCATTGTCAAATCCTAGTGACTGTTTCTCAGGTGTGTATAGGGCCCTTCTCAACAAGGCGAGCCTGACCACGTAGAGAACGACAACAATGATGGCCACAATGAATATCACACCCACAACAATCCCAGCTACTTGGCCGCCGGTCAGTGAAGATTCTTCGCCACCTGAAGAGAAAAAACAAACATCAAAACTTTTTGTTCCCAACTGTCTCAGAGAATCACCTGGCTTGTTTAAAAAAAAGGTATGTTTTTATTGCCTTACATGCAAGAATGCATCATCATCATTATTAGTATATTTCCATCTAAATAATAAAAGTAAATTTTATATAAACACAATTTGTCTATGTTCATTGTTTCCCATATAGAAATTAACAGGTTGCAACAAGAGACCACAAGTCATAAAAGACCATTTAGTCCTGTCCCAGGGGTGATCATTTAATACAGGTGATCATTTAATACAGGTTTGACTGTATATGACATTTGTTAAAAATTGACACACACTTATCATTATGGTGTGAAAGGAAAATAAACAATCATCAGGTTTATTGTCCCATAATCTTTCAGCTACCCAGGGACAACAAATGTGAGACAATTTAATCTCTTACAAAAAACATCAAACTCTTACTAAATCTCAGGAAAATGTCTCAGTGTGGTATCAAATTATACAAGTGCATGACATGTTACAGGTTACATGTAAACAGTTGCTTACATCTGACATTATTGTATGACTGAAAAATATGTTAATGAATTTTAAAATCAAAAAAACAATAAAAAATGAAACATTTTTTTCTAAAAATGCTCACGCTCAAACTTTCAGCAAATCGCCTTTTTTAAGAGTGAAACACAAAAAATTGCTCTCTTTACATATTTGCAAGCAATCATGGGCGCTGCCATATTAGAAAACATTAGAATGATGTCAATGTCATTTAATGATGTGAGTTACTTGCCATTTTCTTGCCATTTACTAAACTGTTTAAAACATCAAGTAGCATAATGTTATGGCGCGCATCATTTATGTTGCAGCCCAGCAGTCACACAGTTTGTAGTTTATAAATCCATGCTGATTCATTTATTTGCCTCTCATTTCTGTCAGCTCCATACATCCTTTTAAGTATAGTGAAATGGAAGTCTTCTGCGGAGTGGACTGGCTGCTAAAAATGACTGTTGATGAGCATGTCACTCTCCTGTCATATATTACGCAGGATGAAACAGTAATTTTTATTTTATTTAGTCTTTGTAAACAGTGTTAGAGCTTCAAAAACTATATGTGTAAGATTAAACAATATTAACTTTGTCAAGGTATTGCAAGAAAATATACACGCCAACCAGAATATATAAGACAAAGTCCTATAAGCATTTCAACATATGCAAACATTTGAAAAGACACAGGACCCAGGTATTCACATGCACACCAAATGTAAAAGTGAAAACAAACCTGTAATGAGTCATTTAACAATAAGAGCAAACCCGATAGTTACCGCCTTAGAATGGTCAGTGGGCAATATGGACCAACTGAGGTGCTTAAACTGGTTTTACAGAGATCTAATCTCGCACTTCCTGATGGGTTTCTCAAATGCAAACAATGAAAAGAAAACTGATCTATTTGAATAAATGTCCAAGCGCTGATGTTTTGTTTGACAAGTTATGACGAAAGCAGTGACATCATTGAAAAATAATGTCCACATAGTGTTTAGAAGAGAGATAGGTATTATTTCGATTAGAAGACCTACAAAAACATTAATAGTGAATGAAATTGACTTTTTGAATCAAGAAAAAGAAATGACCAGAGAAGAGTTAATCCTGTTCGTGTGGAGATGGAATTGAGGAACCAAGGTCCAACGTCCATCAAAGGAAATACACGTAACAATTCTTATAGGATGAATTAAATGACAACATAGATTACATGAATGGGGAGATTTTTTATGACCGCCACAGTGCACAAGTAACATTGTTGTGATCATGAATAAGAATATATAAGACAAAGTCCTATGAGCATTGACACATACAAAAACATTTAAAAAAACACAGGACCAAATTATTCACATGCACGCCAAAAGTACAAGTGAGAACAAATCTGTGATGAGTCATTTAACAATAAGAGCAAATCCGACAGTTACCGCATTGGAACCGTCAGTCGGCAATATGGACCGACTGGGGTGCTTAAACCAGTTTTACAGAGCTCTAACCTAGCACTTTCTGATGTGTTTTATAAATGCAAGCAATGAAAAACATACCGGTACTCGATACATTTTCCAGTTTGTCAGTACTGCCACCTGAGTAAGGTCTCTTCATTGTTGTTGGTTGCTGCCTCCTCTTGGTAGTCACAAGGACATCTGGAGGTTAAAGAGGAATTCAGTGTTATGAATTTAATATTTAGGAATTAGCCTAAAAATAGAAATAGGATTGAATCTAAGATTTAAAAAATTAATCTAAAAAAAAAATTACAATGCAGCAATCTAAATATAAACAAAAAATGTGATACTTATTCTTCATAAATTACTTATATATTTTCATCCTATACAGAATTATCTCAAAAGATCATTTAAGCTGGTATCCAACGGGTTGAGTTAAAAAAAAATATATTGAGAAAAAGGGAGTAAATTTAAGATACATTAATGGGTCTTGTTAACAGCTACTTGGTGATGCTCTATCATTGTGTGACAGTTGCCATTTAACATCCAACATGCTTTCACAATAGAGTAAATTATATGCATCATGGTGTACTTAATGTAGGAATCAAGAAATAAATGATTGGCACTACAGGAAGTATTCATCCAGGTAATGTCAATTGGAAATAGTTATATATAGTGATGAAGTTACAAATAAAATAAGAAAAATGGCTGGATGCTAAATTCAATATCTATGTATTGTTGAAATCCTCTGAGCATGTACAATTTATAAGAAAAAGATACAATATCAAGATATATTTTTTATGGTTTATACCATTTTATGGTCTATGGTCTAAAGTAGGGATACAATCACTTTAATCAAAGACTCGACACAAAAATATTGGTAATATCAGAAAGAAACAGAGGTATGCTATTATTGCATGTACTTAACATGGGCAAAGTGTTGAAAACCAACTATAACTTCAGAAAAAGAAAGGCACAAGTTTGACTTATGAAAATAAATTATAAACTATGGTTTGAATAATTCCCAGTAGAAGCTACTCCTGTTTATGATAAGATAATATTGTTATTTATGAACAAATTGTCGTATTCCTGAGCTAATGAGACTGAGCGTGGTATCAAATGGCATGCTACCACAGTTAGGACAGCCCTCTATAGACTTAATGCACACACATTAACAAGAACTGCTATAAGAATATTAACCTCAATTTACATATAATTATACACTGCACTTGAAACCAACTTATATTTTTATATTCACTGCACTAGCTAATGCTTTACGCAGGAAGCTGCAGACATAATAATTTAAGACTATTCTTGTCTCCAGCATGACAAAAAGTAGTTCTATGTATTTCCATGATTTGATGTGTAACAATAGGCAGCCATAAAGTTAAAATCTCATAGTAGAACAAATTAACCAAGTGTTAAAATTAATACATATAGAACTTCTTTAAACTAGATACAAATGCCACTTTAACATGCAACATTAAATGAACTATGAATACCCAAGAGCTAATCTTAATTTAAACTGTTTACCAAAGATTTATTATTTCATGTTTAGTAGGGAGCTAATGGGGTAGACTACACACCTTTTTTGACAACATCCTTTAAACAATACAAACCTGGTTGTCCTTTACATATGTAGCCAAGCCTTTGCCAACAGGAAGCATGATACCAATAGTAACTCAGGGCAGACATGACAACACAGGGATTTTCCTCGCTCCCCATCACCGTAGGATTAAAATCAAATGGAGTTCCATCCAGCCACAGGGCTGCAGAGGAATAAATAAAAAATTTCATCATTTTTTTGGAAATAAACAAAACGACTTAATAACTATAATATAAAATTTCAATGAATTAGTCAATATTAAACACTAATAAAAGCATGACAGAAGGCTTATTCCTTTGGAAGATGTTTCGTTTATTATAAGAGCAAGCGTAATGATGTTGCAGGTGTCAATTGACATTAAATATTCATAACTTTCATTGCTTCTGTGCATAGAACCAATACATTACGGAATTAGAGAGTTGACTCTACAGCACAATGGTTATGGAACTGGCTTCTCACCCTGTTAACCTTGGTTTGAGTCCTGCTAGGTGCCTGTGTTTTTTTAAAGCCATGCTTTGTTACAGCTTTAAGTTGTAACAATAGACATTTTTATGAATTGATCATTGAATGATATTCTTATGGATTAGCCTATAAGGTCACAAGCCACATTTGAAGGAAAATCAGCAGCAGGTTCTGCATATGCTTCTTTTAAAATCTTGAATATTAAAATGTCGTTGTTAGAAATAAGGCAACTGAAAATATGTTGTCATATTCTCTTTTAAAATGTTGCACTTGAATAACATGAGGCCACAAAGAAACGGCTAACAAGCCAAATATGATAACTGATTGGTTTAATTAAACAAATATGTATCATGCAGTAAATTGTCAACATAACAAAACTTTTTTAATGACTAATTTTACCATTTGTCTGTTTTTGGTGTATTTTATAAAGAACACTGAGCTCTAGAAAATAATTGACAGATTTTTAAGTTTCCCAAGTATTTTTTGTCAATCTAGCTAGGTATAAAAACTGTTTAAATGACATTAAAAATACAAATTACAACAACAAATTTTCCTTTCGTAATCTGACACAAATAATACAGAAAATGTGGCGTATCGGGGCCCCATGGTAGAATACAACATCATCCCATGATTACATTTATTAGTGACAGTTACATTTTACAATCTAACAACACCGGCCGCAATAGCTCAGGTGGTAGAGCGTCGGCTTGCGGTTCGGGAGGTCATGGGTTCGAACCCACGAGTATCGGCAGTATCGGCAAAAATGTCGGCTAATCCCAATCTAACAACAGCGTAGCATGAGAACCTCTCCCTATCTCGTCTCAATCCACTCTCCTCTTCCTAGCTCGTCTAAATCCCCCTCTCCCCTAAAATTCCTCTTTCGCTCGGCGCCCCAATATATATAGTCTAACTTAACTGCTCATCCATACTGAGCTCGCATATATTTTGATTCCCCCCTGTATTTTGACTTTTGCATCAATCACTGTCAGAATCAGGTCACATTGTGCGTCACAGTATATTTCCTTGTTTTGGTTATTAATCATGTCATTCTTTTTCCTAAGCTAAATTAACTTTCTGCACTTAGCTTATGCAAATGGCACAATGACTTTAACTAAACAATTATTATCAATTATTAATTAACTAACCAATTTATGTCGGCTAATCCCAATCTAACAACAGCGTAGCATGAGAACCTCTCCCTATCTCGTCTCAATCCACTCTCCTCTTCCTAGCTCGTCTAAATCCCCCTCTCCCCTAAAATTCCTCTTTCGCTCGGCGCCCCATTATATATAGTCTAACTTAACTGCTCATCCATACTGAGCTCGCATATATTTTGATTCCCCCCTGTATTTTGACTTTTGCATCAATCACTGTCAGAATCAGGTCACATTGTGCGTCACAGTATATTTCCTTGTTTTGGTTATTAATCATGTCATTCTTTTTCCTAAGCTAAATTAACTTTCTGCACTTAGCTTATGCAAATGGCACAATGACTTTAACTAAACAATTATTATCAATTATTAATTAACTAACCAATTTATATCTAACTGAAAACTACTAACACATTTATTTTGTACTTTAAAGTTAATAAATATGGTAATATTACATTACAAAATTGTCAAAAACAAAAACACAGAAAGATAAAAAAAACTACTCACAACTATAAGGGTTGCTCTATCCATAAAAAATTAAAATTCTTGATATTTAAATTCTATAGCTTGAACACAAAAGTTAAGAAACGAAGGTGCACGAAGCAATAATTACCTGGTGTATTCTTATGTTTACGTAGTCCAATAAACATGTCCTCAAGTGACTGTTTTTGCGCCAGAGCATATGCTGACAATGCCTTGTTTTCAGCAGAACTGTGTATGCTAGCCACCATCATCCCACGGGCATCACAGGCCAAGATGGCCTCTGCAAATGTTTTACGTTCATTCAGCACAACCAGGTAACAGTTACCTTGGAAACCTATCATGTCACTCTGGCAATCATAATGTACACCTGATGTGGTTAGGGTTGAAGACGTTGGGCCCTCTGTGGTGTAAGAGGAAAATTAATTGGTATTCATGAGAACCATAACAAGAAAAGAAAAAAAACATAACAAGACAAGAAAAAAGTTAAATTTTGCGATAGCAACACCTAATATGAAAAATAATATATCAAGTAAGAACTAAGCTGTCACTGAAAGTGAATCTTACCCCTAGTTCGCTGATTTCTTTCTGATGGTAAAATGGACAAATTAGCAAAGCACCAGCGACCACCACTTTCACTATAAACTATAATGACCTATGATACATCTTCATGCATAGGTAACAATATGTTTTTATAAAGATTTAGCAGCAAAAATTGTAGATCCCGATTCATCAGCTTCCAAAAGTTAAGGGCCTAAAAAGTACATGTTCATGCTGCAAGGTGCACAACAGCTATGTATATTTTCTCTTGTATGGTTACAGCGTTTACTTATTTAAAAAGGTATTATTTGTATTAGTGTCATTGGTGATTTACCAAGTATAATTCTGTGCAATCTTTTATAAAACATGCATGTATCTTAAGCATTTTACTCACTTTTTAGTAGCAAGGAATATCACTGGAATTGACAAACATCTACGACAATGAAATGACCTAAATATGACCTTGACCTTAATAGTTGTACTAGTAAGTTTTACAAGCAATGCATTTTTAGGTTTATGTCCATAATTTATGAATATGAAGCTTGATAGAGGTACTATGTAATTTATGGCTGAGATATGAAAATGGGACGGATCAACTTACATACATAGATAAAGATGCATATAGAGACAGATGGTGCAAGTGCAATATGCTGCCCTTCAAATGTATAAAAATTTTCATATCAAACGTGGGTCTCTTCCTGATGCTTTGCTTAAGCTAAATTATAAACCTGATGAAAATCCTCTTATAATTTCCCCATTTACACCACTTTGTCAAGAAATGAAAAATTTGTAAGCTATTCAATGACATCACTGCGTTATATTTCAACATCTTCAAAAATATTCAATGACATCACTTCGTTATATTTCAACATCTTCAAAATCATTGTTGATGCAAGACGTAAAATACTGATAATAACTTATTAGTTCTTGAAAACCCCTCACTGTTATCAAACTTGTGCAATTCAAAATTACTTGTTTTCTGCTGCCTTCACTGTTGATAGCACGACATGAACACCTGGCATGATACAACACCCAGTCATATTATCGTGACACTGGGCCAACCAGTCTTAGAACTACCCTTATATTTGCTTAAGCATTAGCAAGATCAAGCTAAACCACTACTTTTTTAAACGACTTTGGGGGCCTCCTGTACCTGAAGATGAATCCTGTTTTTATACAAATAAAGGTAAAATGCTATGCACATTAAACAATATGATCACTGCAATAGTTTACCTATTTCTGGATTCTTTTTACGGATCATGCATAAAGCTGTCTTGTTAAAAGATCCATCTGCAGTAGAGAATATTCCGTTCAAATCATAGAACATGAATCCATCAGAAAATGTGTCAGTCCATGTAACTGGAACTTTTAGACTGCCTCCTGTTATCCAGTGAAAACCATCAACCTGAAATTTAAGCATTATATAAAATTAACCATCACATAATAGTAAGCATTATAAAATTAATTATACAGAAAATTAAGCAATATATAAAATTAAGTATTACATAAAAAATTAGCATTGTATAAAATTAATTTTTAATTTACATATATATGTTATACTGTGAAAGCATTTTATTTCATGGGGCAGAAATTTCGTCGTTTGAAGAGGATGGGCATATTCGTGGGAACTTGACTTCGTGGATTGCCCTACCTACGAAATTAAAAAAAAAATACCTTCGATTTTTAACAGATGCAAAACTTAGGCCTTACACTGAAACAGGGTCAATAGCGAAACTACGGATTAGCGAGTGACTCTGCCTATTGCCAGATGATATTGATTCACGGCAGACGGGCAATGTTTTCACAGCCGAGTCTCATTAGACGACTTTTATGACAACAAACTGTCAATTAGCGTGTCATTTAAGGGATTATATTCATAAAGATGTTAGGGGCGCGGGTTCTTTTAAGGGTCTAATTTAACGAAGCCATTGACTGTCAATTAACGCCAATTAGCGTACTATGCAAACTGACATAAAACAGACCCTTGAGTAAACACCCTGACTAGGTAACATCTTTCATAAGTTAAACCCGTTTACCAAATGAACGAAATCAAATGACATTATTGCACAGCTACTAAATAGAAATAATCGATTACGTGACAGTCGAGCATACTTCATCAAGCGAACCTGGGTCAAAGGTTAATAATTAGAAGACGATGCTTCACTTTATTTGAGCACAAATAAACACTTAATACCTTATTGAAAGCAAAAGGTGTGATATTAAATTGTACCGGCCAATGATTTGTAATAGCCATTAATTACAGAGAATCTGACGAATTAAACCATCGTTTAATTAACGTGTTACAAACTTGCAATATACGTGGCTCATACCAAATGTTGACATAATTTAAAAGTAAATCTAGCATTCGAAAGTCTAACCGAGGGACTTTATATTGTTGGTACTTAAAAGTCGTGGATTGTCTTGTCCACGAATTCCACGAAATAAAATGCTTTCACAGTATAATATCATGAATAACATACTAACATTATATAACAAATTACATAAGATATAGACAGCCCCCTCCACTTTGCTTAGTACAGGAGAGTATGCTAGCTGATTTTTCTGTTTATTGGGTATATCGTCCAACCGTATTTCAGCTATCTAGAGATGATGTCCACTTGAAGCAGATATAGTGCTGCTTTCACTGTGTACAGCATGTCATGAACACCTGACATGATACCACACCCAGTCACAATATCCTGACACCGGGCCAACCAGTCATGGAACTACCCTTATATTTGCATGAGCGTTAGCAAGGGAGCTATACGACTACCATTTTAACGAATTGAATATGTCACGGCCCAGTATTCAATCCAGGCCCTCCTGTACCTGGAGCCGACACTCTACCGATTATGCAACCAGGTCTGGTGATAATTTTTTTGACATGAATTTTGAAACTTATATTTACCAGGGTAAAGTTCCCACCAAACCATATTGACTCAGATGCTGTAGTGATTGCCAGTCGAAGCTGACTCAGTTCAATGGGGTTGTTAAAGGTGGCTAGGTCTGCCCCATCCTGCTGACAGATGATCCGACTCCGATCCCATGACTGGACTGATGTAACATAACGTAGGCAGTTGTAGCCGATGTTCGAATAACCAGCTGGACATTGCTTCAGTGGGTCTAAAGTGGTAGTGATGTCAGCATACTCAGGGGCTACAATATGTCAACAAATTATCATCATCGCAAAAATGAACTTTATCTTGTGTTAAACATTTATTACCAACATCTGGTAACAATATATTTGAGCCTCTACTATTTTAGTTATTTGTTATACAATAAAAATTGTGACCTAATTTAGTAATTAATCGAGAGTGGCAATCAAATGCTTCTTGATCCAAGTAACCATTTTTACATAGAATATATAAAAACAATGGGACTGGCTGATGTATTTTTAATAGTTCATACATTTATTGCGATTTGAATTATTAGGATTCTACTGTAGTAACAACATGCCAAAGGTTTCTAGACAGCAACTTTGCAGCAAATCCTAACCAAGCAGGAGCTTGATGATCAGGATCTACCTTTTGCTGCAGTCTGATTTGTTTTGTCTGTGATATACATCAAAGCGACCAAGTATGATCATTATAGTCGCGTCCAGCTGTTTTGGTTGAGAAAGATCCCAGACAAATGTCTGGGTAGAACCAATAGTGCACCACAGGTCATCTGGAAGACCTTTACACATTAAGTCCTTCGCCCCGAATGGGACTTGAACCCACGTGATGGGAGGCTAAGCAGTCAGAGGAGTTACATATTGGTGACTCTACCAGTTTAACACAAGCGCCCCCTGCCGCAGTCTGATCAATAGGTGCTATGCTCACTAAGTTAAGGAGTTACAAGAAGCTAAAATTGACTGTAAAGGTTAACAAAAGATTGTTAATGTTAACAACAAATGTGCAAAGGTTAGACAAAAGATGAGTTCCTTCAACAAAGTAATTAAAATTGAAGTGATGCAAGCATATTCAGGGGCTACAACAGTTGTTTTTTAATGTTTTTGTTACATTACACCGACTCAATTATTGTCATATTGGTGACATTCTGCTAATTAATGATTGAGGAAGACCCCAGACTTGTGTCTGGGTAAAAAACCACAAACGCAATGCAGGTTAGCTGGAAAACCTTCCCACATGGAAGGTCTCACCATGACAAGGACTCGAACAGACATGGTGAAGGGCTGAAAATTCAATGACTCTAACTGTTCGGCACGGGCGCCCCTGAGTGAAAATGTTCACAAAGGTATCATGACATCATAATTCAGTAAAAAAAGTGGAGATCTTGATAAAAAAACATCAAGGGGCTATTGGCAAATCTACATTTTCATTCTATTTTTCCCCCAAGTCTAATAAATTTAACCTCAGCAGGTTTATAGTTATTGATTTATATAAGCAAGTGTACATTTAAAAAACACAAAAACTGCCATAGACAAAAGCTTAGTGAATTCAATAAATTATTGTTCAGATTTAAACAGAAAGGCGTGTTTAGAAAAGTGTTAGAGAAAAATGGTTACTTACCTGGGGGTCTTCTGCAGATAAATCCATGTTGACTAGAGTTACAGTTGACCATGTCCCAATACCCATCAGCAGCTGCCATGACACCACATCTGCTTTCCTGCATCGGTAAAAAATGTCTTAAGACACTAACTTTCAGTCCCCCACTTTTATTTGTAACATAAATAGTAACATCATATTTCCTACTTACTAAAAGCTTCCTGAATAGATAACAAGACATGTTGACAAAACTTAATAATAAGTTGAAAAATAGAGGATCTGACACAAGCTGCCATTTAAAGGTGGTATCCAACAGTTTGGACCAAAATATATTTTCTCAAATGACCAAAAAAGTCATTGTTGCTTAAAAAGGTCCTGCAATATGCTTTTCATTGATGTCGAAGATTTGTGTGAACAGTCAACCATAATCACTACTTGTCATTGCAAACAGGTATTTCCTATCCGAGCCACGCTGAAGAGATTTTTAAACTTAGAAAACCATGTGATAACTTACTTTTGAGATCACGTTATATACTCATCCAGGTAATCAGCTCTGACGGCGATATCTATTTTTAGCAGAAATCACTATTGTACTTATTTATAGATTTAGAAACAATGAAACTTATAGTGGTTTTTTTTTTGCGAATTTTACTGTTAAACAATATATGTAGTGTTCAAAACCGTCTTTACTTAGAATAAACTATGAGCTTGTGCTTAAAATATATCCAGATTCCAAAAAGCAGTGTTAAGATATTGCTACATGCATTTGATATAGGCAAACTGTTGGATACCACCTCTAATACAAACATTTACTAAACGTGTTCAGGAAAATTAATATTAAGTGAGCTTATGGTGAGCTTACTATCATTTTTTCCTGGACGAATTTATAAATTTTTGTATTCAATGATAACTAGTGTTAGATTCTTTTTATCACATGATTTTGGTTGCCAGTATATGATTTTATGAAATGTCTTAAACAATACTTGGTGAAATAGTGGAATAAGACGACTTGCATTATAATGTTGATGACGCCATCAATCAAAAAGCTGTATCACACTAGTGTAATATAACAACACATGTAGTGGGTGTTTTGAATGGAAAACAAGAGAAAATCGTGATAAAAGCAATATAAAGTCTATTACTTCTATTAATAAGAGCGAGTTATGTATCATTTGATAGAGAATTTTTGCATAGGTTCATAAATTTGTATAGTTGAAGCTGCAAACAGGGTAGATCCTGATCTGACATCATGATTGATCTGAATCCTCATTATTTATTTCAGCTTGATAAAATCATGCTCATCAGTATAAGGTCAAAATCATGCATTCTCTGTTCTTAATTTAATTGATAGTCCTGCCAGCACTGTGCTTCACTGCTTTAGAAATGTAATCACATTTTAAGACTTGACAACAGTTGGAGATAAATTCTAGTATAAAAATAAAATTCACAACATCAGACCACAAGGTCCATGGTTTGAATCTTGGTGAAAGCTGACTGCTCATTTTCTTGCAAAGAAATTATAACCTTGAATTTTTCTATTCCATCCGGGTGTATAAATGGTTACATCCAGTGTTTATAGAATTAGGCATATAACTTTCTAGCATCATATTTTAAAGATGCTCATTCAGGATTGTCAAAACACCCAATGACAAAGGAATAATATTGCAAAGTTGGCAGAATGTGCATTGGCATAGTGGTATACTATTCCCTTTTTTTGTATGTAAAGGGACTTTACTCTATTAAAAAAAACTACATTCTTACCTCTCTTCATCTTCGGATACCCACGGTTGATTCTATGACGTTACTTTCCATTCATCACCCGTGGGCAAATTGCTACTCATTTCGTCGCTTTGTTTACTATGAAAAAAGCCGCAGTCCGATTGGTTCGCTGAGACTATCCAGCGAAACTGCACACCAATCAAGTTTACGCTTTCATACCACTTCGATAGCATTGTCGTAAGTTTATTTATTCACAAATTACAAGCAACGTCACTGTCTGTATGGGCAAGGATACCGATTTTGTTTAAAACCGACGTGTATTTTTCAATACTTGCTGGAGTGCCCAAAGATCTGTAAGAACATTTGTCGCGGATCGCTGACTGACATATTTTACACTTGCGATGCGCTGTACCGGTCACCATGTTTACGTTCTCATGTCACCATATTGATCTTCCGATTGAAGAGTATTTAATTTTGTAACCTATCATCTGATTGGACAATGTCTGCTCTGTTCTATTCAAACAGAACGACGAAAATGAGTAGCAATTTGCCCACGGGTGATGAATGGAGAGTAACATAATAGAATCAACCATGGGTATCCGACGATGACTTCCCTTGAGGGTACAGAGTTACTGTAGAAATCTTTCCACTTTTTAAGCTTTTGAAAAATAATTAAGACTAAAGCATGCACATAAACTGGAATGTCATTGATTAAGAATTAATTACAAGATCTGAGCACTTTCTTAAAAAAAAGTAAGCACATTAAAATTAAAATTTATTATATTTCTTATATAAAGTGTATGAAAATACCATCCCACAAGGCAGATAACAAAAACATTTCTTTCATTTAAAAAAAAATGGGGAATAGACTTACTATAAACCAGATCTTTACCTTTCTTATTGACATGCATTGCTTCAAAAGACCAACATACAATAAAGTGTTATACAATCCTGCAAAAATATGCAAAATATCTGGCAGAATAAATGTTACAGGCATAGATGCCTTTTACCAAATTGTGAGCATAAGTGAGAGTCATTCGACAAGTCATATGTCATATTATCGTATAGCAAAAATGCTGATGCAGAAAGTTATAACGAAGATTGTGTGAACCCAGGGCCGCCCATACCTGCAGTTGACGCTCTTCCGATTGCGCAACCAGTTAATTAAGATTGAACTTTTAAAAAAATAGTCAACTTACTTCATAGACATAATAGTCAAAGATGGGAATTGAACCTTCCTTCCATCTAGTGAATCCAATTTCAGAGTTGTCATACCAGTGGTCTAGAGATCCATATGTATTGTGCTCTAACCCTGCAATTTAAAAAATATTTCAATAGATAGTTTCCATGTGATGTCAAAGGCACTAATAAGACAGTTTAAGGCAGCCATCTTTGATCGCAGAAGCTAAGGCAGGCTGAAATCTGGAAATATCTGATGTATTAAGCACACCAGTGTGTTTTTATTTTTCAGTCTATTTTACTGAATATTATACCAAATTTAACAGCTTTTATAAAGTATTTTAAATATCAAAACTATATTCAAAAGGTAAAAAACAACAACCAAAAAAGATACACTGTTCATTTTGTTTAAGGATGAGCAAATAATTTTATTTCTGTGTATTAATTCTTTGTGCGATTATCAATTTTAAAAATATTGTATTCTAATAAAATGAACTTCAAAAGCTTTCTAATGGTCTATATCTTTTAATATTTGGACCACAAATGAAGAAAATAAAATGTACGCTTCTATACAATTCATCTGAAAATCCCTTTAAATTGGCATCAAAGATGGCTGCCAAGATAAGGGATCCTCACTGATGTGAAAAAGCTAAATGGGCAGAAAAAGGGCAGAAAAAGGACATGCGAATACACAAACAAAAAATATGAAATGGTACCCTGATCAGGTGCAGGATAATGACAGGGTCTGATTGGCATTGTGGCCTGAATTTATTCTGGTGCGCACAATTTATGTTAACATGGTGATGATGGAGGAGGGGTGGTGGATATTGGGAGTTTTTTCTTCTTCAAATAAATACAGTTTTGTCTTTTTATTTTTGAGTACTCATGCAGTAATTTCAATACTCGAGAATCAGCATTCAATCAAGTACTTGAGTAATTGAGTACATTGACATAAAAGAAATTAGTACTGCTGCCATCTGCTTCATTTTGAAGTAGAAAGTCTACCTGATCTTTTCATATTTATGTATAATACTGTCTAATGTTTACAGGTAGTCAATTTATCGGCAAATTTTAACTGAAGATAAAAGATTGAATAAAAGGATAAAGTACAGCATTGACCAGGAAGAACTGAACATACCTATCCACCAGTAGCTTAAATCCTGGACCATCAATTGAGAACTGGCAAATACATACAGGAAATCTGGAAAGAAAAGCCCCAAGTCTATTTCTACTCACAATGTTTGATGGCTATCTTTAAAATTCTAAAAATATTAATTTACTGTATACTGTATGGACATAAAAACAGTGTACACAGATTTAAAATATAAAGATGCAAGTGAAATTAAATGACAGGTTCATTACAGTACCCCATGTCTGAGATAAATTACAATTAGAAGAATTATCAAATATCCTTGAAGTATCTGAGCAGTATACCAGCTTCTTGTTGAGAGTGTATACTGGTTAAAATGCTATGTCTGTTGTTGCACATCGTTGCTGCCTCTTCGAAGGTGACTGGGGTCATCCCGATATAGTAGCATTTGGTACCTGCAACAACACAGGCAGTTTTCAACAAAATGAGTCTCTGTCAGTCCATTAAATTGAATGGACTGATGGTTCACCAGAATTTTCAGCCACATCATTTTCAAAATTCTAAATTATTATGAAAACAGACATACTAAACTAAACTAAACAATGCTTTACAGCCTTTTACTGAACCACCTTTAACATATCCGCTAGTATACCAATTATTTTTTATCTTTTTATTTTTAAATACATTGCAGCATCTAATTTTGATCTTTAAAGTGACGTCCAGCTAATTGGAGGAGGAAGACCCCAAGACAAATGTATGGGCAGAACCACCACCGCACCGCAAGTCAGCTGGAAGACTTTCACATTAAGTCCTTCACCCGACCAGGACTTAAACACATGGGTGAGAGGCTAAGCAGTCAGAGGAGTTACAAATCGGCGGCTCTACCACTACGTCACGGGCGCCCCTTTAGCATACCAACCTTCTGTGACAAAATGCCAAAATCATAATGGTCCAGTAAAATTTGGTCCCATCCAGTAGATATTGCCAGCTTAACGGACTGAAGGTCCAGTGTTTTTAATTTTTTTGTGTGAAGACTGCACAGTTAGAAACAACGGAAAGTTGGTGAATTGCAAATTGCCCACCTTATTAGAAAATATCTCAGTTTAAATAGTAGGTATGTTCTTTTAGTGAAAATCTTAATTGGTATTAATCGCCCGTTCTTGAGGAGATGGTGCCATTACAATTAGTGCAATTACTTTTGCATAAAACTGAACTCAAAATCTTATCAAGGTGTGTAATTGAAACAAGAAATTTAATTTTTTATTGATGATGGTTGATCTGAGTTTCACAATACTAATATAACAATTTACATACACTCCATACACATGAGTAATCCAATTATAAGGACCTAATAAGTATTCAAGGGGAAATTATCCACTTAAGTCGATTATAAAAGGAATAATATTATAGGTAAACTGCATTCAAGAACAAAGGTACATGAACTCTGTATAATAATATGGTAGATAAAGTAACAAAATTTCTCACTAGCGATAAATTTTGACAACCCCACAATCCCGCTAAATGGAATATTCACCTGTGTGATTTTGGTTATGAGCTGTCCATCACAAATAAGCAGCCAACATTTTTTTCATATACATCCGACTTACAAATATAATTTATGCATGATCTTTACAAAGGCATTAACAATGTTGATGGTTTTCTTGCACACAATCCTACCAAGAGAGATGGTTCAAATTTTCAGTAGAAAGATTGAAGCTCAGGCACACCTTGTGTTGTTTTTTTAACTTTTGATTTATTTCTTTATTTATTTACATATTTTTCATAATCGTAGCAACTAAATCTTTTCTTTTTTAGTAAAGATGGTCACCCAAAATGATCCTTATTTGTCTGGAAAACTTGGTAGTATAATTAAAGTTATCTTTCACCATTATTTATTAACCCATTACCTTGATATTAGGCAGTAATTAACCACAATTTAGATGAATGGGCTTAAAAAAAAAGTTCAAACATGAAACTGACTTGCTTTGTTAAATTTTTTTTTTTTAGCCATGATAGATTTTTACGTACCAAATGTCTGAAAATCTGGTGGGCAGCCTCTGGGAACATTATCTGTAACAGGCGTGGAAGTGATTGCAGACTCTGATTCACCGTTTGGCTTCTTACACAGGGTAAAGTGTTCCTCTCGACATGGCGTATCCTTGAACATGCCGGCTAAACAAGAAATGGCATGATTATCAAACAATTAAATTAAAAAATGTTTTCTCTTATTTACTCAAATGGGAGTACTTTTTGTTAAATTGATGGCATATTCTTTATCTTTGCTTTAATTCTAATACCTCAGAGCAAGAGAAATCATGAGATGAACTGTCCATGCTGTAGGTTAAGCTACAGAAATAGCATCAAGTTAGTTTTGGCTACCTCAAAGTTACGTCAGAAAGGGGCTCAGACCCAATCTATTTATATAGTATTAACCCTCACATGTACATTAGCATCACTCTGATGGTAGAACCCCACTAGTAAACATCCTTGTTATTATTTTATTAATAAATATAGTCTTTGGACATGTTGTTGTATTTATATTGTTTTCCCCACACCAAAACAGTCGTAAATTGACCTGGCATCCAAAATATTTGTTTGTTCTTTGTTACATCACACCAACACTATTATGGTCATATAAGTGAAGAAAGTCCCCAGACATAGGTCTGGGTACAACCATTGACTCTCCACAGGTCAGCTGGAAAATCTCCTCACTTGAAAATTCTTGTCCAAACTGAACCCACGTGGTGAGGGTTTGAGGAATTACAGTGATATCTGCAACAAACAATGACCCAGCAGACATTGTAATCAGGGTTGCCAGTGATCAACCCCACCACCCCATTATCTGGAGTCTAGTCCATGGTTCATACAGAAAATGCAATTTAAAATTGAAGGCCCTTTCAGGGACTTTTCAAGGTAAAACATCATTTTTCAAGGACATGCTGGACATCAAATAAATGCGTTATGGGACTCTCCTTTTTAACAAAGGCAAACCATGAAGTTGTAAGGACGACATTATTTCGATGGACTTGCATGCGCAATAGAAGCACCTTCTCCTAATGACTTTATGTCTATTTCCTTTTCCGTCTATTTCCACTCGCAGCATAAGGCTTTGTGTAGATCCCTTGTACACTTCACCCCATTATATTTTGTAAGCCACATTTGCTGAAAATAACAGTTCTTTCCTGTTTTTCCCATTTTGAAATTCCATAAGCCCGTTACCTGGGCGCAGCCATTATTGACGACGTCATACGTTTGATTAAAAGCTGGAAACTGGTTCCCGATCAATACTGGTTATGAGGGTGTAAAGGGGTGCAGACTATCAGGTTTTTTTACCAAAGACTTGTTGAATAATGTTTATTTTATTTTCAAATTTATACATTTCATACATTTAGGGTAACTTTATGTGTTTTCAAGGAACATTTTTAAGAATTCAAGGCAAAATATTGAAATTCAAGTACTTTTGAGGTGTTTTTCAGGGAAACACTGAATTCGAGCACTTTTTCAAGGGAGGAACTAAATTCAAGTACGTATCAAGTCCTGTGCGAACCCTGCTAGTCTGAGCATGAATGGGGTTGAACACATTTATGTTTACAAGATAATAGACAACACAATCTTTATCATCTTGTCATTATTATTTTATTATCATGACTCCATGAACGGGTGGGTTTTGGTCTTTTAAAAAGTGCATATGAAAACACCAAAAGATTATTTATGGTAAATGTTACTATCTTTTGTCTTGTAAAAGAACACATGTCGGAGATGAAAACATGAATAAAACCTTCTTGACCTTAGAATATATGGAGAAAGAGTTCATCAGATTTAATGAAGCATTCTTACATAATTCCATTTTTTGTTGACACTCATCCAATTTGATTCTTTCAATTGAAATGAGTATCAGCAACATTAGATTTTGAAAAGAAATGATGCATCTATCATGATGTGAAGTGAGACGACTTGTTATTAGGGCTGTCGCGGCATACCAGTATATTTTGATACTGGGTTAATTCAGTACAGTACCGTGATACACAATGAACATACCAGTTTGTTTTTTACGTTATTTTGTAAACTTTGGTTGCTGTCACCATTTTGCGCATCCAAAGTCAAAGATTTTTATATTAATAAAAAGCGATCGCCGATAACTAACTGAAAAAGTATTCTGATGTCAACATGCTAGGGGAGTTCATTCTAAACTGCTCAGAATATCGTGGTACGCATCATGTGTATCGTGACAGTCTGACAGCCCTACTTGTTATAGAACATGGTGACTACATACAAATAATAGAAACTTATTGGACAAAAGACAATGGGCATGAGGTAAAGCATCAGAAGTATTCCACTTAATCTGACTTTTTTACTATAAAGCAATGTACATGCAAACAGAAATACTGTTACCTTCAGAAAATGTAGTACATCGCTTACTGAACCTTTGAGAATCTGGCTCTCCAGGATGCCATCGAACATAGTTTGAGGCTGTACCATCCGACCACCTGCAGTCAACAAATATTTTTTTTAGAAATAAAAATCATAGCAACCAAGTATGGTCATTACAGCAATTCCCAGCTATTTTGTGGAGGAAAACTGCTAAGCAGTCAAAAGAGTTAAAAGTCAGCAACTCTACCCAGGGTTCTCACAAATTAAAAAAAATCCAGACTTTTTCCAGACTTTTCAAGTTTTTAAGGGGTTAAATTCCAGGTTTTTCCAGCCAAGGAACTGCACTTTAAAACCAAGTATTCTGACTTCTAAGACTATGCAAATGAGTTGCGTACTGAAGACTGGCTAGATTGCTGTAGTTAACATTCACATACATTATTGATAGCGTATTTACAATAAATCTCAGCAAATTGATGCCAGTTTCGTGACTAAAAAGGCTTTGCAAAAATGCAGCGGATATTGTGAAACATCATCAAATAAATGCTTGCAAAACGGTCCTATTTTATTTACACGTTATAACAAAATGCTGATTTCTTAACCAAATTGGTTCATTCTTTTCCCTATTTTTTCCCTATTTTTAGCAGATATTGAAAAAAAAAAATCATGGCATTTTTATGGCATTTTCATGACCATGAATAGAACTTTCAAAACTCCTGTGTTTTCCCTGTTTTCCCGGTAGCGTGGGAACCATGTCTAGCACTATGTCACAGGCCTATCCTTCAACAAACTTTCATTCATTTAATACATGTTACAACAATTTACCACCGTTTCTGGGCAATTTGTGCACGATGGGGACTTCAGCTTAAAATAAATATTAACATCAGGGCCAAGTATCCAAATGATACTATAACATGACCTCAAAAGAACATGGTCACATGGTTGTCTCAGTTTAAAAATATCTAATTGTGCAGGATGGCTCGAAAAGGAAATACATTTCCATAATGACATGTACAGTTTTATGCTTCACCTTTTACAAGGATGCTAGGCACTAATAAACGGCATTTCGAGGGATCTTTTTAGGTAACAATATCTTTGGTTGCAACAGGGCAACGAATGGTCCAAGCAGTAGGATATTAACTTAAACCTTGAACCAGCAATGTCTGTTATTAACCTGTACAAGTTTCTAGGTAACTAGATATATTTTTAGAGTAATCAGAAAATAGTGCATATCCTGATGAGACACAACCCAGTTTTGAAATGCCTGATCTGGATCTATGATATTTACATAAGTCTAATCAAATCGTGCTTCGCCCGTCGACAATTTGACATGTTTTATCTGTTTTTCCTCAAACACATGTTTTATATAAAACAGTAAATTATGCATTGTAAATATTTATTTCTAAACATCAGTCTGAAGGCATTTTTCTTAAAAACTTTAATTGCAACTCATAATTACCAAAAACACAGATGTCTATAGACAGCTCGCATAACGTTCCACAATGCCGAATAGTACAAGTATAATGTTAGCTTAAGCTAAAAAAAATAAACCAACACAGAAAATTCTATGTCAAAACAGGGCATAACTACCAAAATGATTATTCGGGTTACTTGCCCTACCAAATTGGATTCCTCTTTTAATGTCAAGTATTTCAAGTTTGAGGTAAATATATTTGACAAGACTGCTTTAATGTGGAACTCACAAATATGTATAAACTCACCTCCATGTTCCTTCCATGGAAAAGTCATTGTATCCTAGCCAAGTATCATGCCACACCTCAAATTGGCTGTGTAGCTATAATAATGACAGTCATACTAAAATGAATAATAATAATTTGTCATGTCTTTGATGGTAACTTTATGGAATTGTCCAGCTACATAAAGTAACAAGAAACGTGGCCATGGCACAAAACCAGGTTTTCAACGATTTAACACAAATTATTAAGCAGAAACTATTTTTCTATTTTTAGTTACAGTGACATTGACCCGACTGGCCCCAAATCCAATCCCAAACTAGGTCTTCATTCAAGCTTGCTATATCCAAAGTTTCAGCAAGATTGATTTATACATACTGAAGCTATTGACAGGAAACAGTTTTTTTTATTTTTAGTAACATTGACCTTGATCCAACTGGCCCAAATCCAATCCCAAGCTAGGTCTTCAAGCAACCTTGTTATATCTAAAGTTTTAGCAAGATTGGTTTATCCAAGCTTAAGTTATTGACTGGAGACCCTTTGTCTGATGCCGCCCGCCCTCACGAACGCCCACCTGCCATACCCCAATCTAATAACCAGGATTTGCATTGAAAACCTGGTTAAAAAGTACTCTTCAATATGCCATGTAGAAAGTAAAAAAGTATTTTTAATCAGATCAAAGCGAACATAAACATTTGCAGACAAAGCTTAAATCATATCTCCCTTGTCCCAGCACAGAATTCACATTAAGATGGAAAATGGTTATTTTTTAAGTTCATCCCAACAATTTCTTTAAAGTTAAAGCTGTTGTAGTTAGAAAATACTTATAAAATATGCTATGCATTCTGTTATTAAGACTGGAAAAAAGAACGCTGTTCTACCCCTTTAGGTCTGTATAGAACGCAGCACTTACTGCGCATGCACAGCCTATCATAGCTAATAAGATGATAGTAGAGGGAAACTAGCTATTTGGGAGAAGGGATTACCCTTTATTGCAGGTAAGTATTTGTAAAGATTTTACTATAACAATGCAATTTTAGTATCTTACCTGCTATAAAATATGCAGACTTTGTAGCAAGTTGGGAAGGTCGTTATTCACCACTTTATATATACACACACACAGGAAGAGAAGAAAGTCAGCAATTTGTTGTAGAGAATGGTGGACAAAATCATTTTTAATCCCTCTACACCAAATGGAAAAGAGCTTCCACTTTGCATTGTACAATGTGGAAGTAGAGGAATGCTTTGCCTTGGCGATAATAGAGGCAACTTGTGGAGAAAATGTTTTTTTCACAAGCTCTCCCTGATAATGCACAGACGTGATGATGCAGCATAGGAAAATATCTGTGAAAGAGATTCTCTTTCAGCTATCAGAGGTCTGGCCGAAGGGGTAGAGATAGTGGGAGCTGAGAACAACAGACTCAGGAAGCCACTGAACCATGCCCCTTGAGACCAAAGAGGTGCAATCAATAACATCCTGCAATCGGAAACTCTGGATCTTCTGGAGCACTTTGGGAATCATGAGGAAGGGAGGGAAGGCATACCTGAACATCTGATTTCAAGAAAGAGATAGGGCATCTACTGCTATCACTGAAGGGTCCAGAACAGGAGATGCAAAGAGAGGAATGCGATGGTTTAGTATTGTGACAAAAAGATCTACCATGGGACAGCCCAAGATGTGAAAATTTCCAAGACAACTTAGATGTGCAGAGACCATTCTATTGGAAGAATCAGATTGTGTCTGGACAGACCATCCGCAAGAGCATTGAGCATGTCCGGTAGAAACTTTGGCTGAAGAGAGATGTTCAGAGATTGGCAGAATATCAACAGATCTCTCATCTCCTTGAACGAAGAGATCAAATAAGTTCCCCCAGTTTTTTAACACAAGACACTACTGTCGTGTTGTGTGTAGATAGTAACCCACAGTGATTCATCAGAAGGGAGTGAAATGATAGGATAGCACAATGTATAGCTATTATTTCCAAAAGGTTTATGTGTAACTGAGACTCTTTGAGACTTCAGAGAATCGAGGTCATAAGACTCGGAGGGGCCGAATGAGCTCCCCCAATGGTCCTTCCATGCATCAGAGTTTAGAAAAAGCAAGGAGGGAAGGAGAAGCAGTGGTACTTGTAATTCATTCCTGCAAAGGTAAAATCCTGAGAAGAGAGGAGAGCGTACATCTTTGGATTTACCAAGAGACCTAGGTGAGTCACAATCGACAGACAACATCCGAGATCAGAGAAAAGAACTTGACGATTTGGTCTGTAAAAAAACAGTCGTTGAAGTAATGGAGAATGAAGAAGTCTCCCAAGCACAGATGCGCTGCCACCATCGCCATGATCTTTGTAAAGACTTGAGGGGCCATTGAAAGACTGAATGGGAGGGCTCTGAACTGATAAGTCAGACCAAGATAAAAACAGGTAGATCTTCCAATCTGAAAGGCGAGATGTCATCTAATAGTAACAGAGAAAGGTCTTTCTGTATAACTCTTTGACATTAGAGCTCCGGTCAGGAGTTCTATATTAGACAAAAGACCCAGTTCCTGTCATTACCTCAACTACCACTTGATTACCTTGAGCTAAGAAGTTTTAGATATCGGACAGGAAGATGGGTATCTAATAATGGAGTTTATTTTTTTCTAAAAATGCTCACACTCAAATTTTCAAGAGCTTAGCACAAACAACTGCTCTCTTCACAAATTTGCATAAGGTTTATGGGCGCTGCCATATTAGAAAACACACAAATGACAGTAACATCATTTAATGACATCGTTTTCCCACCATTTACAGAATGTCATTTTTCCACCATTTACTGAACGTCAAGTAGCATAATTATGGTGCACATCTTTTACAGTGCAGTTTTGCAGTTGGACAGTTTGTAGTTTATACATCCATGCTGACTCATTTATTTGCCTCTCACTTTTGCCTACTGCCTACATTCTTTTAAGTATGGTGAAACGGAGGTCATCTGCGGAGTGGCCTTGTTGCGAAAAATGACTGTTAAGATGGGTTTGACACTCCTCTGTCGTACATTATGCAAGTGCTCCTTCATTCTCTTACACAGTTGCCTCTCTGTTTCTCCAATGTAAATGATTGATTCACACTTATACCTTATACCATATACAACTTTCCACTGTTTACAGTTCATCTTACCTGGCACACCAAATTCTTTCAGTCCAGTGGTGTGTTTTACTGGGTTGTTCCACATAACACTACATGTGTTACAATCGGCTCTGCAAGGTAACACCAGGACAGCACGATTTGTCTTACCATGGAATAGAGTGTCACATAGGTTTCTGTCCCTTCTAAATGCTACAAGGGGAGGTATGTCAAACACCTGGCTTATCTTCTCCAATCCGACACTTTGGTGTGTTTGTGTACAATCTTATGCAAATCTGGAAGGAGATGGAAATATGTTAATACCAAAGGAACTCTATCAAGTTTTAGCTTGTCATTCTTTCTTTTCCCAAGCAATGACTGTCTGCCTAAGGCATTAACCTTCGCAAGTTGTGATTCCATCGCCCCGCCACTGTATCCTCTCTTTCATAATTTGCATTTCAGTTCATTTCTCTTCCCCTGGTAAATTGTCTCCGTTCCACAGATTCTTCTCAGTATAAGCCCAAGGCCATAGGCTAGTCCTTTCTTTGTAGATGGTGTATGACACGACCAGTTGTGAAAGCACAGCTGTTTGTCAGCTGGTTTGTCAAATAGATCTGTGTAAACATGATCTTTATCTATCTTGACCAAAGTATCCGGGAATTCAATTTGTTGCTCATGGTAGCATAGTTCCACTTTGATGTTTTTGTGAATGTTATTACCACGTTTTGCAAAGTCCTCAAGCTTCACCTTCATGTCATCCCAGATCCCAAATCCATCATCAATGATCATCAATCGTTTGTAGAAAATAGGCTGTTTAATTGCACTCAAAGATGTTGGTCTCATTTCCTCATTTGCATATGCCAAATTATTGCTGAGTCGTGAATCAATAGCTACCTATTCTTTCTTGATGAATTGCTTCATTCCAAGCTAAACACGTTGTTTTCAAGGACTGTTTATACCATTTATAATACCTTGTCTGTATCTTTCAATACAGTTGACATTGTCCTCAGACCAGTCCAGTTTCGTACTCTTTTTTAAATTGTCAACTATGTCGTTCTTCACTAGCTCTATGATCGAAGTGTTAGAGTCTGCCATTGCTCAGTGTGAATGAACCTTTCTTTCTTGCTTTAAATCTCTTGGTAACATTCTCTTTGGTATCATTATCATATTCCTCTTGATAGAACTCTTTCAATCTCATCCTTCTTTTCCACTCCGAAAGGTCTGACAAAAGTTTAAGCTTGTCAATCTTATTCCTACATGGTATAAATTTTAGGCCTTTCTTTAAAAGAGAAAGTTGAAAAGATGTAATATTATGTCCAGAAAGATTTTATTTATGACCGATTCTGTAGAAGTATGTAGAGATTGCTTTTTACCTCAATTTCTATGCTCGGTATTGTTTTCTGTTTTTATCATTCTTCCAATTTCTTCTCTTGACAGTGGTGCTACCCATAACCTGCCACTGCTTTCTATTAAATTCATAACCCTTCACATCAGATTTCCAAATAGAAGTATCAAAACATTGACGAACATGAGAACATCAGGTGGTATGATCTAAGGGGACTGAAATCGATGGAACAGAAGTTCAGTTCTGTTCGTTCTAAAACGAGAAGAAAACGGCTTGGTAGAATGCGCCAGCACCGCCCATTGTGCAGATGGGAGCTCCATGTTAGCAAGTTCTAGCATGGCAGAAAGCGGTAGAGACACTTTAGATGTTTTAGTTGTTCTGCCAACTACATCTTCTCTGTAGAAGAGCCAGTGTAGAAGAGGCTTGTGAGGACTGCTTCAGTCTTCTGCAGGAGCCTATTTATGCTAGACCGGTGCCTACAGTCAGACCCATTCTTGGCTCTTCTGGATTTGCCGGCATTTTTACCGATACTGTGCATGATCTAGATCTATATGTACTTTTCTTGTACTAATGAGATTGCCTACTATACTTATCCTTCCTCTTCTTCTTTTGCCTATCCATATATCTATCAAAAGAGGAGGAAGGAAATTAGGAGTAAAATGAGGAAAAGAGGACCTCCATCTATGGCACTTACTTCTCTTTAAGAAATTGTAGCTTTCTGTCTTGGTTTGATCAAATTCCTGAAGTTGAAAAGAAACCGGAGATTTAGGATGAGAATGAACCTCTTAACCAAGATCTTCTACAGACTAATCAAAAAGCTGCGCTAAAGAAGCATGGTGCTCCTTATTTTCACCGAAGGAAAAAACAGGCCAGTGACGTAACGAGTAGACCGGATCATAGTCGGAAACCAGGGGCTATGCCACAGACAGTAACGTATATCTGTCCCTACAGTAAACTGGGAGCAGTCGACTAGACACAGAAGGGAATGGTCGATCTGATTCCTACAACTGCTGAGAATTGTTAATGCTAATCTTAATATCCATGATAGGGTTAGAAGATTGTGGTTATGGAATAGGCTGTATAAAATCATGTAATTGACCCACAGAACAATCTCTTAAGAGCTAGACAGTAATTGAGAGATAGTTCGAACCGGGGACCGGTGATGTTCTATGACCAGAGACCAGTCCTTGGATAACCACTGACTGGTAAACGACCGTAAATGGTTAAAGTACGATAATTCCAGTCTGACAAGTGACTGGTGTCCGGAGACAGAAGTCAAAGGGCCAGGTGACCAGTAGAGAATCCTGTGAACGGGCAGATGTTGAGATCGGTGACTGGTCAGATCCTAGAAAAACCAGGGACTGGCTTCTATCAACTAGATGTAAAAAAAAAAGACTAAGTGGTGACTAATTTCTGTGGTACTCATGTTACTTGTGGGAGACCGTTGAAGAGGAAAGATTCACAAGTGTGGTCACAGAACTCTAACGTTCCTTGGAGCAAGAGTGGTGTAGAATCTTATAATGTCCAACTCTTAGAATAAGAAGTCTTGGCCACAATCCTGTGTCCTTAGAGCCTGAATGGCCAGACAAAAGGATCGGGCAAACTTGATTCCAGCGAGCTGCCTTTTAAGTGCGAACGATAGGCTCTGTGCCAAGCAGCAAACTCCCATTGGTCCTTCTAAAACAGTGAAGTGGCACAAAGTTGTTCCTTAGAACACCAGCAACAAGCCAAACAAGTGTGATGACTATCCCATTGCCCTTTCTATGTCTGCGAACCCCAGTTTGCTGATTAGGAGCTGCGGGTGGGGAACGCCTGGCTGTACTTGAGAAAGTAAAAACAGCAAGAAAAACACAATAAACTAGAACAAAGTTAAAGCAACTAGTGTGTTGGTTAGAATATGAAATATTCAGCAACAATAATAATAATCCAAGGGACTGTCCAGGTTTAGATAAGGTCACAATGGTAGAAATCCAATAGCAAGAAAATGGCGAAGCACTAACAATGCCGACTGGAAAATAAGTATGATATTGAGGCAGTGCATTCATACAGTGCAGTTCCAAAACTGGTAGAACCGTATTCTTTTTTTCCAGTTACAAGTAAGACATAAATAATGGAATGTATACTTTATAGCAGGTAAGGTACTTTGCTACTAAAATAATTCAGTTATCTGGGGATGGTCACCAGTGTAAAAGATAGTGCTGCCTTCACTGTGAGAGCATGTCTTCTATCCAGCAAAACATCTATATAAATACCTTTGCAATTACTATAGAAAAGTTGCTCAGTGTTGCTGTATCTTTGCTTATTCATAAATGCATCAGGTTTTGACAATCAACTTAGAAAGACCTTTAATTCAAGGCAATCAACTTGAAAAAGACTCTTTGTTCCAAGTTGAGATAATCAACCTACAAAGACCCTTTCTTCCAGATCGAGACAATCAGCCTAAAAAGACCCTTACTTCCAGATGAAGACAGTCAACCCAAGTAAAATTCTGTGTTCCTGATTTAGATAGATAGTTTATTCAAACAATCCAGAAGGTCGTAGACCCATGAGGACAATAGATACATGGCAGAACAGTTACAACACAAACGTGAAACGATATAATACACAGTACATAATGTTAACAATAAAGTGATAAGATAAGTAAACAGTAATAATAAGTATGCTATATTTAGAACTATCCATGAGTCAGAATTGGTATAATTTGTTGTAATTCTTAATCAAGCTTATCATCGCAAATATATAAAACTCTATTCCATATGTTGTTATGACTCTTGGCAAAATGTTAAGCCAGCAAAGAAAAGAAAGAATATAACTAATTTTTTATACAACTTGAGCATCCTTTTGATGTTGACAAATAATAAAAAACGCTATAAATACTGCTCATTAAAAGGAAATCCACAACACCAATATGAATTTAATTATTTGCTATATTATGCTTATATAAAAGTTAGAAAGAATTCCACGCTGGACAGCCTTTTCCACATATATAAAATTGTGTATATATAGTCTATAATTAACCTTTGTTCCTGATTTTAACAATAAACCTAAAAAGAACCTTTGTTTCAGATTTGAACTCTCAGCCTAAAAACCTCTGTTCCAAATTTAGACAACTAATATAAAAAGACACTGTTCCAGATTTATAGCAAACAGCCATCAACTTAGAAAGACCCTTAATTCAAGACAATCAACTTGGCAAAGATTTTTGTTCCAGGTTTAGATAATTAACCCACAGAGACCCTTTGATCCAGATTGAGACAATCAATCTAAAACAACCCTTTATTCTAGATTTAGACAATCAACCTAAAACAACCCTTTATTCTAGATTTAGACAATCAACCTAAAAAGACCCTTTGAACCTTACCCATCCAAGAAGAAAGATTCGCTCCTCTTCTGAATGTATACTTGCTAGTTCAGCACCCAATCGTCTGCAGGTATCTTGAGCAGCCTTCCAAGACAAAAACGACTCAGACTGGATATGATAACAGGATGTGTTGTACTGATACCAATGTGGTCCAAAGTCACACGCTGTTCAATGTAGGGCATTTACATTATCAATTACCACATAAGTATATTACTATTTTTGATTTTATTCAAGCTCTATTTCAATTATCATAACTTGTATAATCATTAATCATTAATCTAGCAGAAACTGTAACTGAATACACTCTTTGTGAATAATCATTTATGTCATATAGAAGAAATATGAATATTTAATCTACTTAACAGTATATGTCCAGGTTTTAAACCACTAACAAATATGAATAGCAAATAAAAGTAACTTTTTTTATTTCTAACTTTCTTACATTAAACTTTTACTTGCTGAAAACATCATTTATCACAAAACATACACCATCCTTATGCTGTTTCCAGAAACCAAAGAGTTAATAAAAAAATACTTTTCCAACATTGCAGGCATAAACAACAAATACTGATAAACTTGGCCCTGTAGCCTGATAAAATGCACCATTGCACTTCCTTAGTTAAAGATGCTTATCTTTCAATTAAGAACCTTTTTAAAAGACTACATATAATCTGATTTAATTCAATTTTTTCATTTTCTTCTATAACAGAAGATATTGTGCAAGTTTGTTTACAAACAATAAAGATGTAGAAAACTGTTAATAAGTGAAAAAAATGATAAACACCTAGTACAGATGTGCCAATGCATAGTACATGTCAATGCAGGCAACAGTTACATGTTGAGTTCATTGCATGATATGATGCAATGTTTATTGGGGTTATCGTCCCACCAACATTATTTTAGTTATCTGGTGTCCACTTGGAGCAGATATAGTGCTGCCTTCACTGTGTATAGCATGCTGTGAACACTTGACATGATACCACACACAGTCACATTATCCTGACACCAGTGGTGGAACTACCCTTAAATTTGCTTGAGCTTTAGCAAGAATGCTATATCACTACCATTTTAATGACTTTGGTACGTTGTGGCCTGGGATCGTACCCGGGGACTCCTGTACCTAGAGCCGACGCTACCAGGTCTGATGATGCACTTGTGCGGACATGTAAATAAGCCATTTTTTTGTACAAAGAGCCATAACTCCGAAGTGGCTAAAGTTATTTGGCTGGTTATCTAACTTGGCCAAGATATTATGCCCATAAACATTGTCCCCAAGTTTCTCAAAGATTGGAAAATAACCGTTTGAGTAAGAGAATGGACAAGGCGAATTTGCCATGTTTTGAATAAAGGGCCATAACTCTGATGTGGCTGAAGTGATTTGGCTGGTTATCGAACATGGTCGAGATATTATGCCCATAAACATTTTCCCAAGGTTTCATGAAGATAGGACAACAACTATTTGAGTTTGAGAGCGAACATCGCATAAAATATGCCCCGTATTTAACGGGCATATAAAAATTGACACATTCCCTAACATAACAGTCTTACAGACCAATGACAATATAACACACTTAATGATAAATTTATATAGGAAAGATAAAACAGTGTGCCTGCCAGAGATATAATGGCTCTAATAAGGGATGGGATGGGTTTATGATTAAATATCAGATGTCATATGACCTGGACAAGCTTCTCCAGAAAAAATGCAACTTTATATTTGACGGACTTTTAAAATAAAAAACACAAAAAACATGCACTTACTTTCATAAACAAATGGACTGGGAGGGTCTGACACTGGTTTTCCTGGAAATGAAGAACATATTATTTTTTTTTACATAACTCTAAAGTTCACAAAATATATAAACATTGCAGAGGCTTTACAGCAAACATCGCATATCCTGATCATAAGGCCAATCTAGATCTCCACTATTTGCCTAAATCTGATCAATTCCAGCTATGCAGGTTAATTAAGAGAAGATTACATTTCCTTCTATATATGAGCTGTTTATCTCATGCAAAATATGTATGCACGCTGTGATTGTCAAATCTAAACTTTTAAGCAAATATAATAGAAACATAGAAATAGTAGGTATACATGCAGGTATTCTCTAATGTAATATGATAAATGTCTACAGATCATAACTGAATGTTTACACTGATATGGCCTCATGTTAAGCTAGAACAACTACGGGTTGTAAAAAAAATGATAACAGATCATAACTGAATGTTTACACTGAGATGGCCTCATGTTAAACTAGAAGCAAATAAGGATAATAAAAGAATATTTACACCGAGATAGCCTTATGAAAAGTTATGAGCAAATAGATAGTAATAACATGTGTACACACTGAAATGGCCTTATGTCTAGATTTTATATGCAAAAAAAAAAAAAAAGTTACATAAAGTTACATAAAAAAAGTTTATGTATACACACCAAGATGGCCTTATGATATTTTTTATGCAATCAAAAAAAAAAGTCATAAAGGTAGTAATTTATACACACAGAGATGGCCTCATGGAAAGTTTTATGCAAATAAAGAAATATTTTGAAGACACACAGAGATGGCGACATGTAAAGTTATAGACAAATAAAGATAGTAATGTATACACATAGAGATGGTATCATGGAAAGCATCAGGCAAATCAAGAAATATTATGAAGACACACAGAGATGGCATCATTAAAAGATTTAAACAAATAAAGAAAGTAATAGTATGTAGACACACAGATATGGCCCCATGGAAAGTTTTATGCAAATAAAGAAAGTAATATTATGAAGACACACAGAGATGGCGACATATAAAGTTACAGGCAAATAAAGATAGTTATGTATACACACAGAGATGGCCTCATGAAAAGATATTAGCAAAAAAAGAAATCAATGTTACATATACACACAGAGATGGCCTAATAGAAAGTTTTAAGCAAATAGAGAAATATTATGTAGACCCACAGAGATGGTCTCATGTAAAGGTATAGGCAAATAAAGATAATAATGTTTATACACGGAGATGGCCTCATATAAAGGTATAGGCAAATAAAGATAGTAATGTTTATACACAGAGATGGCCTCAAATAAAGGTATAGGCAAATAAAGATAGTAATGTTTATACACAGACATGGCCTCATGTAAAGGTATAGGCAAATAAAGATAGTAATGTTTATACACAGAGATGGCCTCAAGGAAAGTTTCATGCAAATAAAGAAATACTATGTAGAACTACAGAGATGGCCTCTTGTAAAGTTATAGGCAAATTAAGATAGTAATGTATACACACACAATGGCATCATGGAGAGTTTTATGCAAATAAAAAAAGTAATATTATGTCGACGCACAGTGATGGCCTCATGAAAAGATTTAAGCAAATTAAAACAGTAATGTATGCACACAGAGATGATTTCATGGAAAGTTTTAAGCAAATAAAGAAAGTAATATTATGTAGACACACAGAGATGGAATCATGAATAGTTATGAGCAAATTAAGATACTAATGTATACAATGAGATGGCCTCATGACAAATTTTAAGAAAATAAAGAAATCAGTATTATGTATACACAAAGAGATGGCCTCAGGAAAAGTCTTTAGTAATATAAGATACTAAAGTAGACCCACAGAGATGGCCCCATGAAAAGCTTAAGTAATTTATGATAGTAAAGTAGACCCACAGAGATGGCCTCATGAAGTCTTTAGTAATTTAAGATATTTATGTAGACCCACATAGATGGTCTCATGAAAAGTTTTTAGTAATATAAGATAGTAAAGTAGTACCTCAGAGATGGCCTCATGATCAGTTTTTACTTATTTTAAGAAAATAAAGAAAGCAATATTATGTATACACAAAGAGATGGCCTCATGAAAAGATTTTAATAAATCATGATAGTAATGTATACACACAGAGATTCTGATTCATCTGGTTTTATAAACCTTTTATTTAAACAATTTATCTCATAAAAAAGTACATGTATGCTCTTCTACATACTTTGTTGTCACTCAATCACAGAAACATGTTGCTGTTGAATCAAATGGAATTTCAGTACATGTTGTTTTTTTTAACTGCACTTGCTTTAAAACCATAAGCAAAAATGTCTGAAATGATATTGGAATGAAAGTAATAGGAATGAATTTCATTTTGGTGACATTCATGCTTTATGAACATGGGTCAAAATTCGTGGATATTAACTGCTTCATGGATGTGCATGGAGCCGATCTGCATTTGTACAGCATAAACATCAACAAAGTAAGATTTTATCCTTAAAAATACATACCGAGAGGGGCTTTACAGACATATTGTCTAGACTGATGGCATGGTACATCATTCCAGTAATATTTCGTCATCACAACACAATCTTCCTCTCCACCAAAGTTATTTGGCTCTGAATGTTTCCACCAATCAAAGTCATTTGGAGAGCCATCCACCCATTCAAAGACTTCTGCATCTAAACAATACTTATAATTAAACTCATAAATTATCTCATAATATTTGAGTATTTTACTGAAAGAATGCCATAATATCAGATTGCAGATAACAAACATAACACAAAGAATTCCTTAAATGGGGGATGTTTTTGACATGTTACTGAAAAACAATGATGCTACACAATTATGGTCATGAAAGGGATATCCAGTTATTTTGGTGGTGGATGATCTCAGACAAATGTCTGGGTTGAACCACCAGCACACTGTAGGTCAGCTAGAAGACCTTCCCACAATTAAAGCCCTTCATCCTGACCAGGACTCAAACCCAAACAGTGAGAAGCTGGGCAATCAGAGAAGTAGTAAGTCAGCCGCTCTACAACAGGGTAACAGGAACCCCCTGATATTGGCGATAATGAAGTCCCAACTCACTGAAGTACAACAAATGTGGCCATTTATAGTTAAACTACTCAAGCTTAGAGTCAAACAACTCAGATTTAGAGTTAAACCACTCAGGCATAGAGTTAAACTACTCAGGCTTAGAGTTAAATCACTCAGGCTTAGAGTTAAATCCTTCAGGCTTAGACTTAACCTACTCAGATTTAGAGTTAAACAACTCAGGCTTAGAGTTAAATCACTCAGGCTTAGAGTTAACCTGCTCAGATTTAGAGTTAAACTACTCGGGCTTAGAGTTAAATCACTCAGGCTTAGAGTTAACCTACTCAGATTTATAGTTAACCTACTCAGATTTAGTGTTAAACTACTCAGATTTAGAGTTAAACTACTCAGGCCTAGAGTTAAATCACTCAGGCTTAGAGTTAAATCACTCAGGCTTAAAGTTAACCTACTCAGATTTAGAGTTAAACTACTCGGGCTTAGAGTTAAATCACTCAGGCTTAGAGTTAAATCACTCAGGCTTAGAGTTAAACTACTCAGATTTAAAGTTAAACTACTCAGGCTTAGAGTTAAATCACTCAGATTTAGAGTTACACCACTCAAGCTTATAGTTAAACCACTCAGGCTTAGAGTTAAACCACTCAGGCTTAGAGTTAAACTACTCAGAATTAGACTTAAACTACTCAGGCCTAGAGTTAAACTATGCAGGCTTAGAGTTAAATCACTCTGGCTTAGAGTTAAATCAATCAGGCTTAGAGTTAAATCACTCAGGCTAAGAGTTAAATCACTCAGGCTTAGAGTTAACCTACTAAGATTTATAGTTAAACTACTCAGGCTTAGAGTTAAAACACTCAGGCTTAGAGTTAACCTACTAAGATTTAGAGTTAAACTACTCAGGCTTAGAGTTAAATCAATCAGGCTTAGAGTTAGTTAAACTACTCAGGCTTAGAGCTAAATTACTCAGATTTAGAGTTAAACTACTCAGGCCTAGAGTTAAACTACTCAGACTTAGAGTTAAATCACTCAGGCTTAGAGTTAAATCACTCAGATTTAGAGTTAAACTACTCGGGCTTAAAGTTAAATCACTCCGATTTATAGTTAAACTACTCAGGCTTAGAGTTAAATCACTCAGGCTTAGAGTTAAATCACTCAGATTTAGAGTAAAACTACTTAGGCCTAGAAGTAAACTCTTCAGATTTAGAGTTAAACTACTCAGGCTTAGAGTTAACGGACTCAGATTTAGAGTTAAACTACTCAGACTTAGAATTAAATCACGCAGGCTCAGAGTTAAACTACTCAGATTTAGATTTAGACAACTCAGGGTTAGATCAAACTACTCAGGCATAGAGTTAAATTACTCAAATTTAGAGTTTAACTATTCAGATTTAAAGTTAAAATACTTTGGCTTAGATTTAAACTACACAGTTTTAGATTTAAACTACTCAGGCATAGAGTTAAACTACTCAGGCATAGAGCTAAGCTACTCAGATTTAGTGTTAAACTACTCACATTATTTATGTATCGTAGTTCATGCTTTGTAAACTTTGCTAAGAATTCATTGCACTGAAAGCTGTTATCTGACAGTTTGTCTATAACGAATGCATGTAACAATATCTTACCACTAGTTTTTATTAATCTCTTCATTAACTCATACTTTTGTTTATCGAAAGATGATCTTGCACAACTTAAGTTGGTAAACAGTGCAAATTGTGAAATAAACCACTCTAAATGTTCATTTTTCTGAATCTAAATAAATCATAAGTATGATGGGAATGTCTGCTATAATAGATATTAAAAAAAAAGTAGATTACCAGAATATAATGTATTTGATAAGTAATAGGTCACATGGTTCTCTTAGTTTAAATATAGCTAACTGTGCAGCATGGCTCAGATAGGAAATACATATCTGTGAGTGGTATGTTATACTTCACTTTTCACATAAATATAGGGCATCAATAAACAGCATTATTATGGACATTTTCAGGAATCAGTATTATATTTGGTAATTTGAGAAACAAAACTGTGGTCCTGATTGTCTGTTACGATCTTAAAATGGCAAGGTCAAAAGCAGGGCCTTACCATGAAGTCATATTTTTTGGACACTGACAGCTAACAGGGAGATAGAACTGTCTTACATTCTTTTTTAATCAGATGAACCAACCCATCTCAAATGATAAAACTCTCACTTTCAAGGTTGTGGACATTTAAGCAGAATCTTTGAGAGTGAAAATGGATGACCCATTTAATCACAGTTCATCTTAATCAAAGTTTGCCAACAGCGTAACTCACTATCGCCTTATGATGATTATGCCACACCTACAATCTGTCTCTTGGTAAGTGTAAATAGTTATGCTGTATTGAAGATGGTATCCGACAGGTTGCCTGTATCTTATACATCTATCAACATGTTACTCTGTACTGGGAAGTCTGTAAATACTTTCTGCATAAACTTAAGTAAAATCTCTTTATAACATTACCATAATTGCCTGACAGTACAAAACATGAAAAGCATCAGTTTAAATGTCTTTTTCCAATTCTATAAATAAGCATGATGGGGGTTTCCACTAAAAGTTGATATCAGCATCAGAGCAGATTAACAGGATGTCTATGTAACTTAATCTCAAAAGTAAAGTTGTTATGTGGATTTCTTAGTTTAAAAATAACTGTGCTGAGTGGCTGGATAGGAATAACCTGTTTGTAATGACAAATGGGGAGTTATGTGTTACTATTCACATGGATGTAAGGTACCAATATATATTGTTTTGCACTATCCTTTTCAGGTAACAATGATTTATTTTGTTGCATGACCAAACTGTCAGATATCACCTTTAACAGCTAAAAACTAATGGTACATACAAGAAAGTGGTTTCCTTACCTGTACTTAAATCATCAGAAGCTCTATGAAGCCCTATCCAGAATGCTGGGAGTGAAAAATATTCAGTTTGCCTGAAAAGGCAAAAAATAATTAGCCATGAAATTAAACAACATCCTAGTATGCAGGCTGATACATTTTATAAATGCACTAAATGTCTATGAAGATTGGAGCCGATGTTCTAATGCTTTCTGTGCTGATGGCAATTCCACTGAATAAGATAATAAAATTGACTGTTTTGTGCATAAATTAATGTATAATATCACATTTAGATGTATATTATATGCAACTTAATAGGCTTGCATGAAAAAGAGTTGCTGCCCTTGGAACAATGTCTTGCACTTTGATCACTGCATAGGAAGATAATAAATTACCAACAGTTTATGCAGAATAGTTTTAAAAGGTATATCACTCTACTACCTATTTGTTTATAAGACTAAAATTATAACTTATAACTGATAATATGTCACCATAGATATATAATTTATAATAACTATAATTATAAAAGTAATAAACTTGAGTGCTAGAGGTGTCTGCAGACTCTATAATATAGTTAAACAGACCAACCAAATATCCATTTAATAGGCAAACATATCATGCTTTATCCCACTCTTTGAATTATTAACTTTGATTAAAAAGTCAAATGTTTTATTCCTTTTTTTTGTGTGTGCTTTCTCTTCATATTATTTTTTCAATAAACAAAGTACACCAACAAAAAGGTTAAAGCTGAGATACCAGGGAAATATAACTTTTCCTCACAAGCCTTTCACACTGATTATAACGTTGTTTTTTTATTTTATTTTTGAAGTACATTGTAGCGACCAGTTATGATTATTATAGCAAGACTCCAGACAAATGTCTGGGAAGAACCACCAGTGCACCGCAAGTCAGCTAGAAGACATTCCCACAATAAGTCCTTCGCCCCAAGCGTTACTTGAACCCATGTGGTGAGAGGCTAAGCACTTATAGAGTTACAAATCCGTGACTCTACCAAAAAGCCATGGTCGCCCCCTGACTATAACATGTCCTTGCATGTGAAGGCTTCATGATATATTTGTAACAAGAAATTTGATGTTTAAAAAAACAATACAATCTTCTTTTCAAATGACTGTGCCATAGACAGGTACTTTGTGATTTGGCATATAACATAATCATGGTAAAGTCAGGGTGTTTTTTACAATGTAAAATATGATTTCGATTTCTGTCATCATCAAAATAACATAAACCTTAAGTGCAACATTTTAATAAATATAACACATCATTGATTAATCAAATAAAACTATTACTGACACATTGTGATGTTTAGACTACAAATGGACTCTATTGACAATGGTCGAGACCAAATCAGAAAAAAAAATCATCACCGTAGCCATACTTTTCTGATTTAAAAATATTTATTTAGGAAACAGTGCAATTTAACTTAAATCCATCTACTATCCTTTCATCATTTTTCTTACTAACATAAGAACTTCATGAGTACCATTGTTCAAATTTATAATTCTTCATCAACAGAAAATAGACTGAATTATTATCTTTGCTTGCAACGTACCTCCCAAAGTACTATTCTTATGTATCTTGTGTGCACTTTCTTCCCCCCGACTGCAATGTCCCCAATGGCAGAAAACCATACTTTCAAAAAGGAATATAATTTTGACGTGAAAGAGCTTTCATAAGAGTACACAATCTGTTAAGCTATTAGTAAAGTAAGCAACTGTGCTAAGTCACAGATTAGCTTACAAACATTATACAATGCACACAGACACACGCAATCGGCACACTATTCAAGATATTTACTTAAAAGCATTGAAATGTGGAATTTGGCAACATCCAACTTCACACTGTGATCATAGTAGAAGGTTTATGGGTTTGGGGAACGTAGTGGGTGTGGGGTGGTTCTATCCTCGAGCCTACAGCCTCAGGCTGCAGTTGTATCAGCAAAGGGGTGGGATTTAGAGTGTTATTGACCAATTGCAGCACAGTAAGCCCATGTGCATTTATTGCTTTATTACCTCTTTTCCTGTGACATTAATGTGTATAAAAATAAACAAATCATGTGTCCAGCTAATATTTCACATCATATTGTCATCATAAGGGAGGTTGGGGGGACTTTAAAGAAGGCCTTTTCCAATGCTTTTAAATGATAGCTCAACTATTGAGCCACTCACTGTACTGCTTATGACTAATGTACTAATTTGGTCCACAATGCATAGTTCAGTGATATACTATTTTGTTGAGTTTTAAATGTCAAATTAACAATTAAAGTTTAATTTACTAATTAGAGGTTAATGATTCAATCTAAATTTGACATGACTTAACAAAGTTTTGCTTTTTCTTTATAGCAAAACTGAAAAAAGATGCAAATTTGACCAAACTGTGACCACCATGCTTCAAACATATATAACTTACATTTTACTTAATATGAAATCTCTTTCATCTGGTCTGTGAACACTGACAAGAGTAGCACCCATCACTTCACAGCGCTTTTTGGCCTCATGCCATTGTACTTTGTCTTCAACTTCTTTGAATGTCTGGAAACATCAGATTTTTATAGTAAAATCTGTTTATTTAGAAATACTCACCTGCTATAAAATATTCATTCTGTTATTTATTACTTACTAGAGACAGGGAAAAAGACTACTGTTCTACCCTTTTAGGGCGCCATTGACTATGCAGTGCCCTATTATCATAGTTAATTAGACGATAGTAGAGAGAACTTTCTGGGTCAGAGGAGCTTCTTCCATTTATAACAGATAAGTATTTCTACAGATTTTACTATAAAAAATTAAATTTTAGTGGCACAATACCTTACCTGCTATAAAATGTGCATAATTTGTAGCAAAGGTGGGAAGCCCGTGAGGATGCCAACAAGTGAAACACCATCCAGGGAATTCACTATGTATATATACATATATACACATAAACTTAGAGGTACAATGTATTAAACTACAATTTTCTGTGCAACCCCTAAGGGTCCAGATAGAACATGAAAAAGGAAGAAAAGTTTTTCCATGTAGTGGCATTGAAGATATCCTCAAGGGGAGGGTGGTTTACAAAGGCCCACGATGAAAGAAGAGATCTAAGTTCATGCCATCTAATCTGAAGGAGGGAAAGATCCTGATCAAAGAATATGCAAGATGTATAGTCAGAGCAACCACCCTAGAGATGGAGGCTGCAGAAATGTCTTTAGATCTTTTAATAGGAATATAAAGATGATTCCTGCCTGGTCTGATAGGTTTTACCCTATCCAGATAAAACTTCAAAGCTTTGTCAGCAGCCAAATGACCCAGGTATTTAGAGAGACTTGTGACAGTCAAGGGATGAGAAGCCACAGAAGGAAGTTGACTCTTGACAAGAAAACCAGCTTGACAAAGAAGTGTTACTGGACCATCTGAATTCTACAGAAGACAATTATCATTAATTGAAAGAGCGTGGATTTCATTTCTCTGCTTCGCAGAAGACATAGTGAGAACACAGTCTTCCAACTGAGATGAAACAGAGAAGCTAACAGGAATGGTGCAAGGGATCTTTGGTGGTGGAACGCAAGACACAAGGCAAGTCCCGTTTAGGAATAAGTGAATGCAAAATGGGTCTAGACAGTTCAAAGGAAGAAATAAGTTCTGATAGGAAGGGGTCTAATCCTATTCTTAACGTCTGGACATCATATTAGAAAAAGGCTAAACATAAAATAAAGTGTAAATTTATAAAAAGAAAACAAAGCTTAAATTGTCTCGTTGAAAATATTGAATCATTATATGAGGGGGGGGGGGGGTTGAGTAATACAAGATGGTGGATAGTGCATGTGATCGGAAAAATAACTATGGTAGTGGGGTTGCGCATGCGTGGTAAGGACTGCGTCCTGTATGGCCCTAAAAAGTTAGAACAGCATTCTTTTTTCTGGTCACTAGTTTGTTATAATTACCTGAATGCATACATTATAGCAGATAAAGTATTTTGCTACTAAAACATTTTGGCATTTGAATTCAGTTAGAAATATATAAGCATTAATCAGAAATAAAAAAGTGTAATACTAAGCAAAGGATAGATAACTAAAACAATGTTTTGAGTTTGTGTAAAATTATTTTACCATAATTCATTTATGGTTAAGTTTTGAAGCTGCAGGCTATATTGTCCATGCTAGTAAATAAATAGGTGGAATTTTATTCAAGTTTGTAAATAAATGTGGGGAATTTAGTCCAGGTGTATAAATAAATGTGGGGTATTTTGTGCAGGTTTGAGAAATTGGGGAATTTTGTCCAGGTTTGTAAATAAATGTGGGGTATTTTGTCCAGGCTGGTAAATAATTGTGGGATGTAACGCCCACGAGTCTCTATGTACCTTTGCATGTTAATGTAAAAAGATTAAGTGTAAGATCATTTACGAAAATATTAAGCTGAACGATAAGATATTCTATGATTTGACTTTATTTTCTGTAGTGCTGATGCAGTACTAGTGGATACTTTAGAGGCTGCTTACCCTATAGCAGTAGCTATTGAAGAGTGCCCAGTTTGGAGCGCAGGTTTGGGGGACTGGTGAGACAGTTGTTGTTGTAACTGTTCTCTCAGTGGGGAAGACTGGTACAAGACATACAGCCACGGCATTCATGTCACAGTTTGTAGTCATTTGGAGCCGATGAACAGCAGAGTGTACAACAACCATGCAATCTGAATGTACTGTATATTTGTTCTCATTAAGTGTTTTATTTAAATATAATAGAAGAATCACAGCATATTTATTTTCTCCTCATTTTACCTATTTTTAATACAAGGGGAGCAAATTAACCACTTACTTCATATACAAGAGTGCCATAATGGCCCTATAAACACCAAAGTGCGTTATATGTAAAGTGTTAAATACACCAGTAAAAATGTAATATGTTGTCAACGTATAAGTTCACAATAACCATTGTAGCATATGTATATGTGATTGTAGTCATAAGGAAAATGGCCACAACCCTAACGACCATTTTTTTTGACAAAACATTCTTTGAACAATCTTGATAAAAGGCCACCCAAGGAACATAAACATTAAATACCAAGGCTCAATCCCTTGTAGTTTTGACAAATATCAAAGTTTTATTATACAGCCATATATGAAAAATGGCCATGTTTTTGACAGACCAAAATTTGTTGAAAAATCTTTTTTGGCTTTCAAGGAACATATTTACCAAATATCAATGCCCTTCATCTTGTAGTTTCTGGTAAGACAGTATTTATAAAGGCAGAAAACAACAACATCAGTTTTATCTGAAAACATGTCCATTAAGAGCATTTTCTCTCTATATGAAATTCATCAATGTCAGTGCAGTAAGGGTGCAAAAAAATGCACAAATCTACTATAAAAAAGTGCCAATTAGCTCACTTCCATTTAAATATCACATTCATTTTGTGTTACAAAATATCCACCAATTTCCTAACAATTATCTAACCTATTTAAACTTGGGCTGGCCATTGCAAACGCATGGTGAAATCCAATTATCTGACTGGCTTAATGGCCTGTTTGGAAATTTCCAAGACAGGGCAATAATCCATGGCGGAACAAACCTTTCTGATTGAACAATGCTACTATGATATTATTAAAATTAAATGCAAATAATTTATTTGTGTCAAAAAAAAGCTGGATAAGTATTCATGATACACAAGCATTATTACAAATACATGTATAAAACACACATTGGTTACATTGACTTTCTGTACAATACATCTACATGTTTTTTTGCTATAGTTTGGACAATTCTTAATTAAAACTTGTATTATGATTGAAAGGTTTACCTTCCTTACCTTTTTTTTTTTGCACCCACTTCTCGGTATCAGGCTTCCCATAATTAAGCAGAAAGGATGCCTGCCAGTCGCTGATTATGTTAACACAGAAATCAAAATATAACTATCAGATGTCAATACATCAAATATGATCTATCACTGGATTTTATCTAGCAATCTGATTTTTAGGCATGATACTCCATGTCAAAAACAAAACTAAATTTTGTGTCAAGTTTTTAATATCCCCAAAAGCCAAGAATAATTTTTTTATCATTTATTTTTAAGTTGTCTAACCATACTTTTGACCTATCCAGAGATGCTCAGTCAAGGCAAGCATGGGTGAATATCAACCAGGGTTTTTTCTCACCATTTTATGAACAAGGCCTGACAACTAGACCTGGGGATTTTTTGCATTGTTTAAGACAAAACTAGGAAACACTCAATAGTATCATATATATCAAATAATGCAAAAGAAAAATTCAAATAATTGGTTTATTTAACTTCTTTAATATTTCACTCCTTTACAAAGTAATATCTATTTTTATTATGTGAATGAAGTAGTCATTTATTTAACCTGGGGTGATAATTAAAATATTTTCGTTCTTTTAATTGGGAATTTTCCTCATGAAATTTGGAAAAAACTTGTTGCGATTGGGAAAAAAACCAAAAATCAAACCAGACTCAAAAAAGGCAAAAAAAAACTTACCTCAGTCTGAATTGGTAAAAATTACTCATTGCATCACTATACTCAACTAAACCAGAAACATACCAGTTAATTATACATATACACACTATGCACAAAAGTCTACTGCTATCACTATAAACATCATTTTTCATTATACAAGCAAGCAACATTTGGATCTCCTCAGTGATGACTCTTTATGAAGACAGCCTCCTCACTTTCTATCACCATTGCCGCACCAAAATAATTTTGTAGTTTAAACAATTTTAATTGCATCTAGCTTGACAGGAAATGTCATTGTTGTGTTATAAGAAGTGTGTTGTAAACTCAACAAGTTTATGTTTAACAAGTTTAGTTAACAAAGCATATAAAGTTTACAAAGACAACAGATTTTTGACAATTTGATAAAGTTAGCTAAACACGAATTTTCAAACTGGGTTTTACACAACATGCATATTATATTAATTTACATGGTGGTACCCTAAGTGGTAAACAGTGTTCAATTTTATGTACAATCTTTTCTTATGTCTTGGTTTATACAGGCGTCAGTTTTTTTACACCTTCAGTTTCTTTACAATCAATGATGTGTTTAATAAAACTTTTGTCACAGTGACAAACACAACAAACATTTTTAAAGCAGCATGAGTCTGCATATCTTTTTTAAATATATTTCTTGTTAACCTCTGACCTTCAAGCATAACCTTGGACTTTGTAATAGCACTCTGGTTTCTGAGCATAATAAGTCTTTTTAAGGTAAACATTAGTTACATGTAACTTAAATTCCACAAATCTTTGTGCCAATTTAAAGCCTGACCATCGGTCATGTTTTGGCAGTCAATTGTTACCCTTGACCTCCGAGTATGACCTTGCCCCTTAAGCTAGTAGTCTGATTCATGCACACATTTTTTTTTTACAAATGTAAATCTATCCATTCTTCATAAAGAAGGGTCCTGTCAAGCAAATTGTCATTTATTTGTTTAACTTAAATTATGACCTTGGTGAAAGTAATCTGTTTCTCGTGAATAAGGCAAACGTTTGTGACCATTTATTAGAAATTAAAAATATCCTTCAAAAAGTTAGAGGCGGGACACTTTCTGCGACAGATATAACAATTTGATTACACACACACACTGCATTAAAATAAAACAAATTCATGACCACAAATAAAAATACATGTATTACAAATTATGACACAAAAAATATAAATATAACAAAATATGGCTTAAAGTCATACAAGTCACATTTAAATAAACAAAGAAAGAATGAATTAAATGTCAAATGTCTATTATAGCAGTTTTACTGGTAGTTCGCTCACAGAGCCTCTATAGCTCAATTGGTAGAGAATCCGCTTGGGGAGGTCTGTGGTTCGAATCCCAGTGGGTCTCACTTTTTCCGCTCCCATAACACTATATTAGTTCAATGATCAATCAAGAGCTAATTGGTCTCAGAAGCTATCAGTCTTCCTCTTCAGTTTGCCTAACTTCATTTCTTTGATAATTTGTGATATTACACTTAACAAAGAAAAGTTAAAATTTGATTTTGTAAATAGTATTACTAGGCATTTTGCCAAACACTTAACATGGTCATTATCCAGTATTTTGTATTGACCACAGTACTGAAAATCACGAAATTGACAATTTTCCCTTTTCCACTCCGTTTTGTTTCCATTTCAGTTGGAAGTGTTTGCTGCTCCGTTTCCATTCCGCTTCTGTTGCGTTTCCATTTCGTTTTGTTTGCTTCCAGCGTTGCATTTCAAACGCTTCCAGCGCTTCTATCGTTTTTTCCAGTTCTATCGTTTCTTCTGTTTCTATCATTTCAAGTGTTCCCTTTCGCTCCGTTGAGATTTTGATTGAAAAAAATTTGTTTAATAAATTTCTAAATGTAAAGTACTTCTGGTGTGTTTTAAAAATGACGAAAGAAGTAAACATTCTATGGAGAGGCAAAAGTCTTCCATCCTATATAAAGGAATCAGCAATAGATTGTTTGCGACGAGGTTATTCAGTGTCAGCCACCCGGAGGGTTTGCAGACACTAAACTACCCTTCTGAATCAGACGAAACAACAGGAAACTGCGCTTTAGTTAAAATCAGGCTAGTCACGATAAAATGTTTCATTACTAACCTTTTTTACCCAGAAAAACTTAAATTTCAATTAAAAAACACCAGGTAAAGAGTCAGAGAGTGTGTACGTTTCCCATCTAGACTATCCAACAAAAACATTGAACACACTTTTTATTGTCATTCATTTTCAGGAGTATATATACACAGTCAAACCTGTATTAAAAGACCACCATCGGGACAGGGCAAAAGTGGTCTGTTAAGACAGGTGGTCTCTTAATGCAGCATGGTTATTTTTTGTGAGAACCACACTTGAAATTTACAAATTGTGTTTTATAAGCAAGGAGTAGAGAAAGCAATAACATCAATATATTTTATTAGTGTAACAGAACAGTTAGGCATGTAAAGGTCAACTAATGTCTATAAAATAAATAAATCAGCACATAAATACATGTATGTTTATCAAATATTATGTTTGCGCATTTTGTATTGTGTACATTCCTCCTGGATTTTCACAGTCAGTTTGTATTTTTTGCTAAATCCTCTGTCGTCTTGTAATAAAATTAGTATGTAATTAAAGTATATACACTACAATTTACATGTTATCAAATTGCAAACAACAGTTCTAAAATCATCACTTAGCACTGAAATAATTATGAATGGTAGTTTGTTTTACAAATGATGTCATTCGCATGTCAATTAGAATGTGACACTGGCACTTGCCGTCCGGTCGCATCCAAAAACCAACGATAACCTTAGTCGTTCAGCGAGTCATTTTGAGTTGAATGTTTAACTCGTTTCACTTTCGAATTTCCATGTTCATATTCGTCCATTATTTCACGTTTTTGTTTTGCAATGTTCTGAATCTGCTATTTTCCGACACCAAGCTCAGATGCAACAGCACGACAACTTTTCCCACTGTTCAAAAGTTTGACAACTTGGACACGATCGTCTATTGTAAGGCAAGTTCGTTTAGACATGTTGATGCGTAATGCAACAAAGAACAACTGTTCCAGATATTCCATTACATTACTGTATCCAATTGCAGTTTGCGCTTTATAATTGTATATTTTAAGTTGTTAGCAAATCAATTTATTGTAAGTCATACAAACATATTTACTTTTAAAGAAACCGAAGTCGGAACATGGTGAATAAGTGTCAATACGAGCAGTAATAGGGTACACTCGATTAGGTGTGAATCGAGCGCGGGCTTGATGTGTACATCGACCCAGTGACATTACGTAATTTCCCAGTTTGACACGGCCGATTGCAGTGATTAGCATAGAAGAGCAAACGTGTAAATTAATTGCTTATTGTGTGGTCGTAACTAATGTGTGAGTGGATTAACGCGGTCGCCTATTAGGGTATAATTAAAGCATGTTTGACATGTTTATGTGCGGTCGCTGGACGCAGATCAAAGGTGGGCGCTTATAACATTACAATTACAGAACAAATATGATCGGGCGGCTTTGAAGTGGTCGCATAGAGCAGGTGGTCGCCGGTTAGGGGTGGTCGTATGGTCAGGTTTGACTGTATATATATATATATATATATATATATATATATATATATATATATATATATATATATATATATATATATATATATATATATAAATATAACTGTTATCCAAACACTGATGCTAAATAAACACAATTGCAGCTCTGTTACAATTTTGTTGTCCAAACACTGAATCACCGAAGATAGTCAAATAAAGCACAAATTAAAATTACAGCTCTCTAAACCGTTTAAGAAGAAATATTACTTTTTGATCAAACATAGAACGAAATAAATATTGTGGTAATTTAATAAAATCGGCCGACTTAAATACCATCAAAGTTTTAATTGTTGAATGAGAAATCTTGCGTTGATTATTTTTATTGGATATAAGTTATTTTGATGAATTTGCCAATATGACGTTATTTTAACACCTTAACCCAAAGCCCTTACCTGACCTACTTGTCTTCGCAAGACATCATATCCCGGAATAAACAAACCAGAAATAACTGTCAATATGGTCTTCACACATCCAGTATCCTAAAAAGTAACTTGTCTGTGATGTGTAATCCGCAAAAAAGCGTAATGGCGATATGATCTTAGAATTCGGACAATGACACACTCAACTTTATAAAAACGTTAAAATATTGGATTATTCGTAGTTTTCGTATACATAATAATGAGTTCAAAAGAACATGCCCGCAGCAGGAATTCTTATTTGAATTTTAATCAATGAAAAATGAAAGCCATTTACGCAGAATCTCTGACATTTTCCCATTGAATAATTGCCCCACGCCCCTGTAAGTGCAGACCGGATGTCCCCCGCACTGCCAAAATGAAAAGGCGAATGTTTGCCCCCTCCCATATTTGTTATATGGCGGACTTTAGTTTTAAAGTCTCGCTGAGACGTATTACTCACTACAGTCACATTTCATCGTTAACATGATTATCTCATATAAACATGAACAAATGCAGTTTTTTCTGAAAACAGGCACATACATAAAGTCGTAAAAAACAAACAACTTTCTTAGAAAACAAGTGTGTGTTATTTTTTTCAGTTTGCACATATTAGTGCCAATAAACGGCTATTTACAACATTGTTTATGCACTTAAAACATGGAGTCGCTAATTAAATCACTGTCCACAAGACAAACAATGTGTCATAAATCTGCCAATTAGCTTAATTAGTTGGGGTGTCCGCTCATGTCTTAAAATTAGGGATTGAATAAGAGTAATACTTGATAAAGGTATGAAATGGACCCATGCGCATGGATAAACATAATATTAATTTACAAAACGATATACTTTAAAGTAATACATTTCTATCCTTAAATGGGTACAAAAATAATGTACCCGGTAGGGCCCACTTTAGACCACAATTTGGCATAGAACATTTAAGCAATGAATGGGAAAATGGAGCGGTCATGAAATAAGCCGTAGCCAGGCGTGTAGACCCTCATTCAAATAGTTGCAAGGCATTCAATGGCGGTAATGATAATTATTTCTTTGATATTTATCATGTTAATGGACGTGATATAAGTTCGTTTTTTATTACGGTTGTTTTTCTTTTAACTGTCAATCGATGATTGTATACGTGCACTATTTGGCAATCTATGTTTATTCAGAAGTTGAACTTTAGGATTATACCAGTTGTTGGCTCTTAGTGCCGTGGAGGATGTAATTGGTCTCGATTGGGTCACACCTTGCAATAATGCATAGCATTGTTTGTTTGTTTTATGTTCAGTTGTTTTATGTTTTTGTGTTATATGTGAAATCTGTTTCCTTCTTTTGGTTGACGTTTAATTTCATTAAAAAGCTTTAATTTGTATCACGCAATGCATTCTTTGTAAATGAAAAATACTTTAAACAAGTGTGTTCTTACAAAAAATGATAGGTGTAGTTGATCAGGGAACGGACCATGCAGCTAAAAGTAATTAGCAAAAATTCAAACTCAGGTAATGCTGCGACATTGCGCGCGCATACATGTAAAGTCAGCTGTGTACACACTATCTTCGATGAAGACTAAGAATGTCGATCCAATGCGAATGTTAAGCTTTTCATTGGAATTAATAAAAATATCAGTTTCGACAGAAAAGCAATTTTATAGTTAAATTTTGAGCTTTATCGTGCAGAGTGATTTTAGGGCAGTTTTTGTTTTGACGATACACAATGACTTGGACAACTTGTGCGGTTTCGGAACTGTAATGTATGAGTTCAATTAATACAATTTTTTTATCATAATAAAGATTTTTTGTTATTTCTGTCTACAGATAACATATAATAGCGCGTTAATGCTGATAAATTGAAGCCAGTTATTGTGTTAATTTAAATTTATTTCGTACAAAGAAATGGTTGGAATGTTACTATAAATAATCGGGTGACCTAGAAATGCTTGAAGCTGTAGTGAAAATAACTCTACCGTTATTAGCATTCCATTTTTTGAGTTTCGACTGTTTCTAGCGTTCCAAGCGCCCCGGTTATAGCGTTTATACCATTTACACCGTTTCAAGCGCTCCGTTGCATTTCCATTTCGATAGCATTCCGTTTCTGTTTCAACAGGAAACAAAAAGCGTGTCATTTCCATTTCCACTCCGTTTTGTTTGTCAATTTCATGATTTCCAGTACTGTACCTATGTCTCTTTCTATTGGTAACACTTTGCAAAGACTGGTATAAAGTATTAATATATGCTTTTTTTGTGTGCAAAAATTAACCATTTGTTCACCACAATTTCATTTTTTCTTTCTACCTACGCTGAAGTTAGCTACTACCTTTTGTCACACAATGTTTTCTTATTTTCCATATAATCATCTGAATATAATCTCTAAGACCCTACAAGTTAAGAAAGCTCTCTTTAAATTTAAATGAAAGTAATGAAATAAAACAATCTTTACTGTGGAAGACTCCCTCCAAGACCTGAGCACCATTCTACTGCTTGTGTATAACTGACCAACGTTGACGCCACCTGGATACAGAACCCATCAAGGTAATCCTAAGAAAAACAACCCAATCATAAACCGTATTAGAACATTGTTTTATAACCCTTTCATTTTTTTATTTAGGGGTACCTGTTACTGAGTGGTTAGTCTTCGACTTGCAACATCTCAGCCCGTCACCATGGATTCACATCCTGGTTGGTTGAGAACTTTCATGTGGGTTGTCTTCCAGCTGACCTGTGGTGTACCAGTGGGTCACGTAGACATATGTTTGGTGTCTTTGTCCACCAATAATAAGTTGGATTGAAAATACAAAAACATGCAGCTCTTGAGGAAATATATCAGTTCATTTAATGGGCATTTATTTGTAAGGAATGTGTGTTCATGTGGGTTATCAGAGCACGTAACATTGTGGCTTTGTTGTTTTTTGTTACATCACACTGGCAAAATTATGGTTATACTGGTGATGTCCAGCCTATTTTGGTGGATAAAGATCCCAGACTTATGTCTGAGTAGAACCACTGGCACTTTAAATTTACTGAATGACCTCCCCAAATGAATGTTCTCACCTTGACCTGGACTCAAAACCACGCGATGAGGGGCTGAGAAGTTACAAGTCAGTAACTGCTCTGCCACAGGCACCCCAGACAAATTTGATTGCAGCATGTCAATTAATCAATATGAATACACATGGGGCAAAATCCATATAAAACTAGGATATTTCCACCTTCTTAAACTTTAAAAATACCATTTATTGTTGTTTTTTTTGGTTGATTTTATGCTTTGTTCAAATTCTGTTATTTAATAAACCCTTCCAATAGATAGTTTCCATGTGATGTCATCAACACTGATAAGACAGTTTAAGGCAGCCATCTTTGTGGGCAGAAGCTAATGCAGGCCGAAATCGGGAAATATGTGCTGTATTAAACTCACCATTGTGTTTTTATTTTTCAGTCTATTTTACTGAATTTTATATCAAATTAAACAGCTTTTATAAAGTATTTTAAATATCAAAACTATATTTTGATAGTTTAAAAGGTTAAAGAAATACAACCGAAAATGATTCACTGTTTATTTTGTTTTAAGTTTGAGCCAGTAGTTTTATTTATTTCTGTGTATTAATTCTGTGTGCATTTATCAATTGTAAAAATATTGTATTCTAAAAATATGAATTTCAAGAGCTTTCCAATGGTGTATAGCTTTTAATTTTCGGACCACAAATGAAGAAATTACAAGAAAATAAAATTTACCCTTATATACAATTCATATAAAAATCTCTTGAAGTAACCATTAAAGATGGCTGCAAAGATGAGGGATTTTCACTGGTGTGGAAACTATCTATTGTTGTAATCAGTTGCATTCCTTTTGTATACACACCAGGCATTTGTCAGTTTCCGTTGCTGGTGTAGTTTTTAAACCATAATCTGCTGCATCTGATCTGCACACATAACCAGGTAACAAATCGTCACATGGCCCGTCATTCCATTTACCATTCTAAAGAAAACAGCAAACACTTTTATGGTTTTAAAAATTAATGAACCATTTCAGAATATAATAATAACATAAAAAAGCTTTCACAATGGTTAAGGTTCCAAGTACCAAGAGCATTCATAACCCTTAGTTTGCTTAATACATATTTATATGTCTTTGGCAAACAGTTTTGATCCTGAACAGTTAGATTCCTGCTGGGAGCTGTCTGAATAGGATCTGTACGACTTGCTGCTGAATCTCTAGCAATATATCTAGGCACCTTTGCATATCAAAACATTTATAAAGCATGGTTCCATTCCTTGCACTACCTGATTAGCTCAACTCTTAAGTCCCACATCTAACTTGGAAGTGTTCTAGATATATTTTTATTTATGAAAATCATTCAGTTTATTCTTGTGAATCTGCTGATAAATAAACACATATGAAGTATGTTTAATGTTGCATATGCATGTATAATAAAAATAATAGTCTCATGTAATTAAGTGTTCATTTATTAACTACTTCAAAGCATGGGTTTATACTGGCAAAAGATGTAATAATTTCCTAACTAGTACCATGAATATGTCAATGTGTTCACAGCAGTCCAAACAAAATCAAGTAAAACATGTTTGACTGAATTAGCTAAAAAAGTGACAGGATCAAAATATGCAAAGTAAAACAATGCAAAGATCCAACTAAACCTGCTGATTTTAATCCCTTCACTGCAATTTATGAGCTTCATATATGGCAAAATATAATATGCCAGCTTAGTGCTTTGTTACCAAATTGACTAAATCTTTCTTTTTTCTCCCAAGTTAGTTTGTTTATTGGGTTTATCTTCCCACCAACAGTATTTCAGTTATCTGAAGACGGTTGCCACTTGAAGGAGATACAGTGCTGCCTTTACTGTGTATAGCATGCCATGAACACCTGGCATGTTACCACACCCAGTAACATTATCCTGACACTGGGCCAACCAGTCGTGGAACTACCCTTATATCTGCTTCAGCATTAGCAAGGGAGCTATACCACTACCATTTTTAATGACTTTGGTATGTCATGGCCCAGGATCGAACACGGGGCCTCCAGTACCTATTGCGCTACCAGGTTCGGTTTTCTTCCCAGTTCGCATTGTAGTAGAAAAATATTTCATTCAAATTAGTGTCACCAGTGTTTCTAGACAGTGTTATAATGATAACTTCTTTCATACTTTGGGTAAGAAGTGAGAAATACCAATGAAAGAAAAACCTTTCACTCTGGCCTAAAGTGAAATTAGAGTGTTATCATTTTCATTCTGGGTCCCAAGGGAGGTAATTACTGTGGGTATGGCAAAAATAGCTGATTGATAAAATAAACTTTAAAGACTAAATAAGCATAAAATAAATAGAAATTATAGCAATTTCAGTGTATGATGGATTTTGAAAAAACTTTTAATAAGTGGTGCAATAAAATATGACCATGCACCACAATCAACAAATACATGCATCTTCTATTTATTTTATTTTGTCACAATTTTCCCCTTCATTTTTGGTTTTGTAACTTTTTTAATGCATCACTGAAGAGAAGATGTAAACTTGTCATCTCAGTATTTTCTCATTGTCACTTTAATATATCTATATATCATAAAACTGATGCTCTGCTGAACTCTAATATATCTGTATATCATAAAACTGAAGCTTTGCTGAACTCATATCTATATATCATAAAACTGAAGATCTGCTAAACTCTTATGTATCTGTATATCATAAAATTAAAGCTTTGCTGAACTCTAATATATCTATACATCATAAAACTGAAGCTTTGCTAAACTCTAATATATCTATATGTCATAAAACTGAAGCTCTGCTGCACTTTAATATATCTGTATATCATAAAACTGAAGCTTTGCTGAACTCATATCTATCATAAAACTGAAGTTCTGCTAACTCTAATATATCTATATATCATAAAACTGAAGCTCTGCTGAACTCTAATGTATCTTTATATCATAAAACTAAAGATCTGCTAAATTTTAAAATATCTATATATCATAAAACTAAAGCTCTGCTTACCTCTTATGTATCTGTAAATTATAAAACTAAGGCTTTGTTGAACTCTAATATATCTATCCATCATAAAACTGAAGCTTTGCTTAACTCTAATATATCTATATATTATAAAACTGAAGCTCTGCTAAACTCTTATGTATCTGTATATCATAAAACTAAGGCTTTGCTGAACTCTAATGTATCTATATATCATAAAACTGAAGCTCTGTTGAACTCTAATATATCTGTATATCATAAAACTGAAGATCTGTTCAACGAAAATATCTATTAATCTAAAAACTGAAGATCTGCTGAACTAAAATATCTATTTATCTTAAAACTGAAGATCTCTAAAATATCTATAAATGAAAAAACTGATAAATCATAAAACTGAGGATCTGCTGAACTCTAATATATATATCATAAAACTGAAGCTCTGTTGAACTCTTATAAATGTATATGTCATAAAACTGATGCTCTGTTGAATTCTAATATAAATATATATCATAAAACTGAAGCTTTGCTAAACTCTAATATATCTATATATCATAAAACTGAAGCTCTGCTGAACTCTAATGTATCTGTATATCATTAAACGGAAGCTTTGCTGAACTCTAATGTATCTGTATATCATAAAACTAAAGCTTTGCTGAACTCATATCTATCATAAAACTGAAGCTCTGCTAAACTCTAATGTATCTATATATCATAAAACTGAAGCTCTGTTGAACTCTAATGTATCTTTATATCATAAAACTGAAGCTCTGTTGAAGTCTAATGTATCTATATATCATAAAACTGAAGCTCTGTTGAACTCTAATATATCTATATATCATAAAACTGAAGCTCTGCTGAACTCTAATGTATCTATATATCATAAAACTGAAGCTCTGTTGAACTCTAATATATCTATATATCGTAAAACTGAAGCTCTGCTGAACTCTAATATATCTATATATCATAAAACTGAAGCTCTGTTGAACTCTAATATATCTATATATCATAAAACTGAAGCTCTGTTGAACTCTAATATATCTATATATCATAAAACTGAAGCTCTGCTGAACTCTAATGTATCTATGTATCATAAAACTGAAGCTCTGCTAAATTTTAAAATATCTATATATCATAAAACTAAAGCTCTGCTAACCTCTTATGTATCTGTATATTATAAAACTAGGGCTTTGTTGAACTCTAATATATCTATACATCATAAAACTGAAGCTTTCCTTAACTCTAATATATCTATATATCATAAAACTGAAGATCTGCTGAACTCTAATATATCTGTATATCATAAAACTGAAGCTTTGCTGAACTCATATCTATATATCATAAAACTGAAGCTTTGCTAAACTCTTATGTATCTGTATATCATAAAACTGAAGCTTTGCTGGACTCATATCTATATAATATAAAACTGAAGCTCTGCTAAACTCTTATGTATCTGTATATCATAAAACTAAGGCTTTGCTGAACTCTAATATATCTATATATCATAAAACTGAAGCTCTGTTGAACTCTAATATATCTGTATATCATAAAACTGAAGATCTGTTGAACTCTAAAATATCTATATATCATAAAACTGAAGCTCTTCTAAACTCTTATGTATCTGTATATCATAAAACTAAGGCTTTGCTGAACTCTAATATATCTATATATCATAAAACTGAAGCTCTGTTGAACTCTAATATATCTGTATATCATAAAACTGAAGATCTGTTGAACTCTAAAATATCTATATATTATAAAACTGAAGCTCTGCTAAACTCTTATGTATCTGTATATCATAAAACTAAGGCTTTGCTGAACTCTAATGTATCTATATATCATAAAACTGAAGCTTTGTTTAACTCTAATATATCTGTATATCATAAAACTGAAGCCCTGTTAAACTCTAATATATCTGTTTATCATAAAACTGAAGATCTGTTGAACAAAAATATCTATTTATCTTACAACTGAAGATCTCTTAAATATCTATAATTGAAAAAACTGATAAATCATAAAACTGAGGATCTGCTGAACTCTAATATATATATCATAAAACTGAAGCTCTGTTGAACTCTTATAAATGTATATGTCATAAAACTGAAGCTCTGTTGAACTCTAATATATCTATATATCATAAAACTGAAGCTCTGCTAAACTCTAAAATATCTATATATCATAAAACTGAAGCTCTGTTGAACTTTAATATATCTATTTATCATAAAACTGAAGCTCTGTTGAACTCTAATATATCTATATATCATAAAACTGAAGCTCTGTTAACTCTAATATATCTATATATCATAAAACTGAAGCTCTGTTGAACTCTTATACATCTTTATATAATGAAACTGAAGATCTGCAGAACTCTAAAAAATCTATATATCAGAAAACTGAAGCACTGCTGAAACATTATTCAATTTGTATGGCATGTTTGCGCCATTTGTGCGATCAAGAAAAAAAGATACAAAAACCATGAGTTTTCTAAATAAAACCAGTGATTGGTTCATTTTTCCATGGGTCTTAAATGTAAGCAGGTATGAGAGACAACTCCACAATGTACGATAAAGCGTTAAAGGGGCAATACTCTTTAATTTTTAACTGATCTTCCAGGTGCACACATTCCCAATGTACAAAAAATAATTTTGAAGTTTCATTAAAAATGCAAGGTATGGTTACCGCGAGAAACATTGCTGAACAGTAATCTGATCTGCCATACGAGACTGGTTGCCGAGCATCCCAGAATGTAAACGTGACCGGTTGATCTGACTCCCAAGTGTAGAGATGGTGTTTACTCCTCAGTCCAATCCAGAATCCACGATTGGGGGCTTAAAGAATTATTATTACAAATAACTTACACCAACACAAAAAGTATATTGAAATCTTTCATAAATAATGGATTTATTGTTGATGTCTTTCACCAAAAGTAATTACACAATAAAAATTCTTCTATTAACATCATTAAGTAATTATTTTCATTATCTTCTTTTGAAACATACCTGAAATGAAATCTACAATTTTACAGGACTTTATTTCAACATATTCATATTAATTTACTGTTTATTTTAAAAGAAAACAAGACAAAAAGATGATAAAAAGACTGTCTTATTAATTTTGATCTGCAACAAATAGTCAAAATGTCTTGCTATATATATATAATCAAACTTGAGGTACAACTGTCCTGTTGTTGTTTAGTGGAAAGAACTAACCAGTTTGGGATGGGATGACAAAGCATCTCATATGTATATCCATACTGACATGAAGTCTTAGTATTAACAGAGTCAACAGGGCCAAAGGTTATTAAATTTTTTGGTTTTATTTTAATTTTGAGCCAACATGTGACCAATCAGAAGCTGGAGAATGATCTTAATCACAGGCTCATCATTTCAATATCTCTGGCCATTAATGCATGTCCATTTGATGTACTTCACAAACTTTCTGAACAACCTTCCAGATAAATGTCTAGTCTCTGACCAGGTGCCATTTTTTTCAACAATGATGCATAACTGGACAATTCAACACCATCAGGTTTTAATCAGTCCTATGATATAATATATATTTTAAAGTTATATATGGTTTCAAAATGGCCCTTTTCTGTCGCCAAAGACCGTGTGTTAGCCTTTATGATCCTGTAATGCTAATGTTTAAATGATCAAAACGAGTAACATATAATTTATTTGACTCACTAACCAAAAAAATATATACAATCTATATACATAGTCGATCAAAATCATTTTCAGCCATTTTCTTGCCCATACAAACCTTTCTGACACAATCCACAAGATTCTGCACAGTTGGGCAGCATCCAGCGAGGATTCCTTCGACATTCACCCTGCTTCATCCATGTCATACACTCCTTTGGGTTCTCATGTCTGCAGGTAGATGAATGAAAACTAAAATAGATGTTCTTGTTTTTCCAAAACTACAAGTACTAACAAAAGGACAAGGCATATGACATATTGTGAGGACATATGAACAAAAAAATTTCTTTGCAAAGGTGTTTTACTTCACTAAGGACAAATATGCCGTTGATGACTATAGACAAGCCTGAATAAAAACAGAGCCCAATATAAGATGGGTTCAGCTCCTGCTAAATAATTTATGTATACTGTTAGAATTTATGAATACTTGCACAAATGCACAAAAATAGAGAACAAATCATATAGTATTATATAAGGGCATAACTTGTAGACATTTTACACCAAATTAGTGTGCAGTTTATGTGTTAAAACTCCAAGAATATAAGATTTCTTGATTTTTACATGGTTGGTATGGGAGCTGCAGTAAGTTTAAAGTCAGCCTTGACTGCAGAAGGTTTCAGGCTCAATCTCAGACTGGATCATATCTCAGACATACACATGGTCCAAGAAGAGCTCCCTTGCTTATGCTCAGTATAATCATTACATCAGTATCGAGATAATCCCTTTTTTTTTTTTAAATAGATGGCAGTGACCATTTATCATGATTATAGCGATGTCCGGCTATTTGGTGGAGGAAGACCCCAGACAAAGACCTTCCCACATTAAGTCCTTAACCCAGAAAAAGAAAGTCCAACTGATGCGTTGAGAGGCTTAGCAGTAAGAGGAGTTACAAATTGGCAACTCTACCACTATGTCTCGGGCGCCCCCAGAGATAATCTGTGTTATCTGTCACTAACTACTATTACCTGATATGTGATGTCATGGTAATAGAAAGAAAAAGATAAAGAAATAAGGAAAAGTAAGAATAGTTGGGATAGAACAAAAAAAGGTTAAAATATGACAAAAGAAAAGAATACTTGCTATGTTTTTATTTTTGGTTGTCATATTGTTAAGATAATGTGATGCAACTTAGTATTGTAACATGCCATGTATCTTGGAGTGGTATAAATGAGGATCTAAATTGTTTAAATTTTATTTTCATCAGACAAAATGCTCAAAATGTTATCTAGCCAAGTAAGTTTATTGCATATTTTTTCAAGCTTAAATAATGCTATTTTTTGGAGATGCAACACAATATCAATACCTGCTTATTTTAACATTTTATTAATTTTTTTATTTCAAGAATGTAGGACTAAAAAAAATCTATAGCAGCGAGAAAAAATAAAACAAGGTCCACTAAAAATTCTTTTTAGCCCTTATAGATCATAGATACCCTACCTGTCTGTGCAGTTATGCATGCACAGTTGGCAAGACTGAAGACAGTTGGTGGCCATCCATTTCGGATTGTTGTCACATTCCCCCTCCTTGGCCCACAGGGTACACTCTGTGTCGTTGTCATGGAGATTAGAACAGAAGGACGCTGGATATAACACAAGTAATGTCAGTCGGTTATACAGTACCAGAAGATACAAAGTAACAATCAAATTTTGTAATAACATCTCAATGCTGTCTGTTTTGGGATTATCATCCCACCACCAATATTTCATTTATCTGGAGATGGTGTTCACTTGAAGCAGACATAGTGCTGCCTTCACTGTGTATAGCATGCCATAAACAAATGGCATGATACCACACCCAGTCACATTATTCTGACACCAGGCCAACCAGTCATGGAACTACCCTTATATTTGCTTGAGCGTATGCATGGGAGCTATACCACTACCATTTTGAATGACACTGACATGTTGCAGCCTGGTATCGCACCCAGGGCCTCATGTACCTAGAGCCAACGCTCTACCGATTGCACTACCAGGTTCGATTCTTAACCCTGACTAAAGATATTCAACAGAAACCACTTTCCTGCCTTGAAAGCCTATCCACCAAATGATGATTGAAATTATAAAAACCAGGTGTAGTATCCGATCCCAGATTTCCTAGGTTATACCACACTATGTTATGTAGAGAGTTCGGCCAGTGAACTCATAATAGTGAATAAGGGCTGCTAGGTAGTTCATTAATAAATAATTAGTATAGTATTTTCACCATACAAGACAAGAATAAAAGATAAATGAGGCACTTTCCAGATTTTTCAAAATCTAATATTTAGCCCACATTATTGTAAAAATAAATGACTATTTTTTTATATGCCATGGGACTGAATATAATGAATCTCATACCAAATACAAGAGCATGATTAAAAATATTGTTAAAAAAAGAAGAAGCAAGATTTGCATTTGTATAAAAGATGGTATAGGACAGTTTTTCTTTATTAAATATATATTTGTGATGACGAGTGGGGTGTTAAGCTTTACTTTTAGCATGGATGCTGGGCACCAGTATTAATTTGTAAACAGAATTTGCGGGATTTTTTTAAGGTTACAATAACTTATTTGGTTGCAAGAGAGAAATAAATAAGAGTCCAAACTGTTTTTTTACCAACTTAAGAAGTTTTACATCTGTGTAAGCTGAAGAATTAAAGAAATTTATTTTATTAAAAGAGATCTTTTTAACAGTTATTGTAATGAGCAGGTCTTTAAAATTAAACAAGCTGTACTAACAATTTGCTTAATATTAATAAATCCCTTCAGAAAATGAACAAAAAAGAGCTGTCACAGGACAGCATGCTCAACTATTTAAGTGTGTGATAGCATGATGTAAGCTGGACAGTACTAATTCACAAAACACTAACCTAATGTGCACGTTTATGTACTAACATTTTCTAAATCAAACAATTCAAATAAAAATTTATTTCAGTAGCTATGATCAATAGGAAGACATACATGAAGTTTTATTCTATGCACTGGCTTTTGAGATATAAGCCTGCTACTATGCAGGTACAAAAAATTTTACCTAGACCATTAAATCAACGATGATGATTGAGTAAATATGTATCTGTGTATGTATTTGGGGTTTTACTGCACAATGACGGTTGATAGGTCATATGGCGCCGAATACAATAAAGTTAAACGCGAATAGAATATAACCTAATCTGCATGATGATGTTTTAACATTTTCTAAATTGAACAAAATATATTTCTAGTAAAGAAGATTCAAACAACAATTTATTTTGGTAGTCATGATCAATAGGAAGACAGATGTTAGGTTTTATTCTATGCAATTGCTATTGAGATATAAGCTTGCTACATTGCTGCAACAAAAAACTTTTAACTGGAGCATTAAATCAATGTGAACAGAATATAAACAGATTTAAACTAGAACTATCTCTAAAGGTGATTAATACCCCAACATGGGTGATTGATACTGCAACTGGTAAGCTTAGAATCAATAGTATAAGATAAAGAAGGAACACAGACACAGGTAACAGTGACCTTGATCCCACCCGCCCATTTTTAATCCCAAGCTTCCTTTACAGCAAGTTTCATAAAAATACCTCATTCCTAACAATAATTATTGAGCAGAAAACACTTTTCTATTTTCAGTAACAGTGACCTTGACCCCAATGACCCCACTTTCAATCCCAAGTTTTGTCTTCAAAGAAGCTATGTGTGCAGCAAATATCATCCCAATAACTCATTCTTTACCAAAGTTATTAATTTGAAAGTGTTTTTTCTTCTATTATTAGTAACAGTGACTTTGACCAAACCAGCCTTAAAGTCAAATTTGATCTGTATCTTGTGATGTTACAGCTGATTTTGACATCTGTGAAACCTTTAATGAAGAATCATTCAGACACTGTTTTTCTATTTTAGAAACAGTGGACACGACCTTGACCCCACAGGCCCCACTTTCAATCCCAAGTGTCACCTTTACATAAAATTCCTAAGCAGCAAAGTTTATCAAACTCAATCCTATCTAAAGTTATTGAGCGGAAATTTTCTTTTTTTTTCTACTTTTAGTAACAGTGACCTTGAACCCACCAGCCCCAATATCAAATCTGTAGCTTGGGATGTTACACATGTGTACCCAAAAATTGTTTAAATCTGTGAAAACTTTCAAGAGTTATCATTTTCGTATTTAAGGTAACAGTGACCTTGACTGTACCAGCCCCAAAGTAAAACTCGACCCATATCGTACAATGTTACACCTGTGTACCAAAGAATTTGAAATCTGCCACAAGCCTGTCATGAGTTATCATCCAGAAACCATGAGAAAACGACAGACCGGCAGACTGACCAACAAGCTCACTCCAATAAACCCCCTCACATTTTCTTTTGTGGGTGTATGTTTATGTTGTTTATGTTTATTGGGTTTATCGTCCCACCAACAGTATTTCAGTTATCTGGAAGACGATGTCCACTTGAAGCAGATATAGTGCTGCCTTCACTGTGTATAGCATGCAGTGAACACCTGGCATGATACCACACCCAGTAACATTATCCTTACACCGGGCCAACCAGTCGTGGAACTACCCGTATATTTGCTTGAGCGTTAGCATGGGAGCTATACCACTACCATTTTTAATGACACTGACATGTTGCAGCCTGGTATTGCACCCAGGGCCTCCAGTACCTGGAGCCGACGCTCTACCGATTGTGCTACCAGGTCTGGTCCTTTGTGGGGGTATAATTAAAATATGTGAGTGGAAATATAAAAATCTATCAGGTTAAAATTGTGAAATATAATGGAACACAGGATAGCATATTAAACAGTTTAAAAAAATTTGTAACTTATTAAGACTAACAACCTCAGGAAGCAAACAAGGTGAGAGTCGGACACTGTCTTAAATAGTTCATACATGTTTTTGATATTAAAATATGGTTAACTGTCAGTGGTTTTGAGTAAACAGAATAATTATTTACACTTTAACGGCCAAGCATAATTTGATCAATTGACTTAGGCAAATAGTATAGATACAGATCAGCCATGTCCCTCAGGTAGCTGTCTGTAAGGATCTGTACAATTAGCAGCGGAGTCTTTAGCAATAAATCTAGTATATTATTATGTTTGCCATGTTGTTGTAAGTAAATATCTAAGATTTTTAATTGGTTTATCGTCACACCAACAGTGTTTCAGTTATCTGGAGACAATATCTGATTTTGTATGGATTATATAATAAATGTAGCACAATTACAGGCTAAAAAGAAAAAATAATCAGAGCTAAAAAGCCACTAACAACCTACAGTGGGGTAGATGACTGTAAACAAAGGTCTCTTCTGCCATGTCAGAGATGTGGACCAGTTGTGAGTTGCGAGTGTGACACTTGGTCTGTGCAGATGTCCAAGTAACCTCCTCCTGCACAAAGAGGTAGCACGAGTCTCTGAAGCGGAGCCACTCATGGCTAGGACACGTCAGACTGGCTACAAGGAGACATTCAGCGACAACTTACAGCGTCATGTCAAATTGTGTCAAGTATTTCTAGTTGTGAGCAAGTTAAAACACATGATATCAGGCTTTAATTATTGATTTTTTCTATGACTAGGTCATAGTTTACGAAAATAGGTTATTATCATAAATGAAGCTATTTAAAGTTATGTGTATAAGTAAAGTTGTGTTAATAGACAGATTAGCCCATACCTCAAAGGTAGAATTTAATGTTCATATTTCACTGAAAGCTTTACTGTAATTCTTGACCTCTTATACAATCATACAATTTAGGGATTGGGATTGGGATTTGCCGGCATTTTTGCTGATACGGTGCATCGACATTTCTATCTTATGAGGTGCCGAGGGGCTGAACCCGGTCGGTCAATTATACAGACACCGATGGGTCAGGCCTAATGCTGTCCCCTTAGCCTTGTGTGTTAGGAGGGAAGCCACTACTACCAACTTTAAAGTCTTTGGTTTGACCCTGCTGGGGTTTGAACCCACAACCTCCCGATCTGCAAGCCGCATACAATTTAGACCTAAACAAAAACAACATTGAAACTATGAAAAACAATCTGAGCCACATAATTTGATTTTATTGGTATATAACATTATTTGGGGATATGTCAGTGTCTTTTTTCCAGTCAGCATTTCTATTCCAATGGAACAAGATGGAAAGATATATAATTTCTGACAGCAAAGGTAAATATTTTATTGACGCAATATGTACTATAAACAACAACATACAGTAGAGCTGGGCCGATCGCTTATAATAAGCATGAACCCAAACAACGGCCTTTGGACCTAATCGCCCTCAGGACTGTTATTTTGATAGCAAACCAGTTATCTGTGCTCGATACAGCACTATTGTATATTATTGTCTAAGTATGGAAAAAACACACCATGATCACATGGCCATCATTAACCAATGATACATTTTTGCAGGTTTTGATATGTAATGAAATTGATGCTAAAAAGAACCACAACGAAGGGTGGATTCATGTTCCATAGAGAAAAGGTGGTATCTGGAAAAACAAAATTACATCCCATGTTGTAGGATCAGAACAAAAGTGTTTATATAAAGAATATCACTGTGTTTAGCAAGCCATGAACACCAGGCACGATATCACACTCAGTGACATTATCCTGACACCAGGCCAACTAGTCATTGAGCTACTCGAACATTTGCTCGAGTGTTAGCAAGGGAGCTACACCACCACTATTTTCAATGATTTTGGTATGCCGAGGCCCAGGATCAAACCCAGGGCCCTCCGTACCTTGAGCCGATGTTTTGCTGGTAGTGCTACCAGGTCCACTGGTTTACATTGTGTTCTATGTGTCAATTACATATTTATTACATATATATCTACCTGTTTGGTTGACAGCAGCTGGAGGGAGGATTCTTTCTGTAAAAATCATGTATGGTTAAAACAGCTTTGTAATTTTTTTCGTTATTATTTCTACTGTTCATAATCTTTAACCATTTATATAAATTCGAAAACAAATATTTAATTCCCATTGATGTAAGTTAAGAAACAAATATACATTCCCATTTATATAACTGTTATATAGCTGTAATTTCATGCCCTGTTGATTTTCAAGTGATGCATATTTGCAGCTAGCAAACCATGTAACAAACCCAAGCCTATTACAATGTTCAATTGTACAAGGGCTGCCCTATAATTGTTTATACCTCTAACTACCAATTATTGACAGGGTGATAAAGACTATTTGCCATAGGTGACATATTCTAAGTAAGACAATATGTCTTGCATTCAGGCATTTTTAAATTCAAACTGAAAAATCCAGACAGAGAGATCAACCTATAACTATTTTGTTGCATTCTATAAATCTTGTTTTTTAAAGTAATTTATTCCCCCAAAAAACCATCTTTTACAAAATGTGTCTTTGGTTTACATAATTTTTGCATAACTACCTTTCAATAATAAAATGTTACTAATCCAATAAAGTAACACTTTTTCTAAAAAAGTAATTCAATACTCAAATAATTTTGTTTGATATAAATTTTAGTGAGTGAACATTTAAAAAGTAAATTTAAGTAAATTATAAAAGCAATTTTAAATGTCCAGACCTACAGGAGATATATTGTAATATTATATATGTAGTATTTTTTTAAGATTACTAAACTGAGACAAATTGACAAATATTGCAAAGCCACCTTTCTTCGTGCAGATAAATCCTTTTAGGTTATCGCAATTTTCATCTATCCAGTTCTGGTGTGTTCTTGAAACACAATGGTGTTCATCTAAATTCAATGGATAACCTGAAATAATTCAATATGTAAATACAATTTTTAACTTTTTTATTTTTCCAGTTTTAAATCATTTGCCACATTTGCAAATGTAAAATAGAGGCTGAAATCCCCAAAACTAGACAGTTCTGCATAATTACCTGTCTTTTGACAGCAAATCAGAATTTTCAAAACACTTGACATGTTGTTCATTATGAAAAAACAACAATAATACAGATCAAAGTTGTTTATGCTTCTCAAAGTCATTCTGGAGACAGGAGTATTAGCAAATCAAAAGGAATAGTATTAATGTTCTAATGAAGACAATGGCTCTTGCATGTTATTAAACTTATGGCTATAAATGCTCATTAAATGCAGCATTTGTAAAATCTTGCACAATAAAAATATACAGTTATTATAGTTATATTAATTATATTAATTCTCCAAACAAGCAATTCTGGCAGAGAGATAGCAAGAAAATAAAAAGAAACAAGTAGAGTTATACTTATGTGCAAAACCATTGCACTTTTCACCAAGTATAGACATAAGAAAATGGAAGTGAATCATTCTACTAGTTTTTTTAATTACTTTCCACACAAAAATAAATAAGGAAGATAAACTAAAAATAATGTAGAGTTATGGTTCTTGGGCACCGCACTTCTACTGAATGCCCAGATACCAATTTACCAAGTTTGAATTGAATCTAGTGGTTATCTAGTTATTCTCCAGACAAGCAAGTTCTAAAGCCAGACGGAAGGCAAAGCGGGCTGGCTGGATAAAGTGCCAACAATGTGATCACATTTTTAGAGAGAATAACAAGTCACAGTTTTATTGTTAATATTTATCGTCCAGAGTTTAGCCTGAAATTCCTAAAGGTACAAAAATTGACAGATATGTGCACACATTGATCAGGCTTAGGCAAAAAGTGTGGACCCAGATCAGCCAGATTTTGCCGGGAACTGTCTGATCAGGATATACACAATTTGTTATTACGTCATTTTGTTACTCATGCATAATGTTAGACAAGTCATTATTCATTTATATTGTAACTTATTCATTATGTTGATAACAAATAAGTATGAGTTTAAAGGGAACCGCAACCTCTGTAAACCTGATGTCAACTAGTTAATACTATGAAAAATGATATTTGTTGTTTTTTTTTGTTCTCAATTGTATCATTTTTTACTCAGGAAACAGACCTGTTTACCTCCTTCAAGCCCTGTCAGTGGTCAGAAAGTAGTTTATCAGTAGGTTTTGACACTTGTCACTAGTAGCACTATGACAAAAGCTTTTAGAGTTTAATATCAAAGCTTATTATTTATCATTCAAATAGCAGGCCAGAAAACACTTTATTGTGACTGGAAACTCAACTTGAAAAAAAAAAAAAATCATACTGCATCACATCAGCAGTATTTGCAGAGTGTCATCATTAAGACTGCTCCTCTGATCAGTTCTGTTCTAACAGATAGTTGAAAATACTCGCTCACAATGGGCAATACTATGTGGAATGGTCAATACTGCCAGCATAACCTCTGACAACTCATGAAAGTGTTACTGTTTTAATCAGTCAGGAGACCAATTCGTTTCCACTGTTCATCCATCCTATTTGTCAATGCTTTCTCACTAGCAGTTTTCAGGTCAATTGACTGGTAGGCAGCAAACTGTTCAATCACTCTGTCCTTTGTTACATCCTTTGATAGAAGGCAAGGGAATCTCTCAATGTAATACAACAGACTGGTTGGCATTGCTGACTGTTGTAGTGCAACATCCACAACTTCTGCATGCTGAGAAGTGGCGCCTTCAAAGGCAGCTTCTTTTTTATATAGACCCATGCTGCTGTGAAGTAACACACAGCGTTTTGATAGAATTCTTGAATTCTAGTGTCTTTCAAGTGGTTTCAGTTTTCCTTTTAATAGACTCTGCAGCACACTCACCAATCACTAGTTCCGAGTTTGGCTTGATATTGTACTTAACATGGTAGTCAACCTCATCTAATGGTTTATTAGCAATGGCAGATTTCTGAGTAGCTTCGGCAGTGACCTTCTGAGGGTATGAATCTTTGGACCTTCTGCTTGAAGACATGTTAGAATCTCCTCATACACTTTGAAAGTAGAGTTCAAGAACAACACAAATAATTTGTTAGTGGGTGATCTCACAAAAAAATCTAAAATTTAAAATGTATGCAGGGGTGTAAAAATCTACTTGCCAGCTTGCCATGGCAAGTGAAAGTTTGTGAAGGGCGAGTAGATATTAAACTATTTAAGGAGAAACACATTCTTTCTAATTCCTAATTTGACAATTCTAAGGTTATGAAATAAAAATGAGGACAAGTGGGAATTATACACCCATGTTACACTCATTGTAATGTAGTCTGTAGTGCTATTTTTCTTTGGTTCTTAATAATTAATTAATGCAATCCAACAAAACAATCTTGATCTTCATAAAATATGTAAATCAAAGTGATATGTACAGTTTTACAAAAATGATAAATAAAAATGCTACAGCAATACTAATATACCTCTTGCTAATTTGGAGTCTGGACACATCTTTTTTATTAGTTTCATCATTGTGTCAGCGGTCGATAATAACAAATTCGACTGGCACATAAAGTGGGACATGAGAACTTCTGCATTGGTGACTTGTATTTTTTGGTGTGTTGCACTAGCTGCTGGAGGAATATATGTGATTATAGTCTTTTGTTTCAACTTCAGCTTCTCGTAGTCCTTGTGCTAAGTCACCAACACACACGGTGCGGTGTACATAACGGACACCTTTCCAAGAGGGTATAAGGCAGGGCCACAGTTCTTTTACATCTTAATACTTTTGATGGTTTTTGTTGGTGATTTGTCTGCTGCCACCTTATCAAACTTTCATTCCCCATTCTCACAACTCTTGGACAACCGATAAACACCAAGAGTACATGGTAATTGCCGAACAATTCAACTATCAACATCACGAGGAGAGACACTTGTCTGCTGATGTTTTATAAGCATCCAAATAACACAGATCGAGCGACTTTTTAGCGGAATGAGATTAATTCAACAAAAGGGACATAATCAATAGAAAAGGGTCGTATTTGCCAAAAATCACTAATTTCTGTAGAATTTTCGCTTTTTATCCGTTGTGTGTAGTTTTTGCCGTGAATCCATAGGAAATATGAACAATCTGTAAAAGTGAATAGGTCTGAGGAAAGAACTGCTTAAAATGTCGACAAGATGAAACATTGCCATGCGACAAAATCAGCTTTTCATTTTAAGTATTAATAGAAATCCGAGTACTCTTGTTAAGAAAATATCTGGTCGATAACTGTAGATACCGAGACTTAAAAAAAAAAAAAAAATGTCCTTTTTTAGTAACAGTTTTCATTAAAAATAAAACAAGAGGGCCATGATGGCCCTTAATCACTCACCTGATGACACAGGCTTCTAGTAGGCTCAAATCTGGCATCAAGTAATAAAGAGTTATTTACTTAAGAAATCTTTGGTGAAGTTTGAACCATCCGTGTGGCCACTGGGTTGATAACGTTTTCTAGAATTTTACCAAATAACCTACTGAATCCACATGACCTACTTCAAAATATAAGTAAGATTTCATACTGGCAAACATTCTGGCCAAGTCTGGTGAAGATTGGGCCATCAATGTGGCCTCTAAGTGTTTTCACAGTTTATTTTTCTTAATGTGACCTACTTATTGAACCCACGTGACCCAGTTATGAACTCATCCAAGATTTCATGCAGGGAAACATTTCGATCAAGTTTGGTGAAGATTGAGCCATAAATGTGGTCTCTAGTGTGTTCACAAGCTTTTCCAAAATTTAAACTTAGTGACCTACTTTTTGACCCCAAGTGACCCAATAACAAACTCCTCCAAGATTTCATGCAGACAAAACATTCTGACCAAGTTTGATGAAGATTGGTCTACAAATATGGCCTCTAGTGTGTTCACAAGCTTTTTCTAAGATTTGACCTAGTGACCTACTTTTTCACCCCACATGACCCATCCAAGATTTCATGCAAACATTTTGACCAAGTTTGATGAAGATTGGCCTATAAATATGGCCTCTAGTGTGTTCTCAAGCTTTTTTTAAAGATTTGACCTAGTGACCTTCTTCACCCCACGTGATCCAATAATGAACTCATCCAATATTTCATGCAGACAAACATACTGACCAAGTTTGGTGAAGATTGGATAAAAACTGTGGCCTCTAACGTTTTCACAAGCTAAAATATTGACGACCGACGACAAAGCTGTATCAAAGTGCTCCGCTTGAGCATGTTGTGCTCAGGGGAGCTAAAAAATGTTGTATTGGGGGGGGGGGGGGGGGGGGTCTGACAGTTTGATTTTGGAATTAAAGAAATAAAAATGTAATAATTTTTGTATTTTATTAGGAGAGGGGCTACTACCATCCTGACCCATCCCACGCCTGAAGACATTTTTGTTGGGACACGCTTCTTACACTTACAATCCTGTTACAATTAGATTAACAATTCTGTATAATATGAATGAAAACCCATCATCAGTTGCAAAGTTATGCTCCAGTAACAATAAATTTGCACAAATTTTGACCTTTGAACTTTTAATAGTGACCTTGACGGTTGAGGTAGGGCCATGGTTCTTTGATGCAAAACTCTGTTTCATTTAGGGGAAGAGTCTTTTATGCATCTAAGCTGATTTACCTTTTTTAAGTACTAAACTTAATTCTTAATTTTGCTACATTTCAGTATTTTTTCATACTTTATACCCTAGGTGTTACCTTGACCCGAGAGGTAGGGCCCTGGTTCTCAGACAAGACACTCCGTCTTTATTAAAGGAACACTTGTTTCAAAGCTCTTTCATGAATGGTTACTGAGGAAAATACAACTTTGACAAAAACCTTAATGAAAATTCTAAGTGAAAAAAGGGCATACCTATAACAAACTACAGTCAAGCATTATGAAACTTGTCCTGATAATTGCTACTGTGACGTCAGACAACTATGTTAAGTTTCAAAGCTCTACCTTGAACAGTTACTGAGTAAAATACAAATTTGACAAAAAACTTAATGAAATGTTGACGCTTGCCGAACGACATACTCCAATCTAATAAAACCAGGATTTTCCTAAAGAAAACCTGGTTAAAAATCAACCCTGTGCTGCCTTATTAGGTTGTCTTTGTAGAATTTCACAAGACTTCTCTGGCATAACTTAATTTGGCATCTTGGTAAACCTATTTGTTCATCCAATTTGTTTCCAAATGCACAGAAGAACCACTGGTTGTACACATATGTATAAACTTACCAGAGTGTACTTTATAATTGCCCTTTACTGTGTAATATAGTCACAGAGTATTTTTTTTTGGTAACAGGGCCTTGTTTTACAAGCTAGCTTTTGCATAGAAGGGATGTTTTAAAACATTACATGTGCTAGGGTTTCTTGACATTGTGTTATATGAAAACAAAGTTTGATTCAAATTATCATCACTTGTACCAAATTATAGGAGAAGCTGTTGAAGGAAACACAGAACTTTTTATATGGAATAGTTAATTACCAAAGCTTAAAATGATGATGCATTGCTGGATTTTTAATGGTCTACAATCTTTCAGATCAGCTCTCAGTTGTTCATATGACCAGACAACACATAAATGACACTTTCTCAGCAAAATTCCTATTTATTTTACATGTAGAATCAATAAAAGACTCACATTATACTAACAGCTGATTGGCCTACATAGTGCGCAACCAGCCCACACTTGTTAACTGTACAGCGCATAGGGAACCACATAAAACCTCGGTTGATGTGTTCTGATTATAGCAATATTACAAAGACCTTCTATTAAGTTTGTCATTTTAAGCATATCTAAAAAAAATATTCTCGTTTTTCTTTGCATCACCTTACACTGCTTTAAATAATATACAATTATTTACTTATTAGCTTGGAAATATGCTGTGATATTGACCAAAACATTTTTGCGGTCAATATCAACAGCATATTTCCCAGCTATTAAGTAAATAACTGTTTTATTACATAAACTATAAATAGTTAATAATAAATAGTTTTTATTTCTTTAATTATTATTTAAACTTAACTGCAAGAAAAAAGTTTACATTGTTTACTTTGTGAATACTGTTCGTCTGGGACGAGAATCCCACAATGTGTACAATTCTAAGAAAGTTTTGTAAATGCACGCACATAATATTGATGGAAATTTTGCATTCTATTAATAGACTCGTTAAAATCAGCGAAAGCAGGTCAATATCTATATTTATTAACTCGACTATTTTGGGGGAGTGTCCAATCATATTGCGTCTATTTATAGTTCATGTAATACTTATCAGTATTGACAGACTTTGCCTAATATGTCAGAGTTTTGTTTCCTTATACTATTTGTTATTAACTAATAAGCAAAGTTTCAGTCACAACCTAATAAACCATCAGTTTCACAGCATCACCACTTGGATTCTAGGATCTAGGGTGAACACTGAATTTTAAAGTTTTCTGCCTTGTTGGCCAATAAATAGGTAGGTCAAAAAAGTTATTGGTTTGATGATTTTTATGCTGTAAAATAACTGAAAATTGCAGTAATAACCATAATTGAAATTTTTTCATTGATAACTTATATATAAACTTCCCAGAGTTCTTGCAAAGGGTTGTCATTATATGTTATTTTTTTAAAACAGTAAAGGTACATGGGTAACATATCAAATTCCTTATGCTTTTTCAAATCAAGAAAATAGACTGCTCTAGGAGAACTTGCTGTGCTTAAGTACTTATTGTTTCTAATACCTGATCCCCATTCAAAGAAGGCTAGCGGGGACCCATCAGACCAATGCCAAGATCCGGTCTCTTCCAAAGAATTTAGGCCAATCCAATGACTGTCCAGCCGCCCAGGAAATGCGTAAACAAAACCTTCAAAAAATCAATAAAAGAAAACTTTTTTTCTAAACAAACATTCAATTTAGAGAAGATTGTTGACAGAACTTAAAAAGAAGTAAAATGGAAAAAATATTTTTGGAGAAGAAAAGACTGCATCAGAAGTTAAATCATGAGCCCAGTGTACAATGTAAAACTTCCCCAAAGTGACCAAGGAGACGGATGACTGGTTATTACTCAGCACCTAACCACAATGGTTCGAGTCCCAGTTGGAGCAAAGAACTTTAACGGTAGGAGGTCTTCCAGCTGACCTGCAGTGCGCCGGGGGTTCTACCAAGACATGTCTTGGGGTCTTCCTTCGCCAATAATTAGCTGGCTGTCCCTAATAGGCCCCAAGTGTAATCCCAGAAAAATATATAAAATATATGTACCTTTGTAAACAAATATCCTATATAATTTTTTTTTAAAGAATGAAATAGTTAAAAAGAAGATATTATAAACTTTATTATGTTAGTTACATAATAGTTCTATAGCATAGTTCTTATTTAATATTTACTCAATGATGCAATTCAAAACTGGTTAATTAGGTTTTTGTTGTACAATTTTTAGCATAACTTTTTTATTTATGGAGTATATGGTTTTATAAGTATGCTTCCAAATACATGAGTTTTATAAGTGATAATTGTAAAGAATTACTGTTAAATCATCTGAAGTTCAAATCTATTACCGGTAACCTAAGTTTGTTTCAAACTAGTCAGCACATTTTTTCTTTTTCTTTTAATTTTTTTTAACACAGCAACATAATCAAGAATAAAAATAACAGCAGGGAGGGCCAGCGTACCAGTTGGATTTAGATAATCCAATATGAGGCCCAGCATACTACCCTGATCAGGGCCTGAGAGGTTTTATTATCCAATCTAACCCCTTGGTGGGGTTTCTGCCCCACTTTTTTGGGCCGTGCAAACAAGCTAGCCCCACTTTTTACGGATTGCGGGAGAGGGTGGAGCGGACCTATCACAGAGCAAGGTTTGGCAGAACGCCCAGTTTCCATTGGAAATTCTCTTTCTTTCGTGTCTCAGTTAGATGTTTACTTCCTCACATCTCTAGTTTAATTAGCAGAGCAACCACACCTGAAGCGCTATTCCGACTCTATTCCCGCGTCTGAAAGTTGATACTATCACCTTTATCAACTTCTGGTGGTTGTTGGAAAGTTTTCTCAATGGAATAATAGCCTGAATTCTAAGTTATATCGTAACTGTCTTGAAACTTTCCACCGACTTTAACGCCTGAACTCGCCATCACATCCATTTTCCATTACGTTGAGTCACAAACAAAGCCAGTATCTTTCCTCTTTTCATCATGATGTAGCCCACTTCACTACCCACACCTTTTGAGTTTGACCCAAATGACCATTGAAACTCTCCCCCTACCAAGAGCCCACATTCTTCCGCCACGATGGTAATCACGGGCTTGGGAATTAACCCTTCAACATATTTTTTGTCTGCAGCATCGTTTGAATGACCTTGAAGATCCAACTTCTCTATCCGGAGATACTTAAGATTTAGGTGACCTTCCATAGCTGTGGCACCTTTTTCAGAAGGACTTCTCCCTTTAAGTGCTTCCACACTTCTTGGAACATCCTCGCCGAAACCACATCTGGAAGTACTTCCACGTCTCCAAGGTTCATGATCCAACGGTTCATTAGGTCTACATCACCATCCTGGTCCTTTTTCATGTACTGGAATAGATCAGGCGCACTCTGTAGTGAAGCAACCGCATTGACTAAGCCCGAGTAGCGTAGTCTGCACTGGGTTTCCACCCCTAACAGAGATACTCATTTTACCTCAAGGACGACACTCACTGACAAACCGTAGTTTTCTATTCTGTTACCTCTCTTGTCTTTTACTGAGATTGTGAGCTCAGAGATTGTCCCATGTTTCAGGAGCTTGAACTCAGGATAAGGGAATACGGACGAACAACAGCCAGCAGACTACTGGGGGCTCCGTTGAAGGCGTTCTCAGCTGTGTTCGTCATTTCTAGGTGGATAAACTACCTGTGCAGGCTGAAATTTACAGGACGGTCCTCTTGGGCACTTCACCAAGGTTGGAAGGGATGACAAGGGTTGGAAGCATAGAAGCTTTAGCAACCCTTCCAAGATTCAAAAGAACCCTAGCAAACATTGAGATTGAGTAATCCAGTAGTTTCATCAAGCTTTAGGGTTAGGCTGTGGAGTGGGATGCTGGCTCTGAGGTATTCTTGCAGCTGCTGAAAGGTCCAAAGGCCCGGGCGCACCAAGGTTCTCTCCTTGGATGAGGTTACATACTCGGTGTTCATAATGTTGTACCAGCCAACCCTATAGGTGATCGACTGCAGACCGATCTTCAAACTCCTGTCCCTGTTGTCGATGGGCTGTTGAAGACAGGTCTGGCCTGTTGTAATATTGGCATTTTGCACATGATAGATAATCTTCATAGAGGCCTTTACCTCAATAGTGGCGTTAAGTATAAGGCCGGGGGATATCCACGAACCTTAATGCTAGAAACTTGTTCATCCTTAAGATCACGGCAGGCCCCAACCAGTTCTTCTCAGCCAGCCTGCCCGAAATCTGGCAACAATACAGACTGCCAAAGATCACAACAGAGGCCACGGTTCAAGATTGGACTAATTACTCGATGAAGTTCTGGCAGAACCAGCTGAACTTCGCCGTGTGGTGTGCAACAGCAGGCTGCGGGGTCTCATTCAGCAACCACCTGGATGGACCAGAGGGGCGTGCCATCCCCCTCATTCAGTCTGTCTACCTCTTCCATTTCTACTACACCACTATCACCTAAAAAAGGCCCAAATTGAGTTCATCGAACAAGATCCCGACGTTGATGGCTCTCGGAGCACATTCCTGCTAGATGTCTAGAAAGGCTTCACTCAGGCCAGCATGGAGACAATCAATGACACGCTCCGGACCTACGTATGGGCTTGATTGGGGAACAGGCCCGAACCAAGTCCCGGATCGCAGGCGGCTTCGCAGGCGAAAAAGCAGTTCTTAGCTCTAGTGGAGGATGGGATCAACTCTCCGATCGACATCCAGGCCACTTACAGGATTGTATATGGCTCCGAGTAACATGCTCCTAAACATCAATGCCAGCATGGCTGGCTACAACAACAAAATAATAACTGTAGTGGGATTAACTCCCCTTCGGTGCAGACTCAAGTACATGGCAGCTTCCATGACGGTAAAATCGCCGGGCCGTTGCAGGTGGACTCACCTGCAGCAAAACTGCCTGGCGCAAAAGTAAGGAAGCTGTAACCCTGCTACAGCTGCTGCTGAGCAGGCACAAACAGCAGAGAAGCTGAATCTGCTGCTACAGCAGCTGCACGAGCACACTCCAAGGAAAAAAAGGCTCTGTTTGTTGGTGGGGTTGTTATAGGGCTAGTTGCCCTTTGGCTGGCGCTTCGCTAGACACTCGCAGGCTGCACCTGTAACAAACTCCCAACGGCGAGAAACAAAGCCAAAGTGTGTTCAGCAAGCCATCCGACTGCCTTGCCTGTCATTGGTAACAGCCATAAAACCATGCTGTCAATGACGCAAGAAATAGCAGCAGCAGTCCTCTCCGCGAGTTTTGTGATTATAGAGAAAAGGACTTTTAGCTGTTTTTTCACCCCTGAAAGCCACCCTAACTGTGTTGGGCCAGGGGGCCTGGGTGAGAGAGAGTGACGTCACCGGTTTGTGCTAGAACAAGCGTGCTAATGGTCATCCCGATTGCTGTGATTTTGGATACGACGATAATTCCTTCAGATTTGCTCAGCCAGCGTGGTGTCTTTATGCAAGATTCGCCGCAGGGTTTACCGAACCCGGCTGACGTGCCACCTAAGAGCTTCTTGCTTGGCTGAAGCCGCTTTGAACCGTGCAGGCCACTCGTCCTCGAGGTTTCTTATTCTCTCTGAGATATGCTGCTTTATCTCGGGGTCATCAGTCTCTCTTAGTTTTCCGTTCTCTTAATTCAGATGTCAGTCGATGTTGGCTAGGTTGTTTACAAGTTCTCCTTGCTGGTATGCATGGCTTTGTCGAGCCCTTTGAGTTCCCCGAACCACATCAATAGCTCGGAACCGTCCAAGCCTGATGGTGGGGCTTCGATTGTTTTAAAAGCGGTCTCCTCCATTTCAGACAGGGCGGAGGCTGCTCTGTCAAAATCTGCTTCCTCAATGCTTCTGCCAGCACTAGCGCGCATCACTTCGTCTAGTTCTCTATCACAGCCGTATTTGGGCGACAGTTTGGGCGGGTAGAGCATGAGTCCTTTTGCGGATAACCCAGTCCGAGAAACCGAGTTCATCCCGGACAATGGCCCGACCGTCCCTCCTTGCTGCTATAGTGGCTAGCTTAGAGGTCTTCCATTATGTCTGTTGATCAGATCAACTTCAGGGTGGGCCTTCAGGCAGAGCTGACCCTTCTATCAATCGTAAATTTTGGTAATCCCGACCGGCAGGAGGCTGACCCTCACCCAATCCGTCGTAAAAGTCATCAACGGTTCCTGTAAGTAATTCAGTGGAGAGTGAGGTAGTTGCAATATCGTCCGTAGCCAAATCCAATGGTGCCAGCCGGCCACCGAAGTCTTGCAGCGGGAAGCCCTTGTCAGACATTGTATTGAAGACATGGGTGGCTGGGTACAACACAAGATGTTTCATAGATGTTCCGAATCTCGTTACCAACGATGTCATTGTTCCAGGAACATTAGCTTTCCAAAGTAAGTTGGTCTTAACCGAATTTAATGGCTCGGTGGTTAATAATAATCACGATTATGATTTCTGGGAATTTCTGAGTCATGAGTCTGGATGACAATGATTTGTTCAGATGTTACATGGACCTCTGGAACATGGAAAATGAGCAGGCTTACTGCAACCATTTCTCCATCCCACTCCATTTTGAACTCTTGGAGAGTCACATGTTTTTCTTTCAATCTGCTTTCAGCGCTGGACTTGAGAACAAACTTATGTTCAATGAACACATGCACATTGTCAGGTTGACTGGCAATGAGAATGCCAAATACTCAATCGAGGGCATTGCCTAGGAGTTCGAGATGGTGACCAACAGAGAGTTGGCGGAAAAAACATCCGCACCAGTATGCAGGGAAGATGGCGATCCTCTATGACCAGGTTCTCTGGCACGCAGGATAGTGGCGGATAAGTCTGACACACTGTGGAACATAAACCTGAACGATCACTTCCCGCTAGTTCGATGAAGGGGGTCTTAATGCTCTTCGAGGAACCAACTCAGCTCTTTCAACACAAGAGAGAAGGCTTCTATAATCCAAAGATCTAGAAAGTAGAGGTCACTGTCAAGGGCATCCCGAACATGCTCTATGCTCAAGGCATACGCCCTTTCCAGGTGTGGGACAAGGTCAGAAAATTTATGGCGGGTGGAATAAAACATCACCCCGAAGTGACCATGGTGGCCAAGTACCTCGGGCTTCACGCCTGTGACCTAGGTAAGAACCTCGCAGAGGAGTTCACTCTCTGGCTGGACTTAAGGTCCACTGATGACAATGGCTTTCATGGCAACGGCCGCCGGATCGAAAACGCCAGTGAGGGGATCACATTTCAGCTCGCCAAGGAAGCTGATGCCCGGGGAGCATTAAACATATACCTCATCTTTCTGGACGTGAAGCTCAACATCAAGAATGGACGATTCATATCAGCTATTTACTGAAGAGCCCCACTTGGCAATAATTTGCGGCATGGCTGGTTGTGGGAAAACGCAATTCGTGCTTGACCTCCACTAGGGCCCATTCCGTGGCCGTTTCGATCACGTCGTTATCCTCTGTCCCATGACCAGGCATAACAGGACCTACCAGGAGTGCTGACAGACGAGGAGGTTTATGTTCTAGCTCCAGGTGAACGACTTGTTGCGAGCTCTCTACCGAGTGTTTCAGTGTCAGCCGACATTGTATGTAATTGATGAAAGGCCGCATGTAGACAGTTCACCAAGAAAAAAGCCTGCATCAAAGGAGGAATTGAGGCTCCTTTTCTTTTCATCACAATTGGACTCTGTGATTTTGAGACTAAAGCAATGGAATGCGACTACATTACTGACGAGCTTCTTGCTGACGAGTTGGCGCAGCCAGCGCGGGCCATTGCTCGGTCTGGAGTACACGAGCGTGGCGTAGAGAAGGCTGATGAGCCTGCAAACTCAGAATGACAAGGGCAAAGACAGAGGTTGGCCGCCTTGCCATGGGCGCACATAGGCAGACAGATTTCTGCAGCACAGATCTATTGCCTCCCCAATGAGGAGATTGGCAAGCTCTACGCCCGATATGAGGCTCGACTGGGGGCTAGTATGACCAAGACTCTTGGCTCTGCAGCGCTCTCGATTTACACATTGTAACATGTGACATTGAGGCGGCAGAGGAGCACCCGGAGAGCGACCACAAGCCACCCACCCAGTCAGACGAGCAGAAATCCCCGCCACCTTCAGCAACGCCTCAATGGCTGATGATAGCTGGAGTTTTAGTAGCCCTAGCTGGAATCTTTTGGAGGGATACAGGCTCCGCTGTACACATACCACCTCCCCCATCTGCGAATTGAAGATGGGTGCCCACGATTCTTAAAGACCCGACCCCCATCACATGGACTAACTGTTTAATAATGTCTACCCAAGTAACTCCAGACGACGGAACGGAAGTATTCAATTCGATCATTCATGGCGCCGTGGTAGCTGGACTTACAATCGGCTATGCCCGCCTAGTCAAGGCAACCCTCGGAGGAGCTTACCCTAAACTGGAATTCACCCCACGGGATGTTGGCATGACCATAGTTGGCGTCACTATGCGGCGCTTGCCACCAGAGATCTCCATATCATGCAAGGGATAATCTCCGCTGACAATTGAAGTAGGGTGCCCATGTTTAGTACTATGGCCAGTATTGCACTGATGTTGCTCGCCAATGCGGTGGCTTTCACCGAAATCAATTATCTATTTAGCCTATTTAAGGACTCTGACATCGAAGAAGAATGTTGACACCATGACCTTGCCCTAGAACAGCTTCAGGCAGCTCAAAAAAGATCCCAGCAAATCGATTTCGTTTTGGACGAGCTTTGCAGGCAAGGACAAGCCGTTCAAACCTTCCAGGATATAGGTGTTGTCATGCATTAGTATGCTCTGGTCATACCAGAGGCAAACAGAAAGCTTGATCTCATTGGGCCCGAACCTCAGCTGACTGACTTCTACCATCCATCCGACAACCAGCAAGCTAGAGAGATTGGATTTATCGTATTAGCATTGGAGTGGTCGGGCTCGTGGGCTACTTCTTGGAAAGCAGGTTAATTAATACTGTTTCTGCTTCCTTTTCTGCCCCATATACACAACCTTCGGTTTTCATGGGTCTTACCGAGAAAATGTTTACTAAGATGCTGGAAGTAGGCTTAGGTTCCTGGGCCCTTAGCTTCCACTATGATTGATATCGAGCATAATTCACTGGATAGCTGGCAAAAGGATCATGATGCATTTCGCAGATAGGGTGCTAGCAGCCCCGACTAACCTGTGGGCAACAACTGGGCAGCTACCCAAGCCTGTGGCTTCTGCGTATTGGAGGCTGATCATGCTCTTGGAATATCTCCATGGACCAGAAGCTTGCAAGACTATACCTCAGCCCCAGCGGTTACTGGAAGGGGCTAACAGCTAACAGCGATTAAAAAACTGGCTTTGACTTATGGCCAATTTACCAACCTGCTCCGCGCCATACACCGAGACCCAAATATGCCCTGACTGTTGTCGATGTGGCCAGCAGGTTCAAAGCCGCTGAACCGCTTCCTACAAAGAGGCTAAAGAGGTCGCCACTGCTCTCGAGCTGATCTACGAGCGGGGCCCGCTGCGATGGAAGAAACTGCTTCAAGTTGACCCTGGGTGGTAGTTAATGGGCTCTGTGTCCCAGCTTCTGGCAAAGCACGGGGTTGAACATCCACCATGATCAGAGAATTATAGAGTGGTTCAGCTGGACACTTGCTGAACGCCTGTTTCAAGCACCAGTATGCAGCGAAATGCAACTGCCAGAGGGCCAACGGTCGCCAGTGGAGGCCTTCAATGCAAAATCCGTGGCACAAAAACCCTCTTTGATTGTTCCAGGCAGTTCGGTTGGTATCAAGAAGCAAAAGCTCCCATCCGAGGCCGGTGTCTGCTACCTCTACCAGGCAGGCGAATTAGAGGGTGGCCGCCCACGTGCGACAGACACCAAGTGGTCCCTTAAGTTCTTCTGAATAGGGCGATCTGTTACGAAGTCTGATGAACCCGTCCTCTATTACCTAATGGATGGACTTGGGCAAGGCTTTGTGCGGAACTCCTGGTGGTGCCCAAGACACCAAATTACCCCCCAATTGGTTGCTCAAGGCCTCTTTTTATCGATTGCACTCAAGACAGGTCAAGTGGACATTGTAATGGATATGGCCTCTGGAGTTGTTCAGACGGTCCACATTGAACTGCTGTGTTTCTTTTGGAGCATGAACCCAGAGTAGCTCGTTGTTGCATGCTGTACAACTGTTGTTTTGGCCCTCCTTGAGCTGCAGGATGTGGTCGACTTTAAGGTTGAACCTCATGAGTTCCTTTGCTTGGTCCTGGCGCTTATAGGCCACAAGCTTCCTTTGGATTGCCTTGCAGAGTTGCTGCTCGGTGAGTTGCCTACCTTGGAACTCTCTTCTGGGGGAAAGACAACCCGTTCGAGTTGGTGCATGTACTCCACTCGTGACATTGCAAGGTAGGCCAGATTGGACCACTGCAGAAAGTCGTCAATTATCCATACTTTTTGAGGGCTGTTGATTGTCAGACCCTGGGAGAAGTGAACTGTGATGGAATACCATTGACACCAGTCATCTGTCTGTATAGCAGCCTCGACTGGGATGTGCTTGGTCGCTCACCTTTTGTCTCAAGTCAGTATGAGGTCCCTGGTTTTTATGCATCCCCAAATCGATCCCATCCAAGGCAGCCAGGGAACGCCCTTCGCATCCCTTGGCACTGGTCTTTGTCTGGCCGGAGACAGATTTTTTGTTTCAGGTCCATGAGGGCAGGGTCCTTTGCTCTGTGGTCTACCTCGACCTCCTCATAGTGGTCCGCCTTCTGCCACAGCCATGATCTTTTCTAATTTTGCCACATCTTCTACTGTAGCGCCCGATTCATGGACCCGCTATTCCCAGATCTGCATTTTCAGGCGCCATATGGGTGTTAGTTCCTGACCTCTCTACCACCTGCTGAGCAACGCAGTTAAGGTCAGCGTCCTTCAGAATTTGCAGGGCCTTGTGCCGAGCATGTGCCAAGAGCAATTGTCTGTCCCCTTCATAGTGTTGGTGTGTATGCTTTATATACACCCAACATCTAAATGGGAAGAAGGCTCATGGAGCACAGTCCCTCTGGGCCGGTGAGGGTAGTGGGCTATCCCCAGAGGGCTATTTTTTTGGGCCGAGCAGGGGTCAGCATAGTACCCTGATAGAGGTTTCACAATCCTATCTAACTGCCTGGCGGCACATTCTGCCAAACCTTGCTCTGTGATAGGTACGCCCCACCCTCTCCCGCAACCCGTAAAAAGTGGGGCTAGCTTGTTTGCTCGGCCCAAAAAAGTGGGGCAGAAACCCCTCCAAGGGATTAGATTGGATAATGGAACCTCCCAGGCTCTGATCAGGGTGGTATCCTGGGCCGCATATTGGATTATCTAAATCCAACTGGATTGCAGGCCCTCCCTGCTACTAAAATATTAAAATTTATTTACATTACCATAATTTTAGGCCATTTGGAGCTGTTTTATAAGCATTTTTTCCAGTAAGAATGAATCCTTATATAAACTGAGAAATCACCAGTATGAGCTACTGAGCAAAAAATTAGTATGCATTACATAGATTTTTAGCAGACTTAAGAGTCATAATCTTGACAAGTCAGGGTTCAATATCAAACAAATACTTAAAAACTGTTAGTGACAAACACTTACTAACTATAGCGATAGCTTGTACTATGTTGTCTATGCTGGCAAGATCTCCTCCATAATCCAGGCAGGTACGTCTTGCTTCCTTCCAGGTAACCCGGTTTGGGTCATATAAGGCATAGAAGTCCTCAACGATACGAGTCCACTTGCGAGCACCGGGTAAATCTGGGATTTATTTTGTATAAAAATATAAATCTAAATAATATATAATTATAACACGACCAACAAAATACACTTTTTAAACATAGAAAGATTGTTCTGTGCATTATTACCAGATTTATGTACAGTAAAAGTGTTGACTAATGCCAGGGTTTTCAGGTAATGTTATAAAAAATGATCCAATTTTTATACAGTTATAACTCGTCTCAACGTTCACCGGACCCGAATGAAAAAGTCGACACAGAAAAACTTCGATAAAAAAATTCTTACTTGAATTCACTGTCAGCATTTTGTGTATGTATAAGATTTACCCTCTTCTAATATTTACATTTCATATTAAGTTAATATATGACATGGAAGAAATATTCAACTTTTTATATTTAATTTCATCAAACATCGTCATTTCACACAAAAAAAACAACAGTACGTTTGATGATAAACTGTACATAATATACAATGTACATAATATACAATGTATATAACAGTGACTTCTCTCCATGTTTTGTAAGCCATTTTGGAAGTGATGTAAAAGTCAGAATTACCAGGCATCAAATAACAGTGGTCATGTTTAATAATTCACTTGTAGTAAAGGTTGGTATGATTGAATTCAATTAGGGAAATCAAACATGAGCTGCTCTAACAAGTAATAACATTAGCCAGAGCATCTGAAAGCAAGCTGACAGAGCAAACTTCTTGTGAAGTCGCCAATCCACTTAAGAAAATTCACACATTGACACACAGTGACACAACTTTGAGTCACGAGTGGATGACAGCAGGTGTAAAATGGCAACTGGGAATCAGAAAATAGTTTGATATATTGAAAATGTTGACAGTTAAAATATCAATAGATAAATGCTTAAATTATATAAAGAAGACAAAAAAATGGGACTATTTAAAAAGGTCGTTATATTGAGAATATTGACATTACCAAAGTCGTGAAGATAACTGGCTATATTACAGTTCTTATATAATATTTATTTCTTGCTTATGCATTGAAAATCAACATTTAGGAATTTCTTACCTGTAAGCATACAAAAGGTAATGTATTTTATAACCATAATAACAAATGAAGACATCTGTCATTTGGTGACATCAAAAATACAAAGGAAGTAAATAAAAAAAGGATAATAAATTAAACCACCACAATTGTTACCCTTCTCTTATTTAACTCTTAAATAAATGTATTAAAATGGAAATAGATTTTGGTTTTGCGTGATATGTCCCATTATAATGCACAAGCACTAAGGGTTTTCCTTCATGATTAGACGACTGTACAGCTGAATGAATTATTATTTTGTGAAATATCTTGCAAGACTGTAAGATATTTCCTAAAAAATACATCATTCGTAACTTTTTATAAGCTGTTTGTTTCAGTTTTTAGGTATAAGGTGTACGCTCTACATAGCAAGAAAAAAAAAACCCAGAGTATTTTTACGCTCTACACAGCAAGAAAAAAAACCCAGAGTATTTAGCATGGGTTTTTAACAAAATGTAGCAGGCTAAGGGTTAAAAGGTGAGTCATTTGAGTTAATATATAGGTAATACATTCACCAGTCTAATTGTACACTGAAAATGTCTATGTAAAAAGTCACTTAAATTATTTAAGTTCATTAAACATTTGACATAAATGGTAAATACACTATAAAATATTAATACCCTTTATACTTTAGTCAGTTTTGTTTGTTTTTGAAATACATTGCAGTGACCAATTATGATCATTAGAGCAATGTCCAGCTGTTTTGGTGGAGGAAAACCCCTGACAAATGTCAGGGTAGAACATCCAGCACACCGCAAGTCAGCTGGAAGACCTTTTCACATTAAGTCCTTTGCCCCAAATGAGAATCGAACCCACAAGGTGAGAGGCTAAGCAGACAGAGGAGTTACAAATCGGCAACTCTACCTCTACCCCAATACTAAAGTCTAACAATTTAAAAAGAGAATCTGAATATTCATTAAAAACTGACTATATTAAACAAGTTGGATGAAACAAGACAAAACTTTGGTTTTGTCATATCATAGCTATTAACAGTAGATTTTAGCTATGTCCATATTTACTAGGCTTATAAACTACACTTGCTCAAATTTGTGAAGAGCCAGATATTAGAAGTGAGCTGTTGAAAATTGAAAATTACTTGTTTGACAAAATTAAAAAATGGGCTGTCAGTTAACCTTATGTTTTATGTATGAAAACTGTAAATCTTTTCATTTATATTTGTTGTTCTGCAAATACATGTCTGTGTTATTTTCTGAACATCATCCAACATTTAAAGTGCATATGTTGTATTTGTTAATTACTTAAATTTGCTTTGTCATTTGTTTTGTGTAGTTAAAAAATATTTTATGCTACTTAACAAAGTTAAAGAAACACAGTATCTTCGTGCAAACTTAGAAAAAAGTAATATCTTACCAATTGTTGTTGTCAAAGATTTAGTAGTTATTGGTGTAAGATCAGCAACTGAAGAAAGTACAATATCTGTATTAACATATAGGTTCATCTGATAATGCTTAAATATAAGAACATATTCCTGTCTTTAGAAAGTGCTATACATTAATTTATGTATAACTAGTCACATTATCATCATCATCATCATCATCATTATCATCACAATTATCAAATGCTCCTCCACCAACATGGCAACTATCACCATCGCCATCATCTGGCAGTACATCTTGGATTCAACAAAAGAGAAAGCTATGCTTTCAGGAGATCTTCCATGCTGTGTGTCTGGGTGTGTCTTCTGACCTGAAGTGTGTCTGGGTGGGTCTGCTGACATGAAGTGTGTCTGGGTGGGTGTGCTGACCTGAAGTGTGTCTGGGTGGGTCTGCTGACCTGAAGTGTGTTGAAGTGTGTCTGGGTAGGTCTGCTGACCTAAAGTGTGTTTGGGTAGGTCTGCTGACCTGAAGTGTCTGGTGCTGACCTGAAGTGTCTGGGTAGGTCTGCTGACCTGAAGTGTCTGGGTAGGGTCTGCTGACCTGAAGTATGTTTGGGTAGGGCTGCTGACCTGAAGTGTCTGGGTGGGTCTGCTGACCTGAAGTGTATGGGTGGGTCTGCTGACCTGAAGTGTCTGGGTGGGTCTGCTGACCTGAAGTGTGTCTGGGTAGGTCTGCTGACCTGAAGTGTGTCTGGGTGGGTCTGCTGACCTGAAGTGTATCTGGGTAGGTCTGCTGACCTGAAGTATGCCTGGGTGGGTCTGCTGACCTGAAGTATGTTTGGGTAGGGCTGCTGACCTGAAGTGTCTGGGTGGGTCTGCTGACATGAAGTGTCTGGGTGGGTCTGCTGATATGAAGTGTCTGGGTGGGTCTGCTGACCTGAAGTGTGTCTGGGTGGGTCTGCTGACCTGAAGTGTCTGGGTAGGTCTGCTGACCTGAAGTGTGTCTGGGTAGGTCTGCTGACATGAAGTGTCTGGGTGGGTCTGCTGACCTGAAGTGTGACTGGGTAGGTCTGCTGACATGAAGTGTGTCTGGGTGGGTCTGCTGACCTGAAGTGTGTCTGGGTAGGTCTGCTGACCTGAAGTGTGTCTGGGTAGGTCTGCTGACCTGAAGTGTCTGGGTAGGTCTGCTGACCTGAAGTATGTCTGGGTAGGGCTGCTGACCTGAAGTGTCTGGGTGGGTCTGCTGACATGAAGTGTCTGGGTAGGTCTGCTGACCTGAAGTGTCTGGGTGGGTCTGCTGACCTGAAGTGTGTCTGGGTAGGTCTGCTGACCTGAAGTGTGTCTGGGTAGGTCTGCTGACCTGAAGTGTCTGGGTAGGTCTGCTGACATAAAGTGTCTGGGTGGGTCTGCTGACATGAAGGGTGTCTGGGTGGGTCTGCTGACCTGAAGTGTCTGGGTAGGTCTGCTGACATGAAGTGTCTGGGTGGGTCTGCTGACCTGAAGTATGTCTGGGTAGGTCTGCTGACCTGAAGTATGCCTGGGTAGGTGTGCTGACATGAAGTGTCTGGGTGGGTCTGCTGACATGAAGTGTCTGGGTGGGTCTGCTGACATGAAGTGTGTCTGGGTGGGTCTGCTGACCTGAAGTGTCTGGGTAGGTCTGCTGACATGAAGTGTCTGGGTGGGTCTGCTGACCTGAAGTGTGTCTGGGTAGGTCTGCTGACATGAAGTGTGTCTGGGTGGGTCTGCTGACCTGAAGTGTGTCTGGGTAGGTCTGCTGACCTGAAGTGTGTCTTGGTAGGTCTGCTGACCTGAAGTGTCTGGGTAGGTCTGCTGACCTGAAGTATGTCTGGGTAGGGCTGCTGACCTGAAGTGTCTGGGTGGGTCTGCTGGCATGAAGTGTCTGGGTAGGTCTGCTGACCTGAAGTGTCTGGGTGGGTCTGCTGACCTGAAGTGTGTCTGGGTAGGTCTGCTGACCAGAAGTGTGTCTGGGTAGGTCTGCTGACCTGAAGTGTCTGGGTAGGTCTGCTGACCTGAAGTGTCTGGGTAGGTCTGCTGACATGAAGTGTCTGGGTGGGTCTGCTGACATGAAGTGTGTCTGGGTGGGTCTGCTGACCTGAAGTGTCTGGGTAGGTCTGCTGACATGAAGTGTCTGGGTGGGTCTGCTGACCTGAAGTATGTCTGGGTAGGTCTGCTGACATGAAGTGTCTAGGTAGGTCTGCTGACCTGAAGTGTGTCTGGGTAGGTCTGCTGACATAAAGTGTCTGGGTGGGTCTGCTGACCTGAAGTGTGTCTGGGTAGGTCTGCTGACCTGTAGTGTGTCTGGGTAGGTCTGCTGACCTGAAGTGTCTGGGTAGGTCTGCTGACCTGAAGTATGTCTGGGTAGGGCTGCTGACCTGAAGTGTCTGGGTGGGTCTGCTGACATGAAGTGTCTGGGTAGGTCTGCTGACCTGAAGTGTCTGGGTGGGTCTGCTGACCTGAAGTATGTCTGGGTAGGTCTGCTGACCTGAAGTGTGTCTGGGTAGGTCTGCTGACCTGAAGTGTGTCTGGGTATGTCTGCTGACCTGAAGTGTGTCTGGGTAGGTCTGCTGACCTGAAGTGTCTAGGTAGGTCTGCTGACCTGAAGTGTGTCTGGGTTGGTCTGCTGACCTGAAGTGTGTCTGGGTAGGTCTGCTGACCTGAAGTGTCTGGGTGGGTCTGCTGACATGAAGTGTCTGGGTAGGTCTGCTGACATGTAGTGTCTGGGTGGGTCTGCTGACATGAAGTGTCTGGGTAGGTCTGCTGACATAGTGTCTGGGTGGGTCTGCTGACCTGAAGTGTGTCTGGGTAGGTCTGCTGACCTGAAGTGTGTCTGGGTAGGTCTGCTGACCTGAAATGTCTGGGTGGGTCTGCTGACCTGAAGTGTGTCTGGGTTGGTCTGCTGACCTGATGTGTGCTGAAGTGTGTCTGGGTAGGTCTGCTGACCTGAAGTGTGTCTGGGTGTGTCTGCTGATCTGAAGTGTGTCTGGGTAGGTCTGCTGACATGAAGTGTCTGGGTGGGTCTGCTGACCTGAAGTGTGTCTGGGTAGGTCTGCTGACCTGAAGTGTGTCTGGGTAGGTCTGCTGACATGAAGTGTCTGGGTAGGTCTGCTGACCTGAAGTGTGTCTGGGTAGGTCTGCTGACCTGAAGTGTCTGGGTGGGTCTGCTGACCTGAAGTGTGTCTGGGTGGGTCTGCTGACATGCTGTGTGTCTGGGTGTGTCTTCTGACCTTAAGTGTGTCTGGGTAGGGCTGCTGACCTGAAGTGTGTCTGGGTAGGGCTGCTGACCTGAAGTGTGTCTGGGTAGGGCTGCTGACCTGAAGTGTGTCTGGGTAGGTCTGCTGACATGAAGTGTCTGGGTAGGTCTGCTGACCTGAAGTGTGTCTGGGTAGGTCTGCTGACCGGAAGTGTGTCTGGGTAGGTCTGCTGACCTGAAGTTTCTGGGTGGGTCTGCTGACATGAAGTGTGTCTGGGTGGGTCTGCTGACATGAAGTGTCTGGGTAGGTCTGCTGACCTGAAGTGTGTCTTGGTAGGTCTGCTGACCTGAAGTGTCTGGGTGGGTCTGCTGACCTGAAGTGTGTATGGGTGGGTCTGCTGACCTGAAGTGTCTGCTGACATGAAGTGTGTCTTGGTGGGTCTGCTGACATGACGTGTCTGGGTAAGGCTGCTGACCTGAAGTGTGTCTGGGTAGGTCTGCTGACCTGCAATGTGCCTGTGGTTCTACTCAGGCATTTATCTTGGTTTCTCCTCTACTGGTTATAGCTGGGAGCAAAAGATCAGAAAGATCTGTATCATAATTTAATATAATCACTACTTCTTACCTGTTGTAGGGACTGTGGCTGTCACAGAAGGTTTACTTGCACTGGGCACCGATAGAGTAGTTGCCAACAGTTTGGTTGCTTTGGAAACACCAAAGAACAAAAGTGTAAACACTTATGATACTGCATTAATAAAGAGTAGAAAATCATTGTTATTTTCTAATAACTACATGCAAAAATAAGTACATATTGCAAAAAAATCAGTAAAAATGCAGATCCTGATCAGACAACTCCTGGTGGGAGCTGCATGGCTTAGGTCTGGATCTTCACCATTGTCTAAACCTAAGCATTTCGTGCTCAGTAGGCTTAAAGTTAAAGATATCCACTGACTTAATTACAATATAAAATAAAAATATACAATTATACAATTAAATATTAAAGCATACTGGAGACAGTTTAGCACATAGCTGTTAAGGGCTGGGTAATTGATAAAACCAACATGTATTTGGTAGATTTAAACAGGATATCTCAATTTGTGATTCATAAGACAGTATTAGAGTGCATTGTGAATTTATTGACATTTAGGGTACTTGTTAGTTTGCAAATTTTGATGATATACAACACAGCATTTCTTATGCCTAAAATAACCTTTCAAATACTTGTATTTCAGATTTCTAATGCCTAAGTTAAACTTTCAAATACCTGTATTTCACACAACCTAAAAGATTTTTATTTTATTTTGCCAGCCAGATAATACATTAGTAATAAGTGGTGAAGACTAGATCCAGTTTCAATGTCACCAAACCAAATTTTACATTTCAATCGAAACAAAAGAATAAGCTATCACTACAAGTCAGTCAAAGGGACTTCCACAGAGCCTTACGATGGACATTTCTGTGATTTTGATTAACTCCTCAACTTATTTTCATTTTGACCAATTTAGTTCATCTTTACCTCAAGCAAATGTCAGAGATTGGACTTTTTTTTTTCATTTATTAAAATAGGCCAGTTTTCTTTTCATTGCTAGCATTTGGGAAACTCTACAAAAAGTGTGAAGTAGGGGCTCTGTAAAACCGGTTAAAACATTCCAGACAGGTCCTGTTCGCCATATTTTTTTTCATAACTCATCTCATTTTTATATTACTTTTACATTTGGCTTGCATGTGAATACCTTTGTCCTGAGCCTTTTCAAAAACATGATATTTTTGTATAAAGTAAATTAACTTTTCACCATATGCTTTACACTTATAAAAATTGGATAAGCCAGTTCATGTTAACAGATAGAGATCACCAGCCATTTTGGAATTATCCATGCCCCTGGGGATCATACAAATGCTGGAAATATGTGTCTAGATTATTTCAAGTAAGTTCACCATAATTATTACAAAGCAGGACTCAAACCCGAGACCCTTTGTTAACAGAGCAAATGCTCTACTGGCTGACTTACCGGACTGCTTACATATTATCTTCCCATCACCAGGCTACAGTGGAATAACATGATTTAACAGATAATAAAAATTTACTCGATGGAAACACTATCACCCTATTAACATTAAACTTATCCCTACTTCATGGTATTTCCAGCAAGTAAAGGAATAATCAGGAAGCAATTCAATTGAAGATATTTGATAAAAAGCAGGACACAAACCTCCTTTCTTGCATATGTATCTCAAACTGTTGGTGCACACTTGGTCATTCAGTTGAGTTTGTTCCGGAGAGTTTTGCTTTTTAAGAACCATGAGACAATGTTCCAAGGTTCGCCAGTTATCTGGTTGACCTAATGATGATACAGGCAACATAGTGTTAGTTTTTACAGCAAGAAAACTATCAATTATTATAGACATTTAAAGAGCTTTAACAGTGAATATTGTAAGGTTTCAGTAAAATGGTAACGTTTACCATTGACATTTATAGAATTTTAAAATTAGACATTTACATTCTGTATTCTGCCAATGTCCCAAAGACAAAATATATTATGTATTTGGACCAGGCTCAGAACCTGCAGCCTAGTATAAATTGTCTCAAGGACTAACATACTGTGTTTAATCTGAGGTCAAGCCCAGGACCTTTCTACTGTGAATTCAATACCTTAACTTGACCATTGGTGCAACACTCTACACTTCCAGTCCTTTGGTTCTCACCTTGGGCCCATGGCATGTCTGAAGACCAAGGAGTCATGTCCACCCATTCCCATGTTCCCTCATTAAACTGGTCATGGCCACCAATCCATGCATCAGGCCCACTATGCAAGATAACTTAAGCAGGAAAGGTTAATTAATTATCAATAAAACAATAAAAATATGAAAAAATATGATTTCATCATCATCATCTACACACAAGCCTAGTCAATGATCTAGCAATACAACCATCCACACAGGCCCACTGACCAATCAACCCATCACCTACTGGCACACTATATATCCACCATTCTTTACACCCACTGCTCATATACCTATCATTTTTACACCCACTACTTATATTACACCAACTACTCATATACCTACCATTCTTTACACCCACCACCTATACACCCACTATTCTTTACAACCACCACCTATATACCTACCATTCTTTATGCACACCACCTATAAACCAAAATACAACCACTCTGTATACCCACCAATCTTTACACCCACCACCTATATACAACCACTCTATATACCCACCACTCTTTACACCCACCACCTATACACCCCAACCACCTACATGTATATACCCACCACTCTTTATAGCCACCCACCATTCTTTACATCCACCACCTATATATCCACCATTCTTCAAGCCCCAATCATATACACCCATCATTCTTAATACCCACCACCTATACACCCATCATTTTATACACCCCCCAGTCTTTACACCCACCACCTATACACCCCAACCACCTTTATACACCCACAACCTATATACCCCAACCAACTATATACACCCACCATTATATACCCCAACCACCTATATACATACCATTCTTTACACCCACCACCTATATATCCCAACCATTCTTTACACCCACCTTTCCTATACCCATCACCTTTACACCCACCATTATTTACACCCACCATCTATATTCCCACCATTTTTACACACACAAGCCTAGTCAATGATCTAGCAATACAACCATCCACACATGCCCACTGACTAATCAAACTCATCCCCTACTGGCACACTATATATCCACCATTCTTTACACCCACTGCTTATATACCTACCATTTTTACACCCACTACTTATATTACACCCACTACTCATATACCTACCATTCTTTACACCCACCACCTATACACCCACCATTCTTTACAACAACCACATAAACACCCAACCCCTCCTGGCAAAAGCCCATTCATCTTTACACCCACCCACCTATACACTCCAAAGCACTGGCATACATTCACAATTCTTTATACTCACCACCTTACACCCCCTACTGGCATATACCCATTCAACATAACACACATCTTCCTAAATACCTACCCCCTACTTACATACACCCACCCCCTGCTGGCATACTACCACCCAACCTTTACAACTATTGCCTTGTTGGCATAGAATCAAAGTCTATCAAGCTCTTCTTTGGCCAGAATTTAATTCAAATATACTGAAAAGAACAGGCTAAAATCCATTTAAATCATGACAATGTCTTTGTTGAAGTTTGTTTATAAGTATTAATAAGAAACACGGCTGCAATTATGATTTTCTACCAAACAAGGTTGAAAAAAAATGCTAGGAACCATATGAGAATGACAACGTGCCGGCCGCAGCGTTGTGGTAGAGTAGCTGATTTGTAACCCCTTGGACGGCTTAGCCGCTCACTGCATGGGTTCGAGTCCTTTTTGGGGTGAAGGACTAAACATGAAATCTTCCAGCTGACTTGCGATGCACTGATGGTTCTTCCCAGACATGTGTCTGGAGTCTTTCTCTACCAAAAAGTTGGATTTTTTATATTATTTAATGGAGGTAGATAGCACATGCTGTGTGCCCTCAGTACGGTAATATGCACCACAGCTAGCACCTCGATTGACATGTGCATATAATATTCACCTGATAAGAAGTAAATATCTTCTTTATTCCTCAGTGTGGCCAAGGTAGCGCTATGCCTCTGGGCACATTTTTTATTGGCTTGATCCCAGGGTAAGGAATCTTCCGACAGCTTATAACATGACTTGGTTCTGTGATCAAGGTACCAATCTTTCTCACATTGCACATCATCTGAAATAAGGACAAGTTTAATGCCATATTATCTCAAGAAAAATTTGTTGTTGGCGCATAACAGTTCAAAAACAAGAAGTATATGGCACAGACTTATGACCAAAACAATTACAATTGATCCCTCATTTGACCATATTTTAATTTGGAGGCATAAATCAAAGTGCACACATGCTGTCAGTGCGGGCTTGTTTAATAACACTATTAACAGTTTTCACAAAACACTAAGGAATGCAATTGCAAACATCATCAACATAAGTTAAACTTAGTAACAAGTGATTCTCTTTTAAATTAACACACAATTTTCATCATGTTAAATTTAACATATTGACTTATTTACAGGAAAATTGAGCTAAGCTGTTTGTTTACATAGTTTCAAAGCGTTTGTAGAGCACCTGCTAGGAACCAGCACTCAACTTCTTCCTTTTCCTGTAAATCAGCAGACGAAACTGCAGGCAAAATTGTGCTGATGGCATATCAACTATATATCTTCTGTATATTAACCATCAGAGAAATAGTTTAATATTTAGGTGAAGCAAGATGCCTAGGAGAGGAACAAAGAGGAAAAGCCCACAAGAGGAGATGACAGAGCTCAGTTAAATTAGCCAGAGGGTAAGAGACCTCATGTTATTGATTTTGAAGAAATAATCAGGGCCTCCAATATTCTTGTTCCTGAGCCAAGGTGTGGTGTAAGCATGCAAATGCTTCAACCACTGATGGAGGAAAATTTACCTGGGTATTCATTCAATAGCTCATCAATGCATACGCCTAGAATTAGACTAGCAAATGATGACTTTGCAATCCACATTCCCCACTCTTTAAAGAACTAAATAAAACAAGGGGATTATATAAATTTAGCTTTTCTTCTCAAGGGGGCAGTGGATTTGGCAGAATTTTGTGCTGGCAGTAGGTAAGGCTAGGTTCAGATGGTACTCTAGAAACAAGGCAGCGTGAGTGCAGGGAGAAAATCGACACCATTGAAAGATGGACTGATGCATTCACAATTTATATGTCTGTCTATCTCTCTAGCCACCCTGAGAAAACCCTAGAAATACTGCATAACATGTATAACATAAGGGAATGTGCCAAGTACCAGGGTGGTGGGGCTTGGAAAGTGTATGATGAACAATTTAGACTGCGCCAGGCTACCAACCTCACTCCTTGGTCACAAATCAACAACGATCTATGGTGGCGCAGCATGTAAGTTAACTATTCCAAAGTACAAACACCATCTCTCAGAGCAAAATACAGTCACATATGCAAGGCATTTAATGCTGGGGTTTGCAAATGGCCAAATTGCAAATTTTCTCATTCCTGCTCTTAGTGCGGTGCCCCAGCATGCAGCATATAATTGCTATAATACACTAGCTGCCTCTACTGCTACCATTCCTCTGCCAACCCTTAGAGAACAGTCTCTCCATGCTAGAAATTACTTTTGCGACCAAGGAAGAGGCCTCAGCTATGGCAGGGGTGGTAGACAGTAGAATCTGTTGGGCAAAAAATGTCAATATAGATAGCCTCGCGAAGACACCAATAAATGTAGAGAACTTGAAAAAACATGCAGAGAATTATGATTTGGATGAACTTTCTTTTCTTTTCTTTTTTAATCGAGGGGTTTTCCAAGGGCTTCTCACTGCAATATTTTGGCTCCAGACAACCTAGAGAATCTAAGAACTTGCCTTCTGTTCTATCACATCCAGCACAAGTGGAAGAAAAAATAATCATAGAGCTTGCAGCTGGTAGAGTTGCAGGCCCATTCAAAACTCGTCCTTTTCCAAACCTAATCACATCACCCATTGGGTTAGTAGCTAAGAAGTGTGAAGGCCATGATGTTTCATTAGTTAAAAGTTTCAGGATGATACACCACCTTTCTTATCCAGTGGGTGGCTCAATCAATGACTTAATTGACCCAAATTCAACATTAGTCCAATACACAAGATTTGATGAAGCTATTACCATGATACAAACACTAAGCAAACATTGCAAATTATTTAAAATGGACCTGAAAAATGTGTTTAGACTCTATGGAAGGAACATTTTGAGCACCTTGGCTTTAAATTCAAGGACAAATATTTTTTTGATAAAGCACTACCATTTGGAGCATCAATAAGCTGTAGCATTTTTGAAAGATTCTCAAAGTGTTTGGAATTCAGTGTTAAGAAACAAATGAAATCAGGAATATTGATCCACTTCTTGGATGATTTTTTAGGAGGTGCTGAATGTGCCAATGCATGTGCTAAAAATATGACACTCTTCAAAAAGATAATGGCAGAAATAAATGTTCCTATAGCTGAGGAAAAAACAAAAGGGCCATCAGAAGTGCTTATTTTTCTTGGATTTGAACTTGACACTGATAACATGACAGTTAAAATACCAGTTGACAAGATAATCAATATTTGTGAAACAATGAAGTTTTTGCTGGCAAGACCAAAAACCACCTTAAAAGAAATGCAATCATTGACAGGAAAGCTTAACTTTTGTTGCCGAGCTATTCCAATGGGTAAACCATTTTGCTGCCAATTAGTAAATGCAATTTGTGGCCTTAAAAAGCCTCATCATCATATACGCATCAACGAAAGCATTAGGAAAGACATTAACATGTGGCATTCATTTATTTAGAACACACACGGGGATATCAGTTTTTCATGATAGATTCTGGATTACTAACAATGACCTTGACCTGTACACAGACAGTGCAGCGGGTCCAAATATGGGGTTTATCATTTACTTTGGAGGACAATGGTGTAATGCAAGGTGGCCAGATAGATGGCATATTGAAGGGTTTACAAGGGATATTACTGTACTGGAACTGTTTCCAATAGCAGCTACTTTGTTTATCAGGGCTGACAACTGTAGAAACAAGAAAATCATGTTTAATTGTGATAATAGAGCTGTTGTGGTCATTATTAACAAACTGTCATCAAAAAACAAAGCAGTAATGTGCCTTATAAGAAAAATGACAATGCAGTGTCTTAGATTTAATATTATCACCAAGGCATGTCATATAGCTGGGAAAAGTAACTATATGTGATGCACTGTCTCGCTTTCAGCTAAGTCGTTTCCGTCAGTTGGCACCAGATGCAGAACCGACACCAAGGAAATTTCCCTACCGTCTTTGGACAGTCTTCAGCAGCAAGCTGGAAGACTTCTTCGAGCTGGCTTAGCCCCGAATACCCAGGCCGCATATATGACTGGTTTGAATGCTTTCGAAAGATTCAGAGCTCATTATTCATTTCAGCCAATTGCCCAGCTACCCAGCAGCAAATAGTCTTATTTGTAGCTTACTGTTTTCAAATGGACTACTCTCCCAAGACAATCTCAACATATTTAGCAGGGGTATACTACTCTCATAAGCTACATGGCTGGTATAAGGTGGATGAACTCTTTCTTGTGAAGAAAATGTTAAAGGGCTGCCATAGATCCTGTACATTTAAAGATTTAATAGCACCATTGTCCGCAAAAGTACTAGCTGAAATTTGTACAGTCATTGCTAGTACATGTCACAATGAGTACGAGACCAAATTGTTCAAACCACTTTTTACAGTGGCCTATTTTGGTTTGTTCAGGGTCAGCGATTTAGTAGCGCCAACTGCAACAGTCTCTGGCACAGCCATTAGGTCTGAAGATGTTATTGTCACAGAAGACAGTGTAGCTATCATTATACAAAGACATAAGATGAATCAAAGAGGTTTTCCGGTCACAATAAAATTGCCTGCAGAGGCAGATAAGTCAATTTGTTAAGATGGATCAAAGCATACAGTCAAACCTGTCCAACACATTGCAGTCTGTTTTTCTCTCACATCAATTCAGCAGCCGTCACTAGACAGCAATTCTTAGGGGTCCTTGCTAAATGCACCGCAAAAACAAGTTATGCCCAGGGACATTATAGGTCCCATAGTTTCCATATAGGAAGAGCATCGGACCCCATAGTCCAGGGTATACCCATGTCTAAAGTCATGGAAATGGGCCGTTTGGATCCAGGGAGATTCAATTCCATACTGGGCGGGTCAAACTGCTCCAGTGACCGGAAGACCTAATTTGAAAACTTCCTCAAAGATTTTATGGAGTTGTTTTCGGGGCATTGCCTGGAGAGAGCCTTGCCACAGAATTGAGACACAGTTACTGCTAAACACACACCCCAAACTACTATTAATACACTGATGCAATGACCTTACAAGATTATCAATATGGCACATGCACAATAAATTAAAATGAGAGATTCACTACTTAAGGGCAGCCTTTCCCAACACAATTATAATTTGGGTCAACATTCTACCACGTCAGGTATGGCTTAATGGGCAATATATCAAGGTTATAGATCTGAAGCGGGAAAAGATTAACCGCTTAGGACGGAAATTTGTCCACTCAACTGGCCAATCTGATATTGTCGTTGTAGACCTAAACACAGCAGAGAGCTTTTTCCGCCCTGATGGCATCCACCTTAACCAAGTGGGAATTGAGTTCTATTTGGACACCTTTACAGATGTTCTTTTAAAACACAATTAAGAGTTTTGGGGGAAACTTTGTTTTGAGGCGGAAAAATTCTTCCAGCTCAGAGTTGGTTGGGAATCAAGACCTATAGCTATAAGTTACATTTTTAGCTATTTTAGGTGGTTGTGGAAAACCTTACCTGATGGTGCCGCTATGGCTACAGAATCATCAGTGAAGGGGAAAACACAATCAATGGACTAAAAGCTATAAAAGCAATAAAGTTGTAATGATATAGGATAGGGTGGCATCTAGCACAGATATACATAACGTGTACTAATATTTACCCTGGTGTCTTGGTAATTACTAGCTTTGCATTTGCAGAATATTCAGCTTGCATTTATGCTGGTGGGGAATACATATACCTAGGTTTTGCCATTGCTTTTGGTAATTCCTAGCTTTGCTTTGTCTTGCTTGCATTTGCTACGAGTACCTAGGTTTTGCTCTTGCAGTTTGGTAAGTGTCTTGGTAATTACTAGCTTTGCATTTGCAGAATATCCAGCTTGCATTTATGCTGTTGGGGAATACAAATACCTAGGTTTTGCCCTTGCGTTTGGTAATTCCTAGCTTTGCTTTGTCTTGCTTGCATTTGCTACGAGTACCTAGGTTTTGCTCTTGCAGTTTGGTAATTCCTAGCTTTGCACTTGAATAAAAGACACCTTGCAACATTTATGCTGGTAGTGTTGCATATTGGCTATTAGCTTCAACTTGGTTTTGCAGTAGTACATTGCAGAAAATAACGGTTTAAGGGAATTATCATTTAGATTCTTGACCTTCTCTCGGCTGGATGCTTTTAATGCAGTCCACCTTGGTGCCATAAGTAGAAACAGTGATATTGCTTGTTCACGGCCACAATAAGCCACTTCTTTAAATCATAGAAACCATGGACACTCTATTTATGGCTTTACCAACTACTCTCTAACCGCTAATAAAAGTATTATTAAACACTGAGTTTACTTTATTCTGTGTCTTGCCCTTTCAATTGTAATTGTTAAATAATGACTACCTACCTGGAATCATTTTGCATACATATCCTTTGGCAAAGGATATTGAACATGGAAAATCTACCAAGTTGCCAAGGTTGTCAGGCTTCAGAGATACTACAGAGCAGTATTCTTTTAAAGTGCCAAGATCTGGAAAAAAAGATGCTCCAAACTAAGTTATGTTACACATCTCACAGGAGAAAAATAGTTTAAAAGTGTTCTTTCTTTCAAAACTGCTTGCATGTGAATGAAGTACAGTTTTTGTCATTCCAGCCAGTTTTGGAGTATTTTTCTTAAAAAACTGGTAATTTTACTAAACTATTTGCTTATCTAATAAGCACACCAACCTTAACATTAAACATAGACAATATATTAGCAAAAAAAGCCTGAGAGTTTAGCATAGGGTTTTAACAAAATGCAGCAAGCTTAAGGTTATTATGCATGTTAATGGAAACAATGGAATCTTTAAGATTTTATTATTAGCACTCCACAGATCACTTTTTATCAAGACACTCCAAGATGTAAAAGTTAACCTTGTCTGATGTCGCCGTCCCACTGCGTGTTCCACTGTCCCTGATACAACCACCAGCTCCAGGTTGGTTTGTTGGTAAAACCAGCCCTGTATCGGAGCATCCCTGCAGTAAACAGCCCATCCTGAGGAAGCCACTTCTTGCCAGCAATCTGTGGTTCAGCTCTGAGATAATCTGGACAAAATGACAATTTGAAACAGTTGAACATTATTCCTGCGGTTTTATATATTTTTGTACAATTTTGTATTATTTTTGCAGTTGCATATATAAGTGTTGTTAGAATGCATAAAAAGTAATAGCAATTTGAAACAGAGAACATTTAATGTTGTGTATGTTCTGTTAGATACATTTATAATTCAAATCTCAAGAAAGGCCAATGAGAATTGGCTGTACATTCAATGATATTTTTGATGCTGTTAGATAAAAACTCTTCACATTGAAATCTTTGCTTGTACACATAAGCTATTGTTAGATATGTAAGAAAATAAATTTGCCCCAATAATCATGGGGATTAGTTGATCATACATAATTAAGAGAGACATTTGCACCATCAATCTCAGACTTCAATTAGTTATTCATGTATAATTAAGAAAGAAATTTGCACCAAGGATCACACGGGTTTGAGTATAATACCAGAGAATACCCAGAGTGCTTTATAATGACTGCTCAAGTTTAAGGGAGATTTTGTCCGTCAAGGAAAGATAACTTTTTTGTCTGCATTGGAAAATTTCTCTAAGCATTTTTGTCCAAAAATACATAGAAGAGATAATGCTACCAAGGGATTTTGGCCAAGCACTTGAGATTCAGATATGGACCAATGAAATACCTTTGAATGGCTGGTAGAGTGTGGCAGGAATGTCTGTGAGTCTGGATTGTTTCTGTAAACAATTCATGTAGGCATCGTAGAATGTGACAGGTTCGAGGTTGACCTGGTAGCAGGCGTTACTGCCATCAATCTTTGACCATCCATCTGGACAGCCTGGCATAACAAACACAAACTGTCTTATTACAGATGTCTAACAAGTTCTATTTTCATTTATATACAATTTAAATATTAGTTTTGTAAGGAGAAATAAGTGCTTTTTCTTTCTGAATTTTATTAAATATTATAATTTCAAGGTAGCCTGGCCACAGCTTAGCAGCTGTAAATATGGCTTTAAGTAAAGTGATCTCAGCTGCTTGGTCATAAAAAAATATTAAATGCACTATATACTGGCAGTACAATTTGTTTACAATTACAGGGTTTATTCTAGGACGCGCCTTTGCGCCATTGGTGCTTAAAAAAAATTTTGGGGCGCAAAAAAAAATAAAGAAATGTGCCGATCAGGCGCACATACATTTAGAGCCGTAATTTCGTAACACGGAACATTATTCTTTACTCGATTAAACCAGTATGATAAAGCGTGGCCTCAAAGCACAACCATTTACATTACGACTTTGCTGATTGGACGCGGCACTGTGACGTAGGCGTAGCAGACTAATCAAATGACTCGTTGCAAAAAATAAGAGCGCTTACATCATTTCAGTTTAACAATGGTGGAAAATCGAAAACGAAAGTCAACACTTTTGCATTTTTGGGCAAAACAAACAAAAACTGACGATGAAAATAACAACAAATGTACAGAAAATATTCCAAGTAAGAATTCCAATGGTCCCCCCAAAGAATCTACCGATACTGACGCTGGCACTTCTGATAATAGAACAAGAACGTTTCAGTCTGTGTGGTTGCAAAAGTTTACTTGGCTTCACAACAAACAAAATACGCTAACCGAAGGGTCGTCAAACTTTCGAACTAGTACTCTAACAAGACACGCTGAAAGTAAAGACCAGACAGTGAAGATAAAAAGAGCTGTATGACATAAATCAGGTATGTGCTTAGCTTTAAATTCAGTATTTGTATTAAGTTATATGGTGGGCCCCTGTTTTTTGAAAATGTCCCCTACTTTTTACCAAAGGCGGGCCCTGTGTCCCCATAAATTTCATTTCTAGAATGAACCCTGCAATTAAGTCTGATGAGTTCAATAATATTAACATAAAACTATCCATGATTGGTTAGCTTGATTTTTGGTGTTGAATTTAAGCAATAAACTTTGAAATGGTGATTACAATAAGTTGGTTTGAAAGGTGTATCATATTCTGTAAAATGGGCAAAATGTTGTCAATGTGGGATCATTTTTAACGAATTGCATTTGATATGAGTATATATTTGACTTGTTAATTCTTTATGAATCTCTATCTACCATATTCATCATGTCTTTATGAATCATCAGACGAATATCATCGTCTGTCACACATATATCCTACTTGTGACATCATAATGTTAGCTTTCTATAATTTTGAGGAAGGCAATTTCTGTAGACTGTTTAAGTGATTTGAGTACAGGTAAGATGACTTCTACTCTGATTCAGGTGTAATTAATAACATTTTCCATGATAATTTTGACAAAGTTAACTCTACAAACTTGTATTGTAAAAGTTAAAAGGAGTGTAATTATAGACCCATCGAATCATTGTAAAGCCATTCTTTAACAAAATGTGTATGATTGATATATATGAACAAGAACAGTTAAATGATGTACTTGATCTATTAAGATCAGTTAATGCTGATTGCATCCTTTATAATATGAATGTACTAGAATAATAATATGAAAATTAAGACTAAGATTTTGAAAAGCAATGGATCAAAAATATGTCTCAAATCAAGGAAGTATTTTGTTTTAACATAACAGCAATTTATCAGACTCACTGACTGACCAACCAGCCAACAAACAGGCTGATTCAAGAATACCTTCCTACTTTTGTGAGTACGGGGTATATTAATACAACATTATAAACACAACAAGAGTTATCTACAGACAGTGCCTTCCACTTTTCAATGTGTTGGTTTTATAATGTATCATGAGAAGTCCAAGTTTAAAAAAGGAAAATTACTCTGTAAAAATTAATTTTAGGGTTGTATGTGATTTGAAGCAATTATGGTGTTCAAGAAATGGACCGTATCTAAAGGGTTAGCCAATGAGAGAGTTATGACAACATATCTGTATTTTTTCTTCGAAAAACAGAGATAAAAATTTGAATTATTATTATCCATTTATCCATTGTCCAGTTTCCTGTAAGTTGGTTGGACTACGACAGAGTCTGGAGCTTTTTAATCCAATCCATTTACTTAGTTGGCTGAATCTGGGCTAAATATTTTCATTGGTAGAATTTATGAAAGAAACATGAGATAAAACATGTTCATTACTTACTTGCATTTGATGGCACAAATGGTGTTGTTGATGGGGAGGTTGATGTTGTTATTGTTGTCTGTGGTACAGGGACTGTTGTGGAAGAGTCCACTGAAATATGTTGTTAAAATATATTTAACCAAACGTATAAAGTCCTTTTAGTAAAGACTTTTGTGGGATAGGTAAGTGTGATATAATTATTTATATTTTATATTAATTTGGGTGTAGTAGCACACTAACACAATAAAATATTATATAAAAAAACAACAGTACAAATAAAGTCATTTAGTCTTAAAATGATAGTTTGGTAAAAAAACAAAACATCTTTGTGTTGTATTAAATACGAGAATTAAATCATCTATGGCAAATGACGATGTGTTGTATTAAATAATTGAATTTAAACATCTGTGGTCAATGACAATGTGTTGTATTAAATAAGAGAATTTAAACATCTATGGTCAATGACAACCATCTAGTGTAAATGACAGCATAATGCAATCGATAAGAGAATTAAAACATCTATGGTGAATGACAATGTGTTGAATTGTATTGTAAAAAATAAGAGAATAAAACATCTATGGTTAATGACGTGTTGTATTAAATAAGAGAATTAAACCATCTAGTGTAAATGACAGCATAATGCAATCGATAAGAGAATTAAACCATCTAGTGTAAATGACATGATAATGCAACCAATAAGAGAATTAAACCATCTAGTGTAAATGACATGATAATGCAATCGATAAGAGAATTAAACCATCTAGTGTAAATGACATGATAATGCAATCAATAAGAGAATTAAACCATCTAGTGTAAATGACATGATAATGCAATCGATAAGAGAATTAAACCATCTAGTGTAAATGACATGATAATGCAATCGATAAGAGAATTAAAACATCTAGTGTAAATGACAGCATAATGCAATCGATAAGAGAATTAAACCATCTAGTGTAAATTGTAAATGACATGATAATGCAATCGATAAGAGAATTAAAACATCTAGTGTAAATGACGTGTTGTATTAAATAAAAGGATTAAACCATCTAGTGTAAATGACAGCATAATGCAATCGATAAGAGAATTAAAACATCTATGGTGAATGACAACATGTTGTATTAAATAAGAGAATTAAACCATCTATGGCAAATGACTATGTGTTGTATTAAACAAGCATTTGATAGTATTGCGGGCAATACAGTAGTCCCCTACCGGTCCCTCAAAAAGTTCTTTAATCATCATACGCTCCTGTTTATTGCCATTTATAATTAATTTGAGGTTGAAGTCTGTATTTGTATAATTGTGGCTTAAAAATGAATAAACAGGGAAATCTACAGTAGTTAAGGTTCACATAATTTTTTTTAATTCACCTGGCCTAAACAGTTGTTAACTTATCATGACATTTATTTATGGCCTTTATTTAAAGTATGAGCAACCTAATGCACTATCATTTAAGTTAAGTGCACCTGAATGCGCTATCCAAAAACATGATTTTGCAGCAAGGTCATACTGTGACCTTGACCTTCAAGGTAGCGACCCAAATGTTGTGCGCGATAGTCATCTCAATATGGTGATCATTTCTGTGAAATAGTTGTAAAATCCGACTTCAAATAACAAAGTTATGGGCCGGATACGATTTTGCTGCAGGGTCATGCTGTGACCTTGACCTTCAAGGTATTGACCCAAATGATGTTCGCAACACGTCGTCTCAATATGGTGATCATTTCTGTGAAATAGTTGTAAAATCAAACTTAAATAACCAAGTTATGGGGCGGACACAAGGTCATGCTGTGATCTTGTCCTTCAAAGTAGCGACCCAAATCTTGCTCACGCCATGTCATCTCAATATGGTGATCATTTCTGTCAAATAGTTTTAAAATCCGACTTCAAATAACGAAGTTATGGGCCGGACACGATTTTGCTTCAAGGTCATGCTGTGACCTTGACCTTCAAGGTAGCGACCCAAATTTTGCATGGCATATTGTACACATTGCTACCTATTAACATACCAAGTTTCATTCGCCTAGCTTTAATAGTTTTTATGTTATCAAAGGATCCAGAATTTTAGCGAACAGACAGACAGACAGATTGACGGAGGGTAAACCTATAGTCCCCTACGGTGTGAACACCGGTAGGGGACTAATAAGAGAATTAAAACATATATGGTAAATGACTATGAATTGTATTAAATGAGAAAATTAAAAACATAAATAGTAAATGACAATGCATACTATTAGAAAAGAGCTACAGCATTACATACAAGATAAGCAAAACAACTATAGGTCGACATACTTCTTTACCATTTTCAGAAATAAGGCTGATTGTTAAAAGATGTATTCTACACACAAAAATAGCAATAGTTCCTCGGTATAGTCTTCTTGTTTATTTACTTTTAAAGTTTATATGTACACACTTTTATAAACTATTCTGTCTACAAAAAATGCAATAAAAAAGTATCTTTTTGATAAATATGTGACAACTTAATAATACAAGAAAACATTGTTTCTTTACCAAGCAAACATAGTCATTCACTTCACTTATGAAGGAAATAAGTTTTTATCTTCTGTAAAACAAGAGAAAAACCATTTTAGACTAGTGGTCTGTTGACCCATTGATGTGTTGAATAGACAAAACTTTACCACGTTTCTTGCAGATAAAGCTCATAGCTCTAGAACATGGCGAGTCATTCCATTTTCCTGATTTCTTGGAAGCATCAACACGTATGGCACTACAATCTTCACCATTTCCCCAGTCATTAGGCTCCCCTTAAAAAAAATAGGAACTTTTAGCAATATGACTACTCATGATGGCACAAAGCTGTAAGCTATAAACTAACCCTTAACTGAGCTCAGCATATATTTATAATTCTTAGACAAATAGTGTATATCCAAATCAGCTAAGAGCTGTCTTATAAGGATTTTCACTTTTTTCTGCTGAGTCTCTAGCTATGATTTACGATTGCATGCAGTTGTAAGCCATAAACTAACTCTAAGCCTGTTAAGTGTACATTTACAAAGCTTAGACAAATAGTGTAGATCCAGATCAGCCAGTTTTCTGCTGGGATCTGTCTGATCCATGTCTGCACTTCTTGTTGCTTAGAATCTGGCAAAATGTATAAAAAAAAATTGCAATTAGTTATAAATGCAAGAGTTCTGTATAGACTCTTATAAATTAAGCATGCTTAGGGCTTGCATGTCGTTTCAATGGTTGCATAAGTTAGTGGCAGAGTTTCTACTTGCAAATCCGGAGGCTGTGGGTTCAATTCCCAGTCAGGTCACACCAAAGACTTTAAATTTGGTAGAAATGGGCTCCCTCCTTGACACTCCAGATTTAAAGATTAGTATCACAACTGGTTCAAAAAGCCTGTGATCATAGTGAAGGTCATGATTGTGTACAGCGATATTGGTGTCATTGTAAAAAAATGTTCCTCATGTATTAACTGCAATAAAATCAAAACAATTTTTGAAAGATGTAAACATTCCCTAGGCTTTGTATTTATAATACAAGATATCAGTAAAACCAATGAATGCTCCCTGGGGTATTATGGGGACACAGGAAGATATGTAGCTAAATTAAAGACATATAACTCAGTAAAAACAATTTGTCTCTTCTTGCTTTGCTTATATTATGTAGATCTCCACTAACAAATTGTGCAACTCTTCCCATAAGGTGTAATGTAATTCCAACTAGTGCTTGCTGAGAAACAGTTTGGACACTGATGCTCCTATATCACATTATACAGACATTAAAAAAGGAAAGTAACTCTGTGAAAATCATTGAAACAGAATGTGTTGAGAATATGTGAATTTTACTTCCCATAAAGTTTCATTGAACTCAAGCCTGCCACTGCTGAGATATTGCCTAAACAAAAGAGCGATGGATGAACAGACAGGTGGACAAAATGGTGACTATCATAATCTCAATCAAATCTGGTTCATCAAGCCCATTGATGATTTTCGTTTTTGGTGGCAAAGACTACTGTGATACATACCAGGAGCCCAGTCTGTAAAAGATATTGTGGATCCATCCACAGACTGGAACTTGCCCTCAGTACCCAGATCATGGTAGCCCAGCCAAAAGCCTTCAGCAAAACTCTGCCTGTTCTTCAATTTCTCTGTCTCTTCTGTTCAATGGAGTTGTAATGTGTTATTGGTAAAAAGCATATACATGTGCATCAGACAGGATCTAACATGAATATTCATTAAATAACGAAAATATTAAATGAGTTGGATGAAACAATGTGAAATGCCACTTTTTGGTACACATATGGACAAAAATATAACAAAATTTGATTAGAATTTCAGTTTATGACAAAGATAACTTTAGAATTTAATATCTTAAACTTAGGGTAACCTTTGTGATTTTTAGACACTGTTGGAAAGGAATAGGTTAATGTTTATTCTTACTTTAAAAGACACCTACCCTTTGTAGCTTCAAAGTATAGTCATTGTAATTAACACACACGTCCGATCGTCCGAGGTGACTTAATTTAAGCACAGACATTGGAATTTATAGTTTGTCGCCCTACTGACCAGTGTTTTTTTTATATCTTGGATGTAAGTTCAGAAAGAAATTGATTGGCTTTTGCAGATATTGACCTTATTTACAGTACAATTACAAACACTAAACCTTAAAACAGACTTAAAAAAGACCTTGTTGTTGTTCCAAAACCAAATGTAAAATGTGTTTTGTTAAATGAATCTCCCAATGTTACACATCTGACTGGCATGTAATTATTGGATGTTAATTTCAAAGACTGAAAGTATGTGATAATGGATAATGGAAAAAACTTCAAAGACAAGTGAAATCACAGGTACAGACCAAACACAAGCCTAAAGACAAGTGAGATTAGAGGTTCAGATGAAACACAAGGTTAAAGAGAAGTGAGATCACAGGTACAGACCAAACACAAACTTAAAGACGAGTGAGATCACAGGTACAGACCAAACATAAACTTAAAGACAAGTGAGATCACAGGTACAGACCAAACACAAACTTAAAGACAAGTGAGATCACAGGTACAGACCAAACATAAACCTAAAGAGAAGTGAGATCACAGGTACAGACCAAACATAAACTTAAAGACAAGTGAGATCACAGGTACAGACCAAACATAAACCTAAAGAGAAGTGAGATCACAGGTACAGACCAAACATAAACTTAAAGACAAGTGAGATCACAGGTACAGACCAAACACAAACTTAAAGAGAAGTGAGATCACAGGTACAGACCAAACACAAACTTAAAGACAAGTGAGATCACAGGTACAGACCAAACATAAACTTAAAGACAAGTGAGATCACAGGTACAGACCAAACATAAACTTAAAGACAAGTGAGATCACAGGTACAGACCAAACATAAACTTAAAGACAAGTGAGATCACAGGTACAGACCAAACTCAAACTTAAAAGACAAGTGAGATCACAGGTACAGACCAAACACAAACTTAAAGAGAAGTGAGATCACAGGTACAGACCAAACAAAGAGAAGTGAGATCACAGGTACAGACCAAACATAAACTTAAAGACAAGTGAGATCACAGGTACAGACCAAACATAACCTTAAAGAGAAGTGAGATCACAGGTACAGACCAAACATAAACTTAAAGACAAGTGAGATCACAGGTACAGACCAAACATAAACTTAAAAGACAAGTGAGATCACAGGTAGAGACCAAACACAAACTAAAAGAGAAGTGAGATCATAGGTACAGACCAACAGACCAAACATAAACTTAAAGACAAGTGAGATCACTGGTACAGACCAAACACAAGCTTTAAGACAAGTGAGATCATAGGTACAGACCAAACATAAACTCAAAAGACCAGTGAGATCACAGGTACAGACCAAACATAAACTCAAAAGACCAGTGAGATCATAGGTACAGACCAAACATAAACTCAAAAGACCAGTGAGATCACTGGTACAGATCAAACACAAACTTAAAGAGAAGTGAGATCACAGGTACAGACCAAACACAAACTTAAAGAGAAGTGAGATCATAGGTACAGACCAAACATAAACTCAAAAGACCAGTGAGATCACTGGTACAAACCAAACACAAACTAAAAGAGAAGTGAGATCACAGGTACAGACCAAACATAAACTCAAAAGACCAGTGAGATCACAGGTACAGACCAAACATAAACTCAAAAGACCAGTGAGATCATAGGTACAGACCAAAAATAAACTCAAAAGACCAATGAGATCACAGGTACAGACCAAACATAAACTCAAAAGACCAGTGAGATCACTGGTACAGACCAAACATAAACTCAAAAGACCAGTGAGATCATAGGTACAGACCAAACATAAACTCAAAAGACCAGTGAGATCACAGGTACAGACCAAACGTAAACTCAAAAGACCAGTGAGATCACAGGTACAGACCAAACTCAAACTTAAAGACAAGTGAGATCACAGGTACAGACCAAACATAAACTTAAAGACAAGTGAGATAAGAGGTACAGACCAAACATAAACTCAAAAGACCAGTGAGATCACAGGTACAGACCAAACATAAACTCAAAAGACCAGTGAGATCACAGGTAAAGACCAAACTCAAACTTAAAGAGAAGTGAGATCATAGGTACAGACCAAACACAAACTTAAAGACAAGTAAGATCACAGCTACAGACCAAACACAAATAGTTCCTCTTCCACGGACTGTATCAATGCGAGGTCAGCCATATGAGCTTTGCAGAAGGTCCTTGCATCATGCCAGGACATCTTGTTTGTATTGAACATGTAACAGATGTCCGTAGATAAATGATTCTTCCAATCCGCTCCACATCTCGATGCATCCTGGTCTGTAAAAAGTTTTACGATATAAAAAAATTTCCTCATGCACATAACAATGTCAGCCCGAGAATGGGCATAGAAGAAAACAGTTAATGTGAAGCATCAAGGACTACACAAAAAATTAAAACAAAATTGAAAGAATTTTTGGGATACATTTTTTAACTTAATTAGAAATTGTTTATTTGTAAGTTAATAGTATTAATCACCTTTTAAGAATTTTATTTTGGTATTAAACATACAAAACATACTAACATATAAGACAATGCCTTAATTGACAATTATATTAGACAAACCTATGAAAGTCAAATAAAGTGACCATAAGGTAAAAAGAAAAAAATGCTGCTTTTATGCAGCTATTATTAAGCACTTTGGTAAAGTCTAAAGTAGGGTTGTGTTACTTTTAGATGTGCATGGATCATACAAAACTGGTTATCTATCCTATATAAGCAGTTCTGAAAAGAATATACTTGAATCAATTTCAGATGTCACCTTGTGTGGCCAGTTCAGAATGACCAACATGTTAAAAAAAAAAAATTCTAGCACTTTTGCATGTCTTGTACTGAGATTTACACAAGACTTGTAGTCACAGACTCCACAAAATAGCCTTGCTTTCTCTATGTGCAATTTTCCATTGGAATTCCATGATATAGGCATTACCCTCCAGCACATCCCCAATTCACAAAAGCCTCTGCCAAGGTTATAGTATAATTTGTAATAATTTGTTAAAGTGCAAGTGGTGTAGGACAAAATCCCCACCTGATGAAATCCCTTGTGACATTCCCACCCACGGTACCCCAAAAAGTCATTGGCTGTGCAATGCTTTGATTATAAATTTTATTGGTATAAAAGATCTGAGATCAGAAGCAATAGTTAATGTTGCTAGTAATGGGATAGTTTCAGGGTGATAATCACATTATCACAGCTTTTTGAACAAAAGGACCTGACAACACAGCTGGCTGACTTGTGTAAAGTAGAATACAGTCTTGTCAATATCAATACACCACTGGACAGTAAGTTATATATCATTGAGTAATATATGGACAAGATCCATACATTTGTAAATTGTCTAATGTTTTTTTTGGTTCAAATGACAAATATTTAAGTCTCTTACATGTAATCATAATAACATGAGATTTTTGTTTTCCTTAATCCATCAGAGAGAAATGGGTTTTTTATTGACAGGAGGGATTTTGTCTGATTTTGAACAGGGTGAATTTTGTCTGCCTTGTACAATTAATTGGGAATTTGTGTTTGCCTTTACAAAACTGTTTGGAGGGGATTCTGTCCACCTATGCCAAAATGACTAGAAGGGTCTTTGTCCAGCCCCCCATTTACCTAGAAGAACTTGTACTTCGCACAATTCTAGAAATTCAGTTCTGTCTGGTATGTCAATTTTGACATATCTGAAAAAAAAGAAACATAGACTTACTGAAAATGAGTAAAAAAAGTGATTAGGTTTGTTTTTCAGATAAGATTTTATGTACATGAAAGCAACATCAAGATATAAACTTAAACTGGTACATGTAATAGAACAAGGTAGAAGTAGCAAATCAAAATCTGTGAGTTTAATAAAAACATTGTTCCTGTGCTTAAATTACTCTTTCAGCTTGAAATGATTGCATATCAAAGCACTCATAAAGTCAGTGACTATTTGAGACCTAAAAATCAATTCAAAATCAGAAAGGATAGTCAGAAATTATTAGCCAAGATACTTACATCTATATATGTTAACAGTATACTCAAAATCAGAAGGGATAGTCAGAAATTATCGGCCAAGATACTTACATCTATATACAATAACTGTATATTTATTATATGGAATAACTGATTATGTAGCCCATGTGCATTTAGTGTGACTGTTAGTTTTTACGACCTCTCCCCTTTGACAGACTTGTCTATCATACACAAATTAAGTGTTCAAGCTGTGACCTCACGGCATGGTGTTATCTTAGTGGGACGGATACCTCTTAAAAAAAGCCATTTCCAATGCTTTTAACAACAGACAAGACATAACTTGTGAAATTAATTATTTAATTACATAATGCAACAGTAATTTTTTGCAGCGCTAGACCAACTTTTGATTACATTCTATCACTGTTTAGTCTTCAGTTCACTCAATAATAAGGAAAATTTAAAACAACATAACCCCCCACCAAATAAAAACAAAAAAAAACAACAACAGCAAACAAACAACAACAATGTATGAAAGGACCAATCATTGTCAATATTTCAAGTGCATTATGTTAAGATTTTCATACTGAAAAATAGTTGGGTTAAAAAGGTCCTTTTGACAAATTTATATGAGTAGAATGAGTTGAATTTCAGGGGAAATGTACCACATTTAAGCGACTCTAGTTTTGATTACTTGCATTGATGAAAACCATTTACAAGGCTTACAGTTCTAAAGATGGACAAAATCCCTTCTGGACAAAGTCCCTTTTGTTCATTTTGGACTAGGTGGACCAAATCCTTCAAGTAAGTTCTCCAAAAGAACAAAAACTGCCCCTATATATTTTATTATTGTGCAACACTTTGATTTGGCTCACACGTATGTCTTGTGAATATAATCATACACAAGTAATAACACAGATTTTTTCTTACAAAAATCCTACCTCTAGATATTTAAGTTTCATTATTTCATGGGAGGGATTCTGTCCACTTAGAAAAAATCTCTGAAGGGATTTTGTTTGCCTATGCTTAAATGAAAGAAAAGAGATTTTGTCTGGGAGGAACTATGTCATACACCCAAACAATTCAATATATACCTTCCACGTTTCCCAAGAGTGTCGATAAAAAGAACATTATCTGTTAACTGCAATCCTGTAAAGACAACATCTGAGGCAGCTGTCGAGTAGCTGAGTTCACTGATAAACAGTCGGAAATTTTTAAGCCTTTTCTTACAAGTCTCACCTAGGAAACAAAGACATGTAAAATGAGATCTTTAAAACAGTTACAACTTTTGCCTAAATTCAATTTAGATAACCTGATCGACACTATCCAGTCAAATGCATAACCTCTAAATAGGGCCTGAGCAAAGATTACTGAATACATGTATTATAGGGCTACACTTTAATAGCAGTAACTCCCTTTCTTACTACAAACATGCATCAAAACAACATGTACATAGTAAAATATAATCCACATTTAATGTTAGATTGTGATGAAATTATAATTAAGTTTATGTTTATACAAAATAATTATGAAAAAGACAAATTTAAGTTGTCAAATTGTGATTCTTGCAGTGACACCGATCTCTTTTCTTATTAGCAACTGCAGTTGCTTCTCTAAAAATGTTCACCTCCTCCACACGTTTTAAAGTCTTAATGATTCTTTCTTATTTGCAAACAATTTCATCAAAACATTTACAAAGTGTATTGCTAGACTTGAAGAAAAATTGTACAGAACCTGACCAAACAAGTCAAGCTTGATATGGCAGATCTGAATCTACACTTTTTGCTAAACATAGATTATAATTCTTTGCTAAGCAGATGAAAAGTTACAACATACAATCCAGTCTACGGAAGATGACTACTTTCTTGATGGGGTATGACTGGCCAAGGTCTACTTGCCACCATGGTTGATCGACATACGCAGAGTGGAAGCAGCAACCGGATGAGTATACAGACGTATTACAACCGTCCACAACTTTCGATGGAGGTGCAAAGTCAGAGTAATAAGGAGACCCAGTGACAGGCTTCTTAAGAGCTAAATTAACTGCAAATATGGAAAAAATGAGAAATTAATTGAGGAATATTAAAAGTTAAAAAAAAAATATATATTTTCAAAATGTAGAAAGACTTTTGTATAGCTAGGTAAAGAAGAAAAATAGAGACCATAGTGACAGTGACAGGTCAACAAAAGACAATTTTCACTTAAATTAGAGGTAAAACAATTCTATTTATAAAACATTGCCATACAATAGCATCTATTTAACAAATGTTAAATAAACATTGCAATACAAATACTTCCATTGAATAAAGTTCATAAACATTGCAATTCAATTTCAACCATTTAACAAAGATTAAATAAATAAATATTGAAATTCAATTTCATCCATTTAACAATGCAATAAAATTACATACATTTAACAAAGGTTAATTAAATATATATAAATAATGCAAGAAAACGTTAAAGAAGGACAAGAAAGTAATTTTCAGTTCATTACTGATAAAATAATTAACAATTTTATTTTCTCCTAAAAAATCCCAGTGAGAACAGTCTTTGTTCATCTTCTTTTAGTTACTTTTTACATTTCTTTTTTTTTTTTTTTATAAAATATATATTTATGGACAATGTATGTGAAATGCTGTTAAACATGGTTTGTGTGGGTGTTTGTGCATGTGTGTGTGCAGGCAGAGAAATTGAATCCTTCACTTTACTTTTATCTATTTTTCAGCTTAAAAAAAAAGAGTTAAGAATGACATGTTTTACTGTTTATATGAAATACATGTAGCATACATACCTTCTTCTGATTTAGCTACTGTTACAACTGGATTTTCTGGGGAAAAAATGAAATACAAAATAAAAACATCCACTATTTCTTAAGTTTGAATTTACATGTACCATGATATAGTTAAATATAGTACTATCCCTATTTCTTTTAATGTTACTTAAATCCTTCACAAACCTTTGATACAATTTGGAAGAATTACTTAGCTAAACATTTTAACTGTTTTCATTACAGTATACAATATAAATATAACAAATTTTTTTATAGGAATTTATTCTCTTCACAGAAAAGTAATATCTTAAGGCAATTATTTACGGCAAGAGTCGATTTTTTTAATGTAAAACAACACATGTACATAAATTTAAGTGATGTAAGATGTCCATGGTCTTTGGTATTGTAAACCTGCAGAAAAACAGTAGTGACTTATATATTGTTGCTCTTTCATGCTATTAAACTCTTATTTTAAACTAAATGCATTTGTTTTAAAAAAACATGTCAAAAAAATTATAAAAACTGGAAAAGATAGTCTAGGTGTTTTTTTCTAAAGAAGTAAACAAACAAGTTTTTTATTCTAAAATATATTAACAATTCAAAGTTGAAATATAAATTTAAGATAAAGATTTGAAATACTTCCTTTATTTGGATCTTGAATATAATGCTCTTTGGCAAGGTAAAAAAAGACAAGAATATGTTCAATATAAATACCTTGTTTTATTCTCCATTTGCCTTCTTTTCCAGCATCTGTCCGAATTGACACAAATTGATACACATCTGCCTGTTCTGTGGTTGGTCTGTAGTTGAGGAAAACATTCTTCAACGTCTCAACCCCTTTGCCCACTTGTATCACGCCGTCGGACCACTGGATCCAAAATGGCCGATACTCCTGGTCGCTACAAAGATTCCGTATAGAGCTTGATGTCGGTGTATCGGACCCCACCTTGATGAATGATTTTGTATTCATAAAACTGCAAAGGGTAATTTCATATGTGTTCTCTTTCACATTGTTTATGTCTTTATGTATCAAAATTATAGCAGAGCTTTGGCCCTTGAATTCAAACTTCAGACCACTGTCTGTGAACTTGTACTTTCCCATTTGTGACTTGATCGGAGTAAAACTGTTGTCACCTTTACTTGTATAGGTCATGATGATGCCTGAAAAAAAAAAAAAAAAAAAAAATTGTTTCATATGGTATAGGTTTAAACAACAACACTCAAACATAGAAATCTTTTTTGAAACATAAAAATTTAAAATTACTCGGACAGAGATTTGCATACCCTGGTACAAAGAATTATGGAATCCACACTTCAAAGTTCTTTTGTTTAATTTTCGGGTTTATCATTCCACCATTAGTATTCAGTTATTTAGAGATGGTGTCCAGCAGATATAGTTCTGCCTTCACTGTATAGCACACCTGGTATGATACCACACCCAGTCACATTATACTGATACTGGGCCAATCAGTCAAGGAAATACCCTTATATTTGCTTGAGCATTAAAAAGGGAGCTATACAACTAACATTTTAATGATTTTAGTATGTTGTGGCCAGAGATCCAACCTGGGGCCTCTCGTACCTGGAGCTCTACTGATTGAGGAACCAGGTCTGATCTCTTTAAATTTTATCTGAATTATTGTGTCAATTTAGAGCCAATCAGTGTATTATTCATGAATGATGTATACATATGACATTTACAATCACATGCATAGTTTGGAGATATACTAGGTTTTTGAAATAACAAAGGCTGAATTAATTAGTTGACGTTGTGATGCTTTTGATCAACGGAACATTAAAAACAGGACAATATTAAAATGGACAGTGTGGTCAGAAGTCATATTTTATTCCATTATTTATTGTGGCTTAACAAAGTTGCATTTTTATCAAAACTTTCAAAAATTGAGAATCTGATCAACTGTAACCAAGTCCCTTAAAATACATATATTTTTTTCTGTAAAAAGAATATTATTTATTTTTTGCAAGCTGTTTTTTAAAGTCCCATGATCTTATTTTGAAAAAGTATGGTAGTAAAGGGAAATTTTGTCATCAATTGTATGCCAAGACCTTTTCCACAGTTCATTTTGTCATAAAGAAAGACATTGAACTTAAAGTTTGGAGATAGCAATAACTGTTGTTTGTCCATATAGTTAAATGCCTCACCATGATATTTTAAAATGCTAATCTGTAATATTTCTAACATGAACACTTTAATTAATCACACAACACTTATTCTTGTTGAACAGATGTAGGCTTTCCTGTTGAGACAGTTGCAGCTAAATGAAAATCAATCGATATACCTCCCTGTCTGACAGATGTAGGCTTCCCTGTTAAGACAGTTTCAGCTAAATGAAAATCAATTAATATACCTCCCTGTCTGACATATAGGCTCCACTGTTTAGACAGTTTCAGCTTGATTAGAATCTGTCAATATACCTCCCTGTCCGACATATGTAGACTCCCCTGTTTAGACAGTTTCTGCCAACTGAAAATCCATCAATATACCTCCCTGTCCGACATATGTAGGCTCCCCTGTTTAGACAGTTTCTGCCAACTGAAAATCCATCAATATACCTCCCTGTCCGACATATGTAGGCTCCCCTCTTTAGACAGTTTCTGCCAACTGAAAATCCGTCAATATACCTCCCTGTCCGACATATGTAGGCTCCCCTGTTTAGACAGTTTCTGCCATCTAAAAAAATCCATCAATATACCTCACTGTCCGACATATGTAGGCTCCCCTGTTTAGACAGTTTCTGCCAACTGAAAATCCGTCAATATACCTCCCTGTCCGACATATGTAGGCTCCCCTGTTTAGACAGTTTCTGCCAACTGAAAATCCGTCAATATACCTCCCTGTCCGACATATGTAGGCTCCCCTGTTTAGACAGTTTCTGCCAACTGAAAATCCGTCAATATACCTCCCTGTCCGACATATGTAGGCTCCCCTGTTTAGACAGTTTCTGCTAACTGAAAATCAATCAATATACCTCCCTGTCCAACATATATGGGCTCTCCTGTTTAGACAGTTTCAGTAAGCTGAAAATAAATCAATATACCTCCCTGTCCAACATATATGGGCTCTCCTGTATAGACAGTTTCAGCTTACAGAAAATAAATCAATATACCTCCCTGTCCAACATATATGGGCTCTCCTGTTTAGACAGTTTCAGCTTACTGAAAATAAATCAATATACCTTTCTGTCCAAAATATTTAGGCTCTCCAGTTAAGACAGTTTCAGCTTACTGAAAATCAATCACTACACCTCTCCCTATCCGACATATGTAGGCCCTACTGTTTAGATAGTTTCAGCTAACTGAAAATCAATCAATATACCTCCCTGTCCAACATATATAGGCTCTCCTGTTTAGACAGTTTCAGCTAAATGAAAATCAATCAATATACCTCCCTGTTCGATATATGTAGGCTTCCCTGTTTAGACAGTTTCAGCTAAATGAAAATCAATCAATATACCTCCCTATCAGACATATGTAGACTCTCCTGTTTAGACAGTTTCAGCCAAATGAGAATCAATATACCTCCCTGTCCAACATATGTAGGCTCTCGTGTTTAGACAGTTTCAGCTAAAGGAGAATCAAAATACCTCCTTTCTGACAGATGTAGGGCATTCTTTTGAGACAATTGCCCACCTTGGGACCATCGCCTTTGTCCAGGTAAACACAGTTGGAAGATGGGATACCCTGCAGCTCTGTACATAGAATATACCAGAAAGATATTTAACCTTCCAGACTTGTTAGTAACCATTTCAATTTTTTAGTTAGGAGCAACTAAATGTGCACAAATCAATTTTTTTAGTCATTCTGCAATATATTTTGCAAGGGATGGCTTGAACAAATGTTTTTCAGCCAAAGAAAATAAATAAAAATTTTCAGTTATGTTTTTTTTTTTTTCAGTTTAAGCAATTTATTTTTCAACAAAAGTGGTTTAAATGAAACTTATATAGCTAATACAACCCGAGCTTCTTTGCATTTTTCTTTGAAAATAATAAAAAAAAAGTAGACCAACAGTTATAGTGTATGTATCAGACATGATAAAAACATACCTCCGAGAGGTTCAGTAAAAGTGAGAGTGCCGTCTGTCGTCTTCCATTTGTCAGGCCCTGATGTTCCATAAATACCGAGCCATAATGTACTGGTTTGGGCTTGACTGAAATACTTGGCTAAAATAATGTAATGTTTATCTGGATTAATGGACTTAAACCAAATTTGCAAATTTATAACATTTACATTTTGAGTATTGGATTACAAGCAAGTTTCAATTTTGTAATGTTAGCCTTTTGATTAATTACCATATTTGGAAATTTTTACATTATGATGAAGTTCATATTTAGTATACAATTTTAAAAGTATGTTTAATAAAAAGTAATGCTTCTGTGCTAGATAATATACTTTACAATATGCAGGAACTGTATACTGATAACACAAAGCTATGCCCTAAGTTTCCATTGATTATATGTAAAACATATAACCATGCATATATTATGTAAGTGTATTTATCTATCTTTAAAAAGATAATTTGGCATAACCATGATCTTTAATTCAACTGTCACCTTGTTAATCTTCTCAATTCGGTTCATAATAGAATCTATCTAAATATACCAGACATATAAATACCAAGCTTTACTATGGCTGTCTTTGACAGAAGGGTGACTTTAATTATCAATCAGAAAACAGAACAACACATACTGAGGCTGTTTTGTGCAGAATCAGGTCCCCAATTGCCAACCACAGCCAGATGCCCTCCATTCAGCTGACACATCAATTCAGCATCTGCCCACATAAGGACACTATCTCCCAAAAGGTAACAGGTACCAGTCCCTGGATCCACTTCCCATCCCTCACCACATACTGGGTAAATACAAACAGATATAATATTTTATTTTTATTTTTAAGCAGTCTTTTAATTTAGTGATTCATGACCTTAGGACATCATAAATGACCATGTATAATGTGCATCCATGAATGATAGCCCTAGTTTAGGGTTAAAACAAGAAATGTGGCCATGCCATGAAACCATGTTTCTAACAAATCCAATCCAGAGTTCATACAGATCTGCCAACACAAAATTCCAGGACTTTTCCATGTCATTTCCAGGACTAAAAATGACTTTTCTCGGAAAAAATTCATGTAGGTGCATACATAAAACTACTGGTCGTATATGTAACATGCTATTCAAAGTATATTTAACAGGTATACATTCAACATACATGGGTCAGAATACCTATCTATTATCACTGTTTCAGGGCAGCAAGCTGTTTTTCAAGCTCCTGCAGCCGCTGTCATTTTTCTGTAACCGTTCTTTGGAATAAATTAGATTTGGTTACAAAGGTGATTTGTCCAGTGGCTTCTACTTTTTCACCGAGTTCATCAGCAGACTTAGTGAGTCAATGTCTAGCTTAAGCCTCTTTGTCTTCTCTTGCAGCTCATGCAAGAACTTTCCGTTTTCTTTGTTCCACTTCTGTCTAGTCTTACCACTTTCTCCTTATTCAGGTAGGCCTCATTTTTTGTTCTTGCAGCAGTGGCTGACTGCATCAGTTTTTGTTTGATGTCAACAGTTAATAACCATTCTACAGAATGGACATGATCACAAATCAATCCTTGAGTTACTACTGAGTGCATTTTCAAGTTTTTTTAACTTCTACTTATTGAAAATCCTGTCTCTACTGAAGCTTGGCCATGAGAGAGAACCAGGAGAAGCTGAACAACAGCAAACAATTTACTATACTCTGGAGTAGACATATAAGTGGAGAAGAACTCATCAATCCTCTGCTGGGTAGAGTTGAAACTTCAGAATTTTTCTGATCCTATGACTGGAATGTCATCAAGGAAACTGGCATACCGCTGCAAATTTTAATTACAATCACATTCTTTGCTCCTATTTGCAGAGAGCAACTGTGGCAGTGCTAGCTTGAACATCTGACTACATTTAACTGGATTAGCAACCATCTCTGTTGGGGTTCAAAGATGACATGTATCTAATAAGTGAAAAGGTGATTGGGCATTTCTGAAACATTTTATTTTCTTAAGTACTGCTACAAAGAATGCTTTATCGATATATTCCTCACGAAATTCTATTACTGTTTTGTGATTGACTTTTTACCTCCCTATTCACCTTTCTTGCATTTTTGATAGTTTTGTCAGCACTGAAGCCAATATCCACATTCTTGTACAGTACATGTTGCTCTTGTCATTGATCAATACTTAAAATTGTTATTGTGCTCGACTCCTTTTGCATGAGACTTTAATGCTAACTCTCCCTTAAATGTCACAAACACAACAAATCGCTTTACATTTATCAAATTTAAAAGGACGAGACCATGTTTCGTCAGAATTTTTCTGCTCCCACTCAATGTTATACACACATTCACGATTTTGTAGAAGACAATAACTTTCCATACTGTTACACTAAAAACAAAAATACCGCCACATTTCTTTTTTGCTGATGTCACCAACTGATGAAGGGAGATAACTCTAAGAAACTTAAAAAATGTGTAACTTCCGGTACCCTAATTACGGTTGCAAATAAAAAATAAATATGAATATTTTTATTTCACTGAAATATGAGATTTTATTTATCAAATTATTTTTCAAAGAAGTTCAAAATGTTTGAAAAACAACTTCAGTAGTGTGTGCTTTTCCAGGACAATGCCAGGACAAAAATTGAAATGTTAATTTTCAAGGGGTTTTCCAGGACCGGGATCACACTCAAGGACTTTTCCTGGTCTGTATAGACCCTGCAATCCCAAGCTAGGTCTTCATGCAAGGTTGCTGTATCCGAAGTTTCAGCAAGATTGATTTATTCAAGCTGAAGTTATTGACTGGAAAATGTTTTTCTATTTTTAGTAACAGTGACCTTTACATTGATCCGACTGGGCCCATATCCAATTCCAAGCTAGGTGTTTCTACAAGCTTGCTATATCCAAAGATTCAGCAAGATTAGTTTATTTGAACTGAAGTTTTTGACTGGAAACTGTTTGTCTATTTTTATTAAGTGACCTTGACCCGACTGGCTCCAAATTCTATCCCAAGCTAGGTCTTTGTGCTTTATCCAAAATTTCAGCAAGATTGGTTTATCAAAACTAAAGTTACTGACGGGAAACTGTTTTTCTATTTTTAGTAAAAGTGTCCTTGACCTTGATCCGACTGGCCCCAAATCCAATCCCAAGCTAGTTCTTCATGCAAGCTTGCTAAATCCAATCTTATAACCAGGGATTTTGTTGAAAAGCTGGTTAAAAAGCTTTACAGTAAAATGCCACTTAACGACCACACTAAAGACCTGTCAAGTCTTATAACCAGGATTTTTGTTGAAAAGCTGGTTAAAAAGCTTTACAGTAAAATGTCACTTACATGTAACGACCACGCCACAGACCTGTCAAGTCTCACGCTTTAGGCGTGAGAGTCACGCTTTTGAACCTCAATTCACACTCTCACACTTAAATACTCAAAACTCACGCATACAATATCTCCAGTGTTTTCGAAAGTTTTCTGTTTTTTGGTGTCCAAAATTTTGCATTGTTCAATCGATTTACTGGCCAATAATCAAGCGCAGAGTCTTGTAAACATTGAAGAACCAATGAAATTACACCGGGGATAGAACGCCGATTTTCATTGGCTTATTTTTCTGTCGTCATCGTAAACAAACTACCGGTGTAGAGGTTCTATTTCAACCATTACGTTAAATGTCATCTGTCAAAATGGACAAAAGTCCGCCTAGAAAACGATCGAAAAAACTTTCTGGTGCAGCAGAGTACAGTACAAAATTTGTTCAACAATGGTCAGCTACATACCCAGTAAAGGCTGCAAGCTCGTCTACGCATTTCTTTTGCCTCGTTTGCTCACGAGAATTCAGCTGTGCGCATCAAGGTGAGGCCAACGTTAAACACCATGTTGCCACAAAATCGCACACAGACAAAGCTTCCTCCTTGCAAAAACTGTCCAAAATAAATTTTGTGCCACAGAACAACCCAGTGACTTTCAAAATATCACGAGCTGAGGTTTTAATGACAACTTCTATCGTCGAAAACAATCTCTCTATAGCGGTTGCTGACAAATGCGGACCTCAGTTTCGTAGTATGTTTCGGGATTTCCAAATTGCTAAACAATATCAGTGTGCAAAAAAAATATATATATTACATATTAAATGATGCACTAGAACCAAGTTTTCATGAGGAGCTAGTCAAAAAGATGAAGTTGAGTCCATTTTCTTTGGCAACCGATGAAAGTAATGACAGTGATTTGACAAAAATGAATCCTGTTCGGCAAAGGTTTCTGTTCTCAGCAGAAACAGGGGGACAAGCTATTTTTTAGACATCTGCACAACACAAAGCGTTACGGCGGCAGCTATTTTATACGAAAATCGACACTGTTATTTCGGATAACCATAGTCAGTGGCACAACTGTGTTTTCGCTGTCAACAACGCCCCTGATATTATGGGAAAGCGAAATTCTATCATTTTATCTATTTATTTTATTTGCTGCCCATGTCACATGGCCCATAATGCTGCCAGGAAGGGTGGTTATGCATTCTCAGCAGTATCGGGTTTTGATGTTGAACATCTTGTGGTAGACCTGTACAACTGGTTTGAAGAAAGTGCAAAACGAAAGAATGAACTCAATGAGTTTTGTGTCTTTTGTGACACAACGTACAAGCAAGTCCTTACGCAGGTGTCTACCCGTTGGTTAAGTCTTGAAAACGCTGTTGGATGTACACTGACACTGTATCAACCACTCAATAGATTTTCCTTGTCTGGAGCTGGGAAATAACACAGATTTAAAAGGCTAGCTTCCCTCTTCAGTGACCCCATGACCGAGGTTCACTTGCCGTTTTACCAGTTTGTGCTTCAGCAGTATGTTGCATTTAGCCTATTTCTACAGAAGGAAGAGCCCATGATCTATCTGATCGAAAAGGGCAAGTTGCTGCTCAAGTTTGTTCAAGTGAAGTCGATTAAAGATTCTGGCTCTCTGCTTGATGTAGACTTCACTGATCCTATCAACTTGCTGTCATGACGTACAGGTTGGCTTCACAACTCGCCAGACTCTTCGAAGGCTAGAGGTTGAGGGTGATATCACAGAAGCTCAGAGGGAAAAGTCTCTTTATGCCGCCTTTTCATTTTATGAAGAAACGGCCAAGTACGTGATCAAAACATTTCCATTCAATAATCAGTGTTGATGCTTTCGCGATTCATCAACTTCGAAGAAATGCTGAAGCCTCTTTTGAAAGTGTCAAGTTTCTTGTGAAAAGGTTCTCGCGGGTGTTGCATTTCACAGCTCGTGAAATGAATATGTTGAATGAGCAGTTAAGGGAGTACCAGCTTCTCCCAGACCTACCCCAGGACGTGGTAGAGGCCGCTCAGGTCCCCACAGATCTGGAGGATGGTACCCAGGGCTTGAGGATGGATGTTGTATGGGTCATGCACATTCAGGGAAAATGCCCAATGTTTTCCCGCGTTGCCCATGTTATTCTTGTAATTCCCCATAGCAATGCTGAAGAGGAACGTGTCTTCAGCCTAGTACGGAGGAACAAGACTGATTTTGGGGCATCCTTAAGCACTGATGGATCTCTGTCATCGATTCTTAAGGTCAAACTGAACAACAAAGAGCCCTCTCACAAGTATGAACCCACAACGGCTCTTGTTGAGCGTTCAAAGAAAGTTACTTGAGAGTGCAATAAGCAGCACCAGTAAAATTCCAGGTAGCTCAGGAAATTTAGTTTATAGTAAGCATTAACAGTGACTTTTTTCCATTCGTTAAACTCTTGTTTAGTATGTTTTTGTATTTGTTTGTTTTGTTTTTATAAAACTTGGTGATCACCACAAGTAGTGGGTGTAAATGATATCTCTGATATAAAAACTATAATTACTATGATTGCCATAGATTATCTCCAAAAGCTGTTACATCTATGTGTAATATACTGTGGAAACTTGTTTCAGCTAGTCAAAATTTGGCATGCCACGTGTATGTATCTTGTTGAAATGCTCAAAACAGCTAAAATTCTGATACAAAATCTGTTTCCAAACATTTTTACCTCTAATTAAAATGATACTGTCAATTTTTGAAATCATTTTTCTCCTTTTTTATTTATAGGATCCTTACAGTTTTAATCCTTAAATATTACATCAAGTGTACATATCGATAAAATAGCATGTTTTCAGCGTACGCGGGGCTTCGCCCTCAGACCCCCCTTTATAGGTATATGGTCTCACTCTAATGCTACATAAACCCTTGACAGCTATGGCGCCACTAAAGCTACCACGTCTCCATTAGGCCAATTTTCATAAGTACTGACTATTTGACTTCTTTATTCAATGAGAAACCTGACCACAATAACGGGCACAACCAGTTCTACTAGAACATATTGTTTATTCTTATGTAAACACTGGCCTCAATTGCAACCATCTTGACCGGAACAAGTCACCCATGAGTAGTCTCAATGGAGTAGAATGTTCTGTCAAAGAGGACTCACAAGAAAGAGATAGAGCAGCTGGCATGGAAAACAGACGAGAAGATCAGGCCCACCTAAGGGTTTATCTTTGGAATGGATGCTACTCACTACTTATCAATGTGATACATACTCAGCAATCTTCCTAGTAGTCAATGTTTCCATTAAAAGCCCTAGCCTTTTAATTAGCTAGAATGGACACATTAGCTTGAGATTGTCCTGTACCCTTAGAAAGACAGACTTCAAAATATCTGGAAAGGCACCAACCTCGGAGGAAACAAACAGGTATATAACAAGGCCACAGATGCCGCCGAAAGATGGGAAGCAGTTTGACATTGATGATGACGACCATCTTCTTTTTCACTTCAAGGCCGGGTTGAAAAAAACTGCAAACCTTGCCAACATTTGTATATGTCATTGGCAAAGAAAGCTGTGGCTAAGATAAGAAAAGGCAGCAAACAGAAAAGCTAAGACTTTAATCATAACAGGCATCAGACAGAAATAAATAAAGTCAGAACTGAGATTGGGTTAACTTAGAAAAACAGTAATTGAAAGCCAAAGAACATATGCAAACTTGTTACTTCTATGCCAAGGGACCATCTCAAAATGCAATCATTGGAAGAATGCCTTGTGTAAAGAACATTCCTAAAAATCATCATCCAGTTATGGGCTGTACTCCTGCTCAATGGTTGGTTGCCATCATACACAAACAGTGCCCAGTTACAATTACTGCCCAAGCATCCTTAGGAAGTTCTGAAATAAGGAACTTAATCCCTGTATATTGGTGGGTTCGCAGCAGATTATGTTTATGACAAGCAGTCATATAACTGTATATTAACACATACCGGTACATGTATTTCAATTTAAAAGTGAATCTTACACATAGTAACAAAGTTATGCCCCAAAGAAGCAAAGTAAAAATAGAAATACAAGCAAGAGAGTTATGTTCTCTGTGCACTGCAGCCACTTTTATCACCAAACATGCTGTGAAGAGTTCCCAATTTTATTCATTCACAATTTTTGCATTATGACAAAGGTAAACTAATAAGATACAAAAAGACAAGATGGACAAAAATTATACTACCTAGTATATTTACCTGCAATTTGCCTTATTCCATGCTTTCTAAAATTCAAGTTTGATTTAAAACGTGCCTAATAACAGCAACGATTAGTCCTGGAACATTTAGATTCTTACCATTTATATCCTCTTCTGTCTGTTCTTCATTTGTTTTGACTGCAAGAAAATAATAGGACTTTATCAAAATCGGATTTTAACAGTTGCTAGATAAAATGAAAGATACACAGGTAGGGTGGCTTCTAATCAATTGTTGTTTTTATTAAACCAAGGACTAGACATTAAGATCAGTGAAGATCCCTTTTCTTGACAGCCATCTTTGATGGCAACTTCAAGGGATTTTCAGATGAAATTTATAGAAACGTAAATTTTATTTTCTTGTTATTTCTTTAATTGTGGTCCAAAAATTAAAAGCTATATACCACTGGAAAGGTCATGAAATTCATATTTTTAGAATGCAATATTTTTTAAAATTGATGAATGCACAAAGAATGCACAAAGAATTAATACACATAAATAACATTATTGGCTCATCCTTAAACAAAATGTGTAACATTTTGGTCGATTTCTTTACCTTTTAAACAATCAAAATACAGTTTTGATATTTAAAATACTTCGTAAAAGGTGTTAAATTTTATATAAAATCCAGTAAGACAGACTGAAAAATAAAAACACAACGGTGAGTTTAATACAGCACATATTTCCAGATTTCGGCCTGCATTAGCTTCTGCCTTCAAAGATGGCTGCCTTAAACTGTCTTGTCAGTGCCTATGACATACATAAAAACTATCTATAAGTTTTCATCTGTTGATTCCAATCAGTAATATAATGTACATAGACCAGCGGGGCAATGTATTTCTTGGTGCAATACAGTGATATCGTTACACCCCACAATACACAACTCTAAATACATGTCCAGATGTTATTGGCAAATTTAGACCAATATTTAGACAAAACCATTTTTCACCACAAGTCAACTTTGAAAACCTAACATTGCTTTGTCTAAGATTAGACAATAAACCCACAGTGGGGGTCTGTAAAGTGTTTACAAACAAAATGACTGGAAATATGTTGGCATTGGTTGTTAATAAGAAAATAAACCGATCATTAAAATGTCAACAAAGGACTATAACCTTGTCAACATTTAGTGAAAATTAACCTCAATCAAACTAGACTTGCTCTTTGATAGTATTACTTACAAACTATTTATAAGTTCAATCATGTCGAAAAGGGGATGGATGTATACTGAGGCATTACTTTGCTGTAATACAGCTTAATTTCATGCATCAATTCATTGAATGGCAGGGCCATTAATATGTTTATGTGTTAATGTATATTATGTTCATCGTCCCACAAACAGTTTTTCAGTTATCTGGACAGTGTCCACTTGAAGCAGGTATAGTGCTGCTTTCACTGTGTATAGCATGCTGTGAACACCTGGCATGATACCACACACAGTCACATTATCCTAACACCGGGCTAACTAGTCGTGGAACTACCCATATATTTGCTTAAGCGTTAGCAAGGGAGCTATACCATTACCATTTTTAAAGACTTTGGTATGTTGTGACCGGGGATCGAACCCGGAGCCTCCCGTACCTAGAGCCGATGCTCTACCGATTGCGCTACCTAGTCTGGTCATAAATATGAAACTGCGTCTCCAATAACTCACCATGACATGGTACGACTGGACAGAACTCCCATTCGACGTCAGGGTCTAGAGTGAAGCACCACGGCATCCCTTCACCATCAGGGTCTCGACAATAATTCTTGGCAGCTTCCTTAATTATAAACAAAGAAAATAGCATATCATGTAATTAAAAAAACTTTAATAACAAGAGTTATGGTTCTTGTTTTTGTTCCAGCTCATACTATGTGTGTTACGTAAGTGTAGAGTAAAATTACTGCACACATGGAGTAATTACATAGTTCCAAGCAAAATAAATGATGGACTTAAAGTGAAATTGGCAAATAAAGTTACAATCAAAATAATCAATTGGGAATAATTCAGAAATTTCAAGCATAAACGTGATGGTCTTACTGTGAGATTAAGAAATAACAGAAAACAAAGGGGAATAATTTAGGAATTTCAAGCATGGATCTTTTTATCTGTAAGAACAAAACATATTTTATTAAGTGCTAAATTTATCATATGTGAGTATATAAAAACCTTAAATATTATTAAGTACTTCACCAATCACAAAACTTACTCCATGCCTTATATATATCATAACAAAAAAATAATTTTAATATTTGTGGAAATTTTGATGGGACCTTTTCTTATTTACCTATTCATAATCACAACAGTGTTACTTGTGCAGTGTGACGGTCGTAAAAATCTCCCCTTGCATGTGATCTATGTTGTCATCTAATTCATCCTATCAGGATTGTTATGTATATTTTCTTTTGACATACCTTGGACTTACTTGAAATAAAACAACCATGAACAGACTACATGTACTACAAACAAACATTACTATTTCACCTTTAAAATTGCATAATGTGTCTACTGTGCATTTGTCTTATGGTGATGATGATATATTTCTGTCTTCCAGGTATTATATTTCCAATGCAAGTTATTTATTTCTTCGGCAGTCATGTATTTTACGTAACGTTTCTAGTAATAATGAAAAGAAGTACCCCGCACAAATGCAGAGAGGACATAATGTTACTTTAATATCTACAAGTGTAATTATAAAAGATGTAGTACATGAAGATTCCTTAACTGTAACTCCACTGTCAAGTCTACTGTAAATGGCCGTACATATAACATTTCCTTAACATGTGATGTTGATTGTCAAAGTAACAACATAATTTATGTAATAACATGAAACCATCCTAACTGTACATTGCAGTACGTTGGACAAACGGGACGGGCGCTTAAAGTTAGATTTCGAGAACATTCATATAAAATCCGTAACGCTCGTCATTTTAAGAACAACCTTTATAATCATTTTCTAACTACTGGACATTCTTTAAAATATGTGAACATACAATCTTTGCAAAGAATTGCTTTCAATGACGATGTTTCTAAAGGATTTAAATTACATGCCAGATAAAGAACCGAACTTCCACACTTCCGAACACTGACATCTTAAATATTCTATCTTTACGCAAACGCCGATCTCATGGAATTAGAAAAGAATCGTAATCTTAAACGCAGATTTAGGAACAATGTTTCTATTTAAGATCTGAACACACTTTATATTCGATCTGGTATTCACGCCTTACTATGTACAGTTACAAGTCTACGTTTGAAATCACTTGTTATTTTGAACAATGAGGCAGATATAATATACTTACCTACTCATCCTTTATATGAGATGGCTTCCATCATTCAAAAGTATATTGCCCATGCTTTAAGACCTCATATTGATAAACAGTCCCAACACAAACGTTATTTAATGAAAATCAAATACATTAATAAAGGGATTGATTTTATCCACTTACCTAGTATCTTTCGGAGGAAAATCATCAATAAAATCCCCAGTTTCTTCGAAAACAAAGAAAATCCAATGATTTGTTATAAGTACATAAAAAAAACATTAGAGGTATTATTTTTAATTACAACCAAACTGTAGCAGACCCTAACCTGAATGATCCTTCTTAACTTCACCTTTCTGTTATTTACCTTCTGGCCATATCATTACTGGGGATTGAAACATCATCGATGACTATAAATTAAGAAAATTACTCTTTAAGGGTCCGAAATATCGCCTACCAGATGAAATAAATGTTTACCTTTGTTGCAAAGAAATAGCTCATGCAATTAATCTGAATAGATTTTGACCTTTGTTGCAAAGAAATAACTGATGCAATTAATATGTTAGCGGATCGCTGGTATAAAAGAGAAAACACGGATACATTAGCAGTAGTACCTATTTCCTTCTAATGTCTAGACCAAGTAATCTTATTAGCATAGTAAATAAGAATTCTACTTTTAATGGCATTGATGTAACAAAGTCAGAATTAATCCCTACAAGGGATGAATAGAGCTGAGTGCCATGCTGAGAGTCAAGCTGAAGTATGAAAGACTTATGAAGCAGGGTGTGATTGTAGAATGACTGAATGTATGCTTCTAATTAAGCCATCCTTCATTTTATGGAAATGTTTTATACAAGTTAAAGAAAGTCAAGGGTCTCAATAACCTTTCTGACCGCTTTACAAAACTTATCAGTGCTGAAACGGTTACAATCCGAAAGCCCTTCGGTATACTGCATTGCTTGCAATTGACCCTTTTACAGTCAAGAACTTGCATTGCTTTTAAATTACACGATGACCGGACAGGTCTTTGAGATCATATGAAAATTGTGACTTAAAGCCATAATTGGACAGTCACTGTTGGATGTCTTGTCTCTTCATCTTTCCAGTCGTGCCCTATATAGGTGAGACAACTTAAGCAGTCTCCATACCCTTTACGTGAGATTGCACAATGGGTATAACATCGGGATTCGTCGTACCTTACTTATATCATATGCCATCTGCGGATAAATCCTCGGCTTTTTATGTTGTTTTAAAACTTATTAACTCTAACCAATACTTCATTTTATTTTGTTAGTTTGGGTTGTTTTCTAAAATTCAATGATTTCTTTCGCATTTTTTACGTTTCACTTTTGACACTTTTGGCATATGACGTAATGGCATTGTATGACGTCATTAAATTGTTTTTATTATATATCAGCGCTTGGCCTGTTTTTATTTCAAACTACTCTCTCATTTGGAATTTTTAGGTTGCCGAGGCCTTTATCTACTGTTCATACTGTACATATGTTGATAGTTTATTTTATTACTGGATAGTATGTACATGTATGTATATAAGTTCATTGTATCTGTTTTAACTCTCGATGCAGGTGCTTACTGTTAGTTGTTTCACTTTGACGGGATATTTTTATTTACACTGTTTGTTTGATAGAAAAACCTTCAGGAAGTGCAAGGTTGATGCGCTCCACAAACCAGGTTTAAGCACCCCAGTCAGTCTTTTTGCCGACTGACCGTTCCAAGGCGGTAACTGATGTTGTTTTTTTTCCTTCTGTGTTTTATGTCTTGTCTCTGTGTTTTTGTCACATTTATATTTACCTGTTTGCCTTTGTTTAGGTAGCTTTAATTTAAATATCTGTGTAAATTTTGATTGGACCTTTTCTTATTTGATTATTTAGAGTTAAACTAATCAGAAAACAACAATAAGTTACATAACTACATAATATCAAGTGGCAGATGGTTAAATTATCATACCTGGCTACCGTCTGGGAAGGTTCTATTGTGGAAAAAATGTCTGTGTGGTTTGTCGTCCATCCATCTTTGACACTGACGCCCACTAACTGTTTGTGACAGGGGCACTAGCCAAGGTTTCTTATTGGAGTAGCAGTTAGCTGGTAATAGAAAGGGCACGGTTTGTGAGTAAACATTTTACCTCATACTGTTGTTTTTTAAACAAACCTAAACCTAAGCAAACCTTTTGTTCTATTATTTCTCTTATTGTATCCAGTACAACAAAACCTGTGATTCTTTAAATATACTTACACAAACAAATGTATTTATGCAAACTTGATTATTTATCATACAAACTTATTCAAACAGGCGCCTTCATTCAAACTCTCTTTAAGTAATGAACTTTGCATTTTACACAAATACAAAACAATCTGGAAATCAAACTAAGAGTGTAATGTGCGTGTGTTGTTGTTTTTTGTATTGGTTCTATAGATATTGAAACTTATCTTTCTTAAAATAAAATCTAATACAATACATACAAACAAACTGTCAGTTGTTCAAATTTACTATCTGGTCCTCCTCCTTTACAGGACCCACTGGAGGGATCTTAATAAATATATTGAACATGCCTAAAATGGTATCACCTGGCAGGATGCATGACCCTAGTTTATATATCGATTACATAACTAATCTAGATCAAATGAAACCTTTTTCCTTCTAATGTCTAGACCAAGTAATCTAATTAGCATAGTAAATATGGTCACAGCTAAAGTCTACCTTTAATGGCATTGTAGCAAAGCCAGAGTTAATCCCTACAAGAGGTAATTAGAGCTTAGTGCCATGCTGAGAGTCAAGCTGAAGCATGAAAGACTTATGAAGCAGGGTGTGATTGGAGAATGACTGAATGTATGAACCAATGGATGAGAGAGATTAATTAATAATTGTGATAATTGGTAGAATGCGAGAAGTGGGTGTGGCTGAATAGAGAAGGAAAATGTAAGATTTGAATAGAGAGAGTTATCAGGGAGGGGGGGGGGGGCGGCTGAGAAGAGATGCAGAGAGGAGAGAGCGGAGGATTGAGACAGAACATGGAGGAAAAGTTATCATCGAAGAAATGAACAAGTGGTGGAAGGAAATAAAGATAAGAAGAGAGAGTGCAGAAGTGTGAAGAATAAAAAACATTAAGCCAGCGAGTTGCTGAGCAATTAAACTATAATTGAAATTGCTTTGGATTCTTTGATTACTACATTCACCCGTTTAAAAATGCGACATCGCAACACCGCCAGGTGACAATACATCGCAGCGAACAATTATGATCATTATAGCAACGTCCAGCTATCTGGTGGAGGAAGACCCCCAGACACATGGCTGGGTAGAACCACCGGCGCACCACAAGTCAGCGGAAGATCTTCCCACATTAAGTCCTTCTCACCGACCAGGACTTGAACCCAGGTGGTGAGAAGTTATGCAGTCAGAGGAGTTACAAATCAGCGACTACCACTACACCACAGGCGCTCTAATTCAACTGATAGACATGTATTTTTTATCGATATTATGCAAATAATGAAGGACCTATTTGGAGATGAGATCTAGGCTGTGCTTTGTGTGCTCTTTCCATATGAGTCTCTAGCTACTTGATAAGTTACAATTGCAAGTAGTCTTAGACAAATGTTGAACAGGTTTGTTAGGCTTTAATTTTTTTTTGACTGATTCAGGTAAAAAGTCTTAATAAAGATGCAGCAAAAATATCTTCAGAGTACACATTATTGCAGTTAAGTTAAAGTGATCATAATTATAGTTTAATTATATCATACTTATGTTTCAAAATTATAATTAACCCAGCAAACCTTAAGTTTAAAAAAATCATACAAATGGTTCATCAGCAAAATAATTGAAATATGTTTTTCCAAGAATTTGTGTGTGTAAATGTTTAAATTATATTAAAACTGTCTAAAAATGTTTTTTTAACCAAAAAATAACATATCTCTTCATTGAATTTCCAATACGTGATTTCAATCATTTTTTTCTCCTTAACTAAGTATAAACTGTGAAGTAACTTTATCATAAAAACCAAAGTCTCCTCTGACTTCTACACACCTGCATCTTCCGTTATATTTTCAGGGCTTTGCATGGACGCTGCAAGGAAAATCAAACATTATTTATTAAACTGACTCTTTACTTGCTGGAAACACATAAAGGGTGTGGAAAAATTTATGGCATGAGGTAAATGGTGTTTCCTGCAAATAAATGGTTGATAACTGTTCACAACTCTCACTGCTTATATACTATTCTGGCTTCTGTTAGATAGAGTCTCACTCCCCTTAAAATTACTGCTGTAAATAAACGGGAAACATAAATATTTTGTAATTCTATAAATGCAAGGGAACGGCTTTGTGGGCGTAAAGACTCTTTTTAATGTGAATTATGAATCTCAGTGATAATTGCCCCTGATAATGGTCTATCATGACTGTCAGTGATGATCATCTCTGATGATTGTCACTGATGCATGGCAGTAATAATTGTCAATAATGATTGTGAAAGATGATTGTTAGTGATGACTGTCAGTAATGGTTGTCAGTGATGAATGTCTCTGATGAATGCCAATGATGATTGTCAGTGATGATTGTCTCGGATGAATGCCAATGATGATTGTCAGTGATGATTGTCTCGGATGAATGTCAATGATGATTGTCAGTGATGATTGTCTCTTATGACTATCACTGATGAATGACAGTGATAATTGTCAATTTTGACAGGCAATGATGATAGTCTCTAATGAATGTCAGCTGTAAGTGTCGATAATTATTTGCACGAGACTGCTGATTTGACATATTGATGGCCCAGGTAATTTACATTGTAAATCTGGATAAGAAAATAGTGAATTATACACAATCTTTAATGATAACAGTTGATTTTTGCATAGAATAACAAATATACACCTGTTAGAAAGTAGTAATGCTTCAGGATACATGGATAGATGTTAGTTATATGATTTTTTTTCTTTTCTTTTTGTATTATTCTGTGCATTGATCTGACACAATTATGGTAATTTGGGAGATGGCTGGCTGATATTGGTAGAGAATAGTCCCAGACGAATATAGCTGCACACTACTACCAACTTTATATTTTTAAATATTCATCTCGACTAAACTCACAAGGAAAGACTAATGTTTTTTTTTACACAATCAAGCATATATGTACTTTCGATTATTTTTTATTCCTCAACATAAATGCTAAAAATCTTTTTTTCCATCTCTCATTTTAATATATCTAGATATGTCAACATCAATCTACAGATCTTAAAGAAATACATGGCCATACATTGTTCCAGTTTGTTCATAAATAAAAAATCTTGGGTGCACAGTCCCACTCCCATATTGATGGGCTTAGAAAAATAAAAGATTTACCTGGATACACACTCACTCCACATATAGCCAGTATTTCAGTTCGATCAGGTATTTGGATACGTATATATCTGAAACAAAAATCCAGTAGAAATGAAATGTGTTCCCCAAATCGAATTTTGATACAGGAACATAAGCTTAAAGCCAGTCAAAAACGAAATTGGTAATTAAATATTAATGGTCAAATTAAGATGCAAAATCTTTGGCAAACTAAAGGAAGGCAAGATAGTTAATTAAGTACTTTTATGCACTGAAATTTTCGGACAGCAGAATTAATTTTGTAACAAGTTTTTATTGAATTATTATAGCAGTTCGTAAGACATGCGGCAAGCAACCAGGAACAAATGGCTGTGTCTTTTGGAGGTAATAATGAGACTATAAAGTTACAATGGCGCTTCAGTTTTAAAACCTGATCGACTCGATTACATATTTTGATCGCTGCCTTCTATTAATAACTGTGTTACTTTGCTTCTCTTAAGTTACATTTATTAACACTAGCATTGATATTTGTAATGAGAGGCCGGATATAAATCATCCTAACTGTGTAATTTGTATTAAAAGTTTGTTGTTGTTATGAAGAAAAGTCTTCCAACATGGCGGTTGTTCAGACAGACATTGCTAGACTTTGGAACGAAAGGCCAATATTGATTGGCTAAGGTGTATATATCTGAACTCTCATTGGTTGATGGAAAAATTCTAGCATTCGGCATCTATATTGATGATGAAATGTAATTAATTAAAATTACTTTAAATCTACCTCCTTTTAAAGAGGCATAAATTATCGATAGCCGCACAAAAGTTCATATCTCTAGATATGCGGTGTACGGATAAGAACATAAAAAATAACTTGCTACTAATAGATGTATTCCTACGTTTTAGGGTAAAATAATTATTGTTAATTAATTAAACAACATTCATGAAACTCTATGAGTCTTTACAGAACTGTTGGCAATACATATACCCATATCATCGCCTGAGTCCATATCCGTGCACAAAAAGGATATGGATATGAACGTCAAAATCCTTATTTACACTCAATATTTACACCCAATATTTATGGGTTTTGTTAAGAATTTAATGTTTTTTATATACAGAATTGTTATAAGGGTCTTCATGAATTGCATTGGACTTGTGATTCTTGCAAGAAAGACTACGCCACGTCAAAATCCATAGAAGATATTATGGAGGATGAATAACATTTTGAAAGTGATAGAACGCCTTGAGTAGATGCAATATATTTGTCTACCACAACATATTAGTTGATTATGGAAGAAAACAACGTTCTGACAGAAATAGAATGCCCTCACTTAATGAAACATATGCCAATTACACAGGCTCGGAAACCACAGAAATGGACGATATACTAGATATAACATTTAACATATCTGATCGAGATTTTTAACGGCCTATTCAAATTTCTGATGAATCTCTTTCTGAGACCATGATAAATGATGTAGACGTAGCGGAAGACGATACGCCAAAATATGAGGTGGTGGAACGCGGCTCGGTGCGTGGCGGTCGCATGTTGATAACTAGCCATGGGTACAACTGTACAGTGCGACGTGGCAAGAACAATTTACAATGGGTGTGTGGAGTCCGAAATAAAAATGTTCACTGTCCAGACTTGGTTATGCAATACGACAATATATATGTGGAAGGTGTTCAGGGACACCCCCCTGCCCTCAACTCGGAATTTGAAACAAAGGTTTAAAGTTATCACAAACACTAAAAGAGGTGTTTGTAAACAAATACACAAGGCAGCATCAAAAGTAGCAGAGGAGGCAATGGTGGAGTTAGATAGGCAACGCTGGAACCCGCCAAAGCTTTAAAATATTATCAGAGTTTCTAATCTATACCGCCAGAAACCCGGCCGAACCAAGATATGATAAACGAGGACTATTTTCACACTAATGAATTGCTGGTGGACGACGTTCGTGTTGATGATCAACCGCAGCTTCTTTTCGGTCGACCTAATCAGCTCCAGCGCCTGGCTGTATCACGCCGTTGGTTCATGGACGGAACATTCAAGGTTGTACGGCGACCGTTTTACCAGCTTCTGTTCATCCCATGTTCCCATTGAAATCCCGTCGAACAAAACAATACTATGTTGCAGTTCTACCGGAAGGTGACTCGACCAGTACCACTACCTATGGAATTTCATGGCACTGCCACTTGCCTGCAGAGCTTGTTAGAACTCCGTTTAACTCACTGCACGACCAGGCACAGGAGTTTACAAGTCCGCATATGCTCGCCCTTGTGGACTTTGTAGACCAGACTTGGATAAATAGGTCAGTGTTCCCGAAAACAATAAGAACCAACAACGACTTTTGGACTGGCACCAACGCCTTAACACCAAAGCTGACAGAGCTCAGCTCACATTCTAAGTACTGGTGCCTCTTCTGTATGGCGAGGAGGCACACTATGTGGACATCCAGCTCAGACTGGTTTCAGCTCAGGTTCTATACAGAATTAACAGAAAACAATACAAAAAGACTCATGAAGCCCTGTTCAAGGCCTGGGAAACATATGAAGAAGATGACAAGTCAACGAACCAGTTGTTAAAAAGTGTCAGCCTCCTTAGCGGATTGGGGCCTGTTCCAACCTCACTGGATTACGTTGATTGGTGACAATAGAATAAATCTCATTATGTGGGGCTAAAACACAAGTGATCATCTACTTAAAATTTGCTATACCTTCTCAAAAATGTCTTAAGCTGTCAGTTTTTACAAAATCAATTACGATGAGTCTGTCTAGATATTAGGCGGTGTATTAATGCTATCTTGTAATATGCAAACATGTTGTTTTATTTACGAAATGTGCTTTTTTAGTTGTGTTGTCTTGTATATTGTTTCATGTGCTATTTCTTGTTATTAAAAAAATATTATATATCATATGGATGCTATGTTCAAATGTGGAAATAAATGTTGACAATCAAGAGTGTTGTTATTAAAATATCAACAACACATTGACACCTTTCAAGGCCGCCGATAACACATTGGCACGTGTGAACAACATCTACTTAACTATTGTGGTACATACATTCATAAATATTATTCTGTATGTATGTATTGTGGTATGAAGTCCCAAAATGCGGTATGTCATAGACATGGTACGAAGTTGAAGTGGTGAAATATACATGGTACGAAGTCTCCAACATCCTATAATAATAAGCAGTCTGACACTTACGTCTGCAGCTCCGCTCAGTAACAACATCATACTTAAGGATATAAAAATAGATTAGATCTACAATCACCAGTAAAAGTCATTATAATAATGCCATCAAATATGCATAGTAAGCTTTAAAGGCGTAAAAGTTATCAAAATACACGCCCATATTCAGGTTTATATTTGCAACAGACATCTATATGTTATTTAATGGATTTTGTGCTCAACTTTATGCAAAAGAAAGAAATTTCCATTTTAATGACAATCTCAATAAAAAAATCATTGATTAAGCCTAAGAATACCAACTAAAATGATCTAAATGCACTTATTTTTAAGTACATTGGATTTTACTCTAACAATTAAGACAACTCTTTATCACTAATGTTCCCCAAACCTAGTGCATACAAAAATTCTTAGAACCAAACAAGTACGATGAAATCCTCATACATACATAATTTATTGGCATATCAACACGTAAGTCTTTGCCACTTACAATGTAGAGACCATGGCAAAGACGCATTATGTTAAACATCAACGCAAGTATCACAGTACCTTCCACGGACATATGTACTCAAAGGTATGGAGATGATTGGAAGAGGTCGGAGATTGGTGTTCTGGAAGATCAACTGGGAGTCATTGGTCAGCTCGGAGGTGTTGCTGACAAACAACTTGAAATCTCTGAACAATGTCTTACAAAGCACACCTGCAAATATATATGGTAACCTTCTGTATAAATAAAAAAATAAAATCCTCATTTTATTCACTCATAAGACACTGATTTTTTATATAGTTAAAATATTTGAAAACTTAATTGGTTTACTCAACTTTGTCGTGGCTTAAATTGAAACAAAAAATATACAATGTATTCTTTTGCTATAAATGCAGACCTTAACACCAGTCCCAATACAAACAAGTCAGACTTTAACACCATTCCCCATACTAACAAGTCAGACCTTTACACCATTCATTCCTAATACTTACAAGTCAGATCTTAACACCATTCCCAATACTAACAAGTCAGACCTTTACACCATTCTCAATACTAATAAGTCAGACCTTAACACCATTCCCAATACTAACAAGTCAGGCCTTAACACCATTCCCAAATACTAACAAGTCAGATCTTTACACCATTCCTAATACTTACAAGTGAGACCTTTATACCATTCCCAATACTAGCAAGAAAGGGCAGCGATTTGAGACATCCAAGGCGTCATAGAGAGCATGTGAGAAGATGACTATCCTGGAAACTAAACACTCCTTCAAACTGCTGATTAATTGTATAAACATTGGAAGTAACGAACCATTACTCTGATGGGAAGTAGAATATTTGCTACTTTGTTTTAATTGTTCTTTGCTACATCAGTATTTACAAGCCGCATTGCTAACATCGGTATACTCGGTTTCTTTTGTTTAACAAGACTTCGTCAAAAGGCTGCGAATTCCAATTAATTCTTGCTACTTTTTTATAATTGCAAGCTACACTTTATTGTTACAAGCTCCTCTGTTAAAAAGCGGAACACTTAGTTCTTTTCTCTGAAATGTATCTCACAGACACTGTGACCTCGTGTTAATAACTGCTACACTATCGTCCCCATAAAAAATGCATTCCATAAGAGGCCCCGCTTTCAAAAGAGGCACCAACTAGTCAGGCCTTTACACCATTTCCCAATACTACAAAGTCAGACCTTAACACCATTTCATAATACTAAAGTCAGACCTTAAAGGTGGTTTACGACAGTTTGCCTATATGCCTATATTAATAAAGATAACAATATCGAACTACTGCTTTGGGGATTTGGGGCTCAATTTTTGTATTTATCCACACTTTAGTCCTAATTAATACGATTCTGAACACTAACTGCATTGTTAGACAGAACTAATCGCAAAAAAATTACACTGAATGTGTATTCTTTCCAAATTAATATAAAAACTTGATAGTAGTCTCTGCTAAATATAGATATCGACGTCAGAGCATCTAAGTTTAAGTTATCTCTGCCGCGTGGCTCGGATAGGATATACCTGATAACAATGACGAGCGACAATGTTTGTTCGACTGTTCACACAGATCTAGGACATCAAGGAAAAGCATTTTAAATGAGCTTTTCATGTAACAATAATTTTTTTGTTGTTTTTTTAAAGAATTTTTGGTCCAAATTGTCGGATACCATCTTTAACACCATTTCCCAAAAGTAAGAAATCAAGATATTCCAATAATTTCCCAATACTATAGGGTCAGATATTCCCACCATTTCCCAATATTAACAATTCAAGATATTCCAATCATTTCCCAATACTTTAGGGTCAGATATTCTCACCATTTCCCAATACTAACAAGACAGATATTCCCAACATTTTCCAATACTAACAAGTCAGATATCCCCACCATTTCCCAATACTAACAAGTCAGATATCCCCACCATTTCCCAATACTAACAAGTCAGATATTCCCAGCATTTCCCAATACTAACAAGTCAGATATCCCCACCATTTCCCAATACTAATTAGTCAGATATTTTCACCATTTCCACCATACAATGAATATTTATATGTACAGGACCAGTGGACAGTTCCAAACAATATTTTAACAAACCAGAAAACGGCAACAGATTTACGCCTTTAAAAGTGCTCAACAGCGAAAAGGAGTGAACTGTAAATGCAGACTCCAGTATTTAAAGTATACATTGCATTAAATAGGTAAAAACCTCAAGAAAAAGCTCTAAATGTGCATGTTAAAAAGATAAAGTCACTGGGTATATTATTTATCAAATGATGCTGGAGTACATTTTATTTCTTTGAAAAAAGTTTTACACACTATGCAAACCAAATACGGGAAATAGTAGTACTGTTATAAGTACACCAACGTTTAAGGTTACGCTAGTCAGGTTAAGGGTTGTTGACAGTTGTAGTTTTGATGACGTAGCATTCCAATCTCCATCGCAGTGATCTCCCCCTTTCAGTAAGGAGAATCTCTGCTACCACACAGAAATTCTTCCAGATCTGGAAGGATTTGATTTTTTTACTTTTAATTTTAGTTCAGTAAAATGACAATCGGAATGTGTATGTTAGAAAAACGACTAATAATGGATGAAAAAAAACACAAATTCTAACGATAAAGAAAAAAAGAGAATGTATTTATCACTACAATCGTAACAACTCGGCCATTTCCGTCCTTTCGCCTTTCGATTTCAGTGTTACACCGGTTCAATGTAAACAATCAATGGATACTGCTGAAGAAATTCACAAAGTAATAACGGAGTTTGACTCCTCCATAAAAGCGAAACCCAAACAGATCGAGTGTCTGCAGTCTCTGTTGGCAGGCAAAGACGTCGTAGCTAATCTGTCACATGATCTGACTATCGTCACGTGATTTTGTATGATGGCAGTGGTTTTAAGCGAGTGTAGCGATGTCGTAAACCCTGTGCGGAGTTTGGTAGCATTCGCGTAACTGCTAGAAGAAAAGGATCATGCTAGAAAGTTCAATTGTTTATTTTTAACTGGTTTTCGAGAATGTTCTGGGTTCGTGAATGTTCTGGAAATTCTTTGGGCATATATAAGGGCGTGTTTGTCGATTTAAAGTTAAGTTTGGATAGTTTGGATATAAAGTTAGCTTTAGAGATTGGACATATACTTTGGAAATACTTGCAGCTTCTATATTTCAGATCTTTCTGTGTTGCAACTTACGTGGATTTACTTTATTCTACAGTGATATAAATATAAAAGTGTTGAAATGGAATTATATCATTTACATTCGTGTTTTGTTCTTCCTTTGGATTATTTCAACTGTGCTTATATACGATGACATTCTACCGAAAACTCTTTAGGATTATTCGACGTTGGATTATTAATTGGAATATTAATGGGACACCTCCTAAAGGGACAAACTGTAAGCTAACATTTATTTTGCTTTCTGCAATTTTGTCTGATTTATTTATTATTGTTTTATTATGCCATAGATTTAATTGTTTATTAAAATAAAACATTATTGTACTAGTTTGTTGCTGGCTTGTTCTTTCTGTTACACCATTTCGTCGTTTAGTAAACGTGCCATTTTAAAAATAAACTTCATCTTCACATGAACAGGATGCTACAATCATTTATTCGTCTCTGGTCATGTTTGTACATGATTCAGAAAGTTAATTTTATTTGTGGTCAACCATTTTTGTGTTGTTTTTCAAATCGAAATAATACCATATTCCTTTTCTGAACACTATGTGGAACTTATTTTTCGATGACGTCACTACTTTCGTCATAACGTATAGAAAATATCAGCGCATGGACATTTTGTTTTCAAATAGATCGTTTTTCTTTTCGTTACTTGCATTTGAAAAACTCGTCAGGAAGTGCGAGGTTAGAGCTCTGTAAAACCAGTTTAAGCACCCCAGACGGTCCATATTGCCGACTGACCGTTCCAAGGCGGTAACTGTCGGGTTTGCTCTTTTCCTTAAATGACTCATCACAAATATGTTCTTACTTTTCGCTTGGCTTGCATGTGAAATACCTTTGTTCTGTGCCTTTTCGGAGTTTGGTATATGTTGCAATACTCATAGGACTTTGTCATATATTTTTATATAGCGACACCGATCGTAACAGTATGCAATTAAGCATACCTGTTCAAAGATTGTGAGTAACAAGCAAACATATAGTAACTATTGCCGTGGAACAGTGCATTTCCTAACACTTACAAGCACGATCCGAAACTGGACGAATGACAACTTTTTCTATCGGATAGTCCGAGCCTAAATCCAGTTGCCACCAAGGTTGGAACTCGGACTGAGTGATTGCACAATTAAACTCAGAATTCCTTGTCAGAGAGGTTTTGATGGCATTTTCGGGTCCATTGCTACTGCTCTTACTGCTTGACTGGGTAGCAACCTTTCCAGGAGCAATGTTATACTCTGGAAATAAGAACGTTAAGTGCATATAAGGATATGAATGCAAGTAATAATATATATATATTTGCGAATTGGAATAATCTCGGGAAAAAATATGCAGTCACACTCAAGTGTTTAGCCCGGCAATATACATTTGAATTTTGAACACTATAATTCAGCATTCGACACTTTTTAATGTAAATTCTTCAATAAAATAATATATTTGACGTTAAGATGGTAATGTAATAATTTATGCAAATTATCTTCGATCGAAGTCTTTTCAATTGTTCAGACAGAAAGAAAACCCTGAGATTTTTGTTGTAGAATTGACAACAATGAATAAAACACTTTGATATACTTGGGAACATTATTGCTTAAGATAAATTTCTAGCCTGTGTATAATTCTAAATTATATATTAAACATCGACGAACCAGCAAATGTCTGACAGATGAAGGGTCGGGTGTATAGACACGGACTGTCCTCCCAGCGTCCATGGTCAACTGACCCAGGACTGGAAACCATAGCAACACAGTTCTCTGCATACCTGCCCCCGATATCTTGTCCTGTGGGTTCCGTCTGTAGCCAATACGTCTCGATTGGCTGAAATGAAAATAATATTTTTAATTAATATTTATTAATAAAGTTTCGAGTGCATCGATCACGAACCTACTTTCCTTTTGGGTTCATTGATATCAGGCTCCATTTTTGCAAGTAATACCACATGAATGTTTTCTATTATGTTCCTGCTGGCATAGTTGAATATATTTATTCAAAATATCAATGATTAATTTTAGATTATACCTGTTTACTTTCTGTTTTGTTGATAAGGAAAATCATACGAATTCAAATTATTGATTTATTCAACATTCGTTAGTTTGTTTTGTTACCATGGACACCCTCACCCACATAATTTGTCAATATTGTTCAAATGACAAGGATAGTCATACTTATTCAATACATTTACGCAAACACACGCATACACAAACTCGCACAAACACATGCACGCAAAATGGACATACCGTACACGCACACGGGATCACACAGCACGAACACATACTTATATGCCAATATAAGTATGTGTTAAATAATCATAAGTTGTTCAATATATGTTCACTTCACACCGTTTGTTAATTCCCTTGATTGGCAGTAGGCCTACTAATTTAAATATCACAACAAGCCCCGTTGTCAGAATGAAACTACTGACACGAATGAGAAGAAATGTTCAATATATGTTTACATTTACTCCAGTATTTCATTGGCTAAAAAAGCATCGTGTTGTGGTATTTGGGTATTTTTCGCCATGAAATCTTACAATTTTAACACATGCGCATGCAAGCTTACTTTGGCCTGTACACTTTATAAAAGTAACAACTTCCACAGACCTTTTGTCCGGAGTTAGCCCACACAAATATGCCTTCTTCTTGGGTGTCAGACAGGCCGATCCAAGTCCGTTCTTTTATCATACCTATAGGATTGCACAAAATATTTTTTACATTAAAAGTGACATGAGTTCCAATCGATTCCTTATGTTTATATCACAAGTCATATTCAAAAGAAAACTAATTGATATGCGACACCCAAGGCGCCGAAATAAGCCTCCGCTTTAAACAAGGAGATGAATCCACTAGGAACTTGATACTATCTTACAATGTCGGTTCATTACACAAACATGTAAGATATGCAAGAGTAACGAACTATAACTGCTCTCTGCTAGGAGGATGGGAACTAAAATATTTCTAGTTTGCTCTATTCCTTGCTGTCTGATACATTTTTATTTATTTATTCATACTGCAAGATGCAGTGTCAAAATCTGTATACTCGGTTTCTTTTGGGAAACAATGCCTCGCGAAACATATGCGAATTCCTATTATCGCTTGCTACTCTTTTTAAGATTGCAAGCTTCACAGTTATATGTGGCATATTCGGTTCCTTTCGCTAAAATATCCCAGTTAAAAGCATCGATTTCCGGTTTTTGCCTTCTACACTATTGTCTCCATATCTTTTTCATAAGTGTTATTGCTCTTCAGCAGCCAATATGGACCGTCAATTATCTTGCAACTGTCATGAAAATTAAAGCAAAAACTGTTTTAAGATGGTATCCTTAGTCCTCATGAAAATGTAATGAATTTTTATTTATTGAATTTATACCAATTTGCAGGACATAATGAGGTAATCATTATTTCTCATAAAATAAAATATAATTGATACCAGTTAACAGGACAAAATGTGTCATTATTATTCCTCATAAAATGAAATATATTTTCTTCATGTTATTATACCAGTTAACAGGACAGAATGTGTCATCAATATATTCCTCATAAAATGAAATATATTTTCTTCATGTAATTTATAAGAATTAACAAGACAGAATGGATCATCATTATTCCTCATAAAATATATATTTTCTTCATGTAATTTATACCAGTTAACAGGTCAAGATGCGTCATAATTATTCCTCATAAAATTAAATATATTTTCTTCATGGAATTTATACCAATAACAGGACAAAATGGGTCATCACTACTCCTCATAAAGTGAAATTTATTTTCTTCATGGCATTTATACCAGTTAACAATACAGAATGCGTCATAATTATTCCTCATAAAATGAAATATATTTATCTTCATAGAATTTAGTCTAGTCTGCAGAGCAGAATCCATCATTTTTTATTACAGAACTGGAGATTATCCCCTGCCAAGTTATATTGGTCGAAGTTTGATCCACGCCACAGTGAAAAAACAAAGGTATTTTAACTTTTTAATTATAACATTAACACCGTTTATTCTCACTTGCCATTCCACATACATATTGACCATATACCCATAACAATACAAGCAAATTATTAATAGAAATTGATTTAGTCAAAAACAATTCTATGACGTCAAGCAGACGTGACGTATGTATACATCATGAGAACATTACCAAACTTACTAAACAAAGCTTTATATTCCTCCACAGAATGTACTGATGCCAGACTTCCTCCTTCTCTCTGACACGCTTGTCTGGCGGAAAACCAGTCTAGGTTGTCATATCGCAGCAGGAAACACTTGTTGCCAAACACCACGTAACCATCGGGACATTCGTACCGAGCTGTATGGATAGACATGTTTTCTAAAGTATTGTCGAACGCCAACTCCATTCCAGGGGCGGACTTAGAAGTTAAACTTTAGGGGTGGGGGTAAAGTGTGTGAATTTTCTTTAAATGTTCGGTACGCGGTCATCACACAATTTTCATCTGACCGGATGCTGAACCAATATACACGCATATTCTCCTATGTTTTCATTAGTATCAGCATGTAATTAGGTTTCACGATTTCAGTTTCAATCAAAAGCAGTCATGTCTTAACTCGGCTATAAGTGCCCCGCTAATTTATTGCGTTCAAAACAAGAAATAAAAAAGACAGCATTGATGCAAAGATAGCCGTCGAGGTCCTGTTTAACAACAGAACATGTTTGCCTAACAACAAAACAACACAAAAAACAGAAGAAACCTTGTTATTAAGAGATTTACAACGCCGTTAAATGTCCATGTCTTAAATGACTTGCTATAACGCACTGACTTTGGGCGCATAGGACCGAATACAAAAAAACAGAATAGCGCTAGCATAATAAAGTCAATAGCTTGACTAGAACATGTATATCGTCGTAACAAATGCAATGTAAATTATACACATATGGAACATTAATAATTTTTCAAGTGACAGGTTATGATGTATCAACATTTTAAACAATCTAATTTAATCTAAATGTTGTTTATTCGTTCACAAATGATTAAAAACGATATTTATAACATAAAAATAACAATTTAGCAAATAAAATTAATCAGCTTTAGAAAAAAAACAGGGAAATAAATATATGCCGGTTTAGAAATAAATCCGGACTCTAAGGGTTTTAATTATCGAGGTTTTGCATTACTTACGTCCATCTGTTGAGATTTCCTCAGGAGTCTGAGAATATAGGATGGTACAGATGAAATTGTTGACGCCATCACAAGCTGATAGCTGCCAGCTGTTTGAGGCTGAAATAAAACCACATAATTTTCCTAATACAGTGCTGAGTACAGGTGTAAAAATGAAGATATAGAACCCATATCGTTTAAATGTAGCGTTACTATGTGTAAATACAACATTATCTATTTCATGAATATAGAAATTTAGATTGAGTAAATGCAGAAAGCATTTCTTTCGTATATTTGGAGTTTGTGTTCACATGGGTATTTTAATATGGTAAATATTTGTATAGCATTTCGATCGTGCACATGTAAAGGCAGTTGGTACACCGTGTAAATGCAACATTTAATATTGTGTAGACACAGTTTTTGTATAGTTTAAGTAGAGCATATCTATTGCCTAAATACAGCATTTAATATTGTTTAAATACAACATTTTAAATCGCATTGCCATCCTGTAAAAAAACATACACAACATTTCAAGACGGCATAACAAAAAGTTCACATCGTTTTAAACAGCATTGAAAATTATAGTGTTTATGTACTAAAATGACAACACACATACATTAAATAAAATTTATTTCATTTATGTGTATAGTTTTCTAAACACAATAAAAACTAGGATATATTAGTTTTAAGCCAAATAAAAGCAAATAATACAAAGTTATATAATTAGAATTTTAAATATTTGGAAGCACTCTCACTAAAGCTCATGGCCGCACATCCAGTTCCTGTCACATTCTTCATGATGGCTGTTTCGAACGATCCAAATTTGGTCCCAGACAACCAAGCAGTGTCGTTATTAGAACCTATAACATCATACCAATAACAGTGTGCACAATTTTGTATGATAACGAATGAGTGAATGACATCTTGCATCATTGTGCATGTGTGTATGGTTCGCGTGCGAATTGGCATGGTTTGCATGATATCGATTATGTGTTTTTAATTATAATTGTGACTAATTATTATTATTATTTTTTATTATTATTGTTGTTGTTGTTACTATCATTACTATTACTACTACTACTAATACTACTACTTACTACTACTACTACTACTATTATTTCTACTACTATAATAATAATTGTTTTTATTATAATGATGATGATGATAAAAAGTCAAGAATCATTGTTGTTATGTAAGTAGTTGCTTTAAGATCCCTGTTCTTTCATATTTGATAACAAAATAAGCCGTTTAAAAATGTGATCATTTCAAAATTAACATTATTTACAAATAAATAAGACGATGTAAATTTACCATGAGTGTACAACTTATAGTACATCGGGCTAAAAAGGAAGAGACGACATGTAATGAATGAGCGCACAAGGGCAACATACCTCGAAAGTTGAGCCAAAAGAATTTCCTGGAGTCTGGGCCTACGATCAGGTCCATCTTCCTTTGCAAGAACAGCAGCATATACTTCCTGCATAAAAAATCTTCAATGATTAGTTTTCTTTAATAGAACATAATATTTTGACTCCAAAATAATTTCTAATTCATGATGTGTCGTATTCTCTTATGGCCGAGTTCTCGTCTTGGCGTTTTTCGTCTTTTTGACATTTCGTCTTGTCGACAGAGCCAAGACAAATGTGACGTGGCACAATTCAGCTCAGACATCAAAAGGAGACCTTTGTCCACATATGAAGAATGAACGTCGCAGTTAAGGTCATAATGTATGTGCAATGTACAAATAATCTAAGTCAAACCAGTCTGTGTACACACGTTTGACAGTGTGAGTATACACCTGTGTGTAGCTGCTCAGCACAATCACAACAAGCGGATTAAACACCCGCAATTCGTGCTATAAAGAGCATTGACCTCTTTAGCATTTAGAAGACATATGTACGTGTTTTAGTATTTTAGCCAACGCTAAGTTGAAAATAAGAAAAATAAATAAGACGCTTTCTTTCTAAAATTCACGTAAAGAATACAAACCAGAGTCATTTAAAATAAAAAGAAGAAATCAGTTTGGCCCTTACGCGATTTGAACCCAGAGCGGTCAGTTTCAATGAAGCTTTTAGTTATAACTTATTTAAAGAGCTTATTTATGAATACTTTCAACTAGACGTAAAGTGTTTGGCTCGCACTAAATTAAAAATAGTTTTATCTACATTTAGGTTGCTGAGTGGATGATAACCGTGATAATCCTTCTCATAAAAGGTTAATCTTTATCCAAACCTGTCGTTTACTTACGAGGTGACTTCCAGAAGCTTCATGCCCCGGAGATTACAATAACTGTCCGCATCACTCCAAGTTAGAGTTTTTCCCGTTTCTATGACAACACACGTGCTCTCAAACTGAAGACTTTCGGGAACACTGCATTCACCTGATAGTAGCAAATTACAAAAGCAGAATTATTAAAAAATGCTCCCGAATTACTGTATATAGTATATAATCTAATCTAGGTATGTAAATATACGCAATAAACATCAGAAACTCACTTACAATGCATCATTTTCACATAAATGACAAAGTTAATTTTCATTTATTTACAATTTTCTATATACACATAAAACCGTTATTTTAAATATACAGTAATTACGTAAAATCCGTACATGTAAACACACAATCAAACACACAGGCATTCGTGCACGCACAAGCAAAGCCATATTTATCAGGATTGATATAAAAAGATAATACTTAAGAAATAATTATTGAAATAATGGGAAAGCTATCCAATACTATAAAAAGACACAAAAGACATACATGCATTGCTTATGGAACTATATTACAGACGCAGGCTCATCCTGATTATTACAATAGAAATGGCCATTCGTTTGTAAACTTAAATAAAATGCTATGTAGATTTTCATATAAAAAATAGTTATATACCAATAAACTTAAAATCTTAATAAATTAAGAATATGAAATATGACTATGAGATCATGAATAAAATCCCAATTCTATTTCATTTTTAAAGTAATAAAAAGAAATGTAATTACTACCTTCATTCTTCATGCAGAAGAAAGGATGTCGGGCATCACATGACATGTTCAAGAGGTTCTGTGGCGGCTCATAAGTTGAGTTTAACAGCAGGCAGTCCCTAGAATAAACCGTTTCAAAACGGATTATTTGTTTACCCTTTTTAAATGATCACAATAGAGTAAGGGAAATTCTGAACACCACCTCCGGCAATGTACAGTATACATGACATTGAATAGTCCAAGAACATAGATAAAAGGGCCTACATATGCATATATATACGACGAGAGGTTAAATATCCATTAAGACTTTTTGCTAAATTCTAGCCAAAGACAGTTACTTCACTAGATTTAAGTCACTCCAATATTATGACGCTTCACAACTAGTCAATTTGGCGGATTTGTGCTTCCGCATTGTAAAATAGTACCATGTATAAATAAAAAAGAGTTTCTGCAAAAAAGTGTATAAATAGCCTATAAATGACTAACATACACACGCATCAACGTTTTTGTTTTTAACGTACGTTTACTTGAACGAATTGTTTTAAAGAAGTCCTTGTTCATTTGAGTGCTTTTGAAAGGTCATGAAAGGCTTGTGTTGACACACTGCCTTAGAATGAATATAATTGTGGAACATTATATAGATAAACACAGAACTCTGATAACCCAGCGATTCTTCCCCTTTCCAAAATGATCGAACATGTAATAAAGTAGAATCTCATTTCATGTTTTTACTTGCGGATGGATAATATATTTTAAGATAAGATAAAACATACAAGTGATATAGCCGGTTTGCGGCGCGCCGGTGGTTCTACCCAGACATTTGTCTGGGTTCTTCCTCTACCAAATTAGTGGATGTTGTTACAATAATCATAATGGGTGGCTGCGATGTATTTGAAACAACAACCAAAAAAAAACAACAAAAACAACAATACAATTGGTATCTTTGTACTTATGTTTTCTTTCTATTTCAATGAAAATGTTATAGGTATTTCAGATAATATTTATTAAATGTTAATCGTTAATTTTACACCTAGAAAAAACAATTATCATTTTATTTAACAGAATAAGAACTCTCTAGAACGTTTGGCGCAGCGTAATTAAAAAAAAGTCCAATTTAAATACAAATCAAAAGCAAACGAAGTACAAACCAATTATTAAAACCATTTTATTAACTACTAATTCCGATAATGAAAAACCTTTGAACAAAGGGAAACTAACACCAAAATTTTAATATACTTGCTTCTGTTCTAATTTTTTGACATGTGCATTCTGTTTATGTGACTTTTGCTATACATGTACTCTTACCACTACATATGGCTTTCCTAATTGTATAATACATCAGTATTAATAGCTGTGTGTAATAAGATTGATAATTGATAATAATGTATGTTTATATATTTATATATATATATATTTATATATATTAAAACTTACATTTAGAAAAAAGCTTTTGTTATTTACTATAATATAATATTTACTAGTAATTCGCCATTAGTAAAAGGTGTTACCCCTCTCTTACCCTTCTGTGTTGTTCTTATCCACCTTTAGAATCATTTTCTCAACGTCAAGATTTGAACCATCGCCAGTCTGAAATAAACGCTATTTTTTCAGTCCACGGCCTTTCTTATGTATTTTATGCGTGTAATGTCCCGGAATGCTGGCATAAAGGGCTCGCACAGTCTATCTGTACGTGCATCTGCATGTAGAAACGTCTTCTCATATTCGTGTCTCAGAAATACATTCTTTATTATGTGCAGTACTTTAATCAAACTTCACTATTTTACAAACACTTGGGTGTGTCCTAAATAACTTTTCCAACCATTAAGGTTAAGGTCATATTTAAAGTCATTTTTTATAAAGAGCTTCTCATGCAAAATACTAGTGTCTAGGCCACATTTTCGTCAGTTTGCACAGGAATTCAAACCAACCACTCTACCTTAGTGGCACACACTTTATTTGTCGTGCTTACGATTTGCAAGTGCAACGCTCAAAGTCTATGACATATTTAAGGTCATTGCATCTTCAAGGTCATATGTTCAGTAACATTTCTTGTTACTTATACAATTCATCTATTTATGTCTGACCTTTGCTGATTTATCTAATGCTGCCAGGGTTGAAATGCTCAGCTAAACCTAGTCTCCTGATTCACTGCAACAACCCAGAATTATATAATTAATGATATTAAGTAAAACAAATAATAATCACAAAATTACAATTTACAGATTTCATGTCCCGTTTTAGTGGACAAGTGCAAGGTTCGTACTGTTTAATACTAGCACAATATTCATAGTTTAAGGTAACAGGAAAAACGCTATTTTATGCTATCTCCTGTATTTCTAAATGTTCGAAATGAAAAGAGTGCATTTTAAATCTTACCATGTTTACCCATGTTATCGCGTTGTTTTGTTCTTGAAGAAATTCCGACAGTGTTTTATGATCACTTTCGTTTCGCAGTGTCAACATCTTGGAAAAGTCTGATCCACACGTATTCCTGAATATACGAATAATCATTTAACCAGTAAGGGTACTGTAGTATTATTGAGACAATAATAAACACATTATGGATTTATTTCTAATTTAACATATTCGCTTGCAATCAATTTATACACGAAACTTAGCAGCTGTGTTACTGTAGCAACCTTACAGCAAATTCTTAGCCTGCTAAACATGATTTTATACCGCTCAAGCAAGCAGTGTATATACAGATCGGTTAACGCCTTTTGGAGACTGTTTGATCATGACTTAATTGCTACTAAGTGTGTTTGCAATATGTCTACGCAATACAAAATATTTTGTTCTGTTTATAACAAATAAAGCGCTTGGGCTTTGTATGTTTTTGATTTTCGTCATTATAATTACATTTATGTCTTTCTTACGCGGAATTCTTCGGATAATACATTTTACCCTTCTGGCTTCAAGAAAAGAAAATTTAAGAATCATTTATCAACGAAGATTCCATATATGAAAGAAGCTCTTCTCAGAAAAGGCCTAAGTATGGCCAGATTGCATATAACAAATGCAAATTATCTGCAAATGTTGTTTTACTTATGACAGTTTGCTAATAAGAGTTTTAGGACCAGCGTGGAGGGATGGACGGATAATCGACATAAGATGGCTTGACTCACGTAGCCTCCTCCATTGTCTGAGGTTCCGGGAAATATTTGTAACAAGAGCCCGGATATAAATGGCTCCAGCCTCTTTCACTGTCGCATAACACTGGTGTATCTGGAAATATATAACCAATAAAAGGTGTTTAATGTGATGGTTGTGCAAACTGATTGTTGCCAAGCAGAATTAGGAATATTGTTGCATATGCTGAATGGCAACAGTTACCAAGAAAAGTCGAACGGTAAATAATTGCATTGTTCCAAGTTAGTCGATTTTGACCAATCAGAAATCGACAAATAAATATGACACATGTGAGACAACGTATGGTCTAAGCGGTCTGACCTTTATCAGAAACGATGTGAAGTTGGTGCAATTTCTTTCCATGAAAAGCTACAATGACAGCACTGTTAGTGAGCATTATATGCACAAAAATACTTACCTTATGAAAAATAGTCCAAAATAAGCATACTTTTATATAAGTATCAAAGATCAGAGCATAAATTGGTTTTGAATCATTTGTTATTTGTAACGATAAACTCACCAATTTCCAAATAAATGCCAAACCTGTCTAACCGAGGGCTGGCCATCGCGAACAAGTGGTAAAATCCCACAATCTGATTGGCTACAAGGTCTGTCTGTCATACACCTAAGGAGAATAGTTGCTAGCCTTTGGCTACAAGCTCATTAACAATTAAGTTAAATGTGCGAGTATATGTAAACAGATGCTTCAGATAAACGTGAAAAAACAAGTTATACAAATATAATTGCAACTTTGTTATTTTCATGTAGCTTTCTCTGCTGCATTTAAAACATTTACTATGCGTGTACATAAAGGTAAAAACAGCGAATTGCAATGCAATACCCAGTAAAAATAAATACATTTTCCTATGCATATAAAAACTTCTATACATATTCAATACAATTACAGGCCATTACTTTTACAAATCACAATACATTATCTATACAAAAACTGTGTGTTTCCTTTGCAAAAACAAGACATTACCTACACAAATACAGTGTGTTTACTTTACAAAAACAATACATTACCTTCCCAAATACAGTGGATTTACTTTACACATCACAATACAGTACCTGCACAAATATAGTGTATTTCATTGACAAATAATAAGACATTGCTTAAATACTAACAGGGCGTTTTATCTTTACAAATCACAAAAAATGATCAATACCAATACATTGCTTTAATTTCAAAACACAATGCATTATTTAATACAAATGCAGTGTATAATTTTTACTAATTATAATGTTTAATGTATTACGTGATACAGCGTATTACTTACACATACCGTTGCATTATCTGTACAAATACAGTACATTTCCTTTACAAATTACAATGGGTAATCTATACAACTGACCTCTCACATACAGACTGCAGAGGCTGTATATACATTACACTGAATTTACCTATAGACCTCTCACACACGGCCTGCAGGGTCTGTATATACATTACACTGAATTTACCTATAGACCTCTCACACACGGCCTGCAGGGTCTGTATATACAATACACAGAATTTACCTATAGACCTCTCACACACGGCCTGCAGGGTCTGTATATACATTACACTGAATTTACCTATAGACCTCTCACACACGGCCTGCAGGGTCTGTATATACATTACACTGAATTTACCTATAGACCTCTCACACACGGCCTGCAGGGTCTGTATATACAATACACAGAATTTACCTATAGACCTCTCACACACGAACTGTAGAGGCTGTATATACATTACACCGTATATTTACCTATAGACCTCTCACACACGGCCTGCAGGGGCTGTATATACATTACAACGTATTTACCTATAGACCTCTCACACACGGCCTGCAGAGGCTGTATATAGATTACACTGAATTTACCTATAGACCTCTCACACTCGGCCTGCAGGGTCTGTATATACAATACACAGAATTTACCTATAGACCTCTCACACACGAACTGTAGAGGCTGTATATACATTACACCGTATATTTACCTATAGACCTCTCACACACGGCCTGCAGGGTCTGTATATACATTACACTGAATTTACCTATAGACCTCTCACACACGGCCTGCAGGGTCTGTATATACATTACACTGAATTTACCTATAGACCTCTCACACACGGCCTGCAGGGTCTGTATATACAATACACAGAATTTACCTATAGACCTCTCACACACGAACTGTAGAGGCTGTATATACATTACACCGTATATTTACATATAGACCTCTCACACACGAACTGTAGAGGCTGTATATACATTACACCGAATATTTACCTATAGACCTCTCACACACAAACTGCAGGGGCTGTATATACATTACACCGTATATTTACCTATAGACCTCTCACACACGAACTGTAGAGGCTGTATATACATTACACCGAATATTTACCTATAGACCTCTCACACACGGCCTGCAGAGGCTGTATATACATTACACTGAATTTACCTATAGACCTCTCACACACGGCCTGCAGGGTCTGTATATACAATACACAGAATTTACCTATAGACCTCTCACACACGGACTGCAGAGGCTGTATATAAATTACACTGTATTTAACTATGGACCTCTCACACACGGACTAAAGAGGCTGTACATAAATTACAAGTTGTATTTACCTATGGACCTCTCACACACGGACTAAAGAGGCTGTATATAAATTACAAGTTGTATTTACCTATAGACCTCTCACACACGGACTAAAGAGGCTGTATATAAATTACACTGTATTTACCTATGGACCTCTCACACACGGACTGCAGATGCTGTATATAAATTACACTGTATTTACCTATAGACCTCCCACACTCGAACTGCAGGGGCTGTATATACATTACACAGAATTTACCTATAGACCTCTCACACACGGACTGCAGAGGCTGTATATAAATTACACTGTATATACCTTTGGACCTCTCACACACAAACTGCAGGGGCTGTATATACTTTACATCGTATTTACCTATTGACCTCTCACACACGAACTGCAGAGGCTGTATATACATTACACCGTATATTTACAATAGACCTCCCACACTCGAACTGCAGGGGCTGTATATACATTGCACCGTATATTTACCTATAGACCTCTCACACAAGGACTGCAGGGGCTGTGTATACTTTAAACTGTATTTACCTATAGACCGCTCACACAAGGACTGCTGGGGCTGTATATACTTTACACCGTATTTACCTATAGACCTCTCCCACACGAACTGCAGAGGCTGTATATACATAACACCGTATTTACCTATAGACCTCCCACACTCGAGCTGCAGGGGTTGTATATACATTACACAGAATTTACCTATAGACCTCTCCCACACGAACTGCAGGGGCTGTATATACTTTACACCGTATTTACCTATAGACCTCTCCCACACGAACTGCAGAGGCTGTATATACATTACACCGTATTTACCTATAGACCTCCCACACTCGAGCTGCAGGGGTTGTATATACATTACACAGAATTTACCTATAGACCTCTCCCACACGGACTGCAGAGGCTGTATATACTTTAAACCGTATTTACCTATAGACCTCTCCCACACGAACTGCAGGGGCTGTATATACTTTACACCGTATTTACCTATAGACCTCTCCCACACGAACTGCAGAGGCTGTATATACATTACACCGTATTTACCTATAGACCTCTCCCACACGAACTGCAGGGGCTGTATATACATTACACAGTATTTACCTATATACCTCTCACACACGGACTGCGGAGCTGTATGTTCATTACATCGTATTTTCCTATAGATCTCTCACACACGAACTGCAGGGGCTGTATAAACATTATACCTTATTTTACCTATAGACCTTACACACACGAGCTGCAGGGGCTGTATAAACATTATACCTTATATTTAACTATAGACCTTACACACACGGACTGCAGGGGCTGTATAAACATTACACCTTATATTTACCTATAGACCTCTCAAATACAGACTGCAGGGGCTGTATATACATTACACCATATATTTACATAAAGACCTCTTACATACAGACTGTAGGGGCTGTATATACATTTAACCTTATATTTGCCTATAGACCTCTCACATACAGACTGCAGCGGCTGTATAAACATTACACCTTATATTTACATATAGAACTCTCACATACAGACTGCAGGGGCTGTATATACATTACACCTTATATTTACCTATAGACCTCTCACATACAGACTGTAGGGGCTGTATATACATTACACCATATATTTACCTATAGACCTCTCACATACAGACTGCAGCGGCTGTATATACATTACACCTTATATTTACCTATAGAACTCTTACATACAGACTGCAGGGGCTGTATATACATTACACCTTATATTTACCTATAGACCTCTCACATACAGACTGCAGGGGCTGTATGTACATTACACCTTATATTTACCTATAGACCTCTCACATACAGACTGTAGGGCTGTATATACATTAAACCTTATATTTACCTATAGACCTCTCACATACAGACTGCAGGGGCTGTATAAACATTACACCTTATATTTACCTATAGACCTCTCACATACAGACTGCAGGGGCTGTATGTACATTACACCTTATATTTACCTAAAGACCTCTCACTTAAGACTGCATGGGCTGTATATACATTACACCATATATTTACCTATAGACCTCTCACACACGGACTATACATTACCCCTTGTATTTACCTATAGACCTCTCACATACAGACTGCAGGGGTTGGTTGCAGTTTTTATCGTTCAGCAGATTGTCCCAAATCTCCGCACAATCTTCATCATCTCTGTAGTTGTTGGGCTCTCCGGAACCCCACATTCTGCATCAGACAGAACAAAATCGTCATCATCATCACCATCATCGTCATTTACATCATCATTGAGAAGAACCTCATTGCTATCGTCATCATTATCATCACCATTTCTAACATCGTCACCACCATCTTCATTACTACCACTACTAGTGCTGCCAACATCTTCATCATCTCTACATCGATCCCCACCACAATTATCCCTGTAACTGTCTTCGCCATCTTTATCACTACTATCAAATTTCCAATCACCATCATAGTTTTCACTATTACCATCATCATTTATTATCACCTCAACAACAACCATCAATATCAGCACCACATTCTCCATTACCTCCACCATCACCACTACCACAACCAATATCACCACCACCACCATCACTATCCTCATCTCCATCATCACCATGACTACCACCATCACCATCAATGCTACCATCATAATAGTCAAAAGCACTATTAACATCACCTTAAACATCACCAGCACAATCGCCACCACTATCGCACAACAATAACCATAATCACCTGGCCATCACCTTTCCCAATCACCATTACCACCATCAATACTTCCACCACCATCACCAAAATTCCTATCACAACCACTATCACCACCATCCTTACCACTAGTAACAATTTCACCACCACCAGAATTGTCCCTATTTTTCATCACTACCATTACCAGGCCATCACCATCACCATCATCACCGGACCATTACAATCACGGCATACATCATCACCACCACCGCATCTAAACCTTGCCACTCACATGTATGACTTAATACGGGTGGAACCATCGGTCCACTGCCAGAGAGTCTCATTTTCGGGGGCCCGCTTCAGTCCGATCCACCATTCTGTGCTGGCGGGGTACTGCGATATCTGGGAGATCACGAAGTTCTGTCGAAGAAATGACACGGGGATATTAGTGGAATAGGGGATGATCAACTATATTTAATTTCCATATATATGAAAATCATGTTCAAGGTTGCACACGATATGTGACTAAAATAAAAATATAAAAATATAAATATGAAAATTATTTTCCCTGTCACTTGGACGTGTTTTACATTCATGCGAATGATGGTGTTGGTATCCGACACTTTGCCTATATATTTAATATATGTAACAAGTTCTTGCCACTGTTCGAGGGAACTCGTGCATACTTGCCGCATATTCTTATACTTAAGTGTAAGTAAAAGCTGTAGCATTTCATTGTTATACAGTACAGTTCGTAAAATATTTCGCTTGAAATGCCCATTATTTCCATATCTATAAATATGCACGATGGGGATTTCAGCTTAAAATAAATATCGACGTCACAGCTAATTACCGGAATGATCAAGCAACGGGATCAAAAAAGTAAGTGGCTGCGCGTTGTTTTCTTAATTTAAAAATAGTTAACTGTACAGCGCATCTCGAATAGGAAGTACATTTTTTGTGTAATGACAAGTGAGGTGTTATGCTTTACTTATCACATGAAGGTAGGATACCAAGAAACCGCGTTTTGTGGGATACTTTAGGTAACAAATATCTATTTGCTTTCACGAGAGAAAAGAAAAGGTACCTTTAAAACGTTTGGACAAAGATATATATAAAAACAAAAACAAATATGTCATTGTTACGTGCAAAGATTCTGCAACATGCTTTTCAATTGACAAAAATGGAAGAACCCGGCCTTTACTTAAACTAAAGTATAATTTTATGCCGGAATTATGCATAAATTCCCCAGAACAAGTAAAAAGTTGCTAAATTTATTAGATGTAAGCAAAATGCCGGCTACCGCCTTTAACGCTTAAAGAGCAGATACAATAGTCAAAATAAAATCGCGTTATATTGAAATAGACGAAGAAAAAGCTAGGATGTAAGACATCCAATGCGCCGTAGAGAGCATGCGCTTTAAACAAGAAGATGACTATCCTGGGAACTAAACACTCTCTTACACTGTCAATTAATTACATAAATATTTGACAGTAACGAACCATAACTCTGATGGGAAGTGGAGTATTTTGCTACTTTGTTTGTTTTCCTTGTTCTCTACTTCATCTGCATTTACAAGCTGCATTGCTAACATCGGTTTACTCGGTTTCTTTTGTTAAACAAGACAAGCCTGAGAATTCCTATTAATGCCTGCCACTTTTTATAACAGCAAGCTGAACTTAATTGTTGCTAGCTACTCTGTTAAAAAAACGGAACACTCGGTTCTTTTCTCTAAATGGTGTCTCATGGAACGACTGTGGCATCGTGTTATTGATTGCTACACTATTGTTCCTATAAAAATGCATTCCATATAAGAGACACGACTCCACTCTCAAGAGCGGCGCCAATTAACGCGCAGTGATGTGGTCGCTTTTGTCTTGAACATCTGGGCACAGTTTCATTACCATTTATACGATGGTCCCAGTGGTACTTTAAGATACAAACTTGTTTACGATATTGCACATATCGTTCCATAAAAATTATACAAATATACCAGGCACATTAGCAACAACGACTATTAACGAGTAATCAATTCAGCAGATAAAATGTGTATTACTAATTGGTAATTGCTAAAAGCTTGACAAAGTCAAAACAAATCATTACATTTTTTTTTCAAAATTTCTTCACATAAAAAAGGAATTACAGTATAACAAATTAGAAGTGTGAAATAACGATGACATCCCATTTGCTCTATTTCCATGTCAACTAGTTATATCTAGAACTTTACTCGAAAAGAGTTTATTTTTGTCGAATTCGATTGCTGACAAAGAGCTGATGGTATACCGATTTATTTATTTTTATTTATTTATTTATTTTATGCCTTTTGTTGTATCACCCATTTTCATATTGATTTAGACATAAGGCGGTGTATTTTAAACGCACAACAGAATCACATTACATTAATATTAACACTACATATTTTTGTTAATTGAATTTCAAAAGAGCAGTTAACAAAGTTAAAATGTAAAATGTAAAAAAGCATCAGCCGCTCAAGAAATCACAACATATATAAATTAATTTACATGTATTAGTAGCCTGCTTGGTCGTCTTTAATCTTCAAAATACTATGATTTAAAGTGCAATAGGACCATTGGTTATATGTGAATGATGCACGTGCAATCTATTTTGAAAGGGCACTTGGCACTGTCATCAACTACGCTATAGAAGTTACTTTCTCACAACTGTTTCACGAACATTATTCTTTTATCGTTTTTGTGAGGTATACGGAACAAAATCAACAGACACACCACACGTTTAAAGGAAATTCATAAACTGTAAATTCAGAAGCCAGACGATTACGTATTATTTAAGAAGACTAAAAAATCAACAAAACATAAACAACATCACCAACAACATGATAACAAGAACGATAAAAAACTAACAGAAGGCGGCGTGACAAGGACTACCCGTCTAAATGTGTCAATTACTTTTGCTAATCTTGGCCTAATCGCTATATGGTTTACGAAACACTTTTTCGTCATTTAGAAATGCAGCTAAGTTACCATCAAGCAAATAAATGTTATATACTTATACTGCAGTTTTATACGTCATTATGATTGCATCATGGTAACAAAATTAAATGTAATAATTGTACAAACACCATTTGGTGAATTATCGTGTTTCCCACAAAGAAATTAATATGGTACGTTAAGAGGCCACTTATCTTAAGACACCATTTTAGTCATGTCCCATTTGTGGTCTGAGGGTCTTTTAACACAGGTTGGATTGTAGTGGTGTTTTATACTTAAAGGCATCTCGAAAGGAATGTGGTATCCCATTGAGCCAGGCCCCCACATGCTATGACCAGACCTGCTAATTGCTGGTCATCACTGCAGGGAGTCTCTAGCCAACATAGTACTAATCTGTCACAGTAATACCTCTGATGGGTTAATGCAAAACTAAATTACCTGCTAGTATGGATGTGAGACAGTAGGCTAGTTTTACACAAAGCCACAAACATTATTGTTAGTGATAATGTGGGTTGTTTACTATATGATCCCTTACAAATTCTTTATTGCATTAATTACTAGGTGTCAATTTTATAACTGCAAGATTATGTATTTATTTCATAGCTAAATATTTAATTTTGAAAATACATGAGAGATACAAGTTTTAGTATTCAAAATGACTCTGAAGGACATTATTCTGACAATGAATGACTTTTTAAATTGCTTTTGTTAGAAACGTTTCGTTACATTTTACAAATCAAAATAAAATATAACTTTTAATATATATGAGAACTAAAAGAATGAAAGAAATAACAAAATGTATAAGAAATAACAAAATCAACCAACAAAGTAAGAAAGAAAACAAATAAAGATTTATATATATATATATATATATATATATATATATATATATATATATATATATATATATATATATATATATATATATATATATATATATATATATATATATATATATATTTGATTGCGTAATTGGTATATTCACAACTGTTTCCTTTGAATGAATATGTTCAACCCCCAGATATAGCATACATACACTTGGATCTTGAACAATACCTGTGTGACAGACACATCGTTACAGACTGTGGCAGCCTGGCTTATCAGAAAACAGATGCCCTCACATGCTGGGTGGGGCAATAAATGGGGGGGGGGGGTCACTTATATAAGGCTTTTGAGATGCCTTTAAAGGAGGTTGTAGGTGACTGTTAGGGCGGGGCACAGCCATGCATGTTTGAGTTAGCCGAGACAGTGGCGTACACTTGTGTATACATTCACTTGCATGTACTCTTGAGTCACACACTTCATTTTGTTTCGGTTTCTATGGGAATTTTTCCATTTTCAAGAACATTAATACCCGATTGATCTTTTATATGATAATTGCAACCGCCCAAAAGTACTCATACTTAAGATGGAGCGTTTCTCATCGCACTTAAAATTGTTTCCTTAATAATCATCAGTGTTTGTTAACAAGTGACAAAAACAGCAGCAGACGAACCACTTACAAATTATCTTTGCTTTGATGTTGCCATCCTTCTCCGCTAATTAATTTTGATAATAACATTGAACGTAACACGAAGGTTATAACTTAGTTACTTTAGATAAACATTTTTATCATTTTGTTTTCTTTTATTGTTATATAAACACAAGTATTATTAATTTTACCTTTTCTTCCACCGATTCAAACTTTAGAAGGTCGCCGCCGGCAATCAAACAGACGTCACGTGATTGTTGCCATGTGCGACGGACGGAGGCCCAGAACCTGTAACAGGAAGTACTTCCGGGTCGCTGGATCCAGTGATTGGGGCACTTCTGAGGAGTTACTGTAGGAAAATGAAAACTGCAGTTTAATATTAAAGAACTCAACAGCGCTGTTTGGACGGTCTAAGTTTTACCCTGGAAGCGATCACAGGTGTGCAAACAATGGTTATTCCGTAGTAAATCAGATGTACCACGCAATGAATTTGGAAAGTATGCAAGTATTCAGCTAAAAATAAACACCTCTTCTAAAATATAGATTATAAATTGGAACACAAAGTTACAACAGAGTCTCTCACATCCGGTAATAGAAACGATTTTATTAAACATTCAATTTCTATTTAATTTTGCATTTTAACATAAAATAAATACTCATGCATGCTACCTGCTTCGACAAAAGTAAACTGAGTTTGAAATTCACCACTATTTCTTACGCCCCTGTGATCTGCCTCTAAAAATCCCGAGTGCGCCATTCTGCTCCGAACGAAACAGGTGGGTTAAGACTGAGATGACACGATTGACCTCTGTTGTTACATACCCTGGCTCAGAGACGCATAAGGCACACCATAAATTGAAGCATAGTTTAAACAGATAACAATATTAATGTTAATATTTGAAGCATATAGTGTCTCCTGGGAAATACATGTTGGTTCTGTACATGCACTTCTTCCCAGGCATGAATAACAGATCGCGACTAGTCAAGGTCAAACAGGGTCAATCCTGTGTGTTCCTGCAAGCGACACTGCCCTATAACCAGTATTTAGGACACATTTCTGGATAAAATAAACAAACAAACAAACACCACATTCATGCAAGGCATCAACGGGCGTTCAAAGTTATTTTTAAACAATAACATGCGTTATCTGATGCAGGACATCGATAAGTATGTTTCATAGTTGCCAGAATAGGTAACAACCACTCGGAACACCTCTACCATTACCAAAAATGGACTTTTCCGGATAAGGCCGAGTAGTTACAAGTTAACTCATGACTACAACAATAGCCCATAAGCATAAGACAGGAGACTTTTCAGCGCGGACGCCAATAAAGGATAAATGCAGTTTGTGTATTGAATCCTCTAGAGATTGGAGCTTTTAGACCATTGTATCTAAATGAATAAATCATTACTGATATTAATATTACTGTAGGTGAAAATAAAAACATTTGATCGAATTCAGTGGATATGCTTTAGCATGCTTTATATCGGACTTTATTAATATCAAAATATATGATAAAGTATCTGAAGACACACACGCTTAGTTCTTTTCAACAGGTATAGTTCTAAACAAACCCTTTTGACCGATCGAGACCAGGAGATGCGAAAACCATAGGCTATACTGTCTATATCCTGAGAAAAAGAAAAAAAGTTGAAAATAGGGTTGCAAAAAGCAGTATCAAAGCAATAAAGGACAATAAGTCGTTTACATTCAATAATATTTAAGATTAAGTCTCATAATTTTATAATACTTATCACAACCTTCCGTTTAAATCCCAACACCACCAGATGTGGTCGATAAATAAGAAAACTATAAATATTTAAATACAACGTTTATATTGTAAAACATTAATAGATTTGGGAACCTACTTGATCGGTCTTTTAAATAAAATAATATAAAACCCTGTTCGAAGCAACAAAAAAAACCCAAGAACGACTAAAGCCAGTTTAAATGTAGTAATTAGAACATGTGCAGGTCATACGGGGGTAATATGTTATAGCCCTGTATGATACAATCCGTTTCTATGTAAATATTCCTGTTTATCAAAAGCTAACAATAGATCCGTTCATTATCCTCATATCCGGTCTTGCGGTTACAGTTCCAACCTCTATGGCATCCATATTGCCACCCCAGTGACTTTCAAAAGACACAAACACAAACGCCGCTGTTAACACATCCGGTCTTAAGTCAAAACAAGTGTAAGGTCAGATAGTTTGGCTATAATGGTGAAATACTAAACATCATGGGACTTTGCTCTTTAGGCTTTGAACAGGACACATTGTGCTGGAAGTTTATTATTATTATTATTATTATTATTATTATTATTGTAAACTTTATTATTAACAAAAATGCCGCGCCTAATTCCCTACATGGCATCGAGGTCACATTAAAAATTGCCGCCTGTTACTAAAAATAGTAACTAGGTCAACAAAATGTCGCCAGCTTGATTAGGGCCAAAGCGCCGTTTATACTACAAACAGAACACTGATAAAATCAAAATACTTTCTTGTAACATACAAAAACAAAACATCCATAGAAAAAGATAACATTTATTATATAATCTGGAAACATCCATTATACATATTATACAATATTCATAATATAAACAAGAATATAAAAAAGAGAACATCTATAATATAAATCAGAAAAATCCGTTATACGAGCAGCAGAACATTTATAAAAGAAACACAAACATTAGTTACATACTTTAGTTCGTACTATGGCATGCTACTAATAATTACGTCGTTCTAAAACTAATTCAAAGAAAGGTAAGATCTGGAAGGAAATTCCAATAAATATTAGACCTCTGTGTCATAGTTCATTTAAACGAGAATATCCAAAATTTTACTACGACAGTACACATTAATTCACTTACTGCTACGTTACAGAACTGACGGTATACTTGTCTTTGAAATATTTTACTGTTATATAGTTTATTCAAATCGCATAATTGTTTAATAAGCAATATTCAAGTTAAGATTTTATGTTATTGTTGTTATCTACATTTGATGTCAATATGACAGTATTAATTAGTGAAGATGCACACGTATTCCTGTTATACTCATGAGTTATGATTACAGAAAAAGTCTTAAGTCTGTACATATAGCAGTTTAACTATAGAATTCAATTGAAATTTTGTTTTTATCTGACCTATGTGTCATAGTTCATTTAAACGAGAATATCCAAAATTTTACTACGACAGTACACATTAATTCACTTACTGCTACGTTACAGAACTGACAGTATACTTGTCTTTGAAATATTTTACTGTTATAGAGTTTATTCAAATCGCATACATGTATAATAAGCAATATTCAAGTTAAGATTTAATGTTATTGTTGTTATCTACATTTGATGTCAATATGACAGTATTAATTAGTGAAGATGCTCACGTATTCCTGTTATACTTATGAGTTATGATTACAGAAACAGTCATAAGCCTGTACATATAGCTGTTTAACTATAGAATTCAATTGAAATTTTGTTTTTATCTGATAAATGATATGTATGTTTGTTCTCTTCGAAAACACCTGGTGGACCGTGGCACGAGTCCACAAAAATCCCTGTCAGTCCAGTAAAATTTACAAGTTAAGTGGACCGATGGTCCACCAGAATGTTCAGCCAATTTTCTTTCAAAATTCGTAATCATTATGAAAACACAAATAATAAACAAAACCAAACAACGCTTTACAGCCTTTTACTGAACCCAACCACTCGAAACACCACGGATTGCTTACCAAACTTTTACAAAGATTGGCGATATGTTCAAATATCTAAGCTGGAGTTGTAAATAGAAGAATAAAAACATGACTGACAAAACCAGTTCTTTTTGTGTCAAAATGCAAAAATTAAAAAGGTCCAGAAAAATTTGATCCGGACCAGTAAATATTGCTAGCTTGGTGGACCGAAAGCCTAGTGTTTGTAAATCTCTTGAAGACTGTAGTGACAAAATTAACTAATCTTAATTCGTAATTAGCTATTGTCTTATATCTACGTTTGTGTCCAGCATATTGAATATTATCATATTTTAAATATGGTATATAAGATTAACACTCGGGAGATAAAAATATCATCATCCTTCTTCAAGAAAATCGACTTCCATTATTGTAATTTATTGCTTATTACATGCTTCTGTTGTTGTTGTTTTTTTCCAAAAGACTAAGCGCCTGTCAAATACTGTACATATATGATGTGTGATTGTGTACCTACGTGTATAAATGTGCATTGTTTAAGACTTTCATTTTCGGTAGGTTTTTAGAATACGTGATTTTGTTTAAAGTATGGCTTTTTGTCATTGTTGCTTTATCCTATGTTTAACATCTATGGATGACCTTATTGTAAGTAAGACATTGTGCCTTAATAAGACGCCATCTTATAATAAAGTTGTATCTTATCTTTAATATCCATTCATCGTTTTGCCCTTACATGTTACCGGTGTTATTGTGCAGTATAGTTCAAAGATAAAAAAGCCATCTCAAAAAAAAAAATACAGACAATTGGTTCTACAAGGAATTGCACTCATATAAATTAAAAATCACTTTTTTTTTCTCAAATTGAAGTATTGTATTAAATTAAATGGCTTATATTTAGATACATACCTCCCGCACTTTCGTTAGTGTTGAAAACTTTTTGAAAAGGGATTTTAATTATATATTTAAAATATATTTAAATTTTATATAGATAACTTAGCGGTCTTTGAAATGGTGCTTGAAAAATATGCATAACTGGAGATTATTTATATGAGTGTGTATGTTTGTGTGTGTGTGTATGTGTGCGTGCGTGCGTGCGTAATATGTTTAAGTCATGCTAATGTCGATGGATTCTATAAATATTTAATATACATATATAAACTTAAAAATTACCCGGGCATGCTTATCAACTACTTCTTGTATGCAACTGTTGTACAAATGATGTACGTGTGTGGATTATTATTTTTCGAAACATCGTGCTATATATTTTCGTGCGAAAATTGTAGACAGATTTAGACATTAAATGGTAACGAGACTTCGGCATAATGCAAAGATAGCTTAATTGTATCATTTTCTTACCAATGTTCAAATAACAACAACATGAATACATGTACAATGAGCTTAAACAAACGGTTCCGAAAGCATCTTTTTTATGTATAGCAGTTTATATCACTGTTACAGACCGTTTTGTAACAAAACCTGTTTTGTAATTAAACCAGTTGTGTATCAAAGGTTTTCGTCCAGAATCTTGTTTATTTTTCAGCAAATGAGTCGGATTTGGTACAAAAACATGTTCATAACCGTTTGGTCTTATCGAAACCATATTTGTGACATTTTGGAGACGTTTAAATTTTCAGCCCGTTTTGCATTTTGTAATAAAAAGATACAATATCTTCATTGTCTTGCCTCAAATGGCTGGAAATCATGATTGACCAATGAAACACACCAATGTGAGGCATTTGAAGTTGTTTTCGTACACTTTAAAAAAAAAAAGTTTTCAATCTTATGCGAAGTTCTTATCACCATTATAAGAGGAAATTCGTATTGTAGTAAAACAGGTTTTTATAGCAAAACGGGTTGAAACCTAGCGTCCTTTTTTAGACCAGTTTTTTATCCTTTTTAAATTAATTTCTCCAATACTGTTTTGATCTTGGGGAATTTTGTTCCCTTTTATCCCTTCTGAAACAAAAAAATATTCACCTTGATATATGAATATAATTTTATTCTAAGGCAAAATGACTTCTCAAGTTTTACTTTGATCAGTAGATGGTACAGAAAACATCCAAATGTTAATTATATTTCTAAGGTAGCAATTTCCTATTAATTAACTTTCAATAAGTATCGCTCTTTTGTCCATTGTGGCCTTGCTCTTGTGGGGATTCTTTATACGAGTGTACGTCTCATTAGTTTTAATAAATTTTGTAAATATGGTTATTTGCTTTTCATTGTTAATAATAAATTAGCATTTAAATTTTACAACACCAAATAATATAACACGTTTTCCTCAATATATATTTATAACTTAAATAGATATAGATTTATTTAAAAAAAATATAAACCAGAAAATGCAGCATATTTAAATATATTTGTTTATTTAAAGAAAATCTGCCGTCTTAAAATAAATAAATAAATAAACAAACGAAATAAAAAGAAACGAAATAAATAGAAAGTTTTTTATATTTACCGTATCCAAAGTAGAAAATCAATGCTACCAAAAGCAGCCGATACATGTTGAGGCGCGAATTCCTTATCAAAGAGATCAGTTTATATATAATGCTTATACACACATCACTATTCCATCAACTTTAACTGGTGTGATAAAACACGAACATTTATTGAATTCACATGGTCACAGTATGTGGTAAAGGCGGCAAACGCAAGATGCCAAGATACGACACGGAATTATACTAACAGTAGCGAATTGTATCCTATAATGTTATACGAGTTGATGAAACAACATAATACCGGAAGTTAAAAAAGACTCGTCACGCCGTTTGGAGTTTTTGCAACATAAGTGCAATTGCGTTCATACTCAGTTCCAATTTACATACTTTTAGCATCAATGTATATGCATAAGCGCCTTTTTTGGACTTTCTAAGATGGCTGATAAACGGTCTTAAGGACGAATATGCTATGTAAGAACTTACCGCAATATTACTTCTACAATGTAAGTTGGTACAAGAACGGCTTAACTGTTATATATCTCTGACAATGTGAATACTTCTTAGTTACTTACTGCATTTGGACTCTGCCCATTTGGTTTAATTAATCCCGGATGTCATGGTAGGAAAGTGGGGGTACTTCAAACGAGTGGCGGCGTCTAATTAACTTTGTTTAGTAGGTAACTGTATTTTGCAGAACGGAACGGGACAAGTTCTTTATGATTGTGTTCATTAATTAGATTTATGATTCGTTGTTTAAAGATGGTGGTAATTTAAAGTGACGGTCAATGGAATGTGGTGAATTAGGCAATACCACACTTTAAATAAAAATTAAAAAACAACAATACATGTACAGTTCTGAACCAGGCGGTCATGTGCACTACAACAGCAGCAAATCATCATCGGTAACAGCTATCAAAACAGATGACTGACTGATTAATATATGAATCTATTCCCAGTTAAAACGCCAAAAAAATGTATCTATCCCAAACGATGGTATGCAAAAATTATGCAAGAAATGCATTTAATAAAGCCTAGAAAAATACCTTTATCTCATCGCAAGAAAAAGGTACACAGATTACTGTATTTTGCGGAACGGAACGGAACAAACTTTTATAATTGTTGAGAAAATTGATACACTATCAAAAGTTCATTATCATATGAACATTTAACATAGTAACAGGTTGAAGCCGGTGCTATGATTGAAATTTCAGTATCTTTTTATTTTGCGAACAAACGAGCAGGTCAATTAGGATTAAATCGTGAACTTATACCTTTTTAAGTAACCTGCATCTTTCGGTACAGGCAGTAATGCAAAACCCTTTTTTCGAATGTTAAAGCACGTTAAGCATGGCAAAGCACTTTAATTTACGCCTACGAGAGCTTAAACCAACATCCTTATTCATGTGTCGGTTAAGTTGCATTTTAAGAAGCAAAAAAAAACCAACAACACCTTTTTAACTCGTCGCAAGAAAGAACAACTTTTTTTGGAGGGTTGGTTGACTGGAACAGATAGCAATGAAACAAATAAACATTTCTATTGTAAATATATAATGAATTATTCTGCATGCTAATGTTCCGTTCCGCAAAATACGGTTACAGTAAACTGTATTTCGAGGAACGGATCGGAACACGCTCTTTATGAATCTTCGAACGCAAATCAAATCAATAAATAATCAAGTAATCCTTTAAACCTTTCCATTAGTTTATAGGTCTAAATGGCTGGCCAAGATAAAGGTCACATTCACGAAATATAATTGGCTTGTATAATGAATATGTGTGGTGCTACAACAATGCTTTTATTTCATGTAATTACTAAGAACCGATTTCTAAAATATGACTGGCTGAGTATCAAAGTCATGTATTATTCTATAACGCTGTAGTTAGGAAATTTAGAGAACTTATTACAGACATACACCTAATTATTTACAAGAAGTATTTATTGATCAAACAAGTAATTTGCTTTTCATAATAATGTTGAAACTATGCAAATATTGCATAGTGTTTAAAACCTTAAAACAATGCAAATATTATAAACACAATTCGACCTTGTTTATTTAACAAAAATATAGAAGTAGAATATGACATCCCCCGTTTGTACCCACAACACTTGTTCCGTTCCGCAAAATACCGCTGTGTACACTTCTTGAGCGAACCATTCTCAAGGAAGCTGGTCACCTGAATGTGCTATAGCTCAAACGTAAACATTGACGTGTTTATTAAAAATACGATGCAAAAAAATGCAGCATGTACCTGGATTACATTTTGTGATTTATTTATATTCTTTCCAACAAATTATTACGGAAAATTGGCTGTGAGTGCCTTTTGCAGAATACCAGCCTTCTTTTGGCGTGCCTAACTGTCTGGAAACAATGGTTAGCTGGGCCTGATTTAAATCAAAAGTAGAAAACGGAAGATGCACTACCTTGTTTGGAGTACACATATGTAATGTTCAATGTTAATGGTCTCATGAAATGCCATTTTATCACATCAATCCAGATTTTTTTCCATTCAATACAACCATTAACTATCTTGTTGTTTTACACTAAAAACTTTAATAGTTTGATAACTATGACAACCTTTATTTGAGATCAGTACATAAGAATGTGTTGCAGCTTGGTTTAGAACGATTTATTGACAAATTGTGTGACAAATTACGTGCACACATTGAAAACAACAACATTGTAGTGTTTCGCTAACTTTCATGCGTTCATTCAGTGGAAAACAGTTATTTGCTTGACCAAAAATATCCACATATTTTCTCTAAGAGAGAACCGCTGCCCTGAAAAGGGTACCGATATGCTTACAAGACCTTTCATTCTGTCTGGTAGTGACACATTGTATGAGACATTTTTATTTATACATGGGAGTATTATAACATTTTTGATTTTACCAACTTAAAGACCGACATACAGCAAATCCGTTTGAAGGAAAACACGCTCGCACTTAAAAAAAAACTTTATTAAAAAGTCATCCGTGTGATTTGCTTTAATTTTAAATAACAACTTTGCCTTCATGTGTAAAAATGCTAGCGATACACAGAGTAGCGATACAAATTGGTCCTTACGGTTGGATACCACCTGTAAGAACAATCGGAACTCCTCGGTGTAATTCCGTCCTCGGGACAATGTTTCGTGAATTATCCGGGGCGTTCCGATTACTTTAAGAAGTGGCCCGAAGCGTTTGATTCACACAATGACCTAACAAGTCATGTTGTTTTGCGTTACAGAACAGAATTTAAAAAATAATTGCAAAATTTACAGATAATATTTAATCTATCCACATTTGACCAAGTTTGAAACAGTCACTTTAAAGACTGCCGGTCTCTACATGAGACTATTTGATAATCAGACCAACTGTACGTAACCCCCAGTGATATAACGCTACATAGCACATGGTTATAGATAGCAGACGATAACTGACGATAACTGACGAGTGGACTGTTATCAGGTATCAGTACTCATACAATAAACAAAGTGAATATTAATGTCATACAATCAAAGTTACAAAATCAACGAGTAAAGTGGGATTTACTTTGTTAAATTTTTAAAGAAAAAAACACAACAACAAACAAAATTGTCAAGAAGTTTTTTAATTATATGTGTTTCTGACCAGGCTATGATTGGACTACTTTCAATAAAGTGTTCAACAACATGTTGCCACATTATCTGGTATTTCTCTGTGTTATAGGTAAGAGTCTTTAAGAAAATATTTAACTATTAATATATTGGAAAATATAAGCAAAGACATGGCTAAGTATCATTTAAGTTTAGTAAAAACTAATGGAAAACAAATGAAGAATTCGCTCAACATGATGCTGGATCAGTATTTATTAACGACATAAACCATATATACAATCCATCTTGATATAAACTAAAGCAACATTCAAAGTTTTGCCAAGAATGCATAAAAATAACAATCCCGCCAATTCTTTCTAAAAGTATAAATTTTTCATACATGCTTTTACGGTTACGTCAGTATGTAACTGAATTTATACGCTAAAATATATATGTCTTTAGTTGACGATTACGTTCCTTACTGTGTCAATGCATCAACAACAGACTGAAGGAAGAGTCTGTAAGAAAGTGCTCAAAGGATTATTGGGCACGGACTACTTTCAAACATGGCTGACAATAAAACGTTGTACACAAAGACGGAGATGCCTGTATGTACATTAAACACTTTACATGTTATTAATTGATAAACGTTCATACTTAAAAAAAAAAGATAATATCTTTTCATCTATAAACAAGACTATTTTACGATGCGGAAGTACACATCTCCTAATACGACTTGTTGTGAAAAGTCATAATATAGACTAAAGAAGTGAACAAAATCTAGTGACGTCACAGTCTATGTACAGAGCAATCGGAACTCCGTGGGTAATTCCGTCCTCGGGACAATCATTCCTCGGATGTATCTGGTGCAATGATGCTGGAAATCGTAAGAATATGCCTAAAAATTAGTTCGCACAAAACTCAAACAATGGCGTCGTTTGAAAGATGTGTGTTTGCTCCGCTGGATAAATTCAACTTGGATGATTTTAATTTGAAGCAGACACAAATTGAAATTTTATAGTCATCGTACTGTAGTGAGCTGTCATCCGAGCTGTCATCTTTGTTTTGACGTCTGTCACAAAAGAAGTTCCATTTAGAGAAATGGCCTAGGTGATTCGACTACCTACATACGTCCGAGAGTTGAATCGTGTATTGTCCGAGGTGTACCGATTGTGTACAGAGTGCTAGCTTTGTTGACTCTTGATGCGATAATAGATCATCGTATCAGTAAGGTAATCTACAGGTACGAAGATAATGAATTTAAATCATTGTGACACTTAGCACCGACAACAAACGTAAACATCTGTATATAATGTCCACCTTAAAACTGTTAGTTTCCTCTTCATTTTTAGTTATTGTGGGTTTATTATTAAAAGGAAGTAATTATCCTTTTTCGGAACTGAGACTTACTAAATGTTCTGTTAGGCAAATGCGTCCTTCCAATCTTTATCCAAAGGCTTACCAAACTAACAATAAAATGTTTGAAGTAAATTTTATAATCAAATTCGGTTAAACAGTACTTATGTTTAGATGCAGTTTTGACTGACGATAGACTTAAAGTGTTTTCCGACAACGTGGAGCAACATTCGTTTCGTAAATAACCACAAAAAGTCACTGATTACTGAAAAGGTTCGAGAAAAGGCTGTCTATTGATGCCCTTGATCTGTAAACAAGCAAGCATAAATCCCATTTCATTTCGTATCTGAGCAATGCTGCAGAGATAGCTATTTTTAAACTGAGAAAACCGCGCGACAACTTCCTTTCTCGTTATATCGTCATCCGGGTAATCCTCTCTGATGTCCGTATCCGTTTTTATAAGTATTGTCTTACAATATAGTTAGTGTTAAAATTGTCTTAACTTAAACTTAAGTATGAGTTTAAGCAGAAATTACGCACTCATTCCGCAAGGCAATGGAAGATATCATACAACGTTTAAGGCCAGGACAAGGTCAGTGTTGGTGAATACAATCCATACAACACAGCTGGTAGAGATTTAGATCCTGAAGTTGTACAGGTTGTTGATTCAGTCGCTGTTCAAGTGTGTGTTTTTAATTACTTATATGTTAACCCAGGGTTCTACGCAATGTTAGCGTTTTTATTATTACATTTAACCCTGCAACACGCTCAAGGCCAGGCTTCTTGACTCATCAATGATAAAGTGTTTTTAAGTCTATGTTTATTGTACACTTGGATAGTTGAAACTAAAAACTATGAAAACAGTTTGTGTACTTTTTATGGAAGGCAGAGAAGTATGTGAAAGTAAAACAATAACGCCATATATTTAAGACAAACGCGTTTATTAAAAACTTAAACTAAAATGACAATACAACCATATATCACCATATTTCACAATATCCACCAACCCTAACAGACGTTTAACCTGACGTCATACAAAGTCACGTGGCCTAAAGTACTTTGAGCCTGTTACAGAGGTAAATGAAATGAACTGACAGTGTAAGAAAGTAATGTTCGTTATTCAGCAACAATCTATCGGTTATTCTGAGACGGCGTTCACTTAAAGGAGTAATATAATGCTCCTTCACTATAATAGAATGCTGCGAAAACCTGGTAACCATAGCAATGTTACAACATCCAGTCACATTATCATCACTACGAAAGATTCACAAATTGTGGAACTGTATAAGCTGAGGGATGTGGCGCCATAGTTAACATATTCACCTCACGATATCATCATGACTTCAGACCGCTCAGTTTTTAGTTGAACACCAGTTTAATATTGCTGAGCACTAGGATCACCTCAGTCATTCTGCTCGATGAAGGGAGGGATGTTCCGACTGTGTTACTTCTAAAATGTGACTAGTGTGACGTTAAATGCAAAAATAGCAACATAAGTTTTCTGTTTACGTGGTTACAGGCAACGTTGCAGCCGACATTTGTGGTCTGGACGACACGCTGCACTGTCAATACGGCTGCTGTTATGGTAAATGCTGTTCGAAAAAAGCCTGGTAAATATTCACTGATGCAGTTTATGACATTGATTTATCGTTTAAAAATATAAATGAACCTCAAAGTGGCTAAGTGTTAAAAGGTTGTTTTGTGTGAGTGTGTGTGTTTTTATTTCTAAGACAGACATATTTTTACATAAATGTTGTCCTTGTGTCCGTCCGCCGGCCATAATTGTGTATGGCGCATATCCTTAAAAACAACAATTGCACTAATTGACTTTAGACTCGGGGGTTGGATTGTTTTTGATGTGTAAAAGTGCATTCACAATAACTCTACCTATATTTTATATTTAAGTTTTCTCCCGTACTTTTTCTGGTCTTAAAAACAACATGGAAACTGCTCGATGGCTTCACTTCAGACTTTGAATATAGGCACTTGGTGGTGAGTAGATTGCAGTGAACAAGAACCATAACTCTACCAACGTTAATGTTTGAGTTTTCAATATGTGACTACATTTTAGCACCAATGAATACCGCAGTACTTGCAGCGATTTGATTTTTGTATGCAGGAGCACAGCAGATGTAATTGGCCTTCTAACTGGTGTGATCTTCTTCATAATCTTCTGCTGCGCCATTTGTTGCGGATGCTCTGGGCGTTTATCGCGGTTTCGCTTCATCAACGCCAACACAGCGTCGGCACCAGTCGATATGACTAGTAAGTCGTTGTAATCACTGCGTGAATAAATGTTACTGCTCATGGACAGCAATCGACATAAACAAGTTCAACTATTTATAGCGCGATAAGAGACACACAGTAAAAATTTCGTAGCAGTACAAGATCATAAAAACACAGTACAATGTCCGGCCTGTTTAAACTCTATGTAAATGAGACTATACCATGCAACACAAAATGAACTACTTTGTACATAAATCAGCCATCTTGAGCGCGTAGAAATACAACATCCTGTGAAACCATGTGTGTGTTATGTAACCAGCACATAGTGATAGCCTTTCCCCTCAACCGTTTGCTTATTACATGTATATGTTCGGTTTGATTGGGTTGTAAAGTTAAGAATGGGGCAGTTATCTTACACAAAAATTATGCACGACAGCTAATGTGTCCGGTTTTTATCGTCTCAAATGTGACTTAGTCAGTCGCAAAAAGTGTTGGTGTATAAGATGTTTTTCGGCCATCAGTTCATATCTGGTAGGGATTAAGTTAGTATAACTATGCAAGAGAACTGGGTATTAACAGAATACATGTTACTATTTAACTGGTATCAAAGTTTTTCTTTTATCAAGTTTTTTTCTTTTTTATCCTCATCATGAAGCCCTACTTATTTCCCGCCATTTCCTTGCAATGGCAGTGAAACGACTCATTACGTCACATGTCTATTTTTACAGATTCTATCCACACAATCTCTTCAAACGTACGGGATGGAAGCGAGAGCCAATGGTCAGGGCCTCACCACGCAAGCAACCAACAGGAAACAAAGCATATTTCTACGTCATTTCCGGGAACCAGCCACGTGGCCATGACTGACACAAACAACGGAAGTAGTGTAAACGCGAATCAGAGAGCGCTATCTGGGGTGACTTCACCTCTATTTTCGCAAGATCAATTAGGATTGACAAATCCTGTATTCGATTTTCAACATCAGCAGCAGGAATATCCAATACAGGTACAAGAACACTAGCATCCGCACCACTTTAACTTCGAACAGAAAAAAGAAGAACTACCGCAGCAGACGCAACAGCATTACCACCAATAACTTCATACTCAATCAATGCATCGGCACCATTTTCACCAGCTGCAACAAGAGCAATTTCATCGACCACTAGAGCAAACTTATTTTCAACAACAATAACAAAAACAGCAGCAGCTGCAACAACCGTTGGGTTACCAATCTGTCTTTCGGTGTTAGTGCTAACACCACCATAACCTGTATAATTAAAACAGTTGCGATTTCCACAAAGCTTCAAAGATTGAGCATTATAATTTTAAGTTTCAGCTGCCAAAACAACTGCAACTTGTTATAGTTGTATATGGCGAGTCAGTGTTGTTTTCAACTTGTTGCTATCCATTACGTTGAACTTAGACGTAGTGCTCACAAAAAAAAATCTCTTAACTTACCAAGATGGTATATACCAGGGATAGATCCATGATGTTATTTAGATGGGTGAGTGTCCGAATTGAGCGAGCATCAGATGAGGGAAGGCTTACTCCCTCAAAAACTTCTGAAATGTAGCAGACAAATGGAGCCGTTTTCAGCATTTCAGAAGCTACTGGAAACTTTTTTTCCATGAGTCTAAACTGTTTGAATTCTCGGCATCATAGATAATCTATAATCATATTATTTCATGGGAAGAGGGAAAAGGTCACATTGAGCAAGAACACTAGGTACGAGTAACGTCAGGTGGTCTAGGGCATGCAGGAATAGTGTTGACATCTTGAAGCCCAAAAGTGACATTTTCTGCATTCCAGATGCTTGACAGACGTTCGTAGAAAATATGTTTTTACACAAATAGTTTAATTTTAATTTGTTGTTCAAGAAATCTGAGGCATAATTACGGGTTTACCAGTCTTATCTGTAACACTTGACACCTTGACAATAATACTGCTAGTGCCAGGAAGATGTGACACACATTGAAGTGTTAAAAATACCACAAAGGAAGGCATTTTTTGATAATTTTATAGGGATCTGGAAAATCGTCCCCGCTTAATCCGCCCATGAATATAGAAATTTCGAATTACAAAATAAACATGTATTATTGAAACACAACTGCTATAAAGAATGAATTTCATTATGTTTTATTTTTTACTTATAAAGATTTACGGCTAGATATATAAACATGATTATATTTTACCTGGGTAGAAATTCCGAAATTTAAACCATCGATGTAAAATAAATACAAACAAGCGACAAAACAACTTGATTTCTTTTTTTCGCAAAAGGAAAGTAAAATGTTAACTGACTTTAAGGGTAAACATGTAGGCATGTTATGGATTTTAAAGGTAAACATGCATGTATGTCATGGATTTTAGGGGTATACATGTATGTTATGGATTTTAGGGGTATACATGTATGCGTGTTTTTGGATTTTAGGGGTATACATGCATGTTATGGATTTTAGGGGTATACATGTATGCATGTTTTGGATTTGAAGGGTATACATGTATGTATGTTATGGATTTTAGGGGTATACATGTATGTTATGGATTTTAGGGGTATACATATATGTATGTTATGGATTTTAGGGTTAAACATGTATGTATGTTATGGATTTTAGGGGCATACATGTATGCATGTTTTGGATTTTAGGGATATACATGCATGTTATGGATTTTAGGGGTATGCATGTTTTGGGTTTTAAGGGTAAACATGTATGCATGTTATGGATATTAAGGGTAAACATGTATGCATGTTATGGCTTTTGATTTTTCAATGTAACGGTTTAGTCATTTAGAAAAAATGTTTACTTGTTTTTATGTGTTTACTAAATATTAACTTAATATTATGTCTATAGTTTAATAGCAATGGACATTCATGTTATTTATGTACATTCACGCCAGCGCAATTCAAGTATTGGCAGATTTCGTTTTGTAGCTGCCAAGAGTCATTAACACCGATTTCGACCGCCGCAATTTAAAAGGAAACCATTTTAACACATAAACCACTTGTCGACGGTGATAAGTCATCGTAGTGAATTAATGTACAACGTTTCAATGTTGTATGCAAAATTAAAAACATACATGTCAAAGCCCCTTACCGTGTGGGTTTGAGTCCCGGTCGGGAGAACTTTCATGTGGGGATGTTTTCCAGCTTACCTGCGATGCGCCTGTGGATATACCCAGACATATGTCAGGGGTATTTCTCCGCCAGGACTTTGCCTATATGACCATAGTTGTGTCAGTACGATGTGACAAAACAAATGTCAAGGCGTGTGTTTTTTAACACAGCTATATCCTTGGTCAAATACAAGGAAGTAGATAGCATATACAATACTCGTACTAAAACATGCTGCAAAAGTCAAAACGATAACAACATCTAGTAAACAGGCCCACGTTGACGCAACAGAAGTGGCCAATGTCAAACCAAATTTATCACATTGTATTACAAAATGCGTATATTTTACCACAGCATTTAAAAAACACGTTTTCTCGATCTATTAAGGACTACCTTTAAATTAGCCATTAGAATTGTTCGTTTGACGTTGACGTGTGACTTTAGGCGCGTGACGTGTTTTACCCTTGCCGCTGATTGATTGGGAACTGCGTCTGGACAATACGCTATTGTACTGATCGGGTCTGCTGATGAACCGTCTTAATAGATCGATAGAGGCCCCGACAGGTGGGTCCCGACAGGTGGGTGGGCATCGAAGGTGAGACACCGAGTTGCTGACGGTTCACTCTCTCATACAATCGTTCCATAAAGTCTAGGATAACGAACGATAACTCCGTGTAAGATCATGAAAGCAATATCATTACCGGCCCACCGATGTGGTGACTGGGTAAAGTTAGGACTAATAACGAACTCACAACCCAAACAGTTATTCTAATAGTAAATCTAGTTTTGCGAAATTACCGCATTTATTAATATTTGTTCTAGCAATTTAATCACTTAAAACACCAGACATTGGGCTAAAAAGGGCGATCTTTGTGGCGTATCAAATATAAAATCTCGCCTAAAGCTAAGAACCGTCCTGATATTCTACTTCCTCCCTCCTACTCCTAATGTAGTCGCTCGTGGTCGTTGTCTTCACAGTCTCACATTGTCGATGTAAAATAAAGTAAGAAACATTAAAATAAGATGAAGAATGATCATACAAGGGTGACAATTATAATGGGAAAAAGAAGAAAGAGAAATGGAAAGAAAAAAATGAGAAGAATGAAGAGATGAACAAGACAAAATGGGAGAGAAGAAGCAGCAGGGAGACGATGAAGAGAACCCGGTGTCCGGGCCTTGTATTGTCGTCGACTAATCAGTCCTCTCCCGCATCATATGATAGCGGCCCGTCAATCAATCAAGCACGTGTCGTCATGATAGTTGTCGTCGCCATGATCATTGTTCTTCGCCATGATTGGGGCAATGATTGCCGGTCATCTTACCCTCGCCGTCTCTGTCACTCACACACGCTATCATGGAGAGGCAGAGACTTTACCTCGGACTTGTGATTCTGGTTTTATGTGAGTAGAATTAATTTCTTTTTCTTCTGTTATTGATGATAATAATAATACTCCCACCACCACGACTATTGTAGTTATGAAGATTTCATGATTTTGTAACTTTGCTTTACCATTTAAGTTATTCGTAGTTTGGGAAAAAACAAATATTTGTAACATTGTGCTTTGAACGCTAGCCAAAAAGTGCAAATCTGAAGTAAAATAAAAATATTATCTCCAAACGTCAACAAACGGACAGTTTAGTGTACTGTTATAATAATGTTATGCCTTAATGTATGCATTGAGCGTTTAATATCATACATGGTGTTTGTGTATGATTCTGATTCGACGGAATGAATAAATATCGAACAAATAATACATTCAACGACCTTTTTCAAATCTACAGCATTCTTATTATCGACATGTTTTGAACATAAAATTGATAAACTTTAATAAATCAAACTTATAGATGTTCTCGTTTGTAGACGGCCACACAAGACAAGTGGCGGGCTGCAACATCAACAACTGTGTACAGTCAGTCACGCTGTTCGCGTCATGTCAGTAAGTGCTCCGCTTTTTTCATTAATATAATCCAATATAATATGTTTAAATATTTTAAGAATAAAAAATTCATTTTGGTCATAATAACTTACGTTTTAAAGAGGTCCTACTAAAAAGGTCGAAAGAAAAACCATAGAAGAATGGCCGAACTGACAACCAATTATGTCTCAGAGATATAAACAACGACAGATATTTGACGTGTAAAACACCGCGCAAGTAAACATAAGTAATAAAAAAAGAATGATAAAAGACAAGAACATGTCTTTCAGTTAGCAAACATTTAGTAAGTCACACGTATAAGAAAGAATATCGAGATCTAGCCGGTAATTTGGCATATGGATCAAGATCACCTGAATCTTCTTATTTGATCAATTTAGTTATTTATATTTTGACTTCCGCGTTTCTATAAATGATGTTGCGGACTCACCATGCTATGACTCAATTATATATAGTATGCGCATTGTGTTTGAAGAATTAGAAAATTCGCCATAACAGAATAAAATCAATTTTAAGATATATACAATAAGAATATTTTGTTAACAATGTGGCCATATTTTAAAAATTCTAGCCGACATAGCTTTTTGTTGAGTTATACGAGAATGCCATTTAACTGAGCAACGTTATTAAAGCTTTGACTTATAATCTACCTGCCCCGCACCGCGATGGTTCGAGTCCCAGCCAGAGTGAAAAGGCTACACGTCAGGGGGTCTTTCTACTGACTCGAGGTTCGAACTGGCTCTATCCCGACATTTGTCAGGGAAGGAGGACATCGCAAAACAACAAAAACGACAACAACATAATTACTCAATTAATATGAACACAATTTTAACCGCATATTTGAAACTATATATTTTCGTAATTCAGGTTTGGCCATATGGTCGCTCAAACTTAAACCGTTTACAGTTTATTTAAATCAAAAACAAATACAAACAAACATGAAAACTGCTTCATAAGTCAGAAACCAACAGTATCCCACTTTATTTTAAGTTCCCCTTCTGAATAACAAATGTTGAATAAACGAGTTTTAATTAGGCTGGAAATCGATTCTCATCCTTTTAAACATTAACCGCAGAACTAGATTTCATCAGGGATGGATCTAGGGGTGTGTGGATGTGGGATGCACCCCCTCCACCAAGCAGGTAAAAGTGTGGAGTTGTGGAAAAACACACATTTCAGCTTTAAAAATACTAAGATTTTAAAGTAAATTTTGTTTGTTGACTGCTTAGGTCGAAGTAAGGGTCCCTTGCCGTATATATATATATATATATACTATTTAAGTTGCGATACAGTTGAATGGAACTTGATTCATACCCCCACCCCCAGCAACATTTTCTGGATCTGCCCCTGGACAACATGAACGCATATATTTAATTAAAAAAAACATTAATAATTAAGATATACATTGTACTTGCTTGTGAAATGAAATTGAAATGACAGATATTGGTGAAAAGGCTGTACGGGCACACCCTGTTAACTACGATTTTCTATCACTAAAGTTGCATAATAAAAATGCTTTTTTTATAGCTCTTTGCATTTTTTTCTATTATGGTTTTCTCTACAGAGATTACACAAGCCAGCTTCAATGTATTAAACGTGAATACGACAGTTGCACGTCAGACGCGGACCGTCAATCGCTGATGATGTCATCATTTGTCGCCCTCGGCGTCAACCGTAAGTACGAGTAACGCCTTACTATATTCAGTCAGCCAAATATATTAAGTGGGCGGAGCTTAATTTTACAAGAAAACGTCTTTATGAATGAATGTAAAAACAACAGTCAGGAGGCTTTTGTAATGATCGTTGAAAACAACATGACCAGAAGCAGGAAGACCGAATCTGACATATGTTCTAGGGGGGTCCGTGGGTATGCTATAAAATGTCGGAGATGCGTTCTGAAGTGTATCTGGACAATAGGTTTTAATGGTTTTATTAAAGTGAATCTGAAAGTCTGAAAATGCAATAATAAGAATAATAAATTCTAAAACGGTCTTGCTACCTTAGTATTTCAGCAATCAATCATTGCAGTATAGTCGGATTTTACGCTTAACAAATATACATTAATATTGCCTGTATTGATATTTCAATTGGGAGTTCGATAATGTGATGTGAAAAATTTCGATGAGTATATATAAAATTAACAACTTAAACTCGTCTTTTAAATAATACTCAAATTTTCAGTGAAGCCTCCAATAAATGGTGTGACAAAGAAAAAACGGTACTGATTTACCGCCAGGCTTTATTTAGATGTAAACTGCACATTGATACATATGGTGCTACCTACATCCGAAAATCACTAGATTATAAAATTATCATCAACCTAGCAATGTATCTCTTTCTTGCTTGAAACATAAGTCTGTAAAGACTGGGTTATTACTAAAAACGGAGTGCGAACAAAATAGTGCTCAGAATAAAATTCCTTCTGTTCATTTTAGCAGTGAGATGGGGCAAAGCCGGGTCTGGTGAGCCAATGAAGTAGAGCTAGATGTTTCTCTACATCGATACATTATATAAACCACCAAAGAACGTGTGTTTTGTAACGCTTTTGTAAATTACAAAGTATCAAGATAAGCTACAAAGTACAACCCTTACCTGTCTAGACGGGATTCATGAACGTGATTACTCCATCACTCCTATAATCGTATTTGGTCAAGCCTCATCTTCATATAACTCTGTAAACTTATTTACCTTTTTTAAACAATAGTTCGTTCAACATCTGCCCCGCTAACATCCATTACAGCAAAGAAGCGTCGCAATTTGAAACACCTTTTAAACAGTAGAAAAACTAAAACTCCTTCTCGTGTCAAGGTCAAAAGCAACGGTCGTCTGGTTAAATTTCGGTACCCTATCGGTTCGTACCCTACCGGTTCGTACTTATCTTCCGCTATGTTTTTTTTTGTGTTTGTTTGATATATTAGTTCAAATGTCTATAAAAAACAACATACTTGTGTGTTGTTGTTTGTTTTTGTTTTTTCATTTGTGGACATGTTGATAAAATAAAATAAAGCAAAAATGTGTATCTGTTCATTTGATTATTTTCTTGTGCACGGTCATGACGGATTAGGGAAAACTGAGCAACGCCACGTGTGTCCGCTATCCTTCATCTTGTATTCAAGTCGTCTTTTTTTAATATGACATCACTTGCTAGTTTGTTGAAATGAGAAAATATATATGTATTTGTGACATGATTCTTATTTTCTGTTGCAGAGATTTTTTAATATTATGACCGGTTAATGGAATTATTTTTCGCACTAATGTGGTGTTGCTAAATATTATTGACATCCCGCGCACATAGGGTATTTTTCTGACTATTTAGGGAACCATTTCACGGTAAAAAGATTTTCAGTAAAATGGTGTACTGTGTATATAGCTTAAATAGTTGTTGATAATGCAAATTTAAAACATGGAATAAACGATAGTTGGTGCAGTTTATGTTGGCTGATTAAATTAAACGTCAGGTCCTGTTTTCAGCAGCCAAAACTAACGTTAAAATTTTATTAACCGCACTCACTTGGTTTATTACACTAATTTCATTCACTCTTTCAACAGTGTTTTTTTTTGTTGTTGTTTTGTTTTGTTTTGTTTTTTGGTTAGTTGGTTTATCGTCCCACCAACAGTCAGTTATCCGAGGCAGTTCAAACAGCTTTTGACTAAAAATATGGGACTGTGTATGCAGGGGCGTGCCTAGACGACTTTTGTGTAAACGCACTCTTGCTAGGGGGGTCCGGGGGCATGCTCCCCCGGAAAATGTTTGTTACTACATAACGCCGTAGGTGCATTCTGGGGCGTTTTTAAACATAAAAAAATGCCAATAACTATCACTTGAAATAGAAAATACGTCATACTTTTTCAGGTGTCTTTATAACGCTTCATGATGTATACAAAACATTTTTTTCCTGAAAACAAGTAATAGTAGTAAAATTAAGACTATATATGTATATAGTCAAACAAGAAAAAGATGGATGTAAGTTAGACATTTGTAATTAAACCGTCATCAAATATCTAAATTAATGGTAGTTACACAATCAGAACAATAGACGTGTTTAGAATGAACAGCGATGAAAAAAGTTTCAAACGTATGTACATATATACACGCACTCATGGATGCGAAATTATAAAAAAAACGCTGTCAAGATTCAATAATGAATACATGCAGGTCAAAGGCGAACAGTGCACAGAACTGTTTTTCAGCAGAAGACCAAAATACCTCATTGATTACAGAAGAAGTTGTACAAAATGTTAAATTATAATATTTATTTGAATGATGAAATGATGAAAACCACTAGATCTTACAGGTAGTGCCTAATCAGGGTTAGGCGACGATTTTTATTCGCTTTTTGGCGTTTTTATTTTTTCAATTTCTGGAAGCCACTGTACGCACGTGCGTAAGTGCGTAACGGCAGGCACGCCCCTGGTATGTTAAATGTGGATTTTATCGATTATTGTTGTGTTGTTGTTTTTTTTTCGGATTAACAGCAGTGTTCCGGTTACCCGAAAACGGGTCCATCTAGCAGACATATCAAATTGGTGCATTCAGTGTGTATAACATACCGTCCAGGTACGGGAGGCCCCGGGTTCGATCCCGGGCCGCGACATACCAAAGTCGTTAAAAATGGTAGTGGTAAAGCTCCCTTGCCAACGCTCAAGCAAATATAAGGGTAGTTCCACGACTGGTTGGCCCGGTGTCAGGATAATGTGACTGGGTGTGGTATCATGCCAGGTGTTCACGGCATGCTATACACAGTGAAGGCAGCACTATATCTGCTTCAAGTGGACACCGTCTCCAGATAATTGAAATACTGTTGGTGGGACGATAAACCCAATAAACATAACATACCGTGAACACATAGCAAGATACCACAACCAGTCACATTATCCTTACTCCGGACCGACCAGGCATGGAACTACCATTTACTTTGTTTGAGCGTTTGTTATAAAAATAGAATTAATGCGATTCTTTGACTTCCATAACACTTGCATGTGTTAATCTCTTCAGCTAGAAAGTTAATAAGCAATAAACTGTGTGTATGCCAATAACGATGACATTGATATAAGGTACATGTATAATCAATCCCACTCTACATGTACTGTCCACTACACGTGCAGGGGGTCCGATGTGCGGATTCGATCTGGCCCAGATTCAGGACATGATGACGGCGCGCACCGGGCTCATGATGTCCATGTACAACTCCACAGCTGGGGGCCTTAACCCGGCCCTGTGGTACGGTGGTGACGATGGACCCATGGGAGACGGTACGACATTAATGTTCTACTGTATTTAGGAGAATCGGAAAAGTTCTCCTGTCGTTTTTGTGAGTCAGGGGTGAATGTAAACTATTATATATTTGAATTTTGAGTAAACAGGATATTTATGCTTGAATGATTTATAAACTGGACATTTTTTTAAATTCACTAGTAAACTGGACATTTCTGTTCCAGAATTTGTATGAGTAATCTGCTCATGCTTATTTCGAGTGAATGGGACTTCGCTGTGTGCTTATTTGTTTTAAGTAAATGTGTCATTGCTACTACCGCTTACACGTATTTGGGGTAAAAGAAATAAAAGTCCCTATCTAATGCAAGTAAACGAGGTATCTTGAGCTCTCACTTGTTTTCAGTAAACGAGAACTGTCCGCTCCATGTATTTTAAAGGGTGGGCACTTATGTTTTCTGGTTATTTTGAGAAAAAACGAAAAGTGTAAACTCCCATTTTCAGTAAATGGGAAAACTCAGTTCTTGTATGTTTGAGTAAACATGACATTTCTGTTGAATATTTAAGCCGATGCGAAATGTCTGCTCCTATTTTTAAAGGTCCTTAGCAATTTTTAATTTGACGCTTTAAAGGCGTTAAAGCATTAACGAGAAGAATAACAGATAACTGAAATTGCACTTGACTTACTGTGCCTTCCTAAAAGTGATTACATGTCTGTATCGAATTAGAAAGATATGTCCTGGGACATCTAGCAGGTAAATTCGTAAAATTATTAGAATCTCGCTCATTTTACATCAAGTATAAAATGTTAGCTTCTTATTTTGATTAACATTTTAGCCCCCCCCCCCCCCCTTATTTTAAGCACAGGATATGTTAGTGTTATTTAATGTTAGTAAGCTCACCCAGAGTCAGGCACCATGTGTCGGTTTTATGATTTAATTTGTGATACTAACACTAACGTGACTAACACCTTTATAACTGTACATTGTTGTGATGGCGAGAGACTGAACACAGTCTAAGCCTAAATAAAAAAATGTTCTGTTCTGTTCTATTACCGTTGTATTACAGATGGTCCCTTCGATGACGGCCCCTTCGATGATGGTCCATTTGACGACGGGCCATTTGATGACGGGCCATTCGACGATGACAGCTGGGGTTTCATGGGCATGACTAACTTTCTAGGAGGCAAATCGGGTAAGCACAAACCTCTTAATATTAATCTTTGTTGATGGAGCTTTTGTCAACTGTAGACGATTTTATTTTTTATATATTTTTTATTATTACCAAGTTACGTTATTAAACATTCGTCTGTAAATATGGGCCCTTATTTTAATACGAGACGTTTATAAAAACTGATATGCATAAACAGAATAAACTTTTTGTGGTTCCAGATCCAAAGCCGACCGTTGGTGCCAATACTGCTGGCAGAGCGGCCTCTCAGAGCAATCCAGTCAGAGCCAGTGGCATCTCTAGTTTGGGCATGGCTCGTAAGTTGTTTTTTTTAATACATCCAGCGCCCAGTTTTTGTCATTATAGTGCATCCAGCTATTTAGGTGGAGGAATACCGCAGATAAATGTCTGGGTAGAACCTCCGGGGCACCGCAAATCAGCTGAAAGACATTTTCACATTAAGTATAACACCCTGAACGGGACTCAAACCCATGCGGTGAGGAGCTTAGCAGTCAGAGAAATTTCAAGTCGGCGACTCTACCGCTGGTTTATCGTTCCACCTACAGTATTTCAGTTATCTGGGGATGGTGTCCACTTCGAGCAGACACAGTGCTGCCTTTATTGTGCATAGCATGCTGTTAACACCTGACATATAATACAACACCCAGTCACATGATCCCGAACCCCAGCCAACCAGTTGTGGAAATACCCTTATATTTGCTTGAGCGTTAGAAAGGGAGCTATACCACTACCATTTAAACCCCTTTGGTTGTCGCGGCTCGGGATCGAACCGGGGCTACCGTACCCAGAGCCGACACTCTACCGATTGCGCTCTTAATTGCATGGCAATGTTAGCAAATGAATGAAATGTGGGATAATATAATAAAAATGTAGCTTTATGTGGTGTTAGACGCGGCAATGAAATTAATATTACGGCTGCTATAGGGAGACCGTATTCAAATGAAGGAAAAAACCACGACCGCACGTACTACATTTGGTAGGTTGTGCACTCTTCCATGATCTAGTGGCATTTATCTAAAATAGTTTTGTTACAAATATAGTCTTAGCATTTTAAGAGCACTCATATTTCTTACGATTAAAGTTAGAAGTTATCTATTCGCATACATTTCGTTTCTAATTTTCATTTTGTGTATATTTTCTTAGGTCAAACAGACGACCGTGACGTCAAACATGACAATAGTGGACGGTCGATATATGCGCCTGTCTATGTTACTATGGTCTTGGTTGTGGTTGGAAGATTGGTGGGGCGGCACTAGTTTCCACCTACAGCTGTCTGTGGTTCACAGAGCCCGGGGGTGTTAACTTTAAGAACGTCTGGTCTCTCAATCTGACCTACTTGTGTAATTCCAACCATTCCACAATGGAGACGAATTCACCGATTAGTTCTTTTTAATTGTCTGACAGTAGAAGTTTGGTCAAGTTTGAAGGAGCTATCTGATTGGTATCTCTGTCATATCTTTTGTATAGGCAGTGTACACTTTTTATGTAAAAATAAGTTTATTATACTGTATGAAGTATGGTTTTCGATTAACTTTCGATAAATCTCAAATCCGCATTTGGAACTCCTCGGCTATGTACTTTCCATTTTTTTTTAAACATGAGCGGAAAGAGCCCAAAAAGTTGCGAATGAAATTTTCAGCGTCGACTGTTACTTCCGGTACTACAACATGTCATGCTTCACACTTAATTTCGAATTTCTTCTTCAATATTGTTGATATCGAGTATCAACCGAAAACTGGCGTAGCATATAAAGTTTAATTTTAAAAAAAGGAAGAGGATTTTTCTTAATTATGCATATTTCGTCTTTAATTTATGTCATACTGGTAGGCAAATGTAAAGACCTGGAGGCATACAATGTGAAGTAACTGGGAATTATCCAAACAGTCCGTGTTCTTATAATATATATTTATCTCACAGTCAGTCCCTCTAGATGTTAAAAAAGATGGCATCGTCTGTTAACCTTAATCTAATACATTAACAATAGCTAGCCAATGTGTTCTAGAATGTGAACATAAACCTGTGCTAAATTCTTAAGTCTTGGTAAAAATAACTAACTGTGCAGCATGGCTCAGATAGGAAACATATGCTTGCAATGACCCATGAAGAGTTATGCTTCACTTTTCTCATACATGTAGGATATCTTACAAACTGTTTGTTTTTGGTTAGGAATAATTTATAAGTTGTCTGAGAAACAATTGTGGTCCAAACTGTTGGATACCGCCTTTAATAACACAGCACAAGTCACTTAAGGCACCTTTCGATGTTGCTTTGTATATGTGTACATGTATATGTTAACTTATTCTACCATGGTGCCTTCAATAAACATAAAAGTCTCTTGTTTACTTTTCCTACTTTAGACTCCTTTCTAAATGAAGCTTAAATCCAAGTCATAAATAATGTGTTATAAAGAAAAAAATCTCATTAATTGTATTTATGCTCTGAAAATGTATGCATGTTGGCTTAACTGAAGGAGTTAACACATGTTGTTTTATTAAATATATTTTATCTAAATACTTTGTAAAGAAAAAACTAGCAGTGTAACAATGTCCCTGATTATTTAAAACAATTTACTGTAAAAGACCTACAAAGCTACAGTTCCTTGCTACAATATCAACAGCAGTTTTTTTTTACAAAACATCATAAAGGTAAAATCTAAAATACTAACAGAGTACAAAACTAATAAAACAACAATAAATGGTTTTTATGATATGTATTGGGAGGGGCAGTGGCAAACTGGTCACTTCTATAAAAGAAATGGCTAATAAGTTAGTGAAGTTGTGGGATATGAGGGGTGAAGTTGCATGATATGCACAGTCAAGTTGTGTGATATGAGAGGTGAAGTTGTATGATATGCACAGTTAAGTTGTGTGACATGAGAGGTGAAATTGTATGATAAGTGCAGTAAAGTAGTGGGATATGAGAGGTGTAGTTGTATATGAGACGTGAAGTTGTATGATATGCACAGTAAAGTTGTGGGATATGAGGGGTGAAGTTGTGGGATATGAGGGATGAAGTTCTATGATATGAGGGATGAAGTTCTATTATATGAGGGGTGGAGTTGTATGATATAACAGTTAAAAGTGTATAATAAGAGGGGTACAGTTGTATGATAAGAGGGGTACAGTTGTATGATAAAAGGGTTGAAGTTGTATGATATGGATGGTGAAGTAGTATGATATGGATGGTGAAGTTGTATGATATAGATGGTGAAGTAGTATGATATGGATGGTGAAGTTGTATGATATGGATGGTGAAGTTGTATGATATAGATGGTGAAGGTGTATGATATGGATGATGAAGGTGTATGATATGGATGGTGAAGTTGTATGATATAGATGGTGAAGTAATATGATGTAGATGAAGTTGTATGATATGGATGGTGAAATTGTATGATATAGATGGTGAAGTTGTATGATATAGATGGTGAAGTAGTATGATATGGATGGTGAAGTTGTATGATGTGGATGGTGAAGTTGTATGATATAGATGGTGAAGTTGTATGATATAGATGGTGAAGTAATATGATGTAGATGAAGTTGTATGATATGGATGGTGAAGTTGTATGATATAGATGGTGAAGTTGTGATATAGATGGTGAAGTTGTATGATATGGATGGTGAAGTTGTATGATGTGGATGGTGAAGTTGTATGATATGGATGGTGAAGTTGTATGATATAGATGGTGAAGTTGTATGATATAGATGGTGAAGTAATATGATGTAGATGAAGTTGTATGATATGGATGGTGAAGTTGTATGATATAGATGGTGAAGTTGTGATATAGATGGTGAAGTTGTATGATATGGATGGTGAAGTTGTATGATGTGGATGGTGAAGTTGTATGATGTGGATGGTGAAGTTGTATGATATGGATGGTGAAGTAGTATAATGTGGATGGTGAAGTAGTATGATTTGGATGGTGAAGTTGTATGATATGGATGGTGAAGTTGTATGATGTGGATGGTGAAGTAGTATGATTTGGATGGTGAAGTTGTATGATATGGATGGTGAAGTTGTATGATATGGATAGTGAAGTTGTATGATATGGATGGTGAAGTTGTATGATGTGGATGGTGAAGTTGTATGATATAGATGGTGAAGTAGTATGATTTGGATGGTGAAGTTGTATGATATAGATGGTGAAGTTGTATGATATGGATGGTGAAGTTGTATGATATAGATGGTGAAGTTGTATGATATAGATGGTGAAGTAATATGATGTAGATGAAGTTGTATGATATGGATGGTGAAGTTGTATGATATAGATGGTGAAGTTGTGATATAGATGGTGAAGTTGTATGATATGGATGGTGAAGTTGTATGATGTGGATGGTGAAGTTGTATGATGTGGATGGTGAAGTTGTATGATATGGATGGTGAAGTAGTATAATGTGGATGGTGAAGTAGTATAATGTGGATGGTGAAGTAGTATAATGTGGATGGTGAAGTAGTATGATTTGGATGGTGAAGTTGTATGATATGGATGGTGAAGTTGTATGATGTGGATGGTGAAGTAGTATGATTTGGATGGTGAAGTTGTATGATATGGATGGTGAAGTTGTATGATATGGATAGTGAAGTTGTATGATATGGATGGTGAAGTTGTATGATGTGGATGGTGAAGTTGTATGATATAGATGGTGAAGTAGTATGATTTGGATGGTGAAGTTGTATGATATAGATGGTGAAGTTGTATGATATGGATGGTGAAGTTGTATGATATGGATAGTGAAGTTGTATGATATGGATAGTGAAGTTGTATGATGTGGATGGTGAAGTTGTATGATATAGATGGTGAAGTTGTATGATATAGATGGTGAAGTTGTATGAATAGATGGTGAAGTTGTATTTGTATGATTTGGTTGATTTGTATGATATAGATGGTGGTGTATGATTGGATGGTTGTCTAAGATTGAAGTTGTGATGTTTATGGATGTGGTTGTATTTTGGATGAGTTCTATGATGGTGATTTTTAATGTTGTTATGGTGAAGTTAGTATTGATTTGATTGTGACTTGTATGATTTAGATGGTGAAGTTTGTATTATTAGATGGTTTAGTTGTATATTTGGTGGTGTTGAAGATTATGCTATTTGGTGAAGTTGTATGCTTATCGAGGTGAGTTGTATGATTATGATATGTGGTTGTTGTGATATCTGATTTGTGTCTTTCTGTATATGGTTGTGGTGGTCAGTTTGTTTTGGCTGGTGATTGTCTTTGTATCTTGTGTGGTTTTAAGTTGTTTGTGTGGATGGTTTGGTTGTATGCAATAAGGGGGGAAGTTGTGGGGGCAAGAAGTGAACTTATGGGACATGATTAGATGTGTTTGCGATATAAGTGGGGAAGTTATGGGATGTAAGTCGTGAAACTGACATGTTTGAGGGTGCAAAACTGGGTACACTCCATTAACACAACTGAGCAAGGTAATTCATGGTTGATAAAGAATGTAAGAACAGTAACATTAAATGTAATGGAGCAGGTTACGAAGTAAAGTAGAAAAGTAATAAAGTGTATAAATGAATAAATGAAGTTATAGTAATATAATAAAATATAAAAATCAGGTGATACATTGAAATAGATTAGTACAAACATCAATTTGTAAAAACATTGCTGCAGAAAAACGTATCCATAAACAATGTCTCTTCTAAAAACAACAAATATAGGTAGTTGAATATCTCAAAAACAACATCACTTACTTATAAATGGTTGGAAGAATGGGTAACAAATTAGGCAGAACATATATACCAAATATATACCTACCATGTATAATATAACAAGAAACGTGGCCATGCCACAAAACCAGAATTTAACAATATAACAAACGAATTGGGGTTATTGACTGTTAACTGTTTTTCTATTTTTAGTAACAGTGACATTGACCTTGAACCCACTGGCCCCAAATCCAATCCCAGGCTAGGTCTTCATGCAAGCTTGCTATATCTAAGGTTTCAGCAAGATTGGTTTATTTAAACTTATGTTATTGACCGGAAACCCTCTGTTTGATGCCACCAGCCCGTCATACCGGTACTCCAGTCTAATAACCAGGATTTTTGTTGAAAACCTGGTAAATTAGCCAAACTTGACCGATTCAACCTAGATTATGCAATAAAAACACATCAATGAAGGTCAAAATGGAATTCACAAGAATAAGCATTTACAACCATCTACACCCAATTATGCATATCAGTATGTTTTGATTTGAACAAGGATCATAATTCCTTTTCCATATACCATACACTCTGCCTAAGAATATAACTATGACTGGTTTGATTAAAAATAAAAAAAGAAGTATAATGCCATAAGTATAATATTATATATAATAATCTCTTTAGTATGAGTATTCCAGTGTAATCTTATTGTTAAAACACCCTCTTGAAATATATTTGTCACCAGGATATTGCATAAACATAAATAAGAGATCTTTCTGCAAACTATTTTGCAAAGACACTGTAAAATCCTTCTTTTTTTCATTAACAAAAACAATCGCTGTGATGAGGAGAATGACAATCTTTTTTCCTAGTTACACATAAATGTATATATTTTTCAAAAGGTTTTGTTTGAAAAATGTTTTTTAAAACTTTTGAATTCATTTACAGATTAACCCAAGCATTTGAAACCAGAATCATCTACGATGTATGTTGCACTTTCTATAACTGAAGTACAGATATGCTTCTATACACTGCATTCATATAACAAGCTACATGTATTTAAATTCAAGAAAGCAAAATGCCTAGCAAATTTATAGTACCGGTATTAATTTCTTGACATAAAAAGATAAAAATATACTCTCTAAAATAATATGTTTTGAGAAGAAAACCTCTAAATGTCAAGTCAACTTAACAACAATTCTCTTATCTTTTTAGCAGTAAACAATTTAACATTCATAAAAAGCAAAATTGTAGTGTTACTGTTCATCTATATAAATACACAGTTGATCAATATTGATTTTCAACACCTTTAATCTAAAATAATGATAACTTCCTCATCTCCTACTTAAAAATCTTATCTTACTGTTATCCTATATTTCAGAAAGGGAATATTACCTGTATAATTTATTTTAAATATATGTTTCAGAAAGAGAATATTACTGGTATGCGTTGTTCTTCTAAAGCACATGCTTCTATAAAAAAATAACAAAAAGCTTAACACATTTCATTTAGACTGTAAAACGTAAAAATGAAAGCACGATGGGAGTCTCCCTCAAAAAAGAGAGAGTTTACATTATTCTGATTGGATAACCAATTTATGTAAACTGACTTCACCAATAGGTTAGGAATTACCATACCTTACCTTACCATACCTTACTATAAAGTAACTATTTTAAATGAATATTATAAAACCAGCTCTAACAATGCACTGCCAAGTCATACCGTTTGGCTCCAATACCAAAACATACTTTATTCCAGCAGCTGGTCACATGTCTACAATCAACATTATTAAATACAAATAAAACTTCTTTTCTTTTTAAACATAATTTCTCACATTATATTTGTTTGTTTATTTGAAACTGAATTAACATCATTCCCTAAACTTAAAAAACAACAACATAAAATTTATCTTTAAAGAAACTTTTTTCCTTCATATTTTCTATGTTACATACTGCAAAGTACTTGCATTCCAATACCGGTATGTTAAAAGTAAGATCTTTCCTTTTTTAACTTGGTATTTGGGAGCCAGCCTGAAAATTTCACTAGTGTTTGGTACTAACCCTTTAGTTTCTCTAGCTGCTGTTTCACATCCTCGGATGTAGTGATGATAACCAGGTTATCTCTAGCTCTTGTAGCTAAACTCAGTATAAACTTGTTAAAGTCTGCATGCTGCTCATTGACACTGGGGTTGACACCTATGACTGCAGCCTTGTCAAGGCCACTGAAGCGTCTGACTGTGTCCACATAGTAACTGGAGTTCATGGCTTCCTCTTGACTATCTGCAGTACCTAGAGCCTGCTGGTCAATGTTGTCCTTCATGATGTCTTCTGAGTCCACGGAGGAGGCCAGTGAAGCACTTGAGTCATGTCCATAGAATGTTACCCTTTCTTTCTCCTCACTCCTCGACCTAGATTGGCTGCCAGTCTCTGTTTCCATGGCAACAATATCTTCCACAATGTGGTCTCCGGAACAGTTCCGGGACAGCAAATCAAACTGGTTACTTATCTCTAATGTCTCCTCTTCTTCGTCATCTTCTTCTGTATCATCAGTAATATATTCATCAACAATGACTGTTTTATCCATTTTCTCTGGACTGGACTGTTTTCTGATGATCGAGGCTCTTGATTTGACAGCTGCGTCAGAAATATTGTCCCTAGACCCACATTCCTGCAAATGCTGCTCCAAAGATCTGCAATAGACAAAGACTATCAGCTGAAATTGTTCTGAAAAGTCTAACATTTTGTCGTGTTCATTTTGAGACACAATGCTTCAAAATTTGTATAAAAACAATATATGCAACAAATCTGATATTAATATAATTCTGTAACAAAAACATTGTCACAATGAATGTGACAGGCTGAATAAGATAACAACATAAATTTTATATGACAGTAAATGTATTCTTTCAATGCTTAATCAAGTCTTTAAATATGAATTAGTTCAGACCTTATATTTAGCAGTTGTTGTTGGATACTCATATGTAATAACCAGTTATTATTAATTATTATTTATATATGAGTAAAAATGCTTTTGTGCCAATATTTAATGTTTGGTCTAAAAAAGGGCTGCATTTACAATTTTTCTTCTTATACATTTATAGCAATGGAAAAGACATATTGAATAAAAAAATATACTTATAAAATGCAAAGAATTAAACTGATAAGTCAATCAGTAGAGATAACAACATTTCTGCAAAAAACAAACAAATACCAACACTTGTGAAATGAGGTCTGGTCTATGAGGAACAACATCTTTAGAAACATCTTTATTCACGTCTAAGTTAATATCACTGACGGTTTTCTGCAGTTGATCCAGCTCTGATCGCCGTCCCACCAGAATGGCGATGTCGTTCTCCTTCACCCCGTTCTGTATGAGCCCAGCCATCACCTTTCCCAAGAGAGACTTGATCTCAGCTTCTCTGCAGGACAAAATGTCCACACCTGCAGGGTGTAGGTTACAGTAACTATTAATTATAAACAACTCCTGTGTTTTAATTTATTTTGTAACAGGAGCAGAAAAAGTGACCCTCCACCAGGATTGGAACAACAGACCTCCCCAATACTAGCAGGTCACTATTCCAACTAAGCTAAAGAGGATCTGTTAACCAACAAGCAGTGAAATTGCTACAAACTGTTAAACAAACTGCCTCATGAAAATGATGTGAGATAATCTGTAAATAGTATCAACAATAATACTTTTCATCATAAATGAACTGTCATAGTAAATATGTTTCAAATGGAGTTCTCCACTCATTAAAACAAATATTTTTCACTATGAGAAGTATCCAGGTTGTTAATTAAAGGCTAGCCTAAGAATCGGGCAAACCATAAAAATTGAGAAAAACATACCATTATAAGGAATTATCACTAGGTGAAGATATCTATAATCATCCTTAATTGACTAAAACAACCTCACTGTTCAGATAAAGATATAAGCCAAACTAGGCTTGGTATCTTACCTTTGCCAGAACTGAAGTTGTGGGCTAACACTGGAGTGTGTACCGGGTTCTGTAGTTCCTCAACATTCTCAGAGGCCATCATGAGGCGAGATGTGAAATCGAAAATCTCCTTCGTGCTGCGACTGACCTCACTCAGCATGAAGTTGTTCTTTCCCACCACTGACGGTAAGCCGGCCTTGAACTTGTGTACCTTTTGTGAATAGTCCATGAACAGCCAGAAATAGTTGCAACAGGATGCCAAGTTTGAAGGCGCTTTCTGATTGGCTAGTTTCTCAGCCAATGAATACCAGTCACCATCTCTGTCCTTGAAGTTTTGGACTTCATCCACAAAGACGTTGCAGACTGACCCATATTTATGCTTCATGAGATCCTCATTGTCCGCATCAAGGAGTAGAGCTCGACGAGATGTAACATAACAAAGGTTTCGATTCCTGGGAAAACATAATTATACACATGTATAGGTAAGTAAGAATAGCATAGTAAAGGCTGCTATCGATTCCCTCTAACAAGTTTATAAATATCCTTTTTATGTTTTACTAAAAGTGCTTGAAAAGATGTAAAGTTGCACTGATTATGACAATTAAGCAAATTAAATATATGCTTGACTGATAGGATCCTTACTTGCAATATGATATTGTTCTGTTCAAACAACCATTCCAGGCCAGTGCAAATAAAATGATCTGATTATGTTTGAATTTTGTTACCACACATATGGCATTTAAAATACTTTTACAATTATTTGTATGGGATTTGGTAGGCTATACTATATAATATTTTTTCCTAAGGTGTGATATGCCTACTTTATATAAAGATTTGGTTCATGGAATCTAATGTGATCAATTCTCGGACTAGATATTTTTCTTTCATATGTCATTATTTGTATGAAGACTGTGTTATAGTAAATGATATGCATTTTGCCCAAAAGTCAATAATTTTCTAGGTTGGACCTATATTTACCTTTCAATGAGTTTTTCAATGAATAAAATGACATGGTGCAATTTTATTTTGCATGTAAACAGATCACTATAACAGTAAAGCCAGCGATTAATTAATCTATTGATGACTGAAAGAAAGCTTATCGCATAAAGGGCTTAATAACAATAAAAAAAACAATAAAAAAATACCTGACAAAATTACAGAGTTGATCATTCTCAGCCAGGTAGAGGATGTTACTGAAGTCACAGCCTCGTCTCCGGAGTTCCTGAATCATCTGTAGAGCCGCCACAGTTTTACCAGCCCCTGCCGGGCCATGTACCCATAACTCCCGACAGAACTGCTGTGTCCATAGCAACTCAAACTGATCATGAGTCAGCAAAAAGTGATAACTTCCTGTCTGGTTGAGAGGGTTGATGGCAGGAGACTTGGCCCGATAAGCAGACATAGAGACAACCAGAGACATTATGATGCGGTTAAATTTACGTGAGCTTGTGCTAGCAAAGTGGGAAGGATAGAGATCTCTATTGGTTAATGTTATGGCACTTGTTTTAATGGTAGATATACTGGAAATGTTAACTACACTGCAGAGAACACTGAACTTCTCTGAGCATCCTCCAAACTTGACCAGTTTAGTTTTGAGTGAAGTTGCAGCTCTCTGTGCGTGGAGGTAAACATTTGGCAAGTTTGAGGTGGAGAAGGTCAAAACATGGATGCCATCTTGGTCTGTCACCATGGCGATGTCACAGATGATGTCAGTCTCAGTGTTCATGGAGATCTTGAGACCCCAGCATCCTAATCCAAGACATAAAGCGGGAAACTCAGCCTGAAATCGGTCTGTGATATCTCTGATGATGTCCCTATAGGCAATTGATGTACAACTCTCAAGGAAGCGTCTTGGCTGAATCTCTCCTTTCTTGGCTGCAACATCAACCCAGGACATATAATATTACAGTATTATGAATAAAACGTAAACAGGTAAATGTTTTGTTTTTACCTGGCTTCTACATACACACTTATACAGCAAATTTCATGTGGTAAATTATAGCAAGAATTGCTTTAAAATAAGAGAAATACCTAAAACTACTTAAAGGTGATATCTGACAGTTATGACCAAATTCTTTCTTAAACAAAAAAATAAATTATTGCTGTGTAATCTGCTACGATATTGATATCTGTTTTAAGCAGAAATCTCTATTAAGCTTTTTTTATAGATTTGGAAAGAATAAACATTTAAAGCATTTTTTTTATTGATCTGTTATATCTCATAATTGAGCTAGTGTTCCAAATCAACTTTAATTAGACTGAAGTATGAGATAATGCAGAAATTGTGTCCAAATTCACCCAAACAATGGTAAGCTATTGCTGCAAGTATCTGGTAAAGGCAAACTGCCGCGTACCACCTTTACAGCAGTCTCAACACAAAAAAGTGACTCTATGTTATGATATAAGAGTCCTGTACTGCATCAACTACTTCATCACACCATAATGAATGACTGCACTGTTTTTGAGTGGAGCTATGCATTAAGTTGGCTACCATATGCATAGTTTTATTTATTTATTTATTTGGGTTTTATGGCACACAACACTTAACAGGTCATATGGCGCCGAATACAAAGAAGTTTAATGTGCATAGTTTTATTTTGTTCTAGGTAATGAGGGTAAAAAAACTAAAAGAATACCAAAACAATCAACAAGTCTTTAACTGACCGAGAGGGAACTTTATTATAATCACTTAACACTGCAAAATCATAATTTTGCACACAGACATCCTACACCAATCTAGCAGCAGAATGCATAATATTAAGTTTATCATACACAGACAGATGTTGTTGTATTTGTACAACAAAGCAAGGGGGATTATCGATTGATAAATTACACAGCTTTACTAATAAAGGTCACGCTGCTACAGGAATGCATTTGTCACATGTTTGACCTAAAAATATGATGTGCTTACAGTTACTTTTGGCGCTGGGTATTTTTCAGATTCAGGGTATTTATTACCCAAGAATTTAAAAAAATCATGAAAAAAAGGCTAAAGAGGGGCGTCCTCTGGTATTGTATTCAGCAAAGTACGGTAATAGTGACTCTTCGAACCTAAAGATGACACAATCTTTGAAAGATTCATTAACACGTTCACAAAGTAAACAGGTAATTAATAGTAAATCAATATTCTTTCTGGTTAAGCAAAAATTTACATCATGAGCATACATTTTTTTTAAACAAGGTCAACAGTGTCCAGGTTACTTTAACTTGTAATACAGTGTGCTCATAAGCATTGCTGAAGGGTTTAAATACAGTGTGCTGATAATATACACCATATAACTACCAAGGATGACTTTATGTGTGATGTTGTCAACAGTACTGGGCAGGGTAAACACCAGAGGTGCTCCTGGTACAGGGAGGGACAGCTTCTGGAACCGAGTGTGAAGCTCTGGAACATCTGGCAATAGAAAACAGCACATTCATCATCATCATCATCACCATGATCGTAATAATCATTATAATTATGGAGATATAATCATCATCATCCTCACCACCATCATCCTCATCCTCATCATGAAGATCATCATGATCTTCATCAAGATCATCATCATCAAGACAATAATTATCCATACAATCACATTTCATTAAAAATGTTCATTGTATAACATTATTTTAAGTTTAGAACAAAAATGCACTGAACACAACTAAAACCAGGTTTCCCATTGTCTGAACCACATAAAACATTAAGCCTTATGGCCTGAAAACTCAACCTTCCATATCCACAAGGTTTCTACCTATTGAATTTATTCATCATATGCCAATCCTTTTTTATTTTAAGACAACAAAAAATCTACTGTTAAGAACAATGCCCTTAACACTATCATAAAATCCTGACAGCATGAGCCAGTGTGCATTGACAGCAAACATTTGCCAAATTCTATTAAGAATGTAGGAGGAGTTACGTTTTGAAAATTGTGAAGCCTGCACACAAATGAAGTAACCATTTTTTTTGCAGCAGTTTAAATTCATACAATGCAATGACAAAACAGATCATTTGAAAGATGGTATTTTCATATACAGTCAACCCTGGTCGTTCGAACCACCAAAGAGATGATCTTCCAGTTTGAGCAAGCCAGGAGTTCGCAGGAATTAATCAATCAAGTTTTAAACATTATAAGCATGTTCATTATTTTATATTACGGAAGTTAAAAACGATAAAAGGAAATTCCAATACACAGAACCATTACCATGTCTGCTTTTTTACCACCATGACAGTCAACATTATTAAACTTTAGTGTTTCATCTGGTTGCATTTTGAAGAATAGGCTGGTCTCATCTGCATTATAAATTTGGTCAGGAAAAAATTCTGGCAGAAGATGACTAAGCGTGTTTAACCATGTGTCCTCTATGTTCTTTAATAAGTTACTCAGTTTCTAATTTGTCTGATGCCATGATAGCAATATCTCAGGATGAAGAGCAATATCATGTGTGTGATTTTTAACAAGAACTATACTTAATGTTGTTCGCAACTTAAGTAATTGCAACCAAATCATAAACAATTATTTTCATAAGATGTGGCGGGTTTTTGCTTGATGAAAAAATGATCAATCGTTAATAAATCTCTTTGAGAGATAATTTAAATGGTAAATCAAACAACAAAATCAATTTAACATCATTTAACACAACCTTCTAACAATTAAATCTAACATCAGCAGCCAATAAAAGCAAATTGACACAGACACATGAATTGTCGCACATTGTGGAAGGTGTAAGAAAAAACACGATCACCAGTAGTTTGACAGCATTGACAAGCAGTGTGGATTAGTGAGCGGAGATTGCAGTTTGTCCTATAAGGTGTAAAAATACAGGTCAACAGACTGCAGGGCAACCAGTTTGACTGTTCGAGCTACAGGTTGTTGTTATCCCATGGTAATTTATATAGAACAAAGAAGGCAAAATGTAGGTACCAGCAGTTTTGTTTGACTGACCTGGCCGTTCGACCAATCTGGTGTTCAAGCAATGGGGTTTGACTATAATGTAGAGATCAGGGGTAATATCAGTATCCATTAGTTATTGAGGTCTATGAAAACTGCTGTGTTGATAAATGATTAAAAAGAATTACTAATGAAGAAAAAAGCAGCAGCATATGGATTTGATACAAATGACATTACCTCGCAGTGGGTTGAGGATAGCTTCCAGCCAATCAGGGAAGGAGAAGTCTGTCACATGACCCTGTGTGTTGATATAACTGCTGTCTGGTCGCTGAGTAAACACTGCGCCAGGGAACTTACACACAGACACCACCACCACCACACGGTCCTGAGTCTATTGTACATACAGCAGTGAGACAGGTGTAACATATAAGTAATAGCTGTTGTAATAATTTCTCACTGAGTTCAATTGCTTAAACGAGGCACTTAATTAAAACTGTACAGATAGATCTTATTCAAGGTCAGTTTTCGAAGACTTTAATGTAATCTAAACATTTTTAATGCTACCGGTACCTTTGTTGTTAACCAATACAATATCAAAGATATTTACCACACTAAATACAACATGCCAAGCTAGAGCCTCAGCAGCATATAGTACAAATCCTGGACAGGTCAGAGTGGGTGCTGGCTGATCAGGAACTATTTGCCTAAACCTGATCAATTGATACTTAGCAGGCTAATATTTAAAATGTTTATGAGGACCATTTGTCTATATTATATACTAAAGATGAATAAAACATTTTGATTTGAAAGTGAAATGTTGTAAATTAATTATGAATGGATATGGGGCGCTGTGGTAGAGTGGTTAGAGTTGCTGTAACTGCTCAGCCCCTCAACATGTGGGTTCGAATCCCAGCCAGGGTAAGAACTTTCATGTGGGGAGGTTTTCCAGCTAACCTGCAGTGCAGCAGTGGTTCTACTAGTCTGGGTTCTTCCTCCACCAATAATTAACTGGACGTCGCCAATAAGATCATAATTGTGTCGGTGCGATGTAACAAAAAACAAACAAATAAATGGATACACTTGTCAAACAATCATAGCAGCTATTTTTTTAATATCTGTGTATGTACATTTATGTCAATAGCTAGGGGTCTACAAGAAAATTTGTTAAAGGTGATCAATTAAACAACCTTTCTTGGTAGTTTCTCCACAGGAAAGAAGTGAATATCCCAATGGATACCCCTAGTTGCACGCCCATTCTGATGACCCCATATCACTGAAGCCAGTCTGTTGGTTACCAGCCATTCTAAAATCGAAAAGCATCAATTAGTTTTGGGATGGGATGGGATTTGCAGGCATTTTTGCCAATGCTGTGCAGCAACATTTTTAACATTATAGCACAGGGGCACTTATGAGGTGCCCAGGGACTGAAACCTGGCTGGTCCATTGTACTGACACCGATGAGTCAGGCATAATGCTGTCACCTTAGCTCCAAGCATTAGGAGGGGAGCCACTACTACCAACTTTAAAGTCTTTGGTTTGACCCGGCCGGGGTTTGAACCCACGACCTCGCAATCCACAAGCCGACGCTCTACCACCTGAGCTATTGCTGCCGGTCAATTAGTTATGTATACATGGCTTACCAGTCAAATTTTGTAGGTGCTTATCAACAAATCTTAGATTAAAGCTATAGCTTAAACTAATGACACCTATACATAACACCTATTAACTTATTCATGGATGTATAGTAGTGCTATTCACAGGCTTCAAACAAGAAATAAAGTCAAAACTTGCAAATAATTAAATGCAAATCAATGTCTTAACCTATTTGGATAATAAAAAGGGGGTATAGTTTACAAAATCTTTGACAAAAAGCTTTCTTAAAATATTATTAATTATCAATATTAATATGTTGCCCAGCCTTGCCTGTGTGAGTTAGGAAACCTGATACTATTGGGATGACTTTCATATGAAGAAGACCTTTCAGCTGTAACGTGTCGGGGGTTTTACCCGTATTTTGAAGGTATTCATTTGCAAAAGTAAGAAAAAATCATAAGGCATTTTATGAAAGTTAGAACAATTACAAAAGAAAGAAATGATAACAAGACCACACAAGCTCGACTTTCTCAGTGCTGGATAGTATGTTAGCTGTTATAAATCTTAATAAAACATAAATTTAAGTCTAGCAAGGGAGATAACTGTGCCAAAATGAATTTTAGGGTTACCCTCCATACAGAAACTGGTTCTGCTTTTGATTGTGACAAATTTCAGGTTTAAAGAAAATATTTTGAGAATTTAGTGAAACAGACCAAACTAATAAGTGAAATAAGAACAGAAAATGTTAAGCTTAAAAAGAGGCATACTTCTTTCAAAATTAATCTTAGCATTACCTGCCTTTCTGAAATGGAGTCTGTTTTCATAGTTTTAGACAAAGTTTTATGCAACACTGATGCCAGTGTCAGGGTCATGACAAATAACTTCAGTTTTTACTTCAAGAAGTAGCGCTTATTAAAAAAGGTAATCAGAAAATATGTAAGGAAGTCTAACCAGTTCTTCTTTGTTCTGATTGGTTAAGAGCTTCACCAACCACAGAAGCCCTATTATCATCAATCCCAAAGTAGATATGTCCTCCCTCGTGATTTGCAAACGCTGACACATACTTGATCATCATTGAACTGATCTTCTCTGGAAGGGTCTGTTTGCTTTTAGACCTGTGTATAACACACCATAGACCATAGAGTGGTGAAAAATAGTTTGTGTGTTTTTTTGTTGTTTTTATTATTACAAAGGATACAGATATTCCTACAATGAGAAATTGCTAGTTTTTAATATTAAAGAGAATTATCTTACCAGTTACATTAAGCAGTTTAAGCCAGTTGCCATTTCATGAATGCAGCATAACAAAGGTTAAATACTTCAATGCCTTGAACAAATCAACAACTCTCACATTGGACAGCAATTTGCCGGCATTTTTGCCAATACTGTGCAGTGACATTTCTATCATTATAGCACAGGGGCACTTATGAGGTGCCGAGGGACTGAACCCAGCAGGTCCATAATAATGACGCTGATGAGTCAGGCGTAATGCTGTCCCCTAAGCCCCGAGCGTTAGGAAGGCAGCCACTACTACCAACTTTAAAGTCTTCTCTTTGACCCGACCGGGGTTTAAATCCGCGACCTCCCAATCCGAAAGCCGACTGGTCAGCAATGGTTACAAGTATTTCCAACAATGTAACAGCATTAACATCCCAATTAAATGAAAATTTGAGCAGTGATCTAGCCAGTCATGCAAAATCTCAGGAAGAGAGACTTGATGCTGATACTTTTATTGTTATTTGATGTTGATGTCTATCTACTTTAACAGATATCATTAACCCATCCTGGAATATTGAAACAGTTTAAAAATTTAAAGCGTAATACAGTTAACATAGTATGACTTACATATGAAATACCATCCACTTACTTGTTCAGAGCACAGGTCAGTAGTTTGAACTGTATCTGCTTAGTCTCTTTCTTCAATTCCTCTGCGCAATGGCCATAGACAAACTCTCCTGGCAAGGGAGGCAACTCCTCGAGAGTGCCGGGTTTACCTGTGGCAACCAGCAGCTGCAGCATGGACTGGTACGTCACCTCATGGGTGGCTGTGTCTGTGTAATAAACAGTCTTTTTTATGTAAGAAAGATGCACTGCATCAGTCACAACATATTCATGCTTATTTATTAAATATTATAGATATTATATTACAAAAAATGTAACTCCAGAGACAGATGTTGACAAACAATATTTCATAAACACTTAAGGATAACCTTCTGTAAGCTATTGCCTTGGGATAAAATAGAAAAAAATGAATTTCCCAAGTCTGAAAAAACATACAATTCATTAGAAAAAGCATACAAACAAATGACACAGATTTCTCTTAAAAGACAGTTAAATAAACTTTTTTATTCTAAACTTGCCAAGATTTGTTCCTCAATGATTAAAGGGTGTGGATCAATGTTACAATGCTGAGTAAAATAATCTCACCAGTTGGCAGCCTGGAGTGATACTGTAATGTGCAGAGATGTTCAGCTGACTTGACAAACAGATACAGGTCTGGATCATCATGGTTACCCACTAAATCAAAGTAGTTACAGATGTCGTCACGTGACAACATCTCAGCCATCTTTATTTCCATGCCACTCCACCAGGTGTCGAGGTGCTTCGACAGTACAACACCTCTCTACAAGTCATTAAACAATTTAAAGGAAAATTAATGTGATTGTTTTGTTAATTGTCTGAACACTGAAAGCTGGGTGTTGCCCTTATATCAGTTACTATGTCCATGAAATGTACACGTACACTAGAAAGATGTTTATTTGATCACCTCACCAACAGTAATTAACATTTCTGGATATGGTATCCACTTTAAGCAGATAAAGTACTGCCTTCACTGTGTAAAGCATGCCATGAACACCTGGCATGATACCACACTCAGTCACATTATCCTGACACCAGGCCAACAAGTCTAAGAACCTCCTTTATATTTGTGTGAGCATTATCATGGGAACTATACCACTATCATTTTTAATGACTTTGATATGTCGCAACCCTGGATTGGATCCAGGCAGTCCTGTACCTGGAGCCAGCACTGTACCATTACACAAGAAAGTTGCCTACCTGACTATCCTGGTTGACCATGTGTAAGATCCCTCCCCCTGAGTTGAGAAGGGCACAGACATACTTGAGGACTAGACTATTGCCCAGCTGGCGGATGTTGTAGGTAATGTTGATGGTACAGTGTAGCACTAACTCTCCATACCGACTCAAATTGTCTGAGCTGCAATAATGAACAGCATATACCAGCTACCAGGACCACTTAAAGATATGCCCCTACTCATGACATACACATATCATGCCAATTAATTCTAATAACAGGATGAACTACATTTATGCCAAACAAAGGCAAGCAAGCTTATCACAGTTACATGTCAATTCTTTAATTGGCAAGAACATTAACTTACATGAACTTAGATGTTAAGGTGGACCCTCCACTTGACTTTCGTTTTCTCTCTTTTTTACTATCCACCTCTGAAAAAAGATAGTTAAATATTCTGAGAACATGTACAAAAAGCTATAATTTTTATAGATTTGTTTGAAAAAAAAGTGATGAACAACAAATTACAAAATGACAAATGAGCATATTCAACATATAAACTCCAAGCCTACTAAGAGTAGATCAACCAGGCTTTGGTAAATAGTAATGATCCAGATCTGCCAGTGCCCTGCTAGGAGCTGTCTGATCAGGTTTCTTTGCTGGGTTTATTGTCCCACCAGCAGTATTTCAGTTATCTTGAAATGGTGTCCACTTGAAGCAGATATAGTGCTGCCTTCACTGTGAACACCTGGCATGATACCACACTCAGTCACATTATCCTGACACCGGGTCAGTCAGTCATGGAACTACCCTTTTATTTGCTACAGCGTTAGCACGGGAGCTATACCACTACCAACTCCAATGACTTTGGTATGTTGCGGCCCGGGATCGAACCCAGAGCCTCCATTTAACTGGAGCCGATGCTCTACCAATTGCGCTACCAGGTCTGGCCTGAACAAAATTTATACTTTTGGCAGCTTAGTCTCCTTAAAAAGTATGTGTGACCAGTGTATGAATTTGTAAGCAAAAAGCTAACAATAAGAAGAGGTCCTTAAAAAAAAGTTAATAAGTAAATGAACACAGCAGAAATTAATACAAACATATTATACTGAGATTTACAATCATGCTGTCATGTCCTTTTCTATCATTTCTGAAATGATATGACTCTGTGTGAGATACACAGAAAAGTTGACACTGTTTTGGCTATTTTCTAACAGATAGAAAACTAATCCGGAATCTGGTTCAGTCAGTTATCTGGAGACAACATCCACTTGAAGCAAATCTATTGCTGCTTTCACTGCCAATGGACTACCATAAACACCTGGCATGATACCATACCTTGTAACATTGTCCTTGTACTGGGCCAACCTGCTGTGGAACTACCCAAATATTTGCTTGTGCGTAAGCAAGGGAGATATAACCACTCCCTTTATTATGGTTAAGGTATGTCACAGCTTGGGCTTGAACTTGGAGTGGGGCTCCTGTATGTGGAGCCAATGCTTGCCGTGCTAACAGATCCCCTATCATTATGCACTTTAAAACTCATTTAACAAAATGATATAAAAATTACTCACCCAAATCCATAATGACCTAGCTCAGGTCTGTATCATGAAAGCCAAACCCTTTATTGACTCTGAAACACAATATACCTTATAAAAATATTCCTAAGAGGAATGATGATGGTGTGCTTTTCTCAGACAGTCTAATATAACCTTTATTCTGATAAATTATCTGCACCAAAATCCAATCAATATGTAGCCCAGTACATAATTTGTGTATCATATATCCCTATATCATATCCCTATATTATACCCCTATACTTTACTCACTTAAATTACACAGTCAATATCCAGTTGTCCATACCTGTATTTCTATAAATATCTTTCCAGTATAAATATTCATTAGTTTGGATGCAAGATGTTTGGATTGGATGAGACAGTATCTTTCTAATTAATATTCATGACACCACCAATTTTCCCGCTCTTGCACACTTTTCACATGCTTTCTCATCACCTTCTCTAGCCGTCTCTATCTAAAGTCAGTCCTCTCCTTGCCACCAATCGAGCAAGTCACTGCCATGTTATTAAGAATTACTAAGCCTACTACTTTATGAATAACCTGGTTACAGTTTGAGTTACACTCCCGTTCTTCAAATACACAATAAACAAGACCTTGGAAAAGAAATTACTTCTTTATCATTATAAAACCCTGGTTACATATGGCTCCCCGACCGGGAACGGGAGTTTGAAACTACAGCGTAGCCAGGTATTCAGCCTATCCTGAGCGACTCAACGGACCAGAGGTTTGTCAACCCGAAGACGAGTGAGTTTGCCAGTTTTAGAGAGCTAGCTAGCGATTTTTTTCTGTGTGCACACATTACGCGCGTTGATATTATCTGTACTTGATAATATTTTGTTGTGTTTAATAGTATTGGGCCAATATTCTTTGTGTATTCTCTCGAGATGGAGTGACAGAAAGTGCTAAGCACGTGCTTTCGTTTTCGGCGTTGGAGCTTCGGATGTGGACTCATTCGCGAACTGAACCTGTGTTTGTGAATTTTGTGTTTAAAAATACAATTTTGTAGATATTGTTTGTGATTTATTACTATTTTTTCTTATTCAAAGATACTTTCCATTTTTATTGAATTAAATATGTAGTATTACATGTTTTCATAAAACATTCAAAGTCATTTCCTGATAAATATTCTGAAGACAGTCATTTTTAAATCTAAGCTAGTTAAATCTAATTTTCAGAGATTTCAGTTATTTCTTAAACATTTTCAAAAAAATTTTTTTTTTATAGATAATTCTTTTTGATCATATAGCTTGATACTAAAATTTCTTTTAAACATACATTTTATTCTTGAGATTAAACAAACAAATATGAAGTGAAATGATAGAGTAAGAAAACTTGTTTGCAGTTTATTTTTCAATAAGATATTTTAAAAAAGTTGTAATTGTGTGCTTAAATTTATCTATTATATTTTGTTTCTGTCTGTTTATTCTTCCTTCCCTCTATCTCATCTAAAACTTGACATATTAACACAGTTATTTTTCTGCTTTCTCTATTTGAATGAGTGAGAGATTATATTATTGTATATTGCTTTGATCCGTTTTATATCATCCTTTATGATCATCGTTTACACTGTTTTCATGTCATGTGCTGAAATACATTGAGTCCCCTATTACTTTTCCCAATGATAAGGCCAGGTAGAGTGTAGTATAGTGTAGTGTAGAGTTAGTGGACACAGTGGAGATCAGTCTGCAGGTGTAAATAGCTAGTTAGTGTGTTGAATGATTAGGTCAGCAGTGGAGAGTAGATGCTAGACAGTACATAAGTTGTGCTGTGTATTACATAAGTGTCAGTTAGCTAGGTACACAGGGTTCTATTTTTAGCACTGGGAAATTCCAGTATGGTTTACAGCTGTGCTTTCGAATGGTGATTAATATATTTTGCACTGTTGATATTGAAACTTTATAGTTCAATTATTTTTCAGGGGTTTTATGTGTTTAATAACTTGCATACATCATTGTTTACAAATGAGTTTATATTTGAATTTTTAACATTGAACATTGTTTTATAATGTCATTTTTGCATAGAATTTTAGCAGTTTAGGTTGATGACGGATAGTACCAGATACTATGGCAGAGGCAAAAGATATTAGTACGGAGGATCTGAATATGACTGATGGTAAGCATGATTTGAATCTTATTTTCAGATACATTGATGATAAGTTTAAGTCATTACAAGTGGATCAGGATGACAAAGCTGAAAAGGTTTCTCCTCCCCAGCCTCGCTTAGCTGATCTGATAAAGGTGTGTAATCAAGGAGCAAAACCAAAAGTACTGCCTCCTTTGAGTAAAATTACAGCACCAGAGCAAGATGTCAATTCTAGACAGTCATTCTTTTCTTCAACTCCTGGTATATCTAGACCCTTTACTGCCTATTCACAGTCTTTGCCAAAGTTACCATGCTTCTCAGGAGATGAACCACTACCCAAGGGTGAGGTATCTTACACAATCTGGAAATATGAAGTGCAATGCATTCACAGTAATAATGAATTGACTGAGGCACAAATGCTGCATGTGGTGAGAGGTTCTCTGAGGGGTACTGCTAGATTGATGGTCATACCACTTGGACAGGATGCCACTATTGATGAAATAGTTGGGAAGTTAGATGTAATGTTTGCAGATGCTGCATCTCAAGAAGACTTGATTGCAGAGTTTTTCAATAGTAGACAGAACCCTACTGAGTCAGTGACTGCCTTTGCCTGTAGACTTGAAACTCTCTTACAGTCAATTATTTCCAAAGGTCAGTTGCCAGGTTTAGCCAAGAATGATTTACTCAGACATAAATTTTGGACTGGTTTGCATTCAGAAATGCTAAAGTTAAACACAAGACACAAATATGACTCGGTATTGGACTACAACTTACTGATGAAAGAAGTTAGGAAGGTAGAAAAAGAGTTGAGTTCTACGCAGACTTCATGCATGTCGTCTGGTGCGAATTTCTCTAAAAACGTGAAACATACTCCTGTATCTGCAGAATCCACGTTTGAGACCAGAATTGTCTCCCTTGAAAAAAAATTGTCTGAAACTGTATTGCAGTTAGATAAGAAAATTGATAACAAATTCGACCAAATTATGAAACAAATTGAGGTCAATAGAAATGTCACACACTATGGTACTTCTTTTCAGGCACAGAACAACTTAAGAGGTCGTGGAGGTGGACGTGGTCAACCAAACAACCGTTATCCAAGGAGAAATAGTAACAACCTGAGGTCAACAAACTGGTAACCACCTCTGTAGTGGGCAATACAGGGGAGGGTAAAGGGGTTGCCCAGAAAGATGAGATATTAGTTGATAGACTCATTGGTACTGAAAATGAACATTTTGTTTCTCTAAATGGTGTAAACTACAAATGTCTGTTGGACACTGGTTCAATGGTATCCACCATCAGTCATTCACTTTTTAGATCTCTGAGTCCTAGTGTTATACTTCATCCTCTAGATTCTCTTGGACTAAATCTTTCACTTGCAGATGGTTCATCTCTCAGTTATCTGGGATACGCAGAGATTGAAGTCTCTATTCCATCTTTGTCTTGTTTCAAACTTGACACCCCAATTTTAGTAATTCCTGACAATGAGTTCAACAGATTATGTCCAGTGATCATTGGAACAAATGTTCTGAGAAGGTACAAGTCGTATCTTGGTGAGTCAACTGTTGGGATTCATCTTCCAGAAGAATGGCAGATTGCTGTTGATTCTTTGGTTTCACATACATATCCAGTGAAATTATGTGGTAAGAAAACCATAAACATTTCCCCATTTGAGACTGTCACTGTAAATGGTATAGCAAGGAATATTGATCCCTCAATTTTTTCAGTTGTCACAGAATCTCCAGATATATTCCATGGATACTCAGTTTGTCCTAGGGTGATAAATGTCACAAATAATTCTCTTGCAAAATTCCCTGTGATGATTTGTAACATGACTGCTAAAACCATTTCAATCAATCCCAGGTCAAATATTTGTACTATCTCTCAAGCTCATGTAATTGATGACATCACCTCTATGACATCACATGTATCTAACCCTGAATCTCCAATCAAGGATATTTCTGTAGATGTATCGCATCTTACTCCAGAACAGGTAACTCAATTTTTCAGCCTGTTGAACAAATGGGAACATGTGTTTTGTAGGTCTACTAAAGAAATTGGTGTCACTGATTTGGCCAAACATCGTATTGTTCTTGAGGACGAGACCCCATTTAAGGATCCTTACCGTAAGATACCACCAGCAATGTATGAGGAAGTAAGACAGCACATCAAAGAACTTTTAGATGCAGGTATTATTAGAGAATCAGAGTCTCCTTTCTCATCAAACGTTGTTTTAGTCAGAAAGCCTTGTGGAACACTTCGCTTCTGTATTGACTGGAGAATACTCAACAACCGTACAAAGAAAGATGCATATATGCTGCCTAGGTTCAATGATACTATTGATGTTCTTGCTGGATCTAGATATTTTTCCAAGATTGATCTTCATTCTGCGTATTGGCAAATTGGTCTTGATGAGAGTGATCGTGAAAAGACTGCATTTTCAGTTGGAAATCTTGGTTTTTATGAATGGAATCGAATGGGCTTTGGACTGGTAAACGCACCTGCTACTTTTCAGCGTTGCATGGAGAAGTGTATGGGCGATATGCACTTACGAGAATGTCTTGTATATCTTGATGATATCCTAATCTTCTCTACCAGCTTTGAGGATCATCTTGCCAGAGTAGATGCTGTTTTTCAGAGACTTAGTGACCATAACCTTAAGGTAAAGCCTTCCAAATGTGAGTTCTTTAAACCATCAGTTGTATATTTAGGCCATGTTGTTTCTGCAGATGGTATAGCAACTGATCCACAGAAGATTTCCAGTATTGTTGATTGGGCTGTTCCCACAAATGTCAAAACTTTGAGACAATTTCTTGGTTTTACAGGGTATTATCGGAAGTATGTCCATAACTATGCTCAAATTGCTCGACCTTTGCATGATCTTCTCCATGGTCATTCGAATAACAAAGGCTCAAACAAGTCTAGAAAGAAAATCACTTCTCCTGTTAAATGGCACTGGGATGAAGCTCAACAGAAAGCTTTTAATAAGTTGAAAGAGGTCTTGACTACTCCACCTATCTTGGGTTATGCAGACTATTCTCTTCCTTTTATCGTTCATACCGATGCCAGTTCAAGTGGTCTTGGAGCTGTTCTCTTACAGGAGCAAAATGGTATAGAGCGTGTTATTTGCTATGCCAGTAGAAGTCTTCGGCCCAATGAGAGAAATTATCCTGCACATAAGTTAGAGTTTCTCGCTCTAAAATGGAGTGTCACTGATCAATTTCATGACTATTTGTATGGCAATGAATTTGTTGTTAAAACAGACAACAATCCTTTGACCTATGTGACTACAACTGCAAAGTTAGATGCAACAATGCACCGTTGGTTGTCAGAATTGGCAAATTACAATTTCAGTATGGAATACCGGAGCGGCAAGCTGAATGCTGATGCAGATGGTCTTTCCAGGCGTTACATCTACCAAGATGAAGTGAAGGCAATTTATCAGGCAGCCATTATCTCAGCTCCATTAGCTGGTAGCTTGTCAGACACTGCTGCTCCTCATGTGGCCAGTGAGGAGTTGTATGCAACTGAGGCTGTAGCCAAGATAGATTGGAAGATAGAGCAGAGTTCAGATAAAGTTTTACAGCGAGTTATAGAACTAATTGAAGCTGGTAAAATTTCTAGACAGACACTTTTTAAAGAGTCACTTGCAGTGAGAAAATGCCTGAAACATCCAGATCGTCTATTTATAGATAAAGGTGTTCTTTATAGATCTGCTACAGTAGATGGTAATCAGGTTAGACAGATTGTTCTTCCGTTTTCTCATCGGAATATTGCTCTCAGAGGAATTCATAATGATGCAGGTCATCAAGGAAAGGAAAAGACTACATGGTTAGCCAAGCAACGATTTTATTGGCCTGGTATGGATGCTGATATTTCCCAATGGGTTGAACAGTGTGATCGTTGTATCCGTCGGAAAACTCCAATTTCGAGACCGTTTGCAGAGTTACAAACTATTCATACCAGTAGACCTATGGAGCTTGTTTCGATTGATTTCTTGAAGCTTGAACCATGTAAAGGAGGTTTTGAAAACATTCTTGTTATTGTAGACCATTTCACACGTTTTGCACAGGCTATCCCCTGTCACAATCAATCTGCTCTTACAACAGCTAAAGCTCTTTATGAAGGTTTCTTTAGATATTACGGTTTCCCTGAACAACTCCACAGTGACCAAGGCCGTAACTTCTTGAGCCACACTATCAAAGAGTTATGTAAGATTGCAGGTATTAAACAGTCAAAAACCACACCATACCATCCAATGGGTAATGGTTCAGCAGAACGATGGAATCAAACGCTCTTAAAAATGCTCGGTACGCTAGACAACTGTCAAAAGTCTGACTGGAAGCTGTACATAGCACCACTCGTACAAGCGTATAACGCAACAAAGAATGACGCGACTGGTTATGCACCGCATTATCTCATGTACGGCTGGCACCCAAGACTTCCTGTAGATGCTTATCTGGGAACCGATCCTTCTGATGAAAACACTGGATCAACATCGCGTACTGGCTATGTAGAAAAGCTTCAGCAACGTTTACAATTTGCTTATAGAACAGCTGCCGAAAACGCTGGGAAGCAAGTCAGCAAAAACAAGCAATACTATGATAGCAAAGTGAGGCACACCAAGTTAGAAGTTGGTGATCGGGTTCTTAAACGTAAGGTTGGTTTAAAAGGAACAAACAAACTTGCAGACAAATGGGACCAAGATATCTATGTTGTAGTCTCTATCCCCAATCCAGACAATCCTGTCGTACAAGTACAATTAGAGGGTAAGAGAGGACCAATCAAGACTCTTCATAGAAATTTACTTTTGCCTTGTCCAAATCTTGTTTCTGAACAGTCGCAGTGTATCTCTGGTAAACAAAGATGCAAACCTTTGTTGAAACATTCTAGTTGTCCATCCACTGTTCACGAAGATGAGGAAGGTACGACGTCATCAGATTCTGATGAAGAAGAGTCAATGTTTGCCTATGTACCTACTTTCCGTTCTACCAAGTCAAGTTCACACTTACCTGATTTACAGAATTATAATGTAGTGTCAGAGACCCAATCAAATTTCTCTAAGTCCCGTACTCTTGATCGGACAAATAGGAACAATCTATCTGAAAGTTGTTCACACTCTTTGAATCATTCAGAAATGACAAGTCCCAGTACTGATCCTATTGAATCTTCTGTTGCACAGTCTGCTACACAACCTGAACCAACCGCACCAAATTCTAGTCCGCCTAGAGTGTTACCTACTCGACCAATTCGACAACGAGTACCACCAAAACGATATGGTGAATGGGTCACACCAATCAAAGCAAATGCTACAGACCTTGAATTTGATTTTGAATATTTCAGGTGATCATCTTTTTCGTGTAAATATTTTTCAATGTTTTGTTTCACTATACTGTAACTATGAAATTGGAAGATTGTAAGTGAAGTCTTTATAGAAATCACTCAATGTCTATACAATTGTTCCTTAATTTCAGATGTGCACATTGTCAGTGTGTATTGCCTATATTGTGTAACTATTTACTGTTTGATATAATTAATGTGATTTTATATTTTAGATAAGAATTTATATCTTATTGAATTGTTCAATACTTATTACCAGATGTTCATTGAAATCATGCATTTTTTGCAGGTTAAATAAAATGGTAGTGTTGTATTAATGTATACATTCCTTTACAGGCATAATAAGATGATGCCGCTTTAAGGGGATTTGTTTAATAATTGTTTTTGTATGCAATAATGTTGTTCATTATTAATATGCAATATTACCTATAAATGTTTATTATAAGTTTAACTATGACTAAGATAGTATAGATGTAAGTTGTATATAGTAGCAGTTATAGTTTATTGCTTTTGAAATGTCAGGAGCCATTTCCACGAAGTGGGGAAGTATGTAGCCCAGTACATAATTTGTGTATCATATATCCCTATATCATATCCCTATATTATACCCCTATACTTTACTCACTTAAATTACACAGTCAATATCCAGTTGTCCATACCTGTATTTCTATAAATATCTTTCCAGTATAAATATTCATTAGTTTGGATGCAAGATGTTTGGATTGGATGAGACAGTATCTTTCTAATTAATATTCATGACACCACCAATTTTCCCGCTCTTGCACACTTTTCACATGCTTTCTCATCACCTTCTCTAGCCGTCTCTATCTAAAGTCAGTCCTCTCCTTGCCACCAATCGAGCAAGTCACTGCCATGTTATTAAGAATTACTAAGCCTACTACTTTATGAATAACCTGGTTACAGTTTGAGTTACACTCCCGTTCTTCAAATACACAATAAACAAGACCTTGGAAAAGAAATTACTTCTTTATCATTATAAAACCCTGGTTACAAATATAATCTCTGTTAATTATAGTACAATTCACATGGGAGAATATATTAAGGAGGGATATTACCCGGGGTCTGCTCAATCCAGACAGCTTCAATATGAATGAAATTTAAATACACTGGACCTAAGCAGTTACCTACATGACCTGTCTATTTAAATTTAGCCAGCTAGATACTAATAGAGCTTAGGCAAATTGTGCAGATCCAGATCAGTCAGATTCCTACAGGGAGCAGTCTAATAAGGAACTACCGGTACTCAATTAGTCTAAGAACCTTTGCAGGTGAATGGAAGAAAAAGCTGGAGAATAAGTATAGGTTGTTATAAAATATAACTTGTACAGCTTCGTGGACTGACAAATTCTTCGGTTGGCATGGACCATAATCTACTGTCAAGATGGCTTCAGGAAAGTGTTTTTTTCTCTCAATTTCATTAAAGGAGTTTTTAAAACACTGGTCAATCGACAAATTATATCAACAGTTTAAACTTGTTGTACCAGTGTTTTTATACTCTAGTAAAGGTTTGTAGATTGGTAACTGTGACAAGACAGCTGGACATCGCTACAACAAAACATAACCAAAAATGGTCCAAGATGTTTTTAAAAACAAAGCAAGAACAAAAAACTAAACAAGAGATCACAATATAGGTCACCTTGAGTTCGAAGTGGTCTTGACTGCCTGGCATCACTGCAAATTCATCAGCATATATGATATGTCAAAATAGTTGTGTAGAAGTCACTCGAGATCTTTTCGTGTTTTTTTTGCACACTTCAAATGATTTGTTAGACTTTATTGTGACTTTTAAAACATAAGCGTCAAGCAGCAGCAAATAACTCTTCCATTTACAAGGATCTTACTTCGAACTGATTCTGAATTCTAAGTAGATCTATCAATTTACCTAAAAATGTAAACGCCGTGCTCGAGTAATCTTTTATTGCCACAAGACAAAATAGAACTGCATTGGTAAAAGTCAGTTTCTATAAGTATAGTTATTAAGACACTTAGCTTAATGTTCTTTAATACGAGATCGCAGTTAAAATCTTGCGAAAACAGGATAAAATTTGTAAACATGGAGTGTTGTCAAGGGACATAACTCTAATGCAAAAGCACAATGTTAGCCGAAACTGTGTGGTTGGGGCAGTTGAAATGGCGGGAAATTAAAGATAACTCGCTTTTCGCAAATAACATTGATTGCGTGAAGATATACACTCATGGATTTTAATTATTCTAATGCATTGTTTTCTTTTAACAATAATTCAAATTGTAAGTTTGGGTTTAGAGCTGTAATTATAAGAAATGTTTTAGATCTAGATCTACATGCAGCTAGAGCTATATTTTATGTGACTTGGTCACAGTTATTATTTGCAAAGTTCTAGAAAATAAGATTCGGTAAAAAAAAAACAAAGCAAATTAAACCACAATGATTAATGGATTTAAATGTTACCTCTAATCACTAGATTATGTGTGAACATGCTGTCCCTGAAAAAAAGCATTGTCTGAGCAGGTGGATAGATGGGATTGTACAATTGAAGGTCCGTTTTTAAATGTTACATTTCGTTATGCAAAGAGTTTGTTGTAACTTGTTTGATAAATGTTTGTTTTAAATGACAACTCATGTTGGATCCTGTATGTTTTCAGGTTGGGAAAAGAGTTGCAAAGCTTTTCAACTATTAGTATACTATTTTTAGCAATTTTGAGCTCAACAACCTAGCTAGTATATATATGCAAAAGATAACGTCATATACATTTACAAATAAAAAACACAAACAAAACAAAGCTACTTAGCTCAATAGTAATGCAATAATTTTAATTCATATGAAGTTTGAATCATGCTACTATGTATCATGAACCTACGCAAAACTGTGGCGAAGTAGCTTTTTATACCTATTAAGTTTGAATAATGTAGTTAAATGTGTCCTATACCTATGCAAAACTGTATTCAAGTTGTTTAATGGCTAAGATCTAGATGTTTGTATTTGCAATTTAATAGATGTAGACATTTTCCACACACGAAACACAACAAAAATAAGGAAAAGAACATTGGTTTAACATGCTTAAAGTTTTGATCGTTTGATGTTCATCCTTCAAACTACTTTAAATGACAGTTCCTAAGCTGGAATGCACATATACTGTAAGAGTTCCAAGTGTGCTTGTATTTAGACTTTACAATTCGTCTGCAAGATGGTAGTTGTAATACTGTCATGGTGATAGTATAGTATATTTTGTTTATTTCTTCTTTTGAAGTCTGTATATTTTTACCATTTTTTTATAGTTTTATCTAGTGTTTCTAGGATAATTTTTAAGCTTCCACATTTATTATGTTTTCATCTGCATTTTAAAACTATCTTAGCATCCTCTGCAGTATAGTTATTGGAACATGGGCCAATGAAGGCCCAAAAAGAAACAATGCTGTTATTTCTTTAGATATATTTTTATTGCTACATTAATTTGAAAGGCTGCAATCAAACGAAATCATAAAACAAAGACAATTAACTGATACTTAACAGCAAATAATACCCTAAACATACCGTAATTCCACAAATTATTAGTGAATATGATTAAGTACTATTTTTAAGAAGAAAGAAACAACAATCAATTTGAATTAGACAAAGTGTGACTATATGCGTATAAATTTATAATTTAAAAAACAGAACATGGACTCCCCATAGGAGACAATATGATTATACAGCTTTGATTCTTATTCTCTTGTGGGTCCGAATATGAAAAACTTTGAGCTCAAGTCTGAGGTGTTCTCAAGCATCTGATTGGTCGATTTTGAATACAGCATTAAATCTAACTAATCAGATGCCATGTCACTCCACACCACTGTGTGTAATTTATATTTTTGTGCTGTAAGCAATGAGTTGTTTAATGCAATAGTGTTGTATTGTATTGCTTGAAAACTATCTCAGACTCGAGTTGAGAGTTCTCCTCAAACCCTGGTCCCACTTGCAGAAACATTTCCCATAATTATATTAAACCTTTTCCTAAGCTCAAAGTTTGAATGCTGAGAATTTCCTAATTGTCAGTTAAACACTGCACGTTAATGTGTTAATACCATAACCTTCCATGGTAAGTAATGATTGAGCATGACATAATAGAAATTATTAATCATGACATGTTTCTATAAGAAGTCTTCTGCACTTTAGAGGGACAGTAGTGGCTTGTTCGGCAGTAATCGCTGCGGAATTCCAAATGCTGTACTGTATCATACTTGCAGAAAATGTAGCCTAATGTGGTAGAGGCAGACCTTTGTATACTGGTTGTATAGGTTGTTGGTTAAGTGGTTTTCGGTTGGTGGTTTTTTGTGTATCTGCTGGGCATGCCTATAACTGATGGCTATCAATCTAAACAGAATACACTACATACAGTCAGGACTTGTAAAGGAGGAACGAGTATTTTGGCAATCAAGAAGCAAATAAGATGTTCTATATGTTTTTTTCAACAGGAAGAAATGGACAAAACTGTCAATGGAGAGGACACCCCTACTCAGACCATAAATGTTATCAACTTGTAAGGCCACTCTGTGGTGAGACCTTACAAAGATCAAAACCCCTGTAGGATCACAGATGAAAATATCAAATGTAGTAGTGCAGCTCTCCAACAAGGAAAGAACATTGTCTGCTACATCCAGGACTCAGCTGGTGGTAAGTTTTAAAGGTCTTTGTAACTCCCTAGTGACTTTATTGGTGATTTATGCTTGAGCAAAATCTCAACCAATCTGTGTTTCTGCAAGTGAGCCATGTACAGTAAAATGTGTCTACGCCACTTGATAGTAGTACAGTCCTAGACACAGTTGGTCAAATTTGCCTTCAAATGTGTTGTAAGGGTTTTCAATATAATTTACATCAGAAACTCCATTACAATATTTATGTAATGTGGATAAAACAACCACAGTACATGCGCAGATGTCGTGATACAACTTAAACCATACTCATGTGGGGTGCAAAGATTGAACAATACAATAGCGACTGACCCTTCCAGAATTGAAATTCAGTGGCAGTGGCACTATCCGTAGATCATTGGATTGCCAAACAAGTGTTGTATGTAAAAATCAAGCATTTTCTGCTTGTTGATTTTTATTACATTTTTGTCTTTTTCTGCCTGTTTCACTGGCTAACTTATTTACAGCTTCTTAATTTATCACAGACCATTTAAACCTGTTAAGGATATGGTAAAACAGTGTGTCTACCAGTGTTATTTAAGCTTTAAGATGTATGTCTTTTGTATCATCTGGCTGTATACTTATTGTGTTTGAGATACATCGCAGTGACCAATGATAATCATTATAGTGACATCCAGTTTTGTGTGGAGGAAGACAAATGTTTGGGTAGAATTACTGGCTCACCGCAGGTCAACTGGAAGACCTGCTCACATTAAGTCCTTTGCCCCAAATTGGACTTGAAGCCATGCGGTGGGAGACCTAAACAGTAACAGATGTTATAAGTCGGCAACTCTACTATGCCACAGGTGCCCCACCTATCTTGCTCAATATTTTATGTACGAGCATACTTATGATAAACCACGTTCAATCCGGTTTAATCATACACTGGACAGGAGTCAGGTCACAATCAGTCATGAAATATCAGCAAATCAAGTCACTAAGAGACAAAACGTCTATTAAGTCAAACCATGATATATAAGCCTGAATTGAATTAGAACTGTCATTGATTCAATCGATATTAATGTATTGTCGATATTCTTTTGCCAATCTTTTATCGATACACAATTTAAAAGGAGTGGGTTTGAAGAAGTATTTTTCCAGATTTTCGAATTACACATAATAATAAAGTTATAGCTGGCAGTACTATTGCCTAAGCCAATGAAACCTTGTGTTGTACTCTATATATTTATAGGTGCTACTATTTGTGACTGGTGTAAATAAACTACATTACATATTACTGTTATGATTTAAAACTTGTTTTTTAATGAGATTACTTTGTTTAAGCCATAGTTAAAAATAACTACACTGATGACACATAATCTGGATTCTAAAACAAATTCTAACTCTTCACTTCTTTCAGAAGTAAACTAAACAATATTGCCCAGTACCCTGTATAAAGAAAAATAAAATGTACCGATATATATTGATATATCGTCGATATTTGTCTCGATATATTGATATCAACAATATACAAAAGGAAGAAACAATGACAGACCTAATTCAATTTATAGTAACGAGTATATACATATATGTACAGTTATAATAAACTTTTAATTGATACATTATTCATATATATTATACATATGCACTATTCTGGTGAAGTACTGTAGAAATATTTTTTTATAAAGACAAGCCAACCAAAAATATGTGCATCATGTACAATATAAAGTACAGTAATAATTTCTAATAATCAACGGACAACTAACAAGTTATATTAATGCATTCATACATGCACCCAAGCTCGCACACGACAAATCAATTATTTAACTGATCTTCAAAATAATGACTGAAAAATTAAAAGCACAAACAATATAGTATTTAGTCATTTATTTACTATCTAATCAATTGTAAAATTATTATAACATGTTTGTTTGTTTTGTTTTGTTTGCTTTAAAATACACTGTAGCGACCAATTATGATCATTATAGTGATGTCCTATTTGGTGGAAGAAGACTGCAGACAGATGTCTTGGTAGAACCACTTGCGCACCGCAAGTCAGCAGGAAGAACTTCCCACATTAAGTCCTTCGCCCAGACAAGGTCTCGAACCCACGCGGTGAGAGGCTAAGCAGTTGGGGGAGTTACAAATTGGTAACTGCTAGGCCACAGGCGCCCCTACTCTATAACATGTTGTAGAAAAAAATAAACTTAACCCAATTATCACCCACATGATAAAAGGAATACATTATTAAAATCTCCAGCATTATGTGGTGTTCTTATTAAAAATCAGTGAAATACAAAATAATGTGTAAGCAATAAAGGTTTTATCAAGCTCTCAATATTTTTCACAGGGATAAAACTAATTCTTTATATATTTATAAAGTACATGTAATAAGCAACATACTTTCATATAGCCTTGCAATTAAATAAATCAAAATAATCAGATAATAATCATTCCAATATATTTGTCAAAAAGGATAAAATTTAGGCGTACGCTTAAGTAAACTGTATTTATAATTATTGTATTATATACACAAGTGTAGTGGTTTATTATCTAAAACATCACATTTTGTCCAATTCTAACTTCAGTGCAGCATAGTTCATACACATACAAATATAATAAAAAAGTATGACAGCTTTTAATTAAAATATTTCATTCAAGTTCAGTTGAACTTCTGTTAGATTTAAGATATATAAACACTATAAAGGTGAATTTGGTGATGTGCAAAGACTGAAAATCGAATCAAACTTATCATGTATAATCAGACAACAATCTGATTGGTTGAGTCAATTCTAAGAATCAAATCTACCAATAAGATGTCGGATCTAGCATTTCAACCATGTGATTGGTTGAGCCAATTATGAGAATCAAATTGACCGATGAGATGTCAGATCTAGCATTTCAACCATGTGATTGGTTGAGCCAATTATGAGAATCAAATCTGACCTATCAGATGTCTGATCTAGCATTTCAATCATGTGATTGATTGAGTAAATTCTGACAATCAAATATGACTGATCAGATGTTGGATCCTGGATTTCAGCTGTCCAATGGAGTTTATTCTGAGAATCAAATCTGATTAATCAGGTGGGTACAATAAAACATGCAAACAATTTGATTGGTTGACATAATTCAAAAAGACCAATAAGGTGTGAAGTTCCACAAACATTAACATAGAAAGACAATATTTGCAAAGCTTATAAAACATTGTAGAGACATATTATATTCTTGCAGTAAACTAAATTGTAAAGGTGGTATTTGACATTGTGTCTATATTTAAAACATGTAACAACAGCTATCCCCCACGCCTCAGCTGTGGGAAATTTGTGCATAATTGCTGTATAAAATTTAACTTTAATTAAAGTCAAGACTCTTTTTAGCAATAAGCTTTAGACAGTAGAACTTGTGAAATATCTTGTATAATGTTGATAACTTTAAAATCTACAAATAAGCATGATGTACGAATAAGCATGATGCAGATATCAGCTAAAAATAGATATTGGCATCAGAGCTGTAATGAAAGTGGGGTGTTACATCTAACTTTTTAAATGGATGTAGTGCACCATTGAACAGCATTTCGCAGGATCTTTTCAGGTACAATAATTTATTTGGCTGCATGAAAAAAGATCCAATCTGTTGGATACCACCTTTAAAACATATCTCGCATACATAAAATAAAATAAAATTATATACTTTTAGATTACACTTGTTAAAAACAACAACATAATAACAATGAAGTCTATGCAGAAAATATGCATTTTAACAAATTGTATTGATGCATATTGATGCATATACATAAAATAAACAATTAAAACACTTATGTTACCATTACAAATCAATGATAAATATGCATGTAATAAATAATGTAGACATGTTATACATCATTATGAAGAATATAAGTTTAAGTGGTCTTGGAAATATAAATAACACTAACTATGGGTGATTTCACTTCAGCAATAATGAACCTTTACAAGCTGTTTTTATCCAAAGATAATACAACATAGCAATGTTTAATTTTGATATGCTTTTATCAATTTTCTAACAATAAAATTGTATAGGTTCCCTCTCAGATACTCTACAAGATTTCACCTGTCAAATGGAGTATATTCTGAGAATCAAATCTGATTAATCAGGCGGGTACAATAAAACATGCAAACATCAAAATTTGATTGGTTGACATAATTAAAAAAGACCAATAAGGTGTGAAGTTTCACAAACATTAACATAAAAAGACAATATTTACAAAGCTTATAAAACATTGTAGAGACATATTATATTCTTGCAGTAAACTAAATTGTAAAGGTGGTATTTGACATTGTGTCTATATTTAAAACATGTAACAACAGCTATCCCCCACGCCTCGGCTCTGGGAAATTTGTGCATAATTGCTGTATAAAATTTAACTTTAATTTAAGTCAAGACTCCTTTTAGCAATAAGCTTTAGACAGTAGAACTTGAAAAATATATTGTATAATGTTGATAACTTTAAAGTCTACGAATAAGCATGATGCTAAAAATAGATATTGGCATCAGAGCTGTAATGAAAGTGGGGTGTTACATCTAACTTTTTAAATGGATGTAGTGCACCATTAAACAGCACTTCGCACAATCTTTAGGTATAATTTATTTGGCTGCATGAAAAAAGATCTAATCTGTTGGAAACCACCTTTAAAACATATCTCGCATACATAATATAAAAGATAATTATATACTTTTAGATTACGCTTGTTTAAAACAACAACATAATAACAATGAAGTCTATGCAGAAAATATGCATTTTAACAAATTGTATTGATGCATATACATCAAATAAACAATCAAAACACTTATGTTACCATGATTACAAATCAATGATAAATATGTATGTAATAAATTATGTTATACATCATTATGAAGAATATAAGTTAAAGTCTACTTGGAAATATAAATAACACGACACTTGGGTGATTTCACTTCAGCAATAATGAACCTTTACAAGCTGTTTTTATCCAAAGATAATACAACATAGCAATGTTTAATGTTGATATGTTTTTAAAAAATTTAATTCAATCAAATTGTATAGGTTCCCTCTCAGATACTCTACAAGAATAATGTACTTATAATAGTTAAAGGGAACCACAGTCCAAGCATTGACCTAAACTAATTATTTATGCTACGAAAAATGTATCATTTTGATGTTTTGTGTCTTAATTTGTATTATCTTAACAAAGATAAGCACATCTAAACATGTAAACAATTAACTCATGCCACTGTATAAGGGCCATCATAGTAGCATGTCACATGACCTCTCTGACATCACTAAAACACTTCCTTATGAAATATGTCACTACTGGATAGGACGCTGTTCCTAGTCCCAGTGTGGAAATGTAAGAAATGTCATAAACCATATGGGACAAAAAAAGAAAAGAATGCCATGTTACAGGTCAAGATGGAACATCCTTAAAGTTTGCTTTTTTATCTCTAATATTTCCTATATTGCTTAAAACAATAAGTATTGATATAAACACCTATATATCCATGATTCCATTTCCTTCAAGCTGTAGAGAATATGTGTCAAAGTGTATTTTATTTCATGAGAGGTCATAGACATTTTGTTTTTCAATGACCACAAGTGAAATAACGTATGTCAATACACCAAAATCAACATATTGTCGTCTTTATTTCATGCTAGTTTCATCTTTAAACTTTATTTTAATCAGTAGTCCCTAATTACCTCCCTTGGGACCCATAGTGAAAATGTTAACCCAAAAGCATGAAATAAATTTCAGCAATCAGTTATTGTTGATTATTCATCTCAACAAGAACTGTAAATATAAAACAAATGTTGCAATACAGGACAAGCAACAAGTTTAACATCAACTAGAGCCAAAGTTGTATTTTTTTTAAAGCAATAGATTGTTTGTCTACTAGTCTTAACCTTACAATTTTTTTTTATAATACTCATACTGAGAAGCAGACATCAAATGTATCGGAATTGTACTCTAATCAAGTGTTTTGAAAACCTATTAGTGTCATAAATTTTAACTTTCTCAAGCATTTTATTTTATATGTTTAACCATATACATTACATGTTTTAGCTTTTCTTTCATGTTTGGCCTACATAATCAATTACAACAATGATATTCAAAGTATACCAGTAACCATCTGCATCCAAGATACTTGTGAACATAGTTGTGATACATGTTGAAGGTTAAACATGTTAAGGTACAGTAATCCAGCATGTTGAACATACTGAAATCTTCTATGTTGAAGATACAAAAAATCTTACATGTTTAAGATAAAGTTATCTGCTCATGTAGATATCATGCAAGTTTTAAACTGAATTTACCACTTTATCTTCACCATAAACCAACCATGTTTTAAAACATGATTTGCATACATATGTTAAAAGATAATGTTACAATATAATATAAAATATAATTGCAAATTTAAAAGATAAAATTACAATAATTCAATAAGCCATAGCCACATACATAATTACCATTATTAAAATACTAAGAGGAAATAACCCTCGTTAAGCTAGATTTTGCAAATAACTTATAATAATATAAGTCACCTTAAATCTACCAACAAAGGATCTTTTACATACTGCTACAGACTAGCAGCAAATAGCTTAGAAATAATACGGACAAAATATTTACAATAAATATTACAAAGGGCCATCCATAACTTAGTTAAAATTATGCCAATCATAACATGCCAGCTATATATATACAAAATACTAAAGTTTTAATCAAAATTCGACCAATGGTAGCTGACTAGTGTAGATAAGCCTTGTCTATACAGATGGACCAACAGACAGAATAACATGAAGAGCTCTGTCCGTTGAAAGGGTCCATTCAATCTTTAGCCATTAAGGTATTAACAACAGTTTTCCGCATTTAACACACCACCATGTCTTTCACTTATGAGGACCTTTCTTTTTTCTTTTTGACTATAACCCAATCCTCATACTGATTTCCTTCCTTTGCCCAACACTTCTGTTTCTCTTCAACAAATCCTTTTAAAGCATACACAATACCCTCTTCAAATCCAATAAGATGAATCTCATGCAGACGTCCAAGTTTTTGTTTTGAATCATAGCAAGCCCTCAATGTTTCATCAACCAATATTTCACAACACAATTCTGGGGGCAGCAGACCTGCAAGCATAAAATAATAGCAAACATAATACGCTTTTGTTCTGACATAATAATATCAGTTTGTCAACAGAAAGCCATTTTAACGAGATTTTTTTCACTTCCTTTACTAGGGGAGGTAAAAACAGTTTCTTTTTGTAAATGGAGTGAATAACTCTACTACACCTTTTTTGTAAGTGGAGTGTCTCTACTATAGCTTACATTAAAACAAAATAATTTTTTCTTGTATTTGCTATAAAGTTATTGACTATATATCATGAAGATACTTTTGGATAGAACAGATTTCTAATTCTAATTTTGAATGTGTCATTATGTATATTTCACACGATTCGGAGTAGTCTTCAAAAGTTACAATACACAATTACAAAACCTCCAAATCGAAACCTTTTCTATCTTTACAGAAAAGACTTCAGTAGTGATTTACACAAAAGAGCAAAGCATCCAAATGGAAAAAAAACTATTAAATCTTAAGTTACAATTAAGTTACAATAGTTTTAAGCATAACAATCCAACTGTAATATATTTTCATTTGAGAGAGTAATTTTACTGAAGTTAAACTGCTTCTGTTTTGTTACAGGTTTAAAATGTAATACCTTTGTTGACATAAGTTTTAAATATAATTTAACCAAACTATTATTTCAGTATATAGACGTGTTCAAAATAAACATATCACAAAAAACTATTTCTGAAAAGATATTCAAAATAGAATAGTCTTTCGCTCCCCTATCCACAGGTAAGTGTAAACAAAGAAAATACATATTTAAATTAAATTTTTTTAATTGTGCACGATGCACAATGATGATACATTTTCATATATTGCTTATGCCGGCAGTAACGGATCATGCATTCATGTGTTATTTCTACATGATGGGTTATACTTGTGAACTTAACCATGCAGGTAAACCTGACTGTAAAGTATGATATTAGCATGGCAATGATGAATTGGCACACATTAGTTTTCAACAGTGTTATCAGCGAATCTCGGACAACTTACTGTCTGATATAAAAAGCACATGAAATATCATAGATTCAAATGTGTTCTCTGACTGGAAGTAAGAAAAGTGTAGTTGTATAGGTACTTTGGTTAAATGATAATTAAAGCGTCATTAGAACAAATTCCGTTTTAAACTTTTTCTGCTTTTTTCCCCCAATTGGTTGGGTGTTATTGTTAACATGTTTGAAACATTTTACTGATTGTAAAAATATACATATTTTATATTTTTCCGTTTATGGCAAATTGATAAACTTACAGTTCAGCCTTACTTTGTCATGATGTCTATGCTTACTCTTTCCTGGCATAAAAAACTTTGTTAGAAACTGCTGTACATGCAAAACATTTTTAATTTGAAACAAAAATAAAAAATCATCGAGATTCGAACCTATGGCCATATACCTCTGTTTTGTAGATCTGAACTATCTTAAAGGCATCTCAAAACCCTAATATAAGTGACCCCGCCCCCCCCCATTTATTGCCCCACTCAGCATGTGTGGGCATCTGTTTTCTGATAAGCCAGGCTGCCACAGTCAGTTACGATGTGTCTGTCACACAGGTATTGTTCAAGATCCAAGTGTATGTATGCTATATATGGGGGTTGAACATAGTCATTCACAGTTTGTAAAGGAAATAGTTGTGAATATACCAATTACGCAATCCCAAATACCAGAAATTATTCTATCAGTTCCTTTTTTATTCTTTTATACATACATATACATACATACATACATACATATATATATATATATATATATATATATATATATATATATATATATATATATATATATATATATATATATGTGCATTTTGTTTTCTTTCTTACTTTGTTGGTTGATTTTGTTATTTCTTATACATTTTGTTATTTCTTTCCTTCTTTTAGTTCTCATATATATTTTAAGTTATATTTTATTTTGATTTACAAAATGTAACGAAATGTTTCTAACAAAAGCAATTTAAAAAGTCATTCATTGTCAGAATAACGTCCTTCAGACTCATTTTAAGTCATTTTAAAAACTAAAACTTGTATCTCTCATGTATTTTCAAAATCAAATATTTAACTATGAAATAAATACATAATTATGCAGTTACAAAATTGACACTTAGTAATTAATGCAATAAAGAATATGTAAGGGATCATACAGTAAACAACCCACATTATCAATAACATTAATGTTTATGGATTTGTGTAAAACTAGCCTACAGTCTCACTTCCATACTAGCAGGTAATTTAGTTTTGCATTAACCCATCAGAGGTTTTACTGTGACAGATTAGTACTATGTTGGTTAAAGACTCCCTGCAGTGATGACCAGCAACTAGCAGGTCTGGTCACAACAGGTCGGGCCTGGCTCAGTGGTATACCACATTCCTTTCGAGATGCCTTTTACTATCCGATATAACGCAACTCACATTTACACATTTATTTCCTACCATGTATAAATCAAATCCCAACGAGTTCAGCCTATTTGTTTCTGTAAATCACGTACAGAAACATATGAATATGCATGAAAGCCAGTTCAATGTTGCCAAATAATATATACGGTTAAATCTATATTTGAAGAAATATAAGAAATATGTCCATAGAACGTGGAGGGCATTTTTAAAGTCTCAATGAAGTAATCTCTAAATAATGTTATTTGTTATTGTTTGTGGATAATACCATAAGTGAACTTGAGCTGGGCTTCTTTTCATATCATTATCTTGTTAAATAAATATGAAAAAAATATTCTTTCAATGTCCTTCAATATTAGAAAGTAACTGATCAGAAACAAGACCTTACAGTTTGTCAAAAAGGGCCATACTTAAGCAGATAGTAGTCAGAATTATACTTGACCTGTATTTCAAAATCAAATAATTTTATATAAATAAAAATAAATCAGATTTTAATATCAGAAACATGTAAACAGAACAAACAAAACCCACAGAACCATGCATGGATGGGTGGAATGACAGGGCTAATTCTTAATTCTATTCTGTAAGGCCCTGGGTTTGATCCAAGACTGTGAAATGGCAAAGTGGTAAAAACTGTAGTAGTAAAGCTCCCTTGCTAACTAATTATTGCTATTAACATGCAACATTTAGCAAGAAAAAAATGTTTTATCACATATGTAGTTAAGATAGAACATATAACAAAGGTTATTTACATATATGCCATGAGTTTAGATTTTCAACTTTTGACCAGAAATAGGTTGTTTCTTATGGCAGGATGCATTTCATCAAAGATCTCTATCATGTCCACCGTTTTTTAAACAAACTAAATGCATAAAATCTTCAATATTCACATTCCAACCCAAAATAGGCCATTTACATAGATAAGAAAATGTTATTTGATGACTTTCTCTACACAATTTTGCAAATAGGAACCAAAGACACATCTAAAAAGTTGGCACATCAACGTACAACCAATGTACCTGCAGGGCAGCTCTGCTCTGTAACCCTATTACCTACCCAATCCCAATTTCACAGATAATGCGAAATAGAGTCAATTGTAACTATTGTTTATTGTGGTTGGGTTGTTAACATTTTTTGTAAAATTTAAATATCACAGATGTCTTAATGGTTTTACATAATAAAATGAATGCTAAAGACACATTTGGTCTGGTTCCATAATGTTAGAAAATGAGTTTCTTGGAACTAAAGCTAGAACTATGCAGATGATGTGATGACTTACCTAAACTAAGAACAGGTAGGGCAACACTTCTGATCTCATTCTTGTCCTTAGTAGCTGTGACAAATATATTCTGTAGACATTTTCGAAGTTCTCGTATAGATTGCTTTTCATCCTTTGTCGTATTGATTGTTGGCATGTTTGCATAAATGACAGACCTGAAAGTAGTTTTCCTCTTTTCTGGCATATGTCTGATGCTGTTTTCTAAATCTTTAAGTGGTTTTGTAGGCTCTGGACCAACTTGCTTTTCAATTGCAGCTGCGATACTACCTTGTTTTCTGCCTGGAGAAGTCCACACTGACACAATGGCATCCACACGGCACAAGGAGATGTCATGTTTATAAACAAAAACTTTCACAGAATCTTTATTTTGATTGACAAGATCATATTTATAAGGATTTTGCCGAGTTCCAAGTGTATCTTCCTTTTTCATTTGGGAACCTTCAGTCGATTCATTTGCTTTCCTTTCTGTGCTTTTTGTTGTTTTGATATTTCTGGTATCTTGAACCTCTTTTCTGTTTGCAGAAGCTTTCAGGCTAGAGACAGAAGTTGATAAGGTAACTGGTGATATCCTACTTTGAAATTGTCCATCTGCATCTCCTGTGTGTCCCCCGCTGGCAGTCTGTCCTTGATTATTCCAGACCATTGCCTCAGGCTTTGATTCATTGAAAGTGGTTGACTGCTGCATAGCTCTTGCATCTCTTTTGTGTCTACAGCTATCAGTCTTTACTGGTATATTCCAGGAAGTATGCTCTAAACATGATTTCTTTTCTGTGTCTCTACTGCTGCCAGTCTGAATTGGATTATTTTGGAAAGTATGATGTAAATATGTATTCCTGTCAGTGAGTGACTGTTGCATGACTTGATCTGTAGCTCTTTTGTCTAGAGTTGGGGGAAGGCTAGCATATGGAATCCTGGATGTACTGCTTGGAAATGTGCCATCTGTATCACAAGTGTTCCGACCACCAGAAGATGACAATGACATAGACATGAGTTTCATGCTCTCATTCTGGGAGGAGCCTTTATGTTTTTGAGTATTGGAGGATGTTCGGTTCTGCTGAGACTGTTGATTGAAAACAGGATTTTCACATTCAAGTGGTCTGTTAGCTGCAACTGGGCATCTGTCAGCTGCAACTGGGCATCTGTCAGCTGCACCTGGGGGTCTATCAGCTGCACTTGGTTGTCTGTAAACTGCAACTGGTGGTTTGCCAGTACTAAATCTTTGGAATGTGTCACAAATGATTCTAACTAGGTCAGGAGCAACATCCACAAAGTGAATCTCTTTGAGTACAATTGGATTGTATCTCTGAATAAACTCTACAATTCCATTTCCATATTCCTCTGCGCATACCTTTTTTGGCACGCCGAAAATACCTGGAAAAAAAACACAATACCATATATTATTATAAGAGATTATTTATGCATTACCCAAAGGGTGAACATGTCTTAAGCCTTTTTTCCCCTTTTTTTATAAGAAATTTAAATAAGACACAAAAACAAAATTGATAACACAACTTTCAATATGTTGAGCATAAGGTCTAGGCTGTGTAGCTCTAGACCAAATGTTCTCATTTACTGGGAGTTGTTTGATCATGGACTCAGAAGCTGCTCATCTAGTTCAGTTTGTGTTTCAAAACATCAACACTAGAAGCCACAATGGCAATGCCCAGTTATTATTGGTAAAACCCCCCCCCCTGACCTAATTGAACTTTCGATATGGCCTGTTTAACCACACCCTGAACAGGTCAGGGATCGTCAAACATTGAACTGTCAAATAAATGTTATGTGATAGTCAACACAAATGTATGTACATGCAGTTTTGTGAAGGATACAGCGTTGTTATGACTGTACAGAATGATGATATATAATAAAGAATGCTTACATATCCCAAAAATAACTGGGAAGTGCTTGTTCCTTTACCTTGATGTACTTGCATTGAATCAATATTTTGATTCACAGAACAACTAAATTCAAGATCAAAACACAGTATTTCAAAGGATTTATAAACTGATAATTATTTTTTAAGCATAAATACTTTTAAATCATGAGAAATGATTGTTTTTAAGTCATGCTATTACCATTTCTCCTCTTTTGAGCCTTCAAAAGCAAACAGGTGATAATGACCCAATGAATTGCCTCCTGTGATTAGTTGGATACAGGGAAATATTCTTTCTTGGGAGTGGTTGTTGATTAATCAGTTGTCTGGGAAAGACCCAAAGGTCCTCCACACAACAGCTTGATGGCCCGTACACATGAAAGGTTTGGCCCACCAGTCTTGAACGTATGCTAAAAGGGCTGAGGGGCTACAAACCAATGTCTTGGAAACAGCTGTTCAAAATTGTTACATCAAGTTACTGCCAATAGCTAACTTTTAGTACAAGTTAGTGCCAGGCTTTGAGTAACATATATGAACATCCATAAACTGAATAAGGAATTTAGGATTTGCCGGCATTTTTGCACTTATGAGGTGCCCAGGGACTGAACCTGGCCAGTCTAAAATACTGACACCGATGAGTCAGGCGTAATGCTGTCCCCCTAGACCCGAGCGTCAGGAGGGTAGCCACGACTTACTTTAGTCTTTGGTTTGACCTGGCCGGGTCTGAACCCTCAGCCTCCCGATCAGCAAGCCAAGGTTCTACCACTTGAGCTATTGCTGCCGGTAAATTGAATATACCTTTCATAAAAGAACTGGTAAATACAAGCCATACAATAATAAAAATTAAATCTGAATGTATCAACCTCCAAAAAATATTCAATAAAACGAACAGAAAACGTCTTATTGTTTAAATTAACAAGTTGTTATATCTGCCTTAACTTGTGTTTTAATGACATGCATCAAGGAAGCAAAGACAAAAAGTCACTAATTAATAAAACCTGATGACATTTAATGTTACCGGCTGCAGAAAATGCTGTAAATCATGATGTATTGTTTTACATAAGCAGTAAACATAAGAATTATCTTTTTTTTTTCCATATCATAAAATAAACTTTAGTCTAAAGCCTTTTTTCATATACCTTTTGAATATAGATTTAAATTTTCATTTAGAATTATCAAAAATTAAACCTTCTTTCAGAAAAAATATGCAATGAAGATTATTAGAGTTGTTTTTTCTTTTAAAAGCTATGCTTCAAGATCTTCCACTTTCAAAGTTGTTGGCAAATTATTATTCTCAGTCTTAAGCCTTTATTTAAACCCCAAACTTTATAAGGCAGGTACGTGAAAGACTTGTCTAACTGTAAGACTTTTATTAAAAACTCTCAGTATAGGTATTTATTGAGAGTTGTTTTATATTTTTTTTTATCATAACAGATTCCTCCTCTAATTTTAGTTCTACATTACTGATAATTACCTGCACTGATGGAAGGAATGCCAACAGAGGGAAGGTTAAGCTGTTCAACACATTGTAGAGTGTTTATGATAGTATCCCGAAGTTCCTTTCTAGTTCTTGTTTCCTCACTCGCAGACCTCCATCGTGGACCCACAGCATGTAGAACATACTCATACTTCAAGTCGCACCCCGATGTGTACACACACTCAGAAACCTTTAAGCGACCATGACCTTTGATGAATTCATGACTTTCCTGCTGGAAGTGCTTCCCTGCTGCTTTAGAGATAACCCTGGCAACTCCACCGCCATGTTCCAATTTATCATTGGCTGCATTGACAATACAGGCAACATCCAACTTTAAAATATCTCCAGTGTAAACTTTTACCTCGATGCCCCGAACATCAAAGATACCTGGCTCAATTAAGCAAAAGCTAATATCGTCTCTATGTTGTCCTTCAAAAATGTCATCTTCTTGCTCAGATATTGATACACCTGCATCATGATGGGTCTGTTTGTATGTTGCTGGATCTACATGTACTAGCGACTGCTGTTGAAGTTCTGAGTCTGTATCAGATTGTTCAATGGTGAAAGTTTGCTGAAATATTTCCAAAACTTGCACAACATAATCATCTAACATGAAAACGAGGTGGATCTCTTCCAGACAATTTGACATTTCTTCATACTCTCGTAGTGCTCGACAGTACTCCTCTGCACAAATATTTAATGGAATTCCAAACTCCCCTGAAAAAATAAACATAAAAGATCATGTAGTCTCATACAAGTATTTCCAGACAACTTATAAACATATGTACACTATATTTAATTATACATTTACACCATAATATATTATGCATTTAGATACAAGATCTAATAACACCACCATGAAAGCCCCATGTAGAAAGCCATTGCATAAATTGTTATGTTCTTGGTACAGTAAAGATATGCAGTGCTCTGATATTGTTCATAATGATGATAAAGCCATTTGGAGGGCAAACATTCAATTAGTGTTTTATATCTGTTTAATTTGTTTGTTTGTTACATTGCAACATCACAATTACTGTGATTTTGGTGACATCCAGCTAATTATTGGTCGAGGAAGACCAACTGCAAGTTAACTGGAAACCTCCCCATATGAAAGTTCTCACCCTGACCAGGACTCGAACCCACACAGTGAGGGGCTGAGGAGTTTCAAGTCGACTTTAACCGCTTGGCCACAGGTGCCCCCAGTACCTATGTTTTTAAATCAAAATCATGAATTTATGTGTGTGTCAAACACATGTAGTTGCTTTCTATATGCTCATTAAATAATCATTAATGTTAACCTGCCTGGTTTTAAATAATTTAGCATGGGATTACAGTGTCTGTAATAATTTAGGATGGGCTCAAAGTGCCTGTAGTAATCTAGCATGGGCTAACAGTGTCTGTAATAATTTAGGATGGGCTCAAAATGCCTGTAGTAATCTAGCATGGGCTAACAGTGTCTGTAATAATTTAGGATGGGCTCAAAATGCCTGTAGTAATCTAGCATGGGCAAACAGTGTCTGTAATTATTTAGCATGGGCTAACAGTGTCTGTAATAATTTAGCATGGGCTCACAGTGTCTAATAATTTAGCATCGGCACAGTGTCTGTAATAATTTAACATGGGTTCACAGTGTCTGTAATAATTTAGCATGGGCTCACAGTGTCTGTAATAATGTAGCATGGGTTCACAGTGTCAGTAATAATTTAGCATGGACTTGCAGTGTCTGTAATAATTTAGCATGGGCTCACAGTGTCTGTAATAATTAAGCATGGGCTCACAGTGTCTGTAATAATTTAGCATGGGCTCACAGTGTCTGTAATAATTTAGCATGGGCTTACAGTGTCTGTAATAATTTAGCATGGGCTCACAGTGTCTGTAATAATTTAGCATGTGCTCACAGTGTCTGTAATAATTTAGCATGGGCTCACAGTGTCTGTAATAATTTAGTATTGGCTCATAGTGTCTGTAATAATTTAGCATCGGCTCACAGTGTCTGTAATAATTATGCATTATAGCATGGGCTCACATAGTCTGTAAACATTTATCATGGGCTCACAGTGTCTGTAATAATTTAGCATGGGCTCACAGTGTCTAATAATTTATCATGGGCTCACAGTGTCTGTAATAATTTAGCATGGGCTCACAGTGTCTGTAATAATTTAGCATGGGCTCACAGTGTCTGTAATAATTCAGCATGGGCTCACAGTGTCTGTAATAATTTAGCATGGGCTCAGTGTCCGTAATAATTTAGCATGGGCTCACATAGTCTGTAATAATTTAGCATGGGCTCACAGTGTTTGAATAATTTAGCATGGGCTCACAGTGTCTGTAATAATTTATCATGGGCTCACAGTGTCTGTAATAATTAAGCATGGGCTCACAGTGTCTGTAATAATTTATCATGGGCTCACAGTGTCTGTAATAATTTAGCATGGGCTCACAGTGTCTGTAATAATTTAGCATGGGCTCACAGTGTCTGTAATAATTTATCATGGGCTCACAGTGTCTGTAATAATTCAGCATGGGCTCACAGTGTCTGTAATAATTTAGCATGGGCTTCCAGTGTCTGTAATAATTTAGCATGGGCTCACAGTGTCTGTAATAATTTAGCATGGGCTTACAGTGTCTGTAATAATTCGGCATGGGCTCACAGTGTCTGTAATAATTTGGCATGGGCTCACAGTGTCTAATAATTTAGCTTGGGATCACAGTGTCTGTCCAGTTAAGTCAGCTTTGGCTCCGTTTACTACAGAGACTTTGCCATTTATAAATTTAACTGTGTGAAACTTGGTTAATTACTGAGACTTTATTAACATACGTTTTTGTGTCAAATTTTGTCTGCAAGTAAGAAAGCTCTTGTATACATATGGTAGACTTTAGTAATTAAAATATGTGCTTGGTTCTACAGATAAATGGGTTTAATGGCTTGATTTTAGTAGAAGGATAAAATAACATTTCTATTATTTGTCTATAACTTATTCCAAGTGTACAATGTAATAATCCTAGAAATTTTAAAACTATTTCAGTACCACTGAAGTAACTACATGATAGGGCTTCATGACAAGTTTATACCATACCAGAGTGGGTGTTTGTAAGAAAGTCCAACCTGTAAGATCATTTCTGTTTACTAAACTACTTGTGAAACAACTATGATAAAATGCCAAAGACTGATCCAAAGCGTTTGACTCTTGTCTTGCACTGACTCTTGTCTTGCGCAATGTCATACTGCCAGATCAGTCAATGTCCCAAATGGTTGACTGTATTGACTGTTCGTATTTGTTGTGCTGACGTAGCAACTGAATACTTACTCAGAAATGACTTAAAGATTTTATGTCTGATTAAGCATATTACTTATATTTTTATGTTAACAGAGACACTCTGCTGTAGAGTTTGTACATACTGCTGTCACCGAATTAGAACTAGTCAGTCACTTTTATACGCGCTTTCTGTCTTATCAATAGAACCTAAAACCTAAAAAAGACCTGTAAATTTTATTGGTAAAAAAATTCTTAATGTTCTTCGCCATCTACATGTTGGCCCTATATTACAATTTATAAGTGGCTCCCATTTCAGGTCATCTTCATTTCATATAATATGTCCTTGACCTTAATAGTTGCAGTTGTTACTGTTATATGCTACACACCTTCAAGTGTATGCCTGTAAGATAGTGATGTTTAAAGTAAGATTCATATGGAAATTATTGTTATGATGCAGAATGGATGGACAGACATACGATTGTATAAAAGTATGCATCAACTGTGCAAATGCAATATGCTGTCATTTGGGGCAAAATAAAAATAAAGTTTTTCCATTGTATGTTGTTACTGCTTACCTGAAGATAAGGCTGGAATTCCAATAGAGCTCATATTATTTCTGTCTGCAACCATCAAACAGTTGTGTAATGCAGTGAAGATGTCTTCTCGGCACTTTTGTACATTTGAATAACCTCCCCACTTCAGTTCTCCAACATGAAGTATTTTCTTAAACTTCAAGTGACCAGGATTTGAAATGACACACGTTGTTGGTTCAAGTTCTTGAGTCTTACGTACTTCTTGTAATTCTCTTTCAATTCCTCCTCCTCCTGCTTTAACAATCTCGCTGATTGATCCTTCTTGATTTACATTCACGATACAGTCAACATTCAGACCAAGTATGTTTCCCTTGTATACTTTGGATTGCCACTTTCTTCCAACTTTGAACGTCATGCAGAGTTTGGGTGTCATCACTGTGGCTTGTGGCGCCACTGTAGATGGCATCTTGTCCAGAGGTTTCATCTCAGAGTTGTTGCAAGCTGCTACAGCAGGAACGTCTGGATCCAATGATGAGAACTTTCCTTGCTTCTGTCTTCCCCTTGAGGTTGTCTTCACAATACCCAGTACAACTTTGAGCTTATACATCATCTGTGTCATCTCATGTTCCGAGCAATATAAATACAATTTATTACTGTCTAACCTTAGAATAACATCTTTATTGTCACTTTCAAACATACTTTTCTTCTCTTTTATTATCTGGAGTTGCTCTTCTGTTAAGTCAATTACATCACTTTGGTAGTTGACTATTTTCTTTATCTTGTTTACAGAGTCAATATCTCCAGCAATTTTCAATTCTCTATCCTGTTCAAAGTACTGAACAAGCTTCCTCATATCTTTAGATAGGCAAGAGAGCAGCTTCCGATGCAACTCTGGTGATATGTTTCTGATATACACACATCCATTCTGAGCTCTGTCCCTCCATTTTTTTAATTTCTGCTCTAAAGCCTCGACCTGGCTGTTAGTGCATTCAATAGAGATCAGTTCATTGTTCAAAGAACATGTAATGACAGTTTCCAGTAGGTCATCTACAATATTTGTAATATCTTTTTGGGAAAAAGATTTTACAGACAGGGTCATTTCAACTTTGTGGGATAACTGAAATAAAAAAAAAAAAAAAAAAAATATATATATATATATATATATATATATATATATATATATATATATATATATATATATATATATATATATATATATATATGTCCAGTTAGGTTCATTATAGCAATTTTATTTATATTTGATTTTAAAAAAAAATTAAATAGGGAGCAGCCATTGATGGAGTCAAACACTTTTTTCTATTAACTTAGACTTACCAATCTTCACCACAGTCTCAGTGACAATAAAAATGGTCACTTTCACTCAAAAGTATAATCTGTTTTTACTTTTTATAATGTGTCAGATTAGTAAAGGTACATCGAAAATTCTCTATTCCAGAAGCTTTCTAAAATGGTTAGGTTTGTTTCCAGAGTATACAGTAACATACCTTTAATGCAATATTCAAGATCAAATTTTCAAATTCTATGTGTATCAATTTCAGTCTTAAGTTCCAATTTTAGAGACAGTTTAACATTTCTGCATTTAAACAATGCTTTGTAAAATGAAAGGCATAATATATGATGCAAATCAGTAAGTACATCAAATACAAGCAAGCCAAATGCAGAAGCATAATTTAATGACAAACTGTTTCTGTAGAGGGTGGGGCAAAGTCTTATTGTCATATTCTCATTGTTTTGTTTACAAATAACTTTAATTCTTCACAACAGAACACTTTTGTTTCTCAAGCCTTTATATTCAAGCATATAATCATGCATTTATTGAATATCAAAGGTCTATAAAAATATAAAAGTGTTTCTATTGTCATGTTAAATGTTATTATGTGTATCTTTCTTTATTGTTTCTGCAGTTGTTATTGTTGTTGTTCAGTTTATAAAATAAAGAATACATGTTTAGCATGAAATAAGTTAATCTAATAGTTTATATTTAGGAATATGCATTGCCATGTTAGTGGTCTATATAATTTATTGTATCAATGGAAAGTTTGATCCCGTCAAAAAACATCTTTTAGAAATGAGCTGTCTCCAGAAATATCATGTTTAGGAAAGTTGTAAAGCATGCCATGCTATCAAAATTAAAACCCAACTCGACTTTTGTTTATCTCCTTCAAATACCTACATCATATACCTGAATTATTCATAGTATGTACATAATGTAATAGTATAATGATGCCAGATATTAAAACATCCTATATAGGCAGCATCACTAAAACAAGAGGGCCATGATGGCCCTTAATCGCTCACCTGATGACACAGGCTTTTAGTAGGCTCAAATCTGGCATCAAGTAATTAAGAGTTATTTACTTTAGAAATCTTTGGTAAAGATTGGACCATAAGTATGGCCACTGGGTTGATAACATTTTCTAGAATTTTACCAAGTAACCTACTGAATCCACATGACTCACTTCAAAACATATGTAAGATTTCATACTGGCAAACATGATGGTCAAGTTTGGTGAAGACTGGGCCATCAATGTAGCCTCTTAAGTGTTTTCACAAGCTTTTTCTAAAATTTAACCTAGTGATCTACTTTATGACCCCACGTGACCCAATAACGAACTCATCCAAGATTTCATGTAGACAAACATTCTGACAAAGTTTGATGAAGATTGGCCTATAAATAGGGCCTCTAGTGTGTTTACAAGCTTTTTCTAAGATTTGACCTTGTGACCTACTTTTTGACCCCACGTGACCCAGTTACGAACTCATCCGAGATTTCATGCAAACAAACATTCTGACCAAGTTTGGTGAAGATTGGGCTATAAATGTGGTCTCTAGTGTGTTCACAAGCTTTGTCTAAGATTTGACCTAGTGACCTACTTTTTCACCCCACGTGACCCAGTTACGAACTCATCTGAGATTCCATGCAGACAAACATTCTGACCAAGTTTGGTGAAGATTGGGCTATAAATGTGGCCTCTAGTGTGTTCACAAGCTTTTTCTAAGATTTGACCTAGTGACCTACTTTTTGACCCCACGTGACCCAGTTACGAACTCATCCAAGATTACATGCAGACAAACATTCTGACCAAGTTTGGTGAAGATTGGGCTATAAATGTGGCCTCTAGTGTGTTCACAAGCTTTTTCTAAGATTTGACCTAGTGACCTACTTTTTGACCCCACGTGACCCAGTTACGAACTCATCCAAGATTTCATGCAGACAAACATTCTGACTAAGTTTGGTGAAGATTGGGCTATAAATGTGGCCTCTAGTGTGTTCACAAGCTTTTTCTAAGATTTGACCTAGTGACCTACTTTTTGACCCCACGTGACCCAGTTACGAACTCATCCAAGATTTCATGTAGACAAACATTCTGACTAAGTTTGGTGAAGATTGGGCTATAAATGTGGTCTCTAGTGTGTTCACAAGTTTTTCCTAAAATTTGACCTCGTGACCTACTTTTTGACCCCAGGTGACCCAATAATGAACTAATCCAAGATTTCATGCAGACAAACATTCTGACCAAGTTTGATGAAGATTGGATAAAAATTGTGGCCTGTAGTGTGTTCACAAGGTAAATGTTGACGACGGACGACGAACGCCGGACGACGGATGAAGCGGTATCACAAAAGCTCCCCTTGAGCACGTTGTGCTCAGGTGAGCTAAAAAAATGAAATACTGTTGGTGGGATAATAACCCCAATAAACAAACAATGTGTTGCATTTTTCTATTCTGAATTGTTAAAATGTCAATTTTGTACTTTAGGATAAATTTGAATCTATCTATTTTGAAGAGAAAAGTTACTAAGTTTGTAATTTATGAAAACAGGACAAAACATTTTTCAGACTTTCACTTATTGGGACAATTTGCAACACTAAAAGAACATTTTACTGAAGAAGCAGTTGGCATTCCTTGAACATTTTGTAAAAAGTCTCAATGATAGCTGTGAAATATCTTTAAAATACACTCTGAGTTGGTTGTTTTATTTAGAAAATTTTCAATAAACATTCCAAAATTTATTTCTCTTGCTGAGTAATGTTGTATTTTGTGTTGTTACATGAGGCTTGGTGCTCGCTCCATTCTGTATCAGTGTATGTTTATTTAAATGAAAATTTTTACCTGCACATTTGACCCTGGCAAATGCTGAAAGCATTTTGATGCAAGTTATTAGAAAAGTGGGATCTAGAACAAAAGTTTGAGTTGTTTGAGATGTGACTAAACTGCATTAAATGTGCATATAATTTAGCAGATTGACATAACTATGAAACCAAATAAAGTCTTACACTAGAGCTTAATAGGGGAATGGACAAATAAAAGAAATAGGCCTCATGAATGATTTCACAAAACACATGTAACCTTTGAAAAATCGGTCCTTAAATAAATTAAGAAGTTTTGAAAAAAAAGGTGATTTTATCGATATTTCATGGATAGAGAAAATACATGTAGAAGTTACGCTTCAGACAAAAAAGCCTAACAACATAGCCTCTGATGACCATGCCGGACAATGTGATCCCTATGTGACTGACAAGCTTTCACATGCCACAAAAATTATCCTTCACTCAAAAACTACAGAATAAGTGAAGAAATACTTACATCCACTTTGGACAGTTCAGTCCCATTTCCTCCAATATGTTGTGTTTCTGGAAAGATGATGAGCATAAAACATGGATCAAAATAATCAACTGTGATACACTGAATACAATCAGAAATTACAAAACCTAACAGAAATTTGTATCAATTTTACTGATATTTGATGTGAGTAAATTTAAATATCCATTAAAGTGTGAATATTTATTAAAATATTTGCCATGGATGAAAAAACTATATATACAAATACAATAATATATACAAATAATATTATTTACCTTTTCTGTGTCCTTGCTCTTTGGCAATGGGCTGAAGTGGGATAAAAACAGAGTGTTTAAAATTATTGTTACATTATTATTATTTATTATTCTTACATTATTATTATTTATTATTCTTACATTTATTATTATTATCACAGATCTTTTTTTAATATCTTTTGTGGTTCATATCACATGTCTAGTGTGGTGTGCAAGTTGTTTGTGTGCATATAACCACTTGCTTTCAGGCTCCATTGCTGGCTAGCCAATTTCTGGTAAAAAGTATGTAAGTCTTCCCTGGCTGTAACCAGGCTCTCGCCAGTCATGGTCAAGCCTTATTCAGCACCTCCTAGTACTGTCATATGTTAACAGAACATGTTGTTGCCCCAGATTAAATTGTAAGAGATTCAGAGCTGGTCTACTTCCAGACATGCAATTGTCAGGCCTGATCTAGGAGAAAGACCACTTCAAACAACAACCAAAGGATGTTGACTGGGTAAGGTAAGCATGGGAAAGACGTTTGCGAGCTGGTCTACTTCCAGACATGCAATGCAATTGTCAGGCCTACATGTGCATGGATATGCCATGATTCCCATATCGCTCTACCGATTGCGCTGCCAGGTCAGGTATTAAGTCAGTTGATTAAATTTAAGTTATTTAAAGCTCTCACCATTCCTAAGGCAAATACTTCAGTTCTAACTAAATCAAAGGTCAAATTTTCATAATTTGTAAAGAAGCTGCATGCTTTAAGGAAGTAAGGAAGCAAGACCTGGTCCATGACTGCATAAAATAAAAATAGATTGAGAACTGAAAATCAGATTACTGAATGCTAAGAAGATAAATGGGCCCCAGTCTATGTAAAGGAAAGTCTTGTGCCTATCTACTGACTTATGGACCAGCATTGGGCATATTGCTGCCAAGACAAGAATGGGAAGATTAAGGTGACATGGACGTGTCATCAGAAAAATGTGTGATGACTGGGTCTGTAACATCTGAAATTCAAGGTCAGTAACTGAAACATAACTCAGAGCCCGATGCAAGGCGACAATGTAAGCAATACCGGAATAGACCAAGCACTGCTGCATATCAGCAATACAAAAGCTGTGATAATGATGAAGGACATGACGCTCTAAGGCAATACTCCAACCCGAAGACTGGATTTTGGACACTAAATGACAGATAAATATCCCACACACAATCATATTGTCATCTGAAAGTGTGTGCACTTAAATCTAGTATAGGGATACATTCACTGTGATATCATGGCACAAACACCATACATATCACAATCTGTCAATAAAAAGAGCAGCGAAACGTAGAATCCTTCATCAATCTTTTAAAGTTTGAAAAAGACTGACTGGGCTGAAATGTCAATAAAGATTTTAAAGAGATGCCATAATTGCACTGTTAAATGTAAGACTTAAATATCTTATAGACGTTGGTGTTAACTTTAAAGTTTGTAGTCTTTACTTTGAATAAAAGAATCAAGCATACCTTCCTGCTGTTTGATGTGTCAGACTGAGCATTCCTGGGAACCTCTGGTGATGAACCATACTTTCCTTCCATAAAGGAGCCAGACACTTGATCTGATCGTTCTGAATATTATAATAATTAGTATCATAATCACTGATTATTACCCAGGTCCAGCAGTTAGGAAGCATTTACTATGTGGAATCCTTAATCTCTATTTGGAAATGTCTTATAAAACGTCTGCATCATTTGATGCAAAAGATAATCAAATTTTTTCCCACCAAGTGCTGATTGCTGCTGGCAGTCGTTCACTTTTATCATCTCTATTTTGTATCAGCAGAGTTTAGATATAAAATAACTAAAATAAAATGAACAAAATTCTTTATAAAATCATAAGTTGATGCTATTTAGTTACAGTAGACAAAACCATGTGATATGCAACAGGTCAAGAACTGTGTTTATTCATGGCACCATCCACTTAACTAAGATATTTTCTTGTCTGTCTGTCTGTCTGATACTGTGTTAAGTTTTCTGCGGTGGTTGTTCCAGTTTCTAGTTTATGCAGGAGACGGCTAGAGTGTCTAACATCTGCCTACACACAGCTCTCTTCAGCATGTCCACACCAGATCAGTTCCTGTGAGCCTAGGACCTCCTCAAGCCAAAGCTTCTCGAGCAATATGGCAGGGGAGACTTGATGTTCAGGTTATAACATATCTTTTATTTTGGTGCAGCCACTGTATGTCTGGAGTTGCAGGCGGCCACATTTACATACCATGCCTGTTATACCTTAGTTCCACTGACACAATTTATGTGATTAGGGCAACTTTCAACAATTATTATCAGAGCCACTGAGGCCCCAACAGATCAGCTTGATGACCTCTGAACATGACTGTCCTAGTCTGAAGCATGAACCTATGGTGTAAGGTACGGAAGACATAATTCAATGCCCTTTAATGCTCTGCCATAGGTATCAATATTTTTGTTACACATCAGCAAGACTGATTGATCAAGGCTCGCTTAAATTTAAGTTCACCTTTTTAATGTCACTTAATTCAAAAGTACTATAATGGTGTCAACAGGAACATTATCTTTACAAGGAACATTTCCATGCCACGAAACCAGGTTTTAAACGATTTAACACAAATTATTAAGCGGAAGTTACTGGCCCCAAATCCAATCCCTTGCTAGGTCTTCATGCAAGCTTGATATATCCAAAGGGTCAGCAAGATTGGTTGATCCAAACATAAGTTATTGACCGGAAACTGTTTTTCTATTTTTAGTAACAGTGACCTTGACCTGACTGGCCGCAAATACAATACCAAGCTAGGATTTTATGCAAGCTTTCTATATCCAAAGTTTTTAGCAAAATTGGTTTATTCAAACTGAAGTTATTGACAAGAAACTGTGTTTTTAATAACAGTGACCTTGACACGACTGGCCCCTAAATCAAATCCTAAGCAAAGTCTTCATGCAAGTTTTCTATATTCACTGGTTTCAGCAAGATTGGTTTATCCAAACTTAAGTTATTGACCGGAAACCCTCTGTTGGACCCCCACCCCCACCCCTGCCTGCCTGCCAAACCCTAATCTAATAACCAGGATTTTTATTTAAAACAAAAGTCAGGAAAGAAAAGTAAACAGTCATGAGTTTGAAAATAAACATTAAGGAAAAATGACACAATACAATGTAACTGATTTAAAATATACTGGTTTGCACATAGCATTTTATATTAAAGTGTGTAAAATATAATACAAGAGGCCATGATGGCCCTTAATCACTCACCTGATGACACAGGCTTTAAGTATGCTCAAATCTGGCATCAAGTAATTAAGAGTTATTTACTTTAAAAATCTTTGGTGAAGACTGGACCATTAGTGTGGCCACTGGGTTGATAACATTTTCTAGAATTTTACTAAGTAACCTACTGAATCCATATGACTCACTTCAAAACATATGTAAGATTTCATACTGGCAAACATGATGGTCAAGTTTGGTGAAGCCTGGGCCATCAATGTAGCCTATTAAGTGTTTTCACAAGCTTTTTCTAAGATTTGACTTCGTGACCTACTTTTTGACCACACGTGATCCAGTTACGAACTCATCCAAGATTTCATGCAGACAAACATTCTGACCAAGTTTGGTGAAGATTGGGCCATAAATGTGACCTCTAGTGTGTTTACAAGCTTTTTCTAAGAGTTGACCTAGTGTCCTATTTTTTGACCCCACGTGACCCAGTTACAAACTTATTCAAGACTTCATGCAGACAAACATCCTGACCAAATTTGGTAAAGATTGGGCTATAAATGTGGTCTCTAGAGTGTTCACAAGCTTTTTCTAAGATTTGACCTAGTGACCTATTTTTTGACCCCAAGTGACCCAGTTACGAACTCATCCAAGATTTCATGCAGACAAACATTCTGACAAAGTTTGGTGAAGATTGGGCTACAAATGATGTCTCAAGTGTGTTCACAAGCTTTTCCTAGGATTTGACCTAGTGACCTACTTTTTGACCCCACGTGACCCAGTTACGAACTCATCCAAGATTTCATGCAGACAAACATTCTGACCAAGTTTGATGAAGATTGGGCTATAAATGTGGCCTCTAATGGGTTTACAAGCTTGTTTTAAGATTTGACCTAGTGACCTACTTTTTGACCCCACGTGACCCAGTTACGAACTTATTCAAGATTTCATGCAGACAAACATTCTGAACAAGTTTGGTGAAGATTGGGCTATAAATGTGGCCTCTAGTGTGCTCAGAAGCTTTTTTTAAGATTTGACCTAGTGACCTACTTTTTGATCACACGTGACCCAGTTACGAACTCATCCAAGATTTCATGCAGACAAACATTCTGACCAAGTTTGGTGAAGATTGGGCTATAAATGTGGTCTCTAGTGTGTTCACAAGCTTGTCCTAAAATTTGACCTTGTGACCTACTTTTTGACCCCAGGTGACCCAATAATGAACTCATCCAAGATTTCATGCAGCCAAACATTCTGACCAAGTTTGACGAAGATTGGATAAAATTGTGACCTCTAGTGTGTTCACAAGCTTTTTTTTAAGATTTGAGATAGTGACCTCCTTTTTGACCCCACGTGACCCAGTTACGAACTCCTCCAAGATTTCATGCAGACAAACATTCTGACCAAGTTTGGTAAAGATTGGGCTATAAATGTGTCTCTAGTGTGTTCATAAGCTTTTTCTAGGATTTGACCTAGTGTCCTACTTTTTGATCCCACGTGACCCAGTTACGAACTCATCCAAGATTTCATGCAGACAAACATTCTGACCAAGTTTGGTGAAGATTGGACTATTAATGTGGCCTCTAGTGTGTTCACAAGCTTTTTTTTTAAAGATTTGACCTAGTGACCTCCTTTTTGACCCCACGTGACCCAGTTACGAACTCATCCAAGATTCCATGCAGACAAACATTCTGACCAAGTTTGGTGAAGATTGGGCTATAAATGTGGTCTCTAGTGTGTTCACAAGCTTTTTCTAAGATTTGACCTAGTGACCTTTTTTTGACCCCACGTGACCTAGTTACGAACTCATCCAAGATTCCATGCAGACAAACATTCTGACCAAGTTTGGTGAAGATTGGGCTATAAATGTGGTCTCTAGTGTGTTCACAAGCTTTTTCTAAGATTTGACCTAGTGACCTTTTTTTGACCCCACGTGACCTAGTTACGAACTCATCCAAGATTTCATGTAGACAAACATTCTGACCAAGATTGGTGAAGATTGGGCTATAAATGTGGTCTTTAGTGTGTTCACAAGTTTTTCCTAAAATTTGACCTTGTGACCTACTTTTTGACCCCACGTGACCCAGTTACGAACTCATCCAAGATTTCATGCAGCCATACATTCTGACCAAGTTTGATGAAGATTGGATAAAAATTGTGACCTCTAGTGTGTTCACAAGGTAAATGTTGACGACGGACGACGAACGAAGCGGTATCACAAAAGCTCCCCTTGAGCACGTTGTGCTCAGGTGAGCTAATAAATTCTGACATCTATGAAGACATGAAGCATATAAAAATAAAGCTTGCTTAAATTTCTATTTACTGAAGAGAAACATGATAGCATTTTCTTTCATTTTAACCCCTTTTCACTTGTTCTATTAAGATCCCCTACATCAGTTACTGAGAACTTTAAAAATAAGAATGCTCCCAACTTGTCACTCACAAACTGTTTTAGTGCACTATGATTCAGGTGAAGGAAACAAAACAAACTGACAACCTACAAACTGCAAAACATGATCTCTTAAATCAGTTACATTGAATTAATGCAACGACATGTAATATGAATTTCAACCCTGTAATATGAATTTCAATTAACAGTGGTATTAATTGTTAATAACTATTATATAATCAGTAATTTAAGTGACAATGAATTACTTAAGATATCGAATTTATCATTGTATTGACAACCTCAACAATCTGTGATAGATGCATTATATTAATTGTGGTATTATATTTGTTATATATTGTTTATTTTATGCCTGACAAGTTTTTGTTTTGTTTTTAGCTGAAAGCATCTCACGGTCATAAAAGGACTGCAAAAAAAATAAATGCTGGCACATTTTACATCATCCATGGTATTGAAAGCATTCTATAGTTAACTTTATTCTAATTTCATTTTTGTTTTTATAGCAATATTTGCTTTTATACTTTGCATATGTATTGTCTGTTAACCATTGTTAACCATTGTATGTTTCCTATGTCAAAATAAATCAGCAAACCATCAATAACACCACATTCTGCTATTAACGCACAGCAACTGGTTACACAAGATGATTATTGATGTAAGATTAATTACAATATAACTTTAATAAAAACAATAACTTTTACTGCTTCCTTACCTTTTTGTTCAGGCCTGGGTGGGACTTGAGGCTGAATGAAAATAGAACTCTGTATCATCAGAGAATAACTAATACAATAGACTGTTCCTAAACTGTTGGCCAAGATGGTTTACATAAGCTGGTTTACTGTGTTTATCTACTTAGTATACATGTATATGAGTTGACTTCTCTCATGTTTATTGATTTGTTAAATTGAAATACAGATATACAGATGTATGTATTAACATCACACAAACCTCTTGCGTTGCTAACTTAATACAAATTGATACAACTCCTGTCTATACCTGTGCCTATATGATCTCGAGGTACATGTTTTGGCATCACTCATGTTTATTGTGTATGCCTATTTTTTTATACCGGGAAAGTCTACTTTCTTTATCAATTTGTCTTACAGATACCTGCACTGACATCACTCATATCAATAGATTGTATGCTAAATGTATTTTGGGCTGGAGGCCTATAATTACCACTAAAAGAATTGAATTGAAGTTTATCCAATCAGTACACATGTAAACCACATGGTAAACAGTTGACCTACTTTACATGTAATTACATGTTCTGTTTGTGATACTAGAACACATGATCTAGATATTAACAGAACCTGTCAAACTATCAATTCGGGGAGGTGGAGGTTACATTCAAATTGCAGAATAGTAAATTGTGCTTTGTAACAAGAAATGGAGTCAATTGTGCTTTGTAACTTGAAATGGAGTATATTGTGTTTAAGTAACTTGAGAAGGAGTCTATTGTGCTATGTAACGTGAAATGGATTCAATTGTGCTTAGGTAACTTAAAATGGAGTCAATTGTGCTATGTAACCTGAAATGGAGTCAACTGTGCTATGTACCTTGAAATGGACTCAACTGTGCTATGTAACTTAAAGTGGGATCAATTATGCCTGGGTAACTTGAAATAAAGTCTGTTGTGTTTAAATAACTTGAGAAGGAGTCTATTGTGCTCTGTAACCTGAAATGGAGTCAATTGTGGCTTGGTAACTTGAAATGATTGGCATTCTGCTTACCAGAAGGCCAGGGAATAGAATTGTCTTTTGATATCTACTGATGTTAAGTTACTTATATGTACTTTCAACTTTACGTGACTTTTCTGACTTTATGTAACTTAGTGGCTTTGAAAATAGTATTTTTAAAATTTTTGTTTATATTAATTGTATTGAATTATTGATTAATTTTGTTTATAATTGTATTGAATTATTGATTTTACTTTTTGGCTCTGGGTAACTAATGATGTTACCTACTGGCTTTGGAGTTACTTATCATGCAACTTATCTTATGCAATTTTAGGTTACCCATTAGCTTTGAAGTTATATATTGGGTTTAAAGGTTTTTACTGATTCAAAGGTGTTTTGTTTTATCCTTTGTTTAGGTTTCTAACTGACTTACAGAATAATTCTTGGTGTACATGTTAAACTTTCAAATTTGGTTTTTAGTTATAAGTTTGTTTTATGATAACTTATTGGTCTGAAGGTAAGCATTGGTTTTAAAATGCACAATGTACTTATTGAATACGTGCTTTTAATATATTGGTTTTAATAAATAGTTTTAGTTTTTATCCCCTCTGGATTGCTTGGTTTTACGTTTCTTGATAATTTTGATGTGTAAGAAATATAGACTTTTTAGAGGAATATTAGAGTATATATTATTATATATTAGATATATATTAGAGAATATTAAAGGTTTTGTTATCCATTTTTCAGAAGTCTTTTGAACTTGGTTTGAACTTCTACACCAAATGGATAAAATCAAAGTATCAACAGAGAGCTGTAAATGTACATGTACAAATGAACATGCTCCATTAGTCACATTTGACAAGCATAATAGTATATAACACATACTTAGTGTTTGACAATATTATATATATGCTCACCATTAACACTATAATTAAACTTTTAATTAAACTTCATATTTAAGTTAATAACTAAAGCTGTTTATAATTATTTTTTTCTAAAAAGGCACAACAGCGTGCCATGGACATTTAGACAATAATAGCAAGGAATATGAGCAATATATATTTGTAATACATGTACAAAGCTGTTTATGTTATTAAAGTAAAAGAAAAAGAGGAATCTAACCTTGTACTTCTCACAATACTGCTGATCGATCTCTTGCAAACGTTGAGCCAGCGTGTGGGTGTATGTCTCCAGTAGTTTACTATCTCTTGACACCGCAACCAGATTTATCCCATTTATGGCTGAGAACTGCTTCTTAGGTCTGGAGTCAATTTTCCATGAGATTTTGTTTCCTATTTTTTTGCAAAAAAAATTAACACTGTTATACACACTGTTTCTAAAACAATATCTCTTCAAAGTATGATGCATAATAATTATTGCTTGGATGCTTTACTCATTGGTCCTTTGTAAGTCATGATTCTTTAGAATAAACTTATTCTCCTGTATGAAACTAATATACAACTCCGACCATCAGCTAGCACATTAGATAGAATGAAGGTATGTGTGATAACATTTGCTTCATCAAACCACCTACGTGTGATAAACCTGTCGAGCACATCTGGAAAGACAACTTTTTAAATGAATAAGTTACATGCCTCAAGTGAAGGAATAAATGTTGACAAACTGTAAAAATGATTTTTAAAAGGCAAAGCAGTTTGCAAAAAAAGACTAAAATGAAATAGTTTAGAATCAATTAAACATACCATAGCTTAAAAGCAAAAATAACTTAATATACAACAAAGGCAATAGTGTTTGTGTGCAATTTGGATTCGTGATTATAAGATGTAAAATTTCATATATAATATTCATTGATTTCAATCACCAAAAAGAATTCTGTGGTCCTGGGTGATTATCTATTGACTGCACATTTTTGTCATCAATTTTGAAAACAAGCAAAACATGAGCTATCACTTCAAGAGATCAATATATGCAAGCCCCTAGACCATGATTTTTATCAGTAAAACCTTGATCTTTTGAGTATGACTTGATCATTAAAACGACCTGATTCTGACATACACACATTTTCTTTTAAATGGCAAACAATTGTGAAAAGTGTTTTGAAAATTCACAGATCCTTTGACAAGAAAAAGCCCAGTCAAAATATCAGACATTTATTTTTACATAACTTGAACATTTAAGCTAAGAAAATCCATCAAACACTTGTGATGTTAGAGTGGAATTAAACAAACATTCAGTCATTGCTTTGCCTTTGATCTATCAGTATGATATTGACCTTAGCAATCTGGATAATGCATTTGACACACTATCTTAAGAAGGAAATACATTTGTGCCAAGTAATTTGACAATTAATTAATCTTTTGTAAAGCATGGAAACTCTTCATATAGATGGACAGATAAAGTAGCTTTTATATAGACACCATTACCCTGGGGTTGTGCAGTGTAAAAATAAAGGTATCAATAACAGTAATCATTGTATTGAGACAACCAGTTTAAAGAATATGGTATATTCTTACCAAAACCAGGTATATATGACCGGAATGAAGACAATGAAGGAAATCTTGATGTTGTTTCACTTCTAATGACATCCAGTATAGAACTTTTCAGTCCTTGGGACACGATAACATGCAGTTTCACCATCTGCAAGTCTTCCCTCAATTCCTTTCTCATCAGTTCAACAATGCTTGAAATTTTCTGCAAGATATCTTGACCTGAAAGGAGTTGTTTTAATAATCAAATAATGAATCATAACAATCAACTATAAATCAATTGAATGCCTACTTTGATATAGATATAATATATATAACATTTCTTTTTTGCAATGCAATCAATTTGGAAACTCTAACCCTTAAGTTGTTTGGTCAGTTATGGCATTGAATTATTCATGCATCACATCACAGGGAAATCAATACTTTTGTTTTAATAACTTGAATGTGAAGACAATCGAAAGCTAGCCAATCTACTTTAACTGCTTTTATTGAATCTATATCATATTGACAATCCTTCATTCACAAATAGATAATATAACTGCTTTTTTGCTGTAGAAAGTCATAACAAATTAATGGTATCACATCTAGAAATATTGATCCGGGACACACTAAGCTCAAAGTCCATTTTTCAGCCATCAAGAAACATGTTGCTTGTTGCAGCAAATTTAAGATTTATGATGCTTGATGTGCTTAAAAATAATTTAAACACAGCACGAAGATTCTTTATAGTGTAATTGACCCTTCCTCAGGTAATGAATGGCAGGACCCATTAGCTAATCAGGTATTGGAATTTCTCTGCGATGGACAGCCCAAGGTTTGACAGGTTAGACAGTTGTTAGGGAGGCAGTGGATATTTCTTTACAGATTATGAATATTTTAAAACAAATTACTCCTTTAATCACTGACATGTAAGTGTAAAAAAACTCATTTGGGAATTTTATATATAGTGTCAGTAGATGGGCTCATTTAGTGCACACTTATTGCACTCATACTGATGCTTTCCACGTAATGAAATAATAAAATTTCTTCTGAGAATGTTGTTAACTGTCATCACAATTTTATAAATACTATACATGGCCTGTTGTTGAAATTTTTTATTCATTACAATTGCGCAAGTATGCATTTTCTATGTCATTACTTAATTAACATCATTCCAGCAAATATCATAATGTAAAAACAACAATGTACTTAATAATGCAAATACAACAGGGTGCTTGATAATAAAAATACAGCATGATGCTTGACAATGCAAATACAGCATGATGCTTGATAATGCAAATACAGCATGATGCTTGATAATGCAAATACAGCATGATGCTTGATAATGCAAATACAGCATGATGCTTGATAATGCAAATACAGCATGATGCTTGACAATGCAAATACAGCATGATGCTTGATAATGCAAATACAGCATGATGCTTGATAATGCAAATACAGCATGATGCTTGATAATGCAAATACAGCATGATGCTTGATAATGCAAATACAGCATGATGCTTGACAATGCAAATACAGCATGATGCTTGATAATGCAAATACAGCATGATGCTTGATAATGCAAATACAGCATGATGCTTGATAATGCAAATACAGCATGATGCTTGACAATGCAAATACAGCATGATGCTTGATAATGCAAATACAATAGGAGCTTGATAATGAAAATACAGCATGATGCTTGATAATGCAAATACAATATGGAGCTTGATAATGCAAATATAACATGGTGCTTGATAATGCAAATACAACATGGTGCTTGATAATGCAAGAATAATCTTGTGCATGAACAAAGTTGGTAATGCAAAGTTAACATGTTACTTACTATAAATGACAATGTACTGGCTAAATAGTTAAAGGTCAGATTACCTTCATTCTCCACACCTTTCCAAATCAAGGTGATCAACTGAACAGATTTGTCTTTTGCTATTTTAAAGGCTTCGTTGTATTGTCTTTCATACTCCTCTTCTGTGATATGAACCATCTCACAAATCCATGGATGGCTATGCAAATGACGACTTTCTATCAGTAGCCCATTCACAAATTTGTCTGAAAGTTTTATAAAATTCATACCAGTAAGTTATGACTGAAGGTCCGTTTAAACAAATATGTTCAATAAGGTTTCATGACTTAAACTTTAAATGTTAAGCAAAAATGATGTTACAAAAGCACAGCAGATACAAATATAATAATAATGTTAAAATAGTTTATAAATGTTGACTGACCCTGACAGTATATATAGGGTGCCTGGGCCCTTGCAGTAATTTGCCAAATTATAATTTCTCTGACTTTCACCTATTGGAAGTAGAATCGCAATTAGGAAAAACAACTTTTATCCGAGGTCTTCCTGCATTCAGTGGTTCTGGCCAGATATTTTGTCTTAAGCCCATCAGCAAGAGCTAGCCATGACTATAATTGTAACATGTGTTGACAAAGCATACATCTTAACAAATAAGAATGATAACCAAACCTTAAGAATAAAAGATGTTCTTTCCATTCGGATGTAGTTAAGGTTGTAAAAAATAGACTTTGAAGTTATTTAACCACATGATTGGCGTTAAACACATGGAAGACATGGTCCATCACTGCACAGGAAACACTATCCTACTTCTATCTTAATGAATTAAATGCTATGGATAGAAAGTCAAGGAAACTTCACCATTACTCAGTAGAATTTTGAGATTTGTTGTCCTGCAACTTTGCAGAAAATGTTAAATGAGATATAATTAGCTTGTCAATGAAACTAAATATTCCAATTCATCCCAAGATAAATTTTTCCTTTCAAGACTATATGATATGAATATTTTCAAGCCCTCTACTCACCATCTCGTCTTTCTGATCCATCCAAATGAAAAATGACCATGTCAGCAAAGCTTCCAAAGTGATCAGTCTCTGAGATCGTCACCTTCAGGTCATTGCAATCTGCTGAAATGACTTCTTCACTATGTCTTTGGCCTTGAAAATAACATAAAATCAACATATTAACCATATTATGACCAACTGAAACTTCAGTAATGTAAATGTAAAAAATGATACTCCGATAATAAGTTCAAACCGTGACTTCATAATTCTTAACAGAGAAGCATGTATCAAGAATCTGTCAACAGTTTGTGCTCAAGTTTCTGAGATAAAAGTCTTAGCTAGCACTTAAAACGTTCATCATTTTAATAAAGAGTTATAGACATATACTGTTAACACTACTTAGCAATTTTCAGTGTTTTTTTTTGTCCCTTCAGGCCTTAAAAATAACAAAAAAGTCATCATACAACAAAATGACACCTCTGATGTGCAAAATACAAGAGCTCTTACAGGACATTACACTCACCTATTGGCTCTGATCAGACATACATTTTTGTAATGACAAGTGGGGTGATATACGCAAGTTCCCACACATGGAAATAGGGAACCAATAACCAGCATTTCTCAGATCTTTTCAGGAAACAATAATTTATTTTATTGCAAGGAAGAACAAATGGTCCAAACTGTCGAATACAACCTTTAATAGAAGAGCATGTAGCAGGAAATTTTCAACAGTCTGTGTGCTCAGGTTGTTGAGGTAAAAGTCTTAGCTAGCACTCAAAAGAATGATAGTCAAAAATTAGAAATCTTACAAATATTCATTTTCTTTCATAGTTCCTCTCGTAGTTTCCCCACTTATGATGCCATGATGTCATTTTTCATGATTAAATTAGGTTCTTTTAATCTTCATTCATAAATGACAAATACTTTTCATTGACAGTAAAAACAACTTGAACTGGAAATGTTAAAAGTAACCTCACCACACAGTCATTATGAAAATTTGAAAGTTTATTCAAGCAATTTATAAAACCTTTATTAATAAACAAGAGGGTAATGATGGTCCTTTATCACTCCCCTGAGCGTTGTAGATGTATAAGCAATATTATTTAAGAGACCAGAATAATTGTAACATTGTTAATAGGAAAATTCACAAGAACCATTTAGACAATCAGATTTAATTTCACCTAGAGGATTTGGTTGCACAAAAGCTTAAATGTTTTACGTGATAGCCAAATATGGAAAATGGCCAAGCAACTGCTGTCTATGATTTTTACAAGATCAATGGTCATTGAACATTCTTGATAAAGGGCCATCCAAGGATGATGTAAACCAAGAGTCAAGCTTCTAGCTCTTGTAGTTTTTGACAAGAAGATTTTCAAAGCTTTACTGTATAGCTAAAAAGCCACGATCCTGTTAGCCATGTTGTTTGACCGATCAAAATTCTTAGAACAATCTTGATAAATGTCCGCTTAAGGAAACTGTTAATGTAGTTTCAAAGCTTTAGCTCTTGTAATTTCTGACAAGATAGTTTTAAAGTTTTATTATTTATTTATTTATAATTTATTTATATTATATGAACTACAGTGTATATGTGTATAGGCATTTACGGAAAATGATAAAGCCCCTGGAAGCCATGTATTTTGATGGATCAAACAATCTTGACAGTGGGCTTCCCAAAGAACATATACAGTCAAACCTGACCATGCGACCTAACCACTTCAAATTCGCCCACGCAAATTCGTTCTGTATTTGACACATAATAAACGACCACCTATTATCTGCACTCAGCGACCACATAACAAAACATGCCTTAATTGGACCCCAAATAGACGACCACTCAAAGATCGTCGCGAATTAGATACGACCCCATAATCTGCATAATTGACTGAAGTGTCACTTTCTCATCACACCTTTTAACCAAACCAGATCTGCGCTTACTAAACTCTGTTCTTGAAGTATTGGATTTTTAAGTTTAACTCTGCAGACATTTTATAAAAAATCTAAATGACACATAACCACGTCATAGCTTCAGCTTTTAAAAAAATAACAGATCAAATTCTTTTTTTTAAATACACGAATTTAACAAAGGGCAATATTTAGGTTACCTGAGGATAAATGGTCTTGCGCACAAAATCTTTCATTAGTAAGATCCTTTGATTTTGTAATGTTCTTATTAATATTTATCCATCAAAATGGCGTTGAAGATATGCTCTAGAAATCACTGCATTTTTCTGAAAGGACGGACAAACGCTTATTGTGGTAAAATAAACCACACCACCCCCAACATATCACATAAGTACAACTGACCATTAAAGCAATTCTCAACTGCATCTTACTTATACTAGAACCTTTCATTTCTGATGTGACAATAAGTCATTGGCAATCACTAGTCAGAATCCTTAAAACAGTGACTTGTAGATCAGTATAAAATATGAAATTTGCAGTAACAATTATACACTTTGCAGTAATGTCACTTAAAGTAACTTTAAAGAACCAAAGAATCATCTTTGCATCATTTCCTGGGTTACTTACTCTCATTAATTGTCTCCATATTTTCTTGGTATTTCCAAAGATAGCCATCAAACTCCTGAAAAAGATCTATAAAAAGTGTATCTTGAACTCATAAATTGTATCTTTTCTTCTCAATCATCATTTAAAAGTCATTACATTTCAGTAGCTTTCTTAAGGTACTGTAAACATGTTCTACATAGTTATTTTAAAACATTCCCATTTTTTATCTTTTAATATATTTATGTTCAACTGTGACAGAATAAACATTCAAGCTTGCATAGCTTACTTTTCTGAAGAAGCTTGTCCCTCAAGTCCATAAGTGGTACCTTCCCCTTAGCAAAGAGGTGCCAACATGACCTCCTTAGCAAGGCATTGCCTAAATGTCCCCCTAAGCAAAGCCTTGCTTAAATGACTTCCTTAGCAAATCCTTGCATACAAGACCCCTTTGGCTTAGAAGTGCCTGCATGACCCCATTTTGCTAAGATGTACATACATGACCCCATTGTGTTAAGACATGTCTACATGACCCCATTTGGCTTAGAAGTGCCTACATGGCTGCCTTTGTCTTAGAAGTGCCTACATGGCTGCCTTTGGCTAATAAGTGCCTATATGAGCCTTTTTGCTAAGAAGTGCCCACATAACCACCTTTAGCTACAAAGTGCCTACAGGTCCACATTTGAACAGAAATGCCTACATGACCCTCTTTGGCTTAGAACGGTCACATGACTACTGCCTTTTGCTAAGCATTGCCTACATGATCAGCTTTCGCTATGAAGTGCCTGCATGTCCACTTTTGCTCATCAGTGCCTACATCACCCCCTTTTGCTAAAAAGTGCTTACATGACCCCCTTTTGCTAAAAAGTGTTTACATGACCAGCTTTTGCTAAAAAGTGTTTACATGACCCCCTTTTGCTAAAAAGTGCTTACATGACCCCCTTTTGCTAAAAAGTGCTTACATGACCCCCTTTTGCTAAAAAGTGTTTACATGACCAGCTTTCTCTATGAAGTACCTACATGTCCACCTTTGCTCAGAAGTGCCTATATGACCTCCTTTTGCCAAGCATTGCCTACATGTCCACCTTTCGCTATGAAATGTCTACAAGCTATGAAGTGTCTACAAGTCAACCTTTGATCAAAAGTGCCTACATGACCACTTTGGCTAAGAAGTGCTTTCATGACCAGCTTTTGCTATGAAGCGCTTACATGGCTGTCTTTGCTAAGAACTGTTTACATGGTTCCCTTTAGCTCAGAAGTACTTACATTGCCTACATTGCCCCCTTTAGCTAAGAAGTACCGGTACATGCATGACAACCTTTGGTTAAGAAGTGCCTACATGACCACCTTTGCTCAGAATGCCTACATAACCCGATTTGCTTAGAAAAAGCCTAAATGACTTCGTTTTGCCAATAAGTACCTAGATGAGCCCTTGCTTGCTAAGAAAAGCCCACATGACACTCTTAGGCTTAGATGTGCCTACATTTATTCCTTTGGCTTAGAGGTGCCTACATTATCCCCTTTTGCTTAGAACTGCCCACATGACCCCTTTTGCTTAGAAGTGCCTACATGACCAACTTTGGCTTAGATGTGCCTACATGTCCCACTTTGGCTTAGAGGTGCCTACATGACCCCCTTTTGCTAAGAACTGCCTACATGACCCCTTTGTCTTAGAAGTGCCTAAATTAACACCCTTGGCTTTGATGTTTCTACAGGACCCCCTTACAAAGAAGTGCCTACATGACTGCCCTTGGCTTAGAAATGCCTACATGACCCCCTTTGGCTTGGAGGTGCCTACATGACCCCCGTTTGCTAAATACTTTCTACATTACCCCCTTTGGCTTAGAAGTGCCTACATGACCCCCTTTTGCTAAGAAGTGCCTACATGACCCCCTTTTGCTAAGTACTGCCTACATGACCCCCTTTGGCTTAGAACTGCCTACATGACCCTCCTTTGGCTTAGACTTTCATACATGACCCCTGTACAAAGAAGTGTCTACATGACTCCCTTTGGCTTAAAGGTGCCTACATGACCCCATTTGGCTTAAAGGTGCCTACATGATCCCCTTTGGCTTAAAGGTGCCTACTTGACCCCATTTGTCTTAAAAGTGCCTACAGGACCCCATTTAGCTTATATGTGCATACATGACCCCCTTACAAAGAAGTGCCTACATAACTGTCTTTGGCTTAGAAATTCCTACATGACTCCCTTTGGCTTCGATGTGCCTATATGTTCTCTTTTGCAAAGAAGTGCCTACACAACCACTTTTAAGAAGATTGTAGACACTTACGATAATGCCATTTAATCTATAACCATTGATTTACGATATCCATGCATTCCTTAAAACTTGATTAATTAGGTTTTCGAAAATCCTTGTGTACAGAATTATCATATGATTTATGGTGGACCTTGTGAAGGTTTGGTCAAATTCCACTGAAAAACAACAACAAATATAATCAACATACCTCAATTCTAGAATTTAAAAAGTATAATGACAGACAGAAAAGATCTATTATAGGAACTCTACCAGTGACCTTGATCCTATCACAAAATCCTTACAATATGCCCTCTGTCACTTGATGCCAACAATCATCTTGTAAAAGTCTGGAAGAAATCCATTGAGAAACGGAGTTAGGAGATGCGCTCGGAAGAACAATTTATGTACACCGTCTGCTTGCCGACATTCATGAATATAATAACCAAGATTTTCCTGACAGGTAAAAAGGGAATAAAATAGTTTGAAATGCCCGTGGTCATTACCTGATACAGCTGTTGGTCATCCACAACAAGATTCACTGTTTGGACGCCACACTCTTGTGCATGGATGAAACAGGAGCGCAATATCTCAGTGACACACATCTGTGTGGGATAGTTGAGGGCTCCTGAGCCAATGGCGGGCACTGCCAAAGACTTCACCTGTTGTGTCTTTGCTGCTTTAAAAATGTTTGCCAATAGCAGCTTTAGACACTGGAAAATAAACAGAAACATTCAAGTGTTGGGGATACTAAATTCTAACATGCTGGGAGCAATAAAAAATCAAAGGCTGAAATAGCCAAAGTGGCATTGCACAAGAGAATAACACAGACGGGTTCAAAAGCTGAAGATGATATAATAATGATAAATGAATATGTACTCTAACTATGTTGTTTTTTGCAGTTGATAAAATGTGGACAAGTTTAAAAAATAAAGAGTCTCCACATCAGTAATAATAATTTCTATTATCATTCCTATGTTTACCTAAGTCTTAGATAAATTGTACTTTTTATTTATTTACTGCTTTTATTAATTTAAATGATAAGAAAATATTTCAACGATCTTGCAAATTAAATAGATATAATTATCCTAGATCTATGTGTTTCCAAGCATGATCACATTATATTTTCTGTATAACTGTTTTCTGAAATCAAGAAAATGATTTTATGGCTGCATAAGTGTTTGTTCGGTTAAGCTGTTCGTAGTCTCTGCATCCGTTTTTGTGAAGCACATTAATATTTCCACATTGGCAACGGCGGGTAAATTACTGAAATGTCAACATTATAAATCAACACCTAGGTCAAGCACATTTTACCATTTCCTCTTTTCGTAAATACTAGTAATCATTTACGACACAAGCAATGTTCAGTTATATTTGTTGTTAAAAATTCTTCAATATATCACACACACACTATGTCAGCTAAAGATTAAACTAAATATTTTACATTTCAAGTCTGCTTCGGAATCGTCAAGATGGCTACCTCATTTCCCGTGCTTTCTGTGTTGTTTGCAGGCAGCCTCAATGAGTCTCCCCGCAATATATATAAAGCGGGCCACTCCATTATGGCATGTTTGGTTTTAGTATTCTTGCTTAAACCTTTCTTCTCACAGTATATTAGGTCTAAATCTTCATCAAAGCCACTCTTAGAAATGTCGCTGCGCAGTATCGGCAAAAATGCCGGCTAATCCCTAATCCCAAAGCCACTCTTATACTTAAGTATAAGTTTCATTTGTACATTTGCACAAATGTATTCTACGAACTACCAGTTAATGCTGCATTGTTTGGTACAGAAAGTAAAACACAATAAGATGTCTATATGCCTCGATGCCATAAAACATAAAAAGAATTGATTTAAAAAGATTATTTAGTACATTGTATATGTCTTATAAACTTTTACATAATGTGTACTGTGGGATAGAATATTATCACCAGCATTTCAGCTCCTTTGTACTTTAAGTTATTATCAGATACTTCGTACTGTAAGCTAATCTTTAAGTGTTTGCTACATGACATGAAAGGACACCGCTGTTTCTCAGCCTGTAGATTTTGCACTGACAGCTGATAGCAGATAGGTACTAACTATGGGTATCTAATCCTTGTTTCTGATTAGCCGGTTGTGCCCGTAGAGCATTGGCTATATTATAACTGATATCCTATTCATTTCTGTCTATCAGTGTGTAAAAAAATTTGCCTGAGCATGCACACCACTTCAAAGCTTGTCATGAATGTAATGGCATGATGAAAAACAAAGTCCTGAAGTGAAGGCATGTCACAGGGGACAGGCATAAATGGCCTTGAGGGAACAATGCTTGTTTTTAGTTACCAGTATTCATAGATTCATAAAGAAATAGTTGCACTTTCTCTAAAGTAAGAAGAAAATCATGTTACTATTTATATATCAGTCAAATTTATTGCACTTTACGTTACATATCAGCCAAATTTATTACACTTTACATGAGTATGTATGTCAACGGTTAGCCGGTTAACCGTGTAACCAAATATCGCAAGTGTATCCGGATAGTTATTTGCTAAAATACATAATACTTTGACATAAATATTATCAAATGTCGACTTCACTAATTTTGATATCCGACAACATCATCCTGTTGTAAATGACATCATCGTGCACAAAGACTTCTCCCCCACCTCTTTTCCGCCTTGACACGGTTACGTAATGCATGCCGCTGCGGAAACAGGGACCAGCTAGCAATAAACAAACGTGTCCGGTTAAGAATTCGCATTATTTTCATATTAGAGAACATAATATTCATGATAACAAACATAAGGTAAGCCTTCTTTCCTCTCTTGGGACAATCATCCCTTGGTATAGCTGGTGCAGAGATACTGACAAAATCATGATCAATTTGCATCCAAGATTTAAAGCAAACATTCTGACCAATTCTGGTAAAGTCAGGACCATAAATGTGGCGTCAAGTGTGTGTAAACGAGTTTACTAAATTTGACATGTGACCATGTTTTCATCTCAGCCATGATTTAATGCAGAAAAAATCAACAATATTCTGATTAAGTCTGGATTGAAGATTGGATCAAAACTATAGCTCCTAGAGTTATCACAACCAAGATGTTCATGCCGCACGATGGACGACGGATGATGTAGTGTCATAAAAGCTTACAGTGAGCACATTGGACCAGTCTTTCTTACCTTGCATATGCAAGATTTACCCCATAAATTTTGCCTGCGATCAAAGTTAGTTGAAATGGTGTCTTACTAAACTTCGGTAACTTATTCAAATGGCTCAAAACAATCACTGATGGGCATGTATGCTATCATATGATACATCAGCCTATCAAATCTTGTAATGATTGTAGAGTTAACAAAAACTTTAATGAGTGAAAATACTAAAGATACAGATAAATACAGAACATATGTGAAGTTTAAATAATTGAAAGAATTTAGTGTGAATGATATTTGTTAGTTGGTAATTATGTATCTTGCATTACAAGACATATATAAGCCCCTATTATATGGGTAGCATAACATGATCCCAGGTGTCTTGAAAGCAACTATAGGTATGCATAAGAAACATTGCATGTGTTTAAAAGAGTAATTTTCTTTGGAAAAATACTTCAGACTGAAAGTAAATTTTTGTATGAATTTTAATTCGTGGCATATTAGTACACAAAGCATCTAAATGATGAAGAAGTGTGCATGCATAGTTAATACTAAAGAATTTCATTATGGACCTAATGTAATTAGCTATAGACATCTCAATAAATGGCAAACAGTATGGATGGCTGTTGTGTTTATGAATTGCAGCAACAGAATTATAGCCATTATAGCGACATCCATTGGTTGAGAAAGACCCCAGACCCCATTGTTCAGAGGCATTATTATTGAATCACATATTGTGGTATATATATTGAAAAACAGTATTTATTGTTGTGAAGACATACCAGTTTCTGACCATAGTTCACACTCTTAGGCAGGTATCCCATGATTACATGCTTGCACATGTTAAGATCCCTGGCAGTGACAGCTACCGCTTCAGCTGGGTTAATGCCATTTGGAATCAGATTCCTACACCGTTCCTCTAAAGTCTTTCCTCCTCTTCTACGAAGTTCCATTGCAAGGCCACCTTTAGACTGATCCAAAGTTCTGTGCACGGTCACAACGACGGCATCTACCTGAAGATTCCAGAGTTTTACAGATGAATATTTAAATACAAAGTACAATTTTGTGCAAGTTTAAATGAATAAGACATTTTTCTTGTTGTTAAAAAATAATATAGGTCTTTGTTCTACTGCATCAATCTAACTAAAGCACATGATTCGCTATGCTATAATAATGCCGCATCACGGGTCATCTTCTGGTTATCTTTCATTCAACCAATCAGAGCCCAGCTTATTAGATACTGAAAGTCCTAGCTAAACAACTCAGTTGCGAATATAACATGTAGTAAATACCATATGCCACAGAATTGTTAAAATGGCAGATACATCTGTAAAAACACAACTGTTTTTTATCATTATTTTGTGTGGATGCAAAGGTACGCAGAACTAGTTAACAAAAAAAAAATAAAATTAATGATAAAGTCATAGCATGTTAAACTTGAACAGTGGAATGAAACAGGATTTCTGATTGGCAAGCAGTCTGCAGTATCACAGTGCTTAATCTATAAACAGCAACATGGAAATCCGAAAATTCAAGAGAGCAGTTTATTATGGATGGGTTTCAAATCTATCTGAAGGAACAATCGTGTGCTTAAGTCAATTTGCTGACGCATATACCTCTAAATGCAAGCATATAGATACAGAACAATTACAAAGAAAATTACATCATCAACTGACATCATATAGGCAGTAACAGACATAATTGTAAATTTATTTGCTTGCAATTACTTTATAATGAGGAATATGAATTTAATTTTCATCGAAGAATTTATAACAGTAAAAGATTCAACAAGAGTGTCATGATGGCCTTTAATCGGTCACCTGAAGACACAGGCTTTTAGCAGGCTCAAGTAATTAAGAGTTATTTACTTATGAAGTCTTTGGTGAAGATTGGGCCATAAATGTGGCCTCACAAATGTATACTACGTTTTCTAGGATATGATCTGGTCACCTTCATTTTTACCCCATAGGAACCAGTTATGAACTCATCCAAGATTTCATGCAGACAAACGTTCTGGCCAAGTATGGTGAAGACAAACTGATCTCCATACAGTATCTCTTGAACACCATTTCAATATACAAATTACAAATACACAAAATTACACATTTTGCCAATACAGATTTTATTTAAAATTGTATGCCTTTAAAAGTGACAGGTAAGTGTTTGTCTACCATGTGAAAAGGGCGTTTGAGCATTTGTCTGCCTTAGAAAATACATAAGCAAGCGAAAGTGCTCCCTGAAAATGTCAGGGGTGAGCTTTGGTCTGTCTCTGACAAAAGTGATGGGTTAGTTATCATCGGGGTTATCTCTTGTCTAAGATTCCTTCAAAAGATAGAAAGAACAATATCCAGAAACAAGCTTTGCATTGGAGGGTTAATGTCACAAATATACTTTGCAACATTCAAGTATAGTTTATCCATGCTATATGTTGCATTGGCACAATTAGAATTACTCGGACATGCCAAGATAAAACTGGCAGTGATAACCCCCAGACATAGATCTTAGTAGAACGTCACATTTATAATTTGCAATGTTCAAAAATAAATAAGTTATCTTATACGTTAAAATTATTATCCCTATGGACAGGCCAAGATAAACTGGCAGTGACAGTTCCCAGACACAGATCTTGGTAGACCCATTGACCTATGATAGGTTAGCTGAAAGACCTCCTCACTTGTAAAAGCTTCAAGTGGAAACCGAACCTAAGAATTGAATTCTTGGACATGGCAACTTTAACTGTCTGACCACAAGTGCAAGTTTTGTGTAAAGTTTAAACAGAGTGTTAGATAAGGAAGACTCTGTAATTTAGGGAAGTAGTTATATAAGCCTAAGCCGAGTCTTCTATTGTGGGTTCTCAATTGGTTGTTATACTTGAGAAAACTCTAATGAGTACCAGTTTTAGTGTTGAAACTTTAACATTCATTACAGCTCAAGTTGGTCATGTGAGATATGGAATTTCAACATTCTATTAACATGGTACTCTGTTTAAAATTTCTACAGCTCAAGTAGACCATGTGAGATCAATCGGATGCGAAACTTTAACATCCCATTAACCTGGTGCTCTTTAAAAGACTTAAGTTTCAACAGTTCAAGAAGATCAAGTGAGATGTGAAATTTTAACATTTATTAACCTGGTGCTTTATTTAAAATGAAGCTTTAGGCCATGTGAGATAAAAAAAAAACTGTCACATTCTATTAATCCGGTGCTCTGTTAAAAGTTTCAACAGCTCAAGTAGATCATGTGAGATGTGAAACTTTAAAATCATTAACCTGGTGCTCTGTTTAAAGTGAAACCTTAACATTCATTAACCTGGTGCTCTGTTTAAAGTTTCAACAGCTCAGGTAGATCATGTGAGATGTGAAACTTTAAAATTATTAACCTGGTGCTCTGTTTAAAGTGAAACCTTAACATTCATTAACCTAGTGCTCTGTTTAAAGTTTCAACAGCTCAGGTAGATCATGTGAGATGTGAAACTTTAAAATTATTAACCTGGTGCTCTGTTTAAAGTGAAACCTTAACATTCATTAACCTAGTGCTCTGTTTAAAGTTTCAACAGCTCAGGTAGATCATGTGAGATGTGAAACTTTAAAATTATTAACCTGGTGCTCTATTTAAAGTGAAACCTTAACATTCATTAACCTGGTGCTCTGTTTAAAGTGAAACCTTAACATTTATTAACCTGGAGCTCTGTTGAAAGTTTCAACAGCTCAAGTAGGTCATGTGACTTGCAGATGTGATTTGCTATTGATTCTTTCCTTTTAAGTCAATTTTTAATGTTTACAGAAATTCCTTTTTACCCTCTGATCAAACAAGGAGCCCTTAACCAGTGATACGTCCACATCTGAAAGAAAAAAATATATTGAAAAACATACTTGTATTTTATTTAACAGATTTTTTAGTTATACATAAGATATAGAATAATTCTAATACATATTCTACATTATGTTTAAATATGTTTGTTTAATCATTAGTTTAAGCATGTTATTACAACTTGATATCTTGCAACCTTTATCTATGAATCAAGTGTTTTATAAAAAGATGACATTTCTAGACAAACAGTAGATGTTTGTGTTTTTTCCAGTGTAAGATGGATTTTGGTAAACTGAGTAGTTTCCGAAGTTTGGTTTCAAAACAGCACACCACACAACCTTCACATTAATAATGTTAAACAGTAATAAAATTAAAAACTATTAAAAAGCATGTTTTGGCTTAGCTGATTTGTTGACTAATTGTGATGGGTTACGTAGCATTGTGACTGTTATCTTGGGGGACCTATTCATAGATGGTGGAACATGATGTTATCACTTGTATATCACTCACCCAACGGATCTTTGTGTGGCTGTTGGACAGTCTCCTTATACTTCCAATTGTCCAGGACCTGCCTCACCTGCCGTAGGTAGCAAGAATCAGTTACAACTAAACTGACCGTCGACAACTTTCTGTACTTAGGTTGCTGCACTAGATACTTGTCAATGGCTTTCATGATAAAGTCTAGCACTTGTAAAGGAGGGATTCGACAGCCCAACTCAAGGGGAATGGCTAAGGATGAAACATAAACTTCTCTGTTTGCATTATCAAGAATGTGGTACAGCCGTTCCACAATGTTCTCTTTATTGTGTGGAGAGTTTGTCAACCAATCTGTCACACATAGCAGGCATATTCTCCTGTATGAGGTTCTAGGTACTTGATGAGAAAAGAACTGAATTCCCCAGGTTTTGTTCTTTGAAAATCGAATGTTTTTCCGGAAATCTTCTCCACCTATACAACAGAAATTAAATCCAATTCAATCTGTTCCAAGGGATAACTATTTTTGTTTAAATAGCCTAAACAGAGGTCAATGTTGGTAATTTTACCAATAATTATTTCCAACAAGTTGAATTATAAATATGAAATAGTTTTTTATGCTACACAATAAATTATCTTCGGCCTGAAAAGGTCTTTAAGTTGCAGAATTTATTGAAACAGTGTTTGACTTATATATTTATTGCAGACTTTGTACTAAAAAGGAATGTAAAAAACTTTGCAGTATAGGAAATGTGTTTTAAAATTGTAGATAACAGTTTTTAATTATAAATGGCATTCTTTTTACTTAAGGAAATATTATTTCTTCATTTTATGCATAAATAAATGATAGGTTTAACTCATGCGGCAAACATTTACATACCATAGTGAAATAGCTGATGTGCTGTGGGCCCACTTGGGACCCACTGGCCAGTCTCTTGTTCCACAGGATACACAATGGCATCAGACAATTGACCAATCACAGAACCATGATATACATTGACTGATATTCCTTTGGCAAGATATTTTGAAATTACTTCGCTTGGTTTTACCTTTTCATACCAAACTTTAGTTTGAGCTTGGTTTAATATTTCCTGAATCGAATCAGATTGGATACATCTGTACTTAGAAGAACAGTCATGGTAAAATCCCTTGGTGTGTACTGATGTAGCTAATGCTTCAAGCCTATGCTTCACTTGTTCCGCTCCAAAATACCTGCTTGTGATTGTGATAACACCGTTGTCGTGATGAAGCTTTACACCAGACTCCTCTATAGCCAAAATCTTACTTGCCATCTCAGAAAACAAGATATCAGCAATATTTGCATCAATATAAAATGATGGATGCTCGTCAAAATAATTTTCAACACAGCCTGCTTTAAAGTCAGTTTCTTGATTTGTTCCATAGTTTCTGTCAGGTTGGTTGACTCCCATGACAACCTTAGCTTTGCCTTCCCCATGGGGTTCATGTCTGCCATCTTTTATGTTTCTTTTGTCTTCACTGCCTTTCTGGTGAAATTGGTCAGTCCAATTGCTGCCAGCCTCCACCCTTGACCTGCCATCTTTTATGTTTCTTTTGTCATCACTGCCTTTCTGGTGAAATTGGTCAGGCCCTCTGGTGCCAGTCTCCACCTGTGACCTGTCATCTTTTATGTTTCTTTTGTCATCACTGCCTTTCTGGGAAAATTGGTCAGGTCCAGTGCTGCAAGTCTCCTCCAGTGACATGCTGCATCCAAAATAAAGTATTTGGTCAACATCATGTTCAATATCACTTGTAAACACCAATACAGTCTCATCACCATTTGGCAGAGTGATATAATTATCGGAAAACTGCAAAAACTTTGTTTTCACACGTGTATATGCATCTTCATGAATACTTCGTATGAGCACAGATTTTTCTACCAAGTCCTTAGCATCCTGTAATTTTTTTTCATCGAGAGAAGTTAGCAAAAGACGTTGTCCATTAAATTCACAAAAGCATGGGATAGTTTCTAATTGTTTTCCAACATACTTCTGAGTCTCTGCTTGATGCAAAAGCTGGACTTTGAACTTATTTGGTGTATATTCCACTTGTTTCAGATAAGCTATTTGCTTATCATCACTGCAAAACCTTCTAAAGAAAATCTCTTCTTTTGTCTCTGAAAGAAAAAGAAAAATTAGTCAACAAAACGTTAAATACTGAAGGATCAGATGTTGGTCAATATTAACTTGTTGGTTTTAATTTTCCACAAACAAAATTTCAGCTACATAGAAGCACTCTATTAAATAAAGCTGCCTTTACTGTAAAAAAATTTAAACAATGGATATTATTCAAAAACTAGGACACAGAATCCTGGCACCAGGTCCATCAATCACTAAACAACTGTTTAGAAGTTATATAAAAATACATCATAAGGAGGGGCCCTGTGCTGTGTTGTTAATATCAAATTTAGTTTTAAACAGCACTTTACAAAAAATATGTTTAATTTTAAGGTTACATGGAGATCCTTTATGACGATAGCATTTGTTGAACACCTATATTAAAATGAATTCAGTCAAATTATCATCCAATTGATTAGAGTCGATGACTTGCAACTTCTCAATACCTCGCAGTGTGGGTTCGAGCTCCAGCCAGGGTGAGGACTTTCATGTGGAGATGTCTTCCATCTGCAATGCAATGTGCCGGTGATTCTACTTAGACAAATGTTTAAAGTCTTCCTTGACCATTAATTAACTAAATATCGCCAATATGACCCTGAGTTGGTGCAATGTAACCAATCAATGCGCAGAGGGCCAGGTAGTATTCAGAACTTGCAATATTGTATAATAGAATAATAATTAAATAACCGAATGAGTCAATACATGTTCCTTGTACTTTAAAGTATGCAATTGTAAGTTATAAGCATTAAGCAACAAACAAGTGCAACACTTAACAAGGCTAATGTTTTTGATAGTTTTACATGTGTTTCTATGAGGTTTTCAATGTGTTAATAGGAGCTTTACTCTCGAATGTGTTACAATAAATTATGAAATGATAAAAAAATATGACCATACATAAATGCTATTGTTCCAAATCACCTTTTATTATAAGCCTAAATAACAACAATGTAGTAAAAAGATGATGAATAGAGTTGGAATATAGTTATGTGCTAGTATGAGTTATTAATTAATAATGCAACCATATGTCGGCACCAGATTACATCTGGACCCAAGTCCTTTATTGCCCCAACCTGTGAAGCACAACTGCAGGTGTGTATGCTTATTGGATAGTGAGAGGGATATCAGGTACTAATCAGGATAGTGTAAGATGAAAGAAATTAAAATACAAATGCATGTCTATTTAAGTTCCATGTTGGAGCTTTCTGAATTCAATATTTTCCATGAAACTAAGTCCATTAAAGGTGGTATCTAAAAGTTTGGACTAAATATTTTTTTCTAAAATTTCCAAATAAGTCATTTTTAGGAGAGATCACTCTCGTGCTTATTTATAGATTTGGAACGAATTAGCGTGATATTTTTTGCAATTAGTACAGTCCAACAATATAGGTAGTGTTCAAAGTTGTCATTATTTACACCAAAGTTTGAGTTAATGCAGAAAAATATTCCAAAGCATTGGTAAGAGATATTGTTACATGCATTTAATATTGGCAAACTGTCGAATACCACTTTTAAGACAGAATATGCGAAAACATTAATAAAAAATGATAGCATTGTATATTGTCAAAATCTGAGGCATATACTTTATTGAAAAACACAATGTTCAACATTGTTCTACCGGTATTTAAAAATAAATCTACAAAAGACTTGTGCTTCAATATTCACAACATATATTACATTTTGTAGAAATGTTTGTATTTCAATTGGTTCAAAAATATTTACTTAAATATCAAAAACATCTATGCTTTGCTTTGTAAAACATCATAAAATTATCACAATAATTTTCAAAATCTTTTGTTTTAAGTGCAAGTGACTGACAGCATGCAGACAATTTCGAAAATGGTCAAGTATGTATTTTTTCTAGTGGAAAGACTTAAGAAGGTAGATGTCAAGCAGGGCAGCGGGAATGTTTAACCACATCTTAGAAACATGAATTTTTGCAACAGACAAGTTAAATCAAGCCTATGCAGTGAGAAAAAATTCATCAGCAGACCTCATAATCAGACCTGTACTTACCATGTGTCATTGTAGATGGATGTGCAGTGCCACCTGATGATTGATCAGACCTGTACCTACCATGTGCCATTGTAGATTGATGTGTAGTGCCACCTGATGATTGATCAGACCTGTACCTACCATGTGCAAATTGTAGATTGATGTGCAGCCACCTGATGATTGATCAGACCTGTACCTACCATGGGTCATTGTAGATTGATGTGCAGTGCCACCTGATGATTGATCAGACCTGTACCTACCATGTGCGATTGTAGATGGATGTGCAGTGCCACCTGATGATTGATTAGACCTGTACCTACCATGTGCCATTGTAGATGGATGTGCAGTGCCACCTGATGATTGATCAGACTGGTACCTACCATGTGTCATTGTAGAAGGATGTGCAGTGCCACCTGATGATTGATTAGACCTGTACCTACCATGTGCCATTGTAGATGGATGTGCAGTGCCACCTGATGATTGATCAGACTGGTACCTACCATGTGTCATTGTAGATGGATGTGCAGTGCCACCTGATAATAGATCAGACCTGTACCTACCATGTGCCATTGTAGATGGATGTGCAGTGCCACCTGATAATAGATCAGACCTGTACCTACCATGTGCCATTGTAGATGGATGTGCAGTGCCACCTGATGATTGATCAGACTGGTACCTACCATGTGTCATTGTAGATGGATGTGCAGTGCCACCTGATAATAGATCAGACCTGTACCTACCATGTGCCATTGTAGATGGATGTGCAGTGCCACCTGATGATTGATCAGACCTGTACCTACCATGTGCCATTGTAGATGGATGTGCAGTGCCACCTGATGATTGATCAGACCTTACCTACCATGTGTCATTGTAGATAGATGTGCAGTGGCACCTAATGATTGATCAGACCTGTACCTACCATGTGTCATTGTAGATGGATGTGCAGTGCCACCTGATAATAGATCAGACCTGTACCTACCATGTGCCATTGTAGATGGATGTGCAGTGCCACCTGATGATTGATCAGACCTGTACCTACCATGTGCCATTGTAGATGGATGTGCAGTGCCACCTGATGATTGATCAGACCTTACCTACCATGTGTCATTGTAGATAGATGTGCATTGGCACCTAATGATTGATCAGACCTGTACCTACCATGTGTCATTGTAGATAGATGTGCAGTGGCACCTAATGATTGATCAGACCTGTACCTACCATGGGTCATTGTAGATGGATGTGCAGTGCCACCTGATGATTGATCAGACCTGTACCTACCATGTGCCATTGTAGATGGATGTGCAGTGCCAGCTGATGATTGATCAGACTGGTACCTACCATGTGTCATTGTAGATGGATGTGCAGTGCCACCTGATGATAGATCAGACCTGTACCTACCATGGGTCATTGTAGATGGATGTGCAGTGCCACCTGATGATAGATCAGACCTGTACCTACCATGTGTCATTGTAGATGGAAGTGCAGTGCCACCTGATGATTGATCAGACCTGTACTTACCATGTGCCATTGTAGATGGATGTGCAGTGCCACCTGATGATTGATCAGACTGGTACCTACCATGTGTCATTGTAGATGGATGTGCAGTGCTACCTGATGATAGATCAAACCTGTACTTGCCATGTGCCATTGTAGATGGATGTGCAGTGCCACCTGATGATTGATCAGACCTGTACCTACCATGTGTCACTGTAGATGGATGTGCAGTGCCACCTGATGATTGATCAGACTGGTACCTACCATGTGCCATTGTAGAAGGATGTGCAGTGCCACCTGATGATAGATCAAACTTGTACTTACCATGTGCCATTGTAGAAGGATGTGCAGTGCCACCTGATGATAGATCAAACTTGTACTTACCATGTGCCATTGTAGATGGATGTGCAGTGTCACCTGATGATTGAGATGCCATTTTAATGGCTTGTAGTAGATCATGCAGATTCAACTGCCCCACTCTGTATCAGTGGACCATCTCCAAGTCAAACTGGGGAAGCAAAAAAAAAAAGAATTTCAAGGTATATAACTTTAAGAGTTTCTAAGATGCAAGCAATAAATTGATTAATCCCTTTTAACTATAATAACGACTGCCATGTATTGCCATTTAACTACTTTTACATCAGCATGATAACAAATCATTCCCAATTAGATCGACCTGAAATGGTCGCTATGCTAATGAAAACAGAATAATTTTTTAATTATATCTATTCTTTTAGGTATGAGAAAAGAATAAATGCTATATGTGACCCAATTTTCTCAATTAAACATTTGTACTACAAGATCATTTTTGCAACTACACAGCATTTAACTATAGAAAATGGTCCATTCTGAAAGGTATAGTCACAGACAATATATTATTTTATTAATGATTCACAGCTGTTGGCTGTATTATGTAGTAATATAACTGGCAAACAAGCATTCTTCGAAACTTCTTTGTTTAATTAAACGCCTATTTTTATGTACACATATTCAATGGCGTTGTACATAACATTAATATAAGAACATGAAAAAATTGCACATTTAAATAAAAGCATGCATAATCACTTAAGAATCATTAAAACTATTATAATAAAACAGTATTAGAATAAATGGAGATAAGAAAATATTAAGAATTACCATCACCGATCTAAAAAGAATGGGTAACAAAACTTAAAATATAGAACATTAACACGACAATGGCGATTTTTCTCAGAATACTCATAGACAATGGCATTAATAAATTTTAAAATAACTTAAAGAAGTCTCTAAAATAATAGGTCTTCAACTTTTTCTTAAAAATATCTAATGTCTCGGATTCCCTAATTGCAATTGGCAATGTGTTCCACAATTTCGGCCCCACAGTAATCCCCTATCCCCGAAACTTCTGCGTTTATTAAAAGGAACAGAGTAGCTCAGCGAGGAATGGTCAGATGATCTCAGATTTCGTGTCGGTATATGGTGTGACAGCAGCTCCATCAGGTAAACTGGTGCGTTGCCTCGAGAACAGTTGTACATGAATGTCATCATTTTAAATTCTATCCTCGCCTTTACGGGCAACCAATGAAGGTCTAAGAGCGCTTGTCTCGAACTGTCATACTTTTTACGCTTGAGAATCAGTTTTGCACACATGTTTTGAATCCGTTGCATTTTGTTGAGATCGTACTGAGACACACCATATAGCACAACATTACAGTAGTCCAAGTGGGAGATAACCAACGACAAACAGAGGATCTCAGTGGCTTCCCTTGTGAGGTATTTACGTATACTTTTTATTTTGAAGAAGTTCAACATAGAAGTTCTACATTTGCGTTTTATATGTTCTTTGAAGTTAAGTGACTTGTCAAGAAAAGCTCCAAGATAACGAATGCACTTTTGTTTTTCAATGTTGTCATTTGCAATGTTAATAGAAGTAGTAACGCATTTGTCAAGTTGTTGTCGACTACCGAACATAATGAATTCTGTTTTTGATGTGTTCATTTTCAGTTTATTTTCATTCATCCAATCGTTTATAATCAAAGCGCACTGTTCAAGCTCTTGCATAGCGTTCCTTTCCGCCACAGGATTTGGACGAAATCGCGTGTTTGCCGTATGTTCGTCAGCGAATCCATACACTGTTACTGATGGTGGAATGACGTCGAAAAGGGTCCCAGCGTACGTCAGATACAACCACGGCCCTAGACAACTTCCTTGAGGCACAGAACATTGTAGCTGGCGAAGCGTTGACGTCGATGAGCCTATCTTGACATAGCAGCTGCGTGGACGTAAGTACGAGTCGAGCCAATCCAACGCCGTGCCACAGACGCCGTACTGCTTCTCAAGGACGTCAAGCAAGATACTGTGATCCACTGTATCAAATGCAGCAGATAGATCAATGGCAATGAGCGCTGTCACTTCCTGCTTTTCCATGCCGTCAAGGAGATCATTCACAAGACGTAACAATGCTGATTCACATGAGTGATGCCGTCTATAAGCCGACTGGTTCTTTGGCATGAGATTACTCTCCTCAACGTGTATATTGAGTCTATTACATATTCTTGTGGTATGTAAGTTAGGGTTCAGTGACAGTTGGTATCATGGCCTGCTAGAGCAACAACTTTGTACAATGCAAAAGTGTTATACAGTAGTGCTGCAAGGCTGAGATTCTTAGTAAAACTAAACCCAAGTAGCAGTATGAACCTGTAGTCGACTAATTCTGTGGCAAAATGACATATGTTTGATGTTTAATTGGTATAATCTTAATATAGATTTTTATGTCTAAACATTCCATGCCAGTGAAAAATTGGATTTACGGTCACTTCGGTAAATGACCATTTTGGTAAATTGATCTAATATAGGGATTAGTCCAGTCGTTTCGGTAAATAGGTAAACATATATTATAATGCCTGATTGAGAGGGAGAATTGGGTATGTTCACGTGTGAAATGATTTATCGAGACAGATAATTAAAGATTAATTAATTAGCTTTCGACTATAAACATAATCTTCGAATAGGGGAACAGGATGCAAATTTTCAGAGTAATGTCCATCTTGTACCTGTGTTGTCAGCAGCATGTGCCCCATTGTATTATATGTTCTTTTTATGCGTTTTTCTTTTTTGTATTGAATATATATGTTCAGTGTTCTCCAGAAGCACCGGCGGCCGGCGGTATCGCCTGATACTTAAGAAATGAGCGCCAGCTACTTTCTCAAAACAAAAATAAATAATTTTCACCGAAAAAAAACAAAACGGTTTCGCATAAACAGAAACCGAAAATACATCGACAAAAGTATGACAAAAACACTTCCCGGATGTTATTATTTTACTGCGCATCCGTTTGCGCAGGTCGGATGCAGACAGAACGTATGGTTTCCAAATGATTCCGAAATTCATAAACTGAGCATTCGTCTTTCTTCGCCATTTTTCGCCAAACTGGCAATAACAAAGTCGTGTGTATTCGTGAAAAATGCATATACAGTACGTTGCGTCAACACACGGTCAAAATGACCTGTGTGAATGCACTCGGTGTATTGTGGGTAAAATAGTTCTTCAACATGTTGTGAATACGGAAGTGATTGCTAAAATGAACAAAACAAGTACGAAGAGGTATACAACATATTATTTTGGCATTTTTTATACATTCTAATAGTTAAAATATGCTTCATGTTAACATTTTGAACTAAATTTTGTAAACGGTCCAGACTTTAACGTAGTGACGTCACACGCAATGTATAGAATGGACATATTACTGTTTAACGAAAGCGAAAGTAGCAAAACTTGCTCATCGTATTTTTTTTTCCATTTATCTATAAATATCAAGACTTTAAAAGTTTCTGGACATAGAACAAGGCCTTAGAATATGGTTGTTTAGTCATCTATCTTAATTCAATGAATATTATAATCGAACATATTTCCTACGCGGAATTATTTTTTACGTAGGCACAAATCTCAAATTTTGGGTGAGTTACGAGTCGTAACTTTAACGTAGTGACGTCACACGCTATGTATAGAATGTATGCAGTAAGCTATAAATAGATGTTTCGTCTGCATTCTTAGCAAAATATACGTATATAAGCCTCTGAAATGCCACCAAAAAAGAAAATAAAAAATGAAAATCAAACATACCAAAGAAAAATGTCAGATTTTTGGACGAAAGGTAATTTGTACACTTCGATATTGAATGAATGCATGCAGGTGATTTTCAGTTTTGCTTCAATGTATAATTATATTATATAAAAATAGCCATCATATCTATGCCGGCCATACCCCACCCAGCCAGCAATACTGAAAATTTGAAATCGATCTTTTCCTGAAAATAAGTAACTAAACTCTGTCCTCACTTTTAAGAAAACAAATTAATTTGATGATTTTTTAAAGTAAAGAATGATACTGTATAATTGAAGAAACGTATATACTTGGAGCAGGGATGTAGACCCTATTGTAGACCCCCAAATATATCACTTTTATTTCAAAAGTTACTTAAAAACTTGCAGTATTTTACAATCAAATCAGGGTTATAAAACCTATTTAATCTCCAGCCATCATCTTACTTTGCAGTATGATGTTTCAGAGTTATAGTTACATGAGTTGACCAGGCTGTAACTGCGAACTTTGGTTTCTGATTTTATTTGTAATCACTTATACATTCTGCAATATGGTCATTTGAAGTGCTCAAATTCCAATTTGAATTTACAAAACTAAAACTTGTAATTAAAACTTGTCATTAAATTTCCAGGGTCGGATTCTGAATGGAGTTGAGTTTGATGACTCTGATTTTTAAACTGTCATTTAATAAAAGTGAAAAAAAATTAACAATGGTTTTGGTTTTGTATAAAAATGAAGCCTTTAAAAGGCAGCAAAATAGCTTTAAAATGCACGAAAATGCACCATTCTGCACCGTTAAAAAAAAATTAAAAAATCGGGGGAGACTGCTTCCCGGCGCACCACTAGCAGGAGGGGAAACCCCTCCCGCCCCCCCCCCCCCCCCCCCCGCGAATCTCGCCGCTTCGCAGCTTGACATATGATAATGCAGCCTGCTACTTTAAAAGAATAACCTGCTACTTTTTATTTTATGGAGAACACTGTATGTTTATGCAATGATGATGTTGTTATCACTTTTCGCAGGGTATATATAGAACATATAAATGTGAACACTTTTTATTTTCCTTCATAACAGTGGTATAAATAAATACCAAAATGCACTAAGGTTAAAATATTAAAAATATAAACAGCTAACTACGTTGACGAATAAATATAGTTCAACAAATGTGGGAAAATAGAACAATATTACATAAATATACACAACCATATTTTAAGAATTACAGTTACGATTGATCATACATAAATAAATAATTAAATTATCTGTCTCAGGCTGAGGTGTGAAAATCTTTTCACACGTAGACATACCCAATTGTCTGGCTCAATCAGGTATTATATATTATGTTTACCTATTTACCGAAATGACCAGACTAATCCCTATATGAAATCAATTTCCCGAAATGGTCATTTACCGAAGTAACCTGTATCGAACAATTGAATCTACACTACATCATCAGGACTGCCTTTGTAGAAAATCACAAGACCTGATGCTATGGCAAATGTGAAACTGCCTTAAAATATAATGCATTAAAATATATAACCATTCTCACAACATTTTCACTACAACACTAAGTTAGCATTGTTCCTTTGCAAAAGCATTTAGAAAACAAATAGAAGAATACTAACAACCACCATTTACAACCAAATTGTGTACGTGGCAGATAGAGAGAAATAATCTTTATCGTGAAGGCCTTCTACAATTTAACACGTCCCAGGTTGGAGGGCGTTGGGGGTTTCCAATATTACTTTTAAATGGGTACAACTTTCAACATAAAAACGTCAAAATATAAGTATAAACGAAATGTCATGTAGTCAGATCTTTGACCTGACAATGTACCAGTAGATTCATTTCAATAAAAGGTTGCCTTAATGATGATCTTCGTTCCATCAAACACTTTATTTCTTACCTTGAAAACGAAAGTAGTTGAAATAGCCTTCTTTGACGGAAATACCAAAATAAGCGTTCGGTGAATCCGTGTAACATACAGTGCCATGAAACTCACACAATATACAGAAATATTTTGTGCTTTATTGATTGGACATTAAGACATCTTGTTCCAAAAACTCTTCGTCATGAAATATATATTCAACATAGCCGTCAAAAGGGTACACTGTTAAAAACAGGTCTACATCATTGAAACGTTACTGACGGCAGTAGAGTAGCTGACCTGTGACTATCACTGCTTTGATTTGATTACTAGACGACTCACCGCCCTTACCAACTCACCGCCATTCAAGGTTGGTCGACTCATCGACTATTTTTTTAACTCACCGCCAACGGGTGCTGGTTAAAACGGCATCAGGTCAAAACGGCCTCAAGTTAAAACGGCCTCATTTTATTCATAAACACTTTTAAGTCTGTAAGTTTTATTTTGCCACTGCTTTTTATATGCTTAAATGTAAACGCATGTTTTTGTGTTTTCATTCATATGAATTATCTTATGTCGCATTGACAAGTCATATGTATGCATCTGAATCTGAATAAAGGTACGTCGATAGAAACCACTACAGATATGAAAATAAAGCTTTCTTATCTTATCTGACCTTATCCCTTTTCCAATACTTAAATCAAAATATTTCAGTCAATACTACATTTATTTGTTCTAAATAATCACATACACGTACATGCATACATGTGTTCATCTTCATAGTCATGAAACAATGTTGAATACCTTTAATTGGACCTTTGCACACTTTACCTGCGTGTCAAACAAATCACAAACAGTGTATCCAATTAACAACGTCAAACCAACCTATTAGGGAAGCCTATCGTCCTTGGTAATCCATTCACAGCTTGACAGGTGATATTGGCCGACAGGTTCAAGATTTAACTATGCTTCTATTATAAATGCGAATTGTTACCAATATAATTAGTTCATTAAAAGTTGATTACAATCGGATTAAAGCAACTACCGCCCTGTGAAAATACACCAAGACTAATTAAATACTAACATGATGATACTAATCTTTTGATAATTATATGTAAGCGATTGTATTGTTTTCATTGTTATAACTATAATTAGTTAATGAAAAGTTGATTACAATCGGAACAAAGCAACTACCGCCATGTGAAAGTACATAAATACAAATCAAGACTAATTAAATACTAACATGATGATTGTTTTTAAATTGAGCTGGGACGCTGCTATTGTTTTATCTTTTGTAATGCATCTTTTGTAATGTATCCATGTTTACTGGGCGATGGCCAAAGTGTGGCTTATGTCAATAAACTGTTTGAATTTTTAATTTGAAAAATTGTTAATTGGGTTAACTAGGTAGCATAAAATGGCTGGAAAATTTAACCTTGTATCATTTGCTTATCTTACACAATACATGCAACATGCCTCGCTTCACTCCTTGCTCAGTTTGTGACATGCGAGTGACAACCAGTCACTTGGCCATAATATGTGACCAGTGTCTACAGACAGTTCAAATCGTGTTTCTTATTGCTAAAGGCAGACACACAATTTTCTAGCTATCCGGCAATAAATATCCTGAGCCCTAGTAAGTCCATGTATTTTATACATGAGTTATGATTTTTAAATCTGAAAAAAATTAATGATAAAATCTACAGACAGTTCAAAACTATCACACCTATCGATCATAGACCCACGTCAGCGTTTTCCCTTTATGTTCTTTATTGTCAGCGTTTTATTACGGTTTTCATAATGTCAGTGTAGCGCGTAAGCGTTTTAGACCCATCCAATAAGTGCTACGTAACTATTAGCTACCACATGTACCGTCCCATGATACATGAGTTATAATTTTTAAATCGGAAGAAAATAATGATAAAATTTACAGACAGTTCAAAACTATCAATTCATCACAGTAAAAGTATACAGGCGATGAGTCGACCAGCGATTTTTTTTAAATCGGCGATGAGTCGACCAACCTTGAATGGCGGTGAGTTGGTAAGGGCGGTGAGTCGTCCTGTTACCTTTGATTTAACCTTGAGAAGAAACTATCCCATGCCACATCCGTTTTAATATCGACGCGACAGAGCCGTACGTCCAGAATATCATACACGTTGTGTAGGTATGTCGCCTCCATAAACACCAAAATCCAATGACAATGAATACTAGATTTTCCGTTTTATTAGATGCTATTTGCAGAGCATAACCGACGTAATGCCAGGTCAAGAATCGCTGTCACCGCATGCCTGTCCGCTGCCCTGGAAACTTCTCATTCTTCGAGTGCGAAAATACGAGACATTTTAAAATCATGCTAATTTCTGAAGAAATATCAATGAAAGTGGTGGCGCTAAATAATATAGGCTAACTGCGTTTCACATTTCATCACCTGGAATGCTCGACAACTCTTCCAAGTCAAATTGAGCCAGGTAAAATCGATTGCACTATTAAATCAAAGCACTCTTTGGGCGGTGTAAGTTTAACCATGTAAGCGAATAGATAAATAAAAATTATTCCATTGTAAATCAAATGTACAACACATTGGAAAACATGTAAGCTGAAAAGAAACACCTCTTAAAACAATAAAAACAATGCTTTGAGACAACAGTCACTAACAAATTAACTCCCACTTCTTAATTTATTTCATCACCACTACTCTCTTGTAACCAGAGTCTAAACCGGCCGCAATAGGTCAAGTGGTAGAGTGTCCGTTTGCAGATCTGGAGGTCGCGGGTTCAAGCCCCGGCTGGGTCAAACCAAAGCCTTTAAAGTTAGCAGTAGTGGCTTCTCTCCGAACACTTGGGGCTAAGGGGACAGCATTATGCCTGACTCAACGTTGTCAGTATAATGGACCGGCCGGGTTCAGTCCCTGGGCACCTCATAAGTGGCCCTGTGTTTTAATGATAGAAATGTCGGAAAAGTGCCGCCAAATCCCATCCCATCCCAGAGTCTAAAATATCCAAATGTGCCATTCTTTTCCAGAACAGAAATAAAAGGCATTAAGACTAAAGGCATTGGGTAAAGCATGGTCAGTGAAACATTCCTTCTAATAGTTTGCTCCCCATTTTGACCCTTTCCTCTAGTCACTGAATGATATTCCTGCACGGTATTATTCATTCATTAGTCAGCATTTCATGTATACCTGCATTATACAATATGATTACTTGAACTTCTACTTTAAACAGATAACAATATTAATGTTAACATTTGAAGCATGCTTGGACACAAATCACTCAGTCTGCTTCAGCATACAAGTTTGTTTCCATACTTGCGCAACTTCTTCCCAGGCGTGCAACTATCAATGAGTAGTAGTCAAGGTAATGCAGGGCCAATCCTTTCAAAATTCTCATTGCTCAGGATGATGTCTTATGTGACACCGCCCAAAATACATCCCAAGGAAATGTAGTTTAGTGAACATAGGCCTACTGTGGACGAGTAATGACATTTTATATCAGTTGTTTCCACCTTGATTGGAACGGTTAATTCTAGTCTAAACAATATTTTAAATCTAAATGTATATAATTAAGTCATTGTTTCTCTATTATTTTATATTATTGTATTTGAATAGAATTTTTTTTAATAGAAATCCATTGTTAATTTAAAGAAAATGAAATTTTGCAAATGATCTTTATGTTGTCCATGCTCCAACTAAGTTTGCAATCAGTATTGTTATGCTTAACTAGGTTTGTTTATAGATATTTTAGCTCAAATGGCAATACTAAGATGGAACTGCATATAGTGTGGTTGTCATTTTATTGAACATGGTAACCATCAGGGATCATCCTAGGGAGAAATTTTAGGGAGAAGTGACTTCTCCCTTCACGGGAATTAGGGAGAAGTGGAAGAATTTTATGGAGAAGAGTACTGCGTTTTACATTAACTTACCATACCATGTGTATTTTAAGTTGTTTATATATCTTTATTAGTTTAATTAAAGGTGTATGTGTCGTTTTGTTGCATTTGTTGTCTGTACTTATCCAAGGAAACAACAATATGCCATTTAATATGTACATCTTTCTTCATGCTAAACTCATCTTTAGTATAATCTAATTCTGTTGATTTGTAGCCAGCTAGTTGCTTTGCCATTCCAAAATTCATTCCCCTTTTACATGTTTTTACATATCTATGAACTGACTTCACTACAACAACAAAACAACATCTGAACAGTTTGAGAACTTTAATGATATAACATTTTTACCCCATCCAACAAAAAAAATGCACTTATTCACTTGATAATTTACTTACATGCTGCATGACGATCATGATTTGTTGTTTTGGCTGGTGTATATAATTATTATTGTATAGACAATTATATCATAGACGACCACATTTTGTATAAATAAGTCTTGATGGGAATTATTGATATTTCTAAGAGTTTGCTTGGGACAAGTAAATAAACAAAATATTGCTAAATAGTGTTTTTTTCTGCATCTCAGTTATGACAATCAAATTAAAAAAATAAAACATATCAATTAACATTGTTAAATTGTCACCGTTAAAATAATATTGCTTCTCAAAACTGACGTCACTTCAAAACCTATTATAAATGTAAGAGTCGACGATCTTGGCCACTCAATAACGCATATTTCCCAACTAAATATATCTAAAGGCACCATCAAGCAAGACAACAAGAACCTGGTTTATAGTACAAAATGTACTGTGTCAAATTGTAGTCTGTGCCCCAAACTAATTTTGAAATACCAAAACGTCAAACAAGCTTTTTTAAGCCATAAGTTCAACCATTCAAGTAACAAGTACATCTTTCGTAGATACAATTAATCGATTTGCCGTATTAGTGTGCATGGTTCTAAATCGCTGTCAAATTAAATAATACTCGGACGCACAGCTTCGCTCCTTTGCGGTAATCACGCCTTTTGGTGGCATAATCAAGTAATTATACAATGCCTTCAGTCGTCCTTAATAGCTTCCGATGCATTAGGGTGCTACAAACATGTTTTATGAGTAAACAGATGCAGATCAATAAAGATTTATTACTTTTCTACACCTCTGTCAAAACACCATATTGAAATTAGCCGCGCACACGAGCAAACGTGTCATCGGCAGAATTAGAGCACCTGCTTCCTATTAATTATGCAGGCTCCGCCTACTGTATTGTTTTTCTCCTAGCAGAAGGTAATCGGTGCGCGCGCGTGTGTGTGTTTGTGTGTGCATGTATGAATCTGTTCTCAATAATATGCAAACTCCGCCCGTTGTCGTCTTTTCTCGCTTCTTATGAAGCTGTAGGCGATTTTGACCGACGCACGGGTAGAAATGATCCCCGCCGCTTTATTGATGTGCGTCAGTTAGGGGTATAATTCCGAATTATCGTGCGTCAAAACCCGGGAGCTCGGGTCAACCGAACACCCTGCTGTGTACAATCAAAATTGAAGGCGATTTCGCTTTTATGTATGAAATAGGCGAAGTGAGCGACTGCAGGGCGACGATTTCGCCCGAATCGCCCGGTAGGATGATCCCTGAACCATTCTGACATGTATAATTGTATAATTCGCTGATGATTTCACAACACTCACTGGTGAATACAAGATTACTACCAATCAGTTAATCATCTTTGCTAGTTTTGCGTGTTTATTCTTGGTACAAGCTCTGAGTGGTGGGCATTAGTGATGGTCAGTCTCAGTTCTTTCATGTTCATTTACATCAAGTTCTTGCAGCATTCTCCACGTTGATGCCAGTTGGGGCTGCAAAACCTCCACACAACTTCTGCTGGGAAGATCCATGCTCTTCAGCCTGGATCCTGGCATTACTTGACAAGCTGCAGGTACTTTGTCCTCTTTAATGGTTAAGTCAGAGTGCCTCTCTTTCTTTCCAAGAAACCATCAGATCAACTAGGATTATCTTCTATTAGTTAGCTTTACTGAGCACTATGTCAGGGTGCAGTGATGTATGAACCACTTCTGGGAATTTGAGCTTTTTTCCTCTAGTCTTTTCTAAGCTCCCAGTCTTAGGCCATTTGTAACTGGTTTGGCTGCTGTTTAGTGGACTGTCATACTGCTTCGCCTGCCCTGACAAAATTGACCTGCTTGGCTTGAGAGGTTATTGTCAGCCTTTTTCTCTCTCCTTTCGGGAAGTCTTATCTCGTAGATACCCAGTCGTGCCAACATTAATATCTTTCTTAGTCTAGAGCTGTGCTACAAGATGGTATAATATGATCTAGTGTGGACAGACTGCAGTAAAAAGCACATTTTGCTAAGTCTGCCATCTCATAAGTGGATGCTCTGCCAGGCTGGCCTGATTAGGAAATGAACTTGGAAAACAGGTCTTTCCAAATGTCTAACAAGGTCACTTGCTTGGCCCTGCTCTCATATCTTGTCCATCTTACTTAATTCCACATTTGTACGACCCTAACTTGTCTTGCCACTTCCTCTTCTGTATGGATTTCTGTCTGAACCAATGCTCTAGGCTGTGTGTTATTTGCTTTGTTGTTGCTGACCAATGCCTTCCAGTTCTGACCTTAAACCTTGCTCGATGTATGTTTTCATCTACAAAATCTCCTCCAGTCATGACAAGTCTTGTCATGTTCACAGTCCTTGTATTCCTCTACAGTCGAGGTCAGAGGCAGCTGCAGCATTCCTGTCTTACTGTACAGCCCAACACTTGCCATGGATGGTGGTAGACCGAACCAGCCTCTGAGGCTTCTGTTTATCACTGCTTCTAGGCATTCCACCACTGTTTATGGTTTTTTGTATAACATCAGGGCCAAAGTAAACATACGTGTAAACCATAGTGGAAGAACCAGGCTTTTGATTTTTTAGGCAGGCCTGTTGCATTGATTTTAATTGGGCCTTTTTTGACCTGTGTGACAAGTTGACCTTACAGACATCTCCCAGTATGCTTTCATACAATTTTTTCCTAGATGTTGATAGGATTGTCAACAAGTGATGGTGTTGCCTCTTTCTGTTCTTTCAGGCAAGTTCTCTGTTATAATTTTGCCCTTCTTTATGACCTTAATTTCTTAGGTTAAGGACATTCTGGCTCATGTTGTCATCTCTTCACACCTGTGATAATTCATCTGGCTGGCATATGGAACATATTGATGCAATGTTCATATATGATTTGTTTATGAAATATTGATAAAAGTACGATAGACAATGGTCACCAGGGTAACCCTATTGCATGTGCCAGAAATGCTCGAAAGAGCAAATGGGACCTTTCCATCTCACATCACTTCATTGGTGTCAGATGAGGTTATTCTGAGGGTCCTGCGAAATGTAAACATGTTAGAAACTATTGATTTTGTCCACTTAATACCTGGCTCTAAAAGTTTGAAGAGAGAAGTGTAGTGTCTGTCCGGGTAGCTCAGTTGCTAGAGCACCTTAATAACTGCCCCACATAATTGTATTTTTTTCAGCTCATTTAACTGCAGTGTTGCATTAGTTACTTTTTTTATTTACTTTTTGCAGAATTGACTAATGGCAAAATATTTTTGTTAAATTTATTGATTTATAAAGTATTCATCTTACCTAAAAAAAACATAACAAAATATCACCTTTATTTCTGCAAATTCATGAACATATTTATCTCGGATTCAGTAGCATGTACAACTTTTTAAGGTCTGACAAGAGCCAAGAAATGTCTGAGTCAAGGTTTTATGGCAAATTGATAGTTTTTTATTTTTTTGGTATTGGTCAGATGTTACACCAGCATAGTCCTAGTTGCTGTGGTTCTTTATACAATCTGCAAAATGAAGTCATGTACTGTAATTTGTTCTCAATTAAATAATAAATGTCTTGTGACTTAGTTAACAATGACGTATGACATTACCGGACCTGGTAGCGCAATCGCTAGAGCGTCCGTTCCAGGTGCGGGAGGCCACGGGTTTGATCCCGGACCGCAGTATGCCAAAGTCATTAAAAATTGTAGTGGTAAAGCTCCCTTCCTAACACTCAAGCAAATATATGGGTAGTTTCACTACTGGTTGGCCTGGTGTCAGGATAATGTGATTGGGTGTGGTATCATGCCAGGTGTTCACGGCATACTATACTCAATGAAGGCAGCACTATACCTGCTTCAAGTGGACACCGTCTCTAGTTAACTGAAATATTGTTGTTGGGATGATAAACCCAACAAACAAACATATGACATTAGTATTAGGCTGCTAGTGAATAACAGTATCCTGTAACATAAAAATGACGACATATCACACCTTCCATTATGTTTAAGGTCAAGTTAAATGGCTTGAGCCCATGCGAGTCAAAACAATAAAGTGATCAGGTGTCTGTGGGTACATATACCTTACCACAGTCATCTTGGAGTATCAACACTTACGATACATGTGCACTTTACATAAAACTGTTTTGTTAAATACATTTTTTTCAATTAACATCTCAAGACAGCATTTGTCTTTAGGCAGAGCTCTTGTGATAACAGAAAATTTGTTGGAAAGTATTACAATTCTATTCATACTCTTGCTTGTGACATTACAATTGACATTTATCCTTTCACTTTTCTGTATCTGTTTATGATTTTATGATTGTAACAATGTGACACCAAACTTGTGTTGACATTGATGTACTTAAAAGTATATGTCTTATAAGACTGTTAGAACCTCACACCGCTGCTCAACATTCAGTGGGCACAGCATCAATTGCACATAACAATGTTACTTAAATCTTCTTGCTTACAAAATAAAAAAGGCATCTTGCAGATATATTTCAATCAATTTTAAGTCAGCAGAATTAATGTTTATTACAATGAATTGTAAAACCTCTGTTTCAGGATGAAGTACTGTCGGCTAGAAGATGTTATTCAGTTTACATGGGACCAGGTGGTTGCTGCTTTCTGGCAGCGGTATCCTAACCCATACAGGTAACTTCAGATTTGCTTATATTAATAATGCTAACAGCCTATTTCAGTTACTTCTATCATCTAGCAACAATCTTAAAGTCAATGAAAAAAACAAGTTTGCCAGTTAACCTGCGGTACACCGGTGGTTCTACCCAGGCATAAGCCTGGGGTTTTCCTCCACCAATAATTAGCTGGATGTCATCAATATGTCCATAATTTTGTTGGTGTGATGTAACAAAAAAATGCATATAAAGTGCTGCAGTCTATTTTTAATTAATCAATCAACAGCTATACCAATAATATCTATTCTCTGCGACTCCACTTATCAGGAAGCACGATTCTTGTGTGCTTATGACCACATGAGGATTTGTGATAGTGTGTCTGATCAGACGTTAACATGATTTAAAGATATTGCTTCTTAAGAATTGTGTTGATAACACTTTACGAATCCTTTGATGACTAAGAAAATGCGCAAGTCCTGAATTTTGGTTGTTTTGTGGCTCCGAAAAATAATTGGTTAAAAAATGCATCAAGCTAATATATATAAACATACTTTGTGTCATTTTTCTAATGCAGTATTCTAAAAACATAGCTATCCACTGCATCACTTACAAAACTAAAACAATGTATTTTCAGCACCCATGTGATATCAGAGGATGTGATTGACCGACGTGTGGAGGGAAGTGTTCTGAAAACAAAACGGGTCCTTTTCAAAACCAATCGTGTGCCTCAGTGGGCTGAACGCTTTGTTGGGGGAAAGAAAACAATCTGCATACTCGAGGAGTCAATCATTGACCTTACCACCCAGACTATTGTTACATACACCAGAAACATTGGCTCACAAAAAATTATGGTATGTAGTAGGCAGCAATGCTTTATCTTCTTACATCTTTAGTGTAAATATTGGTACAGTGTTAAATTTTAATCAGTTTTTTATATTCAGGTTTACATTGTTAAATTGGATAAATATGTTTAGAAATATTATAAAGCAGTGCCCTATGGCTTAGTTGTTGTTATCGTCCCACCAACTTTTTTTTAGTTATCTGAAGACAGTGTCTGCTTGAAGCAGATATAGTGCTGCCTTCACTATGTATAGCATGCCGTGAACACCTAGCATTATACCACAACCAGTCACATTACCCTGACACCAGGCCAACCAGTAGTGGAACTACCCATATATTTGCTTGAACGTTAGCAAGGGAGCTTATTACCGTTTTTTACGACTTTGGTATGTAGCAGCCCGCTTAAAACATGGGACCTATCATTGCTGGTACTGACCCTCTACCAGTTGCCCTACCAGGTCAGGTGCCCTGTGGCTTAGTGGTAGAGCCGCCAAGCTGTAACTCCTCAGACTGCTTAGCCTCTCACTGCTGGGCGAAGTACTTAATGTGGAAAGTTCTTCCAGCAAGTGTGCCAGTGGTTTTACTTAGACATGTGACTGGGGTCTTCTGCCACTAAAAATAGCTGAACATCGCTATACATCATAAATGGTCACTGCGATGTATGTTGCAAAAGACAAATACAATAAAGCTTTATGAAGGGAAGCAATCCAGAACATATAACCATAAGCGAAATGCTCATAATTATTTAAATGTACATGTACCACTACAATTGATCTGATTATACATAAATGTAGTTGACACTGTTTAACCAGGTGTCCCAACAGGTCACTTGCTTTGGAATTTAGGAGCCCCTTCTTAAAAAAAGGAGTTTCAGATACTGGTGCGAGGCAAATGTGACTAGACTGCTTTAAAGTACTTTTATGAAAATTATTACATCTGTTTATAATAAATGTGTTAAAATTTACTCATTCATGTCAATTATGGAGTCCCTTCTCAATTTTTGGTGTCCTTGGGATTCTGGGACACAATGTCAGCCATTTCTATTATGTTATATTTAAGCATTGTTCTTTTCAGAGTGTTGCAGAGAAGTGTTTTTACAGCAAGAACCCCGACGGCCAAAACACAACCCTGCTGGTCCGTCAAGTCTGGTCAACATCTGGGGTGTTTGGATTCTCCAATGTCATAGCAACATTCGGCATCCAGCGCTTCAGAAAAAATGCACACAAAGCCATGTTAGGTTTTAACCATGTTTTACAAAGTATTTATTGCCCAGAACAACTCGCCACAGACAAAAACAAAAATAAAATGAAACAAAAAGTGTCAGACATTGCTAAGCAAAGTGCTGAGAAGGCAAAAGCCAAAATACCCAGACTGATCCAAACTTCTTGCTCAACAGAGAGGTAGAGCTTAAGTTGTGAGCCCAGAGATTGTGTGATACAGGGAAACATATTGAATGCTATGTAAAAAGTGATTTCGTGTTGCGGGAAATTGAGGAAGTTTTAAAATTACACTAAAGCATTATGTACAATTAAGACAATCCAATAACTTCAGGCTGAGGAAAGTTTTTCACGTTTACAAGTACCTGACCAATTTTACATCTACATTGAGGACATCTGTTATATTCCCGCCATTCCTGGACTTGTGAGCGGTGATGGTGGAGATTAGACAAGAAGAAATTCTGAAAATTAAACTACTTCCATGAAGTTGTTTGTATAGTGCCTGCTTAAGTATCCTGACTTTTTTCATGATATTAGCATAAAGTGTTGTATGTGGTGAGTGCAGGGGCCAGGGACATTCATGGGATAAGATTTTGGATTCTATTTTCTTTTTAATTAAATGAAGGTCTTCATATGAACAAATACTGTATCAAACCTGGTAGTATCCTTATGTGGAAGTACTTTTAGTGTTCATTGTGAGCAGTATATTTGAATATGTGTCATGAACAGTAATATGTGTGACTCAATCTTCGCACTTATATAGTCAGTTTATTTACTGGTTTAATAAGAAAAGGTCACATTGACTGGTGGTGTCTACTAAGGCACAGAATAATTACCTTTTAATGAAAATAGAATGGTCGACACACTGGAACATTTGGAATCCACACAAGTTAAATATATTCCATTCCAGTCAGAGTGTCTGGCAACATATTATGTGTGAATGACTTGTTCTGTCAAAGTTTTAAAACTGCAGTGTTGGGCCTATACACTGGTCTGCTTATGTATTATTGAATGAAGTTTGCTGTGGGTCATCAAAATGTTGTAATTTTGCTTGTTGTGAATGTATTCTGTGAATACGCTGCTAAAGAACTGCCACAACTAAATTTGGAGTTGTTTTTTTTTCTTCTTTATAATCCAGCTCTTAATGTGATAATTTAATGAGTCTAAGAGTTGAAACGAGCCAAAACAAGAAAAATACATAAGGTTAATATGCTGTACATAGTCAGCAAAGCAGATAACAATGCTTGTATGTAAAATATATACAATTGAAATCAGTTTTGAATTAAAATGCAAACAGACTAACAAAAGACCACTTTCTAGAAAAGATTTATTGCTCAGTATTATTCATTTTTCTTTAAAAGAATGTCTTCAGGAAAAAAATTGTTCTTGGATAAAAGTTTATTTCACCTTTCTGTCATTTGTTTTCCTTTTAACAAAGAAAAACAGTGTGTCGGATTGTGGGTCAGTTTGATTTGCAATATCCGAGTTCAACAAAATTGTGTAGTAGAAACTTCATATTTAATAACTTTTTGTCAGAAATTAATCAGTTAATTTTTTATGACAGATATTGAGATATTTATAATTGCCTCATGTGCAATTTTTTTGACATACTAGTTTGTTCAGTCACCAGCTTAGTCGTGGGGTTACTTCATTACTAGTTTGTTCAAAATAATTAAAAAAGCATTACAATTCTTTATTCTTCCAACCTAAAGACAATGCAGACTTCTGATATACGACATGTTTACATAAAATCTAATGATCAGAGGTAACAAATTTATAACATGCATTGTGTTTTAAGTAACTTTTGATTTAACAAATTTTAAAAAATTGCAATCCTGTGACCTAGGAGCTTTAAAAACGTTTTAAGTTTTTCTAAAAGAAATGACAACACAGTTACACCTGTCATTCCTAGTTTTGCACCCAGTTAAAAATGTTAAGAAAATGTATTTAGATTGTTAAAATGCTGGTTGGTATTTTCCTGCAGAATACAAGCTGAGACTGTAGATGACAGTCTGTGTTGGGTAGTCTGCTGCGACTAGTGCATAATCTAGCCTTCTCAGATAATGGTCAAAGGTTGGACTAGTAACTACAGGGGTGCAGGAGAAACTTGAAAGTAACTACAGGATCAAATTATTCAGCTAAACAGCCCCGGCCGGGTCAAACGAAAGACTTTAAAGTTGGTAGTGGTGGCTTCCCTCCTAATGGTAGGGGCTAAAGGGACAGTATTATGCCTGACTCATTGGTGTCAATATAATGGACTGACCAGGTTTAGTTCCTGGGCACGTTATAAGTACCCCTGTGCTATAATGATAGAAATGTCGCTGCACAGTATCGGCAAAAATGCTGGTAAATCCCAATCCCTCAGCTTAACAGTCCCACTCCCTTTATGTATAGTTCTTGGTGCTCTTGAATAGAAAATTATCACAACAAAGGCAACCTTTTTTTTTCAAATAAATAACTGAATGTTTTTGCATAACATTCCTAGTTTTCCTTTTCTTTTGATTAAGTATTTTCAAATATACTATGTGAAACTTTTCATCCGTTGACAATTGTTTAGCTTGTGTGACATTAGCGTTTCGACAATCCTGGGTTTACCAACTTAACTAACAATCTGTCAGTTATCCAGAGATGGTTGTCAGGCAAAGCTTAAGTGCTTTGTATTTCATCTACCATCTTGCATGATACAATTATCACTGACAAAGTCCTTACATGAGGTTTAATAGTTAACAACCCTTGTATTTGCTTATGCTTTATTTATGACTGGTTTGATGCAATTTTGAATCCAGGGACTGCAATGCCTGTCAGGTCACGTGAAACGACAGGTATCCTACCATGTGGGTTTGAGTCATTGTCGGGGTAAAGGACCTAATGTGGGAAGGCCTTCCAGCTGACCGGCTGTGCACTGCTGATTTTACCCAGACATTTGTCAGGTGTCTTCACCACCAAAACAGCTGGACATCACTTTTTTAATGACCATAATACTGTTGCTGCAATGTATTTCTAAAATCAGAACGATTATCAACAAGTTGATGATGTGTCAAAATATTCTATGAAAGAAGATGACCTCTGTGTTAGATTTTATTACACAAAGAACTTTGCTAATCACAGTACCAAATCTCACAAAGAACTGCTAATCACAGTACCAAATCTCGCAAAGAACTTTGCTAATCACAGTACAAAATCACAGTACCAAATCTCACAAAGAACTTTGCTAATCACAGTACCAAATCTCACAAAGAACTTTGCTAATCACAGTACCAAATCTCACAAAGAACTTTGCTAATCACATTTCACTGTTCATATACGAGAGGCATTCCACATGGGCTTGCAATGTGCTAAGAAATTTATTTGCAGGGTCTTTCTTCACCAATAATGCAACCTAAATGACTATACATGTGTAATTTTAACTTACCCATAAAAAAGAAAGACATTTTATTTTAACTATTTACATTTAGCTTATCTAACTGGATGAGAAAGAACAAATATACAAAATTATTTATATATACCACATTTATGCAGTACATAGCACTTTACTCAATTTAAATGTTTATTAACAGTCTTTGCGACCAGCAACCACCACAAATATTGTTAGTAACATTTCATAAAGGTAAGTACCTGATAGTAATAAAAGTAACCAAATCTTAAAAATGCATAAAATGATATATATTACACAAATAAACATCGAGTATAATATGCAATTAATATTATCTGCAATAAATTGTGAGCTAAATATTTGAATGAATAAGCAGACTTGCAATGTTTTGCTTGCATGTAATTATGCTTTTGCAAATTATTTCTTTTTTAGGTTGACAGTCATGTACATGTATGCAAAACATAATGTGTACGTAGGCATATGAAAAGATCTAACAAAAGGCAGATAACTCTGCTGATACATCATTGTTTTTTTTTTTATAAAACTTATATCCCCTGGTAGGGTAAACATTTTTGGATTTAGAGGTGCATAGTTTTCCCATGCAAAACATGCCAATCACATTGCATAGCGTGTGTAATACATTGCTGCTTTTCTTGTATCAACAAAAATGTGGCCAATGCTTTATTGTTCATTGTAGGAAATAAAATCCGAAGTCAGTTATATTGATATAACGCTTAGTTATAGGCTACAATTGTAAAATGGTCATCCATGTTGAAAAATGACATGCAAATGGTTAAAGATAATTAATGTTCAGGTTTGTCAGTTAATATCATTTTGTGAAAATTGTAATTTCTGTACAAACAAATGTAACTGGATGAGCAAGGCACTATGTGTAGTTAAGGAATGTATTTGTCATTAGTTTGGGAAAAGTTTTCATTATTTTGAAGAATAATCCTAAACTAAAAGCTGTGTGCCTAATTTACCCCCATTTTCTCATAGCTTACAAGAAAAAGACAGATAAGAATTTCTAATGAAAATAAGTGGTGAGTGTTAAACATGCTATGATAAACTTTATTAGAACAACCAACAATGTTTATGATAGCCTCACATTCTAGGAATGTGAAGTGCATTGTAATTTCTGAAACCTGTAGAAAATTATCCAGCTTTATGTCCCTGAGCACACACTAGTCATATAAAAGATGCTGCACTCATATATACCTGGCACATATATAAGCTGTTATGGCAAATTCATTGCAGACCATTGGACTTAATATTTTGCTCCCATATAACCCAGATATGTCGAAGTGACTTTTGGCTGAATTTACACATCAAACATTGTCTGCAGAAATGTGAGCCGTTGGGCAAGTCATTTACTAATGCACTGATAAACATGATATGTTGTGTACATGTCATTGCAAAGTACTTTATGGGAAAGTAATAATTATATCGTCTTTTTTCACCTTTATATTACAGAGTATAATAGCAAAATTTATGCAAGGCAGCATTTATTAGCCACTGATATATTAAACATCGTCAATGTTCATAATAAGAAAATCTCGAAGCCTGTGGGGCAAGTGTATATTATAAACACCATAATAGACATTGCATTTACCAAAGAAGCTGCGACGAATAGTGACGCCACAAAGCTGTTTTAAACACAATGGTTCTTTAGTAAACCTGTTATACCAATTGAGGAAACTCACTGCAGCAACCTCATTGGGCACTGCAGCTATTCTGCCAACAGCGAGAGTCATTGCCACTGAGTGTGCCCACTCGCCTAGCAATAGCAGCATTTTCACCACTTTAATATACAAGTTGAGGTTATGTAAGAAAATGAGATGACTATCCATCGTAGATAAAATCCTGTCTGTGTCGGGGCAAGCATAGAAGAGCGTAAATAAAACTTCCATGTTTCCAAGGCCACCTCGAAACACTTGTTTCCAACGATCTTGTTCCCATAAGGTTAGAATGTCTGATAAGTTAGGTGAATGGCGAAGAATTGCTAGCATGGCACGCGGATGGTTGGACCTTGCTGCACTGAACAGGGGTGTGACATGGACATCGTTGGGAGTTTCTAAGTCGGCCCCTGCCGCTGCCAGAGTCTCTATGCATCGAAAGTGACCTAAAATTGCAGCAACGTGTACAGCACGATCACCACCATGAATGTGTACTCTGGTGTTTGGGTCTAATCCTTCATTCAACAGTGCGTCTAAAACAACAATGTTGTTGTTACGGACAGCATCCTCCAACCTACGAGCAGATGTCTCTCTTCCAGCAAGGATGTGCAAGAAGGACATCTGAAGTATTAAGAAAAAATGTATATTTATAGGTGGAATTGTTAAATGAGAGATTGATAGGAACACTAATATTAAAAACATCACTACTGAATTATGTATTACCCCTGCAAATGCAAATAACACACATTCACAATATCTGTCTCTGATCAAGTTTACATCTGTGTGCATGTTCGTAATGTGTTTTGCACACACAGTACATTTATGTCAAACATACATGTATGTGCCTGACATAATGACAGTATACACTATTGTTATATGTAGACTAATAATCAGAGCAAAAGGGTTAAGGGACAAGTCAGTAAATAAAAAAGTTAAATTTCATTATCCGTGTTTTAAATGGTTACAAATATGATAGAAATGAGTGTTTGGCGCCAGTTTTGTGGATATGTTAAGTTTAAATATATAACAAAGCTCGAGATCAATGAGGATTTCCTGCTGACGTCACAAAACACATATGCTGCATGAGACAGAAAACTCGCTAAAATTAGGGATGTCATTTTGTCGGGAAACTCATACGTTAGTGCTTAAAAGAAAATACAGAACGGTTAAAAGGCAAATTAAACCAGTGGACACTATCCTGACATGACATCAAATGAAAATATTATGGCTATAGGCATAAAACTAGCATCACACTTGTTGCGCGGCATTTTTCAGTCAATGAGCAGATTTTTGTCCATGCCCGATACTCATACAATGGCAATTTGAAAAGCTAAGTGCTATTCCAGCAGTCGAGAAAATGACATCATAAGATGACAAGTATGGCTTGATGTCATCACTTGGTAATTGTTTAAGATCAGATGCTGGTAAATCAGTTTATTTGGGAAATTATTTTAAAATGTTATTTTAAGAAACATGAATGTTCGTTCTGTTGTTGTTTTTTTAAATGAATTGCAACGACAAATTATGGTCATTATAGCAACATCCAGTTATTTTAGTGGAGGAAGACTCCAGATACATCTCTGGGTAGAACTACCAGTGCACCCAAGGTCAGTTGGAAGACCTTCCTACATTAAATCATTTCGTCCCGATTGTGACTCAAAACCAATTGGTAAAGGGCTAACCAGTCAGAACAGTTACAAGTCGGTGAACCTCACAAGTCACAAGCACCCTCTAGGAGCATGAATGTCTAGACCTTTGCTTCTCAGTAAAGTCATAATTATCATATATGGTGTAAAGGGCATGAACAGTTGTGCGTATACTAATCTGTACAGCATATAAAGTTATGGACTATTTAAGCCACAGATATCAGTTCCCAGTATGATGTGAACCTTGCATGGGACTATATAAACTTTTTTAGGACTAGGTCTATGTGAACCAATCTATCTTTAATAAGATGTCTTTATCTTTGAACTTTTGATTTAAAAGAAGAGGTCATTACTTATTACAAAAATTACTTGAAAGTTGTCTAATACCATGTAATTGGCCTTTTAAGTAGGTAAAACACTATGAATTCTAAAGCAAAAATCAGACATCATTGCTTCAAATGCCCTGAAATTATGTTTTTATTGTATTTTTGCTATATTACAAGGCACTAGAACATTTTTAAAGAATGTTTCGGGGGAATAGCCACTGCACTTTTTTTTCCACACATTTTTTTCCGCTGTAATATCATATTTTTTTAATTCATGGGCTGTTCCACAAAATATAGGAGGAATAAAGGAATATTTTTGCAAAAAATACAGCTTTTTTTAAAAGTTTGAGGCATAATAAAGGAGTTTCCAACTTGAAATGATTAATTTACTGGCACTTAAACTAACAATGTTTACCTGTACACTTACTGTTTCTACAATAATCAATGTCTACCGGAAAAATGAAGGAAACCATTAACTTGGAATGACAGCATCACAATCCAGGCAGAAGACAGCTACAAAGCATATCACCATCATCTGAATGATAACCAAAAAAAGACTGCGTCGTATTGCACTGCCTTGCAAGGTGACCATACAGATGATGAAGAGGTGCACAGCATCATTGTCTGAAGGATAGTGATGTTGTTGCTGGCATGAAAAATTTTTTACCTGTAAAAAAAAGAAGCCAAAAGAAGTATCAAAGATACAATTACTCTCTTCATTTATTGGCGACAAATTTACTAAATAATATAGAATTATTTTTAAAAATATAGGAAAATACAGGAGATAAAGTTTTTTTTTCAGAATATAGGATTTTGATTCAAAATATAGGAGAAATAAAAGAATATAGGAATCAATTGATAGCCTGATTTCATAAATAAAACAACCATCCGGAACTTACTTGTCCACATCAGCCCCTCACCACTTGGGTGCCAGTGGTTCTACCCAGACATAAGTGTGAGGTCTTTCTCCACCAAAAATAAGCTGCATGTCCCCAATGTGACAATAACTGTTGGTGCAATCCCACAAAAACAAACCTTTAAACCCCATTTAAAAATATTTTCCATGAAGTGTATCATGTGTTTAGCCCCTGTGGTCATCACATCATGTTTACTCATCTCAAAAATCAGCCAAGTTTACATAGTACCCTCATAGAGTCTGTTGGCTTCATGCACATAACTAATTACACACATTCACATTGTAAACATTTGTGTGGCTCTGTGAGCACATACATGTATATCTGATAATGTGTTTATTTGTTCTTTATACATGATGCCGCAAATTCATTTTTTTTTCTCATAGCTCTATATGCATATCAAATTAAAGGTAAACAATCGGAAAATAAATAAAAAACATTCCTTCTTTTCACAATTATTTCTTCTTTTCGCAAAAAGAACTTCTATTTGCACTCTAGTAGCGCCGAAAACATGTAACATAATGCATTGGCTTCGATCATTACTGTGTCTGGGACTAAGGTGCATTTTGTTAGATAAATAACTATATAATAAGCCTTGACCGTAAAACAACTGCCATAAATATAATCCCAAAGGCGCAAAAAATCTTCTACAAAGGTATGACACACCAAATGGAGATGGACAGACATATCCAGTCGTTTATCTACAGCCAGTGTGGTGGAGAGGCCCCGGATGGACCGGTAAGCTTAGTAGGTAGAGCTCTGGAACAGTGATCCGGGGGTCGTGGGTTCGATCCCCACATTGGGCGCTCACTGTTCCCTTGAAATACTTTACTGGTGTCAGAAGTAAACGTAAGCCTGGTGTGGGTGTCCTGAGTTGGGCTTGGGCCCAGAAAGATAAGAGGGGGAGGAGTGTAGTGCCAGTATGGTGGAGCGCCCACAGGTAGCCAGATTAGCTCAGAAGGTAGAGTCTGGAACGATGATCCAGGGATCGTGGGTTCGATCCCCACATCGGGCCCTCACTTTTCCCTTGAAATACTTTAGTAGTGCAGGCGACCAGTAGTCGTCGCAAAAATCAAGGTTATTTACAATAACTCGGCCAAAATATGATACATTCACATTATTTTCTATCCGAAAGTAGGTTACCTCTTTACCTTTAAATGCACAAAAAATAAGAGATAATGTTTATATTAGCACCATTCTACAAGGTCGTTTGTATGAGGCCCTGCAAGGGGTTTTGGGAACAAGTACTGTACCAGTAGTCGTCGCTGTAGTTTTTCATTGATAGCATTAAAATTATTTTTGCTTAATGTTGTTTTTTTTATTAATGATTTCACAAAATCAGTTATACTAAGGTATTGTTTCTTTTAATAGTGTGTATTTGTTGAATATTATTACTTCCTATGCATTATTTGTTGTTTACAATGTTGCCAATGCTGGGCGGTCTAAAAGTGCTTTATACAGTGAGTATTTTCAGTAACAATCAAACTACATGTATGTTTAATTTGGTAGATGATTCAATCTTATTAAAAGTGTTAATGCCATCCAGTTGAAAAAAAATGTGCAAAAATTTTTTTACACTCTATAAATCAGATGCACTGTCAACGTACATTATAAACTGTTCAAACACTTTCATGTGCGTAGAGATTGCAGTTGTAATCATATGGCATGTAAAGTTACATTTTTTCTTGCAAAAAATAGCAATTATAGTAAGAAGATAGCAAGTTATCTTCTAAAATTTTAGTCATTAAGGTCTTAAAAACAAATCACATTGCATTAAATTAATGATCCTCTTCATGAACTTCATGAAATGGCATTTTTTATTTAGATTGATGGACAGATGATTAGATGATTTGATAAATGGACAAATTATTGGATTGTGCTGGCAGATGATTGGATAATGGTGGTGATGATGGACGGATAATTGGATGAGCCGATGATTTGTTAAATAAAGTATTACACAAATTATGCAATGGACAGTTTAAGTAACACATCTTAACACTAATCAAACAGAACTGAAGCCTTTTCGTTTAACTTTAACATATAACAGTTTATTGATACGAACAAATATGGCAAATTTGTGTGAATTCTAACCTCGATCTGAAAACGTGGCCGAATTAAGAAGAGGGCCGGTGTAAGGTTATGGCACGATACAAAAAAATCTATATATCTTTATCAGTGCAGTGTGGACAGCAAAACACGGTATCCCGCCTGATAGCTTTAACAGTTGAACAATACTTTAGATGGGTCCAATGGTCACAGAAGTCACATTTGCCCCAGTTTAAGAACTTGATATATGTATTTTTTTTATAGTCGTCTAGTTGGCGCTGTCCACAGCCACAACAGCGGGTGTCGTCTTTAGAGTCGCTGTCTGTCATATCTTCAGCAGAAAATAAGTCGATAGGCATTCCTCGTCCTGTGCCGGAAATACCCGGTCTCTCATCATTGCTAATCTTGTTGGCATCTTTCTTCTTTTTCGCGTCTTCTTTCATTGACTTCTTCAAAATTTTATTTTCTTCATCTTCTAACCTGCATAGAAAATAATATTTAATATAAATAGAATTACACATTACTTGTTGACTATACGTATTTTTAACAAGCCTTAATTGAAAATGAAAAATGAAATCGTAATGCAAAGCCTTTATAAATTTGTGATAACCTTTTAACTCTTTTAGCTTGCCGTTGTTGTTGCCTTACTTCCGTTTCTTCTGTTATTTTCTTCGCCATCTCTTCCTTTTCCTGAAAAATTCCAAAACAATAACAGTATGAGCAAGACAAATTTTAGACTATAACTTAATGTTTTAAAGCAAAAAGACAAATTTATAAACAGTGAAAAAATGTTTTCTGAACTTGCTCAAACTAAATGATTAATTACCTTTAATTTCCGTAGCATGTCCTCACTTGCAATTACACGCCCCTCTGTAATTATTTTCCTCTTCTGGTTTTTTTGCTTTTCGGGTTTGGAAGGTGGAGGAAGGAATATTTTTGCCCATGCTTGTCGGGACCAGTCCTCTATTTACTAAAGGATTTCCCCCAACAAACTGGCCACATGTTCCGCATGTCTCCAACTGTGGTTCGCTTGGTGCATCCTCAACCGTCGGGAACATCGGTTTAACCAGCTGGCTCCTGTCTATGGCAGACCGATCTACGGCCCGTATGGGATTTACAGTACAGTACATGTGAACTGATGTGACTTGAAGCTGATTATGAAAGTTGGCCCAAAACTATGTATTTGATAAATATGTTGATAAGATAATAGAAACCGCATTTGTCTTCATACCTGTAACAACCCCTGTTAGCGGACTGAACAAAGTTTAACTTAAGCCAAAGAAAACCGGTAGTAAAATTTTGTTTACATGCTGTCGGTGTCGTTTTTATTACACAGACATTAGAAATGTACATTCTATGTTTGGCATCTGCGTATTAAAACAAGTTGACAAATTAATGAAATCAGAAGGAAATTATTTAGTAATATGAAAAATCTTTACAGAAAATATACGTATGTTTTATTAATTCACCAGTGCAAAGATAAACTTGTTGAGTTTACGGCACACTGTTGGGGCGTAGCTAGTCATGGTGTAATGTGTTTCCATACCTCCTTTGTCGGGCGGGAGGGCTGAGGGTGGGGTCTCGGATGCATGCTAACCTGGAAAATTGTGTTTTTCTAGATCGTACGTGGCGGCTTCTGGGCAGGTTTCGGTATCAAGATATAACTTGATTTTAAGTTATGAAGGAAAATATTATGTCACAGACATGTTTGGAATGCGTTAAACATTTGAGAATAGGCTGCTGTTGTAATTATCATAGCAACTCCGCGGCGGTATCCAGACAAGACTTTTCGTAGAAATGGTCTAATTGTTAAGATTGGTTATTAGATTTTAAATATTTGTACCACTTAAACTTCTTAACACTTATATAGCGTTGCGATTTTGGCAACATCAAACCACGTGGGTAAGCAAGTTTTATTCTCATCTGTAAGCAGTGCTGAACTAGAGTTTTAACATTTGTATTCTTTGATATTTCTAAAATGAGTTCCTTAAAAGATTAGTTGCGTAACTAATTTAATTGTTCGATACATTTAGACGATATGGTACAAAATATATAATGTCCATCAATATTTTCAGCTCACTTTAGGTCTAAGTACACATTTAAAGTCCGGCGTTTACTATCGTCAAATAACGTTTTCTCTTCTTTAAAAAAAAAAACACAACACAAAACATATTTTGGACGCTCTTTGCTGCTTTGCATCAATGCTTTTCTTGTAATATTACTGTATTTGTTCATGACATTCTTCTTTATTTCCAATAGAGAAGCCACTTTAACACATGTTTCTGACTCTTGGATATCCCCTTTAACTCTGTAAGCGATTACAGGTATATAAATTATTGCAACTTTGAATAATAACGTGGTAAATCAAATCTACAACGCATTTGGAAATCAGACAAGTCTTCAATTGCAAAACAACAACAACAGCAGCAAAACACCTCGTCTAAAACGTCGATTATATATCGGGATACAGTTACAACTCAGTAACTAACACCAGAATATAGAACCGTTTTATAAAGCATACAATATTTTCTATATAGTTGCATTTCAGCGAAAATTACGTCTGAAACAACAATGCAGCTATTTAAGTTAAAGGTAATGTAGCTATTTGAGGTGTAGGCAATGTAGATATTTTAGTTGAGGGTAATGAAGCCATTTGTGTCGTAGGTAATGTAACTATTTGAGTTGTAGGTAATGTAACTATTTGAGTTGTAGGTAATGTAGTTATTTGAGTTGTAGGTAATATAGCTATTTTAGTTTTAGGTAATGTAGCTATTTTAGTTGAGGGTAATGTAGCTATTTGTGTTGTAGGTAATGTAACTATTTTAGTTGTAGGTAATGTAGCTATTTTATTTGTAGGTAATGTAGCTATTTTAGTTGTAGGTAATGTAGCTATTTTAAGTTGTAGGCAATTTAGCTATTTAAAGTAAAGGTAATGTAGATATTTTAGTTAAAGGCAATGTAGCTATTTAAGTTGTAGGCAATGTAGCTATTTTAGTTGTAGGTAATGTAGCTATTTAAGTTGTAGGCAATGTAGCTATTTAAAGTATAGATAATGTAGCAATTTTAGTTGTAGGCAATGTAGCTATTAAAGATGTAGGTAATGTAACTATTTTAGTTGTGGGTAATGTGGCTATTTAAGATGTAGGCAATGTAGCTATTTAAGATGTAATGTTGTTATTTAATTGTAGGCAATGTAGGTATTTAAGTTGTAGGAAATGTAGCTATTTAAAGTATAGGCAATGTAGCTATTTTAGTTGTAGGCAATGTAGCTATTTAAGTTGTAGGTAATGTAGCTATTTTAGTTGTAGGTAATGTAGCTATTTTAGTTGTAGTTAATGTAGCTATTTAAGTTGTAGGCAATGTAGCTATTTAAAGTATAGATAATGTAGCTATTTTAGTTGTAGGCAATGTAGCTATTAAAGATGTAGGTAATGTAACTATTTTAGTTGTGGGTAATGTGGCTATTTAAGATGTAGGCAATGTAGCTATTTAAGATGTAATGTTGTTATTTTAGTTGTAGGCAATGTAGGTATTTAAGTTGTAGGAAATGTAGCTATTTAAAGTATAGGCAATGTAGCTATTTTAGTTGTAGGCAATGTAGCTATTTAAGATGTAGGTAATGTAACTATTTTAGTTGTAGGTAATGTGGCTATTTAAGATGTAGGTAATCTAGCTATTTAAGATGTAGGTAATGTTGTTATTTTAGTTGTAGGCAATGTAGGTATTCAAGTTGTAGGAAATGTAGCTATCTAAAGTATAGGTAATGTAGCTATTTTAGTTGTAGGCAATGTAGCTATTTAAGTTGTAGGTAATGTAGTTAGTCGAGTTGTAGGTAATGTAGCTATTTTAGTTGTAGGCAATGTAGCTATTTAAGATGTAGGTAGTGTAGCTACTTTAGTTGTAGGCAATGTAGCTATTTAAGATGTAGGTAATGTAGCTATTTTAGTTGTAGGCATTGTAGCTTTTTAAAGTTTAGGTAATGTAGCTATTTTAAATGTAGGTAATGTAGCTATGTAAGATGTGGGTAATGTAGCTATTTAAGTTGTAGGTAATGTAGCTAGTCGAGTTGTAGGTAATGTAGCTATTTAAGTTGTAGGTACCAATAAACAATTTACTCTATCCATGTTTCCTACTTGGAATTTTAGAATTTATGTCGAAATATTTCTTTGTGACGATTATATCGTGTGAATTGTCTGTTAAAAGACACTACTCTTCTCTTTATTACAGGCAACAATACAGATGAGTGTTATCAGTCTAGACCAGAGGACGTGTCCGATTTCGAACTATTGTGTCCTTGAACAGAAGAATGCTCAGTTAATTCGCCCGCAGCCGTTTTCTTATGAAGGTCAATACAAATTGGTTAATGCAATGCTTATCAGAACCAATCATGACAGACAAGCAATTAACAGCTGGTCTTTGGTCTTTGTGGTCATTTTACTACGTACATACATACATAATTTATGGGCAAATTGACATGTATGTCTTTGGCAATTTATAAATTAGAAATTATGACAAAGACGCATTTACAATTATAAAACATTTAACAAAGAACAGATAAAAAGAAAATAGAAACAGTTATTAATGACAGGGTATTACTAGACCTTCACCGAAACACGTCAGGTAATTAATCACTAGAACGTGAATTAGCATCATGATATGGAACTGACAACAATGTACTTAAGCTTTGTTGAGACAATTATTTCTAATTTCAAACGTATGCATTAAGAATAATGACAAGTTTAACAGTTTTATTTTATTAGTATGAGACATGATTTTTATATGGCCAAAGTATGTAATTGTAATATCATTATATCTGGGACAGCACATAAGAAAACGATACACGGATTCGATATGATTCATGTTGCATAGTTAATTTGCAAATTCTATTTTCATGAGGAACGTCGTTAAAGTTACAAGTTTATATTTCTAAAGAATGTGAGCTTAATCTGAACAGAGTTGCTAACTAACATTCCACTGTGAATAAGTTTTAGACAATTTTCAAAGCAAAAACATTATATTACTGTAGAGATGCGTACCAAAATGTGCCATTGACAATGACTTTGTAGTGTATATGATAATTATATAATAACATAGTGCAGATGTACTTGCCATATACATATAGTGTATATGTACATGCCATTTACATATGGTGTAGATGTACTTTCCATAAACATATTGTGTAGAGGTACTTGCCATAAACATATAGTGTCGATGTACTTGCCATATACATATAGTGTCGATGTATTTGCTATATACATATAGTATCGATGTACTTGCCATATACATATAGTGTCGATGTATTTGCTATATACATATACTACTATGATATAGTGTCGATGTACTTGCCATATATTATAGTGTCGATGTATTTGCTATTGACATATAGTGTCGATGTACTTGCCATATACATATAGTGTCGATGTATTTGCTATATACATATAGTGTCGATGTATCTGCTATATACATATAGTGTCGATGTACTTGCTATATACATATAGTGTAGATGTACTTGCCATTGACATACAGTGTTTATGTACTTGTCATTGACATATAGTGTAGTTATACTTGCAATAGACAGAAAGTGTAGATGTACCTTTCATACACCTATAGTGTAGATGTACATGTTATAAACATATATTGTAGATGGACGTGCCATATACTTATAATGTAGATGTACTTGCCACATACATATATTGTATATGTACTTGCCACAGACGTGTAAATGTACTTGTCATATACATACTTTGTGAATGTACTTGCCATAGAGGTATTGTGTAGATGTACTTACCAACAACTATAGTGTATATGTACTTGTCATAAACATATGTTGTAGATGTACTTGCTAAATGCATACAGTGTACATGTAATTGCCATAAACATATAGTGTAGATGTACCTGCCATAAGCATATAGTGTAGATGTTCTTGCCACATGCATATAGTGTAGATGTTCTTGCCACACGCAGATAGTGTAGATGTTCTTGCCACATGCATATAGTGTAGATGTTCTTGCCACACGCAGATAGTGTAGATGTTCTTGCCACATGCATATAGTGTAGATGTACTTGCCACACGCAGATAGTGTAGATGTTCTTGCCACATGCATATAGTGTAGATGTTCTTGCCACACGCAGATAGTGTAGATGTTCTTGCCACATGCATATAGTGTAGATGTACTTGCCACATGCATATAGTGTAGATGTTCTTGCCACATGCATATAGTGTAGATGTTCTTGCCACATGCATATAGTGTAGATGTTCTTTCCACATGCATATAGTGTAGATGTTTTTGCTACATGCATATAGTGTAGATTTACTTGCCATATGCATATATAGGGTAGATGTACTTGTCATAGACATATATTGTACATTTATTTGCCCTAGACTTATATTGTAGATGTTCTTGCCATGTATTTTAAATAATCGAGTATGATGAATCGATACCTTCATTTCGACACTCGGTAAACATGTTTGTGCCTTATGCACATGAAATATAGAAAATGCGCATGAAATATTGAAAATGCACATGTCTCCGTCATGCTTCGGTTGTTTCTAGTTTATTCACAAACAGTCTGCCCGCTCACCTGACTGTACCAAGTTGCTTGTCCTGCCGACACGTGTTGCACGGATCGATCAGTCACATGGATGACTCAGTAATTGAAGCTTTTTTTTGTAGCAGATGTTGCACTGCAGGGGATTCTTTCTTTCTTTCTTTTTTTAAGTGATATGGCTATCCTAAGAGAAACATTTACAAGTTCATATTCTGCTGTCAAGGTCAACAATTTCCTGAAAGCATTAATTGTAGTCTTTTGATAGCACATTATTTCACTGTGGCTAATGAATAATATGTGCAACTTTTTTTTGTAGGAAATCGTTTCTGTTTTATTCTTTTGGAATTGTAAAATTATGATCCTGTCATAACCATTCAGTGTAAACGTTTGAGCTTCAGCATGTCTGAAGTAAAACTGCTTAAGCAAACGGGGCCAGTACATATTTGGTATAGTTTTAAATTTTAACGTTGGTCTGTGAAATCAACGTTCGCTATGAAACCACAACATATTTGATCATTAATAATTTAAAATATCACCACATTTGCATGGATTTATATCAGAATGTGTGCCGTCTTAATAACATAAGTGGTGTTAGCCTGCACATCCTTGTTATGTACCCACCTAGCCTCCAGTGACCCCCTGGGGGAGATCCAAGTATTGATCGACTCCAGCTGGCATTGAAGTCATAATGGTCGGATTGACATTATATTACGCTGATATACACGCCCCATGCAATTGTCGTTATGGAGGGACCAATCACATTCGTTTCTCTGGTGATTAGATGTCAGGGAAACTATCATTGACCAAAGCTAATTAAACAGGGACTTAATTAAGTGCGCACAGAGAGGCCAGGGTGTGGTTAAGACCACAGTACAAAGAATTGATACTGTGTCAAAGAATGTGGCTCTTTACATGATGTAGATCTCACACGGACATTGTAAAGTTATACTCTGCCGAAGTATCTTTAATCATTAATTTGAATATATGGGAAGGATAACGTGCAATGTATTAACAAAACAGTTTTGAACAAAATTACCAATGTATGCTGAACAGTGCAAATGGATTAATAGCGGGAAATAGAAATGGATTTAAAATATATGGCTGTTTAAACATTGAGTGTCCACTCAACGTGGAATGAACGGATTGAGTCTACACATATTGCAAAACAAAAAGACCTTAAAACAATATTTGGATCCTTTATAGTTTACAAATCAGTTAATATTGGAAATCAAACCTTGAGTTCAAATAAGCACTTTGTTTAGCTCAATGACGGGCCGTTTATAAATGTGGACACATCGATAAATATACCTCAGGTAACAAAACAAACATATTCGTGTAGCAGGATTTATAGTGGTGAGCAAACTTTGGATTTTAAATTATTATTCTGATCAGTTATTCGGTCTACGTTTTGTTATTGTAGGTAGGTGGGGCGCTTCAAACAGTCTACAAACAAATATTATCATTTATAATGTGAATTATACCCCACCCCTATTTAATCAGCGATTAAAACAAAGGCCACCGCCTTAAAACAAGAGATGGTGAAAGATAAACCATATGGAAGTGATAAGATGGTATGACTAATATCAACTATGAGCACCGATAAATGTATATGCCTATATTGAACTTACACATGTATGTGTTTACAACCTGCTTTACTTTAAAGCTCAAATCGCCAGATAATTGTGCCCGATCTCCATTTATACAATTTGTATTAACCGTTAGCCGTGAGTGTAATATCGTAAGTCATTAGTTTCTAAATATATGCGCATTTTATCTGAACACAAATGGATACATGAAAGCAGCAACGCGACTTGAAAGAGAAACACACTCGTTTGGATAAAGAACGACGTACCTTGGCCGAATAATGACAATAGGAACATGAAATGTCACAGCCTAGCCCGCTGTATCAACAAACAGGCGACAGTTCGATAATTGGAAACACCACAATAACAGGGGAAATAAACCGGCATTCTGTCCACAAAATTAGATTTGCCTAGATACAAATGTTGAATGTGTAAGCCAGTGACACTGAAATTGCTGTAGGAAGACAAAATGAGATTATTTTAAGCCCTTCGCTGGAATAAATAAGTGTTCAGTTAAGAACAACAAACTTGAAACTTTTTCTGTGTGCCATTGTTGTTTGAACACATAATTTTAAATAGGCTTATTAGAGTTCATAAACACTACATGCATTAAATGTATGAACAGCACCATAAGAACTGTGCTAGTTTAGGGGCAGAATGTGTTACTTCACGTGTCTCAATAAACAATAACATAAAGGGTCAAAAGAAACAAACAGAATATATTCCTCGTTTATTTAAATCTGTTTATAGGTCTTCAGTTCATCTTAACGACGGAGCTGCAGCTTAAATATTTTTTTTTAAAATTGAAAGTTATATCCACGCTGGTTCTCCACAAACAACATGGCTTCCAAGGGTTCCTTGTCGAGTTCCGCCTGGCTGTTTACCAGCACAATCCGCGCGCAGTTAACACCGTCCGGCAGATTACCGACAATGACAGGGGACCAACAACAGGTTCTTGAGGACAACTTCAAACAGAATCGCAACCCAAACGACTTCGAGTTGAGTCTCATTGCTGCGGAGGCAGGTCTTACCGACCACGCGGTTAAGGTAAATATTAAAAAGTGTTTTTTTTTCTAAGAAATCTAGGTACATAGAATAGTAGCCCATAGAATAGTAGTGCAGCACGACTTGATTATGCTTATGCAAATAGTGCAGATCCAGGTCAGTCAGCTTTAGTCGGGAGCTATCTGATCAGGTTTTGCACTATATATAATAGATATAGTTTCCAAAATATCTCGAACCTACATTGTGGGCTCAGTTTAGGCAGGTTTCCACTCTGTCACTAATTATTTCCGTATTTTAACATTCCACCGCGTCTTTTCGTAATTCTGCAATTTAAACTTGCTGCTATTTTTTTGGTTCAAAATCAAATTGTGGATAAAGCGATGGCAAAACAGTGAACAAGAACACTTCACTATCAGTGAAACATGAAGTCAAGCGTGTAAACGCATGTATCCTAACATTACAAAGAGATTAACTCTTTTGTTACTAACATCCGTGACAGCAGCCAGCTGCGAACGCTCAAACTCGTCTCTGAGATTTATAAAAAGTTCTTACAGAAGCATGATGGGGCAGCAGCGTTTTAACGCCCTGGTGCTATTGTTCTGTCACCGTGACATTAAACTGGACATTGGTAAAATTATTGACAGTTATGCGAGGAAATATCCTCGGCGAATGCTTCTCATGGACCCGTTGTCAGAATAAAATTATGTCTTGTCTTTGTTTTGCAGTTCTGAATCCGTAATTGCTTGTTTGCCCACCAATTGTTAATATTGTTAATATATAGTATCGAAATAATAAACATTGAAAACGTCTCAAAAATATAGCAAAACAACTAAGGAAAGTATGAAAATAAATGATTTTAGCAAACATTTATCAATGTTGGAAGTTCTGGTTGACATAACATGATTAAAATTCACGGCCCCCTCCCCCTTCTTCAACAAGAAATCCTAGATCAACCACTGTAGACTATTACAAAATGTACTTTTCGGAAGGCCCCGAGTTCATTTTTTTTGTTACCTCGCACCGACACAGTAATGGCCATATTGGTGACGTCCAGCTAATTATTGGTAAAAGAAGACCCCAGACTTATATCTGGGTAGAACCACAGGCGCACCGCAGGTTAGCTGGAAAACCTCACACGAAAGTTCTTGCCCCGACCGGGACTGGAACCCACGCGGTGATGGGCTGAGGAGTTTCAAGTCAGCGACTCTAACCGCTCGGCCTAGTTCAAACATATCCTACACAGACAAATTCCTTTAGCTCTCTGCTGTAATGTGTATATCTAACAAGGGTCAAACTTAATGATCAAAATGAAAAGGCTAGCATTTGTGTTTCCACGTTTAACGCTTATCCCCACTTCATCGAGCACTATAATACAAACATTACAGGTTGTATGTATCACAGCCAAAGTCAAGAATGAGCGGAAGTGCCACCATCTACTTTTATAACAAAAACAAGTCGATTGGATTCTTTTAACAAATGCGTGTGATCGAATCCAATAGTCAACAAAGGAATGTGTGTTATTTGCTTTCTTGGTTTTATTGCCAACGGTTTTTAAATGTTCTCTAGTTAGATAGACTTGACATAGTCGTGACTAGCAAAAACAGATCAGTCTGGTTTGTTCTGTAAACAATACAATAATACAATAATATATAAGCGCACAATGTACATTTTTTTCTTTCTCTTTCTCTCTCTCTCTCTCTCTCTCTCTCTCTGTCTCTCTCTCTCATGTTCATGTTATAAAATAAGATGAAAAAAAACAACACAATGTCAATAATAATAATTATAATACATATTATATTTATATTACCAGTAAATGATGGTAACCACAGTACACTTATCTGTACAGTTATCGCCTCCAGGTAACGCTTATCACGGTAATGAATGGTAATTATATTGATGAAAAATATCATAGCGGTAAATTGATATTGATTTATTTTAACTTTTTAAGATATTTGTTTTGGAAAATAACACCCTAATAGGTATTGACAATGCGTTTTCTTCATATTTAAGAGTAATGAATATCGTCAATAATAGAATGATGCAAATAATACACCAACTATTTATAATGAAGATTGCGATGATGGAGGTCTGAGAAGATCCTTTTATGTTTCAGATGTGGTTTCAGCATCGCCTTGCTGTATGGAGACAACGTCAGGGACTTCCCGCTAACAGTGGTTTTGTGAACGAGTGATGATGTTTCGAAGAATGGGTTCTGCCGCTTATAGCAGTTTAATAATGACTGTGGACTTCTCGAAGGACTAGTGTCAAGCTCTTACCGATCAAAGACGTTTTATGAATAAACGTCGGCTTCTCAAACTACATGTGCCAAGCACTCTCCGCCAAAAGTAGTTTCATGAATAAACGTCGGCTTCTCGAACTACACGTGTAAGGGACTTCCCGCTAAAAGTACTTGAATGATTGAATGTCGCCTTCTCGAACTACACGTGTCAGGGAATTCCCACAAAAAGTAGTTGAATGGTTGAATGTCGCCCTCTCGAACTAGACGTGTCAGGGACTCCCGGGTAAAAGTAGTTGAACGGCATATTTCTTGAAGTACACGTGTAAATTTACTATAAGATGATATCTGAGATTCAACTGCAGTAGCTATTTAACTAGACTCTATCTTGTACATCTGATACAGGAAGCATTTATCATTCATATTGATTACTGTTAAGTCTGTCTTGCCCAGTTGCTTCTTGAAAATACGTCGGATATTTCTAAGAACACTATCACCAAGAACTAAGTACTTTGCATTATGATGTCATTCTTCGTAATTCTTGAACTGTTTTAAAAGTATTTATTTATTTTTACATTTTCCATCATGTCATATATACAAAAGCGGGGTTGTGCACTATTTTTATCGTAGTCTGTTTAATGTTTCTATCACGGGATTTTTTTTTTTGTTTTCCTATGTTCATTTGTGTATATTTGTTGTTCATACGAATAAATACCATGTGTATCTGTTTGATATAACCATACTTTCTGATAGCAAAAAAACACCGTCCTACCCAGAGTTATTGTTCGTTACTGTTATGAGCCGGACGTGTAAGACAGAGAGTAAAGCATAACTCGCCATTTCATGAAACCCCATGTATTTATTGGCGCCGCTTGTGTCTCTTTTTTTAATGCATTTTTATGGGGACAATGGTGTAGCAGGCAATAACGCAGAAATCGCAGCTGTTCTGTGAGAACTTTTGGAGAAAAGAACCGAGTATTCTTCTTTAAACAATGTAGCTTGCAATTATAAAAAAGGTAGCAGGCATTTATAGGAACTCGCAGCTGTGTGGCGAAGTCTTGTTTAATAAAAAACTGAGTATGCAGATGTTAACAAAGCAGCTTGTAATTACAGATGTAATTGACAAGAAGGAAGAAAAGAAAGAATTAAGTTGTCAAGTTCCAATCAGAGTTATGGTTCGTTACTCCCACATATTTATATAATAAATCAGTAGTTTAAGATAGTGATTAGTTCCGAGGATGGCTTCTTGTTGTAAGCGAATGCTCTCTGTGGCGCATTGGATGTGTCAACCATGCGTTTTCTGGTTTAGTAATTGTAATCCCTCCTTCCGCCTCACCATTACTTAGAAACATATTACTCTCGTAGGCACAGGCGTTACTGTTTTCTGCTCAACAAGCTACCATTATCAAGATCCATTCAACTTCATTGCTGTAAATACTATATATGTTAGGGACACTAACTTCGACCTAAGCAGTCAACAGTCGCAATTTACTTTAAAAGCTTAGTATTTTGTACGCTTACATTTATGTGTTTTCACAACTCTTTTATCTGGTTGGTGGGTGGGGGCATGCATCCCCCCCCCCTGCTGGATCCATCCCTGATGCCAGAGATAGTACGACCCTTTGAACTATATTTTATATTGAAGAGCGCGTGAAGTTTATCTCCTTGGTAGAGATATCGTTTGTTACACTCACAGATATACTTGTACGTAATGAACCGACAGTGCAAGAGAGTGGATAGAAGTGTTTCCATTTGAAATTGTGATTCATTTGTGTTCCACGCTCTGGTGCAGAAAAAGGTATAATTAATGTTATTGTATTGTCAGTAACTATATGCGCTTTAAGAAAGCAGAAAGAATTTAACTTGTGATAACAGCCCTGCCCTTTTATAGGTCATTTTGAACTTTTTTTCTTTTCGCTTCTGTTTGTAAACAGAATCGGTGCAAACTCAGTATCATGGTGCATTCAAGATAGAAAATAGTGACATTTGTGAGAATAAAAATAAAAGTTTACTTATGATTTGTAAATTATAGAAAAATGATAAATAATCGATCTTCTTTCGTTTTCAAATGGGAATTTCCCCCACACGTCGAAATCATCACCAAATTTTTACTAATAATAAATATAGGAATGCTTAAAAATGTGTTTATACCGATACAAGGATTTATAAGTACATACTTTCTTTTTAAATGTTTGTGAGTTTGTGTGCGCTATTTAAATATGATATTATATAAAGTATAGCAAAGTCATAAATAATCTTTCTACTTTCGTTTTCAAATGGGAATTTTCCCCACATGTCATAATCATCTTCAAGGTAGGCTAAATGTTTACTTTTATTAAATATAGGAATGCGTGAAAATGTGTTTAAACCTATACAAGGCTTTATCATTTCATGTATGTGCATTATTTAATTGTTTGAGTTTGTGTGCGCTATGTATGATGAGGCGGCTTTTAAAGACACTGTTTAATTTGCAGCTACTTTGTATGATTTAAACCATATAAAAAGATTTAATAACGCAACTATTAATTACACAAATATAAAGAGGGTGTCTGTGGATTTCGCCGAGGTGTTCCGAATGCTGCTACACTTCCTGAAGAAAGTTGCCTGCATCAGGGGCGGATTCCGTAATTTTTGGTGTAAGTGTGTGTATGTGCGTGCTTGTGTGTGTGTGTGTGTGTGTGTGTGTATGTGTGTGGTTTAAAGCAAGAGCCATTAAACTTTATGGCAGTAAATTCTTTTACCTGCTTGATGAGTGGGCGGGGATACACCCCCTTCCCGCTCCATCCCCGGATCCATCCCATGCCTGCAATACAGTGGTAGACTTTAGAACTCATTGTGTGTATGTCGTTTGTAAAGTGTTGCGTTTTCTTGTTTAGATGAGTATATTGATGTAATGGATAATTGTTTACCAACGCAGTCCGTTTTGATATACGAACGGGCTTGCCTTGCATCAGCATCCCTAAGTAAGTCAAATCTGAGGTTAGATAACTACATCGACAAGACACCCCTTCTAACGTAACGTAGATACGATTGCTATCTGTAACCAGCAAGTGATGTTTTAATTATAACAGTGCACACAAGCACATGCTAAAACATCTGGTCATGCTATGAGCACAGGTCAGTGGCTTATTCCCAGGAAGGTTAAGTATAGTACAGTGAGGTACAGTTAAATCTTTCTAAAAAGACAGTAGTTCTACAGTATATAATCTCATTCAATAATTACATATCATGTTGTCTATGCTCATGCACTAAAAAGCTTTTCTTTCAAATGTTATTGATGCCAAATGGATGTGTTTTATTGACATTATTTTATGATTATTTCATTTTAACCCGAACAAAACAAACATCTCAAATATACTACGTATTTAAGGAGGTGCCAAATTTGCACCTCTTAATAGGCTGCTGCTGAGTTTGATGTAACATCAAGGCAACTTTTTACTGCTGGTTATTCTACTGCAATTCTTTATTGCTTATATGTCATTTTCAAAGGGAAACAACTCTTGTTATTTTTAGTATTTTATTTGCATGGAGTTGTCTACCCTATTTAGATCGCTCAGATAATCACAAAGACGACACTAAATATGTTTGTTCCTTTGTCTGTAGCAGCTCTCGATACTTAGAAAGCGTATTCCATCATGACAAGCTATGGATTAACCTCATAACCATGTATAAGTAAAATGAATGACATGTCCCCGATAATAAAAAGAATTAAGTAACATATTAGAAGGTTTGGCTCAATTAATATCTCATACCATTAATTTGCCGTCATGTAACCCGCAATGTTCTATAAACTATTTATTTCTGGTAATCAAACGAAGCAGCCCACGATTTTGCACAGAATTTTCAGACATTTAAATTTAACTTATTATACACAGCTACATTTTAATCCAAACAAATTAAGATTATGGAAATTGTACTTAGGTAAAGTTAAACAGAGCAACTGGTTATTGACTTGAGACAAGTAGACCTACTTGACTTACCACAATGGACCTACTTAACCTACCACAGTGGACCTACTTGACCTACCGCAGTGGTTCTACTTGACCTACCACAGTGGACCTACTCGACCGACCACAGTGGACCTACTTGACTTACCACAGTGGACCTACTTGACCTATCACAGTGAACCTACTCGACCGACCACAGTGGACCTACTTGACTTACCACAGTGGACCTAATTGACCTACCACAGTGGCTCTACATGACCTACCACAGTGGCTCTACTTGACCTACCACAGTGGACCTACTTGACATACCACAGTGGACCTACTTGACCTACCACAGTGGACCTAATTGACCCACCACCGTGGACCTAATTGACCTACCACAGTGGCTCTACTTGACCTACCACAGTGGACATACTTGACATACCACAGTGGACCTACTTGACCTACCACAGTGGCTCTACTTGATCGACCGCACTGAACCCGGCCGGTCCATTATACTTATGCTGACACCAACGAGTCAGGTGTAATGCTGCCCCGTTAGCCCCGAGCGTTAGGAGGGAAGCCACTACTACCAACTATAAAGTCTTTGGTTTGACCAGGCCGGGGTTTGAACCTACGACCTCTCGATCCGCAAGCCGACGCTCTACCACCTGAGCTATTGCGGCCGGTGTGCCTTTTTAACCAACCACAGTGGACCATTTGACCTACCACAGTGGACCTACTTGACCTACTATTGTGGACCTACTTGGCCTTCCACTGTGGACCTACTTGGCCTACCACAGAGGACCATTTGACCTACCACAGTGGACCTACTTGGCCTACCACTTTGGACCTACTTGGCCTACCACAGAGGACCATTTGACCTACCACAGTGGACCTACTTGACCTACCATTGTGGACCTACTTGGCCTACCACTGTGGACCTACTTGACCTACCACAATGGACCTACTTGACCTACCACTGTGGACCTACTTGATCTACGACAGTGGACCTACTTGACCTACCACAGTGGACATGCTTGACCTACCATTGTGGACCTACTTGGCCTACCACTGTGGACCTACTTGACCTACCAAAGTGGACCTACTTGACCTACCACTGTGGACCTACTTGATCTACGACAATGGACCTACTTGACCTACCATTGTGGACGTACTTGGCCTACCACTGTGGACCTACTTGACCTACCACTGTGGACCTACTTGATCTACGACAGTGGACCTACTTGACCTACCACAGTGGACATGCTTGGCATACCACAGTGGACCTACTTGGCCTACCACAGTGGACTTACTTGGCCTACCAAAGTGGACCTACTTGGCCTACCACAGTGGACCTACTTGACCTACCACAGTGGACATACTTGACCTACCACAGTGGACATGCTTGGCCTACCACAGTGGACCTACGTGACCTACCATTGCGGACCTACTTGGCTTACCAATGTGGACCTACTTGACCTACCACAGTGGACCTACTTGACCTACCACAGTGGACATGCTTGACCTACCACTGAGGACCTACTTGACCTACCACTGTGGACCTACTTGATCTACGACAGTGGACCTACTTGACCTACCACAGTGGACATGCTTGGCATACCACAGTGGACCTACTTGGCCTACCACAGTGGACTTACTTGGCCTACCAAAGTGGACCTACTTGGCCTACCACAGTGGACCTACTTGACCTACCACAGTGGACATACTTGACCTACCACAGTGGACATGCTTGGCCTACCACAGTGGACCTACGTGACCTACCATTGCGGACCTACTTGACCTACCACAGTGGACCTACTTGACCTACCACAGTTGACATACTTGACCTACCACAGCGGACATGCTTGGCCTACCACAGTGGACCTACTTGACCTACCAAAGTGGACCTACTTGAATTACCACAGAGGACCATTAGACCTACCACAGTGGACATGCTTGGCCCACCACAGTGGATCTACTTGGCCTACCACAGTGGACATACTTGACCTACCACAGAGGACCATTTGACCTACCACAGAGGACCATTTGACCTACTACAGTGGAACCACTTGACCTACTACAGTGGACATGCTTAGCCTACCACAGTGGACCTACTTGACCTAACAAAGTGGACATGCTTGGCATACCACAGTGGACCTACTTGGCCTACCACTGTGGACCTACTTGACCTACCACAGAGGACCGTTTGACCTCTACCACAGTGGACCTACTTGGCCTTCCACAGTGGACATGCTTGGTCTACCACAGTGAACCTACTTGACCTACCATTGTGGACCTACTTGGCCTACCACTGCGGACCTACTTGACCAACCACAGTGAACCTGCTTGACCTACCACAGTGGACATACTTGACCTACCACAGTGGACATGCTTGGCCTACCACAGTGGACCTACTTGACCTACCACAGTGGACCTACTTGACCTACCAAAGTGGACCTACTTGAAGTACCACAGAGGACCATTAGACCTACCACAGTGGACATGCTTGGCCCACCACAGTGGACCTACTTGGCCTACCACAGTGGACATACATGACCTACCACAGAGGACCATTTGACCTTCGACAGTGGACATGCTTGACCTACCACAGTGGACCTACTTGGCCTACCACAGTGGACCTACTTGACCTACCACAGAGGACCATTTGATTACCACAGTGGACCTACTTGACCTATCATTGTGGACCTACTTGGCCTACCACTGTGGAACTACTTGACCTACCACAGTGGACATGCTTGGCATACCTCAGTGGACCTACTTGGCCTACCACAGTGGACCTACTTGGCCTACCACAGTGGACCTACTTGACCTACCACAGTGGACATACTTGACCTACCACAGTGGACATGCTTGGCCAACCACAGTGGACCTACTTGACCTACCATTGTGGACCTACTTGGCCTACCACTGTGGACCTACATCACCTACCACATTGGACATACTTGACCTACCACAGTGGACATGCTTGGCCTACCACAGTGGACCTACTTGACCTACCACAGTGGACCTACTTGACCTACCACAGTGGACCTACTTAACCTACCAAAGTGGACCTACTTGAATTACCACAGAGGACCATTAGACCTACCACAGTGGACATGCTTGGCCCACCACAGTGGACCTACCTGGCCTACCACAGTGGACATGCTTAGCCTACCACAGTGGACCTACTTGGCCTACCACAGTGGACATGCTTGACCTACCACAGTGGACCTACTTGACCTACCACAGAGGACCCACTTGATCTACCACAGAGGACCTCTTTGACCTACCATTGTGGACCTACTTGGCCTACCACAGTGGACATGCTTGACCTACCACAGTGGACCTACTTGGCCTACCACAGTGGACCTACTTGGCCTACCACAGTGGACCTACTTGACCTACCATTGTGGACCTACTTGGCCTACCACAAAGGACCTACTTGGTCTACCACAGTGGACCTACTTGACCTACCACAGTTGACCTACTTGGCCTACCACAGTGGACCTACAGGCCTACCACAGAGAACCTACTTGGCTTACCACAGAGGACCTACTTGACCTACCACAGTGGACCTACTTGGCCTACCACAGTGGACCTACTTGGCCTACCACAGAGGACCTACTTGACCTACCACAGTGGACTTACTTGGCCTACCACAGTGGACCTACTTGACCTACCACAGAGGACGATTTGACCTACTACAGTGGACCTACGTGGCCTACCACAGTGGACATGCTTGGCCTACCACAGTCGACCTACTTGGCCTACCACAGTGGACCTACTTGACCTACCACAGAGGACCGTTTGACCTCTACCACAGTGGACCTACTTGGCCTTCCACAGTGGACATGCTTGGTCTACCACAGTGAACCTACTTGACCTACCACAGTGGACCTACTTGACTTACCACAGAGGACCTACTTGACCCACCACAGTTAACCTATCTGACCAACTACTGTTGACCTACATCTCCTACCACAGTGGAACACCAGTTCTACCACTGTGGACCTTCTTGATCACTCACAGTGGTCCTATTCAGTTTAAAATAACAATACATTCGTCACTAATAAATATACTAAGAAACAAAAGATCTAAGAAAAATATATTACGTGATAAAATATAAATGTGCTAGATTTGCATTAAATTCGAACCAGTGACTCCCTGGATGGCAGTCTAGTGTTCTACTGTCCCTGCCAATGAATCTTGGTGCAAGTTGTTGTATGTTGTCTTATTATACATTCCTATCTGAACAAAGTTTACATCAAAATAAACTGGGTTATTTTAATGGTTTCAGACATATTATCAGATCTGCTGGATTAAAGTCGAACCTTTTGAGCTGTCAAACGCTCTGGTTTTGGCCAGGTTTCTGTGCCAAATGTCCATGTTTTGAATTGTTTTAAACCAAATTGTGGGATTTCCCCGAAGATATATTTTTTAGTTTGTGTGTGTGTGTGTGTGTGTGCGCGCGCGCGCGTGTGAGTATGTGAGTGTGTGTGTGTGTATGTGCGTGTCCTTGTGTGTGTGTGTGTGTGTGTGTCATATTGTTCCATATATGAACGATCACACAATGTGCTGTAGGTTTTGTCATCGTTAGTTATATCATGGGCAGTAATAAAATGTATTGGTTAAAGCTAACAAACATCTGATGTGTATTCCCCAGTCTAACTTGAGGATGTTCCAGTGATACAGAGCCGGAAAGTTGGTATGCTAGCATCCTCATCTAAACCTGCATGAGCTGCCACCAGCTGTAGACATGGCATCACAATCGTCAGGCGGCACTGCTGATCCGTCTGAACTGGGTATGTACTCTGTTATCCGCATAGACATAGCTTATTACAGGTATCTTGTATTAATTTACTGGAATGCCATGTGGGATGTGTTTTCTTTTACAACACGCCCAGTACAGCATTTGTTGTTTGGAAAGCTGTACGGTACTTATTTATTATTCTTTATAATTCCTTAGGCTAAACATGTGCCACTATCCTATATATATATGTCACATTTAACCAGGCCCCTGGCTGGTGGCACATTTGAAAGGGATGACGGGTGTTTTTTTCTCGGGGCCACCATCGTATATAAATGTCACTTTAAACCAGGCGCCTGGCTAGTGGCACATTTGTAAGGGATGAAGGGTGGATTTCTTGGGGCCACCATCCTTTATATATGTCACATTTAACCAGGCGTCTGGCTGGAGGCACATTTGAAAGTGATGAAGGGTGTTTTTTCTTTGGGCCACCATCGTATATAAATGTCACTTTAAACCAGGCGCCTGGCTGGTGGCACATTTGAAAGTGATAAAGGGTGTTTATTCTTGGGGCCACCATCCTTTATATATGTCACTTTTAACCAGGTGCCTGGCTGGTGGCACATTTGAAAGTGATGAAGGGTGTTTTTTCTTGGGGCCACCATCCTTTATATATGTCACTTTTAACCAGGTGCCTGGCTGGTGGCACATTTGAAAGTGATGAAGGGTGTTTTTTCTTGCGGCCACCATCCTTTATATATGTCACTTTTAACCATCTGGTTGTCCAGGCGTGTCTTGTTGTGACCATCCTAAATTAGTATCAAGAAATATATTTAAAAAAAAAGATAAGCGGCGTTGGTTAATCTTTAATGAACTTACTTTAGTTGTCGTGTGTATTTAGAAACAGATTTAAGAACTACTGTAAAGATTATACATTTCCCTTTGTCAGAAATAATTGTCAACTATAAACACCATTTATGTAATAAACCCAATTACGTTGGCAATTGTCAATTACGTTTGTAATTGTTTGCTTTTTCCATTTATAGATTAGAAAAAAATATTTTTTCATTTCTTTGCAAATATTATTTGTTTATATTTCGTACAGTATGGGTATATGTGCTTTATGAACTTATAAATGAAAAAATAATTATATTTTTAATATTTAAAATTTACATGTACAATGTACTAAAAACGAAACATATTACAACCCAAAATAGAAATATTTGTTATCAAGCAAGGAAAAACTCAAGGTACTATACTTATGTAAAAACGTGGAAGCAGCCGACAAAAAACTTGTGTGTATAGGTCCTTATATTAGTGAAGTAGGTCTGGTTTCGATTAGTATGATGATATCGTGAATTGCAACAAATTAGAATCGCTTTGATATTCCATCGTCTGACCTTGCGATAACATTTATTAGTAGATCAGAGTTAGGTTAAACTGCTTTGCCGAAAACGATTGAAGATTTCAAAACAGATAAAAGAAGGCATTGATGCGAAGATTCTGTTCTACAAAGGGCTAACCGCCTAAACGACAGCAAACGCGTGTTGTTATTAACAGATGTATAATGCCGTCAAACTGTGTGTATACAGTTTGACGTTTGTATGTGATATACAGTAGTTTATCTTTTTTGTGATAAACCTTTTTTAATTTATTTGTACTACTAATCACGTGATCGTTTAAACCTCATTCATCAATTCATTTACACCAGTCTGAATTACTTATTATGTTACAAAAACACGTGTTTTATACTGCGTCAAGCAGTTATTGATTAGAATAAGGTTTAAAATTACAATCATGCCAAGAACTAAATCTAGCAATAAAAAATTTTCTTAGGACTTTAGGGAAAGGCCCGAATACAAACAACAAAACAGAATGTTATCTTATTTTGACTTGTACATAGTACATTGTCGTAACCATTGAAGACTTATCAAGCTGACCTAACGCGTTATATATATGCTTTAAATTATAATTCTAGATTAACTTGGCGTTATTCTTTTTATGTGTATGCCAACGTTTTGCAAGGAAAGAAGTAAACAGACAACTGTTGTCTTGCTAGGTATATAGCAACAGAGACAAGTTTTTTGAAGGGGCGCCCGTGGCCGAGTCGCTGACTTAAAACTGCTCAGCCCCTCACCGCGTGGATTCAAGTCCGGTCGGGGCGAAAACTTTCATGTGGGGAGGTTTTTTAGCTAACATGCGGTGTGCCGGTGGTTCTACCCAAACGTAAGTCTGGGGGTCTTCCTCCACCAATAATTATCTGGACGTAGCCAATATGACCATAACTGTGTAGGTGCGATGTAACAAAAAACAAAGAACAAAAACATAAAAAAACATGTAATGTTTGAAAAAAAAAGTTTCTTGTAGAGTTCTTTTCTAAACGTGATGTTGTGTAACATGTTAACTTATTTATAGACATATTGTATCATTAAATCTAAAATACAGTTTACAAAACATTTCTGAAATACCTTGATTTAAAATTACAAAAATAAAACATAACTTTATTTTTGTATCAAGTATATTTGCAAGTCAATTCAGTAAATAAAATGAGTTCAGATACATCCCTCAGAAATACCTTCATCTAATACCATGTGTCAGAAAACTAGACCACACAGACACCCTCTTCATGTTCTTTTAATAACACCTAACAAATAGGTTGCTGTAAAAAATATACATGAAATCAGTATCACATCCTGCTTACATGTATATCTAGTTTATGGAAATCTGGTTATATGATTGGCAAAGGTCGGAGGGCAGGAATCAAACTTGTTCATTCAAGCGCAACTCCTCCTACATTGCGCATTTCGCAACGTGATTCTACCTAGATGCCATAAAACAAACTGTTGACAAAAACTGACCTCTATTTGTACCTATATTGTCCGAAACGAAGCAATGAAACCCCTTAGTGCAGATTTTGAAGAAGAAACATTCACTGTGTGGAGAGCATTAGTAGAACAATCCTATTATGAGTGAACTTCATCTATAAGTTTCAGACCAAGTATCGGGCGCCTTCAAGAAAGGGAGGCAAAGTTCGTCGTCAGATGATAGAAGTGATTTCCAAACAAACACACCGAATAGCGGAAAGGTTGTACTATTGTACTAGATTTCTATACTATAAGACTTATCATTACCTTTCAAACACGACTTACAAATTTCCAATGTGTAACATACAGAAAACAACTACAAACGTGGCATATTTAACCAGACTCTACGATTTTACACGTGACGTCACGGTGATGCTTTTGTTTTAGCTGTTCCCTTCTTCAAACATACATGTCCGTCCCCGGATAAATAATCGTTAATAAATAAACGCGAGAAGTACCTGTATTCTTACAGTTTACTTGTAAACTCGTTTGCAGCACACTTAGTGAGAGAGCCTTGTGTATATTACAGATATATATATATATATATATATATATATATATATATATATATATATATATATATATATATATATATATATATATATATATATATATATATATATATATATATATATATATATATATATATATATATATATATATATATATACAATGTAATTGTGTAATTGCCATTTATCAGCACAAGTGAATATCGTCTGCTAAATAATAAAATCAGTGCCAACTTTTTACATTTGGCTCAATAACCCAAACGTTTCTGTCATTTTCCTCTTCTATAATTCGTGAATATCTTCGAGTCAACAGTTTAACACCCGTATTATATATTTGTCATGAGGTGTATATAACATTTATTCACAAATTAAAGGACAATAAATATTTGATTTCTTCATCTTTGTAGAAGCAGCATTATTTTGACCGTTTTATCTCGGCTTGCCGAATTATGAAAACATAAAATTCGGACTAAGTTTCTTACATTTTACCGTTGTTTTGTTGAATTGTTATCCTGAGAATAGCATGTGTCATTTGCTGTTGTTTGGAATAAGAACGCTATTAGGTGAAGTCGAAATTATTTGAAAATACTTTGATAACCAATATTTATTTCATACAAAGACAATGTGTATCAATATCGGGATATTCACAATAAATATGAACAATACATGCCTTTATATTATGCTACACCATAATCATCGTTACAGTATACTAAACTTCCTACTTTATTTAAAATTAAGTGATGTGACGTCAAGTAATAATCATATCCTTGCTTACTTAGTTTTATATTTAAACTTTAGTAAACGACAGCTTATACTTAACAAAAGCGGAATTCTGAAATATCGGAGACCAACATCAAATAATACATAATTTATTATGATAAAGATTAAAACTGGTGACATGCGTGTATAGGGTATGAATAATTTTATTTGTAAATGAGTTTGAAATAATGGCACGAATATATTCTTTTCCATAGTTTGACAATATGTACGTAACATACAATGCATTTATTATGATACACGAATATTTTCCCCGGAAATAAACAGCATGTTGTACTTGGTGTATTATTTAGCAAGAGAAAGAGTCTGACTCTATTATAAGGTAGATACATATGCAATATTTTCTGCTAATTTTAATTAACTGACAAATACAAAAACATTCGTAATTGCTGCTGACGGCAATTTATCTTCCTTGGTATACTGTCACAGTTCTCACGAGAGGTTTGAACTAAACATGCAATTTACGGATAGCATTTATATTTCTGTCATATGATGAATATATGTTTATAAGAAAACATGTTTTAATGGTTCGTTTCCAGTTACCCCACACAGTTAAATATAACCTTCCATCGGAGATGTGTGAACATTTATCTACATATGATTTGAAGAAGCTTCAACAACAGCTTCACGAAGCTGGCATTGAGACTTCTGGGACAGGTGAACACATCCAAGTTAACTGCAATCCAAAGGAGACGGACACTGTAGAGTTGATACTGAACACTTGGAAGCACAGAACGCACCATGGGCCTGTCTATATCAGAGACATATCACCTGACTTGCATCAGATGTTGCTCTGCTCTTTTCCTAGCAATATGAGATATACCAACAACCTTGTTATATACTTTAAACAGAATAAAGAATTAGAAATAACAGGAGATATGGACTTCGTCAACAAGGTAAAAAAAGCCATTGATAGAATGATAGACTACCAATGTGCAGTGATTGGTTTATCAGAAGAGCAACTCACAACAATTGAAAAGAGCAAAAAGAAGTTCATCGGAGAAAACAAAGATGTTATTCTAAGAATTGACAGTTATAAGTTGTACTTGTACTGCTCACATGATGAGATGACAGAGATGGTGCATAAGCTTAAAACATATCTCGGTATTGTAAAGATTAATTCTACGGGAAGACAGAAGCAGGAGAAAGATGTTTCTGTTGTTGCAGCTTGCAACGACCCTTACTCAGAACCACTGATCAAGACACCACATACACTGGCACTACCAGCCACAGTGATGACTCCCAAACTCTGCACGACGTTCAAAGTTGGAAGGAAGTGGCGAGTCAAAGTATACAAGGGAAGCATACTTGGTGTGAATGTTGACTGTATCGTGAATGTAAATCAAGAAGGATCAATCAGCGAGATTGTTAAAGCAGGAGGAAGAGAAGTTGAACGAGAATTACAAGAAGTAAGTAAGTCTCAACAACTTGAACCAACAACATGTGTCATTTCAAATCCGGGTCTCTTGAAGTTTAAGAAAATACTTCATGTTGGAGAACTGAAGTGGGGAGGTTATTCAAACGAACAAAAGTGCCGAGAAGACATCTTCACTGCATTACACAACTGTTTGATGGTTGCAGATAGAAATAATATGAGCTCTATTGGAATTCCAGCCTTATCTCCAGGTAAGCAGTAACAACATACAGTGGAAAAACTTTATTTTTATTTTTGCCCCAAATGGCGACATATTGCATTTGCACAGTTGATGCATACGTTTGTACAATCGTATGTCTGTCCATCCATTCCGCATCATATCAAAAATTTCCATAATATGAATCTTACTTTAAATATCACTATCTTACAGGCATACACTTGAAGGTGTGTAGCATATAAAAGTAACACTTGCAATTATTAAGGTCAAGGACATATTGTATGAAATGAAGATGACCTGAATAGGAACCACTTGTAAATTGTCATATAGGGTCAAAATGTTATAGATGGCGAAGAATGTTTAGAATTTTTTACCAATAAACCAATAAAATGTAACGGTCTTATCTAGATTTTAGGTTCTATAGGACAGAAAGCTCGTATAAAAGTGACTGACTAGTTCTAATTCGATGACAGCAGTATGTACAAAATCTACAGCAGAGTTTCCCTGTTAAAATAAAAACATAAGTAATATGCTTAACAAGACATAAAATCTTTAAGTCATATCTGAGTAAGTATTCAGTTGCTATGTTAGCACAACAAATACGAACAGTCAATATAGCCAACCATTTAAGAAATTGACTGATCTTGCAGTATGACATTGTGGAAGACAAGAGTCAAACGCTAAATTATTACAGACACTGTGAGCCCATGCTAAATTATTACAGACACTGTAATTCCATGCTAAATTATTACAGACACTGTAATCCCATGGTAATTTAAGACAGACACTGAAATAACATGCTAAATTATTACAGACAATGCTATCCCATGCTAAATTATTACAGACAATGCAATCCCATGCTAAATTATTACAGACACTGCTATCCCATGCAAAAATATTACAGACAATGTAATCCCATGCTAAATTATTATAGACACTGTAATCCCATGGTTAATTATTACAAACATTGTAAGCCCATGCTAAAAAATTATAGACACTGATCCCATGCTAAATTATTACAGACACTGTAATTATTATAAACACTTTAAGCCCATGCTAAATTATTACAGACACTGATCCAATGCTAAATTGTTACAGACACTGTGAGCCCATTCTAAATTATTACAGACACTGAAATCCCATGCTTAATTATTATAAACACCGTAAGCCCATGCTAAAATGTTATAGACACTGATCGCCTGCACAATTATTACACACACTGTAATCACATGCTAAATTATTACAGACACTGTAATTCCATGTCAAAATATTATAGACACTGATCCCATGATTAATTATTACAACCACTGTAATCTCATGCTAAATTATTACAGACACTGTTATCCCATGCTAATTTATTACAGACACTGTAATAACATGCTAAATTGTTACAGACACTGTAATTCCATGCTTACTTATTATAGACACTGTAAGGCCATGCTTAAATATTATAGACACCGATCCCATGCTAAACTATTACAGACACTGTGAGCCCATGCTAAATTATTACAAACATTGTAATCCCATGCTAATTTATTACAAACACTGTCATCCCATGCAAAATTATTACAGCCAATGTTATCCAATGCTCTATTATTACAGACGCTGTAAGCCAATGCTAAATTATTAGACTCTGTGAGCCCATGCTAAATTATTACAGACACTGTGAGCCCATGCTAAATTATTACAGACACTGTGAGCCCATGCTAAATTATTGCAGACACTGTGGGCCATGCTCTATTATTACAGACACTGTGAGCCTATGCTAAATTATTAGACACTGTGAGCCTATGCTAATTTATTTCACACACTTTGAGCCCATGTGAAACTATTACAGACACTGTAATCCCATGCTTAATAAATAATTATTATAAACACTGTTAGCCCATGATAAAATATTACAGACACTGTTATCCTATGCTAAATTATTACAGACACTGTGAGCCCATGCTAAATTATTACAGACACTGTAATCCCATATTAAATTATTACAGACAATGTAATCCCACGTAAAAATATTACAGACACTGTAAGCCCATGCTTAATTAATATAGACACTGTAAGCTCATGTCAAAATATTATTGACACTGATCCCATGATTAATTTTTACAACCACTGTAATCCCATGCTAAATTATTACAGACAATGTTATCCCATGCTAATTTATTACAGACACTGTAATAACATGCTAAATTGTTACAGACACTGTAATCCCATGCTTAATTATAATAGACATTGTAAGCCCATGCTTAAATATTATAGACACTGATCCCATGCTAAATTATGACAGACACTGTAAGTCCATGCTAAATTATTACAAACAATGTAATCCCATGCTAAATTATTACAAACACTGTCATCCTATGCTCTTTTATTACAGACACTGTAAGCCCATGCTAAATTATTAAACACTGTGGGCCCATGCTAAATTATTACAAACACTGTGTCATCCCATGCTAATTATTACAGCCACTGTTATCCATGCTCTATTAAAACAAACGCTGTAAGCCAATGCTAAATTATTAAACACTGTGAGCCCATGCTAAATTATTACAGACACTGTGATTCCATGCTAAATTATTACAGACACTGTGAGGCCATGCTAAATTATTACAGACACTGTGAGCTCATGCTGAATTATTACAGACACTATGATCCCATGCTAAATTATTAGACACTGCGAGTCCATTCTAAATTATTACAGATACTGTAATCCCATGCTTAATTATTACAGACACTGTTATCCCATGATAAACTATTACAGACACTGTGAGCCCATGCTTAATTATTACAGACACTGTAATCCCATACTAAATTATTTCATACCAGGCAGGTTAACATTAAAATTATTCAATGAGCATATAGAAAGCAACTTTATATGTTTATTTAAAAGCATATGTACTGGAGGCGCCCGTGGCCAAGTGGTTAGTCGACTTGAAACTCCTCAGCCCTTCACCGTGTGGGTTTGAGTCCTGATCGGGGCGAGAACTTTCATGTGGGGAGGTTTCTAGTTAGCTTGCAGTGTGCGGTTGGTTCTACCCAGATATAAATTTGGGGGCTTCCTTCGCCAATAATTAACTGGATGTCACCAAAATGACTGTAATTGTGTCATTGCAATGTAACAAACAACAAACAAATTAAACATAAATATAAAGTTAATTGAATGGCTTTATCATCATTATGAACAAAATCAAAGCACTGCATATCTTTACTGCACCAATGAGCATAACAAGACAATTTGTGCAATTGCTTTCTACATGGGGCTTTCACAGTAATGTTATTAGATCCTATATCTAAATATATAATATATATTTTATAAATGTATTATTAAATATAGTATACATATGTTTTAGTTGCCTGGAAAAACTTATATGAGACTACATGATCTTTTATGTTTATTTTTTCAGGGGAGTTTGGAATTCCATTAAATATTTGTGCAGAGGAGTACTGTCGAGCACTACGAGAGTATGAAGGAATATCAAATTGTCTGGAAGAGATCCACCTCGTTTTCATGCTAGATGATTATGTTGAGCAAGTTTTGAAAATATTTCAGCAAACTTTCACCGTTGAACAATCTGATACAGACACTGAACTTCAACAGCAGTCGCTAGTACATGTAGATCCAGCAACATACAAACAGACCCATCATGATGCAGGTGTATCAATATCTGAGCAAGAAGATGACATTTTTGAAGGACAACATAGAGAAGATATTAGCTTCCGCTATATTGAGCCAGGTATCTTTGATGTTCATGGCATCAAGGTAAAAGTTTACAGTGGAAATATTTTAAATTTAGATGTTGCCTGTATTGTCAATGCAGCCAATGATAAATTGGAACATGGCGGTGGAGTTGCCAGGGTTATCTCTAAAGCAGCAGGGAAGCACTTCCAACAGGAAAGTCATGAATTCATCAAAGGTCATGGTCGCTTAAAGGTTTCTGAGTGTGTGTACACATCGGGGTGCGACTTGAAGTATGACTATGTTCTACATGCTGTGGGTCCACGATGGAGGTCTGCGAGTGAGGAAACAAGAACTAGAAAGGAACTTCGAGATACTATCATAAACAGTTTACGATGTGTTGAAGAGCTCAACCTTCCCTCTGTTGGCATTCCTTCAATCAGTGCAGGTAATTATCAGTAATGTAGAACTTAAATTAGGGGAGGAATCTGTTATGATAAAAAAGATATAGAACAACTCTCACTAAATGCCTATACTGAGAGTTTTAATAAAAGTCTTACAGTTAGACAAGTCTTTCATGTACCTGCCTTATAATGTTTGAGGTTTTAATAAAGGCTTTAGACTGAGAAAAATTGTTTGCCAACAACTTTGAAATTGGAAGATCTGGTAGGATAGCTTTTAAAAGAAAAAACGCTAATTATCTTCTTTGCATATTTTTTTTCTGAAATAAGGTTTAATCTTTGACAATTCTAAATGAAAATTTAAATTTATAATGAAAAAGGTATATGAAAAATCCTTTAGACTGATATGGAAGGAAATATAATTCTTATGTTTACTGCTAATGTAAAACAATACATCATGATTAACAGCATTTTCTGCAGCATTAACATTTAATGTCATCAGGTTTAATTAATTGGCAACTTTTTGTTTTTTGCTTCATTGATGCATGTCATTAAACACAGATTAAGGCAGATATAACAAAAGTAAATTTCCACCATAACTCGTTAATATAAACAATAAGACTTTTTCTGTTCCTTTTATTGAATATTTCATGGATGTTAACACATTCAGATTTAATTCTTTTAGTATTGTATGGCTAGTATTTAAAAGTTATTTTATGAAACACATATTCAGTTTACCGAACGCACGCAATAGCTCAAGTGGTAGAGCGTTGGCTTGCGGATCGGGAGGCCGCGGGTTTAAACCCCGGCCGGATCAAACCAAAGACTAAAGTTGGTAGTAGTGGTTTCCCTCCTGACGCTCGGATCTAAGGGGACAGCATTACGCCTGTATGTGTCGGTGTCAGTATAATGGACCAGCCTGGTTCAGTCCCTGGGCTTCTCATAAGTGCAAAAATGCCAGCAAATACCAAATCCCATATTCAGTTTATAGATGTTCATATATGTTACTCAAAGCCCGGCATTAACTTGTACCAAAAGTTAGCTATTGCTAGTAACTTGATGTAACAATTTTGAACAGCTGTTACCAAGATATTGGTCTGTAACCCCTCAGCCCTGTTAGCATATGCTCAAGACTGGTTGGGCCAAACCTTTCATGTGTGCAGGCCATCTAGCTGTTGTGTGGCAGACCATTGGGTCTTTCCCAGACAATTGACCAATCAACAACCACTCCGAAGAAAGAATATTTCCCAGGATCCAACTAATCACAGGAGGTAATTCATTGGGTCATGATCACCTGTTTACTTTTGAAGGCCCCAAAAAGGAGAAATGGCAATAGCATGATTTAAAAACAATCATTTCACATAATTTAAAAGTGATTATGCTTATAAATTATTATCACTTTATAAATCCTTTGAAATACTGTGTTTAGATCCTGAGTTTGGTTGTTCTGTGAATCAAAATATTGATTCAATGTAAGTACATCAAGGTAAAAAAACAAGAACTTCCCATTTGTTTATGGGATATGTAAGCATTCTTCAATATATATCATCATTCTGTTTGTTCACAGTCATAACATAACATCCTTCACAAAACTGAATGTACATAAATTTGTGTTAACTATCATATAACATTTGACAATTCAATGTTTGACGGTCCCTGACCTGTTCGGGGTGTGGTTAAACAGGCCATATCGAAAGTTCAATTGGGTCAGGGGGATTTTTTTACAAATAATGACTGGGCATTGCCATTATGACTTCTATAGTGCTGATATTTGGAAACACAAACTTAACTTGATGTAGCTAGAACTGACTTAGATGAGCAGCTTCTGAGTCCATGATCAAACAACTCCCAGTAAATAAGATTTAATTTGTTCTAGAGCTACACAGCCTAGACCTTATGCTCAACATATTGAGGGTAGTGTTACCATTTTTGTTTGTTGTGTCTTATCTAAATTTCTTATAAAAAGGGGGAAAAGGCCTGAGACTTTTTCATCCTTTTAGGTAATGCATAAATAATCTCGTATAATAATATATGGTGTTGGGTTATGTTCCAGATATTTTCGGCGTGCCAAAAAAGGTATGCGCAGAGGAATATGGAAATGGAATTGTAGAGTTTATTCAAAGATACAGTCCAAAGGTACTCAAAGAGATTCACTTTGTGGATGTTGCTCCTGACCTAATTAGAATCATATGTGACACATTCCAAAGATTTAGTACTGACAAATCATCAGTAGCAGCATCCCAGGAGTCCGTTGAAAAACATGCACTTGAATTTATAAATAATGAATTTAAACCACAGTCACCTTCTGACATAGAGTCACGACAGGGGCAAACTTCCTCGAATACTGAAATCCAGACTGACAATTTTCTGAATAGAAGCAAGAAATTCATTTTCAGTTTAATTTCTGGCCATTTGAAAAGTTATGATGGAACATATTCAAGTAAGTCACCGATGGATTCATACAGCCTGCCCTCACCTGTTCATAAAGAAGCGTCTATGAGAAGTTCAAATAGACACACAGGGGGCACTGAAAACATAAAGCAGTCACCCATTGACAAGGATTCAGAGCCTGGATCAAGGGTTTGTAATTATTCAGGACAGACTACCAGCAGGGGAAACACAGGTGGTGCTGGAGCCATGCAGCAGTCACCTACTTTCAATGAATCAAGACCTGAGGCAGTGGAATGGAACAATCCAGGACAGACTACCAGCAGGGGTCACACAAGAGGTGCTCGGGCCATGCAGCAGTCACTCACTTTCAATGAATCAAGGCCTGAGGCATTGAAATGGAACAATCCAGGACAGACTACCAGCAGGGGAAACACAGGTGGTGCTGGAGCCATGCAGCAGTCACCTACTTTCAATGAATCAAGACCTGAGGCAGTGGAATGGAACAATCCAGGACAGACTACCAGCAGGGGTCACACAAGAGGTGCTGGGGCCATGCAGCAGTCACTCACTTTCAGTGAATCACGGCCTGAGGCATTTGAATGGAACAATCCAGGACAGACTGCAAGCAGGGGATATGCAGGAGGTGCTTGGGCCATGCAGCAGTCACCCACTTTCAATGAGTCAAGGCCTGAGGCAAAGGACTGGAATAATCCAGGAGAGATTGCCAGCAGGGGACACAAAGGAGGTGCTGGAGCCAGTCAGCAGCCACCCACTTTCAATAAATCAAGGCCTGAGGCAGTGGAATGGAAAAATCCAGGACAGTCTGCCAGCTGGGGTCACACAGGAGGTGCTGGAGCCATGCAGCAGTCACTCACTTTCAATGATTCAAGGCCTGAGGCATTGCAATGGAACAATCCAGGACATACTACCAGCAGGGGACATGCAGGAGGTGCTTGGGCCATGCAGCAATCACATACAGACAAAGAATCATGGGCGCAACAAACTTTTGGCAATAAACCGATGAAGACTGGCAGCAAGAATTGCATGTCAATGTCATCTTATGATGATAATAAAATACATGAAACTGATAATGACATTTGTTCGCTAGGCAGGTCACACACAGATGCCTTACCTACTAACCTGCAACCTAGTATGGATAGAAGAGCAGACTGGAGAAAAGAATTTACAGGAAAGAGAAATATCACAACAGAAGATGCAAAAAGAAAAACAATAAAAGATGAAGCTTCGCAAATGAATATTGCAGAAACACTTGGAACTTGGAAAAGACCTTATGAATTTGATCTTGATCATCAAAATGAAAGTTCTGTGAAAGTCTTGGTTTATAAACATGACATTACCTTGTGCACTGTAGATGCCATAGTGTCGGTGTGGACTCCTCCCGGCAGGCAACAAGGTAGTATTGCTGCTGCCATTGAAAGGCATGTAGGAACCTGCCCTGTGACATCAATAAAAGATTTAGCAAACAACATCACAGATGTGCCAAAAGATCTAAAAACTAATTTCAAGTCCGTCATTTATGCAAACACACCAAGATTTAAGAATGAAGATCAATTTCAGCGAGAATTTCGAAAGTGCATACACAATATATTTGTCACAGCCACAAAGGACAGGCGCAAGATCAGAAGTATTGCCCTACCTGTTCTTGGTTTAGGTAAGTTATAATCGTCATCTGTATAATTTAAGCTTAGGTTCAAAGCCTAAGACATACATGAGCTTTCTGTTCATCATCCTCATCACCCTTGAGGCTACTCCCCTGTGTAAGCCTTGGCTCCAATGATGGCAGCTCTCTATCTGTCTCTGTCCATTATGCAAAAAAAACTGTAAAGCCATCTGTGACATTAAAATTTCACTAAAAGCATTAAAGAAATCTCCATAATCCAACAACCTTAAATAATGGCAACACTTCAACCTCTCTACATATTCATTGAGGACAATTTTGACCAAGTCAGGCGGTTTCAGCCAGTACTGCACTAAATGTACATGTTGAAAGATGAATGTTGAAGTATCAGCTTTTTAGTTGTTTCATTTTCTGTTCCCATATTATGCAAAAATAGAAATCAAATAACATTTTTAATATTTTGTCTTTTGTTTGAACCTGAATGTTGGAGGTGTTATGCATTTTAAATGCTTAATACAATAGAAACATAATGAATATATTGAGATTGATAAACTCCTTTTTTGGTTTGAAATGTATACAGTAATGTGTATAGACTTTTCTATAGTATCTTTACTTTAAAAGAAACAAGTTTGTTTTGAAAATAGAAATTATGCATCATTTCATTGTTGTTGTGACATTTTGTTCTTTGTTGTTTTTTAAAACCCTTGAATAAATTATAAGTTGATTTTGCTTCCAAAAAGCATACAACAACTAATTTCAAAAAGTTTTAAGGGAAAAATTATGTTTTTTTTATAAATCAATAGGGTAAAAAGTCCTTTTTAACCTGTTGAAATTTGAAAGTTTTAACAGCTCTATTTTATTTTGTAAAACTTGAAACAAGAAAGTCTTTAGCAGAATTATTTAAAAAACACATCAATTTTGAGCATAATGTTTTAAAAGAAAATAAAGCTCATGTCATACTTTTCACACTACACAATACTGTGATTTTTTATTTAAGCATATTCTCTTGAACTAAACTTTAAGTTTTCATTGAATGTATTGAGTTCAGAAGATTCTGATATGGTTAAAAAATACAACAATTCATGTTGTTTTTTATTTTGGTCAGATTATGTTTTAATCGTTGTGCAAAATTTACTTTATTCTGTAAATATACTTTCAAATGGTCTATCTACACTGGACATCTTATAGGTGGTTTTACCATAAATTTAGTAATACTTAACAGTGCATTGTTGCTTGTTCCATCAGTGTATCATCGTTCTGTATATTTAGACCCAGTGAGATGGAACCTCAGTCAAAAACTAAGAAAATATATTCATTATTGTCCTGTGCTATCCGATTCCATCTCAGTTAAAGATTCTCCGGTACATTATGGAAAGCATTTGATATATGAGGGCTAATCGCTTACCCTATGTTAATTGTCACAAAAGTCAGTTCTTCAGGTGCTTTGATTTTTTTTATACTCACCTGTGTAACACTTGAGTGATTTTTGGCTGTGTTGGCCTAGAACAAGACATTACAGTGGTCATTCCTCAGCTAGACTCCGGTGTGTACGGAAGAAGTACAGTGTATTGGCTTTGGAGAGGGGCATGCTTAGAAACATGATATGCAGTGGTGCTGAGAACATATTGTAAGTTTTCCCCACTCCCCTGTCCTTTTAAGGTTTATTAACGTGTTGATATATTGAGATATGTTTTCGCGTGGATTTTTTTAAAGTATTATTCATGTTTCCTATTTTTTTATTATTCTGAAAGTCACAATGCTCCCTATCCCTTCCCGTTTTTCATTGTAGGTGGCTACGTTACATGTACCAGTGTGATGTGTGGTGCAGAGCTTTATGTGCTAAGTCTAAAAGTTACATTTAGATGAAGCGGTGTCCCTTGAATTTGTACTTTGTTGATTGCTGAGCCTTTGTGAGCTATGTAGCAAGCTGTGTGTCCCTGTTGTGTGACGTTTCCTTGTATAGCCTGTGTGGCAAATGTTCCGTTGTTGTTGTGTGCCTGTGTGGCAAGTACTCCAGCGTTGCTGTGTGCCTGTGTGGCAAGTACTCCAGCGTTTCTGTATGCCTGTGTGGCAAGCTGTGTGCCTGTGTGGCAAGTTATTCAATGTTGCTGTGTGCCTGTGTGGCAAGCTGTGTGCCTGTGTGGCAATTGTTCCAGTGTGCGTCGTGTACCTGTGTGGTTTTGTGCTGTGTGCTGCTAGCTTTAATGCCTGTGGGGCAGTAAACAACGGGCCATTTGAAATGTGCGATGTCGTTTTCCTGTTTGATACGATGGACCTGAAACATCTATACATGTGAAGCGGTGTTTTTTGATAAGTCGACAGAGACATAATACCTATAGATGATTAATTACTTACTGTGTAAAAATATGTGAATGTGAGAGAGTGTTTTGAAAATTGTCAAATCAATGTATCTTTTAAAAAATGTTTTAATGTATTGATATGTCATTATAAGTGACTGATAAGGAAAAGTCTGAGTATATATTTTGATTAAATATTGTAAATTTGTAAAAAAGCCTGTTGTTTTATATCTGTCAAAAAGAACCGGGAATCACATTAGTAGGTTTCACTTATTAATTGTGACAAATGGGGGCTCGTCCGGGATCCGCTTAAATAGAAGTGTTTTAATGGGATTGCTTTATTAGGAGACGCTTAAATGGGAGAGATTTAACTGGGATTGCTTTTAGGAGAGTGTTTTAAATTTTTTGTTGTATTGAGTACTTACTATCACAGATATATGTTGTTTTTATTTTAGACAATTTGTTTGAATTTGTTGGTTTTAAGTTTTGTGTTTCAAAATTGTACTGTATATATTTTTTTTTTATCATGGAGAGGTTTGGGAATTTAGGAAAAGAGCTTAAGCTTGGCTTACGCGGGAAAGAGTTGCTAGAGTTTGCATGAGAGAAAAATGCCAGGGAAGAAGCAAAAGAAAGGGAGGATAGACATATAGAGCGAGAGATGAAGAAAATGCAATTAGAAAAATTAATCAGAGAAAAGGAGTTAATGTATGAGATGGAGAAGCTTAAGAAAAGTGAAGTTGATGTGAAAGTGCACGGGAGTGACGTGAAAGCAAAATTGCCCAAATTACCCCCTTTCAATGATAAGCAAGACAGTATGGATGCATATCTTAAACGTTTTGAGAGGTTTGCCAATACTGCAAAGTGGGATAAGAATGACTGGGCCACCCATCTTAGTGCACTTTTACAAGGAAAAGCATTAGATGTATACTCAAGGCTTTCAGTTACTGAGGCTTTGGATTATGACTATTTTTAAACTGCATTGTTAAAGAGGTTCCAACTTACTGAAGAATGTTTCAGAAATAAGTTCAGAACTAGTAAGGCAGAAGTAGGGGAAACTCCTCATCAGTTTGTAACTCGTCTAGATGACTACTTGATCAGATGGGTTGAATTGGCAAAAGTTGACCAAGATTTTGATGGGTTAAAAGATTTGCTTCTTCGGGAACAGTTTATGCAGTCCTTTCCAAAGCCCCTACAGGTATTCCTTAAAGAAAGGAAAGTATGTTCTGTTGATGAAATGGCAGAGTTAGCTGAGCAATACCAAGAGGCACATGGTATACAGGGAAATACTCAAAGAAAATGCATAAACCAGAATGAGTATGTTGAAAACAGAAATCCTATGAATCAGAGAAGCCACGTTAACTTAAACGTAGATAGGTCAAGGGATTGTTATATTTGTTGAGGAGGTAGTCATATAGCCAAAGAGTGTCCAAACGGATTTGGTCGGAAGAATAGAGTTGCAGCTGTAGGTATTGAATATGAGAGGGGTGGTAGGTACATCAGTAGATCTGGTCAGATTAGTAGAGGGGGAAGAAGAGGATATAGAGGTAATAGAGGAAATAGAGGGAATCAGGGCAATCAAGATAGAACTTACACTGATGATAAGGTAGGATGTTTTGTCCAGCCGAAAGGTGATAGTCTGAGTTGTGATGAGGTTACTTCAAGTTTTGGTGTAGGTAAAAAGTTTCCTGTTATTTCGACAGCAAGTGACAGTAGGCATTTTAAGTTAGACAATATGCCAGTTGCTGAAGATTTTGTGAATGGTAATAAAGTTCAGGTTTTGCGAGATAGTGGATGCTCTACTGCTGTTGTCAGGAGTGACTTGGTTACTGTTGACCGTCCAACAGGGGAAAAACAAACTGTAGTTTTGATAGATGGAACAGTAAGAAAGTTCCTCGTAGCCACAATATGTGTTGAAACCTCCTTCTATTCAGGTGAAATTGAAGCATTATGTGCTGAGTACCCTGTGTATGATCTGATTATTGGGAACATTGAAGGTGTAAAAGGCAAAGTTGGTGCAACAGTGGGTGTAGAAAGGAGTGAAGTTGTGCCAGGAGTAGATTGTGATGTTGGAAATGCTGTGCAAACTAGAGCACAAAAAGCAAAACAGAAAGTAGTTACTAAGGTGAAAGTTGTTGATCCAGTGTCTGAGGTGAGTTTTGAGGAGTTTAGGAAAGCACAAGAAGAGGATACATCTTTAGATAAAGCTAGAGAATAGGCTGGTAGTGGTGAGAAAGTTGAAAAGAAAGGTTGAGCAAAAGTTTGGTTTGGAAGTAGTAAGGGTATATTATACCGATATGTCCAGTCAAGCAAGGGTGAAGATACTAAGATGTTAAAGCAAGTATGTGTTCCAAGAGAATTTAGGGAAAAAGTGAAGAAGGTTGCCCATGATTCTCTTATGGCTGGTCATTTGGGGATTAAAAAGACTTATGAAAAAGTTCTGTACAACTTTTGGTGGCCTGGGTTGAATTCCGATGTTACAAGGTATTGTAGATCATGTGACATCTGTCAAAAGACGTTTCCCAAAGGTAAGGTACAAAAGATTCCCATTGGTGAGATGCCAATCATTGACAGTCTTTTTACTAGGGTTGCAGTCGATATCATTGGACCAATTAATCCTCCATCAGAGAGAAATCACAGGTTTATTCTAACGATGGTTGATTATGCAACTCGATATCCGGAAGCTGTTGCTTTGAAACAGATTACAACAGAGACTGTAGCCGAAGATCTTTTAGAAATGTTCAGTAGAGTAGGTGTGCCTTCTGAGATATTATCAGATATGGGAAAACAGTTCACATCTGACTTAATGAAAGAAATTAACAGGCTTTTGTCAATTAAGCAATTGACCACTACCCCATATAACCCTGCCTGTAATGGCTTAGTTGAAAAGTTAAATGGGACATTAAAGAGTATGCTTAAAAAGATGTGTGCTGAAAAACCTAGAGAATGGGATAGGTACATTGCTCCTTTACTGTTTGCATATAGGGAGGCTCTTCAAGAGAGCACGGGATTTTCCCCGTTCGAATTACTGTATGGGAGGACAGTGAGAGGTCCTTTGCAAATTCTGAAAGAATTGCGGACAAAAGACATTGAGTCACCTGACACAAAAACCACTTACGAGTACATTGTTGATCTGAGAAACAGGTTAGAAGATACACTAAAGGTTGCTCAGATAGAGTTGTCCAAGAGTCAGGTAAGGTACAAGGCTTATGGAGACAAGAAAAGAAAGCCTAAGAGATTTGAAGATGGTGATAAAGTGTTAATTTTGTTACCCAATGACAGTAGCAAGTTGCTCATGCAGTGGAAAGGACCGTATGAGATTCTTGAAAGGGTGAATCCATATGATTATAGAGTGAAAGTTTGTGGAAAAGAAAAGGTTTACCATGCAAACCTGTTGAAAAATTATGTAGAAAGAGATGGTGACCAAATAGTTGGTGCAGTGCAATGTATGCATAGTGATGAGAAAGGAGAAGATGTGTTGTGCGTAGCAGTAGTAGAAGATGAGGATAGTGTGATGGAAAGCGTGGAAAAGGATGAGCAATGCTCAAACAAAGAGAGTGAATGAGATGGTAGAGCACTTAAATAGATTTGTTGCAGCTAAATGCCACTGAAGGCGTAGATGAGATAGTTATCAACTCAGATTTACCGGAGAGCAAGAGAAGTGAGCTGAGAGCATTGGTCGAAAAGTTCAGTGATGTTTTTACAGATCTTCCTGGAACGACATATCTAGTAGAACATGATATCAAACTCACAAGTGATATCCCCGTTCGGTCAAAACCGTATCCAGTCCCAGGTGATTTAAGAGAGTCTTTTAAAAAGGATTTAGAAAAGATGTTGCAAATGGGTGTCATAGAGCCGTGTGAATCTCCATATGCATCTCCAGTAGTCATTGTAAAATAAATTGATGAATCAAATAGAGTTTGTATAGATTACAGAAAGCTAAATGCCATCACTGTTTTTAACTCAGAACCAATTGCCAATCTAAATTATATTTTTGATAAATTAGTTGATGCCAAGTTCGTGCCTAAACTTGATCTAGCTAAAGGTTATTGGCAAATCAAAGTCAAAGAGAGCTGCAAACCTTACACAGCCTTTGAATGTTTTGAAGGATTGTTTATGTTCAACAAGTTGCCCTTTGGGATGGTAAATTCCGGTGCCACATTCTCTAAAATGATGCGTAAGCTTCCTGATGGCTTAGATGGTATTGACAACTTTGTGGATGATGTTCTTGACTATTCAGACACTTGGGAGGATCATATCAAAAGTCTAAAACTGTTGTTTCAGAGAATGAGGACTTCACACTTGACAGCCAGACCGTCAAAGTACAAGTTAGGTTTTACAAGCATGGATTTTCTGGGTCATGTTGTTGGTGATGGTAAGATTCAGCCAAATCCTGAGAAAGTGAAATCGCTTACAGACTGTGACCGACCCTTGACAAAAACGCAAGTCAGATCATTTCTCGGTTTGTTCGGCTATTATAGGAGGTTTATTCCCAACTTTAGCACTATTGCTGCTTGTTTGACAGACATGACAAAGAAAGGCTGTCGAAATAAAATTGTGTGGTATGAGGAGGCATTGGTTATTTAACCAGATCTCCAATTCTGGTTTTGCCAAATTGGTCATTGCAGTTTGTGTTAAGAACAGACGCATCAGATAGTGGTATAGGTTGCGTTCTTTTGCAGAGATATGAAGATAGGAATTTTCCAGTTGCTTATGCAAGTCGGAAGTTGTTGCTTAGAGAGAACAGGTATTCAACGATTGAAAAGGAAGGGTTAGCAATCGTATGAGGAAATAAACAATTCCAGTGTTATCTCTATGGCAAGGAGTTTATTTTAGAGACGATCATGATCCACTTATTCACATGAATAAGGCCAAAGTGACCAATCCCAGAATCATGAGATGGGTTCTGGCTCTTCAGCCTTATAGGTTTACAATTCACTTTATTAAGGGAACTGAAAATGTTGGTGCTGACTTTTTGAGTCGTTCGTAGAAGTTTCATAGCGGTTGAGTCAGTTGTAGATGTAGTGATAGTAGAAGTGTCAGTAGAGTCAGTTGTAAATAGATGTAGTTTGTGAAGTGGTTAATAGTCTACCTTTCACTTTTGTGTATTTTAATTGTAAAAAGAATCAAAGATTTTTTTAACTTGAAAAGGGGGATGATGTCACAAAAGTCTTCAGTTCTTCAGGTGCTTTGATTTTGTTATACTCATCTGTGTAACACTTGAGTGATTTTTGGCTGTGTTGGCCTAGAACAAGAGATTACAGTGGTCATTCCTCAGCTAGACTCCGGTGTGTACGGAAGAAGTACAGTGTATTGGCTTTGGAGAGGGGCATGCTTAGAGAAACATGATGTGCAGTGGTGCTGAGAACATATAGTAAGTTCTCCCTCTCCCCTGTCCTTTTAAGGTTTATTAACGTGTTTATATAGTGATATTTGTTTTCGCGTGGATTTTTTAAAGTATTATTCATGTTTCCTATTTTTTTATTATTCTGAAATGCTCCCTATCCCTTCCCGTTTTTCATTTTAGGTGGCTACGTTACATGTACCAGTGTGATGTGTGGTGCAGAGCTTTATGTGCTAAGTCTAAAAGTTACATTTAGATGAACCCTTGAATTTGTACTTTGTTGATTGCTGAGCCTTTGTGAGCTATGTAGCAAGCTGTGTGTCCCTGTTGTGGGACGTTTCCTTGTATAGCCTGTGTGGCAAATGTTCCGTTGTTGCTGTGTGCCTGTGTGGCAAGTACTCCAGCGTTGCTGTGTGCCTGTGTGGCAAGTACTCCAGCGTTTCTGTATGCCGGTGTGGCAAGCTGTGTGCCTGTGTGGCAAGAAATTCAGTGTTGCTGTGAGCCTGTGTGGCAAGCTGTGTGCCTGTGTGGCAATCGTTCCAGTGTGCGTCGTGTACCTGTGTGGTTTTGTGCTGTGTGCTGCTAGCTTTAATGCCTGTGGGGCAGTAAACAACGGGACATTTGAAATGTGAGTTGTCGTTTTCCTGTTTGATACGATGGACCTGAAACATCTATACATGTGAAGCGGTGTTTTTTTGATAAGTCGACAGAGACATAATACCTATAGATGATTAATTACTTACTGTGTAAAATATGTGAATGTGAGAGAGTGTTTTAAAAATTGTCAAATCAATGTATCTTTTAAAAATGCTTTAATGTATTGATATGTCATTATAAGTGACTGATAAGGAAAAGTCTGAGTATATATATTTTGATTAAATATTGTAAATTTGTAAAATAGCCTGTTGTTTTATTTCTGTCAAAAAGAACCGGGAATCACATTAGGTTTCACTTATTAATTGTTACATTAATACACAGTGGTAAACTGGTGATTATCCTCACTGACTAGACCTTTGCCAGTCAAATCCCACTTTTGCTTAGTGCTTGGTTTAATGTTTATACGTAGAATGGCTATTATTAAAACATGTTTGGGAAAAATATAACTATTAATTTCATATTTGACAACAGTTATACTCAGCAAAGACACTATCTAAATTATCCACTATAACAAATGAATTTAATTACGGTATAGTGTTGTCCATAGTACCCATTTGGCCATGTGTGTATATATTTGTAGTATTTCCCCTTACCCTTTTCACTGTGGTGCGGTGCCATGCGATTTTTCTGTAGTGCCGCAGTGCCCTTTGACTTGAAGCAGTGCGCCTTGCTGCCCTTATCTCGACCAAGCCATAATCTCTGCCCTGCGGACGTTACTTCTCACGGAGAAGTCACCAGAGGCCTCTATATGCAGTAATTAGCGGCTGTGTAACCCTGTCACCTTAATGTTAAAATACAAAATTAAGTTGTTAATTCATGCCTTTCGTTCATTTCAGCAGCATTGATTGGCCATTAGTATCTGGCTACATTGTCTTACTGGCTGCTTAGGGCAGGAAGTAACAAGCGCTCCAGCTCAATCCCACCCTCCACAGTTACTAATTAGGGCAGCAAGGTTGTGGTTTGTCCAGATGTTAAAAAGTGCCTTAAATAGTCTAATTGTCTACTCACCTCTAGCTTCAAGTTGTCAAAAAAATATAACAATCTATATTTAGCGTGATGCCGAGTCAAATACACTGATTGGCAAACTAGGAAACCATCATCGGTATATGCCTGGGAAACCCCTTTCACCACTCATGGTCAGCAAGCAAGTCTCTTAATTGCAATTTGGGTTTTCGCTTACTGAAGTTCAAAACAGTTGCACATTTTCGGTTAAATGTCTATGAACCCAGAAATTACCACAAGAAAAGTATTCTTAAGCTTGTGTTAAAGTTTCAAACGGTCTTTGTAATTCTTATCAAGTGTTGCCAAGATGCCACATTATGTTAATTACATGCGACCTAGATTGTGATGTCATCGCGTTTCCAATAGTCACACGTGGAATTATTTAACTTTGTGCATTAAAATTTAGTGGGTCTGATCTTTGTATTCACTGGGAAATAAAACGTTCAGAATTACGTCAATTGGTGTATGTTACTGATTGTACTGATTTTCTGAATGTTTACTCAGACTGATGAAGTTATGTGATTTTGCTTCCAAATTAGGCATGACATCAAACCTGCCAAAGTCAATTGCATTAGCATTGTTAACAGATAGAAACTACTTTTGTGGGTGATCATGTTGTTTTTTATATGCTTGAAAAAATACACATTTTTGTGTAGTATAAACCTTGTAAGGCATTATGTTGCAACTGGTCATTTTACTTTTGTATATTTTGTATACCTAGGTTTATACAAACTCCCTTTATTTGGTCAGTAGGGCCATAGTGACAGGAATTAATTCATTACATGTGTATACCTGAAGTAGACAACCTGTCGAATGTTAAACATAGGTCTCAAGTTTAAAGGTCAGTTGAACTTGGTGTATTTCATATATACTTTTCGTTGCAGATGTAGCTTGTGTCCAAACCATAACTTGTAAAAATTATTTGATTTCAAAATCAAAGTTCAGGTCCCTGAGTCAAAGGTCAATTGAACTTGGTGAATTACAATACTTTTAAGTGCAGATGGAGTATATAATTGTAAGTTAATGAAGTTTGTGTCCGGTCCATAGTTTTCTAAAATATGTGATTTAAACATAATTTAGTACCTGCCATCACCTGCAGCAGATGTGTCACATGCACAGTTCAGGTCCCTGGGTCAGAGCTCAAGGTCACAGCAAGTCATTTAACATAGTGTTTGTCTTACTATCAATTGAGTTGCTGGCCTACATATCATAAGCCCCTCACTGTGCAAGTCTGTCAGATATTTCCTCCAGTTTTATCCACACCATTCACAAAATGGTTTGTTTCTTTGTTATGTTTATTGTCCCACCAGCTGTATTTCAGTTATTTGGAAACGGTGTCCAATGGAAGCAAATATTGTGCTGCCATGAGCACCTTGCATGATATCATACCCTGTCACATTATCCTAACACCTTACACCAGGTTGACCAGCCTTATATTTGTTTAGGCATAAGGATCGAACCAAGGGTTTCACAGAATAGAATTCAGAGTTAGCCCTGTCATTCCATCTATATATGGTTCTGTGAATTTTGTCGTTCTGTGAATTTTGTCTGTTCAGTATACTTGCTCCCAATCAAATACTTCTGATTTATTTTTACTTAATTTAAAATTATTTAATGTTCAAATACAGTCTAGTTTAATTCTGGTTACTACTAAGTATCTGATTAAGTATGGCTCTTTTGGACAATTAGTAATGTCTTGTTACTTTTTCTGATTGGTTACTTTCTGATCAGTAACTATTAAAGGGCTTATTACTACTAAATTTATTGTTTCTTTATAAGATAATGATATTGAAAAACATACTTGTAAAATAACAATGACGAAAATAACCATGACGATAACAGTGGTTTATGGTAGCAACAATGGCCGACAGCTGCAATCAGTAATAACTGAGGTATGTAATGATACTTCGGATTGTACGATTGAAGGGATAATTTGGCCAGTCCGATGAACATTCGTACTATCGTGATTTGATTGTATATTTTTTACAATTAGCAAAATGTTTAAAATATGCAAGAACACCCAACCATTTGTGGGGAAAAGCAGAAAAAGTTTGAAACCGTTTAAATTTGTTCTAATGACCTTTTAATTAATAGTTAACCATAGTACCTATACAGCTACACTTTTTTAATGTCAGTCAAAGAACACATTTAAATCTATATCATTTCGTGTGTTTATTTATATCAGCCAGTAAGTGTCCGAGATTCGCTGATAACACTGCTGAAAACTGATGTGTGCCAGTTCAGTATTGAACATTTCAGTCTTTTATCAAAGTTGTCTTTTTCTCAGTAACCGTTCAAGGTAGAGCTTTGAAACTTAATGTAGTTGTCTGACATCACAGTAGCAATTATCAGGACAAGTTTCATAACCCCTGATTCTATTTTGCCAAAATTATGTCCCTTTTTCACTTAGAATTTTCATGTTTTTTGTCAAATTTGTCTTTTTCTCAGTAACCTTTTCCAGGCAGAACTTTAAACTTAAAATAGTTTCATTACCCCCTGTCTCTATTTTGCCAAAGTTGTGCACCTTTTTCACTTAGAAGTAGACGCTTCGTCTGGCGTCTCAACAATTTAGCTTGTGAATACGCTAGAGGTTACAGTTTTTATCCATTTTTCATCAAACTTGGTCAGAATATTTGTATGCATGAAATTTTGGATGTATTCATTATTGTGTCATAGTCAAAAACTAGGACAAAGGGTCCAAATTTAGGAAAAACTTGTGGACACAATAAAGACCACATTTATAGCCCAATCTTAACTAAACTTGGTTAGATTGTTTGTGTGTATGAAACCTTTGTTTAAATTCGTAACTGGGTCACGTGGGTTAAAAAGTAGGTCAGTAGGTCACATCTTAGAAAAAGTTTGTGAACACACTAGGGACCACCCTAATGGCCCAATCTTCACCAAACATGGCCAGAATATTTGCCTGCAGAAATCTTCGGTAAGTTTGTAACAAGGTCATGTGGGTCAAAAAGTAGGTCATTAGGTCAAATTTTAGAAAAAGCTTGTGAAAATGCTTCGAGTCCACATTGATAGGTGAGCAATTAAGGGCCATCATGGCCCTCTTGTTTTCATTTGGATGCTCTGCTTCTTTTGTGCTATTTGCTACTGAAGACTTTACTATAAAATAGAATAGTTTTCCATTTGGAGGTTCTTTTATTTTGTGTTGTAAACAACTGAAGACTATTCTATATTGTTTGAAATATACAGAATGACATGTTCAAAATTACACGCAAAAATATTCTATCGTATTGAAGGTATCTTTATGATGTATGTTAAATAACTTTATTGTAAATGCATGAAATAGTCTTCAATTATACCAAAAAAAGTTTTTACCTCATCCAGTAAAGAAAATGAAAAATCTACTTAAAATGGTCTTTCAGTGATAATATAATGTTTGCTATTTTTCTTGCTTTCAGGTCCAGGGTCGACCACAGAGACATGTTGTGACATATTAGTTGAAGAAACATTTAAGGCTTGCAATGTTTCCAAACAAAATCTTGGAAGCCTGTGTAAAATCCATCTTATTGGATTTGATGAAGTTATTGTGTATTTTCTTAAGGCTCTTGCTGAACAGAAACTTAAATGTTTGGGAAAGAAAGAAAATCAATGTGGTGAATGGTCTAAGGCTGGAAAGAAAGGTTCTCACAAGTGAAAGATATGCTGGTGTGTTAAATGTGACTCACTGCTGTTAATACATTCAAATAGCTAAAGATTGAAAGGAAGCTTTCAACAGACAGCTCTTCTTGGCTAAAATTGCATACCCATCTTTGACTTAAACAACAAACAGCCAAAAATATTTGTAAAATATACATTATGTACATTACAAGTGTTGCACAAGCCTGTTGGTTAAAACTGTTTTGAAATTATGTTGGGTCTTGAGAATGTATTGCCTTGTTCATATTGATGGTAATATGTAAATGATAGCTGTTATTATTATTATTATTTATGATTCTTATCAAATGTTCAATGTGAAAGCGTTGTGTAAGGAGCATTTGTATAACCATTTATCCAAACTATGGAAATGCTATAATTTAGAAAATAGTTATTTATCTGTGATTTTACAAATGTTAAACAACAAACGTTTGCGGAAAATACTTGTTGTGTAGAGTGTACAAACCTTACAAAGAATGTCTAGATGTTGTCAATTCTTTACATCGTCGGAGCCCACGGTTTCTGAATACGTTTAACTCCATTCATACACCGTGGGATTTTTATCTACGATTCGTCGTATTGAGAGTTAAATGTGAATAGATATCAGCCAATCAAAACAACGCTTACATTTCCGCTACACGTACGTGTGGAGCTAAGTATCTGGAAACTTGAATTCTCTTGATTGCATTGATGACATCATTTTGGAAGGAAAGCCGAAACAATGCAAACAGATTTATCATTGAACTGAAATCTTCATCGGCCAATGAAATATCATTACCCAAAACGGCGAAAAGTGAACTAGATATCCTACTGGCGATGAATAGAGAGTAACGGAATAGATCTGTCTGACGATGATTCTTTAGAACTTGCATTGCTTTTATTTTTATGTACATCATTTTGAAATTGACAAATTAGCAGGACCTTCTTTGGTTAAATATTTTCTCAAGGTATATTTAATCTGCTTTAACTTTATTCATTTTTTCTATTGGTGTAAATTTGCTATGATTTTATGCTAACTTAGTTTAATTATGCATCTTCGTCATAACCATCACTTTAAATAATAGGAGCTGTATTGTACATATAATTACATCAGTCACTATGGTCTGTCTGTTGGATGGACCAGCTGTATAGACAAAGTTTATCTACACTAGTCAGCTACCATTGGTCGGATTTCAATTAAAACTTTGATAGGTACCAAAATCTTGTTGTTCATATAGCTGACATGTTATGATTGCCATAATTTTAACTAAGTTATGGCCCTTTGTAATATTTATTGTAAATATTTTGTCCGTATTATTTCTCAGCTATTTGCTGCTGAGTCTGTAGCACTATGTAACAGAATCTTTGTTTGTAGATTTTAGGTGACTGATTATTATAAGTATAAGTTAATTCCAAAACCTAGCTTAATGTGTGTGGCTAAGCTTATTGAATAATTATAATTGTATCTTTTAAAATTGCAATTATATTATATATTTAATTGTAACAATTTCTTTTAACGCATGTACATGCAATTCATGTTTTAAAACATTATTGTTTTAAAGTGAAGATAAAGCGATTAATTCAGTTTAATGTTTGTATGATATCGACATGTGCAAATAACTCTATCTTCAACATAGCAGATTTCGGTATTTTCAACATGCTGGATTACTCTACCTTCAACATGTTCAACCGTCAACATGTATCTCAACTATGTTTACAGTATCTTCGATGCAGATAGTATATTTTAATATCGTTGTTGTCATTGATTATGTAGGCCAAACCTGAAAAAAATCTTAAACATGTATGCAATTTATATAGTTGAACATATAAAAATATCCTCGAGAAAGACACAAATAGGTTTTTAAAACACCAGATTTGAGTACGATTCTGATACATTTGATGTCTGCTTCTCAGTATGAGTATTATAAAAAGAAATAATAATTTCTAAGGTTAATACTAGTAGACAAACAATCTATTTGCTTAAAAAATACAACTGTGGCTGTAATTGATGTTATACTTGTTGCTTGTCCTGTATTGCAACATTTGTTTTATATTTTCAGTTCTTGTCGAGATGAATAATCAACAATTACTGATTGCTGTAATTTATTTCATGCTTTTGTGTTAATATTTTCACAATGGGTCCCAAGGGAGGTAATTAGGTACTACTGATTAAAATAAGGTTTAAAGATGAAATAAGCATGAAATAAAGAAGAAAATGTATTGATTTCGGTGTATTGACATATTTTGTTTCACTTGCGGTTATTGAAAAACAAAATTTCTATGACCACTCATGGAATAAAATACACTTAATTTGACATATATTCTCTATAGCTTGAAGGGAATGGAAACATTGTAATATGTGGTGTTAATATCAATACTTATTATTGTTTCAAGCAATATAAGATAAATTAGAGATGAAAAAGCAAACTTTAGTGATGCTTCATCTTGACCTGTCACATGACATTCTTGTCCCATATAGATTATAACATTCCTTATGTTGCCACACTGGGACTCGGAACAACATTCTACCAAGTAGTGACATGTTTCATAAGGAAGTGTTTACGTGGTGTCAGAGAAGTCATGTGACAATCTACTATAATAGCCTTTATAAAACGGCATGAGTTGATCGTTTACTTGTTTGGATGTCCATATCTTTGTTAAGATGATACAAATTAAGACAAAAAACAACAACAACAAAATGATACATTTTTACAGCATAAATAATTAGTTTATGTCAATGCTTGGACTGTAGTTCCCTTTAACTATTATAATTTCCTAAATCTTGTAGAGTATCTGAGAGGGAACCTATACAATTTTTTGTTAGAAAATTGATAAAAGTATATCAACATTAAACATTGCTATGTTGTATTATCTTTGGATAAAAAACAGCTTATAAAGCTCCATTGTTGCGGAAGTGAAATCACCCATATTTAGTGTTATTTGTATTTCCAAGACCACTTTTACTTATATTCTTCATAATGATGTATGACATGTCTACATTATTTATTACATGCATATTTATCATTGATTTGTAATGGTAACATAAGAGTTTTGATTGTTTATTTTATGTATATTCATCAAGACTATTTGTTAAAAATGCATATATTTTCTGCATAGACTTCATTGTACTCCTTTATTTCAACCTTTTTTGACAAAATATTGGAATGATTATTGTCTGATTATTCTTGTTTTATTTTTTTAATTGCAAAGCTATATGAAAAAATGTTGGTTATTACATGTACTTTATATATTAAATTAAATTAAATTAAATTAAATTAAATTATATTATATTATATTATATTATATAATTATATATTATATTATTATATATTATATTATATTATATTATTATAGAATATTTAGTTTTATCCATTTGAAAAATATTGAGAATTGGATAAAAACTTTATTGCTCACAAATTATTTTGTATTTGACTGATTTTTAATAACACCGCATAACACCACATGCTGTAGATTTTAATAATGTATTCTTTTTATCACGAAGGTGATAATTGGGTCATGTTTATTTTCTTCTACAACATGGTAAAGCGTAGGGGGCCCGGTGGCGTAGTGGTAGAGTTGCCGATTTGTAACACCTCTGCCTGCTTAGCCTCTCACCACATGAGTTTGAGCCCCAGTCGGAGCGAAGGACTTATTGTAGGAAGTTCTTCCAGCTGACTTACAGTGCGCCGGTGGTTCTACCCAGACATGTCCGGGACCATCCTCCACCAGATAGCTGGACGTAGCTATAATTATGATATAACGAATAAACATGTTATAAAGACTTTACAATTGGTTAGAAATAAACGGCTAAATACTACATTATTCGTGCTTTTAATTTTTCATAGTCATAAATTTGAAGATCAGTTAAATAGTTGATTGGTTTGGGTGCATGTATGAATGCATTAATATAACTTGTTAGTTGTCTGTTGATTATTAGTAATAATTACAGTACTTTGAATTGTACATGATATACATATTTTTGGTTGTCTTTTTAAAACAATATATCAATAGTATTTTACCAGAATAGTGCATATGTATACTTTATATGAATATTGTTTCAATTATAAGTTTATTATAACTGTACATACATGTATATACTGAAACATGCTTCGATAAATTATATTAGGTCTGTCATTGATTCTTCTTTGTGTATATTGTTGATTGTCAATATATCGAGACAATCGACGATATATCAATATATATCATTACATTTTACTATACTTTATACAGGGTACTGGGACATAATGTTTAGTTTACTTCTGAAAGAAGTGAAGAGTAAGAATTTATTTAAGAATCCAATTTATGTGCCACCAATGCAGATATTTTAACTAGGGCTGTTTATTTAAGTAATCTCATTAAGAACCAAAGTTTTTAATCATAACAGTAATATGTATTGTAGTTCATTTACACCAGTCAAGTAACAGTTATGCTTAGCACACATAAATATACAACACAAGATTTCATTGACTTACGCAATAGTGCTGCCCGCTATAACTTTAAAAAGAAAAACTTTAATAAGAAACTAAAAATAGAACTATAAACATTTTTATTAAAAATCTGGAAAAATACTTAACTTTAATGTGAGAAGGTCTTCCTGCTGACCTGCGATGAGCCGGTTATTCTACCCGAACATTTGTCTGGGGTCTTCCTCCACACAAAACTGGATGTCACTATAATGATTATTATTGGTCACTGCGAAGTACCTCAAACACAATAAGTATACAGCCAGATGGTACAAAAGACAAACATCTTAAAGCTTCAATAACACTGGAAGACACACTATTTTACCATTTCCTTAAAAGGTTTAAATGATCAGTGACAAATTAAGAAGCCTGTAAATATGTTAGCCTGTGAAACAGGCAGAAAAAGAAGAAAATGTAATAGAAATCAACAAAAAAGAAAATGCTTGGTTTTCACATACACCACTTGCTTGGCAATCCAATGATCTATGGATAGTGCCACTGCCACTGAATTTCAATTCTGGAAAGGTCAGTCGCTATTGTATTGTTCAATCTTTGCACCCCACATGAGCATGGTTTTAATTACATCACGACATATCTGTCCATGTACTATATATGATTATTTTATCCACATAACATAAATATGTACTAGATTGCTGGAGTTTCTAACCTTAACTATCTTGAAAACCGTTAAACGCCTAAAACACATTTGAAAACACATTTGACCAACTGTGTCTAGGACTGTACTACTATAACGTGGCGTAGACACATTTTACTGTACATGGCTCACTTGCAGAAAAACAGCTCAGTTGAGATTTTGCTCAAGCTTAAATATTATAGAAACATGCTGTCATGATCAATAATTGCTAATAGGTAATAATCAATAATAATTATGTTATTATCAATAAGTGCTATTCTCTTATAATCAATAATTGCTTATATGTTATAATCAATAATTGTTATTATGCTATGATCAATAAATGATATCATGCTATTATCAATAATTGCTATAATGTTATGATCAGTCATTACTTGCCTAGAAAAGTTTACGGTATTAACACATTAAAGTGCAGAGTTTAAAAGACAATTAGAATTTCTCAGCGTTCAAACTTTGAGTTTAGACAAAGTCATATATGGGTTATATTTCTGCAAGTGGGACCAGGGTTGTAGAATATAAAACTCTCAATATAAGTCTGAGATAGTTTTCAAGCAATACAATACAACACTATTGCATTAAACAACCCATTGTTCACAGCACAACAATATAAATTACACAAAGTGGCATGGAGCGACATGACATCTGATTAGTCAGATTTATAACTGAATTCAAAATCGACCAATCAGATGCTTGAGAACACCTCATAGCTGAGCTCATTGTTTTACATAATCGGACCCACAAAACATTCAGAATCAAGGCCATATAATTATATTGTCTCTCTTAGGTAGTCAGTGTTCCGGTTTTTAAATTATAAATTTATGAGCATATATTCACACTTTGTCTAATTCAAATTGTTTGTTGTTGTTTTCTTTTTAAAAGCAGTAATCCTATCCACCAATAATTTGTCGAATTACGTTTATGGTATATTTGCTGTTAATTGTTAATTAATTGTATTTGTATGTGATTTAGTTTGATTGCAGCTTTTCAAGAAAATGTAGCAATAAAAATATGTATAAGGAAATAACAGTGTTGTTTCTTTTTGGGCCTTCTTTATTGTCCATGTTGAAACAACTACAGTCGAACTTTGGTTATTCGAAGTCGTCGGGGCGGACGGTTTACTTAGAACAATAGATGGATAATCAAAAATGCATTCATTTACATAATTTTCCAACTTGGATTGCTCCATTTTGAATAACCTAATTCTGTGCGAAAATGTGAAAGGAGCAATGTATATGTCATAGTTCTTTTAACATTGAAGTATAAGTTATTTGTTGAAAAAATGAATAATACGAAAAAAGTCATGCTTTATTTTTATCTATTTAAATTAATAAGAACTAAAATGGTATGCATGTATGCAAGAATTATCGAATATACGTGTTGTCATTGTCAGCAAACTGCAACATACATTACAAAATAGTTGCAAGCACATAGTACTAAATCACATAGTATTACATCGTAGCTGATCTGGATGCCCCCACTTACTTAACATCATACTTAATGACTAGAACATAATTACATTATAAATGAAATTCAATCTGGCTTTAGAAAAGATTATTTGATAGCAGACCACATATTTACACTTCATTCTTTAATTGAAATTAAGAAAAAGCAAACGAAAAAAATATTTGTGCTTTAATTGACTTTTCAAAGGCATTTGACACCGTTTGGAGATCAGAGGTGTGGTGTAAACTGTTACATAGAGAATACCAGGTTAGTGTTGATATAGATAAATGTTATCATGCGAGGCTAAGAAAGTCAGAAAGAACGAGGCTTGCCGAGTGCTTTTTGATTTTCGGTCGAGCATGATAACATTTATCTATATCAACACTAACCTGGTATTCTTTTTATCCCACCATCAACAGCTTTTCAAAGGTAAACATTTAAATTTACCGCTACTGCTCCTCCGTTACATAATCTGACATTCCAATACAATACACGAAATTCATGCGCGAGCAATAGAGTAATTCGGCTATAAGAAATAGTTCAATTTTACAATAAAAAAATAAAACAATAAACATGTTATTTCTTTTATTTTATTTGCGCTATACACAAGGTTGTAATTTTATTGATTACGATAACTGAAAATAATGGTTGAAAAAGAAGAACAACAAAAATCACACCCTCGTGTAAAGTTATACATGTAGTGTGTACTGTCAAGGCCGTGTAGCATTAAAGTTGAGCTACGCACTTGGCATTTAAGGAACGCAAATTACATTCGAGGTTTGTGTGTGTGTTTGTGGCTGTAAGAAACAGTAGCTCATGGATTTTAATTGTTGATGACATTGAAATTATGAACATTGAATATAGCGCTTTAAAATTTCGAAGATAGTTGTGTTTTTGACAGGATGACTTGCCAAATTTGAAGAAATGTTGGGAGTGGAGGTGGTGGATTGGTGTTCATGTTTACGTCTAGAAACTGATCTTTAGCACATTTGTCCAGATCTGTGCAGTCAGCTGTATTTGGTTCGACTAAAGATCGAGCTCTATCTAAACCATTTGAATGTTCATCATGTAACGACATTTGATCATCAGGGTCTGCCTTAAGATTAGGCAGATGATTGCAATCTGAGATTCACCACAGATTCAAGATCAATTTCATTCTCAAAAATGTTCGGATTAAAGCCAGATTTTGCCTCGAAATCCTCGTAGCTCATTTCTTCAACACTGCTTAGGCTTTTACACGATTCTTCATCACATTCTTTAAATTCACACTAAATAACATCAAAACAACGGGGACTCGCATGATCTGACATTTCGAGAGTTGTTTTTATTTTTGCAGACTACAAATTCGTACTTTTATTGATTTTATTACTTTTACTAAACAATTTTAATCATGTTCCTGTAATACATGTTTCATTTTTGTGATAGATTTTTTTTTTCAAATTTTCTATATCATTGTTAAATAAAACTTAGGAAAGTTGCGAGGAACTGTCCGGTTAGCTCAGTCGGTAAAGACGCTGCCACATAAGTTTTCAATCCTGCAGTTCAGAGATCGAAACCGCTCGCATCCTCTTTTTTTAATAGCCTCTTTTGCTCTATTTCATCAATATTTATATTATGGACATTTATGGGGTGACCACAAGCATAATTACGGGATAAATGAGTTTCGTTCTCGTAAACACTCCTGATCGTTTCGTCAAAAAAGTATTCCGGCTTAGAGCAGGTGCGCGAATATCGGTTGATAAAGCTCATCTTTATCACACGGGTTATATCAACCGATATTTACAGAGATGGTGGGATAAAAAATAGTATAAATGGTAAAATTTATAATAAGAATATATGACAAAGTTCTATGAGCATTGCAACATATACCAAAATTTGGAAAGGCACAGGACAAAGCCAAATGTAAAAGAACAAATCTGTGATGAGTCATATAATAAATCGAGTAAACCCGACAGTTACCGCCTTGTAATATTGGTGTAAGACAGAGTGAAAACTTATCGCCAATATTATTTTCGCTCATTCTAAATGATTTGGAAGCATTTTGTTTGCACATGGTTCATCAAGAATAGACAATCCGGATACCGATTTTTGGCTTCATCTTCTGCTATTCCTGTATGCCGATGATACTATACTTTTATGAGACTTTCCACAATACCTTCAAAATAGTTTTAATAATTATTCAGATTATTGCAAAGAACGGCATTTAAAAGGTAATATCAACAAAACGAAGGAGCGAATCAAACAAGAAATTTTCCATTTAATCTGGCCAATGAAAATCTGGAGATGGGTTACCTATATCATTACCTTGGAGTTACATTTTCAAATAACGGATCATTTCTTCGTGCAGCAAAACATGTTTGCGAGGTAGCAAACAAAGCACTATATGTTATCTGTACGAGAATCCAAAACTCAGACTTACCACTTGATCTCATCCTAAAACTCTTTGATCATACAATCCAAATCCATTTGTATGGCTCTGAAATATTTGGAATTAAAATTTTTTAAAATTATCGAAGAAAAAATACACTTCAGTTTGAAAAATAACTAGGGCTAAAAATCTACACGAATAAACTTTCATTATGGCGAGCTAGGAAGATACCCGTTATTAATACTCGAAAAGACAAGAATGATTAATTTCTGGACCAAATTAGTTGAGGGCAAACAAAATAAAATCTCGTCATTAGTATATAGGATTCTTTTATCTGGCACAGATATATTCTCTAACCAGCTAAACATAAATCTCAAAGGTATACATAGACTAGTTAAACAATCGTTGATTGATCAATTTTAAAAAAAAAAACTGGCAGGAGAGTAAAAATGACTAATGCCGAAACTTGATTAATGCAAATGAATAAAAGGTAGTTGACACTAAATCATATATGGAAAAAGATAATAATTAATAAACGCGGTTCGACTGGATTAAAGTGTACGTATACAGGCATTTCAAGTGTCATTTAAAGAAGTTTAAAGCACTGATTTTCAAAAGATCAACAAAACTTTACTATGCTGTATCCATTTTCTTTCTTTTCTTTGCAAAATGTCTACTTGTGAAAAATTAGACTTAATCATTAAGGGACGTAGTTTACAGTAACAAGTACATGAAATACGAATCTCATTATCCGTACTTCATATGTTTTTAAATTAGCGTGTCAATAAGCTCTAATTTGCTTTTTGTTTGTTTTTATTTGAAATTCTATATAGGTGACGTATACACATTACATATATAATCGTTTACTCATTTTGGATATGTACTAAGTCACTAAGCTTAAAACGAATAAAAAGAAAAGTGTTGCAACTCTTTTGATTATCCGAAAGGAATCTGACATTAATTGACATTTTAAATACATTTATTAAAGAAGTAATATAAACATCCCTTGACATAACGAAATTCAACATTAAAATCCTTCATGATATTTACCTCTCTGGTAAAATGCCATATCCACTATCAAAGACAATGTTATCTTTTTATGGAAATTATGTTAATATATAATCTAGGGATTACCGGCAACATTTAAATCCATTATGATTTAATTAAGATTTTTACCAAACAATTTTATCTGTATAGTAAATATAAGCAGCCGTGACTTAGTCATTTAAAATATTTACATGTAGATCTTTACTCAAAACTACATGATTTTATTCTTACTAAACAAAATGTGCATTAGCATAATACAAATATGTGTGTGTATGCCTTCAAACAACTGATGCTATCTTTAAACAGAAATTTTCATTTTAAATTTCCCCTTATTTTAACTACCTCAAATCATGTGTTTCAGCACACTCTGTCCACACAAGAGATACGTCATTTGACAGAGCTACACTGTTTATGCTGTTTTCGCGAATTTCATTTTCGTATTTAATAACTATAAACGCATAGTTACGTAGGACACCTTATCTTATACTACTTTATACACATCCCGTAAATTATATCAGTTAACTTCCATGATACACCTTATCGTATATAGGTGTAAAAACATCCCGTAAATTATACCAACTACCATAGGGCACCTTATCTTATACTAGTGTATACATATCCCGTAAGTTATACCAGTAAACTTCCATAGAGCACCTTACCTTACATTAGTGTATACACATCCCGTAAATTATACCAGTAAACTTCCATAGCATAGCATAGCATTCTTATATAAGTGTATACACATCCCGTAAATTAAATCAGTTAACTTCGAGTGGGCACCTTATCTTATTTTAGTTTATACTCATCGCGTAAATCAACCCGAAAATTATATCACTAAGCTTCCATAACCATTTAAACAAATCGTTTCGATATGTATCAAAATATTTATAGCAGTACAAATGGCATCGTATTCCAAATTTAGAAGCCATTTGCCGCGTCCTTTTAAAGAGTATATGCAACTTTCTTGTTCAAGTTTGATTTTAACATGTCTTCGTTTTAATTGTAATTTTTAATTAGAACATTTAAAAGTATATTTTATACGTATCTAACAGCAGGTAACGTACTTCATTTAAAAGTGTTGTAATTGTTTACAATGTCTACAAATAAATATTATAATGCCAGGGTATCAGAAAATTTTGTTTACTGAATAGACATGTAACTATTTTAAAAGTTTCCGAGATGTTTTCTAAAATATTGGTTAATGAGACATTAAATTCTTGCTATCATTTAAAACAAAGTCTTTTAAATCTATGTGAAATTCATTCTACTGGATTTAATGAGTAGTAATAAATAAACTTCGTGTATGTTTGGAACTGGAAATAATGCACTCATGATTTTTTAAGGACTTATTATATTGTTACTCAAGCTGTTGAGATTAGATTTTAATACCATTCAAAAGTATCTTTTATGACAAAACTTAAGCTTTACAAATGTTTATGTTAACATTGTATGTCTAGTCTTGAAGTTAAAAGAAAGTGAAATATTCCTTCACATTTATAACAGGGATTGCAATCGAAGGCAGTATCTTGCATTAATTGTGCAACCTTTACAGTACCATGTTTGTATATGTTTCAAACGTGTGTTTGTTGTGTTTGACAGCATTCACGATATTTCACACGTTTTAGAAATTTTGATTGATACGGCTAAAAACGTAAAAATACTTTACATACAAAAAATGTTTTTGTTAACTTTCTTTCACCTGTACTGCACTTTGATAGTACTTAGAAGTTGCATTTAATATAGTTGGCTTGTTTGCGATAGGATAAAGTTAACAGAGCCATAAGTGAAGATGTCGAGAACGGCATAAAAAGACAGAGACAGAGATTGAAAGAGATACAGAGAGAGACACATGCAGATCGCTCTACAATGCTACATTTTTTGTTTTGTCTTGTCGCCAACTGACCGTTCTAACGTTGTTATACAGTTATTGGCTTAATATTGCGGCGAGATATTTATTTAAACGTTTTTTTAATTCTCTTTCTGTAATAGATGGTGTTACATATTATAAACGCAAGAGCAGCTGGCTGGCTGTACGGCTGATGTTATCACAGCCCTCATCGCATTTGGCGGAAACTTCCGATCTAACTTGCACCAAAAGAGCTACTTAGATCGGGAGTTTCCGTCAAATGTGAGCTATGATACCATTAGTCGTATCAGTCAATCAGATGGTATTGTGTATTTATAAAAGAAACTGTACATTGTTCACGCTACTGTACATTGTTGGGTACTCAGTAGCAAGAGTATCATACTTTCGCTGAACACTTTGTGAATTAATATTGATTTTTTTGTTTGGGCGCATTCTCATAGACAATGACTGTGAAACAAAACTAGCTTTTAAGACACCTTTATGCACAAGCCGTGTACACCAATTAAAAACATGTGATTCGAAAATTTCTATAGTACATTTTGATTAATATAATATGAAAATTGATATAAATAACATACACGCCTATATTAGCCATTTTACTTACATTTTTTCTCTGCACTGACGTTGAAACTTTGAGCGATTCAGCCTAACCAAACTAAATCAGAGGGTCTGTTTTGACAAGAAATAGATAGTCACATTATTTTTATCAACCCTGGTATGCCAAAATTTCGTCGATCAAATAGTCCGGTTGATAGAAAAATACATAATCGGATGTTTGGGATCTATTCGCGAATGCTTCATCATTAAACAGTCTTTAGATATTGAGAAGATGGTTATTATCGAATCTCGGGTAAGATGTCAAATGTAACAAAAGATGAAAAATAATTAAACGGTATACGTGTTAAGCTACTGTATTTTCTTTCAATTTTGTTGAAAAAGACAATAACGCTTCAAATTTCCGATAGAATGCCATTTAGTTAACCACGTGAAATGTTAGTAATCCTACATGATGTATAGATTATGTACTCTGTACAAGTCTGTAATAAAATATGTTTTGTTCTGTTCTGTTACATTGTGTATCTAAAACACATCAATGGAGATGAACTCACCTTGCAATGTTTGCTCACATATGTTTTGAAGAAACTAATTAGATTGGGTGCTTGCTTATAACTGGTTTATTTAAGGATTACGGACCCTAATGAGCATTGTCAAAAAATTAATGGAGCCTTATTTTTTTAATAAATATTATACAAGCAGTTTATTTCGATATATAATCACTTGTTACCATGTTTAATTCGAGATACTTATATTTGAAGATGGTAGCCCGAAAGTTAGGAAAATGAAGAAAATGAAGAGGATACCTAAATTACAAAACAATTTGTGCTTTTAACAAAAAATATAATTCTAGAATGTCCCAGTATATGTTTTATAGTGTACTTTAATCAATCTTATGAAAATAATAAGAGAAAAGGAACCATATGTCTATATGTTTTTGATGATTTTCAGTATTATTATTGCTTCTAAAAGAGCTGCTGCAATTGTCCTTATGTTAAAACCATGTACTCGTGTAAATATTTGTTAATATTTTTCTTTTTAAAAAAATATCAGATGTAGTTTAATAAAAATAAATTTGAAATTTAATCTTAATCGAGAGATTTAAATTACAGGATATTTTACTAATGATATTTCATTTTATAGCTTATTAAAAAATAGGTATCAGCTTTTAAATTGCCGGAAATTGGCAAATTGTTTGATTCGATTTTTATTCAACATCTTGAAATTTAAATTTCTTTTGAAGGAAGGACAACATAGTAAATCATCTTAAATTTGCCCCACACTAAATTGTAAACCTAAAAACACCTCTGAGGTGTATTTAAGCAGGAAGTTATTAAAATTGATAATAGTTGGCCGACATGGATAATTAGAATAGAACTTTAGAAATCTGAAATACTGTGAAAGACATTTAAAAGAGTCACTGATCAATGCAAATATAATATGTTGCAGACAAATTGAGTGTACATTGCACAACAAAAATATATTACTTCACAAAATATTTAAATCACATGTTAACCACATACTGTAAAATCACATTTTTTAACATTCAAGTGGTTTTTGAATCACTCTTTCAAGCACACTTTTTGTATTTCTAAAACGCGGTTGACCTACTGATCTCTTGCAAGTAAACGAGTACTTGAAACCATCCGCCCCACCCCCTCTCACATCTAACGTTAGAATTATTTTTCCGTTTGTCGACCACCGACCACGCTTGTCGCGTATCTGGGCCGCCATATTGGTCAAATAAGTACGTCACAGTGGAAAACACGACATTGTTCGACATGAGTCGATATTTACCTACCATTAGGGATTGTAATCATTAAGGGTCAGTACATCCATCTGGATTGTATAATAATCTGCCTAGTAGTCCAATATTGACTTGCAGATTTTTTTAACAAATTGCCAAAGGTGTGCCACTTACTTTTGGGGACCCATAAAGCACTTGCAAAAGTTGTAAAATTCGAAATGTCTTATTTACCAGTTAGTAAATTTGACGATTATTGAATGTGAATTTCATTTTCTAATCCAGATGCTCTATCAATATCACAGAATTATTTAAGGTCAAAGTACATACACGAGACCGTTCGTTGCCTGACTGTGTTTCCGAATCCAGATGTTCATACTGTCAATATCACCGAAGCCTTCCCTAAATTAATCAACACCAGCTGAGGTCATGCTCAGCTCAATAAGACCGTCGGACTTCTCGTAGCTTAATCGACAAATTAAACTTGAATCAACGAACACAAAATAATTGTAATCAATTAAAATCTGCTAAACTTTAACAATTTTCAACGTCGATTCACACCGACAGGACATTGAGACAGGTTCGTATACTGGTGTATAGTCACAGCTTGTTGTATTCCTCCGCAATACGCGGATGTACGTGTACACTTCCCGGCAGGCGGTGAACGGCGAATGCTGAGAATGGCGGCATTTATCACAGCTGCACTGAGCGTGAACAATTGTCGTGGGCAGGCGGAGAGGGTCATACTGCTGCAAGTAGTAGACCGGACAGGTATCGTGTCAGTCAAAATATCCCCCGGTGCTCGGGCATGATCGGTCAGCAGAGATGAAGTCGTACTTAACATTGGTTGGACTGAAAGACAAGTAATAATTTTGTGCATTGACCATCTGTTATTTATTTCCATTTTTAGAAAATTAAAGTTTCGTCCTCAATTAAGACCAAAGAAATTGCTACAGTTGTGTGTTTGCAAAAGTTTATATCTACGTGTTGTGAAAAGACAATCCTTTAAAAGGATAGGCGGAATGTTAACGTTTATCATGATTGATTAAATAATAACCATTACTTTATTTATCTACCACATCTTGTGTAGAAAACATGTCTGCTGATGATGACTTCCCAGTAAGTAGTACGGATCCAAATCAGAGAGAACCGTCGGAGCCCACGGCTACTGAATAAGTTTCACCCCATTCATACACCGTGGGATTTTTATCTACGATATCGCCGTATTAAGAGTTAAGTTTAAATAGATATCAATCAATCAAGACAATGCTTACATTTCCGCTACTCGTACGTGTGGAGGCAGCTAAGTTTATGGAAACTTTAATTCTCTTTGCATTGATGACGTCATTTTGAAATAAAAGCCGAAAACTACATAGTACGAGCCATCCGATTGGATAATAGGTGCAGGACAATTTTGTCTTGCAGTCAATGATTTAACTGAGTTGGCTTTTGGCTTAAACGGTGAAAAAACAAATAATTATCCCACGGTGAATGAATGGAGTGAAACGTTTTCAGTAGCCGTGGGCTCCGACGATGATCAGAGAGCTACTTGCCTACGTCTAATCATTTTGTGATTAAGACGACAGGAGTGAGATCGCTTTCTTTCTCCCCAAACACTAATTTTTCAATCCCTACTTATACAGATTGTTTCATGCTTGCCTGAGTGAAGTATCATAGTGTATATCATATTTTCCTATTTTAAAATGATGTTTTCCTGTAATTAGATCTATCATATGTTCCGCAAGTTGATATACAAGTATGCTGCATCGCAAAGTACCAAGTAGCTATAATAACGCCCATAAATATTAAATTTCCACAGTCTTTTATTCGTACAGAAGTTTTTATGTGTTAACCCTTCATGCCGACGGTCTATCGATTGCCCTATTAGGTTTGGTCGATAATATTTGATGAGATTCGATGACTGTTAAAACACGATATGAAGTCGATTCGTGTCTAGAATAGATTTAATTAAAACTAACTTTAACGTGCATCTGATGTTTAATAAATGAGACATGTACATGTTTACTATTTCGAGGTGAGGTTACACAAATGGGAGAAATCGAAACTGATATCATACGTGGGTACAACCAGAGTTGTAGGATAACAGATAGAGAGAAAACCATTAGAAAAAGATATAAATAAAATGATGAAAATATGGTAAACAGCACAAATAACACAACATTTGTTTGAAACCATATTGACGGTTGACAGAAAATCCCTACAAATACAATGAAGGCGAGACAAATCTATTAAAAACGCAAAGGTCAAAGACCTTTTACTAATTGAGGAGTTGGACATATTAACTGTTGCTACCATATTATAATGTGTGCATGTATCAAACAAGTTCTGTAAAACGAAAAATACAAACAAGTGTTTTACGTTAATACTGAATTCTAGTATTTTTAATGGTTGTATATGTGCTGATGTATATCACTTAAAAAGAATTTCTTATTAATTAATTTAACAACATAAAAAACTTTTTATAGACCAGAGTCAAAATGAAACAAAATAAAGTTACCATATTTATGACGTAATATGTCTTCATTCAACCAGTAAAACGTCGAATTGGTGATTTAAAAAGAAGCTTCGTCTGATTAAATAACGAAATATGTCTAATGAATCTGGAACAGAATTAGAACTTTTGGCGTTATTGGATTCTTAAGTTACTCTTCCTAAACAGAAATTGGGTTCGGATATTTGCAGGGGTTTTCTTGTAAGTCAGCTGGATTTTCTGATATGAAGACCGTAGACATTTTGATAGCAATGGCTGTGTTGGGCATGGTGTCATTTTGTTGTCAATGTAACCAAAGTTTACTACCAACTTGATCAAGTTGAATTGAGAAAGAAATCGTGTACATGCGAAACATCAGCTATGTTGTCCATCTAATAAATATAATTGACAAGTTTTAAAATCAAACTTAAATTAAATTAAAATTAAGTAAGGTCAAATATTATTTCTATTTTATTAAATGTGTGACACTTTTCAGCGACGTTTACATGACAAACATATTTGTCATTGCAAGTGGAGTTTGACACAAACAAGCCACCGTACTAAAGGCTACATAAGTCAGAGTTACTACTGACCACACTTTTCTATTCGACAGGAAACAATGTTTTATAGCCGCAAAATTTGATATCACATATTTCATCTTCATTGCTATTTAATTGAAGGTCTCGATTACCATCGTCACCATCAACGAAATTGAGTCTAAAAGCCAATGAAATGTGAATATAAACAACTACTTACAGCTAACTGGTCAGTTGAGAAACATATACAAGAGTGACGCATAGATTGGTACTAACCTAGGCTAGCTTGGAAAACAAGTCAGAGCATAAAAGGTGATATGATCCATAAAAGTTTCCTAAGGCAACCAAATGAATGATTGTTACCTTAAAAGTTCTCGCTCATTGGCCTTCATTTGTGTCATTGGTGAAGAAGAAAACTCCATTCATTATTTCAAACATGGGATCACATTATATTATAATCCGGGTAATCCGCTCTGATGTCGATATTTATTTTTAGCATAAAAATTAGTCTTTTCTTAGAATAAAGATTAAATTTTTGCAGAAGTTATGCCCGAATACCATAAAACAGCGGTAAAATAATGTTTCATTCGGCTATTACCATTTAAGTCTTGGGAGGCGAAATTTGCGCTTTTCAATCAAAACTACAACGATTGGAATATAGCAAGAGTCATTATTAATAAAATTAATTAGTTAGATTAGTGTTTAACATATGCTGTAGCTTCTTTTTATTACATTTAAATAAAATATATGAAGGCCATCATATAATTAAAATTTTACTATTGATGCCATGGATGGACCCTGGGACGGGGGATAAAGGATGCATTTCCACCCATCAACCAGGTAAAAGAGTTAGTTGTGAAAACACATACACGTAAGTTTACAAAAAATCATATTTTTAAAGTAAATTTTGTCTTTTGACTGGTCAGATGATTGAAGTTAGGGTCCTTTACTGTATATATATAGCATATATGCTGTGCGGAACCGCAATTCATATTTTTACATAAAAATTGACTACATAGATAAATACAAAAACATAAGCTAATAAAAACCGATAACCCGAACATACAAGCTTGGCAGGCAGTTGAATTTTGATACGCCTCGGAGCTGAGAAACCGTATAATAATTATACTTCTATTACTACTACTTCTACTACTACTGATGATGATGATGATGATGATGATGATGATGATGATGATGATGATGATGATGATGATGATGATGATGATGATGTTGACGATGACGATGCCGCCGCCGTCGAAGACAACGACAATCATGGTGATGATGATGATGATGATGATGAAATGCTGAAAATGACAATAAGGATAATTAACACTATTGTTAATAAAAATAATAATAACAATAATAATAATAATAATAATGATAATAATAATAATAACTACTACTTCTTCTACTATACTACTACTACTACTACTACTACTACTACTACTACTACTACTACTACTACTACTACTACTACTACTAATAATAATAATAATAATTATAACCATTATAATTTTTAAAAAGGTAAATGGATTATATATTAAAAACAGATGATGTGTTTCTGTCGAGAAACTTATTTATTTTGTTTATAACCTTTTCCTTCATGATAGATATGAAACCAGACACCTTACGGACCATGCAGGTTATATAAATAAAACGGAAGGTTCAACTTTCTGCTCCAAACTTAGGAAAAAAAATAATTGTTAACAGTATGTTGAATCTTCTAAAAGAAACCCATTTAATGCAATTACAATAATGTATGTATATGTTGGAAACAACAAATACAATAATATATATTACGTTTTTATTGTTGAAATTGTACAATAGGAAGGAGAACATCGGGTAAAATAAAGAAATAAAGCGTAAAGTGTTTTCTTTTTTATACTTGTAGGAATAAAAAAGAACATACATTTTTAACAGAAAAAAAATGCATCGACATTTAATTTAATTTTAAACTTTTATATAAGCAAGTTAATTTCAAATGAAAAAACAACAACAACAACAACAACACAAACAACATACATATTTTATGTAGGGCATAGAGAGAGATGCGAGAAGGGTTCTACAATAAATCTATAATGTAATGAGAACACAACTTTTAACTTTTTAAAATGTCTTCATTGTTTTGAAAGTTTACGAACGAAAAAATGATTTGTTTAAAAGCTTTACATGCTTGTAGTTAACAAATTAATTTCAATAAGATGCCTATAATGTTTCAAACACTTCTTTCACAGACCAAACTACCGGACCTGGTAGCACAATCGGTAGAGCGTCGGCTCCAGGTACGGGAGGCCCCGGGTTCGATCCCGGGCCGCGACATACTAAAGTCGTTAAAAATGGTAGTGGTATAGCTCCCTTGCTAACGCTCAAGCAATTATAAGGGTAGTTCCACGATTGGTTGGCCCGGTGTCAGGATAATGTGACTGGGTGTGGTATCATGCCAGGTGTTCACGGCATGCTATACACAGAGAAGGCAGCACTATATCTGCTTCAAGTGGACACCGTCTCCAGATAACTGAAATACTGTTGGTGGGACTATAAACCCAAACAAACAAACAAACAAACAAACAGACCAAACTGCACAATGGATCTGTTTCGGCTATTTTAAGCTAGTTGAACCATTGTCTTCCAAGCACTTGGAATCCAGAAAAGATGCGCTACCCACTGCAACCATCAACGCCGCTTACGGCGAACAATTAATATATTATCAGAGAAATTGTATTGATTTACTCATTTTGTAATGACCGAACTTTGTCTACGCATTTTATCAGTAGCTATAAACAGATATTTTCTTGTCAAACAGTGTTTATAACAAACAAGTGTTTATTTTAAAAAATGATTTCCTTTTTTTTTGGTTGTTGAAAATACAGCATTTCAAAACAAGGGAAATAAATCCACTTTGACATTTCTTATAAATGAGTGTGTTGTAACACTAGTTATATTATCACATGCTAATAAATATTAAAATATAAAGTGCCCTAGCATCTGTTTACATTTTATGCTCATACAGATTTGTTAGGTAAGAATATATTAAAGCGAGTAATTGAACTATCTTAATTTTTACCCCTTCTTCATATGTTAAGTTATTTCTAACTATTGAAAAACTACATTCTTACCTCCCTTGTGAGTATGTATTTGATACATAGTGCAGACAACTTTTTGAAAAAACAGTTGGGACTTAAGCATGCGCGTAACATAGCATCTTATTGATTGAGATAGGAATTTATTAAAAAGATTAAGAGGTTTTTGTTTTTTAAAAATAAGTAAACGAACAATATTTTTTATATTTTTTATCTGAAGTACGACGAAAGTATAAAAATACCTTCCCACAAGGGGGACAACTAAAATATTTATTTTATTTCGAAAATGACGAATATTCTGTTACTCAATTAACCAGTTAACATTGTGAAAAGTTTATATTTATAGTCTTATCCCGAGTAATTTCTCTTACGGAGGAACATTCGCTGGTCCTGGAACTTTATGTGCATTCGTGGATATATTTTGGTCACCCGAAAGTATTGCGCGAAATGATTTCCGCTTAATCAACATGGCTTCGACTGCCTCTTTAAGATACTTTTATTTGGCGGATGATCTCGTTTGACACTCAGATAAAGGGAAAAATACATGTTTAAATGAAACAATTGTCAAGAACACTTTTGACAAACAGTGTGGAAAATCCAAGTAACTCCTTGGAAACAAGCACAAACATATTAAACTATATAATTTTTGAAAATCATTGCAGAGACATAATTAAAATAGAAACGGATGCGCATTGAAGATAGCGTCCGAAACTTGTGTATGTATTCTCCCTTGCCCTATTGGTGGTTGAAATAAGTATTTTATGTGAAAAGATCATCTTGTTCAACGGGCTAACTATATTTATGTAAACGTTTAATTACTTTGTACTGCTACAGGTGATTGCGTGACAGTCTTTCGTTTTACATTAAATCAAGAAAATACGAAGGCATATTTTGTTGCGCTGGAGACATAAATAGTTTTGAAACCGTTAGGTCGGCAGTTTTTTTGTATTTCCGTTCCTCTGTATGCAGAGCTAACGCAAAGTTACGAACACTATTTCATTTGACCCGACCAATCAGTATGATGACACTTGTTTACTAATGAAAACTCCGACAAAAATGTCATATAATGCGTTTGATTAGTAGTTTTACATTGTTTAAAGGTATTTGTAATTTATAATTGTGTTTATAACAGTTAATAAATCATTTGATTAATTGTACTGTGTGTAGATCCTTAACTTAGTTGTTCTATATAGAGTAGATGTACTTTCCATATACATATAGTGTAGATGTACTTGTCATATATATTGTATGTACATAGTGGATATACTTACCATACACATACTGTGTATATGTCCTTGTCATAGACATATAGTGTAATGTTCTTACCATAGACAAAGTGTAGATGAACTTGCAATATACATACATTGAAGATGTACTTGCCAAAAAGATGTAGTGTAGATGTACTTGATAACTGCATAAAGTGCAGATACACTTGTCATATACATATTGTCTAGATGCTCTTGCCATAGGCATAAAGTGTAGATGTTCTTGTAATTTACATAAAGTGTAGATGTACTTGCCATATACATAAATTGTAGGTGTACATGCCGTAAAAATATAGTGTAGATGTATTTGTCTAATGCATATATTGTAGATACACTTGCCATTTACATAAATTGTAGATGTTCTTGACATAGACAAATACTGTATGAATTTGTAATCAAATTTAGCACAAATAAAACAATTAAAATTCACACAAAAATTACAAAAATAAAATTAAAGATTATACATGTTTATTTATCAATCTGGTTAAGTGATGCAGAATTTTTTTTGTGAAATTGAAAAAGTAGAAAGAAAAAAAAGACCATTCGTGCCCATATCGGGATTCAAATCCTCAATCCTCAGATTTGAAGCATTTTAATCATAATTTTGATACTCTTCAAATGGAGGTGCACTATTACATTTGCTCTACCTTAAAATAACATGACTATACGAGTAGAACCATGTCTAAGTTCATATTCTGCTGTCAAGCTCACCGATTTGCTGCTGAGCATTTCCTTAAAGGATTAATTGTAGTCTTTTAATATCACAATATGTCTCTGTGACCGATGTATAATATGCGCAATTTTTTGTAATAAATCGTTTTATTCTTTGCAAAATTAAAAGTATGATCATATTATATTAATTCGGTGTTTGAGCTTGAACATGTCTGAAGTAAAACTGCTGTGAATATTTGGAATTGTTTTAAATTTTAACTTTTGTCAGTGAAATCACCTTTCAAACTTACCTATAAAACCACAGCATACTTAACAATTAATAATTAAAACATCACCACATATAAATAGATTGATATCTGAATGTGTGCCATCTAATAACATAAGTGTTTTGCCTGCACATCTTTGTCAAGTACCCACCCAGTCTCCAGTGACCACCTGGAGGATATCCAAGTACTGATCGACACAAGCTGACATGTAAAAAATATTAATCGGATTGCGATTACATTACGCTACTATACACAAACCCCATGCAATTGTCGTTATGGAGGGACCAATCATATTCACATTTCTGGTGATTAGATGTCAGGAAAACTATCACTGACCCACGCTAGTTATACAGAGATTTAATAAAGTGCACGCAGAGATTCCAGGGTGTGGTTAACACCACTAATCAAAGAATAGATACTTTGTCAAAGAGTATGGCCCTTTACATGATGTAGATATCACACGAACATTGTAAAGTTATACTCTCTCGAATTGTCTTTATTCAATTATTTGAATACATGGGAAGATAGAGTATATAAAGAGGAAGATTATATAAAGAACGATAACATGCAGTGCATGTTAACACAACAGTTTTGAACAAAATTACCGATGCATAACAGTACAATTTGATTCATAGCGGGAAATAGAAATGGGTTGAAATATGCAGCTATTTATACATTGATGATTGTCCACTCAACTTGGAATGAATGGAAGGCATTTGCACGTATTGCAAAACAAAAGAAATACTTTAAAAAGTATTTGGATCCTTCAGGGATTACGAATAAATAATATTGGAAATAAAACCTTTGGTTCAAATAAGCACGTTGTTTAGCTTAGTGACGGGCCGTTTATAAATGTGGACACATTTATTATTATACCTCAGGTAACAACGAAAACATATTATAGTCACCGGATTTATAGTGGTAAACAAACTTTGGATTTAAATTATAATAGTGATCTGTTATTCGGCCTAATTCTTGTTATTGTATGTAAGTGGGACACAGCAAACTATCACCAAGTACTAAGTACATTGCATTTTGATGTCATGCTTCGTAATTCTTGAATAGTTTATTTTTTTTAATTTATTTTACATTTTCCTTCATGTCATATATACAAAGCGGGGGTGTGCACTATTTTTATCGTAATCTGTTTAATGTTTCTATCACGGGATTTTTTTGTTTTCTTATGTTCATTTGTGCATATTTGTTGTTCATACGAATAAATACCATGTGTATCTGTTTGATATAACCATACTTTCTGATGGCAAAAACACCGTCCTACCCAGAGTTATTGTTCGTTACTGTTATGAGCCGGACGTGTAAGACAGATAGTAAAAGCATAACTCGCCATTTCATGAAACCCCATGTCTTTATTGGCGCCGCGCTGGAAAGTGGTGTCTCTTTTTAAATGCATTTTTATGGGACAATGGTGTAGCAGGCAATAACGCAGAGATCGCAGCTGTTTTGTGAGACCTTTTGGAGAAAAGAACCGAGTATTCTTCTTTTAACAATGTAGCTTGAAATTGTAAAAAGGTAGCAGACATTTATAGGAACTCGCAGCTGTGTGGCGAGGTCTTGTTTAACAAAAGACTGAGTATGCCGATAAAACCAGCTTGTAATTACAGATGTAATTGACAACAAGGAAGAAAAGAAAGAATAAGGTTGTCAAGTTCCAACCAGAGTTACGGTTCGTTACTCCCACATATTTATATAATGAATCAGTAGTTTAAGAGAGTGATTACTTCCGAGGATGGCTTCTTGTTGTAAGCGAATGCTCTCTGCGGCGCCTTGGATGTGTCACAACCATTTCTGGTTTAGTAATTGTAATCCCCCTTTCGCCCTTCCATTACTCAGATACATATTTCTCTCGCAGGCGCAGGCGTTACTGTTTTCTGCTTAACACGCTACCATTATCAAGATCCATTCTACTTCATCTCTTAAATACTATATATGTAAGGGACCCCAACTTCGACCTAAGCAGTCAACAGTCGCAATTTACTTTAGAAGCTCATATACACATATATAGTGAATTCTGAAAGAAAGAAACAAAGACACACTGTTACTAGAGTACATAAACAAAATGTAACCTAGAAAGCATAGAAAATCACCTTCAATGTGTTTAAAGAATTTAAAAATGCAGAATACGTACTACACTCAGATATATATGGGCATAACAGACCTCATAACTATTTTCTTAAACAGCAATGATGACAACACTTTCTAACAAACTTTTCAGAACAGTTAGCTTAAACTATCCTAACTCGTGTGTACGTGCACCTTTAAATCATTCCAAAAACAGAGCAAACAAGATATTCACTAGTTAACAAATTATTGTGACAAGAAAAAAAAAGAAACCACTGATGTCAAACACTGAGAGGTAAAAAGAGAATAAAAAAGAGTAACTAGTTATAAACTCTACACACCAAGAAATGAAAGGATTCATTTAGTCAAGTGATATAATTGATCTCACAAAACATCACTTTTAAGCCGAAAACCCCCCAGATATTCTTACCTTCTAAGATAATAATAATACTCATTCATACCATAATAACATTTTTAAAATAAGAACTTTCATCAAGTGGGGACTTAAAGCTGCCAAAGGTGTCAAAACGTCTTAACGAAAGAAGAAAACCGCGCCAAACGCATGGAAGAATCAAGGGATCTCACTCAAAAGAAAAATTTGGTACATATATATTTTTCGGCACATTAAAATATAAGATTTCGGAATACAGCTGGCAGTACAATGGCCCTTTGAACTATATTTTATATTGAACAACGCGTGGAGTTGTTCTCCTTGGTAGAGTTATCGTTTGTTACACTTATAGATATAGGCCTACTTGTACGTAATGAACCGACAGAGCAAGAGAGTGGTTAAAAGTGTTTCCATTTGAAATTGTGATTCATTTGTGTTCCACGCTCTGGTGTCAGAAAAAGATACAATTTACCGTGATTGTACTTGTCAGTGACTATACGTGCTTTAAGAAAGTTAAAAGAATTTTTGTGACAACAGCCGTGCCTTTTTATAGACCATTTTGAACTTTTTTCTTTTCGCTTCTGTTTGTAAACAAAATCGATGCAAACTCAGTATCATGGTGCAGTCGATATAGAAAATAGTGACTTTTGTAAGAATTAAAATAAAAGTTTCCTTATGTTTGTAAATTATAGAAAAGTGATCAATAATCGATCTACTTTCGTTTTCAAATGGGAATTTCCCCCACATGTCAAATTCAAGGTAAATATTTACTATTATTAAATACAGGAATGCTCGAAAATGTGTATATGCATTCTTTCATTGTTTGTGAGTTTGTGTGCGCTATGTAAGTAAGTAAGTATACAGTGGGCAACTGTAGAACAGTAATAAATAATCGTTCTACTTTCGTTTTCAAATGGGAATTTCCCCCACATGTCATAATCACCTTCAAGGTAAATGTTTACTTTATAAATATAGAAATGTTTATACATATACAATGCTATATAGAGGATATCTGTCGATTTCGCCGAGGTGCTCCGAATGCTGCTACACTTCCTGAAGAAAGGTAACTTGGACCAGGGGGCGGATCCAATACATTTAGGTGTGTGTGTGTGGTATAAATCAAGATCCATTCAACGTTATCGCAATAAATACTGGATATGCACTACAGTGGTAGCTTTTGACTTTAGCAATCATTGTGCATCTGTCCTTTGCTTAGTGGTGCGTTTTTTTTTGTTTAGATGAGTAACTGATGTAATGGGTAATTGTTTACCAATGCAGGCCGTTTTTGATATGCACTCGGGCTTGCATTGCGCCAGCACCCCGAAGTAAGAAAAAGGGATGTTAGACAGCTACGTCGACAAGACACTCCTTCTAACGTTAAGTCGTGGTTCTGTCACTAGAAAGTCCAGAGATTCCGGAAATTGTCACGTCGATACGATTGCTATCTGCAAGTAACCATCGGATGTCAAAGTGATGTTTTAAGTACACAAGCACATGCTAAAACAGATGGTCATGCTATGAGAACAGGTCAATGGCACATTCCCAGGCAGGTTAAGTGTAGTACAGTGAGGTACAGTTAACACTCTCTAAAAAAAGACAGTAGTTCTACAGTATCTGAATCACATTCAATAATTACACATCATATTGTCTATGCTCTTGCACTAACCAGAGAGTTATATAAAATTTATGGTAAAAGGCTTTTTTCAAATGTTATTGATGCAAAGTGGAATAAAAACCCGAATAAAACAAGCATCTCATATATACTACATATTTAAGGATGTCCCAAATGTGCACCTCTTAATAGGATGCTGCTGATTTTGAGATTGGGATTGGGATTATCCGGCATTTTTGATGTTACTTCAATAGGTAAATAAGAAAAGGTCCTATCAAAATTTTCACAGATATTTAAATTTTATCTACCTGTAGACAAACGCAAACAAGGTAAACAACAAGTGACTGGTGATAACACTTTTCTACTGCTTGTTATTCTAGTGCAATTCTTTATTACTTACATGACATGGTCAAAGGGAAACAACTCTGTTATTTCTAGTATTTTATTTTTATGCAGTTGTCTACCCTATTAAGATCGTTAGTTCCTTATTGATTTCTGGCGAGATAATCACAACCTTCAAGGTAAGACGAGACTAAATAAACAAGTTTCTTCTGATGTCTGTAGCAGCTGTCGATACTTAAAAAAGCGTATTGCACCATGACAAGCTATTTATTAACCTCATAATCATATATTAGTGAAAGGAATCACATGTCCCGAAAACATAAAAGAGTTTAGTAACATATAAGAAGGTTTGGCTTCATTAATATCTCATACCGTTAATTTGCCGTCATGTAACCCGCAAGTTTCTACTAAACTATTCACTTCTGGTAATCAAACGAAGCAGCCCACAATTTTGCACAGAATTTTAAGACATTTAAAACTGACATTTTCTACATTTTAATCAGAACAGATTAAGATTATAAAAGTATACTTAGGTAAAATTAAACAGAGCAACTGATTATTGACTAGGCCTACCACAGTAAAAGGACTTGACCTACAAGAGTGGACCTGCTTGACGTACACCAGTGGACCTATTTGACCTACCACAATGGACTTACCTGACCTACAACAGTGGACCGTTTGACCTACCAAAGAGAACCGACTTGACCTACAAGAGTAGACCTACTTGACCTGCACCAGTGGACCTACATGACCTACCACAGAGAACCGACTTGACCTACAACAGTGAACCTACTTGACCTGCACCAGTGGACCTATTTTGACCTACCACAATGGACCTACCTGACCTACAACAGTGGACCGTTTGACCTACCGCAGTGGACCTACTTGACTCACCACAATGGGCCTACTCGACCTACCGCAGTGGACCTACTTGACCTACCACAGTGGACCTACTTAACCTAACACAGTGGACCTTCTTGATCTACCACAGTGGTACTACTTGACCTACCACAGTGGACCTACTTGACTCACCACAGTGGGCTACTTGACCTACCACAGTGAACCTACTTGACCTACCACAGTGGGCTTCTTGACCTACCACAGTGGGGCTACTTGACCTACCACAGTGAACCTACTTGACCTACCACAGTAGGGCTACTTGACCTACCACAGTGGGCTACTTTTCCTACCGCAAGTGGATCTTCTTGACTTACCACAGTGGACCTACTTGTCACACCACAGTGGACCTACTTGACCTACCACAGTGAATCTACTTGACCTTACCCAGTGAGGCTACTTGACCGACCACAGTGGGCTACTTTTCCTACCGCAGTGGATCTTCTTGACTTACCACAGTGGACCTACTTGACTCACCAACGTGGACCTACTTGACTCACCACCGTGGACCTAGTTGACCTACCACAGTGAACCTACTTGACTCACCACCGTGGACCTACTTGACTCAACACCATGGACCTACTTGACCTACCACAGTGAACCTACTTGACTCACCACCGTGGACCTACTTGACCTACCACAGTGAACCTACTTGACCTACCACAATGGACCTTCTTGACCTCACACAATGACCCTATTCAGTTTTAAACAACAATACTAACGCATTCGTCACTAATATTTAGAAACTAAAGATGCAAAGAGGCAGAAAAATATAAAAAAAACATGATAAAATATAAAAATGCTTGATTTGCATTAAATTCGAACCAGTGACTCACTGGATGGCAGTCCTGTGTTCTACTGTCCCTGCCAATGAATCTTTGTCCATGTTGTTGTATGTAGTCTTATTATACATTCCTATCTGAACAAAGTTTACATCAAAATAAACTGGGTTATTTTAATGGTTTCAGCCATATTATCAGATTTGTTGGATTAAAGTCGAACTTTTTGAGCTGTCAAACGCTCTGGTTTTGGCCAGGTTTCTGTGCCAAATGTCCATGTTGTGAATTGTTTTACCAAACTGTGGGATTTCCCCTATATTTTTTATTGCGCCGGCGCACGCGTGTGAGTGTGTGTGTGTGTGTGTGTGTGTGTGTGTGTGTGTGTGTGTGTGTGTGTGTGTGTGTGTAATTTTGGACCATATATGAACAATAACACAATGTGCTGTAGGTTTTGTTATCATTAGTTATATCATGGACAGAAATAAAATGTATTGGTTAAAGCTTACAAACATCTGATGTGTACTCCCCATGTCTAACTTGAGGATGTTTCACCTATCCAGAGCAGGACAGTTGGTATGCTAGCATCCTCATCTAAACCTGCATGAGCTGCCACCAGCTGTAGACATGGCATCACAATCGTCAGGCGGCACTGCTCATCCGTCAGAACTGGGTATGTACTCTATTAACCACATAGGCGTAGTATATTACTGGTATCTCGTATTAATTTACTGGAATGCCATGTGGGATGTGTGTTTAGCCACACGCTTAATATTGCATTTGTTGATTGAAAAGACGTTTGGTAACTAATATTTTAAAATTATTATTCTTTAAAATTCCTTGACTTGACATGTGCCACTATCCTATATATATATCACATTTACCAGGCGCCTGGCTGGTGGCACATTTGAAAGAGATCAAGCGTGAGTTTTCTTGGGAAACTAATTTGTTAACTAAACTAATTTATTGGCTTTAAGTCGGCAGCCGTCTGGTTGTCCAGTCGTGTCTTGTTGTGACCATCCTAAATCAGTATCAAGAAATATATTTAAAAATAGGTCCTAGTATTAACAGATGTAGAATGCCGTCAAAATTTGTGTGTACAGTTTGATGTTTGTATGTGTTACACAGTAGTATGTCTTTTTATTTTCGCGCTAAACCTGTTTTTAATTTATATGTACTACTAATCATGTGATCGTTAAAACCTCATTCATCAATGCATTTACACCAGTCTGAATTACTTATTATGTTACAAAAACACGTGTTGTATACCCACAAGATACTGCGACAAGCAGTTATTGATTAGAAAAAGGTTTAAAATTACAATCATGCCACGAACTAAATCTAGCAGTAAAAAATTGTCTTAGGACTCTAGGGACAGGCCCGAATACAAACAACAAAACAGAATTTGACTTGTACATAGTACATTGTCGTAACCATTGAAGACTTAATCAAATTGACCTAACGCGTTATACATGCTTTTAATTATAATTCTAGATTTACTTGGCGTTATTCTTTTTTTGTGTATGTCCACGTTTTGCGAGGACAGCATTAAACTGACAACATTTGTCTTGCAAGGTATATAGCAACAGAGAAAAGTCTTTTGAAGGGGCGCCCGTGGCCGAGTCGCTGACTTAAAACTGTTCAGCCCTTCACCGCGTTGATTCGGGTCCCGGTCGGGGCTAAACTTTCATGTGGGGAGGTTTATCAGCTAACCTGTGGTGCGCCGGTGGTTTTACCCAGACGCAAGTCTGGGGGCCTTCCTCCACCAATAATTATCTGGACGTCGCCAATATAACCGTGTCGGTGCGGTGTAACAAAAAAACACAAAACAACAACAAAAAAAAAAAAAAAAAAAAAAAAACAAAAACAAAAAACAAACAAAAAAAAAAACACAAAAAACAAAAAACAACACATAAAATAAATGCAATATTTAAAATAAAGGATTCTGTCAGGGCTCTTTTCTAAATGTGATGTTGTGTAACCCATTTAACGACATATTGTATCATTATATCTTGAACAAAGTTTACAAAACATTTCTAATCATTTATTGATTTAAAAATACACAAAAATATTTGACAGCCAAATAAGTAAATGAAATGTGTTCGGATATATCCCTGAGATGTATCTTCATCTAAAACCCTGTGTCCGAAAACTAGACCATAAAGACACACTCTTAATGTTCTTTAATTTACGGAAAACTTAGTTATATGATCGGTGAATGTCGGCGGGCGGGAATCAAACTTGTTCCTTCAAGCGCAACTCCTCCTACATATCGCAACATAATTCCACACAGATGCCATCAAACAAACTGTTGACAAAATACTGACTTCCATCTGTACTTAAATTGCTCAACCAAACCAACTTTAAACCGAAGCAAATTAAACCATTTAGTACATATTTTGAAGAAGAAATTGAACATTTACATCGTCGAGAGCCATAGAAGGGTTTCTTATGAGCAATCCTTTCATGTGTGAACTTCATCCATAAGTTTCAGAGCAAGTATCTGGCGCCTTCAAGAAAGGGAGGCAAAGTTCGTCGCCAGATGATAGAAGTGATTTCCAAGCAAACACACAGAACAGCGGAAAGGTAGTACTATTGTACTAGATTTCTAAACTATAAGACTTATTACCTTTCAAACACGAATGATAAATTTCCAATGTGTACCATACAGATGAAAGCAGCAACGGCAAACTTGATATATTTAACCAGACTCTACGATTTTACACGTGACATCACAGTGATGCACATATTTTAATTGTTCCCTTTTTCAAGCATCTAAGTCCGTCAACGGATAAATCATGGTTAATGAATGAACATGAATGAATTATCTTAACTAGTTTAAAGCCCACTGAAAGAGAAAGCGTTGTGTATATTCCAAAAATATGTCCAAGATGTTAACATAATTGTCATTTATAAGCACAAGTGGATATCATCGACTAAATTTCAAAATAAGTGTCAATTTTTAACAGTTGGCTCTTTAATCCAAACATTCTGCTCATTTTTTTACTTTAATAATTTGTGAATATCTTCCAGCGAACAGTTTCAGCGTACTGTAATTGTTATCATGTGTACGTAATATTATTTTGACCGTTTAACACCAGCTGGTCGAATGATTAAATGTGACGTAAGATTGGAATTGCTCTTGTTACATGTCTTCGTTGATTGCTGTATTGTTACGTTGAGAATAACACATATGCTGTTTGCTATTTTGTGTTTTGTATAAGGAGACTATGAAGTGAAATAAAAATATTTACAGGGAATCGTAATTGATGGAACAACTTAAGTGTTAAGAGTTTATTGCACGCGGCTATGTTTCCATACTCAGTGTACGTAGTGCTGACACCTGGTGGTCGTGCTAGGTTCAAAATAGTTTGATGATGAACATTGATTTAACAAAAGACTAATGTGCGCCAGTGTCAGTATATACACTGTAAATGTGAACAATACGAGCTATTATTGTGCGCTACTCTAAAACAAAATCATCGTTACCGTAAAGGAAACTTTCTACTCAATGAAAATTCAAGTGAAGTGACATCAATGTTTAATGATATTCATTAAATCCGTTGTTAAATTTAAACTGTTGTAAACGGCAGTTTATGCTCAAAACATGCCGAATAATGAAGACACGGAGTCCGATACTAAACAATGTATAGTTATTAAATGAAAGGCTAATTTTAAAACTGAAAAGGTATTAAAGCAATTAAATCTGGTAACATGCGTGCTGTTTATGGAGGACAAGTCGAATTATACATAATTGTAGCCGCACATGAATTTGGAGCAATACTGCACGAACATATCTCATTGAACTTAACATAAAATGTCTTTCTTACACGAAATGAAACACGAATAATTATTCCGGTATTCAGCAGCCTTTTGTATTTAGTTTATTATTTGTTAACTGAGTAATAATGTCAAGAACTATCGTTAACACGAAAAAGTAGATACATGTGTAATATCTTTGCTTTATTTAAAATAAGTAACAAATACAAAACACTCGTCATTGCTGCTGACAACAAATTATGTAACCAAGTATACCGTTACAGTCCTCATGTTTGTGCTAAACATGCATTTTACGAACAGTTTAAACAAAGCCTTCTTGTAATAAAATACATATTTCTGTCATGATAAGAATATGTTAAAAAAGCAACATGTTTTAATGGTTCGTTTCCAGTTACCCCGCACAGTTAAATCTAACCTTTCATCGGAGATGTGTGAACATTTAGATACATATGATTTGAAGAAGCTCCAACAACAGCTTCAAGATGCTGGCATTGAGTCTTTTGTGACAGATGAACACATCCAGGTTAGATGGAATCCAAAGGAGACGAACACTGTAGAGTTGATACTGAACAAATGGAGGCATAGAGCGCACAGCATACCACAAGATGAGTTTTGCAGCGCTGGACCTGTCCAGTATTCTCAGAAAGGCAGAGTACAGAAAAGCATAAAAGATGACAGGTCACGAGTGGAGGCTGGCAGCTATTGGGTTGACCAGTTTCACCAGAAAGGCAGTGATGACAAAAGAAGCATAAAAGATGGCAGACAGGAACCCCATGGGGCAGGCAAAGCTATGGTTGACGTGGGAATCGCCAACAAACCTGACAGAAAAAATGGTATAAATCAAAAAACTGACCTTGAGGCAGGCTCTGTTGAACATTTTTTTGACGAGAATCCATCTTTTTATATTGATGCAAATATTGCTGATATCTTGTTTTCTGAGATGTCAAGTGAGATTACGGCTAAAGAGGAGTCTGGTGTAAAGCTTCATCATGACAATGGTGTTATCACAATCACAGGCAGGTATTTATTGGCGGAACTAGATTCAGTGAAGCATAGGCTTGAAGCATTAGCTACATCAGTACACACCAAAGGATTTTACCATGACTGTTCTTCTAGGTACAGATGTATCCAATCTGATTCGATTCAGGAAATATTAAACCAAGCTAAAACTAAAGTTTGGTTTGAAAATGTAAAACCAAGCCAAGTAATTTCAAAATATCTTGCCATAGGAATATCAGTCAATGTATATCATGGTTCTGTGATTGGTCAATTGTCTGATGCCATTGTGTATCCTGTGGCCCATGAAACTGGCCAGTGCGTTCCAAGTGGGCCCACAGCACATCAGCTATATCAGTATGGTAGGTGGACGTTTGCAGCATGAGTTAAACATATTATTTATTTATGCATTAAATGAAGAAATAATATTTCCTTTAGTAAAAAGAATGCAATTTATAATTAAAAACTGTTACTTACATTTCCTATACTGCAACGTTTTTACAGCCTTTTTTAGCACAAAATCTGCAATTAACACACAAGTCAAACACTGTTTCAATAAATTTCTGCAATTTAAAGACTTTTTTATGCTGAAGATTTTTTTATTCTTTAGCATAATAAACTGTATCATATTTATAATTCAACTTGTTTGAAATAATTCTTGGTAAAATTAACAACATTGACCTCTGTTTAGGCTTTTTAAACAAAATAGTTATACCTAGGAACAAATTGAATTGGATTTAATTTCTGTTGTATAGTTGGAGAAGATTTCCAGAGGAACATTCGATTTTCAAAGAACACACCCTGGGGAAGTCAGTTCTTTTCTCATCAAGTACCTAGAACCTCATACAAGAGAATATGCCTGCTATGCGTGACAGATTGGTTGACAAACTCTCCACACAATGAAGAGAACATTGTGGAACGGCTGTACCACATTCTTGATAAAGCAAACAATGAAGTGAATTGTTCGTCCTTAGCCATTCCCCTTGAGTTGGGCTGCCGAATCCCTCCTTTACGAGTGCTAGACTTTGTCATGAAAGCCATTAACAAGTATCTGGTGCAGCAACCTGAGTACAGAAAGTTGTGGAGGGTCACTTTAGTTGTAAGTGATTCTCGCTACCTACAGCAGGTGAGGCAGGTCCTGGACAATTGGAAGTATAAGGAGACTGTCCAACAGCCACACAAAGGTCCGTTGGGTGAGTGATTTACAAGTGATAACATCATGTTCCACCATATATAAAATGGTCCCCCAAGATAACATTCACAATGCTACGTAACCCACCCAAAATTGGTCAACAAATCAGCTAAGCCAAAACTGCTTTTTTAATAGTTTTTAGATAAAACTGTGATATTTTATTATTTTGTAACATTATTTTTTTAAAGATTTGAGGTGTGCTGTTTTGAAACTAATCAATTTGAAACTACTCAGTGAAATAAAATCCGTCCTACACTGGAAAAAAAACACAAACATCTACTGTTTGTGCACAAATGTCATCTTTTTTATAAAACACTCGATTCATAGAAAGGTTGCAACATATCAAGTTGTAATTGCATGCTTAAACTAATAATGAAACAAAAATTGTTAAACAAAATGTAGAATATGTATTAAATTTATTTCATATCTTATTTATAACTGAAAAATCTGTTAAATTAAATGCAAGTATGTTTTTCAATATATATTTTTTTCTTTTAGATGTGGACGTATCACTGGTTAAGGGCTCCTTGTTTGATCAGAGGGTAAAACGGAATTTCTGTAAACATTATAAAATGACTTAAAAGTAAAGAATCAATAACAAATCACATCTGCAAGTCACATGACCTACTTTAGCTGATAAAACTTTAAACAGAGCACCAGGTTAATGAATGTTAAGGTTTTACTTTAAACAGAACACCAGGTTAATGAATGTTAAGGTTTCACTTTAAACAGAGCACCAGGTTAATAGAAGGAAAGAATCAATAGCAAATCACATCTGCAAGTCACATGATCTACTTGAGCTGTTGAAACTTTAAACAGAGCACCAGGTTAATAAATGTTAAGGTTTCACTTTAAACAGAACACTAGGTTAATAGAATGTTAAAGTTTCACTTTAAACAGAGCAGCATGTTAATGAACGTTACAGTTTTACTTTAAACATAGCACAAGGTTACCGAATGATACATTTTCACATCTCACATGATCTATTGAGATATTGAAACTTTTAACAGAGCACCATGTTACTAAATGTTAAAAGTTCACTTTAAACAGAGCACCAGGTTAATGAATGCTACAGTTTCACTTTAAACAAAGCACCAGGTTAATAAATTTACAGTTTCACATCTCACATGACCTACTTGAGCTATTGAAACTTTGAACAGAGCACAAGGTCAATAGAATGTTAAGTTTTTTTTTATCTCACATGGCCTAAAGCTTTATTTTAAATAAAGCACCAGGTTAATAAAATGCTAAAGCACCAGGTTAATAAAATGTTAAGTTTTCACTTTCAACAGAGCACCAGGTTAATATAATGTTAAAATTTTACATCTCACTTGATCTTCTGAACTGTTTAAACTTTAGTCTTTTAAAGAGCACCAGGTTAGTGAATGCTAGGGTTTCATCTTAAACAGAGCTACAGGTTAATGGAATGTTAAAGTTTCGCATCAGATTGATCTCACATGGTCTACTTGAGCTGTTGAAATTTTAAACAGAGTACCAGGTTAATAGAATGTTGAAATTTCATTTCTCACATGATCTACTTGAGCTGTAATGAATGTAAAAGTTTCAACACTAAAACTGGTACTCATTAGAATTTCTTCAAGTATAAAAACTAATTGAGAACCCCCAATATAAGACTCGGCTTAGACTTACATACATATATATATATGTATATATATATATTCCCTTAAATTACAGATTCTTCCTTATCTAACACTCTGTTTAAACTTTACACAAAACTGGCACTTGTGGTCAGACAGTGAAAGTTGCCATGTCTAAGAATTCACTGCTTATGTTCGGTTTCCACTTGAAGCTTTTACAAGTGAGGAGGTCTTCAAGCTAACCTATGATATGTCAATGGGTCTACCAAGGTCTGTGACTTGGAACTATCACTTCGAATTTTATCTTGACCTGTCCATAGGGATAATAATTGTAATGTATAAGATGACTAATTCATTTTTGATAATTGCAAATTATATATGTGACGTTTAACTAAGATCTATGTCTGGGAGTTATCACTGCCAGTTTTATCTTGGCATGTCCGAGGTAATTCTAATTGTGCCAATGCAACACATAGCATGGATAAACTATACTTGAATGTTGCAAAATATAAGTGTGACATTAACCCTCCAATGCAAGGCTTGTTTCTGGATATTGTTCTTTCTAACTTTTAAGGGAAGACAAGAAATTATCCCTATGATAACTAACCCATAACTTTTGTCAGAGACAGACCAAAGCTCACCCCTTTTTCAGGGAGCACTTTCGCTTGCTTATGTATTTTCTACGGCAGACAAATGCTCAAATGTCCTTTTCAGATGGTGGACCTGTCAATTTTCAAGGCAAAATGTGTAATTTTGTGTATGTGTTATTTGTATATTGAATATGGTGTTCAAGAGATACTGTATGGAGATCAGTTTGTCTTCACCATACTTGGCCAGAAGGTTTGTCTGCATGAAATCTTGGATGAGTTCATAACTGTTTCCTATGAGTAGTATACATCTGTCAGGCCACATTTTTGGCCCAATCTTCACCAAACATTTCTTAAGTAAATAGTTCTTAATTACATGAGCCTACAAAAAAACCTGTGTCTTCAGGCGACCGATTAAGGGCCATCATGGCACTCTAGTTGAATCGTTTACTGCTATAAATTCTTCAATGAAAATTAAATTTATATAGCTCATTATAAAGTAATTGCAAACAAATAAATAAATGTACACTTATGTTTGTTACTTCCTAAATGATATCAGTTGATGATGTATTTTTTTTGAAGTAATTGATCTGTATTTATAAAATACTGCTTGCATTTAGAGGTATATGCATCAGCAAACTGACTAAAATACTTGATTGTTCCCTCGGGTAAATTTGAAACTCATTCATAATTAACTGATCTCTTGAAGTTTCGGATTTTCAAGTTGCTATTTATATATTGAGCACTGTGACACTGCAGACTAATGGCCAATTAGAAACCCTGTTTCATTCCACTGTTGGTTTAACATGCTATGTTTTTACAAACTTTATCATGACTTTCCATTTGTTTGTTAACTAGTTCTGCTTATTTTTGTATCCTGATGGTGTGTTTTCTATGCTGTAGAATGCAAATACACACAAAATAACAATAAATAACAGTTATGTTTTTATAGATGTATCTGCCATTTAAACAACTCTGTGGCATATGACATTTACTACATGTTATAATCGCAATTGTGTTGTTTAGCTAAGACTTTTAAAATCTAATAAGCTGGGCTCTGATTGGCTGAATGAAAGATCACCAGAAGATGACCCGTACTGCGTCGATATCAGATCCCAGCATAGCGGATCATGTGCTTTAGTTAGATTGATGCAGCAGAATAAAGACCTATATACATGTATTATTTTTTTAAAGTCTTATTCATTTAAACTTGCACAAAATTGTACTTTACATTTAAATATTCATCTGTAAAACTCTGGAAAATTCAGGTAGATGCCATCGTTGTGACCGTGCATAAAACTTTGGATCAGTCTAAAGGGGGCCTTTCAATGGAGGAAGGGTGTAGGGATCTGATTGCAAATGGCATTAGCCCAGCTGAAGCGGTAGCTGTTACTTCTGGGAATCTTAACACATTCAAGCATGTAATCCTGGGATACCTGCCTAGGAATGTGAATTGTGATAAGAAACAGGTATGTCAATATCTTTACAAAAATGAATACTGTTTTTCAATATATTATACCACAATATGTGATTCAATAATAAAAATTCATACAAAAATTGACTTTCAGTCTGAAGTATTATTCCAAAGAAAGTTACTCTTCCAAACACATGCTTTGTTTCTTATGCATACCTAAAGTTGTTTTTAAGACACCTGGGATCATGTTATGCTACCCATATAATAGGAGCTTATATATGTCTAGTAATGCAACATACATAATTACCAACTAACAAATATCATTCTCACAAAATTCTTTCCATTATTTCCACTTAGTGACTATAGTTTTGGTCCAATCTTTAATCTAGACTTAATCAGAATATTGTTGATTTTTTTCTACATTAAATCACGGCTGAGATTAAAAAATGGTCACATGTCAAATTTAGTAAAACACACACTTGAGGCCATATTTATAGTCCGGACTTTACCAGACTTGGTCAGAATGTATGCTTCAAATCTTGTGTCCATTAGAAACTGGGTCACAATTGTAAGTCACAAGGTAGAATTTGTAGAAATTTCGGATGAGATCAAAACTGGGTCAGGTGGAATCAAAAAATAGATCTCTAGATCAAATTTAAATAAAACTTTTTCAACACACCTGAGGCCACATTTATGGCTTAATCTAAAGCAGAATTGTCTGCATGAGACGAATAAACATATTGCGGGCCAGTCTCCACGGGTGAGCGATTCAGGGCCATTAAGGCTATTTTGGTTGAATAAGATGTCCGATTTAGTCAGTAAGCCTTCTGTTTCGTTCTACACCAGACGTTTTGTTAACAAAATATATTAACACAATCTGGATAGTATCCGATCAACCAAACCGGATGTTACGGCTGCATATTGCATGTTTACAATCCTATATAATGATCAGTACCGATGTCAAGCATAAGATTTTTCAGATTTTCGGCAGATTTCCGTTTTTTTCGCTCCAGAGGGTTCGTGAGATTTGCACAGATCTGGTGAGAAAATTTGTGGGTGAAGGGGTGGGGGCGGGGGCGGGGGGAGATAAGCGGGTAAAGAATGCTTTCAAATGGACCCGGATGGACAGTTGCTCGGTCGGTTCATTAGAAAGTTGTTTTCTGTGGGAAAAGCTTACTGCACTCTTTTTATTATTGAGCACTTAGTAGTGAAAGAGAACATGTTGAAATCATTGAGCGAAACAGTTTAAGACCCAGTCTGACAGTGAAATACCATGTTGTTAAGGTGAGTTTGATTTTAATAGAAAAAAAAGTCATGAAATTTGAACATTCTTTAGCTGGTAGTTTAGTATGAATAAATAGGGGTAGGCCAAAATTAAGAAAAAGCTCTCTCTGGAGGTTGGATTCAGCACCATGGGAATGGCTGTTTTTATTTTTCGGATGGTCGGCTTTGGCCACCTAATGGGGGGGGGGGGGGGGGGGTACTGTCCCCTCAACCCCTGCTTGGGGAGGACCCCCCAGACCCCCAGATATTTTGCTTCTGGTGCCAGTCTCATGACTGCTATGTTTTTTTTTACATTGTATATCTGTTACATTAAGATTTGGCGTGCTTATCAAAACTGAGTCGCAAAAACAGTCAAGTGGAAACAATCACGGCGTCAAAAGTCACAAAGACTCTAAGTCACATATTTCGTGCTACTTAATCGAAACTATTGTGACGCAAAATGACAGTCAATAGACAAGTTTTCGTATTTTAACTGCTGGCTGTTACATTCATAATTTAAATAACACAATAAAATTGTATGGACATAAACATTTTGCGGATTTATATTGAGGAATTCGAGACACTAGTTTGTAAAAATAACATCAACAAAAAACCTAAGTAAATGCATAAACAAATCACGATTTCAAAATTCAAAGATGTCATTCTGTTCAATGAGGTCATTTACTGAATAACCTGTGATCGAAGTCATAGTCTGTTTTAATCATGCCATTTTGTGACGTTAGTGTGTGTTTGGTAACATTATGAGAAAAAATGGACTTTAGAAAGTCGCGAAAAACTAATCGACCTCGCATAATTCACGAGTCTACACACAGTTAAATTGTTGAAAACCCCCACTTTCTTGAAGAACTTTTTATGGCGTATTCTTTTTCTGGCAAACAAAATGATCATGATTCTGTCAGTATCACTGCACAAGCTACATCCGAGGGATGTCATGAGGACGAAAATACTCACGGAGTTCAGAAATGTAAAATATTAAGTTTAAACTATAGCCTACATTGTGTGTGTGTGGTATATTAAATAATCTTTAACAACAAAAGTAACTGAACATTGCTTGTGTCGTAAGTGATTACTAGTATTAACGAAAAGATGAAATGGTAAAATGTGCCTGACCTAGGTGTTGATTTATAATGTTGACATTTCAGTAAATTACCCGTTGCCAATGTGGACATATTAATGCGCTTCACGAAAACGAAGCACAGGCTAAAAATCCCTTTTGCAGCCATAAAGTCATGTTTTTTATTTCAAAAAAAAGTTATACAGAAAATATAATGTGATCATGCTTGGAAACACATAGAGCTAGGATAATTATATATGTTTAATCTGCAAGATCGTTGACACATTGTCTTATCATTTAAAATAATAAAAGCAGTAAATAAATAAAAAGTACAATTTATCTAGGACTTGATAATTGTTATTATTATCACTGTTGTGGAGGCTCTTTATTTTATAAACCTGTCCACATTTTATCAACTGCAACAAAAACAACAAAAACAACATACTTAGAGTACAGATTCATTAATCATTATAGTATCATGTTCAGCTTTCGACACCCGTCTGTGTTGTTCTCTTGCGCGATGCCACTGTGGCTATTCAACCTTTGATTTTTTTATTGCTCCCAGCATGTTATTAGAATTTAGTATCACCAACACTTGAATGTTTCTGTTTATTTTCCAGTGTCTAAAGCTGCTATTGGAGAACATTTTTAAAGCAGCAAAGACACAGCAGGTTAAGTCACTGGCAGTGCCCGCCATTGGCTCAGGAGTCCTCAACTATCCCACACAGATGTGTGCCACTGAGATATTGCGCTCCTGTTTAATCCATGCACAAGATTGTGGCGTCCAAACAGTGAATCTTGTCGTGGACGACCAACAGCTGTATCAGGTAATGACCACTGGCATTTCAAACTATTTTAGTCCCGTTTTACCTGAAGGAAAACCCTGGTTATTAATTCACGAATGTCGGCAAGCAGACGGTGTACATAAATCTCCTAACTCCGTTTCTCAATGGATTTCTTCCAAACTTTTACAAGATGACTATTGCCATCAAGCGACACAGGGCATATTGTCAGGTTTTTGTGATAGGATCAATGGAAGTGTTCCTAAAATATTTTTTTTCTGTTTGTCAGTATACTTCTTGAAGAATTGATATTGGTATGTTGATAATATTTGTTGTTGCTGTTCAGTGGAATTTGACCAAACCTCCACAAGGTCCACCATAAATCATATGATTATACTGTACACAAAGATTTTTCGAAAACCTAATAAATCAAGTTTTGGGGAATGCATGAATATTGTACATCAGTGGTAATAGATTAAATGGCATTATCGTAAGTGTCTACACTCTTCTTACAAGTGGTTGTGGAGGCACTTCTTAGCAAAAGGGTGTTATGTAGGCAATTCTTAGCAAAAGGGAGTCATGTAGGCACTTCTTAGCCAAAAGGGTCTTGTAGGCATAGCTTTGCTAAGGGAGTCATTTACACAAGGCTTTGCTAAGGGAGTCATTTAGACAAGGCTTTGATAAGAGGGAAGTTTAGGCAATGCTTTGCTAAGGGGGATATTTAGGCAATGCTTTACTGAAAAAATCTTTTAAGCAAGGCTTTGCTAAGGGAAACATTAATAGGTAAATAAGAAAAGGTCCTATCAAAATTTTCACAGATATTTAAATTTTATCTACCTGCAGACCAAGGCAAACAATGTAAATGTAAATGTGACAAAAAACACAGAGACGAGACATAACACACATAAGAAAAACCACCAGTTACCGCCTTGGAACGGTCAGTCGGCAAAAGGGGCAACTGGGTTGCTTAATCCTGGTTTGTGGAGCGCTCCAACCTCGCACTTCCTGAAGGTTTTTCTATCAGAAAAACAGTGTAAATAAAAATATCCCGTCAAAGTGAAACAACTAGCAGTAAGCTCTGCATCGGGAGTTAAAATAGATATAATGAACTTATGTACATACATGATAACTAGTAATAAAACAACATATGTACAGTATGTACAGTAGATAAAAGCCTCGGCAACCAAAAAATTCCAAATGAGAGAGTAGTTTCAAATAAAATGAAGCAGTACAAGCGCTGATATATTATAAGAACAATATAATGACGTCATAAATGCCATGACGTCATATGCCAAAAGTGTCAAAAGTGAAATGTAAAAAATACGAAAGAAATAATAGAATTTTAGAAAATCAACAAAATAAAACGTAGTATTGTTTAGAGTTAATACGTTTAAAAAACATTAAATAAACGCCGAGGATTTATCCGTAGTTGACATATTATAGATGATAAAGGTACAAAAAATCCCGATGTTATACCTACTGTGCAATCTCACGTAAAGGGTTTGGAGACTGCTCAAGTTGTCCACCTATATAGGGCACGACTGGAGAGATGAAGAGACAAGAAATCCAACAGTAACTGTCAAATTATGGCTTTCAGTCACTTTTTTCATATAGTCTCAACGACCTGTCCGGTCATCGTGTAATTTAAAAGCAATGCAAGTTCTTGACTGTAAAAGGGTCAATTGCAAGCAATGCAGTACATCGAAGGATTCCCGGGTTGTAACCGTCTGCAATACATTTTCTGATAAGTTTTGTAAAGTGGTCAGAAAGGTTATTGAGACCATTGATCTTCTTTAACTTGTATAAAACATTTCCATAAAATGCAGGATGGCTTATGCCTTTCTGCATAAGTGTTTTCATTCTGCTATTTTACTTAGAAGCAATAAAACCATTGCGGTGAAAGAATTTTGAAAACGCCTTTCTTAATTTATGAAAACGAAAGCCTTGCTGTAACAGTTTAGAAGAAATAAACAGGTTTCTATCATTGAAATCTTCTACTTCAGTACAAACTCGTGCAAACCTTGTAAGTTGTGATATGTAAATACCATAGGAGGTAGCACGAGGTGAATCACCATCAAGGTATGGATAATTCACAATACTAAAGTTGAAATCATCTCTCTTGTCATAGATTTTAGTAGAGACGTTGTCATTGGAAATATTGATCTCAATGTCTAGAAATGCTGCATTTAAATGTCACTTATTTGCTTTATTAAGGATAAGTTCTGGAGGGTAAATCAAATGGAATTTAGGCTATTCTTTGCTACGGAGGACATGTAGGCTCCTCTTTGCTAAGAGGTAGGTACGACTAATGAACTTGAGGGACATGCTTCTCCAGAAAGCCATGCAAGCTTGAATTTTTATTCTGTCACAGTTGAACATAAATATATTAAAAGATAAAAATGGGAATGATTTAAAATAACTATGTAGAACAGGTTTACACTTCCTTAAGTAAGATACTGAAATGTAATGACTTTTAAACGATGATGGTACAATTTACGAGTTCAAGACACAATATATATATATATCTTTTACAGGAGTTTGATGGCTATCTTTGGAAATATCAAGAAAATATGGAGACAATTAATGAGAGTAAGTAACCCTGATGCAAAAATGATTCTTTGGTTCTTTAAAGTTACTGCAAAGTGTATAATTGTTACTGCATTTCAATTTCATACTTGATTCTGATCTTCAAGTCACTGTTTTAAGAATTCTGACTAGTGATTGCCAATGACTTATTGTCACATCAGAATTGAAAGGTTGTAGTATAAGTAAGATACAGCAGAGAATTGCTTTAAAGGTCAGTTGTACTCATGTTACATGGTGAAGTTGGTGCGGCTTATTTTGCCAAAATAAGCGTGTTTTTTTCTAGAGCATATCTTCAAAGCCGTTTTGATGGATAAATATTAATGAGAACAATTCCAAATCAAATGATATAACTAATGAAAGATTTTGTGCGCATGACTGTTTATCCTCAGGTAGCCTAAATATTGCATTTTGTTAAATTCATGTGTTGTTGTTCTTTAAATAATCTAGTGTGTCATTTTTTAAAGCTGGAGCTATGACGTGGTTATGTGTCATTTGTATTTTTTATAAAATGGCTGCAAAGAAAAACCTGAAAATCAAATACTACAAGAACTGAGTCGGGTAAGCGCAGATCTGGTTTGTTTAACAGGTGCAAAGAGAAAGTGACACTTCAGTCAATTATGCAGATTATGGGGTCGTATCTAATTCGCGACGATCTTTGAGTGGTCGTCTGTTTGGGTCCAATTAAGGCATGTTTGACATGTTGTTTTTTGGTTGCTGAGTGCAGATAATAGGTGGTCGTTTATTACGTGTCAATTATAGAACGAATTTGCGCGGGCGGCTTTGAAGTGGTCGTAAAGAGCATGTGGTCACCGGTTAGGACGCATGGTCAGGTTTGACTGTATATGTTCCTAAATACATAAAATACATAGCTCCCAGGGGGTTATTCATTTTCCATATATGCCTATACACATATACAGTGTAGTTCGCATGCCGCCAAATAATACGACTTTGAAACTGTCTTGTCAGAAATTACAATAGCTAAAGCCTTGAAACTGGGTAAATATTTTCCTTGCATGGATTCTTATCAAGATTGTTCTAAGAAGTTTGATCGGTCTACAGCATGGCTACAAGGATAGTTGTTTTTTAGCTATACAGTAAAGCTTTGAAGATCTTCTTGTCAAAAACTACAAAAGCTAGAAGCTTGACCCTTGATTTACATCCTCCTTGGATTGCCTTTTATCAAGGATGTTCAATGACCTTTGAGCCTGTAAAAATCATAGACAGCAGTTGCTTGGCCATTTTCCATATTTGGCTTTCACGTATTTGTTTTTAGCTTTTGTGCAACCAAATCCTCTAGGTGAAATTAAAGCTGATTGTCTGAAGTTTTCTTGTGAATTTTCCTACTTACAATGCTACAAGTATTCTGGTCACTTAAATAATATTGCTTAACGTCTACTGCGCTCAGCGGAGTGATAAAGGACCAACATTGCCCTCTTGTTTATTTTTTAAGGTTTGGATATTGCTTGTATAAATTTTCAAGTTTTCATAAGAACTGTATTGTAGGATAACTTTTAACATTTCTAGTTCAAGTTGTTTTTACCTGTCATTTAAAAGTATTTACAGTTATTAATGGAAATTAATAGAACCACATTTAATCATAAAAACTACATTATGACGACATAAGTGGGGAACTATGAGAGAAACTATGACAGAAAATGATAATTTGCAAGATTCTACTCTCTACTCACAATTAAAACAATTTTTAACTTGTTGACTTACATCATGTGCCGGCCATAATGAAATACTAATTTGTCAAATTAGTTTTCACTAAATGATCAAACACTATTTGTCGAGGCATTCTGACAATTATGGTAAGTACCGAAAAACACTGAAACACCCTTAACATTGAAGAGATCATGTCAAAAGTATATGTCTGTTACTATTTCTTAATTGATTCAAGTGTTAAGTGCTGGCTAAGACTTTTACCTCAACAACCTGAGCACACAGACTGTTGAAAAATTCCTGCCCTTCTTTTAAAGGATGTATTTAATAGGTTGGACCATGTTTTCTCTCTTGCAATAAAACAAATTATTGCTACCTGAAAAGATCTGTGAAATGCTGGTTATTGGTGCCCTATTTCCACGTGGGAACTTAAGTATACCACCCTACTTGTCATTACAAGAGTCCTTTTTCTATCCGAGCCACATTGCACAGTTGGCTTTTTGTAAGCTAAGAAATCCATTTGGTCACTTGCTTTTGAAATTACAGTACATCATCTGCGTTATCAACTCTGATGGCGATATCTACTTTTAGCTGAAATCCCAATCGTGCTTATTAAAAAAAAGGAAAAAATGAACATTTAAAGCGATTTTTAAATGTGTTGCTAACATTTGCAATGTTAATTAAGATCCTTTCTTAAACAAAAATATGAATTTGCGCAGAAATGATGCCCAAATTCCCCAAAAGAGGGGGTAAGATGTTCTTACATGTATGAAATGTTGGGATCTGTCGAATACCATCTGTTGTGGTTTGAATTTAATAACAAGATATAATATTTTACATTTGCAGAACTTAGGTAATGATGTAAACCTTACTAGCAAACACTTTGAATAGATGAGTGTAATGTCCTATAAGAGCTTGTAAATGCATGGCAAAAGTGTCATTTGGTTGTAAGATGACCTTTTTGTTATTTCTAAGGCCTGGGTCATATTAAAGAAGTCATTTTGCCAGATTGCAATGGTCTGAAGGGCATACAAGTCACACTGCTAATTGCTAAGAAGTGTTAAAAGTATATTTCTCTTACTCTTGTTTAAATTGAACGTTTTAAGTGCTAGCTTAGACTTTTAGCACAGAAACTTAAGCACAAACTGTTAATAGATTTTTGAAACATGCTACTCTGTTAAGAATGATGAAGTGATGTTTTGAACTTATTTATCAGAGTATCATTTTTACAGTAGCATTAACTAAGAGTCAGTTGGTTGTACATTTGTGTTATTTTCAAGGCCAAAAACATGCTGAAGAAGTCATTTTGGCAGATTGCTATGACCTAAAGGTGACAATATCAGACACTGATTACTTTGGAAGCGTTGCTGACATGGTTATTTTTCATTTGGATGGATCAGCAAGACGAGATGGTGAGTGTCAACATTGTGTAAAGGCCTTGAAATTATTCATTTCATATTGACAAGTAAAATTTGTCTGAGGATGAATTTTTGTTACAATGGCAAGTTAATCTTATCTCATGAAACAAACATTATATGCAGTTGCAGGACAACAAATCTCAAAATCCTAATGCATGAGTGGTGAACATTTTAAATACTTCTGTATGAAGTTCGTAGTTTCCTTGGCTTTCTATCCATAGCATATAATTCATCAAGATAGAGGTGGGAAAGTGTTTCTTGTTCAGAGATGGACCATGTCTTCCCTGTGTTTAACGGCAATAATGTTACTATTAAAGTAATGGCTAGCTCTTGCTGATGGACTTAAAACAAAATATCAGGCCAGAACCACTAAATGCAGGAAGATCTTGGATAAAAGTGTTGTTTTTTTTTCCTATTTATGACTCGATTTCCATTAGGTGAAAGTGATAATTTGGCAAATTACTGCAATTGCTCAGCCACCCTATACCTCATATAAGTGTCAGTCAGCATTTATTAACCTGTTAAACATATTATATATGTATCTTTTTTGCTTTTGTAACATTAGTTTTGCTTAACATTCACAGTTAAAGTAATGAACATTACTGAACCATTTTTTTGAAGAGACTTTCAGTTATTACCGGTATGTCACATAACTGGTATGAATTTTATACAACTTTCAGACATCTTTGTGAATGGGCTACGGAGAGAAAGCCTTCAATTGCATAGACATCCATGGATTTGTGAAATAGTTCATATCACAGACGAGAAATGTGAAGGACAATATAAAGAAGCCTTTAAAATAGCAAACATCAAAACTGTTCAGTTGGTCACCTTGATTTGGAAAGGTGTGGAGAATGAAGGTAATCTGACCTTGAACTATTTAGCCAGTACATTGTCATTTATAGTCAGTTAAATTTCCATGATTTACTTTGTTCATGCACAAGATTGCTCATGCATGATCAAGCACCATGTTGTATTTGCATGATCAAACACCATGTAGTATTTGCATGATCAAGCACCATGTTGTATTTGATTGATTAAACACCATGTCGATTTGCATGATCAATCACAATGCTGTATTTGCATTTCGAAAAGATTGTTGTATGTGCATTATCAAGCACCATAATGTATTTCATTATCAAGCACCATGTTGTATATGCAATTCAAAATCAATGCTGTATCTGCATTATCAAGCAGCATTTGTATGTTTAAGCACCATGTTGTATACACATTTCGAAAACAATGTTGCAACTTTATTATCAAGTACCATGTTGTAATTGCATGATCAATCAACATGTTGTATTAGCACGATTAAACACCACGTTGTATTTGCCTGATAAAGCACCATGCATTATATTCAATTCAAAAATGCTCTATCTGCATTATAAAGCAGCATGGTGTATTGGCATTTCGAAAACAATGTTGTATCTGCATTATCAAGCACCATGTTGTATTTTCATGATCAATCACCATGTTGTATTTGCATAATCAAGCACCACGTCGTATTTGTATGATAAAGCACAATGTTGTATTAACATTTCGAAAACAATGTCTTGTCTGAATTATCAAGCAACATGGTGTATTTGCATGATCAAGCACCGTGTTGTATTTGCATAATCAAGCACCGTGTTGTATTTGCATAATCAAGCACCGTGTTGTATTTGCATTATCAAGCACCGTGTTGTATTTGCATGATCAAGCACCATGTTGTATTTGCATAATCAAGCACCGTGTTGTATTTGCATAATCAAGCACCGTGTTGTATTTGCATGATCCGGCACACTGTTTTTTGCATTTCGGAAACATCGTTGTGTCTTCATTATCAAGCACCATGTTGTATTTGCATGGTCAAGCACAAAGATGTATTTGCATAATCAAGCACCGTATTGTATTTGCATGATCAGGCACACTTTTTTGTTGTTGTTTTTTTGTATTTCGAAAACAATGTTGTATCTGCATTTTCAAGCAACGTGGTATATTTGTATGATCAAGCAACATGTTGTATATGTTTAATCAGGCACCCTGCTGTATTTGCATGATCAGGCACAATGTTGTAATTGCATTTCGGAAACAATGTTGTGTCTGCATTATGAAGCAACTTGGTGTATTTGCGTTATCAAGCACAATGCTGTATTTGCATTGTCAAGAACAATTTTGTTTTTGCAATATCAAGCACCCCATTGTGTTTGCATTATAATATTTACTCATTGTATCGATGAAAATGTTCAGCACCATAAGTCATGAGTACGGAAAATGTGAGTAAACGGAAAGCACATTTTCACCAAAATTCCTCAATATTATTTCTATAGCTCCTTTCCTTAAAATGTATGTATAAAGTTGTCCGAAAGTATGATATCATGAATTCATGTTATACCTAGGAGAAATCTTTATTTATAAACATGTGGTGACAACAACATTATCAGAAGGAATAATTATTTTATTATTATTATTACGCGGAAAGCATAAATATCAGTGCAATAAGTGTGCACCAAGTGTACACATCTACTAACACTATATATATATTCCCAAATTAGTTTACATGCACTTACATATCAGTGATAACAGCATTAATGTGTTTTTAAATAGTCATAATCTGTAAAAAAATATACCCACTGCCTCCCTAGCAACTAACTGTCTAACTTGTCGAATCTTGGACTGTTCATCGCGAGAGCACAGGGAAATTCCAATTTTGGTTGGCTAATGGGTCTTGCCAGTCATTACCTAAGAAAGGATCAATTACACTATCAAGCATCGTGCTGTATTTGAAACATATTCAATCACATCAAGCATTATAAATCGTAAATTTGCTGAAACAAGCAACTTGTGTCTTGATGGCTGAAAATAGGCTTTGATTTTGGTGTGTCCCGTGGCAAGATTTCTGGATGTGATACCATTAACTTGTTATGACATTATACAAAAATAAAAGCAGTTATATATGACTGCAAAATATGCTTCCATAGAACATATCTATTGATGAATAAAGGATTGTCAATATGGCATAGATTTAACAAAATTGGTAAAAGTATATTGGCTAGCTTTTGATTGTCTTCACATTCAAGCTATCAAAATAAAATTATTGATTTCCCATTGATATAATGCATTAATAATAAAATGCCATAACTGACCAAACAACTTCAGGGTTAGAGTATACAATATTAATTGAGTTTCAAAAAAGAAATGTTATATATATATATATATATATATATATATATATATATATATATATATATATATATATATCTATATAAAAGTAGGCATTCCATTTATCTATAGTTGATTGTTATGATTCATTATTTGATTACCAAAACAACTCCTTTCAGGTGAAGATATCTTGCAGAAAATCTCAACCATTGTTGAACTGATGAAAAAGGAGTTGAGCAAACACTTCCTGAAGGTGAAACTGCATGTTATAGTGTCCCAAATACTAAAACATTCTATACTGGATGTCATCAGAAGGGAAAGCACATCAAGATTGTATTCATTCCTGTCATATATACCTAGTTTGGGTAAGTATATACCAGTACAAATGTATATGATATTTCTTAAAAACATATTCTTTAAACTTCTTGCTTAAATACTATGATTATTGTTATTATTACCTTTATTTTTACACTAATCAAAGATAAAGCAATGACTGAATGTTTGCTTACTTCCACTTTTACATCACATGTGTTTGATGGAGATTTTCTTGGCTCAAAAGTTTAAGTTAAATAAATATCTGATATTTTAATAGGGCTTTTTCTTGTCAAAGGGTCGGTGAATTTTCAAAAGACTTTTCGCAATTGTTTGCTATTTAAATATATGTCAGAATCAGGTTGATTTAATGGTTAAAGTCATACTCAAAATATCATGGTTTTATTGATAAATAACATGGTCTAAGGGCTTGCATATATTTATCTCGTGAAGTGATAATGCATGTTTTGGTTGATTTTAAAATTGATGTCAAAAAGTGAAGTCAAAAGAGAAACATTTCTCAGGATCACAGAATTGTTCTTGGTGATAGAAATCAATGAATATTATATATGGAATTTTACATCTTGCAATCTCAAATCTAAATTGTAAACAAACACTATTGCCTTTGCTGCATATTAAGTTCTTGTTGCTTTTAAGATATAGTATGTTTAATTGATTCTAAACTGTTACATTTTAGTCTTTTTTGCAAACTGTTTGGCCTTTTAAAAATAAAAACAATACGGTTTGTCGACATTTAATCCTTCACTTGAGGCATGTAACTTATTCATTTAAAAAATTGTCTCTCCAGATGTGCATGACAGCTTTATCACACATTTGTGGTTGATGAAGCAAATGTTATCACACATACCTTCATTATATCTAATGTCCTAGCTGATAGTCGGAGTTGTATGTTAGTTTCATAGACGAGGATAAGTTTATTCTAGAGAATCATGACTTACAAAGGATCAATGAGTAAAGCATTCAAGCAATAATTATTACACATCATACTTTGAAGAGATATTGTTTAGGAAACAGTGGGTATAAGAGTGTTATTTTTTTTTTGCAAAAAAAAAAGAAAACAAACTCTCATGGAAAATCGAATACAGACCTAACAAGCAGTTTTCAGCCATAAATGGGATAAATCTGGTTGCGGTGTCAAGAGATAGTGAACTACTGGAGACATACACCCACACGCTGGCTCAACGTTTGCAAGTGGTCGACCAGCAGTATTGTGAGAAGTACAAGGTTTGATTTCCTTTTTTACTCTTACTTTGATAACATAAACAGTTTTGTACCTGTATTATAAATATATATTCTTATATTCCTTGCTATTTTTGTCTAAATGTCTATGGCACTCTGCAAACTGTTGTGCTTGTTTAGAAAAAAATCATTCTTAACTTACCTATGACGTTTAATTATAGTGTTAATGGTAATAATATATATATATAAATATATATAATATTTTCACACACTAAGTATGTGTTATATACTATTATGCTTGTCAAATGTGACTCATGCAGCATGTTCATTTGTACTTCTCTGTTGATACTTTGATTTTATCCATTTGATGTAGAGACTGTTGTAGAAGTTCAAACCAAGTTCAAAAGACTTCCGAAAAATGGATAACAAAACCTTTAATATTCTCAAATAAATATCTAATATATAATATAATATACTCTGATATTCCTCTTAAAATTCCATATTTCTTATATTATTAAAATTATTAAGAGACCTAAAACCAAACAATTCAGAGGGGATAAAAACTAAAATTATTTATTAAAATCAATATATTAAAAGCACGTATGCAATAAGTACATTGTGTACTTTAAAACCAATGCTTACCGTCAGACCAAAAATTTATCATAAAACAAACTTATAAACGAAAAACCAAATTTGATAATTTAGCATGTACACCAAGATTTATTCCGTAAGCCAGTTAGAAACCTAATCAAAGGATAAAACACAACCAGTAAAAAACTTTAAACCCAATATGTTACTTCAAAGTTAAGGGGTAACCTAAAATTGCATAAGAAATTCAGTAAGTTACATGATAAGTAACTCCAAAACCAGTAGGTAACATCATTAGTTACCCAAAGCCAGAAAGTAAAATCAGTAATTCAATAAAATTAATATAAACAAAATTTTTAAAAATAATATTTTCAAAGCCACTAAATTACATGTAGTCAGAAAAGTCTCATAAAGTTTAAAGTACATATAAGTAACGTAACATCAATAGATATCAAAAGACAGTTCCATTTACTGGCTTTTCTGGTAAGCAGAATGACAATCACTTTAAGTTACCTAAGCAAAATTGACCCCATTTCAAGTTACATAGCACAGTTGACTCCATTTCAAGCTACATAGCACAGTTGACTCCATTTCAAGTTACATAGCACAGTTTACTCCATTTAAAGTTACTTAAGCACAATTGACTTAATTTTAAGTTACCTAAGCACAATTGACTCCATTTTAAGTTACCTAAGCACAATTGAGTCCATTTTAGGTTATATAGCACAACAGACTCCTTCTCAAGTTACTTAAACAGAATAGACTCCATTTCAAGTTACCTAGTAAGAACATATGACAAAGTCCTATGAGTATCGCATTATATACCAAACTCCGAAAAGGCACAGAACAAAGGTATTTCACATGCAAGCCAAGCGAAAAGTAAGAACAAATTTGTAATGAGCCATTGAACGAAAAGAGCAAACCCGACAGTTACCGCCTTGGAACGGTCAGTCGGCTATATGGACCGACTGGGGTGCTTAAACCGGTTTTACAGAGCCCTAACCTCGCAGTTCCTGACGAGTTTTTCAAATGTAAGCAATGAAAAGAGAAACGATCTATTCAAATACAAAATCTCCAAGCGCTGATATTTTCTATAAGTTATGACGAAAATAGTGACGTCATTGAAAAATAATGTCCACATAGTGTTTAGAAAAGAATATGGTATTATTTCGATTTGAACAACTACACAAAAGTGATTGACTATAAAGAAAATTACTTTTCTTAATCATAAACAAACATTACCAGAGACGAATAAATGGTTGAAGCATCCTGTTCATGTAAAGATGAAATAGAATAACCAAAGTCCAATGTCCATCAAAGGAAATACACGTAACAATCCTTATAGGATGAATTGAATGATAACAAAGAATACATATATGGGGAGATTTTTACGACTGCCACACTGCACAAGTAACATTGTTGTGATCATGAATAAGAATATATGACAAAGCATAATTGAGCTCATTTCAAGGTAACATAGCACAGTTGAATCCATTTCAAGCTACATAGCACAGTTGACTCCATTTCAACTTACATAGCACAGTTGACTCCATTTTAAGTTACCTAAGCACAGTTGACTCCATTTCAACTTACATAGCACAGGTGACTCCATTTTAAGTTACCTAAGCACAATTTACTCCATTTTAAGTTTCCTAAGCACAATTTACTCCATTTCAAGTTACCTAGTAAGAACATATGACAAAGTCCTATGAGTATCGCATTATATACCAAACTCCGAAAAGGCACAGAACAAAGGTATTTCACATGCAAGCCAAGCGAAAAGTAAGAACAAATTTGTAATGAGCCATTGAACGAAAAGAGCAAACCCGACAGTTACCGACTTGGAACGGTCAGTCGGCTATATGGACCGACTGGGGTGCTTAAACCGGTTTTACAGAGCTCTAACCTCGCAGTTCCTGACGAGTTTTTCAAATGTAAGCAATGAAAAGAGAAACGATCTATTCAAATACAAAATGTCCAAGCGCTGATATTTTCTATAAGTTATGACGAAAATAGTGACGTCATTAAAAAATAATGTCCACATAGTGTTTAGAAAAGAATATGGTATTATTTCGATTTGAACAACTACACAAAAGTGATTGACTATAAAGAAAATTACTTTTCTTAATCATAAACAAACATTACCAGAGACGAATAAATGGTTGAAGCATCCTGTTCATGTAAAGATGAAATAGAATAACCAAAGTCCAATGTCCATCAAAGGAAATACACGTAACAATCCTTATAGGATGAATTGAATGATAACAAAGAATACATATATGGGGAGATTTTTACGACTGCCACACTGCACAAGTAACATTGTTGTGATCATGAATAAGAATACATGACAAAGCATAATTGAGCTCATTTCAAGGTAACATAGCACAGTTGAATCCATTTCAAGCTACATAGCACAATTGACTCCATTTCAACTTACATAGCACAGTTGACTCCATTTTAAGTTACCTAAGCACAATTTACTCCATTTTAAGTTTCCTAAGCACAATTTACTCCATTTTAAGTTACCAAAGAACAAAAGACTCCATTTGACATAAGCACAATTGACACAAAATACATTTAGCATACAAACAATTGACATGAGTGATGTCAATGCATGTATCTGTAAGACAAATAAGTAAACAAAGTAGACTTGTCCCGGTATAAAAATAGGCATACACAATAAACATGAGTGATGCCACATGTACCTCGAGATCATATAGGCAAGGGTATAGACAGGAGTTGTATCAATTTGTATCAAGTAAGCAACCAAGAGGTACGTGTGATGTAAAGACATACATCTGTATATCTGTATATTAATTTAACAAACCAATAAGCATGAGAGAAGTCATCTCATATACATGTATACTAAGTAGATAAACACAGTAAACCAGCTTATGTAAACCATGTTGGCCAACAGTTTAGGTCCATTGTATTAGTTATTCTCTGATGATACAGAGTTCTATTTTCCTTCAGCCTCAAGTCCCACCCAGGCCTAAACAAAAAGGTAAGGAAGCAGAAAAAGTTTTGTTTTTATTAAAGCTATATTGTAATTAATCGTTGCCTATTACATCAATAATCATCTAATGTACATAGTTGCTGTGTGTTAATAGCAGAATATGGTGTTATTAATGGTTTGCTGATTTATTTTGGCATAGGAAACATACAATGGTTAACAATGGTTAATAGACAATACATATGCACAGTATAAAAGTAAATATTGCTATAAAAACAACAATGAAATTAGAATAAGAAGTAACCATGGAATGCTTTCAGTACCAAGGACGATGCAAAATGTGCCATCATTTATTTTCATTGCAGTCCTTTTACGACCCAGAGAGGCTTTCAGCTACTAAAAATAGTATATATATATATATATATATATATATATATATATATATATATATATATATATATATATATATATATATATATATATATATATATATATATATATATATATAACAAATATAATATCACAATTAATATAATGCATCTATCACAGAATTGTTGAGGTTGACAATACAATCATAAATTTGTTATCCATAGTAATACATTGTCACTTAAATTACTGATTATGTAATAGTTATTAACAATTCGTATCACAGTTAATTGAAATTCTTATTACATGCCGTTGGATTATTCAACGTAACTGATTTAAAAGAATAAAGAGATCATTTTTTGCAGTTTTGTTGGTTGTCAGTTTGTTTTTTTTCAGTTTTTTTTTCTTCACCTTAATCATAGTGCACTATAACAGCTTGTGAGTGACAAGTTGGGAGCATTCTTATTTTTATAGTTCTCAGTGAACTGACCTAGGGGATCTTAAGTCTAGTCGGGTCAAGGTCATGACTACTGTTGCTAAAATTGAAAGTTCCCGGTCAATAACTTATGTTTGGATTAACCAATATTATCCTTTGGATACAGCAAGCTTGTTTGAAGACCTAGTTAGGGATTGGATTTTGGTCCAATCTTTCCTCTTAATAATTTGTGTTAAATCGTTGAAAACCTGGTTTCGTGGCATGGACATGTTCCTTGTTAAGATAATGTTCCTGTTGACACCATTATAATACTTTTAAATTTAGTGACATTAAAAAGGTGAACATAAATTGAAGCGAGCCTTGATCAATCAATCTTGCTGATGTGTAACAAAAATATTGATACCTATGGCAGAGCAATAAAATGCATTGATTATGTCTTCCATACCTTACACCATGGGTTCAAGCTCTAGACAAGGACAGTCATGTTCGGAGGTCATCAAGCTGATCTGTTCGGGCCTTAGTGGCTCTAATAATAATAGTTGGAAGTTGCCCCAATCACATAAATTTTGTCAGTGGAACTAAGGTATAACAGGCATGGTAGGGAAATGTGGCCGCCTGCAACTTCAGACAAACAGAGGTTGCACCAAAATAAAAGATCTGTTATATGTTGGATCTGTGTTGTCGAACCTGAACATCAAATCTGCCCTGCCAAACTGACAAGCTTGGGCTTGTGGAGTTCCTAGGCTCACAGGAACTGACCTAGTGCGGGTACGCTGAAGAGAGCTGTGTGTAGGCAGATGTTAGACACCCCAGCCGTCTCCTGCATACACTAGAAACTGAGATAACCACAGCAAAAAACTTAACACAGTATCAGACATACAGACAAGAAAATATCTTAGTTTAGAGGATGGTACTATGAATAAACACAACACAGTTGTTTACCTGCTGCGTGCGCATGGTTTTGTCTACTGTAACTTATTAGCATCAACTAATGATTTTATAAAGAATGTTGTTCATTTTATTTCAGTTATTTTATATCTCTGCTGATGCAAAATAGGAATGATGAAAATGAACGACTGCCAGCAGCAGTCAGTACTTGGTCGGGAAAAAATGATCTTCATGTGCATCAAATGATGCAGACGTTTTATAAGACATTTCCCAATAGAGATTACGGATTTTACATGATAAATGCTTCCTAATTGCTGGACCTGTGTAATTATCAGTGATTATGATACTAATTATTATGCTATTCAGAACGTTCAGATCAAGTGTTTGGCTCCTTTGTGGAAGGAAGTTATGGTTCATCACCAGAGGTTCCCAGGAATGCTCAGTCTGACACATCAAACAGCAGGAAGGTATGCTTGATTCTTTTATTCAAAGTAAAGACTACAAACTTTAAAAATAACACCAACATCTATAAGATATTTTATTCTTACATTTAACAGTGCAATTATGGCATCTCTTTAAAATCCTTATTGACATTTCGGCCCAGTCGGCCGTTTTCAAAATGTAAAAGTTTGATGAAGGACTGTACGTTTTGCTTGTCTTCTTTATGACAGAATGTGATATGTATAGTGTTTGTGCTATGATATCACAGTGAATGTATCTCTTTGCTTTATTTAAGTGTCATACTTAAGATGACAATATGATTGTGGCTTGGTTACATATCTGTCATTTAGAGTCCGAAATACAGTCTTCAGGTTGAAGTATTTCCTTAGAGCGTCATGTCCTTCATCATTATCAGAGCTTTTGTATTGCTGATATGCAGCAGTGCTTGGTCTTTTCCAGTATTGCCTACATTGTCATCTTGCATCGGGCTCTGAGCTTTGTTTCAGTAAATGACCTTGAATTCCATGTTACAGACCCAGTCATCACTCATTTTTCTGATGACACAGTCATGTGATCTTTATCTTCCCATTCTTATCTTGGCAGCAACATGCCCAATGCTGGCCCATAAGTCAGTAGATGTAGGTATTTTGAAGGAGATAAACAAAAGTCGACTTGGGTTTTAATTTTGATAGCATGGCATCCTTAACAACTTTTCTAAACATGACATTTCTGGAGACAACTCATAGCTAAAGAAGTTTTTTGACGTGATCAAGCTTTCCAGTGATACAATAAATTTATATAGACTACTACTCCTTCTCAAGTTACTTAAACAGAATAGACTCCATTTCAAGTTACCTAGTAAGAACATATGACAAAGTCCTATGAGTATCGCATTATATACCAAACTCCGAAAAGGCACAGAACAAAGGTATTTCACATGCAAGCCAAGCGAAAAGTAAGAACAAATTTGTAATGAGCCATTGAACGAAAAGAGCAAACCCGACAGTTACCGACTTGGAACGGTCAGTCGGCTATATGGACCGACTGGGGTGCTTAAACCGGTTTTACAGAGCTCTAACCTCGCAGTTCCTGACGAGTTTTTCAAATGTAAGCAATGAAAAGAGAAACGATCTATTCAAATACAAAATGTCCAAGCGCTGATATTTTCTATAAGTTATGACGAAAATAGTGACGTCATTGAAAAATAATGTCCACATAGTGTTTAGAAAAGAATATGGTATTATTTCGATTTGAACAACTACACAAAAGTGATTGACTATAAAGAAAATTACTTTTCTTAATCATAAACAAACATTACCAGAGACGAATAAATGGTTGAAGCATCCTGTTCATGTAAAGATGAAATAGAATAACCAAAGTCCAATGTCCATCAAAGGAAATACACGTAACAATCCTTATAGGATGAATTGAATGATAACAAAGAATACATATATGGGGAGATTTTTACGACTGCCACACTGCACAAGTAACATTGTTGTGATCATGAATAAGAATACATGACAAAGCATAATTGAGCTCATTTCAAGGTAACATAGCACAGTTGAATCCATTTCAAGCTACATAGCACAATTGACTCCATTTCAACTTACATAGCACAGTTGACTCCATTTTAAGTTACCTAAGCACAATTTACTCCATTTTAAGTTTCCTAAGCACAATTTACTCCATTTTAAGTTACCAAAGAACAAAAGACTCCATTTGACATAAGCACAATTGACACAAAATACATTTAGCATACAAACAATTGATATGAGTGATGTCAATGCATGTATCTGTAAGACAAATAAGTAAACAAAGTAGACTTGTCCCGGTATAAAAATAGGCATACACAATAAACATGAGTGATGCCACATGTACCTCGAGATCATATAGGCAAGGGTATAGACAGGAGTTGTATCAATTTGTATCAAGTAAGCAACCAAGAGGTACGTGTGATGTAAAGACATACATCTGTATATCTGTATATTAATTTAACAAACCAATAAGCATGAGAGAAGTCAACTCATATACATGTATACTAAGTAGATAAACACAGTAAACCAGCTTATGTAAACCATGTTGGCCAACAGTTTAGGTCCATTGTATTAGTTATTCTCTGATGATACAGAGTTCTATTTTCCTTCAGCCTCAAGTCCCACCCAGGCCTAAACAAAAAGGTAAGGAAGCAGAAAAAGTTTTGTTTTTATTAAAGCTATATTGTAATTAATCGTTGCCTATTACATCAATAATCATCTAATGTACATAGTTGCTGTGTGTTAATAGCAGAATATGGTGTTATTAATGGTTTGCTGATTTATTTTGGCATAGGAAACATACAATGGTTAACAATGGTTAATAGACAATACATATGCACAGTATAAAAGTAAATATTGCTACAAAACAACAATGAAATTAGAAAAAAAATAACCATGGAATGCTTTCTATACCAAGGATGATGCAAAATGTGCCAGCATTTATTTTCATTGCAGTCCTTTTATGGCCCAGAGAGGCTTCCAGCTACTAAAAATAGTATATACATATATATATATATATATATATATATATATATATATATATATATATATATATATATATATATATATATATATATATATATATATATATAACAAATATAATATCACAATTAATATAATGCATTTATCACAGATTGTTGAGGTTGACAATACAATCATAAATTTGTTATCCATAGTAATACATTGTCACTTAAATTACTGATTATGTAATAGTTATTAACAATTCGTATCACAGTTAATTGAAATTCTTATTACATGCCGTTGGATAATTCAACGTAACTGATTTAAAAGAATAAAGAGATCATTATTTGCAGTTTTGTTGGTTGTCAGTTTGTTTTTTCAGTTTTTTTTTTCTTCACCTTAATCATAGTGCACTATAACAGCTTGTGAGTGACAAGTTGGGAGCATTCTTATTTTTATAGTTCTCAGTGAACTGACCTAGGGGATCTTAAGTCTAGTCGGGTCAAGGTCATGACTACTGTTGCTAAAATTGAAAGTTCCCGGTCAATAACCTATGTTTGGATTAACCAATATTATCCTTTGGATACAGCAAGCTTGTATGAAGACCTAGCTAGAGATTGGATTTTGGTCCAATCTTTCCTCTTAATAATTTGTGTTAAATCGTTGAAAACCTGGTTTCGTGGCATGGACATGTTCCTTGTTAAGATAATGTTCCTGTTGACACCATTATAATACTTTTAAATTTAGTGACATTAAAAAGGTGAACATAAATTGAAGCGAGCCTTGATCAATCAATCTTGCTGATGTGTAACAAAAATATTGATACCTATGGCAGAGCAATAAAATGCATTGATTATGTCTTCCATACCTTACACCATGGGTTCAAGCTCTAGACAAGGACAGTCATGTTCGGAGGTCATCAAGCTGATCTGTTCGGGCCTTAGTGGCTCTAATAATAATAGTTGGAAGTTGCCCCAATCACATAAATTTTGTCAGTGGAACTAAGATATAACAGGCATGGTAGGGAAATGTGGCCGCCTGCAACTTCAGACAAACAGAGGTTGCACCAAAATAAAAGATCTGTTATATGTTGGATCTGTGTTGTCGAACCTGAACATCAAATCTGCCCTGCCAAACTGACAAGCTTGGGCTTGTGGAGTTCCTAGGCTCACAGGAACTGACCTAGTGCGGGTACGCTGAAGAGAGCTGTGTGTAGGCAGATGTTAGACACCCCAGCCGTCTCCTGCATACACTAGAAACTGAGATAACCACAGCAAAAAACTTAACACAGTATCAGACATACAGACAAGAAAATATCTTAGTTTAGAGGATGGTACTATGAATAAACACAACACAGTTGTTTACCTGCTGCGTGCGCATGGTTTTGTCTACTGTAACTTATTAGCATCAAATAATGATTTTATAAAGAATGTTGTTCATTTTATTTCAGTTATTTTATATCTCTGCTGATGCAAAATAGGAATGATGAAAATGAACGACTGCCAGCAGCAGTCAGTACTTGGTCGGGAAAAAATGATCTTCATGTGCATCAAATGATGCAGACGTTTTATAAGACATTTCCCAATAGAGATTACGGATTTTACATGATAAATGCTTCCTAATTGCTGGACCTGTGTAATTATCAGTGATTATGATACTAATTATTATGCTATTCAGAACGTTCAGATCAAGTGTTTGGCTCCTTTGTGGAAGGAAGTTATGGTTCATCACCAGAGGTTCCCAGGAATGCTCAGTCTGACACATCAAACAGCAGGAAGGTATGCTTGATTCTTTTATTCAAAGTAAAGACTACAAACTTTAAAAATAACACCAACATCTATAAGATATTTTATTTTTACATTTAACAGTGCAATTATGGCATCTCTTTAAAATCCTTATTGACATTTCGGCCCAGTCGGCCGTTTTCAAAATGTAAAAGTTTGATGAAGGACTGTACGTTTTGCTTGTCTTCTTTATGACAGAATGTGATATGTATAGTGTTTGTGCCATGATATCACAGTGAATGTATCTCTTTGCTTTATTTAAGTGTCATACTTAAGATGACAATATGATTGTGGCTTGGTTACATATCTGTCATTTAGAGTCCGAAATACGGTCTTCAGGTTGAAGTATTTCCTTAGAGCGTCATGTCCTTCATTATTATCAGAGCTTTTGTATTGCTGATATGCAGCAGTGCTTGGTCTTTTCCAGTATTGCCTACATTGTCATCTTGCATCGGGCTCTGAGCTTTGTTTCAGTAAATGACCTTGAATTCCATGTTACAGACCCAGTCATCACTCATTTTTCTGATGACACAGCCATGTGATCTTTATCTTCCCATTCTTATCTTGGCAGCAACATGCCCAATGCTGGCCCATAAGTCAGTAGATGTAGGTATTTTGAAGGAGATAAACAAAAGTCGACTTGGGTTTTAATTTTGATAGCATTGCATCCTTAACAACCTTTCTAAACATGACATTTCTGGAGACAACTCATAGCTAAAAGAAGTTTTTTGACGTGATCAAGCTTTCCAGTGATACAATAAATTTATATAGACTACTACCATGGCAATGTAAACTATACGATTTACCTATTTTATGCAGAACATCTATTCTTTATTTAAGAAACTAACAACAACAATAGCATCTGCAGAAACAATAAAGATACGCATCATAACATTTAACATGACAATAGAAACACTTTTATATTTTTATAGACCTTTGATATTTAATAAATGCATGATTATATGCTTGAATATAAAGGCTTAAGAAACAAAAGTGTTCTGTTGTGAAGAATTAAAGTTATTTGTAGACAAAACTATGAGAAAATGGCAATAAGACTTTGCCCCCACCCTCTACAGAAATAGTTTGTCATTAAATTATGCTTCTGCATTTGACTTGCTTGTATTTGATGTACTTACTGATTTGCATAATATATTATGCCTTTCATTTTACAAAACATCGTATAAATGCATAAAATTTTAAACTGTCTCTACAATTAGAACTTAAATCTGAAATTGATAAACGTTGAATTTGGAAATTTGATCTTGAATATTGCATTAAAGGTATGTTACTGTATACTCTGGAAACAAACCTAACCATTTTAGAAATCTTCTGGAATAGTGAATTTTCGATGTACCTTTACTAATCTGACGCATTATAAAAAGTAAAAACAGATTATACTTTTGAGTGAAAGTGACCATTTTTATTGTCACTGACACTGTGGTGAAGATTGGTAAGTCTAAGTTAATAAACAAGTTTTTATTTATTTTTTAATATATATACATTTTTTATTTCAGTTATCCCGCAAAGTTGAAATGACACTGTCTGTAGAATGTTTTCCCCAAAAAGATATTATGAAAATTTTAGATGAGCTACTGGAAACTGACATTAAATGTTCTTTGAACAATGAACTGATCTCTATTGAATGCACTAACAGTCAGGTGGAGGTTTTTGAGCAGAAATTAAAAGAATGGAGGAACAGAGCTCAGATTGGATGTGTGTATATCAGAAACATATCCCCAGAGTTGCATCAGAAGCTGCTCTGTTGCCTATCAAAAGATATGAGGAAGCTTGTTCAATTCTTTAAACAGGATAGAGAATTGAAAATTGCTGGAGATATTGACTCTGTAAACAAGATAAAGAAAATAGTCAACTACCAAAGTGATGTAATTGACTTAACAGAAGAGCAACTCAAGATAATAAAAGAGAAGAAAAGAATGTTTGAAAGTGACAATAAAGATGTTATTCTAAGGTTAGACAGTAATAAATTGTATTTATATTGCTCGGAAAATGAGATGACACAGATGATGTATAAGCTCAAAATTGTACTGGGTATTGTGAAGACAACCTCAAGAGGAAGACAGAAGCAAGGAAAGTTCTCATCATTGGATCCAGACGTTCTTGCTGTAGCAGCTTGCATCAACTCTGAGATGAAACCTCTGGACAAGACCCCATCTACAGTGGCGCCACCAGCCACGGTGATGACACCCAAACTCGCATGACAACTGACCGTTCCAAGTCGGTAACTTGTGGTTGTTCTTTTTGTATGTTTTGTCTCGTCTCTGTGTTTTTGTCACATTTATATTTACCATGTTTGCTTTTGTCTAGAGTTAGATTAAATTTAAATATCTGTCGAAATTTTTATAGGACCTTTTCTTATTTACCTACTGATAACTGTCAAAGCTAAAATACCGTATTCGATATATATCGCATACCGGAACGGAGCCCTAGTTTTGTTACGTCTGGAATGTTAGATATAATCCCGACCTTTTCTTTTGTTTGGAACCCAAATTGTGTCAAAATCTTCGACACAAGTTTCAGCAGAGGTGATCTTAATTTCATATTGGATGACATGTCATGTGCGGCCAATTGTAAATTATAAGGTCTCATTTAAGTGTCGCAAACAGTGTCAGAAAAGTGCTATATCTTGATGCACTTTGTCGTTTTCCCGGTGTAAATAAAATAGTCCACAACTGACTCAACAACAATTTGACGTGAAATCGATAGCACAATCCAGAATTTCTACTTAACAATATCGCACGGTTCGTGCCGTAATTCTTGAAAAGTGAACCGCTAACCGAACCGTGAATATAGGACCTCGGTATATCGTCGTACGGTATATCATTACACCAATAGTCTCTATCAAACATGTTTCTTGGTGAATAGAAAGTCACTTCTGAAACCAACCTCTGGAATGGTGATTTTATTAAAGGTTCTTTAAGTTATACTACTCTAAATATACCAAATAAATAATAAAATATTAAAGCATAGAGCAGGAACATACTAATCCGTCATGTCAACAAAGTATTAGTGTTGTTTAAAAAACCTACCTACCCACCCATATTTTTCTGGGCATGTAACCTGAAACAAACCTCTCTTTTGTTTTGGTCTAAGTCAGATTTCCACCATAATATAAACAAGATTTAAACAGATTTCTATTCCTTTATGATTCTATGGCTTGTATTTACCAGTTCATTTATGAACCGCATATTCAGTTTATGAATGTTCGAATATTTTACTCAAAGCCTGCTTCATTTGGCACTAATATATACCAAAAGTTAGCTATTGGCAATAACTTTATGTGACAGTTTTTAACAGTTTTAAAGTAATTGGCCTGTAACCCCTCAGCCCTTTTTGCATACATTCAAGACGGTGCGGGCCAAACCTTTCATGTGTGCAGGTTATCTACCTGTTCTGTGGCGGACCATTGGGTCTACCTAGACAACTGACCAATCAACAACCACTTCCGGAAAAAAATATTTCAATAGATCCAACTAACTGCAGAAGGCAATTCATTGGTTCATTATCACCTGTTTACTTTTGAAGCCTCAAAAAATGGGGAAATGGTAATAGCATGTTTTTAAACAATCATTTCACATGATTTAAAAGTATTTATTCTTAGAAATTATTATCAGTTTATAAATCCTTTGAAATACTGTGTTTAGATCCTGAATTTGGTTCTTCTGTGGATCAGACTAATGATTTAATGAAAGTACATCAAGGTAAAGAAACAAGCATTTACAAGTTCTTTTGGTGATATGTAAGCATTCTTTATTATATATCATCATTCTATTTGTTCACAGTCATAACAATGCTGCATCCTTCACAAAACTGCATGTACATGCATTTGTGTTTGATCATATAACATTGTTTTGACAGTTCAATGTTTGACGATCCCTGACCTGTTCGGGGTGTGGTTAAACAGGCCATATCGAATGTTCAATTAGGTCAGGGGGATTTTTTACCAATAATGACTGAGCGACGCCATTATGACTTCTATTGTGTTGATGTTTTGAAACACAAACTGAACTTGATGTAGCTAGAAAAGACTTAGATGACCAGCTTCTGAGTCCATGATCAGACAACTCCCAGTAAATGAGAATATTTGGTCTAGAGCTACACAGCCTAGACCTAATTCTCAACATATTCAGTAAAGTTTTACCATTTCTGTTTGTTTTGTGTTACCTAATTATTCTTATAAAAAAGGGAAAAACGCTTAAGACTTGTTCATCCTTTTAGGTAATGTTTAAATAATTTCTTATAGTAATATATTGTGTTGTGTTTTTCCAGGTATTTTCGGCGTGCCACAAAAGGTATGTGCAGAAGAATATGGAAATGGAATTGTAGAGTTTATTCAGAGATACAATCCAAAGATACTCAAAGAGATTCACTTTGTTGAGGTTGCTCCAGACCTAGTCAAAACTATTTATGACACATTCCATAGATTTAGTACTGACAAATAATGTTGCAGTTGAATGAATTTTTGTGACAATGGACCGAAATAATCAAGGACAGTCTGCCAGCAGGGGACACACAGGAGGTGCTGGAGCCATGCAGCAGTCACCCACAGATAAAGAATCCAGTTCTGAGCTCGGCAAAAACCTAAGAAATATGATATTGATATCAAATCACATTTTCTTATATAGTTAAATGGCTTGTTTTTTGGTTGGAATGTGAATATTGGAGAATTTTTATGCATTTGGCATGTTTAAAAAATGGTGGACATGAAACAACCTATTTCTGGTCAAAAGTTGAAAAATCTGAACTCATTGCATATATGTATATGTTATATATTCTGTCTTAACTACATATGTGAGAAAAAATTCTTGGTAAATGTTATATGTAAATAGAAATTATAAGTTAGCAAGGGAGCTTTACTACTACCATTTTACCACTTCGCCATGTCACTGTCTTGGACCAAACACACGGCCTCACAGAGTAGAACTAAAAATTAGCCCTGTCATTCCACTATCCATGCATGGTGCTGTGGGTTTTGTTTGTACGGTTTACGTGTTTCTTATAAAAAATCTGATTTATTTTTACTTGGTTAAAAATTATTTGATTTTGAAATACAAGTCAAGTACAATTCTGACTACTATCAACTTAAGTATGGCCTTTTTGACAAACTGTAATGTCATGTTATCTTGTTTCTGATCATTTACATTCTGATTTTGAAGGACATTAAAAGAATATTTTATTCATATTTATCTAATTAGATAATAATATGAAAATGCCCAGCTCAAGGTGTCTGTTGGTATTATCTACAAATTATTGGTGAAGGTTATGGCCCTTCATTGAGACTGTCATCCACGTTCTAGGGACACATTTCTTACATATCTTCAAATATAAATTTAACCTTATATATAATTGAGCAACATTGAACTGGCACTAATGCATATTCATATGTTTCTGTAAGTGGTTAACAGAAACAAATAGGCCGTACTCGTTGGGATTTGATTCATACAGGGAAGGAAATAAATGTCAGTTGCGTTATATCAGATAGTTAGGATAGTTGAGACCTACAAAATAGAGGTATGTGGCCGAAGGTTCGAATCTTGATGATTTCTATAACGTCGAGCAAAAGCTCGAGAGAGATAATTTGATTCTAATGTTTTTAAGAATTTGTAAAAGAAAATTATGACAAAACAAATCTTCCGTGTGCTCACGCAGGGCTCAAGATGTTTGACGCTTCGAATGGGTGGGTGAAACAAAATAGTCTGAAGAAGACTGTCCGCAGTAAAGTTGTAGACTAGCCCCGAAACTACCAGAATTAATGGAGACACATTAATCATCATTTAAGGTATTTTAATATTATATCTACAAGACGTTTGATGAAACAAAATGTCTGGATGAACATTTATTATAATAATAAGGTAAATGCTATATGAAAAGTAACTAAATAGTTTTTGTGATATTTTATTTATGTTTCGAACACGTCTATATACTGTAATACTAATTTGGTTAAATTATATATAAAACTAATGTCAGCAAATATTTATGTTTATAAACTGTAACAAAACAGAAGCAGTTTAACTTCAGTTAGAATACTCTTGCTCAATTTAAAATATATTCCAGTTGGATTGTTATGCTTAAAACTATTGTAACTTGAGATATAATAGTGTTGTTGTTGTTTTTCTTTTGGATGCTCTGCTCCTTTGTGCTATTCGCTACTGAAGACTGTTCTATAAAGTAAAAAAAGGTTTCCATTTGGAGGTTCTTTAATTTTGTATTGTAACTTTTAAAGACTACTCTGTATTGTGTGAAATATACATAATGACACGTTCAAAATTAGAATTAGAAATCTATTCTATCCAAAAGTATCTTTATGATATATAGTAAATAGCTTTATAACAAATTGATTGGCGTAATTTTAAATAAGTTATGGCCCTTTGTAATATTTGTTGTAAATGTTTTGTCCGTATTATTTCTCAGCCATTTGCTGCTGAGTCTGTAGAAGTATGTAAAATATCCTTTGTTGGTATATGTAATGAGACTTATATTATTAGAAGTTATTAGCAAAATCTAGCTTAACCATGGTTATTTCCTCTTAGTATTTTAACGCTGGTAATTTTCTATGTGGCTATGGCTTATTGAATAAGTTTTATCTTTTAAATTTGTATTTATATTTTTATTATATTGTAACATTACCTTTAAACACATGTATGCAAATCATGTTTTAAAACATGGTTGGTTCATGGTGAAGATAAAGTGGTAAATTCAGTTTTAAACTTGCATGATATCTACATGAGCAAATAACTTTATCTTAAACATGTAAGATTTCTGTGTCTTCAATATAGAAGATTTCGGTATCTTCAACATGCTGGTTTACTGTACCTTCAACATGTTCAACCTTCAACATGTATCACAACAATGTTTACAAGTATCTTGGACACAGATGGTATAGTTTCAATATCATTGTTGTAATTGATTATGTAGGACAAACCTGAAAGAAAAGCTAAAACATGTATGTAATTTATATAGTTAAACATATAAAAATGCTTTAGAAAGTTAATATTTATGACATTTATAGGTTTTCAAAACACTATTTCATAAGGAAGTGTTTTAGTGATGCCAGAGAAATCATGTGACATGCTACTATGATGGCCCTTATGAAGTAGCATTAATAAATTGTTTACATGTTAAGATGTGCTTATCTTCGTAAAGATGATACAAATTAAGACAAAAAACAACAAAAGGATATCATTTTTCACAGCATAAATAATTAGTTTATAGCGCAATGCTTGTACTGTGTTCCCCTTATACTTACTTAAATCTTGTAGAGTTTCTAAAAGGGAACCTATACAATTTTATCAACATTAAACATTGCTATGTTGTATTATCTTTGGATAAAAAACAACTTACAAGCTCCATTATTGCTGAAGTGAAATCCCCCATATTTAGTGTTATTTATATTTCCTTGACCACTTAAATCATATTCTTTATAATGTTGTACGACATGTCTACATTATTTATCACATGCATATTTATCATTGATTTGTACTGGTAACATAAGTGTTTTGATTGTTTATTTTATGTATCCGCATAAAGACAATTTGTTAAAAATGCATATACTTTTTGCATAGACTTCATTGCTATCATGTTGTTGTTTTTACCAATTGTTTGTGTTTTTAATTTTTCATAGTAATAATTTTTAAGATCACATTAATAGTTGATTGGTTGTCTTTATTATTAGTGTATTTTGTATTGTACACGAGGCACATATGTTTGGTTGGCTTTTATTTTTGTAACAATATATCTATAGTATTTTACCAGAATATTGCATATGTCTACTTTATATGAATAATATTTTAATTATAAGTTTATTATAACTGTACCTACATGTATATACTGATACTACAAATTGAATTAGGTCTGTGATTGATTCTTCTTTTTGTATATTGTTGATATCAATATATCGAGACAAATATCGACGATATATGTATATTGTACGACACAAGGATTTATTGACTTACACATTAGTGATGTCCGCTATAACTTTTAAAAGAAAAACCTTAATAAGAAACTTAACATAGAACTATAAACATTATAATTAAAATCTGGAAAAATACTTCTTTCCCACGCAAGTTACCCCTACCCCCCCCCCCCCCCCCTCCCACCGCTAAAAATATTAATATTTTAAATTGTGTATCGGTAAAAGATTGGCAAAAATACCGACAATACATGAATATTGATTGAATCAATGACGGCTCTAATTCAATTTAGGCTTATATATCATGGTTTGACTTAATTGACGGTTAGTCTCTTGACTTGATTTGCTGATAGTGCATGACTGATTGCGGCCTGACTCCTGTCCAGTGTATATGTATGTTGAAACCGGATTATCATAAGCATTCTCGTACCAAATATATTGAGCCAGATAGGTGGGGCACCTGTGGCATAGTAGAGTTGCCCTCTAGAAGCTTCTGTCACTGATTAGCCTCCCAACGCATGGCTTCAAGTCCAATTCGGGGCAAAGGATTTAATGTGAGAAGGTCTTCCTGCTGACCTGTGGTGAGCCGGTTATTCTACCCGAACATTTGTCTGGGGTCTTCCTCCACACAAAACTGAATGTCACTATAATGATCATTATTGGTCACTGTGATGTATCTCAAACACAATAAGTAAACAGCCAGATTGTACAAAAGACAAACATCGTAAAGCTTCAATAACACTGATAGACACACTGTTAAACAATTTCCTTAAAAGGTTTAAATGATCTGTGATAAATTAAGAAGACTATAAATATGTTAGCCAGTGTAACAGGCAGAAAAAGACGAAAATGTAATAGAAATCAACAAAAAAGAAAATGCTTGGTTTTCACATACAACACTTCTTTGGCAATCCAATGATCTACCGATATTGTCACTGCCACTGAATTTCAATTCTGGAAGGGTCAGTCGCTATTGTATTGTTCAATCTTTGCACCCCACATGAGTATGGTTTTAATTATATCACGACATATCTGTTCATGTACTATATATGACTGTTTTATCCACATAACATAAATATGTACTAGATTGCTGGAGTTTCTAACCTTAACTATCTTGTAAACCGTTAAACGCCTAAAACACATTTGAAAACACATTTGACCAACTGTGTCTAGGACTGTACTACTATAACGTGGCGTAGACACATTTTACTGTACATGGCTCACTTGCAGAAAAACAGCTCAGTTGAGATTTTGCTCAAGCTTAAATATTATAGAAACATGCTGTCATGATCAATAATTGCTAATAGGTAATAATCAATAATAATTATGTTATTATCAATAAGTGCTATTCTCTTATAATCAATAATTGCTTATATGTTATAATCAATAATTGTTATTATGCTATGATCAATAAATGATATCATGCTATTATCAATAATTGCTATAATGTTATGATCAATCATTACTTGCCTAGAAAAGTTTACGGTATTAACACATTAAAGTGCAGAGTTTAAAAGACAATTAGAATTTCTCAGCGTTCAAACTTTGAGTTTAGAAAAAGTCAGATACGGGTTATATTTCTGCAAGTGCGACCAGGGTTGTAGAATATAAAACTCTCAATATAAGTCTGAGATAGTTTTCAAGCAATACATTACAACAATATTGCATTAAACAACCCATTGCTCACAGCACAACAATATAAATTACACAAAGTGGCATGGAGCGACATGGCATCTGATTAGTCAGATTTATAACTGTATTTAAAATCGACCAATCAGATGCTTGAGAACACCTCACAGCTGAGCTCATTGTTTTACATATTCGGACCCACAAAACAATCAGAATCAAGGTCATATAATTATATTGTCTCTCTTAGGAAGTCAGTGTTCCGGTTTTTAAATTATAAATTTATGAGCATATATTCACACTTTGTCTAATTCAAATTGTTGTTGTTTTCTTTTTAAAAGCAGTAATCCTATCCACCAATAATTTGTCGAATTAAGTATATGGTATATTTGCTGTTAATTATTAATTAATTGTATTTGTATGTGATTTAGTTTGATTGCAGCTTTTTAAGAAAATGTAGCAATAAAATATGTATAAGGAAATAACAGTGTTGTTTCTTTTTTGGCCTTCTTTATTGCCCATGTTAAAATAACTACAGTCGAACTTTGGTTATTCGAAGTCGTCGGGGCGGACGGTTTACTTTTAACAATGGATTGATAATCCAAAATGCATTCACCTTCACAATTTTCCAACTAGGAGTCCTCCATTTTGCATAACCTAATTCTGTACGAAAATGTGAAAGGAGCAATGTATATGTCATAATTCTTCTAACATTGAAGCATAAGTTATTTGTTGAAAAATGAATAATGCAATAAAAGCCATGCTTTATTTTTATCTATTTAATTTAAGAAATAAAAATGTATGCATGTATGCAAGAATTATCAAATATACGTGTTGTCATTGTTAGCAAACTGCAACATACATTACAAAATAGTTGCAAGCACATAGTACTAAATCACATAGTATTACATCGTAGCTGATCTGGATGCCCCCACTTACTTAACAACATACTTAATGACTAGAACATAATTACATTATAAATGAATATTAATCTGGCTTTAGAAAAGATTATTCAATAGCAGACCACATATGTACACTTCATTCTTTAATTGAAATCAAGAAAAAGCAAACGAAAAAAATATTTGTGCTTTAATTGACTTTTCAAGGGCATTTGACACCGTTTGGCGATCGGAGGTGTGGTGTAAACTGTTACAAAATAGTATAAATGGTAAAATTTATAATAAGAATATATGACAACGTTCTATGAGCATTGCAACATATACCAAAATTTGGAAAGGCACGGGACAAAGCCATATGTAAAAGAACAAATCTGTGATGAGTCAAATAATATATCGAGTAAACCCGACAGTTACCGCTTTGTAATATTGGTGTAAGACAGAGTGAAAACTTATCGCCAATATTATTTTCGCTCATTCTAAATGATTTGGAAGCATATTTGTTTACACATGGTTCATCAAGAATAGACAATCCGGATATCGATTTTTGGCTTAATCTTCTGCTATTCCTATATGCCGATGATAATATATTTTTATGAGACTTTGCACAATACCTTCAAAATAGATTTAATAATTGTTCAGATTATTGCAAAGAACGGCATTTAAAAGGTAATATTAACAAAACGAAGAAGCGAATCAAACAAGAAATATTCCATTTAATCTGGACAGTGAAAATCTGGAGATAGGTAACCCATATCATTGCCTTGGAGTTACATTTTCAAAAAACGGATCATTTCTTCGTGCAACAAAACATGTTTGCGAGGTAGCAAACAAAGCACTACATGTTGTCTGTACGAGAATCTAAAACTCAGACTTACCACTTGATCTCATCCTTAAACTCTTTGATCATACAATCCCAATCCTTTTGTATGGCTCTAAAATATATTTGGAACTGACAATCTTTAAAAATTATCGAAAACAAAAAACAAAAACAAAACTTCAGTTTTTTATGAAAAATAACTAGGGCTAAAAATCTACACGAATAAACTTTCATTATGGCGAGCTAGGAAGATACCCGTTATTAATACTCGAAAAGACAAGAATGATTAATTTCTGGACCAAATTAGTTGAGGGCAAACAAAATATAATCTCGTCATTAGTATATAGGATTCTTTTATCTGACACAAGTAACAATAAATATCTTACCAAGATAAAAGACTTATTCCAGCAAATATTCCAGCAAATATATCTTCAAGATATATTCTCTAACCAGCTAAACATAAATCTCAAAGGTATACATAGACTAGTTAAACAATCGTTGATTGATCTATTTTAACAAAACTGGCAGGAGAGTAAAATGACTAATGCCGAAACTTGATTAATGCAAATGAATAAAAGGTAGTTGACACTAAATCATATATGGAAAAAATAATAATTAATAAACGCGGTTCGACTGGATTAAAGTGTACGTATACAGGTATTTCAAGTGTCATTTAAAGAAGTTTAAAGCACTGATCTTCAAAAGATCAACAAAACTTTACCAGTCTGTATCCTTCTTTCTTTTCTTTTCTTTGCAAAATATCTACTTGTGAAAAATTAGACTTAGTTATTAAGGGACGTATTTTACAGTAACAAGTACATGAAATACGAATCTAATTATCCGTACTTCATATGTTTTTCAATAAACTCTAATTTGCTTTCTGTTTGTTTTTATTTGAAATTCTATATAGGTGACCGGCCGCAATAGCTCAGGTGGTAGAGCGTCGGCTTGCGGATCGGGAGGTCGTGGGTTCGAACCCCGGCCGGATCTAACCAAAGACTTTAAAGTTGGTAGTAGTGGCTTCCCTCCTAACGCTCGGGGCTACGGGGACAGCATTACGCCTGACTCATCGGTGTCAGTATAATGGACCGGCCGGGTTCAGTCCCTGGGCACCTCATAAGTGCCCCTGTGCTATAATGATAGAAATGTCGCTGTGCAGTATCGGCAAAAATGCCGGCTAATCTTGTTAATCCTATATAGGTGACGTACACACATTACATATATAATCGTTTACTCATTTTGGATATGTACTAAGTCACTGAGCTTAAAACGAATAAAAAGAAAAGTGTTGCAACTCTTTTGATTATCCGAAAAAGAATCTGACATTAATTGACATTTTAAATACATTTATTAAAGAAGTAATATAAACATCCCTTGACATAACGAAATTCATCATTAAAATCCTTCATGATATTTACCTCTCTGGTAAAATGCCATATCCACTATCAAAGACAGTGTTATCTTTTTATGGAAATTATGTTAATATATAATCTAGGGATTACCGGCAACATTTAAATCCATTATGATTTAATTAAGATTTTTACCAAACAATTTTATCTGTATAGTAAATATAAGCAGCCGTGACTTAGTCATTTAAAATATTTGCATGTAGATCTTTACTCAAAACTACATGATTTTATTCTTACTAAACAAAATGTGCATTAGCATAATACAAATATGTGTGTGTATGCCTTCAAACAACTAATGCTATCTTTAAACAGAAATTTTCATTTTAAATTTCCCCTTATTTTAACTACCTCAAATCATGTGTTTCAGCACACTCTGTCCACACAAGAGATACGTCATTTGACAGAGCTACACTGTTTATGCTGTTTTCGCGAATTTCATTTTCGTATTTAATAACTATAAACGCATAGTTACGTAGGACACCTTATCTTATACTACTTTATACACATCCCGTAAATTATATCAGTTAACTTCCATGATACAACTTATCGTATATAGGTGTAAAAACATCCCGTAAATTATACCAATAAACTACCATAGGGCACCTTATCTTATACTAGTGTATACATATCCCGTAAATTTTACCAGTAAACTTCCATAGGGCACCTTACCTTATATTAGTGTATACATATCCCGTACATTATACCAGTAAACTTCCATAGGGCACCTTATCGTATACTAGTATATACACATCCCGTAAATTATACCAGTAAACTTCCATAGCATAGCATAGCATTCTTATATAAGTGTATACACATCCCGTAAATTAAATCAGTTAACTTCGAGTGGGCACCTTATTTTATTTTAGTTTATACTCATCGCGTAAATCAACCCGAAAATTATATCACTAAGCTTCCATAACCATTTAAACAAATCGTTTCGATATGTATCAAAATATTTATAGCAGTACAAATGGCATCGTATTCCAAATTTAGAAGCCATTTGCCGCGTCCATTTAAAGAGTATATGCAACTTTCTTGTTCAAGTTTGATTTTAACATGTCTTCGTTTTAATTGTACTTTTTTAATTAGAACATTTAAAAGTATATTTTATACGTATCTAACAGCAGGTAACGTACTTCATTTAAAAGTGTTGTTATTGTTTACAATGTCTACAAATAAATATTATAATGTCAAGGTATCAGAAAATTTTGTTTACTGAATAGACATGTAACTATTTTAAAAGTATCCGAGATGTGTTCTAAAATATTGGTTAATGAGACATTAAATTCTTGCTATCATTTAAAACAAAGTCTTTTAAGTCTATGTGAAATTTATTCTATTGGATTTAATGAGTAGTAATAAATAAACTTCGTGTATGTTTGAAACTGGAAGTAATGTACTCATGATCTTTTAAGGACTTATTATATTGTTACTCAAGCTGTTGAGATTAGATTTTAATACCATTCAAAAGTATCTTTTATGACAAAACTTAAGCTTTACAAATATTTATGTTTACATTGTATGTCTAGTCTTGAAGTTAAAAGAAAGTGAAATATTCCTTCACATTTATAACAGAGATTGCAATCGAAGGCAGTATCTTGCATTCTTTGCGCAACCTTTACAGTACCATGTTTGTATATGTTTCAAACGTGTGTTTGTTGTGTTTGACAGCATTCACGATATTTCACGCGTTTCAGAAATTTTGATTGATACAGCTAAAAACGTAAAAATACTTTACATACAATGTTTTTGTTAACTTTCTTTCACCTGTACTGCACTTTGATAGTACTTAGAAGTTGCATTTAATATAGTTGGCTTGTTTGCGATAGGATAAAGTTAACAGAGCCATAAGTGAAGATGTCTAGAACGGCACAAAAAGACAAAGACAGAGATTGAAAGAGATACAGAGAGAGACACATGCAGATCGCTCTACAATGCTGCATTTTTTGTTTTGTCCTGTTGCCAACTGACCGTTCTAAGGTCGTTATACAGTTATTGGCTTAATATTGCGGCGAGATATTTATTTAAACGTTTTTTAATTCTCTTTCTGTAATAGATGGTGCAACATATTATAAACGCAAGAGCAGCTGGCTGGCTGTACGGCTGATGTTATCACAGCCCTCATCGCATTTGGCGGAAACTTCCGATCTAACTTGCACCAAAAGAGCTACTTAGATCGGGAGTTTCCGTCAAATGTGAGATATGATACCATTAGTCGTATCAGTCAGTCAGATGGTATTGTGTATTTATAAAAGAAACTGTACATTGTTCACGCTACTGTACATTGTTGGGTACTCAGTAGCAAGAGTATCACACTTTCGCTGAACACTTTGTGAATTAATATTGATTTTTTTTTGTTTGGGCGCATTCTCATAGACAATGACTGTGAAAGAAACAAAACTAGCTTTTAAGACACCTTTATGCACAAGCCGTGTACACCAATTAAAAACATGTGATTAGAAAATTTCTATAGTACATTTTGATTAATATAATATGAAAATTGATATAAATAACATACACGCCTATATTAGCCATTTTACTTACAACATTTTTTCTCTGCACTGACGTTGAAACTTTGAGCGATTCAGCCTAACCAAACTAAATCAGAGGGTCTGTTTTGACAAGAAATAGATAGTCATATTATTTTGATCAACCCTGGTATGCCAAAATTTCGTCGATCAAATAGTCCGGTTGATAGAAAAAATACATAATCGGATGTTTGGGATCTATTCGCGAATGCTTCATCATTAACCAGTCTTTAGATATTGAGATGGTTATTATCGAATCTCGGGTAAGATGTCAAATGTAACAAAAGATGAAAAATAATTAAACGGTATACGTGTTAAGCTACTGTATTTTCTTTCAAATTTCCGATAGAATGCCATTTAGTTAACCACGTGAAATGTTAGTAATCCTACATGATGTATAGATTATGTACTCTGTACAAGTCTGTAATAAAATATGTTCTGTTCTGCTACATTGTGTATCTAAAACACATCAATGGAGATGAACTCACCTTGCAATGTTTGCTCACATATGTTTTGAAGAAACTAATTAGATTGGGTGCTTGCTTATTACTGGTTTATTTAAGAATTACGGACCCTAATGAGCATTGTCAAAAAATTAATGGAGCCTTATTTTTTTAATAAATATTATACAAGCAGTTTATTTCGATATATAATCACTTGTTACCATGTTTAATTCGAGATACTTATATTTGAAGATGGTAGCCCGAAAGTTAGGAAAATGAAGAAAATGAAGAGGATACCTAAATTACAAAACAATTTGTGCTTTTAACAAAAAATATAATTCTAGAATGTCCCAGTATATTTTTTATAGTGTACTTTAATCAATCTTATGAAAATGATAAGAGAAAAGGAACCATATGTCTATATGTTCTTGATGATTTTCAGTATTATTATTGCTTCTAAAAGAGCTACTGCAATTGTCCTTATGTTAAAACCATGTACTCGTGTAAATATTTGTTAATATTTTTCTTTTTCAAAAAATATCAGATGTAGTTTAATAAAAATAAATTTGAAATTTAATCTTAATCGAGAGATTTAAATTACATGATATTTTACTAATGATATTTCATTTTATAGCTTATTAAAAAATAGGTATCAGCTTTTAAATTGCCGGAAATTGGCCGGAAATTTGTTTGATTCGATTTTTATTCAACATCTTGAAATTTAAATTTCTTTTGAAGGAAGGACAACATAGTAAATCATCTTAAATTTGCCCCACACTAAATTGTAAACCTAAAAACACCTCTGAGGTGGATTTAAGCAGGAAGTTATTAAAATTGATAACAGTTGGCCGACATGGATAATTAGAATAGAACTTTAGAAATCAGAAATACTGTGAAAGACATTTAAAAGAGTCACTGATCAATGCAAATATAATATGATGCAGACAAATTGAGTGTACATTGCACAACAAAAATATATTGCTTCACAAAATACTTAAACCACATACTGTAAAATTACATTTTGTAACATTCACGTGGTTTTTGTATCACTCTTTCAAGCACATTTTTTTTTGTATTTGTAAAACGCGGTTGTCCTACTGAGCTCTTGCAAGTAAACGAGTACTGGAAACCATCCGCCCCACCCCCTCACACATCTAACGTTAGAATTATTTTTCCGTTTGTCGACCACCGACCACGCTTGTCGCGTATCTGGGCCGCCATATTAGTCAAATAAGTACGTCACAGTGGAAAACACGACATTATTCGACATGAGTCGATATTGACCTATCATTAGGGTTCGTAATCATTAAGGGTCTCTTGTTGTAAACAAGTGTTTTACGTTAATACTGAATTCTAGTATTTTTTAATGGTTGTATATGTGCTGATGTATATCACTTAAAAATAATTCTTATTAATTAATTTAACAACATAAAAAAACTTTTTAAAGACCAGAGTCAAAATGAAACAAAATAAAGTTACTATATATTTATGACGTAGTATGTCTTCATTCAACCAGTAAAACGTCGAATTGGTGATTTAAAAAGGAACTTCGTCTGATTAAATAACGAAATATGTCTAATGAATCCGGAACAGAATTAGAAGTTTTGGCGTTATTTGGATTCTTTGCAGGGGTTTCCGTGTAAGTCAGCTGGATGTTCTGATACGAAGACCGTAGACATTTTGATAGCAATGGCTGTGTTGGGTATGGTGTCATTTTGTTGTCAATGTAACCAAAGTTTACTACCAACTTGATCAAGGTGAATTGAGAAAGAAATCGTGTACATGCGAAACATCAGCTATGTTGTCCATCTAATAAATATAATTGACTATTCACATGGTAATCCATAAAGGTTTACAGGCTCAAGTTGAATTCAATGTTTTCCAAGGTAGATAAATATATACAAGTTTTGTTTACACACACACACATCTAATTGACGGATATTGCTAGACTCTGTGGAATCCATTGTATTTGCAGCAGTTTAAATTGGCATGTTTTAAAATCAAACAAGCCAGAGCATAAAAGGTGATGTGATCCATAAAAGTTTCCTAAGGCAATCAGATGAATGATTGTTACCTTAAAAGTTCTCGCTCATTGGCCTTCATTTGTGTCATTGGTGAAGAAGAAAACTCCATTCATTATTTCAAACATGGGATCACAAATTTATTATAATCCGGGTAATCTGCTCTGATGTCGATATCTATTTTTAGCATAAATCTGCAATATTATTGCTAATATATAAATGTGGAAGGAATTAACAGTTAAGGCGAATTATTTCGCGACTTGCACTGTCTTACAATGGAATAAAATAGTCTTTTCTTAGAATAAAGATTAAATTTTTGCAGAAGTTATGCCCGAATACCATAAAACAACGGTAAAATAATGTTTGATTCGGCTATTACCATTTAAGTCTTGGGATGCGAAATTTGCGCTTTTCAATGAAAACTACAACGATTGGAATATAGCAAGAGTAATTATAAATAAAATTGATTAGTTAGATTAGTGTTTAACATATGCTGTAGTTTCTTTTTATTACATTTAAATAAAATATATGAAGGCCATCATATAACTAGAGTTTTACTATTGATGCCATGGATGGATCCTGGGACGGGGGATAAAGGATGCATTCCCACACATCAACCAGGTAAAAGAGGTAGTTGTGAAAACACATACACGTAAGTTTACAAAATATCATATTTTTAAAGTAAATTTTGTCTTTTGACTGGTCAGATTGAAGTTAGGGTCCTTTATTGTATATATATTTATATAGCATATATGCTGTGCGGAACCGCAATTCATATTTTTACATAAAAATTGACTTCATAGATAAAAACAAAAACATAAGCTAATAAAAACCGATAAACCGAACATACAAGCTTGGCAGGCAGTTGAATTTGATACGCCTCGGAGCTGAGAAACCGTATAATATTTATACTTCTATTACTACTACTTCTACTACTACTGATGATAATGATGATGATGATGATGATGGTGGTGACGATAACGATGCCGCCGCCGTCGACGACAACGACAATCATGATGATGATGATGATGATGATGAAATGCTGAAAATGACAATAAGGATGATTAACACTATTGATACTACTACTACTACTACTACTACTACTACTACTACTACTACTACTACTACTACTACTACTACTACTAATAATAATAATAATAATACTAATACTAATACTAATAATAATAACAACTACTACTTCTACTACTACTACTACTACTACTACTACTACTACTACTACTACTACTACTACTACTAATAATAATAATAATAATTATAACCATTATAATTTTTAAAAAGGTTAATGAATTATATTATAAACAGATGATGTGTTTCTGTCGAGAAACTTATTTATTCTGTTTATATCTTTTCCTTCATGATAGATATGAAACCAGACACCTTACAGACCATGCAGGTTGTATTACCATGAGATGTAATGGTTTGTCCCAAAAGAGTATAAAATATAAATGAAACGGAAGGTACAACTTCCTGCTCCAAACTTAGGAAAATAAATAATTGTTAACAGTATGTGGCAATCTACTAAAAGAAACCCATTTAATGCAATTACAATAATGTATGTATATGTTGGAAACAACAAATACAATAAATATATTTTACGTTTTTTTATTGTTGAAATTGTACAATAGGAAGGAGAACTTCGGGTAAAAATAAAGAAATAAAGCGTAAAGTGTTTTCTTTCTTATACTTTACTTTAGGAATAAAAAAGAACATAAATTTTTAACAGAAAAAAATGCATCGACATTTAATGTAATTTTAAACTTTTATATAAGCAAGTATATTTTAAATGAAAACAACAACAACAACAACACAAACAACAGACATATTTTATGTAGGGCATAGAGAGAGATGCGAAAAGGGTTCTACAATAAATTTATAATGAGAACACAACTATTAACTTTTTAAAATGTCTTCATTGTTTACGAACGAAAAATGATATGTTTAAAAGCTTAACATGCTTGTAGTTAACAAACAAATTAATTTCAATAAGATGCCTATAATGTTTCAAACACTTCTTTTACAGACCAAATGCACAATGGATCTGTTTCGGCTACTTTAAGCTAGTTGAACCAGTTGTCTGCCAAGCACTTGGAATCCAGAAAAGATGCGCTACCATCAACACCACTTACGGCGAACAATTAATATATTATCAAGGAAATTGTATTGATAGACTCATTTTGTAATGACCGAACTTTGTCTACGCATTTTATCAGTGGCTATAAACAGATATTTTCTTGTCAAACAGTGTTTATAATAAACAAGTGTTTATTTTAAAATATGATTTACTTTTTTTTTGGTTGTTGAAAATACAGCATTTCAAAACAAGGGAAATTAATCCACTTTTCAAGTCGACATTTCTTATAAATGAGTGTGTTGTAACACTAGTTATATTATTTCATGCTAATAAATATTAAAATATAAAGTGCCATAGGATCTGTTTACATTTTATGCTCATACAGATGTGTTAGGTAAGAATATATTAAAGCGAATAAGTGACTATCTGAACTTTTCCCCCTTTTTCATATGTAAAGTTATTTCTAACTATTGAAAAACTACATTCTTACCTCCCTTGTGAGTATGTATTTGGTACATAGTGCAGAAAACTTTTTGATAAAACAGTTGGGACTTAAGCATGCGCATAACATAGAATCTTATCGATTGAGATACTAGTTTATTTAAAAAAATGATAGTTTTTTTTTTAAAATAAGCAAATGAACAATATTTTTTATATTTATTATCTGAAGTACGACGAAAGTATAAAAATACCTTCCCACAAGGGGAACAACTAAAATATTTATTTTATTTCGAAAATGACAAATATTCTGTTACTCAATTAACCAGTTAACATTGTGAATCGTTTAAATTTATTATCTTATCCCGAGTAATTTCTCTAACGGAGGAACATTCGCAGGTCCTGGAACTTTATGTGCATTCGTGGATATATTTTGGTCACCCGAAAGTATTGCGCGAAATGATTTCCGCTTAATCAACATGGCTCCGACTGCCTCTTTAAGATACTTTTATTTGGCGGATGATCTCGTTTGACACTCAGATAAAGGGAAAAATACATGTTTAAATGAAACAATTGTCAAGAACACTTTTGACAAACAGTGTGGAAAATCCAAGTAACTCCTTAGAAACAAGCACAAACATATTAAACTACATAATTTTTGAAAATCATTGCAGAGACATAATTAAAATAGAAACGGATGCGCATTGAAGATAGCGTCCGAAAATTGTGTATGTATTCTCCCTTGCCCTATTGGTGGTTGAAATAAGTATTTTATGTGAAAAGATCATCTTGTTCAACGGGCTAACTATATTTATGTAAACGTTTAATTACTTTGTACTGCTACAGGTGATTGCGTGACAGTCTTTCGTTTTACGTTAAATCAAGAAAATACGAAGGCATATTTTGTTGCGCTGGAGACATAAATAGTTTTGAAACCGTTAGGTGGGCAAGTTTTTTGTATTTCCGTTCCTCTGTATGCAGAGCTAACGCAATAATTACGAACACTATTTCATTCGACCCGACCAATCAGTATGATTTATTTGCATGTGGACACTTGTTTACTAATGAAAACTCCGACAAAAATGTCATGTAATGCGTTTGATTAGTAGTTTCACATTGTTTAAAGTTATTTATAATTGATAATTGTGTTTATAACAGTTAATAAATCATTTGATTAATTGTACTGTGTGTAGATCCTTAACTTAGTTGTTCTATATAGAGTAGATGTACTTTCCATATACATATAGTGTAGATGTACTTGTCATATATATTGTATGTACATAGTGGATATACTTTCCATACACATACAGTGTAGATGATCTTGTCATAGACATGTAGTGTAATGTTCTTACCATAGACATAGTGTAAATGAACTTGCCATATACATACATTATAGATATACTTGCCATAAAGATGTAGTGTAGATGTACTTGATAAATGCATATAGTGCAGATACACTTGTCATATACATATTGTCTAGATGCTCTTGCCATAGGTAGAAGTGTAGATGTTCTTGTAATTTACATAAAGTGTAGATGTACTTGCCATATACATAAATTGTAGGTGTACATGCCATAAATATATAGTGTAGATGTATTTGTCTAATGCATATAGTGTAGATACACTTGTCATTTACATAAATTGTAGAGGTTTTTGATATAGACAAATACTGTAGATGTTATTGCTATGTATTTTAAACAATTGATCGGCTTTGGTATGATGAACCGTTACCATGCCTTCGACACGTGGTAAACATGTGTATGCATTATAAGCATGAACTATTGAAAATGCGCATGAAATATTAAAAATGCACTTGTCTGAATATAGTAGTCAGTCACAGTTTGGTTGTTTCTAGTTTTAATCACAACCAGTCCGTCCGCTCACGTGACTGTTCCAAATTGTTTGTCCTGCCGACAGGTGCTGCAAGGATCGTTCAATTCCATGGATGACTCATTGAAAGTATGTTTTTGTAGCAGATGTTACATTGTAGGGAATATATGTTTTCTTTTAGGTAAAACAAGTGTAATAGAAAATATAAAGAATGTGGAAATTAACACAACGAATGAGTTGTATACTTTAATGTTGACGTGTCTGTCAAATTTTAAGAATTGTGAATTTACGGATATTTTTGTTTTCTAAAATTGGTATTAAACGTGTCTTTTTTTAGAAATAAGCAAACTCCAAATATTATGTTATATCATCCTTATGAGAAGTATATTGCTATTGAGTATCATTTGGAAACAAAATATAGCACTAGAAAAAACAACCAAACATATTAATTGTTGGGTTTGACTGGAGCTGTCCCATATATGGAATTTATTGTTTAAACACCCAACTCGTTTAAAATTGATTTTCCAGATTTTTCTTGTTATTGCACTTTATTGCAAAAATCACCGAGCTCTTGACGATTCAAGATTTATTGCAGAGTTGCCCAAACAGTTCTATAAAGTATTTTGGTTGATGCTGGAAAATAAAAAAAAAACACATTTTTTTTTATTTTTAGGCTTTGAATATACAAGCCAATTAATTTGTAGTCAAATTTAGCACAAATAAAACAATTAAAATTCACACAAAAATTACAAAAATAAAATTAAAGATTATTCATGTTTATTTATCAAACTGGTTAAGTGATGCAGAAAGTATTGTGAAATTGAAAAAGTAGAAAAAAAGACCATTCGTGCCCATATCGGGATTAGAACCCTCAATCCTCAGATTTGAAGCATTTTAATCATAATTTGATACTTTTCAAATGGAGGTGCACTATTACATTTGCTCTACCTTAAAATGGCATGACTATACGAGTAGAACCATGTCTAAGTTCATATTCTGCTGTCAAGCTCACCGATTTGCTGCTGAGCATTTCCTTAAAGGATTAATTGTAGTCTTTTGATATCACAATATTTCTCTGTGACCGATGTATAATATGCGCAACTGTTTGTAACAAATCGTTTTATTCTTTGTAAAATTAAAAATATGATCGTATTATATCAATTCGGTGTTTGAGCTTAAACATGTCTGAAGAAAAACTGCTGTGAATATTTGGAATTGTTTTAAATTTTAACGTTTGTCAGTGAAATCACCTTTCAAACTTATCTATAAAACCACAGCATACTTAACAATTAATAATTAAAACATCACCACATATAAATAGATTTATATCTGAATGTGTGCTATCTAATAACATTAGTGTTTTTTGCCTGCACAACTTTGTCAAGTTCCCACCCAGTCTCCAGTGACCACCTGGGGATATCCAAGCACTGATCGACACAAGCTGACATTTAAAAATATTAATCGGATTGCGATTATATTACGCTACTATACACAAGCCCCATGCAATTGTCGTTATGGAGGGACCAATTTTATTCACGTCTATTGTGATTACATGTCAGGGAAACTATCACTGACCCACGCTTATTATACAGAGACTTAATTAAGTGCACACAGAGATTCCAGGGTGAGGTTAACACCACTGATCAAAGAATAGATACTATGTCAAAGGGTATGGCCCTTTGCATGATGTAGAACATTGTAAAGTTATACTCTCTCGAATTGTCTTTATTCAATTATTTGAATACATGGGAAGATTATATAAAGAGGAAGATTATATAAAGAACGATAACATGCAGTGCATGTTAACACAACAGTTTTGAACAAAATTACCGATGCCTAACAGTGCAATTTGATTCATAGCGGGAAATAGACATGGGTTGAAATATGCAGCTATTTATACATTGATGGTTGTCCACTCAACTTGGAATGAATGGAAGGCATTTGCACGTATTGCAAAACAAAAGAAATACTTTAAAAAGTATTTGGATCCTTCAGGGATTACGAATAAATAATATTGGAAATAAAACCTTGGGTTCAAATAAGCACGTTGTTTAGCTTAGTGACGGGCCGTTTATAAATGTGGACACATTTATTATTATACCTCAGGTAACAACGAAAACATATTATAGTCACCGGATTTATAGTGGTAAACAAACTTTGGATTTAAATTATAATAGTGATCAGTTATTCGGCCTAATTCTTGTTATTGTATGTAGGTGGGACACAGCAAACTATCACCAAGTACTAAGTACTTTGCATTTTGATGTCATGCTTCGTAATTCTTGAATAGTTTATTTTTTTTTATTTATTTTACATTTTCCTTCATGTCATATATACAAAGCGGGGTTGTGCACTATTTTTATCGTAATCTGTTTAATGTTTCTATCACGGGATTTTTTTGTTTTCTTATGTTCATTTGTGCATATTTGTTGTTCATACGAATAAATACCATGTGTATCTGTTTGATATAACCATACTTTCTGATAGCAAAAAACACCGTCCTACCCAGAGTTATTGTTCCTTACGGTTATGAGCCGGACGTGTAAGACAGAGAGTAAGGCATAACTCGCCATTTCATGAAACCCCATGTCTTTATTGGCGCCGCGCTGGAAAGTGGTGTCTCATTTTAATGTATTTTTATGGGGACAATAGTGAAGCAGGCAATAACGCAGAAATCGCAGCTGTTCTGTTTTCTTTTGGAGAAAAGAACCGAGCATTCTTCTTTTAACAACGTAGCTTGAAATTATAAAAAATAGCAGACATTTATAGGAACTCGCAGCCGTGTGGCGAATTCTTGTTAAATAAAAAACTGAGTATGCAGATGTTAACAAAGCAGCTTGTAATTACAGATGTAATTGACAAAAAGGAAGAAAAGAAAGAATTAAGTTGTCAAGTTCCAATCAGAGTTATGGTTCGTTACTCCCACATATTTATATAATAAATCAGTAGTTTTAGATAGTGATTAGTTCCGAGGATGGCTTCTTGTTGTAAACGAATGCTCTCTGCGGCGCCTTAGATGTGCAACAATTTCTGGTTTAGTAATTGTAATCCCCCCTTTCGCCCGTCCATTACTCAGATACATATTACTCTCGCAGGCGCAGGCGTTACTGTTTTCTGCTTAACAAGCTACCATTATTAAGATCAATTCTACTTCATCTCTTAAATACTATATATGTAAGGGACCCTAACTTCGACCTTAGCAGTCAACAGCCACAATTTACTTTAGAAGCTCATATACACATATATAGTGAATTCTGAAAGAAAGAAACAAAGACACACTGTTACTAGAGTACATAAACAAAATCTAACCTAGAAAGCATAGAAAATCACCTTCAATGTGTTTAAAAGTGTTTAAATAATTTAAAAATGCACAATACGTACTACACTCAGATATATGGGCATAACAGACCTCATAACTATTTCTTAAACAACAATGATGACAACACTATCTAACAAACTTTTCAGAACAGTTAGCTTTAACTATTCTAACTCGTGTGTACTATACGTGCAACTTTAAATCATTCCAAACACAGAACAAACAAGATATTCACTACTTAACAAATTATTGTGACAAGAAAAAGAAGAGAGCATTGATGTTGAACACTGAGAGGTAAAAAGAGAATAATTTAACTAGATATAAACTCTACAAATCAAGAAATGAAAGGATTCATTTAGTCACGTGATATAATTGATCTCACAAAACATCACTTTTAAGCCCCAAAAACAACAACAACAGATGTTCTTACCTTATAAGATAATAATAATAATACTCATTCATACCATAATAACATTTTTAAAATAAGAACTTACATCAAGTGGGGACTTAAAGCTGCCAAAGGTGTCAAAACGTCTTAACGAAAGAAGAAAACCGCGCCAAACGCATGGAAGAATCAAGGGATCTCACTCAAAAGAAAAATTTGGTACATATATATTTTTCGGCACATTAAAATATAAGATTTCGGAAAACAGCTGGTAGTGCAATGGCCCTTTGAACTATATTTTATATTGAACAACGCGTGGAGTTATTCTCCTTGGCAGAGTTATCGTTTGTTACACTTACAGATATAGGCCTACTTATACGCAATGAACCGACATTGCAAGAGAGTGGATAAAAGTGTTTCCATCTGAAATTGTGATTCATTTGTGTTCCACGCTCTGGTGTCAGAAAAAGATACAATTTACCGTGATTGTACTTGTCAGTGACTATACGTGCTTTAAGAAAGTAAAAAGAATTTTTGTGACAACAGCCGTGCCTTTTTATAGACCATTTTGAACTTTTTTCTTTTCGCTTCTGTTTGTAAACAAAATCGATGCAAACTCAGTATCATGGTGCAGTCGATATAGAAAATAGTGACTTTTGTAAGAATTAAAATAAAAGTTTACTTATGTTTGTAAATTATAGAAAAGTGATCAATAATCGATCTACTTTCGTTTTCAAATGGGAATTTCCCCCACATGTCAAATTCAAGGTAAATATTTACTATTATTAAATACAGGAATGCTCGAAAATGTGTATATGCATTCTTTCATTGTTTGTGAGTTTGTGTGCGCTATGTAAGTAAGTAAGTATATAGTGGGCAACTGTAGAACAGTAATAAATAATCGTTCTACTTTCGTTTTCAAATGGGAATTTCCCCCACATGTCATAATCACCTTCAAGGTAAATGTTTACTTTATAAATATAGAAATGTTTATACCTATACAATGCTATATAGAGGATATCTGTCGATTTCGCCGAGGTGCTCCGAATGCTGCTACACTTCCTGAAGAAAGGTAACTTGGACCAGGGGGCGGATCCAATACATTTAGGTGTTTGTGTGTGTGTGTGGTATAAATCAAGATCCATTCAACGTTATCGCAATAAATACTGGATATGCACTACAGTGGTAGCTTTTGACTTTAGCAATCATTGTGCATCTGTCCTTTGCTTAGTGGTGCGTTTTTTTGTTTAGATGAGTAACTGATGTAATGGGTAATTGTTTACCAATGCAGGCCGTTTTTGATATGCACTCGGGCTTGCATTGCGCCAGCACCCCGAAGTAAGAAAAAGGGATGTTAGACAGCTACGTCGACAAGACACTCCTTCTAACGTTAAGTCGTGGTTCTGTCACTGGAAAGTCCAGAGATTCCGGAAATTGTCACGTCGATACGATTGCTATCTGCAAGTAACCATCGGATGTCAAAGCGATGTTTTAAGTACACAAGCACATGCTAAAACAGATGGTCATGCTATGAGAACAGGTCAATGGCACATTCCCAGGCAGGTTAAGTGTAGTACAGTGAGGTACAGTTAACACTCTCTAAAAAAAGACAGTAGTTCTACAGTATCTGAATCACATTCAATAATTACACATCATATTGTCAATGCTCTTGCACTAACCAGAGAAGTATATAAAATTTATGGTAAAAGGCTTTTTTCAAATGTTATTGATGCAAAATGGAATAAAAACCCGAATAAAACAAGCATCTCATATATACTACATATTTAAGGATGTCCCAAATGTGCACTTAATAGGATGCTGCTGATTTTGATGTTACTTTAATAGGTAAATAAGAAAAGGTCCTATCAAAATTTTCACAGATATTTAAATTTTATCTACCTGTAGACAAACGCAAACAAGGTAAACGACAAGTGACTGGTGATAACACTTTTCTACTGCTTGTTATTCTAGTGCAATTCTTTATTACTTATATGACATGGTCAAAGGGAAACAACTCTATTATTTCTAGTATTTTATTTTTATGCAGTTGTCTACCCTATTAAGATCGTTAGTTCCTTATTGATTTCTGGCGAGATAATCACAACCTTCAAGGTAAGACGACACTAAATAAACAAGTTTCTTCTGATGTCTGTAGCAGCTGTCGATACTTAAAAAGCGTATTGCACCATGACAAGCTATTTATTAACCTCATAATCATATATTAGTGAAAGGAATCACATGTCCCGAAAACATAAAAGAGTCTAGTAACATATAAGAAGGTTTGGCTTCATTAATATCTCATACCGTTAATTTGCCGTCATGTAACCCGCAAGTTTTTACTATTCACTTCTGGTAATCAAACGAAGCAGCTACGACTTTGCACAGAATTTTCAGACATTTAAAATTGACTTATTCTACACAGCTACATTTTAATCCAAACAGATTAAGATTATAGAAAGTAAACGTAGCTAAAGTTAAACAGAGCAACTGATTATTGACTTGACCTACCACAGAGAACCGACTTGACCTACAAGAGTGGACCTACTTGACCTTCACCAGTAGCCCTATTTTGACCTATCAAAATGGACCTACTTGACCTACCACAGTGGACCTACATGACCTACCACAGTGGACCTACTTGACCTACCACAGTGGACCTACTTGACTCACCACAATGGACCTACTCGACCTACCACAGTGGACCTTCTTGATCTACCACAGTGGTACTACTTGACCTACCACAGTGGACCTACTTGACTCACCACAGTGGGCTACTTGACCTACCACAGTGGGGCTACTTGACCTACCACAGTGGGCTACTTGACCTAACACAGTGGGGCTACTTGACCTACCACAGTGGGGCTACTTGACCTACCACAGTGGGGCTACTTGACCTACCACAGTGGACTACTTGACCTACCACAGTGAACCTACTTGACCTACCACAGTGAACCTACTTGACCTACCACAGTGGGGCTACTTGACCTACCACAGTAGGGCTACTTGACCTACCACAGTGGGGCTACTTGACCTACCACAGTGGACTACTTGACCTACCACAGTGGGCTACTTGACCTACCACAGTGGGACTACTTGACCTACCACAGTGGGGCTACTTGACCTACCACAGTGGGGCTACTTGACCTATCACAGTGGGCTACTTGACCTACCACAGTGGGGCTACTTGACCTACCACAGTGAACCTACTTGACCTACCACAGTGGGGCTACTTGACCTACCACAGTGGGGCTACTTGACCTACCACAGTGGACTACTTGACCTACCACAGTGGGGCTTCTTGACCTACCACAGTGGGCTACTTGATCTACCACAGTGGGGCTACTTGACCTACCACAGTGGGGCTACTTGACCTACCACAGTGAACCTACTTGACCTACCACAGTAGGGCTTCTTGACATATCACAGTGGGGCTACTTGATCTACCACAGTGGGCTACTTTTCCTACCGCAGTGGATCTTCTTGACTTACCACAGTGGACCTACTTGTCTCACCACAGTGGACCTACTTGACCTTCCACAGTGAACCTACTTGACCTAACCCAGTGAGGCTACTTGACCGACCACAGTGGGCTACTTTTCCTACCGCAGTGGATCTTCTTGACTTACCACAGTGGACCTACTTGACTCACCACCATGGACCTACTTGACCTACCACAGTGAACCTACTTGACTCACCACCGTGGACCTACTTGACTCACCACCATGGACCTACTTGACCTACCACAGTGAACCTACTTGACTCACCACCGTGGACCTACTTGACCTACCACAGTGAACCTACTTGACCTACCACAGTGGACCTTCTTGACCTCCCACAGTGGCCCTATTCAGTTTTAAATAACAATACAAACGCATTCGTCACTCATATTTAGAAACTAAAGATGCAAAGAGGCAGAAAAATATAAAAACATGATAAAATATAAAAATGCTAGATTTGCATTAAATTCGAACCAGTGACTCCCTGGATGGCAGTCCAGTGTTCTACTGTCCCTGCCAATGAATCTTTGTGCATGTTGTTGTATGTAGTCTTATTATACATTCCTATCTGAACAAAGTTTACATCAAAATAAACTGGGTTATTTTAATGGTTTCAGACATATTATCAGATCTGTTGGATTAAATTCGAACCTTTTGAGCTGTTAAACGCTCTGGTTTTGGCCAGGTTTCTGTACCATATGTCCATGTTGTGGATTGTTTTACCAAAATGTGGGATTTCCTCGATATTTTATTGCGCGCGCGCGTGTGAGTATGTGTTTGTATATGTGTGTGTGTGTTTGGGTGTGTGTGTGTGTGTGTGTTTGTGTGTGTGTGTAATTTTGGACCATATAAGAACAATTACACAATGTGCTGTTGCTTTTGTTATCGTTAGTTATATCATGGACAGTAATAAAATGTATTGGTTAGAGCTTACAAACATTTGATGTGTATTCCCCAGGTCTAACTTGAGGATGTTCGCGTGATCTAGAGCAGGACAGTTGGTATGCCAGCATCCTCATCTAAACCTGCATGAGCTGCCATCAGCTGTAGACATGGCATCACAATCGTCAGGCGGCAGTGCTCATCCGTCAGAACTGGGTATGTACTCTATTAATCACGTATTAATTTACTGGAATGCCATGTGGGATGTGTGTTTAGCCACACGCTTAATACTGAATTTGTTGATTGAAAAGACGTATGGTAACTTATATTTTAAAATTATTATTATTTAAAATTCCTTAGACTTGACATGTGCCACTATCCTATATATATATCACATTTAACCAGGCGCCTGGCTGGTGGCGCAGTTGAAAGAGATCAAGCGTGAGTTTTCTTGGAAAACTAATTTATTAGCTTTAAGTCGGCAGCCGTCTGCTTGTCCAGGCATGTCTTGTTGTGACCATCCTAATTCAGTATCAAAAAATATATTAAAAAAAGATAAGCGTTGGTTAACCTTTAGTGAACTTACTTTACTTGTCTTGTGTATTTAGAAACAAATTTAAGAACTACTGTACAGACTAGACATTTTCCTTTCGGGCTGACCTTGCGACAACATATATTGGTAGATCAAAGTGAGGTTAAACTGCTTTGCCGAAAAGGATTGAATACTTCAAAACAGATAAAAGAAGGCATTGATGCGAAGATTCTGTTCAACAAATGGCTAACCAACCAAACGACAGCAAACGCCTATTGTTATTAACAGATGTAGAATGCCGTCAAAAGTTGTGTGTACAGTTTGATGTTTGTATGTGTTACACAGTAGTATGTCTTTTTATTTTCGCGATAAACATGTTTTTTATTTTTTTTGTACTACTTATCATGTGATCGTCAAAACCTCATTCATCAATGCATTTACACCAGTCTGAATTACTTATTATGTTACAAAAACACGTGTTTTATACCGACAAGATACTGCGTCAAGCAGTTATTGATTAGAATAAGGTTTAAAATTACAATCATGCCAAGAACTAAATCTAGCAGTAAAAAATTGTCTTAGGACTGTAGGGACAGGCCCAAATACAAACAACAAAACAGAATGTTATCTTATTTTGACTTGTACATAGTACATTGTCGTAACCATTGAAGACTTAATCAAGCTGACCTAACGCGTTATATACATGCTATAAATTATTATTCTAGATTAACTTGGCGTTATTCTTTTTATGTGTATGCCAACGTTTTGCAAGGAAAGAAGTAAACAGACAACTGTTGTCTTGCTAGGTATATAGCAACAGAGACAAGTTTTTTGAAGGGGCGCCCGTGGCCGAGTCGCTGACTTAAAACTGCTCAGCCCCTCACCGCGTGGATTCAAGTCCGGTCGGGGCGAAAACTTTCATCTGGGGAGGCTTTTTAGCTAACATGCGGTGTGCCGGTGGTTCTACCCAAACGTAAGTCTGGGGGTCTTCCTCCACCAATAATTATCTGGACGTAGCCAATATGACCATAACTGTGTCGGTGCGATGTAACAAAAAACAAAGAACAAAAACATAAAAAAAACATGTAATGTTTGAAAAAAAAAGTTTCTTGTAGAGTTCTTTTCTAAACGTGATGTTGTGTAACATGTTAACTCATTTATAGACATATTGTATCATTATATCTAAAATACAGTTTACAAAACATTTCTGAAATACCTTGATTTAAAATTACAAAAATAAAACATAACTTTATTTTTGTATCAAGTATATTTGCAAGTCAATTCAGTAAACAAAATGAGTTCAGATACATCCCTCAGAGGTGCCTTCATCTAATACCATGTGTCAGAAAACTAGACCACACAGACACTCTCTTCATGTTCTTTTAATAACACCTAACAAATAGGTTGCTGTAAAACATATACATGAAATCAGTATCCCATCCTGCTTACATGTATATCTAGTTTATGGAAATCTGGTTATATGATTGGCAAAGGTCGGCGGGCAGGAATCAAACTTGTTTTTTAAGCGCAACTCCTCCTACATTGCGCATTTCGCAACGTGATTCTACCTAGATGCCATAAAACAAACTGTTGACAAAAAACGGACCTCTATTTGTACCTATATTGTCCAAAACGAAGCAATTAAATCCCTTAGTACAGATTTTGAAGAAGAAACATTAACTGTGTGGAGAGCTTTAGTAGAACAATCCTATTATGAGTGAACTTCATCTATAAGTTTCAGACCAAGTATCGGGCGCCTTCAAGACAGGAGGGCAAAGTTCGTCGTCAGATGATAGAAGTGATTTCCAAACAAACACATCGAATAGCGGAAAGGTTGTACTATTGTACTAGATTTCTATACTATAAGACTTATTATTACCTTTCAAACACATCTTACCAATTTCCAATGTGTAACATACAGAAAACAACTACAAACGTGGCATATCTAACCAGACTCTACGATTTTACACGTGACGTCACAGTGATGCTTATGTTGTAGCTGTTCCCTTCTTCAAACATACATGTCCGTCCACGGATAAATAATCGTTAATAAATAAACACGAGAAGTACATGTATTCTTACAGTAAGCACACTTAGTGAGAGAGCGTTGTGTATATTTCAGAGAGATATATATACGAGATGTTTATGTAATTGCCATTCATCAGCACAAATGAATATCGTCTGCTAAATAATAAAACCAGTGCCAACTTTTAAAATTTGGCTCTATAATCCACAAACGTTTCTGTCATTTTCCTCTTCTGTAATTCGTGAATATCTTCGAGTAAACAGTTTAACACCTGTATTATATAATTGTCATGGGCTGTATATAACATTTATTCACAAATTGAAGGACAATTAATATTTGATTTCTTCATCTTTGTAAATAGAAGCAGCATTATTTTGACCGTTTTATCTCGGCTTGCCGAATTATAAAAACATAAGATTCGGACTAAGTTTCTTACATTTTACCGTTGTTTTGTTGTTGTTATCCTGAGAATAACATAATAATGTCATTTGCTGTTGTTTTGTATAAGAACGGTATTAGGTGAAGTCGAAATTATTTGAAAATACTTTGATAACCAATATTTATTTCATACAAATACAATGTGTATCAATATCAGGATATTCACAATAAATATGAACAATACATGCCTTTATATTATGCTACACCATAATCATCGTAACAGTATACTAAACTTTCTACTCAATTTAAAATTAAGTGAAGTGACTTCAAGTAATAATCATATCCTTTGCTTAATTAGTTTTATATTTAAACTTTTGTAAACGACAGTTTATACTAACAAATTCGGAATTCTGAAATATCGGAGACCGACATCAAACAATACATAATTTATTATGACAAGGGTTAAAACTGGTGACATGCGTGTATAGGGTATGAATAATTTTATTGGTAAATGAGTTTGAAATAATGGCACGAATATATTCTTTTCCATAGTTTGACAATATGTAAGTAACATACGATGCATTCATTATGATTCACGAATATTTTCCCCGGTAATAAACAGCATGTTGTACTTGGTGTATTATTTAGCAAGAGAAAGAGTCTGACACTATTATAAAGTAGATACATATGCAATATTTTCTGCTAATTTTAATTAACTGACAAAAAAAAACAACATTCGTAATTGCTGCTGACGGCACTTTATCTTCCTTGGTATACTGTCACAGTTTTCACAAGAGGTTTGAACTAAACATGCAATTTACGGATAGCATATATATTTCTGTCATTTGATGAGTATATGTTTATAAGAAAACATGTTTTAATGGTTCGTTTCCAGTTACCCCACACAGTTAAATATAACCTTCCATCGGAGATGTGTGAACATTTATCTACATATGATTTGAAGAAGCTTCAACAACAGCTTCACGAAGCTGGCATTGAGACTTCTGGGACAGGTGAACACATCCAAGTTAACTGCAATCCAAAGGAGACGGACACTGTAGAGTTGATACTGAACACTTGGAAGCACAGAACGCACCATGGGCCTGTCTATATCAGAGACATATCACCTGACTTGCATCAGATGTTGCTCTGCTCTTTTTCTAGCAATATGAGATATACCAACAACCTCGTTATATACTATAAACAGAATAAAGAATTAGAAATAACAGGAGATATGGACTTCGTAAACAAGGTAAAAAAAGCCATTGACAGAATGATAGACTACCAATGTGCAGTGATTGGTTTATCAGAAGAGCAACTCAAAACAATTGAAAAGAGCAAAAAGAAGTTCATCGGAGAAAACAAAGATGTTATTCTAAGAATTGACAGTTATAAGTTGTACTTGTACTGCTCACATGATCAGATGACAGAGATAGTGCATAAGCTTAAAATATATCTTGGTATTATAAAGATTAATTCTACGGGAAGACAGAAGCAGGAGAAAGATGTTTCTGTTGTTGCAGCTTGCAACGACCCTTACTCAGAACCACTGATCAAGACACCACATACACTGGCACTACCAGCCACAGTGATGACTCCCAAACTCTGCCCGACGTTCAAAGTTGGAAGGAAGTGGCGAGTCAAAGTATACAAGGGAAACATACTTGGTCTGAATGTTGACTGTATCGTGAATGTAAATCAAGAAGGATCAGTCAGCGAGATTGTTAAAGCAGGAGGAGGAGGAATTGAAAAAGAATTACAAGAAGTAAGTAAGTATCAAGAACTTGAACCAACAACGTGTGTCATTTCGAATCCTGGTCTCTTGAAGTTTAAGAAAATACTTCATGTTGGAGAACTGAAGTGGGGAGGTTATCAAAGTGAACAAAATTGCCGAGAAGAAATCTTCACTGCATTACACAACTGTTTGATGGTTGCAGACAGAAATAATATGAGCTCTATTGGAATTCCAACCTTATCTTCAGGTAAGCAGTGTCAACATACAGTGGAAAAACTTTTTTATTTTGTCCCAAATGGGGGCATATTGCATTTGCACAGTTGATGCATACATTTGTAAAATCGTATGTCTTTCCATCCATTCTGCATCATAACAATAATTTTCATAATATGAATCTTACTTTAAACATCACTTCTTTACAGGCATACACTTGAAGGTGTGTAGCATATAACAGTAACAATTGCAACTATTAAGGTCAAGGACATATTGTATGAAATGAAGATGACCTGAAATAGGAGCCACTTGTAAATTGTAATATAGGGTCAAAATGTTATAGATGGCAAAAAATGTCAAGAATTTTTTACCAAAAAAATGTAAAGGTCTTATCTAGATTTTAGGTTCTATAGGACAGAAAGCTCGTATAAAAGTGACTGACTAGTTCTAGTTCGGTGACAGCAGTATGTACAAAATCTACAGCAGAGTTTCCCTGTTAAAATAAAAACATAAGTAATATGCTTAACAAGACATAAAATCTTTAAGTCATATCTGAGTAAGTATTCAGTTGCTATGTTAGCACAACAAATACGAACAGTCAATATAGCCAACCATTTACGAAATTGACTGATCTTGCAGTATGACATTGTGGAAGACAAGAGTCAAACGCTAAATTATTACAGACACTGTAATCCCATGCTAAATTATTACAGACACTGTAATCCCATGCTAAATTATTACAGAAATTGTAATCCCATGCTAAATTATTACAGACGCTGATCAAATGCTAAATTATTACAGACACTGTAATCCCATGCTAAATTTTTACAGAAAATCTTAGCCCATGCTAAATTATTACAGACACTGTAATCCCATGCTAAATTATTACAGAAATTGTAATCCCATGCTAAATTATTACAGACGCTGATCAAATGCTAAATTATTACAGACACTGTAATCCCATGCTAAATTATTACAGACGCTGATCAAATGCTAAATTATTACGGACACTGTAATCCCATGCTAAATTATTACAGACACTGTAATCCCATGCTAAATTATTACAGACAATGTTAGCCAATGCTAAATTATTACAGACGCTGATCAAATGCATAATTATTACAGACACTGTAATCCCATGCTAAATTATTACAGACAATGTTAGCCCATGCTAAATTATTACAGACACTGTAATCCCATGCTAAATTATTATAAACACTGTAAGCCCATGCTAAAATACTATAGGCACTGATCCCATGCTCTTTTATTACAGACGCTGTAAGCCAATGCTAAATTATTAGACACTGTGAGCCCATGCTAAATTATTACAAACACTGTGATTCCATGTTAAACTATTGCAGACACTGTGAGCCCATGCTAAATTTTTACAGACACTGTAATCCCATGCCTAATTATTACAGACACTGTAATCCCATGCTGAATTAATACACACTGTAATCCCGTGTTGAAATATTACAGACACTGTAAGCCCATGCTTAATTAATATAGACACTGTAAGCCCATGTCAAAATATTATAGACGCTGATCCCATGATTAATTATTACAACCACTGTAATCCCATGCTAAATAACTTCAGACACTGTTATACCATGCTAATTTATTACAGACACTGTAATAACATGCTAAATTGTTACAGACACTGTGAGCCTATGCTTAATTATTATGGACATTGTAAGCCCATGCTTAAATATTATAGACACTGATCCCATGCTAAATTATTACAGACACCGTGAGCCCATGCTTAATTATTACAAACAATGTAATCCCATGCTAAATTATAACAGACACCACTGTTTTCCATTGCTAAATTGGTACAAACACTGTCATCCCATGCTCTATTATTACAGCCACTGTTATCCCATGCTCTATTAGTATAGACACTATACGCCCATGCTAAATTATTAGACACTGTGAGCCCATGCTCTATTATTACAGCCACTGTTATCCCATGCTTTATTAGTGTAGACACTATAAGCCCATGCTAAATTATTAGACACTATAAGCCCATGCTAAAATATTACAGACACTGATCCAATGCTTAATTGTTACAGACACTGTGAGCCCATGCTAAATTTTTAGACACTGTGAGCCCATGCTAAATTATTACAGACACTGTGATTCCATGTTAAATTATTGCAGACACTGTGAGCCCATGCTAAATTATTACAAAAAATGTAATCCCATGCTAAATTATAACAGACACCACTGTTATCCCATGCTAAATTATTACAGACACTGTAAGGCTATGCTAAATTATTAGACACTCTGAGCCTATGCTAATTTATTACAGATACAGTGAGCCTATGCTAAATTATTCCAGACACTGTTATTCCATGCTAAATTATTACAAACACTGTTATCCCATGTTAAAATATTACAGACACTGTAAGCCCATGCTTAATTAATATAGACACTGTAAGCCCATGTCAAAATATTATAGACGCTGATCCCATGATTAATTATTACAACCACTGTAATCCCATGCTAAATTATTACAGACACTGTTATCCCATGCTAATTTAATACAGGCACTGTAATCCCATGCTTAATTATTATAGACATTGTAAGCCCATGCTTAAATATTATAGACACTGATCCAATGCTAAATTATTACAGACACTGTGAGCCCATGCTAAATTATTACAAACAATGCAATCCCATGCTAAATTATAAGAGACACCACTGTTATCCCATGCTAAATTATTGCAAGCACTGTCATCCCATGCTCTATTAGTATAGACACTGTAAGCCCACGCTAAATTATTAGACACTGTGAGCCCATGCTAAATTATAACAGACACTGATCCAATGCTAAATTGTTACAGACACTGTGAGCCCATGCTAAATTATTACAAACAATGTAATCCCATGCTAAATTATAACAGACACCACTGTTATCCCATGCTAAATTATTACAAACACGGTCATCCCATGCTCTATTATTACAGACACTGTGAGCCCATGCTAAATTATTACAAACACTGTAATCCCATGCTAAATTATTACAAACACTGTTATCCCATGCTAAATTATTACAAACACGGTCGTCCCATGCTCTATTATTACAGACACTGTGAGCCCATGCTAAATTATTACAAACACTGAAATCCCATGTTTAATTATTATAAACACTGTAATCCCATGCTAAATTATTACAGACACTGTTATCCCATGCTTATTTATTACAGACACTGTAATAACATGCTAAATTGTTACAGACACTGTAATCCCATGCTTAATTATTATAGACACTGATCCCATGCTAAATTATTACAGACACTGTGAGCCCATGCTATATTATTACAGACACTGTGAGCCCATGCTAAATTATTACAGACACTGTGAGCCCATGCTAAATTATTACAGACACTGTGAGCCCATGCTAAATTATTACAAACACTGTAATCCCATGCTAAATTATTACAAACACTGTCATCCCATGCTTAATTATAACAGCCACTGTTATCCGATGCTCTATTATTACAGACGCTGTAAGCCAATGCTAAATTATTAGACACTGTGAGTCCATGCTAAATTATTACAGACACTGAGCCCATGCTAAATTATTACAGACACTGTGAGCCCATGCTCTATTATTACAGACACTGTGAGCTTATTCCAAATTATTAGACACTGTGAGCCTATGCTAATTTATTTCACACACATTGAGCCCATGTGAAATTATTACGGACACTGTAATCCAATGCTTAATTATTATAAACACTGTTAGCCCATGCTAAAATATTACAGACACTGTTATCCTAGGCTACATTATTATATACACTGTGAGCCCATGCTAAATTATTACAGACACTGTAATCTCATGTTAAATTATTACAGACACTATAATCCCATGTTAAAATATTACAGACACTGTAAGCTCATGTCAAAATATTATAGACGCTGATCCCATGATTAATTATTACAACCACTGTAATCCCGTGATAAATTATTACAGACTCTGTTATCCCATGCTAATTTATTACGGACACTGTAATAACATGCTTATTTGTTACAGACACTGTAATCCCATGCTTAATTATTACAGACATTGTAAGCCCATGCTTAAATATTAAAGACACCGATCCCATGCTAAATTATTACAGACACTGTAAGTCCATGCTAAATTATTACAAACAACGTAATCCCATGCTAAATTATTACAAACACTGTCATCCCATGCTCTTTTATTACAGACACTGTAAGCCCATGCTAAATTATTAGACACTGTGAGCCCATGCTAAATTATTACAAACACTGTGTCATCCCATGCTAATTATTACAGCCACTGTGATCCATGCTCTATTATAACAAACGCTGTTAGCCAATGCTAAAATATTAAACACTGTGAGCCCATGCTAAATTATGACAGACACTGTGATTCCATGCTAAATTATTACAGACACTGTGAGCCTATGCTAAATTATTACAGACACTGTGAGCTCATGCTGAATTATTACAGACACTATGAGCCCATGCTGATTACAGACACTGTGAGCCCATGCTAAATTATTAGACACTGCGAGTCCATTCTAAATTATTACAGATACTGTAATCCCATGCTTAATTATTACAGACATTGTTATCCCATGATAAACTATTACAGACACTGTGAGCCCATGCTAAATTATTACAGACACTGTAATCCCATGCTAAATTATTTCATACCAAGCAGGTTAACATTAAAATTATTCAATGAGCATATAGAAAGCAACTTTATATGTTTATTTAAAAGCATAGGTACTGGAGGCGCCCGTGGCCGAATGGTTAGTCGACTTGAAACTCCTCAGCCCTTCACCGTGTGGGTTTGAGTCCTGGTCGGGGCGAGAACTTTCATGTGGTGAGGTTTCCAGTTAACTTACAGTGTGCGGTTGGTTCTACCCAGATATAAATTTGGGGGCTTCCTTCGCCAATATTTAACTGGATGTCACCAAAATGACTGTAATTGTGTCATTGCAATGTAACAAACAACAAACAAATTAAACATAAATATAAAGTTAATTGAATGGCTTTATCATCATTATGAACACAATCAAAGCACTGCATATCTTTACTGCACCAATGAGCATAACAAGACAATTTGTGCAATTGCTTTCTACATGGGGCTTTCACAGTAATGTTATTAGATCCTATATCTCAATATATAATATATATTTTATAAATGTATTATTAAATATAGTATACATATGTTTATAAGTTGTCTGGAAATACTTATATGAGACTACATGATCTTTTATGTTTATTTTTTCAGGGGAGGTTGGAATTCCATTAAATATTTGTGCAGAGGAGTACTGTCGAGCACTACGAGAGTATGAAGAAATATCAAATTGTCTGGAAGAGATCCACCTCGTTTTCATGTTAGATGATTATGTTGAGCAAGTTTTGAAAATATTTCAGCAAACCTTCCCCGTTGAACAATCTGATACAGACACTGAACTTCAACAGCAGTCGCTAGTACATGTAGATCCAGCAACATACAAACAGACCCATCATGATGCAGGTGTATCAATATCTGAGCAAGAAGATGACATTTTTGAGGGACAACATAGAGAAGATATTAGCTTTCGCTATATTGAGCCAGGTATCTTTGATGTTCATGGCATCAAGGTAAAAGTTTACAGTGGAGATATTTGTAAGTTGGATGTTGCATGTATTGTCAATGCAGCCAATGATAAATTGGAGCATGGTAGTGGTGTTGCCAGGGTTATCTCTAAAGCAGCAGGGAAGCGCTTCCAGCAGGAAAGTCATGAACTCATCAAAGATCATGGCCGCTTAAAGGTTTCTGAGTGTGTGTACACATCGGGGTGCGACTTGAAGTATGACTATGTTCTACATGCTGTGGGTCCACGATGGAGGTCTGCCTGCGAGGAAACAAGAACTAGAAAGGAACTTCGGGATACTATCATAAACACTCTACGATGTGTTGAACAGCTTAACCTTCCCTCTGTTGGCATTCCTTCCATCAGTGCCGGTAATTATCAGTAATGTAGAACTAAAATTAGGGGATCAATCTGTTATGATAAAAAAATATATAAAACAACTCTCAATAAATACCTATACTGAGAGTTTTTAATAAAAGTCTTACAGTTAGACAAGTCTTTCACGTACCTGCCTTATAAAGTTTGGGGTTTAAATAAAGGCTTTAGACTGAGAATAAAAATTTGCCAACAACTTTGAAAGTGGAAGATCTTGAAGCATAGCTTTTAAAAGAAAAAACAACTCTTAATAATCTTCATTGCATATTTTTTCTGAAAGAAGGTTTAATTTTTGATAATTCTAAATGAAAATTTAAATCTATATTCAAAAGGTATATGAAAAAAAGCTTTAGACTAAAGTTTATTTTATGATATGGAAAAAAAAAGATAATTCTTATGTTTACTGCTTATGTAAAACAATACATCATGATTTACAGCATTTTCTGCAGCCGGTAACATTAAATGTCATTAGGTTTTATTAATTAGTGACTTTTTGTCTTTGCTTCCTTGATGCATGTCATTAAAACACAAGTTAAAGCAGATATAACAACTTGTTAATTTAAACAATAAGACGTTTTCTGTTCGTTTTATTGAATATTTTTTGGAGGTTGATACATTCAGATTTAATTTTTATTATTGTATGGCTTGTATGTACCAGTTCTTTTATGAAAGGTATATTCAATTTACCGGCAGCAATAGCTCAAGTGGTAGAACCTTGGCTTGCTGATCGGGAGGCTGAGGGTTCAGACCCGGCCAGGTCAAACCAAAGACTAAAGTAAGTCGTGGCTACCCTCCTGACGCTCGGGTCTAGGGGGACAGCATTACGCCTGACTCATCGGTGTCAGTATTTTAGACTGGCCGGGTTCAGTCCCTGGGCACCTCATAAGTGCAAAAATGCCGGCAAATCTGTTCAGGGTGTGGTTAAACAGGCCATATCGAAAGTTCAATTTGGTCAGGGGGATTTTTTTTTGCCAATAATGACTGGGCATTGCCATTGTGGCTTCTAGTGTTGATGTTTTGAAACACAAACTGAACAAGATGAGCAGCTTCTGAGTCCATGATCAAACAACTCCCAGTAAATGAGAACATTTGGTCTAGAGCTACACAGCCTAGACCTTATGCTCAACATATTGAAAGTTGTGTTATCAATTTTGTTTTTGTGTCTTATTTAAATTTCTTATAAAAAAAAGGGGAAAAAAGGCTTAAGACTTGTTCATCCTTTTACGTAATGCATAAATAATCTCTTATAATAATATATGGTATTGTGTTATTTTCCAGGTATTTTCGGCGTGCCAAAAAAGGTATGCGCAGAGGAATATGGAAATGGAATTGTAGAGTTTATTCAGAGATACAGTCCCATTGTACTCAAAGAGATTCACTTTGTGGATGTTGGTCCTGACCTAGTAAAAATCATTTGTGACACATTCAAAAGATTTAGTACTGGTAAACCACAAGTTGCAGTTGACAGACATCCAGTTGCAATTGACAGACAACCAAGGGCAGCTGATGGACCCCCAGGTGCAGCTGACAGACACCCAGTTGCAGCTAACAGACCACCTGTACTTGAATGTGAAAATCCTGTTTTCAATCAACAGTCTCAGCAGAACCGAACATCCTTCAATACTCAAATACATACAGGCTCCTCCCAGAATGAGAGCATGAAGCTCATGTCTATGTCATTGTCATCTTCTGGTGGTCAGAACACTTGTGATACAGATGGCACATTTCCAAGCAGAACATCCAGGATTCCATATGCTAGCCCTCCCCCAACTCTGGACAAAAGATCTACAGATCAAGCCATGCAACAGTCTCTCACTGACAAGAATATATATTTACATTATATTTCCCAAAATAATCCAATTCAGACTGGCAGTAGTAGAGACACAGAAAAGAAATCATGTTCAGAGCATACTTCCTTGAATATACCAGTAAAAACTGATAGCTGTAGACACAAAAGAGATGCAAGAGCTATGCAGCAGTCAACCACTTTCAATGAATCAAAGCCTGAGGCAATGGTCTGGAATAATCAAGGACAGACTGCCAGCGGGGGACACACAGGAGATGCAGATGGACAATTTCAAAGTAGGATATCACCAGTTACCTTATCAACTTCTGTCTCTAGCCTGAAAGCTTCTGCAAACAGAAAAGAGGTTCAAGATACCAGAAATATCAAAACAACAAAAAGCACAGAAAGGAAAGCAAATGAATCGACTGAAGGTTCCCAAATGAAAAAGGAAGATACGCTTGGAACTCGGCAAAATCCTCATCAATATGATCTTGTCAATCAAAATAAAGATTCTGTGAAAGTTTTTGTTTATAAACATGACATCTCCTTTTGCCGTGTGGATGCCATTGTGTCAGTGTGGACTTTTCTAGGCAGAAAACAAGATAGTATCGCAGCTGCAATTGAAAAGCAAGTTGGTCCAGAGCCTACAAAACCACTTAAAGATTTAGAAAACAGCATCAGACATATGCCAGAAAAGAGGAAAACTACTTTCAGGTCTGTCATATATGCAAACATGCCAACAATCAATACGACAAAGGATGAAAAGCAATCTATACGAGAACTTCGAAAATGTCTACAGAATATATTTGTCACAGCTACTAAGGACAAGAATGAGATCAGAAGTATTGCCCTACCTGTTCTTGGTTTAGGTAAGTCATTATCATCATCTGCATAATTCTAGCTTAAATTCCAAGAAACTCATTTCCTAATTTTATGACAAAGAAAGGCTTAACTGTAAGTTTATCAATTGCCATAAACTGAAAAATATAAAATATGTATATTTTTATAATCAATAAAATGTTTAAAACATGTTAACAATAATACCCAACCAATTGGGGGTAAAAGCAGAAAAAGTTTGAAACAGTTGAAATTTGTTCTAATTAGCCTTTGATTAATAGTCAACCATAGTACCTTTATAACTACACTTTTCTTAATGTCAGTCAGAGAACACTGTCCTTTTTATATCAGACAGTAAGATGTCCGAGATTCGCTGATAACAGTGCTGAAAACTAATGTGTGCCAATTCATCATTGTCATGCTAATATCATAATATTTTATGTTTGTTTTGAACACGTCTATATACTGTAATAATAGTTTGGTTAAATTATATTTAAAACTTATGTCAACAAAGGTGTTATATTTTAAACCTGTAACAAAACAGAAGCAGTTTAACTTCAGTAAAATTACTCTCTCAAATGAAAATATATTACAGTTGGATTGTTATGCTTAAAACTATTGTAACTTAATTGTAACTTAAGATTTAATAGTTTTTTTTCCATTTGGATGCTCTGCTCTTTTGTGTAAATCACTACTGAAGTCTTTTCTATAAAGATAGAAAAGGTTTCGATTTGGAGGTTTTGTAATTGTGTATTGTAACTTTTGAAGACTACTCCGAATCGTGTGAAATATACATAATGACACATTCAAAATTAGAATTAGAAATCTGTTCTATCCAAAAGTATCTTTATGATATATAGTCAATAACTTTATAGCAAATACAAGAAAAAATTATTTTGTTTTAATGTAAGCTATAGTAGAGACACTCCACTTACAAAAAAGGTGTAGTAGAGTTATTCACTCCATTTACAAAAAGAAACTGTTTTTACCTCCCCTAGTAAAGGAAGTGAAAAAAATCTCGTTAAAATGGCTTTCTGTTGACAAACTGATATTATTATGTCAGAACAAAAGCGTATTATGTTTGCTATTATTTTATGCTTGCAGGTCTGCTGCCCCCAGAATTGTGTTGTGAAATATTGGTTGATGAAACATTGAGGGCTTGCTATGTATCAAAACAAAAACTTGGACGTCTGCATGAGATTCATCTTATTGGATTTGAAGAGGGTATTGTGTATGCTTTAAAAGGATTTGTTGAAGAGAAACAGAAGTGTTGGGCAAAGAAGGGAAATCAGTATGAGGATTGGGTTAAAGTCAAAAAGAAAAAAGAAAGGTCCTCATAAGTGAAAGACATGGTGGTGTGTTAAATGCGGAAAACTGTTGTTAATACCTTAATGGCTAAAGATTGAATGGACCCTTTCAACGGACAGAGCTCTTCATGTTATTCTGTCTGTTGGTCCATCTGTATAGACAAGGCTTATCTACACTAGTCAGCTACCATTGGTCGAATTTTGATTAAAACTTTAGTATTTTGTATATATATAGCTGGCATGTTATGATTGGCATAATTTTAACTAAGTTATGGATGGCCCTTTGTAATATTTATTGTAAATATTGTGTCCGTATTATTTCTAAGCTATTTGCTGCTAGTCTGTAGCAGTATGTAAAAGATCCTTTGTTGGTAGATTTAAGGTGACTTATATTATTATAAGTTATTTGCAAAATCTAGCTTAACGAGGGTTATTTCCTCTTAGTATTTTAATAATGGTAATTATGTATGTGGCTATGGCTTATTGAATTATTGTAATTTTATCTTTTAAATTTGCAATTATATTTTATATTATATTGTAACATTATCTTTTAACATATGTATGCTAATCATGTTTTAAAACATGGTTGGTTTATGTTAAAGATAAAGTGGTAAGTTCAGTTTAAAACTTGCATGATATATACATGAGCAGATAACTCTATCTTCAACATGTAAAATTTTTGTATCTTCAACATAGAAGATTTCAGTATGTTCAACATGCTGGATTACTGTACCTTCAACATGTTTAACCTTCAACATATATCACAACTATGTTCACAAGTATCTTGTATGCAGATGGTATACTTTGAATATTATTGTTGTAATTGATTATGTAGGCCAAACATGAAAGAAAAGCTAAAACATGTAATGTATATGGTTGAACATATAAAATATAATGCTTGAGAAAGTTAAAATTTATGACACTAATAGGTTTTCAAAAGACTTGATTAGAGTACAGTTCTGATACATTTGATGTCTGCTTCTCAGTATGAGTATTATAAAAAATAATTTGTAAGGTTAATACTAGTAGACAAACAATCTACTGCTTCAAAATAATACATCTTTGGCTCTAGTTGATGTCATACTTGTTGCTTGTCCTGTATTGCAACATTTGTTTTATATTTACAGATCTTGTTGAGATAAATAATCAACAATTACTGATTGCTGTAATTTATTTTTATGCTTTTGGGCCAACTTTTTCACTATGGGTCCCAAGGGAGGTAATTAGGGACTACTTATTAAAATAAAGTTAAAGATGAAACTAGCATGAAATAATGAAGACAATATGTTGATTTTGTTGTATTGACATATTTAATTTAACTTGTGGTCATTGAAAAAAAATTCTATGACCAGTCATGAAATAGAAACACTAAAATTGACTAATCTCCTCTATTTGACACATATCCTCTTGCTTGATGGGAATGGAAATATTGTAATATGTTGTGTTTATATTTATACTTATTGTTTCAAGCAATATTAGATAATTTAGAGACAAAAAAGCAAATTCTTTTCTTTTTTGATCCATATGGTTTATGACATATATTATGTTGCCACACTGGGACTCGGAACAACATCCTACCCAGTAGTGACATATTTCATAAGGAAGTGTTTTAGTGATGTCAGAGAGGTCATGTGACATGCTACTATGATTGCCCTTATAAAGTGGCATGCGTTTATTGTTTACATGTTGAGATGTGCTTATCTTTGTTAAGATGATACAAATTAAGACACAAAAACATCAAAATGATACATTTTTCGCAGCATAAATAATTAGTTTAGGTCAATGCTTGGACTGTGGTTCCCTTTAACTATTTTAATAACCTAAATCTTGTAGAGTATCTGAAAGGGAACCTATACAATTTTATTGAATGAAAATTTAGAAAAGCATATCAACATTAAACATTGCTATGTTGTATTATCTTTGGATAAAAACAGCTTGTAAAGGTTCATTATTGTTGAAGTATACGACTTTAACTTATATTCTTCATAATGATGTATCACATGTCTACATTATTTATTACATACATATTTATCATTGATTTGTAATGGTAACATAAGTATTTTGATTGTTTATTTTATGTATGCATAAAGACAATTTGTTAAAAATGCATATATTTTCTGCATAGACTTCTTTGCTATCATGTTGTTTTAAACAAGTGTAATCTAAAAATATATAAATATCTTTCATTTTATGTACGCGAGATATGTTTGAAAGTTTGTATCCAGCAGATTGGATTTTTTTTTCATGCAGCCAAATAAATTATTATTACCAGAAAAGATCCTGCCCTACATCCATGTAAAAAGTTAGATGTAACACCCCACTTTCATTACAGCTCTGATGTCAATATCTATTCATAGCTGATATCTGCATCAGGCTTATTTATAGATTTTAAAGTTATCAACATTTACAGCAAGATATTTCACAATTTTATATCTAACAGCTTATTGTTATAAAGAGTCTTGACTTAAATTAAAGTTTAATTTTATACAGCCATTGTGCACAAACTTCCCAGAGCAGAGGCGTGGGGGTTATGATGTTGTAACATGTTAAGACAAAAAGGCAAACTTTCAAATACCACCTTTACAAATTATTTTACTGCAATAATATAATATCTCTCTAAAATGTTTTATAAGCCTTGTAAATATTGTCTTACTATGTTAATGTTTGTGGAACTTCACACCTTATTGGTCTTTTTGAATTATGTCATCCAATAAAATTGTTTGCATGTTTTATTGTACCCACCTGATTGATCAGATCAGAATAAAGTCAATCAGACAGGTGAAATCAAGGATCCGACATCTGATCCGTCATATTTGATTGTCAGAATTTGCTCACCCACTGCAGTGCTAGATCACACACCTGATTGGTCAATTTGATTCTCAGAATTGACTTAACCCATCAGAAAGTTGTCATGCCTGTTGTACAAACTTGATAAGTTTGATCCGATTTTTAGAGTTTGTACGTCACAAAATTACCCTTTATGGCGTTTATATATCTTACATCTAAAAGAACTTCAATTGAACTTGGATGATATATTTAAATTATAATCTGTCATACTTTGTTATTATATTTGAATGTGTATGAACTATGCTGCATTGAAGTAAGAATAGCAAAAAAAGGTATTGTTTTAAATAATAAACCACTACGCATGTGTATATAATACAATTATTATAAATACAGTTTACTTAAGCGTACACCTATATTAAAACCTTTTGACAAAAATATTTGAATGATTATTATCTGATTATTTTGATTTATTTAATTGCAGGGCTGTATGAAAATATGCTGTTTATTACATGTTCCTTATATATTATATTATATTATATTATATTATATTATATTATATTATATTATATTATATTATATTATATTATATTATATTATATTATATTATATTATATTATATTATATTATATTATATTATATTATATTATATTATATTTTTTTGTTTAATCCATGTGATAAATATTGAGAGTTTGATAAAAACTTTATTGCTCACAAATTATTTTGTATTTTGACTTATTTTTAATAACGCCACATAACACCACATGATGGAGATTTTAATAATTTATTCTTTTTATCACGGAGGTGATAATTGGGTTAAGTTTGGTTAAGTTTATTTTTTTCTACAACCTGGTAAAGAGTAGGGGCGCCCGTGGCCTAGCGGTAGAGTTACCGATTTGTAACTCCTCACCGCATGGGTTCGAGTCCTGGTCTGGGCGAAGGACCTAATGTGGAAGTTCTTCCTGCTGACTTGCAGTGCGCAAGTGGTTCTACCAAGACATCTGCAGTCTTCTTCCACCAATAGCTGTGGACATCACTATAATGATCATGATTGGTCTCTACAATGTATTTTAAAAGCAAACAAACAAAATAAACAAACAACTTCTTATAAGATTTTACAATAGGTTAGATAACAAAAAATGACTAAATACTACATTGTTTGTGCTTTAAATTTTTCATAGTCATAATTTTGAAGATCAGTTAAATAGTTGATTGGTTGTGTGTGTGCTTGGGTGCATGTATGAATGCATTAATATAACTTGTTAGTTGTCTGGTGATTATTAGTAATTATTAAAGTACTTTTTATTGTACATGATGCACATATTTTTTGTTGGCTATTCATTTTTAAAACAATATATTTATAGTATTTTACAAGAATAGTGCATCAGTATACTTTATATGAATAACGTACCAATTATAAGTTTATTATAACTGTACCTACAGGTATATACTGATACTATAAATTGAATTAGGTCTGTGATTGATTCTTCTTTTTGTAAATTGTTGATATCAATATATCGAAACAAATATCGACGATATATCATTATATATCAGTACATTTTACTTTACATTATACAGGGTACTGAACAATATTGTTTAGTATATATAAGAAGTGAAGAGTAAGAATTTGTTTAAGAATCCTGTTTATGTGTTCTCAATGCAGATATTTTTAACTTGGGCTGTTTATTACAGTAATCTCATTAAGAACCAAGTTTTAAATCATAATAGTAATATGTATTGTAGTTCATTTGCACCAATCAAATAACAGTTATGCTCTCTCTCTCACACACACACACACACACACACACACACACACACACACACACACACACACACACACACACACACACACACACACACACACACACACACACACACACACACACACACACACACACACACACACACACACACACCACACACACACATACACACACACACACACACACACACACACACACACACACACACACACACACACACACTCACATATATATTGTACGACACAAGAATTCATTGACTTACGCGGTAGTGATGCCCGCTATAACTTTTAAAAGAAAAACCTTAATAAGAAACTAAATATAGAACTATAGACATTATTATCAAAAATCTGGAAAAATACTTCTCTCCCCCCCCCCCCCCCCTTCACCCCCCTTCCCCCCGCTAAAAATATATTAATATTTTAAATTGTCTATCGATAAAAGATTGGCAAAGAATATCGACAATACATTAATATTGATTGAATCAATGACGGTTCTAATTCAATTAAGGCTTATATATCATGGTTTGACTTAATTGACGGTTAGTCTCTTGACTTGATTTGCTGATCGTTCATTACAGATTGCGACCTGACTCCTGTCCAGTGTAAGTTGAAACCGGATTATCATAAGTATGCTCGTACCAAAATATTGAGCCAGATAGGTGGGGCACCGGTTGCACAGTAAAGTTGCTCACTAAAAACTTCTGTGACTGTTTAGCCACCCACTGCATAGCTTCAAGTCCAATTCGGGGCAAAGGACTTAATGTGGGAAGGTCTTCTAGCTGACTTACGGTGAGCCGGTTATTCTACCCGAAAATTTGTCTGGGGGTCTTCCTCCACACAAAACTGGATGTCACCATAATGATCATTATTGGTCACTGCGAAGTACCTCAAACACAATAAGTATACAGCCAGATGGTACAAAAGACATCATTAAGCTTCAATAACACTGGAAGACACACTGTTTAACCATATCCTTAAAAGGTTTAAATGATCAGTGACAAATTAAGAAGCCTGTAAATATGTTAGCCGGTGAAACAGGCAGAAAAAGAAGAAAATGTAATAGAAATCAACAAAAAAGAAAATGCTTGGTTTTCACATACAACACTTGTTTGGCAATCCAATGATCTACCGATAGTGACACTGCCACTGAATTTCAATTCTGGAAGGGTCAGTCGCTATTGTATTGTTCAATCTTTGCACCCAACATGAGTATGGTTTTAATTATATCACGACATATCTGTTCATGTACTATATATGACTGTTTTATCCACATAACATAAATATGTACTAGATTGCTAGAGTTTCTAAACTTAATTGTCTTGAAAACCGTTAAACAACGAAAACACATTTGAAGGCAAATTTGAACAACTGTGTCTAGGACTGTACTACTATAACATGGCGTAGACACATTTTATTGTACATGGCTCAATTGCAGAAACACAGGTCAGTTGAGTTTTTGCTCTAGCTTAAATATTATAGAAACATGCTGTCATGATCAATACTTGTTTTTACGCCATTATCAATAATGATTATTATGTTATAATCAATAATTGCTATTATGTTAAAATCAATAATTGCTATTATGTTATAACCAATAATTGCTATTATGTCATGATCAATAAATGCTATAATGTTATTATCAATAAATGATATCATGCTATGATCAACAATTGTTATAATGTTATGATCAATCATTACTTGCCTAGAAAAGTTTGCGGTATTAACACATTGAAGTGCAGTGTTTACCAGCCAATTAGAATTTCTCAGAGTTCAAACTTTGAGCTTAGACACCTTCATGTACGGGTTATATTTCTGCAAGTGCGACCAGGGTTGTAGAATATAAAACTCTCAATATAAGTCTGAGATAATTTTCAAACAATACAATACAACACTAGTTCATTAAACAACACATTGCTTACAGCACAACAATATAAATTACACAAAGTGGCATGGAGCGACATGGCATCTGATTAGTCAAAATTATAACTGTATTAAAAATCGACCAATCAGATGCTTGAGAACACCTCACAGCTGAGCTCATTGTTTTACATATTCGGACCAACAAAGCAATCAGAATCAAGGCATTATAATTATTTTGTCTCTCTTAGGTAGTCAATGTTCCGGTTTTTAAATTATAAATTTAAGCGCATATATTCACACTTTGTCTAATTCAAATTGTTTGTTGTTGTTTTCTTTTCAAAAGCAGTAATCCTATTCACCAATAATTTGTCGAATTACGTTTATGGTATATTTGCTGTTAATTATTAGTTAATTGTATTTGTTTTGTGATTTGGTTTGATTGCAGCTTTTCAAGAAAATGTAGCAATAAAATATGTATAAGGAAATAACAGTGTTGTTTCTTTTTGGGCCTTCTTTATTGCCCATGTTGAAATAACTACAGTCGAACTTTGGTTATTCGAAGTCGTCGGTGCGGACGGTTTACTTAGAACAATGGATGGATAATCCAAAATGCATTCACCTTCACAATTTTTCAACTAGGAGTCCTCCATTTTGAATTACCTAATTCTGTGCGAAAATGTGAAAGGAGCTATGTATATGTCATAGTTCTTTCAACATTGAAGTATAAGTTATTTGTTGAAAAATGAATAATACAATAAAAGTCATGCTTTATTTTTATCTATTTAAATTAATAAGAAATAAAAATTTATGCATGTATGCAAGAATTATCGAATATACGTGTTGTCCTTGTTAGCAAACTGCAACATACATTACAAAATAGTTGCAAGCACATAGTACTTAATCACATAGTATTACATCGTAGCTGATCTGGATGCCACCACTTACTTAACAACATACTTAATGACTAGAACATAATTACATTATAAAAGAAATTCAATCTGGCTTTAGAAAAGATTATTTAATAGCAGACCACATATTTACACTTCATTCTTTAATTGAAATTAAGAAAAAGCAAACGAAAAAAATATTTGTGCTTTAATTGACTTTTCAAAGGCATTTGACACCGTTTGGAGATCGGAGGTGTGGTGTAAACTGTTACAAAATAGTATAAATGGTAAAATTTATAATAAGAATATATGACAAAGTTCTATGAGCATTGCAACATATACCAAAATTTGGAAAGGCACAGGACAAAGCCATATGTAAAAGAACAAATCTGTGATGAGTCAAATAATATATCGAGTAAACCCGACAGTTACCGCTTTGTACTATTGGTGTAAGACAAAGTGAAAACTTATCGCCAATATTATTTTCGCTCATTCTAAATGATTTGGAAGCATATTTGTTTACACATGGTTCATCAAGAATAGACAATCCGGATATCGATTATCTGGCTTAATCTTCTGCTATTCCTATATGCCGATGATAATATATTTTTATGAGACTTTGCACAATACCTTCAAAATAGATTTAATAATTGTTCATATTATTGCAAAGAACGGCATTTAAAAGGTAATATTAACAAAACGAAGAAGCGAATCAAACAAGAAATATTCCATTTAATCTGGACAGTGAAAATCTGGAGATAGGTAACCCATATCATTGCCTTGGAGTTACATTTTCAAATAACGGATCACTTCTTCGTGCAACAAAACATGTTTGCGAGGTAGCAAACAAAGCACTACATGTTGTCTGTACGAGAATTCAAAACTCAGATTTACCACTTGATCTCATCCTAAAACTCTTTGATCATACAATCCCAATCCTTTTGTATGGCTCTAAAATATATTTGGAACTGACAATCTTTAAAAATTATCGAAAAAAAAAACTTCAGTTTTTTACGAAAAATAACTAGGGCTAAAAATCTATACGAATAAACTTTCATTATGGCGAGCTAAGAAGATACCCGTTATTAATACTCGAAAATACAAGAATGATTAATTTCTGGACCAAATTAGTTGAGGGCAAACAAAATAAAATCTCGTCATTAGTATATAGGATTCTTTTATCTGACACAAGTTACAATAAATATCTTACCAAGATAAAAGACATATTCCAGCAAATATATCTTCCAGATATATTCTCTTACCAGCTAAACATACATCTCAAAGGTATACATAGACTAGTTAAACAATCGTTGATTGATCAATTTTAACAAAACTGGCAGGGGAGTACAAATGACTAATGCATTTATTAATGCAAATGAATAAAAGGTAGTTGACACTAAATCATATTTGGAAAAACAAATAATTAATAAACGCGCTTCGACTGGATTAAAGTGTACGTATACAGGCATTTCAAGTGTCATTTAAAGACGTTTAAAGCACTGATTTTCAAAAGATCAACAAAACTTTACTATGCTGTATCCATTTTCTTTCTTTTCTTTTCTTTGCAAAATGTCTACTTGTGAAAAATTAGACTTAGTTATTAAGGGACGTAGTTTACAGTAACAAGTACATGAAATACGAATCTAATTATCCGTACTTCATATGTTTTTAAATTAGCGTGTCAATAAGCTCTAATTTGCTTTTTGTTTGTTTTTATTTGAAATTCTATATAAGTGACGTATACACATTACATATATAATCGTTTACTCATTTTGGATATGTACTAAGTCACTGAGCTTAAAACGAATAAAAAGAAAAGTGTTGCAACTCTTTTGATTATCCGAAAAAGAATCTGACATTAATTGACATTGTAAATACATTTATTAAAGAAGTAATATAAACATCCCTTGACATAACGAAATTCAACATTAAAATCCTTCATGATATTTACCCCTCTGGTAAAATGCCATATCCACTATCAAAGACAGTGTTATCTTTTTATGGAAATTATGTTAATATATAATCTAGGGATTACCGGCAACATTTAAATCCATTATGATTTAATTAAGATTTTTACCAAACAATTTTATCTGTATAGTAAATATAAGCAGCCGTGACTTAGTCATTTAAAATATTTACATGTAGATCTTTACTCAAAACTACATTATTTTATTCTTACTAAACAAAATGTGCATTAGCATAATACAAATATGTGTGTGTATGCCTTCAAACAACTAATGCTATCTTTAAACAGAAATTTTCATTTTAAATTTCCCCTTATTTTAACTACCTCAAATCATGTGTTTCAGCACACTCTGTCCACACAAGAGATACGTCATTTGACAGAGCTACACTGTTTATGCTGTTTTCGCGAATTTCATTTTCGTATTTAATAACTATAAACGCATAGTTACGTAGGACACCTTATCTTATACTACTTTATACACATCCCGTAAATTATATCAGTTAACTTCCATGATACACCTTATCGTATATAGGTGTAAAAACATCCCGTAAATTATACCAATAAACTACCATAGGGCACCTTATCTTATACTAGTGTATACATATCCCGTAAATTTTACCAGTAAACTTCCATAGGGCACCTTACCTTATATTAGTGTATACATATCCCGTACATTATACCAGTAAACTTCCATAGGGCACCTTATCGTATACTAGTATATACACATCCCGTAAATTATACCAGTAAACTTCCATAGCATAGCATAGCATTCTTATATAAGTGTATACACATCCCGTAAATTAAATCAGTTAACTTCGAGTGGGCACCTTATCTTATTTTAGTTTATACTCATCGCGTAAATCAACCCGAAAATTATATCACTAAGCTTCCATAACCATTTAAACAAATCGTTTCGATATGTATCAAAATATTTATAGCAGTACAAATGGCACCGTATTCCAAATTTAGAAGCCATTTGCCGCGTCCATTTAAAGAGTATATGCAACTTTCTTGTTCAAGTTTGATTTTAACATGTCTTCGTTTTAATTGTACTTTTTTAATTAGAACATTTAAAAGTATATTTTATACGTATCTAACAGCAGGTAACGTACTTCATTTAAAAGTGTTGTAATTGTTTACAATGTCTACAAATAAATATTATAATGTCAGGGTATCAGAAAATTTTGTTTACTGAATAGACATGTAACTATTTTAAAAGTATCCGAGATGTGTTCTAAAATATTGGTTAATGAGACATTAAATTCTTGCTATCATTTAAAACAAAGTCTTTTAAGTCTATGTGAAATTTATTCTATTGGATTTAATGAGTAGTAATAAATAAACTTCGTGTATGTTTGAAACTGGAAGTAATGTACTCATGATCTTTTAAGGACTTATTATATTGTTACTCAAGCTGTTGAGATTAGATTTTAATACCATTCAAAAGTATCTTTTATGACAAAACTTAAGCTTTACAAATATTTATGTTTACATTGTATGTCTAGTCTTGAAGTTAAAAGAAAGTGAAATATTCCTTCACATTTATAACAGAGATTGCAATCGAAGGCAGTATCTTGCATTCTTTGTGCAACCTTTACAGTACCATGTTTGTATATGTTTCAAACGTGTGTTTGTTGTGTTTGACAGCATTCACGATATTTCACACGTTTCAGAAATTTTGATTGATACAGCTAAAAAAGTAAAAATACTTTACATACAAACAATGTTTTTGTTAACTTTCTTTCACCTGTACTGCACTTTGATAGTACTTAGAAGTTGCATTTAATATAGTTGGCTTGTTTGCGATAGGATAAAGTTAACAGAGCCATAAGTGAAGATGTCGAGAACGGCATAAAAAGACAGAGACAGAGATTGAAAGAGATACAGAGAGAGACACATGCAGATCGCTCTACAATGCTACATTTTTTGTTTTGTCTTGTCGCCAACTGACCGTTCTAACGTTGTTATACAGTTATTGGCTTAATATTACGGCGAGATATTTATTTAAACGTTTTTTTAATTCTCTTTCTGTAATAGATGGTGTTACATATTATAAACGCAAGAGCAGCTGGCTGGCTGTACGGCTGATGTTATCACAGCCCTCATCGCATTTGGCGGAAACTTCCGATCTAACTTGCACCAAAAGAGCTACTTAGATCGGGAGTTTCCGTCAAATGTGAGCTATGATACCATTAGTCGTATCAGTCAATCAGATGGTTTGTGTATTTATAAAATAAACTGTACATTATTCACGCTACTGTACATTGTTGGGTACGCAGTAGCAAGAGTATCATACTTTCGCTGAACACGTTGTGAATTAATATTGATTTTTTTGTTTTGGCGCATTCTCATAGACAATGACTGTGAAAGAAACAAAACTAGCTTTTAAGACACCGTTATGCACACGCAGTGTACACCAATTAAAAACATGTGATTCGAAAATTTCTATAGTACATTTTGATTAATATAATATGAAAATTGATATAAATAACATACACGCCTATATTAACCATTTTACTTACAACATTTTTTCTCTGCACTGACGTTGAAACTTTGAGCGATTGGGCCCAACCAAACTTAACCAGAGGGTTTGTTTTGACAAGAAATAGATAGTCACATTATTTCTATCAACCCTGGTATGCCAAAATTTTGTCGATCAAATAATCCGGTTAATAGAATAATACATAATCGGATGTTTGGGATCTATTCGCGAATGCTTCATCATTAACCAGTCTTTAAATATTGAGAAAATGGTTAATATCGAATCTTGGGTAAGATGTCAAATGTAACAAAAGATGAAAATAATTAAACGGTATACGTGTTAAGCTACTGTATTTTCTTTCAATTTTGTTGGAAAAGACAATAATGCTTCAAATTTCCGATAGAATGCTATTTAATTAACCACGTGAAATGTTAGTAATCCTACATGATGTATAGATTATGTATTCTGTACAAGTCTGTAATAAAATATGTTCTGTTCTGTTCTGCTCCGTTCTGCTACATTGTGTATCTAAAACACATCAATGGAGATGAACACACCTTGCAATGTTTGCTCACATAAGTTTTGAAGAAACTAATTAGATTGGGTGCTTGCTTATAACTGGCTTATTTAAGGATTACGGACCCTAATGAGCTTTGTCAAAGAATAAATGGAGCCTTATTTTATTTTAATAAATATTATACAAGCAGTTTAATTCGATATATAATCACTTGTTACCATGTTTAATTCGAGATACTTATATTTGAAGATGGTAGCCCGAAAGTTCGCAAAATGAAGAAAATGAAGAGGATACCTAAATTACAAAACAATTTGTGCTTTTAACAAAAAGTATAATTCTAGAATGTCCCAGTATATGTTTTATAGTTTACTTTAATCAATCTTATGAAAATAATAAGAGAAAAGGAACCATATGTCTATATGTTTTTGATGATTTTCAGTATTATTATTGCTTCTAAAAGAGCTGCTGCAATTGTCCTTATGTTAAAACCATGTACTCGTGTAAATATTTGTTAATATTTTTCTTTTAAAAAAAATATCAGATGTAGTTTAATAAAAATAAATTTGAAATTTAATCTAAATCGAGAGATTTAAATTACAGGAGATTTTACCAATGATATTTCATTTTATAGCTTATTAAAAAATAGGTATCAGCTTTTAAATTGCCGGAAATTGGCCGAAAATATGTTTGATTCAATTTTTATTCAACATCTAAAACTTTAAATTTCTTTTGAAGGAAGGACAACATAGTAAATCATCTTAGATTTGCCCCACACTAAATTGTAAACCTAAAACCACCTCTGAGGTGGATTTAAGCAGGAAGTTATTAGAATTAATAACAGTTGGCCGACATGGATAATTAGAATAGAACTTTAGAAATCAGAAATACTGTGAAAGACATTTAAAAGAGTCACTGATCAATGCAAATATAATATGATGCAGACAAATTGAGTGTACATTGCACAACAAAAATATATTACTTCACAAAATACTTAAATCACATGTTAACCACAAGTTTTTTAACATTCACGTGGTTTTTAAATCACTCTTTCAAGCACACTTTTTGTATTTGTAAAACGCGGTTGACCTACTGATCTCTTGCAAGTAAACGAGTACTTGAAACCATCCGCCCCAACCCCTCTCACATCTAACGTTAGAATTATTTTTTCGTTTGTCGACCACCGACCACGCTTGTCGCGTATCTGGGCCGCCATATTGGTCAAATAAGTAGGTCACAGTGGAAAACACGACATTATTGGAAATGAGTCGATATTGACCTATCATAAGGGTTTGTAATCATTAAGGGTCAGTACATCCATCTGGATTGTATTATAATCTGCCTAGTTGTCCAATATTGACTTGCAGATTTTTTTACCAAATTGCCAAAGGTGTGCCACTTACTTTTGGGGACCCATAAAGCACTTGCAAAAGTTGTAAAATTCGAAATGTCTTATTTACCAGTTAGTAAATTTGACGATTATTGAATGTGAATTTCATTTTCTAATCCAGATGCTCTATCAATATCACAGAATCATTTAAGGTCAAAGTACATACACGAGACCGTTCGTTGCCTGACTATGTTTCCGAATCCAGATGTTCATACTGTCAATATCACAGAAGCCTTCCCTAAATTAATCAACACCAGCTGAGGTCATGCTCAGCTCAATAAGACCGTCGGACTTTTCGTAGCTTAATCGACAAATTAAACTTGAATCAAACGAACACAAAATAATTGTAATCAATTAAAATCTGCTAAACTTTAACAATTTTCAACGTCAATTCACACCGACAGGACATTGAGACAGGTTCGTATACTGGTGTATAGTCACAGCTTGTTGTATTCCTCCGCAATACGCGGATGTACGTGTACACTTCCCGACAGGCGGTGAACGGCGAATGCTGAGAATGGCGGCATTTATCACAGCTGCACTGAGCGTAAACAATTGTCGTGGGCAGGCGGAGAGGGTCATACTGCTGCAAGTAGTAGACCGGACAGGTATCGTGTCTGTCAAAATATCCCCCGGTGCTCGGGCATGATCGGTCAGCAGAGATGAAGTCGTACTTAACATTGGTTGGACTGAAAGACAAGTAATAATTTTGTGCATTGACCTTCTGTTATTTATTTCCATTTTCAGAAAATTAAAGTTTCGTCCTCAATTAAGACCAAAGAAATTGCTACAGTTTTGTGTTTGCAAAAGTTTATGTCTACGTGTTGTGAAAAGACAATCCTTTAAAAGGATAGGCGGAATGTTAACGTTTATCATGATTGATTAAATAATAACCATTACTTTATTTACCTACCACATCTTGTGTAGAAAACATTGCTGATGATGACTTCCCAGTAAGTAGTACGGATCCAAATCAGAGAGAACCGTCGGAGCCCACGGCTACTGAATAAGTTTCACCCCATTCATACACCGTGGGATTTTTATCTACGATATCGCCGTATTAAGAGTTAAGTTTAAATAGATATCAATCAATCAAGACAATGCTTACATTTCCGCTACTCGTACGTGTGGAGGCAGCTAAGTTTATGGAAACTTTAATTCTCTTTGCATTGATGACGTCATTTTGAAATAAAAGCCGAAAACTACATAGTACGAGCCATCCGATTGGATAATAGGTGCAGGACAATTTTGTCTTGCAGTCAATGATTTAACTGCGTTGGCTTTTGGCTTAAACGGTGAAAAGACAAATAATTATCCCACGGTGAATGAATGGAGTGAAACGTATTCAGTAGCCGTGGGCTCCGACGATGATCAGAGAGCTACTTGCCTACGTTTAATCATTTTGTGATTAAGACGACAGGAGTGAGATCGCTTTCTTTCTCCCCAAACACTAATTTTTCAATCCCTACTTATACAGATTGTTACATGCTTGCCTGAGTGAAGTATCATATTGTATATCATATTTTCCTATTTTAAAATAATGTTTTCCTGTAATTAGGTAAATAAGAAAAGGTCCTATCAAAATTTTCACAGATATTTAAATTTTATCTACCTGCAGACCAAGGCAGACAAGATAAATGTAAATGTGACAAAAAAACACAGAGACGAGACATAACACACAAAAAGAAAAACCATCAGTTACCAGATCTATCATATGTTCCGCAAGTTGATATACAAGTATGCTGCATCGCAAAGTACCAAGTAGCTATAATAACGCCCATAAATATTAAATTTCCACAGTCTTTTATTCGTACAGAAGTTTTTATGTGTTAACCCTTCATGCCGACGGTCTACCGATTGCGCTTTTAGGTTTGGTCAATAATATTTGATGAGATTCGATGACTGTTAAAACCCGATATGAAGTCGATTCGTGTCTAGAATAGATTTAATTAAAACTAACTTTAACGTGCATCTGATGTTTAATAAATGAGACATGTACATGTTTACTATTTCGAGGTGAGGTTACACAAATGGGAGAAATCGAAACTGATATCATACGTGGGTACAACCAGAGTTGTAGGATAACAGATAGAGAGAAAACCATTAGAAAAAAGATATAAATAAAATGATGAAAATATGGTAAACAGCACAAATAACACAACATTTGTTTGAAACCATATTGACGGTTGACAGGAAATCCCTACAAATACAATGAAGGCGAGACAAATCTATTTAAAACGCAAAGGTCAAAGACCTTTTACTAATTGAGGAGTTGGACATATTAACTGTTGCTACCATATTATAATGTGTGCATCAAACAAGTTCTGTAAAACGAAAAATGCAAACAAGTGTTTTACGTTAATACTGAATTCTAGTATTTTTTAATGGTTGTGTATGTGCTGATGTATATCACTTAAAAAGAATTCTTAATAATTAATTTAACAACATAAAAAAAAACTTTTTATAGACCAGAGTCAAAATGAAACAAAATAAAGTTACCATATTTATGACGTAGTATGTCTTCATTCAATCAGTAAAACGTCGAATTGGTGATTTAAAAAGAAACTTCGTCTGATTAAATAACGAAATATGTCTAATGAATCCGGAACAGAATTAGAACTTTTGGCGTTATTGGATTCTTAAGTTACTCTTCCTAAACAGAAATTGGGTTCGGACATTTGCAGGGGTTTCCGTGTAAGTCAGCTGGATGTTCGGATATGAAGACCGTAGACATTTTGATAGCAATGGCTGTGTTGGGTATGGTGTCATTTTGTTGTCAATGTAACCAAAGTTTACTACCAACCTGATCAAGGTGAATTGAGAAAGAAATCGTGTACATGCGAAACATCAGCTTTGTTGTCCATCTAATAAATATAATTGAATATTCACACGGTAATCCATAAAGGTTTACAGGCTCAAGTTGAATTCAATGTTTTCCAAGGTAGATAAATATATACAAGTTTTGTTTACACACACACAAACATCCAATTGACGGATATTGCCAGACTCTGTGGAATCCATTGTTTTTGCAGCAGCTTAAATTGGCAAGTTTTTAAAGTCAAACTTAAATTAAAATTAAGTAAGGTCAAATATTATTTCTATTTTATTAAATGTGTGACACTTTTCAGCGACGTTTACATGAAAATATGTGTCATTGCAAGTGGAGTTTGACACAAACAAGCCACCGTACTAAAGGCTACATAAGTCCGAGTTACTACTGGCCACACTTTTCTATTCGACAGGAAACAATGTTTTACAGCCGCAAAATTTGATATCACATATTTCATCTTCATTGCTATTTAATTGAAGGTCTCGATTACCATCGTCACCATCAACGAAATTGAGTCTAATAGCCAATGAAATGTGAATATAAACAACTACTTACAGCTAACTGGTCAGTTGAGAAACATATACAAGAGTGACGCATAGATTGGTACTAACCTAGGCTAGCTTGGAAAACAAGTCATAGCATAAAAGGTGATGTGATCCATAAAAGTTTCCTAAGGCAATCAGATGAATAATTGTTACCTTAAGTTCTCGCTCATTGGCCTTCATTTGTGTCATTGGTGAAGAAGAAAACTCCATTCATTATTTCAAACATGGGATCACAAATTTATTATAATCCGGGTAATCTGCTCTGATGTCGATATCTATTTTTAGCATAAATCTGCAATATTATTGCTAATATATGAATGTGGAAGGAATTAACAGTTAAGGCGAATTATTTCGCGACTTGCACTGTCTTACAATGGAATAAAATAGTCTTTTCTGAGAATAAAGATTAAATTTTTGCAGAAGTTATGCCCGAATACCATAAAACAACGGTAAAATAATGTTTGATTCGGCTATTACCATTTAAGTCTTGGGATGCGAAATTTGCGCTTTTCAATAAAACTACAACGATTGGAATATAGCAAGAGTAATTATAAATAAAATTGATTAGTTAGATTAGTGTTTAACATATGCTGTAGCTTCTTTTTATTACATTTAAATAAAATATATGAAGGCCATCATATAACTAGAGTTTTACTACTGATGCCATGGATGGATCCTGGGACGGGGGATAAAGAATGCATTCCCACCCATCAACCAGGTAAAAGAGTTAGTTGTGAAAACACATACACGTAAGTTTACAAAATATCATATTTTTAAAGTAAATTTTGTCTTTTGACTGGTCAGATTGAAGTTAGGATCCTTTATTGTATATATATTTATATAGCATATATGCTGTGCGGAACCGCAATTCATATTTTCACATAAAAATTGACTACATAGATAAAAACAAAAACATAAGCTAATAAAAAACGATAAACCGAACATACAAGCTTGGCAGGCAGTTGAATTTGATACGCCTCGGAGCTGAGAAACCGTATAATATTTATACTTCTATTACTACTAATTCTACTACTACTGATGATAATGATGATGATGATGATGATGGTGGTGACGAAAACGATGCCGCCGCCGTCGACGACAACGACAATCATGATGATGATGATGATGATGATGAAATGCTGAAAATGACAATAAGGATGATTAACACTATTGATACTACTACTACTACTACTACTACTACTACTACTACTACTACTAATACTACTACTACTACTACTAGTTCTAAACTACTTTTACTACTACTACTACTACTACTACTAATAATAATAATAATACTACTAATACTACTACTAATAATAATTATAACCATTATAATTTTTAAAAAGGTTAATGAATTATATTATAAACAGATGATGTGTTTCTGTCGAGAAACTTATTTATTTTGTTTATATATTTTCCTTCATGATGGATATGAAACCAGACACCTTACGGACCATGCAGGTTGTATTACCATGAGATGTAATGGTTTGTCCCAAAAGAGTATAAAATATAAATGAAACGGAAGGTACAACTTCCTGCTCCAAACTTAGGAAAATAAATAATTGTTAACAGTATGTGGCAATCTACTAAAAGAAACCCATTAAATGCAATTACAATAATGTATGTATATGTTGGAAACAACAAATACAATAAATATATTTTACGTTTTTTTATTGTTGAAATTGTACAATAGGAAGGAGAACTTCGGGTAAAAATAAAGAAATAAAGCGTAAAGTGTTTTCTTTCTTATACTTTACTTTAGGAATAAATAAGAACATAAATTTTTAACAGAAAAAAATGCATCGACATTTAATGTAATTTTAAACTTTTATATAAGCAAGTATATTTTAAATGAAAAAACAACAACAACAACACAAACAACAGACATATTTTATGTAGGGCATAGAGAGAGATGCGGAAAGGGTTCTACAATAAATCTATAATGAGAACACAACTATTAACTTTTTAAAATGTTTTCATTGTTTTGAAAGTTTACGAACGAAAAATAATATGTTTAAAAGCTTTACATGCTTGTAGTTAACAAACAAATTAATTTCAATATGATGCCTATAATGTTTCAAACACTTCTTTTACAGACCAAATGCACAATGGATCTGTTTCGGCTACTTTAAGCTAGTTGAACCAGTTGTCTGCCAAGCACTTGGAATCCAGAAAAGATGCGCTACCATCAACGCCGCTTACGGCGAACAATTAATATATTATCAAGGATATTGTATTGATGGACTCATTTTGTAATGACCGAACTTTGTCTACGCATTTTATCAGTGGCTATAAACAGATATTTTCTTGTCAAACAGTGTTTATAATAAACAAGTGTTTATTTTAAAATATGATTTACTTTTTTTTTTTGGTTGTTGAAAATACAGCATTTCAAAACAAGGGAAATTAATCCACTTTTCAAATCGACATTTCTTATAAATGAGTGTGTTGTAACACTAGTTATATTATTTCATGCTAATAAATATTAAAATATAAAGTGCCATAATATCTGTTTACATTTTATGCTCATACAGATGTGTTAGGTAAGAATATATTAAAGCGAATAAGTGACTATCTGAACTTTTCCCCCTTTTTCATATGTAAAGTTATTTCTAACTATTGAAAAACTACATTCTTACCTCCCTTGTGAATATGTATTTAGTACATAGTTCAGAAAACTTTTTGAAAAAAACAGTTGGGACTTAAGCATGCGCATAACATAGCATCTTATTGTTTGAGATACTAATTTATTTAAAAAAAATGATAGTTTTTTTTTTAAAATAAGCAAATGAACAATATTTTTTATATTTATTATCTGAAGTACGACGAAAGTATAAAAATACCTTCCCACAAGGGGAACAACTAAAATATTTATTTTATTTCGAAAATGACAAATATTCTGTTACTCAATTATCCAGTTAACATTGTGAATAGTTATATTTATTATCTTATCCCGAGTAATTTCTCTAGCGGAGGAACATTCGCTGGTCCTGGAGCTTTATGTGCATTCGTGGATATATTTTGAAAGTATTGCGCGAAATGATTTTCGCTTAACCAACATGGCTTCGACTGCCTCTTTAAGATACTTTTATTTGGCGGATAATCTCGTTTGACACTTTATCTAAAGGGAAAAATACATGTTTCAATGAAACAATTGTCAAAAACACTTTTGACAAACAGTGTGGAAAATCCAAGTACCTCCTTGGAAACAAGCACAAACATATTAAACTACATCATTTTTGAAAATCATTGCAGAGACATAATTGAAAAAGAAAAGGGTGCGCATTGAAGAAAGCGTCCGAAAATTGTGTATGTATTCTCCCTTGCCCTATTGGTGGATGAAATAAGTTAGCATTTTATGTAGAAAAAATCATCTTGTTCAACTATATTTATGTAAACGTTTAATTACTTTGTACTGCTACAGGTGATTGCGTGACTGTCTTTCGTTTTACATTAAATCAAGAAAATACGAAGGCATATTTTTGTTGCGCTGGAGACATAAATAGTTTTGAAACCGTTAGGTCGGCAGGTTTTTTGTATTTCCGTTCCTCTGTATTCAGAGCTAACGCAATAATTACGAACACTATTTCATTTGACCCGACCAATCAGTATGATTTATTTGCATGTGGACACTTGTTTACTAATGAAAACTTATAATTGCTAATTGTGTTTATAACAGTTAATAAATCATTTGCTTAATTGTACTGTGTGTAGATCTTTAACTTATTTGTTCTATTTAGTGTAGATGTACTTATACATGTATATGTATGTATTTAAAATGGATATACTTACCATACACATACAGTGTAGATGATCTTGTCATAGACATAAAGTGTAATGTTCTTACAATAGACAAAGTGTAGATAAACTTGCCATATACATACATTGTAGATATACTTGCCATAAAAATGTAGTGTCGATGTACTTGATAACTGCATAAAGTGCAGATACACTTGTCATATACATATTGTCTAGATGCTCTTGCCATAGGCATAAAGTGTAGATGTTCTTGTAATTTACATAAAGTGTAGATGTACTTGCCATATACATAAATTGTAGGTGTACATGCCATAGATATATAGTGTAGATGTATTTGTCTAATGCATATAGTGTAGATACACTTGTCATTTACATAAATTGTAGATGTTCTTGACATAGACAAATAGGGTATTAATTTGTAATCAAATTTAGCACAAATAAAACAATTAAAATTCACACAAAAATTACAAAAATAAAATTAAAGATTATACATGTTTATTTATCAATCTGGTTAAGTGATGCAGAATTTTTTTGTGAAATTGAAAAAGTGAAAGAAAAAAAAAGACCATTCGTGCCCATATCGGGATTCGAACCCTCAATCCTCAGATTTGAAGCATTTTAATCATAATTTTGATATTCTTCAAATGGAGGTGCACTATTACATTTGCTCTACCTTAAAATGACATGACCATACGAGTAGAACCATGTCTAAGTTCATATTCTGCTGTCAAGCTCACCGATTTGCTGCTGAGCATTTCCTTAAAGGATTAATTGTAGTCTTTTGATATCACAATATGTCTCAGTGACCGATGTATAATATGCGCATTTTTTGTAATAAATCGTTTTATTCTTTGCAAAATTAAATGTATGAACATATTATATCAATTCGGTGTTTGAGCTTGAACATGTCTGAAGTAAAACTGCTGTGAATATTTGGAATTGTTTTAAATTTTAACTTTTGTCAGTGAAATCACCTTTCAAACTTACCTATAAAACTACAGCATACTTAACAATTAATAATTAAAACATCACCACATATAAATAGATTTATATCTGAATGTGTGCCATCTAATAACATAAGTGTTTGCCTGCACATCTTTGTCAAGTACCCACCCAGTCTCCAGTGACCACCTGGGGGATATCCAAGTACTGATCGACACAAGCTGACATTTAAAAAATATTAATCGGATTGCGATTACATTACGCTACTATACACAAACCCCATGCAATTGTCGTTATGGAGGGACCAATCATATTCACATCTCTGGTGATTAGATGTCAGGGAAACTATCACTGACCCACGCTAGTTATACAGAGATTTAATAAAGTGCACGCAGAGATTCCAGGGTGTGGTTAACACAACTAATCAAAGAATAGATACTTTGTCAAAGAGTATGGCCCTTTACATGATGTAGATATCACACGAACATTGTAAAGTTATACTCTCTCGAATTGTCTTTATTCAATTATTTGAATACATGGGAAGATTATATAAAGAGGATGATTACATAAGGAACGATAACATGAAGTGCATGTTAACACATTTTTGAATAAAATTACCGATGTATGCCTAACAGTGCAATTTGATTCATAGCGGGAAATAGAAATTGGTTGAAATATGCAGCTATTTATACATTGATGATTGTTCACTTAACTTGGAATGAATAGAAGGCATTTGCACGTATTGCAAAACAAAAAAAGACTTTAAAAGTATTTGGATCCTTCAGGGATTACGAATCAGTTAATATTGGAAATCAAACCTTGGGTTCAAATAAGCACGTTGTTTGGCGTAGTGACGGGCCGTTTATAAATGTGGACACATTTATTATTATACCTCGATAACAAAGCAAACATATTATAGTCGCCGGATTTATAAGTGGTGAACAAAGTTTGGATTTAAATTATAATAGTGATCAGTTATTCGGCCTAAGTCTTGTTATTGTATGTAGGTGGGCGCATTTTCCTTCATGTTATATATACAAAAGCCGGGTTGTGCACTATTTTTATCGTAGTCTGTTTAATGTTTCTATCACGGGATTTTGTTTTGTTTTCTTATGTTCATTTGTGCATATTTGTTGTTCATACGAATAAATACCATGTGTATCTGTTTGATATAACCATTCTTTCTGATAGCAAAAACACCGTCCTACCCAGAGTTATTGTTCCTTACTGTTATGAGCCGGACGTGTAAGACAGAGAGTAAGGCATAACTCGCCATTTCATGAAACCCCATGTCTTTATTGGCGCCGCGCTGGAAAGTGGTGTCTCATTTTAATGTATTTTTATGGGGACAATAGTGAAGCAGGCAATAACGCAGAAATCGCAGCTGTTCTGTTTTCTTTTGGAGAAAAGAACCGAGCATTCTTCTTTTAACAACGTATCTTGAAATTATAAAAAAATAGCAGACATTTATAGGAACTCGCAGCCGTGTGGCGAATTCTTGTTAAATAAAAAAACTGAGTATGCAGATGTTAACAAAGCAGCTTGTAATTACAGATGTAATTGACAAAAAGGAAGAAAAGAAAGAATTAAGTTGTCAAGTTCCAATCAGAGTTATGGTTCGTTACTCCCACATATTTATATAATAAATCAGTAGTTTTAGATAGTGATTAGTTCCGAGGATGGCTTCTTGTTGTAAACGAATGCTCTCTGCGGCGCCTTAGATGTGCAACAATTTCTGGTTTAGTAATTGTAATCCCCCCTTTTAGGCCTACTTATACGCAATGAACCGACATTGCAAGAGAGTGGATAAAAGTGTTTCCATCTGAAATTGTGATTCATTTGTGTTCCACGCTCTGGTGTCAGAAAAAGATACAATTTACCGTGATTGTACTTGTCAGTGACTATACGTGCTTTAAGAAAGTAAAAAGAATTTTTGTGACAACAGCCGTGCCTTTTTATAGACCATTTTGAACTTTTTTCTTTTCGCTTCTGTTTGTAAACAAAATCGATGCAAACTCAGTATCATGGTGCAGTCGATATAGAAAATAGTGACTTTTGTAAGAATTAAAATAAAAGTTTACTTATGTTTGTAAATTATAGAAAAGTGATCAATAATCGATCTACTTTCGTTTTCAAATGGGAATTTCCCCCACATGTCAAATTCAAGGTAAATATTTACTATTATTAAATACAGGAATGCTCGAAAATGTGTATATGCATTCTTTCATTGTTTGTGAGTTTGTGTGCGCTATGTAAGTAAGTAAGTATACAGTGGGCAACTGTAGAACAGTAATAAATAATCGTTCTACTTTCGTTTTCAAATGGGAATTTCCCCCACATGTTATAATCACCTTCAAGGTAAATGTTTACTTTATAAATATAGAAATGTTTATACCTATACAATGCTATATAGAGGATATCTGTCGATTTCGCCGAGGTGCTCCGAATGCTGCTACACTTCCTGAAGAAAGGTAACTTGGACCAGGGGGCGGATCCAATACATTTAGGTGTTTGTGTGTGTGTGTGGTATAAATCAAGATCCATTCAACGTTATCGCAATAAATACTGGATATGCACTACAGTGGTAGCTTTTGACTTTAGCAATCATTGTGCATCTGTCCTTTGCTTAGTGGTGCGTTTTTTTGTTTAGATGAGTAACTGATGTAATGGGTAATTGTTTACCAATGCAGGCCGTTTTTGATATGCACTCGGGCTTGCATTGCGCCAGCACCCCGAAGTAAGAAAAAGGGATGTTAGACAGCTACGTCGACAAGACACTCCTTCTAACGTTAAGTCGTGGTTCTGTCACTGGAAAGTCCAGAGATTCCGGAAATTGTCACGTCGATACGATTGCTATCTGCAAGTAACCATCGGATGTCAAAGTGATGTTTTAAGTACACAAGCACATGCTAAAACAGATGGTCATGCTATGAGAACAGGTCAATGGCACATTCCCAGGCAGGTTAAGTGTAGTACAGTGAGGTACAGTTAACACTCTCTAAAAAAAGACAGTAGTTCTACAGTATCTGAATCACATTCAATAATTACACATCATATTGTCAATGCTCTTGCACTAACCAGAGAAGTATATAAAATTTATGGTAAAAGGCTTTTTTCAAATGTTATTGATGCAAAATGGAATAAAAACCCGAATAAAACAAGCATCTCATATATACTACATATTTAAGGATGTCCCAAATGTGCACTTAATAGGATGCTGCTGATTTTGATGTTACTTTAATAGGTAAATAAGAAAAGGTCCTATCAAAATTTTCACAGATATTTAAATTTTATCTACCTGTAGACAAACGCAAACAAGGTAAACGACAAGTGACTGGTGATAACACTTTTCTACTGCTTGTTATTCTAGTGCAATTCTTTATTACTTATATGACATGGTCAAAGGGAAACAACTCTATTATTTCTAGTATTTTATTTTTATGCAGTTGTCTACCCTATTAAGATCGTTAGTTCCTTATTGATTTCTGGCGAGATAATCACAACCTTCAAGGTAAGACGACACTAAATAAACAAGTTTCTTCTGATGTCTGTAGCAGCTGTCGATACTTAAAAAGCGTATTGCACCATGACAAGCTATTTATTAACCTCATAATCATATATTAGTGAAAGGAATCACATGTCCCGAAAACATAAAAGAGTCTAGTAACATATAAGAAGGTTTGGCTTCATTAATATCTCATACCGTTAATTTGCCGTCATGTAACCCGCAAGTTTTTACTATTCACTTCTGGTAATCAAACGAAGCAGCCTACGACTTTGCACAGAATTTTCAGACATTTAAAATTGACTTATTCTACACAGCTACATTTTAATCCAAACAGATTAAGATTATAGAAAGTAAACGTAGGTAAAGTTAAACAGAGCAACTGATTATTGACTTGACCTACCACAGAGAACCGACTTGACCTACAAGAGTGGACCTACTTGACCTTCACCAGTAGCCCTATTTTGACCTATCAAAATGGACCTACTTGACCTACCACAGTGGACCTACATGACCTACCACAGTGGACCTACTTGACCTACCACAGTGGACCTACTTGACTCACCACAATGGACCTACTCGACCTACCACAGTGGACCTTCTTGATCTACCACAGTGGTACTACTTGACCTACCACAGTGGACCTACTTGACTCACCACAGTGGGCTACTTGACCTACCACAGTGGGGCTACTTGACCTACCACAGTGGGCTACTTGACCTAACACAGTGGGGCTACTTGACCTACCACAGTGGGGCTACTTGACCTACCACAGTGGGGCTACTTGACCTACCACAGTGGACTACTTGACCTACCACAGTGAACCTACTTGACCTACCACAGTGAACCTACTTGACCTACCACAGTGGGGCTATTTGACCTACCACAGTAGGGCTACTTGACCTACCACAGTGGGGCTACTTGACCTACCACAGTGGACTACTTGACCTACCACAGTGGGCTACTTGACCTACCACAGTGGGACTACTTGACCTACCACAGTGGGGCTACTTGACCTACCACAGTGGGGCTACTTGACCTATCACAGTGGGCTACTTGACCTACCACAGTGGGGCTACTTGACCTACCACAGTGAACCTACTTGACCTACCACAGTGGGGCTACTTGACCTACCACAGTGGGGCTACTTGATCTACCACAGTGGACTACTTGACCTACCACAGTGGGGCTTCTTGACCTACCACAGTGGGCTACTTGATCTACCACAGTGGGGCTACTTGACCTACCACAGTGGGGCTACTTGACCTACCACAGTGAACCTACTTGACCTACCACAGTAGGGCTTCTTGACATATCACAGTGGGGCTACTTGATCTACCACAGTGGGCTACTTTTCCTACCGCAGTGGATCTTCTTGACTTACCACAGTGGACCTACTTGTCTCACCACAGTGGACCTACTTGACCTTCCACAGTGAACCTACTTGACCTAACCCAGTGAGGCTACTTGACCGACCACAGTGGGCTACTTTTCCTACCGCAGTGGATCTTCTTGACTTACCACAGTGGACCTACTTGACTCACCACCGTGGACCTACTTGACCTACCACAGTGAACCTACTTGACTCACCACCGTGGACCTACTTGACTCAACACCATGGACCTACTTGACCTACCACAGTGAACCTACTTGACTCACCACCGTGGACCTACTTGACCTACCACAGTGAACCTACTTGACCTACCACAGTGGACCTTCTTGACCTCCCACAGTGGCCCTATTCAGTTTTAAATAACAATACAAACGCATTCGTCACTCATATTTAGAAACTAAAGATGCAAAGAGGCAGAAAAATATAAAAACATGATAAAATATAAAAATGCTAGCTTTGCATTAAATTCGAACCAGTGACTCCCTGGATGGCAGTCCAGTGTTCTACTGTCCCTGCCAATGAATCTTTGTGCATGTTGTTGTATGTAGTCTTATTATACATTCCTATCTGAACAAAGTTTACATCAAAATAAACTGGGTTATTTTAATGGTTTCAGACATATTATCAGATCTGTTGGATTAAATTCGAACCTTTTGAGCTGTTAAACGCTCTGGTTTTGGCCAGGTTTCTGTACCATATGTCCATGTTGTGGATTGTTTTACCAAAATGTGGGATTTCCTCGATATTTTATTGCGCGCGCGCGTGTGAGTATGTGTGTGTATATGTGTGTGTGTGTTTGGGTGTGTGTGTGTGTGTGTGTGTTTGTGTGTGTGTGTAATTTTGGACCATATAAGAACAATTACACAATGTGCTGTTGGTTTTGTTATCGTTAGTTATATCATGGACAGTAATAAAATGTATTGGTTAGAGCTTACAAACATTTGATGTGTATTCCCCAGGTCTAACTTGAGGATGTTCGCGTGATCTAGAGCAGGACAGTTGGTATGCCAGCATCCTCATCTAAACCTGCATGAGCTGCCATCAGCTGTAGACATGGCATCACAATCGTCAGGCGGCAGTGCTCATCCGTCAGAACTGGGTATGTACTCTATTAATCACGTATTAATTTACTGGAATGCCATGTGGGATGTGTGTTTAGCCACACGCTTAATACTGAATTTGTTGATTGAAAAGACGTATGGTAACTTATATTTTAAAATTATTATTATTTAAAATTCCTTAGACTTGACATGTGCCACTATCCTATATATATATCACATTTAACCAGGCGCCTGGCTGGTGGCGCAGTTGAAAGAGATCAAGCGTGAGTTTTCTTGGAAAACTAATTTATTAGCTTTAAGTCGGCAGCCGTCTGCTTGTCCAGGCATGTCTTGTTGTGACCATCCTAATTCAGTATCAAAAAATATATTTAAAAAAGATAAGCGTTGGTTAACCTTTAGTGAACTTACTTTACTTGTCTTGTGTATTTAGAAACAAATTTAAGAACTACTGTACAGACTAGACATTTTCCTTTCGGGCTGACCTTGCGACAACATATATTGGTAGATCAAAGTGAGGTTAAACTGCTTTGCCGAAAAGGATTGAATACTTCAAAACAGATAAAAGAAGGCATTGATGCGAAGATTCTGTTCAACAAATGGCTAACCAACCAAACGACAGCAAACGCCTATTATTATTAACAGATGTAGAATGCCGTCAAAAGTTGTGTGTACAGTTTGATGTTTGTATGTGTTACACAGTAGTATGTCTTTTTATTTTCGCGATAAACATGTTTTTTATTTTTTTTTGTACTACTAATCATGTGATCGTCAAAACCTCATTCATCAATGCATTTACACCAGTCTGAATTACTTATTATGTTACAAAAACACTTGTTTTATACCGACAAGATACTGCGTCAAGCAGTTATTGATTAGAATAAGGTTTAAAATTACAATCATGCCAAGAACTAAATCTAGCAGTAAAAAATTGTCTTAGGACTGTAGGGACAGGCCCAAATACAAACAACAAAACAGAATGTTATCTTATTTTGACTTGTACATAGTACATTGTCGTAACCATTGAAGACTTAATCAAGCTGACCTAACGCGTTATATACATGCTATAAATTATTATTCTAGATTAACTTGGCGTTATTCTTTTTATGTGTATGCCAACGTTTTGCAAGGAAAGAAGTAAACAGACAACTGTTGTCTTGCTAGGTATATAGCAACAGAGACAAGTTTTTTGAAGGGGCGCCCGTGGCCGAGTCGCTGACTTAAAACTGCTCAGCCCCTCACCGCGTGGATTCAAGTCCGGTCGGGGCGAAAACTTTCATGTGGGGAGGCTTTTTAGCTAACATGCGGTGTGCCGGTGGTTCTACCCAAACGTAAGTCTGGGGGTCTTCCTCCACCAATAATTATCTGGACGTAGCCAATATGACCATAACTGTGTCGGTGCGATGTAACAAAAAACAAAGAACAAAAACATAAAAAAACATGTAATGTTTGAAAAAAAAAGTTTCTTGTAGAGTTCTTTTCTAAACGTAATGTTGTGTAACATGTTAACTCATTTATAGACATATTGTATCATTATATCTAAAATACAGTTTACAAAACATTTCTGAAATACCTTGATTTAAAATTACAAAAATAAAACATAACTTTATTTTTGTATCAAGTATATTTGCAAGTCAATTCAGTAAACAAAATGAGTTCAGATACATCCCTCAGAGGTGCCTTCATCTAATACCATGTGTCAGAAAACTAGACCACACAGACACTCTCTTCATGTTCTTTTAATAACACCTAACAAATAGGTTGCTGTAAAACATATACATGAAATCAGTATCCCATCCTGCTTACATGTATATCTAGTTTATGGAAATCTGGTTATATGATTGGCAAAGGTCGGCGGGCAGGAATCAAACTTGTTTTTTAAGCGCAACTCCTCCTACATTGCGCATTTCGCAACGTGATTCTACCTAGATGCCATAAAACAAACTGTTGACAAAAACTGACCTCTATTTGTACCTATATTGTCCGAAACGAAGCAATGAAACCCCTTAGTGCAGATTTTGAAGAAGAAACATTCACTGTGTGGAGAGCATTAGTAGAACAATCCTATTATGAGTGAACTTCATCTATAAGTTTCAGACCAAGTATCGGGCGCCTTCAAGAAAGGGAGGCAAAGTTCGTCGTCAGATGATAGAAGTGATTTCCAAACAAACACACCGAATAGCGGAAAGGTTGTACTATTGTACTAGATTTCTATACTATAAGACTTATCATTACCTTTCAAACACGACTTACAAATTTCCAATGTGTAACATACAGAAAACAACTACAAACGTGGCATATTTAACCAGACTCTACGATTTTACACGTGACGTCACGGTGATGCTTTTGTTTTAGCTGTTCCCTTCTTCAAACATACATGTCCGTCCCCGGATAAATAATCGTTAATAAATAAACGCGAGAAGTACCTGTATTCTTACAGTTTACTTGTAAACTCGTTTGCAGCACACTTAGTGAGAGAGCCTTGGGTATATTACAGATATAGTATATTATATATATATATATATATATATATATATACTATATATTATATATAATATATATATTATATAGTAGAGTATATATATATATATATATATATATATATTATATATATATATATATATATATATATATATATATATAATCTCTAATCTATATATCTCATCTTATATTATCTCTCTATAATATATCTCTAATATATCTATATATATTCAATGTTATTGTGTATAATTGCCATTTATCAGCACAAGTGATATCCGTCTGCTACAATAATAAAAGTCAGTGCCCACTTTTTACATTTGGCTGCAATAACCACCAACGTTCTGTCATTTTCCTCTCTATAATTCGTGAATATCTTCGAGTCAACAGTGTTAAACACCCGATTATCTATTTGTCATGAGGTTGTATATAACTTTATTCACAAATTAAGGACAATAAATATTTGATTTCTTCATCTTTGTAGAAGCAGCATTATTTTGACCGTTTTATCTCGGCTTGCCGAATTATGAAAACATAAAATTCGGACTAAGTTTCTTACATTTTACCGTTGTTTTGTTGAATTGTTATCCTGAGAATAGCATGTGTCATTTGCTGTTGTTTGGAATAAGAACGCTATTAGGTGAAGTCGAAATTATTTGAAAATACTTTGATAACCAATATTTATTTCATACAAAGACAATGTGTATCAATATCGGGATATTCACAATAAATATGAACAATACATGCCTTTATATTATGCTACACCATAATCATCGTTACAGTATACTAAACTTCCTACTTTATTTAAAATTAAGTGATGTGACGTCAAGTAATAATCATATCCTTGCTTACTTAGTTTTATATTTAAACTTAAGTAAACGACAGCTTATACTTAACAAAAGCGGAATTCTGAAATATCGGAGACCAACATCAAATAATACATAATTTATTATGATAAAGATTAAAACTGGTGACATGCGTGTATAGGGTATGAATAATTTTATTTGTAAATGAGTTTGAAATAATGGCACGAATATATTCTTTTCCATAGTTTGACAATATGTACGTAACATACAATGCATTTATTATGATACACGAATATTTTCCCCGGAAATAAACAGCATGTTGTACTTGGTGCATTATTTATCAAGAGAAAGAGTCTGACACTATTATAAGGTAGATACATATGCAATATTTTCTGCTAATTTTAATTAACTGACAAATACAAAAACATTCGTAATTGCTGCTGACGGCACTTTATCTTCCTTGGTATACTGTCACAGTTCTCACGAGAGGTTTGAACTAAACATGCAATTTACGGATAGCATTTATATTTCTGTCTTATGATGAATATATGTTTATAAGAAAACATGTTTTAATGGTTCGTTTCCAGTTACCCCACACAGTTAAATATAACCTTCCATCGGAGATGTGTGAACATTTATCTACATATGATTTGAAGAAGCTTCAACAACAGCTTCACGAAGCTGGCATTGAGACTTCTGGGACAGGTGAACACATCCAAGTTAACTGCAATCCAAAGGAGACGGACACTGTAGAGTTGATACTGAACACTTGGAAGCACAGAACGCACCATGGGCCTGTCTATATCAGAGACATATCACCTGACTTGCATCAGATGTTGCTCTGCTCTTTTCCTAGCAATATGAGATATACCAACAACCTTGTTATATACTTTAAACAGAATAAAGAATTAGAAATAACAGGAGATATGGACTTCGTCAACAAGGTAAAAAAAGCCATTGATAGAATGATAGACTACCAATGTGCAGTGATTGGTTTATCAGAAGAGCAACTCACAACAATTGAAAAGAGCAAAAAGAAGTTCATCGGAGAAAACAAAGATGTTATTCTAAGAATTGACAGTTATAAGTTGTACTTGTACTGCTCACATGATGAGATGACAGAGATGGTGCATAAGCTTAAAACATATCTCGGTATTGTAAAGATTAATTCTACGGGAAGACAGAAGCAGGAGAAAGATGTTTCTGTTGTTGCAGCTTGCAACGACCCTTACTCAGAACCACTGATCAAGACACCACATACACTGGCACTACCAGCCACAGTGATGACTCCCAAACTCTGCACGACGTTCAAAGTTGGAAGGAAGTGGCGAGTCAAAGTATACAAGGGAAGCATACTTGGTGTGAATGTTGACTGTATCGTGAATGTAAATCAAGAAGGATCAATCAGCGAGATTGTTAAAGCAGGAGGAAAAGAAGTTGAACGAGAATTACAAGAAGTAAGTAAGTCTCAACAACTTGAACCAACAACATGTGTCATTTCAAATCCGGGTCTCTTGAAGTTTAAGAAAATACTTCATGTTGGAGAACTGAAGTGGGGAGGTTATTCAAACGAACAAAAGTGCCGAGAAGACATCTTCACTGCATTACACAACTGTTTGATGGTTGCAGACAGAAATAATATGAGCTCTATTGGAATTCCAGCCTTATCTCCAGGTAAGCAGTAACAACATACAGTGGAAAAACTTTATTTTTATTTTTGCCCCAAATGGCGACATATTGCATTTGCACAGTTGATGCATACGTTTGTACAATCGTATGTCTGTCCATCCATTCCGCATCATATCAAAAATTTCCATAATATGAATCTTACTTTAAATATCACTATCTTACAGGCATACACTTGAAGGTGTGTAGCATATAAAAGTAACACTTGCAATTATTAAGGTCAAGGACATATTGTATGAAATGAAGATGACCTGAATAGGAACCACTTGTAAATTGTCATATAGGGTCAAAATGTTATAGATGGCGAAGAATGTTTAGAATTTTTTACCAATAAACCAATAAAATGTAACGGTCTTATCTAGATTTTAGGTTCTATAGGACAGAAAGCTCGTATAAAAGTGACTGACTAGTTCTAATTCGATGACAGCAGTATGTACAAAATCTACAGCAGAGTTTCCCTGTTAAAATAAAAACATAAGTAATATGCTTAACAAGACATAAAATCTTTAAGTCATATCTGAGTAAGTATTCAGTTGCTATGTTAGCACAACAAATACGAACAGTCAATATAGCCAACCATTTAAGAAATTGACTGATCTTGCAGTATGACATTGTGGAAGACAAGAGTCAAACGTTAAATTATTACAGACACTGTGAGCCCATGCTAAATTATTACAGACACTGTAATTCCATGCTAAATTATTACAGACACTGTAATCCCATGGTAATTTAAGACAGACACTGAAATAACATGCTAAATTATTACAGACAATGCTATCCCATGCTAAATTATTACAGACAATGCAATCCCATGCTAAATTATTACAGACACTGCTATCCCATGCAAAAATATTACAGACAATGTAATCCCATGCTAAATTATTATAGACACTGTAATCCCATGGTTAATTATTACAAACATTGTAAGCCCATGCTAAAAAATTATAGACACTGATCCCATGCTAAATTATTACAGACACTGTAATTATTATAAACACTTTAAGCCCATGCTAAATTATTACAGACACTGATCCAATGCTAAATTGTTACAGACACTGTGAGCCCATTCTAAATTATTACAGACACTGAAATCCCATGCTTAATTATTATAAACACCGTAAGCCCATGCTAAAATGTTATAGACACTGATCGCCTGCACAATTATTACAGACACTGTGAGCCCATGCTAAACTATTACACACACTGTAATCACATGCTAAATTATTACAGACACTGTAATCCCATGTCAAAATATTATAGACACTGATCCCATGATTAATTATTACAACCACTGTAATCTCATGCTAAATTATTACAGACACTGTTATCCCATGCTAATTTATTACAGACACTGTAATAACATGCTAAATTGTTACAGACACTGTAATTCCATGCTTACTTATTACAGACACTGTAAGGCCATGCTTAAATATTATAGACACCGATCCCATGCTAAACTATTACAGACACTGTGAGCCCATGCTAAATTATTACAAACATTGTAATCTCATGCTAATTTATTACAAACACTGTCATCCCATGCTAAATTATTACAGCCAATGTTATCCAATGCTCTATTATTACAGACGCTGTAAGCCAATGCTAAATTATTAGACTCTGTGAGCCCATGCTAAATTATTACAGACACTGTGAGCCCATGCTAAATTATTACAGACACTGTGAGCCCATGCTAAATTATTACAGACACTGTGGGCCATGCTCTATTATTACAGACACTGTGAGCCTATGCTAAATTATTAGACACTGTGAGCCTATGCTAATTTATTTCACACACTTTGAGCCCATGTGAAATTATTACAGACACTGTAATCCCATGCTTAATAAATAATTATTATAAACACTGTTAGCCCATGATAAAATATTACAGACACTGTTATCCTATGCTAAATTATTACAGACACTGTGAGCCCATGCTAAATTATTACAGACACTGTAATCCCATATTAAATTATTACAGACAATGTAATCCCATGTAAAAATATTACAGACACTGTAAGCCCATGCTGAATTAATATAGACACTGTAAGCTCATGTCAAAATATTATTGACACTGATCCCATGATTAATTTTTACAACCACTGTAATCCCATGCTAAATTATTACAGACAATGTTATCCCATGCTAATTTATTACAGACACTGTAATAACATGCTAAATTGTTACAGACACTGTAATCCCATGCTTAATTATAATAGACATTGTAAGCCCATGCTTAAATATTATAGACACTGATCCCATGCTAAATTATGACAGACACTGTAAGTCCATGCTAAATTATTACAAACAATGTAATCCCATGCTAAATTATTACAAACACTGTCATCCTATGCTCTTTTATTACACACACTGTAAGCCCATGCTAAATTATTAGACACTGTGGGCCCATGCTAAATTATTACAAACACTGTGTCATCCCATGCTAATTATTACAGCCACTGTTATCCCTGCTCTATTAAAACAAACGCTGTAAGCCATGCTAAATTATTAAACACTGTGAGCCCATGCTAAATTATTACAGACACTGTGATTCCATGCTAAATTATTACAGACACTGTGAGGCCATGCTAAATTATTACAGACACTGTGAGCTCATGCTGAATTATTACAGACACTATGAGCCCATGCTGATTACAGACACTGTGATCTCATGCTAAATTATTAGACACTGCGAGTCCATTCTAAATTACTACAGATACTGTAATCCCATGCTTAATTATTACAGACGCTGTCACCCATGATAAACTTTTACAGACACTGTGAGCCCATGCTAAATTATTACATACCAAGCAGGTTAACATTAAAATTATTCAATGAGCATATAGAAAGCAACTTTATATGTTTATTTAAAAGCATAGGTACTGGAGGTGCCCGTGGCCGAGTGGTTAGTCGACTTGAAACTCCTCAGCCCTTCACCGTGTTGGTTTGAGTCCTGGTCGGGGCGAGAACTTTCATGTGGGGAGGTTTCCAGTTAACTTAAAGTGTGCGGTTGGTTCTACCCAGATATAAATGTGGGGTCTTCCTTCGCCAATAATTAACTGGATGTCACCAAAATGACTGTAATTGTGTCATTGCAATGTAACAAACAACAAATTAAACATAAATATAAAGTTAATTGAATGGCTTTATCATCATTATGAACAAAATTAAAGCACTGCATATCTTTACTGCACCAATGAGCATAACAAGACAATTTGTGCAATTGCTTTCTACATGGGGCTTTCACAGTAATGTTATTAGATCCTATATCTCAATATATAATATATATTTTATAAATGTATTATTAAATATAGTATACATATGTTTTAGTTGCCTGGAAAAACTTATATGAGACTACATGATCTTTTATGTTTATTTTTTTCAGGTGAGGTTGGAATTCCATTTAATATTTGTGCAGAGGAGTACTGTCGAGCACTACGAGAGTATGAAGGAATGTCAAATTGTCTGGAAGAGATCCACCTCGTTTTCATGTTAGATGATTATGTTGAGCAAGTTTTGAAAATATTGCAGCAAACCTTCCCCGTTGAACAATCTGATACAGACACAGAACTTCAACAGCAGTCGCTAGTACATGTAGATGCAGCAACATACAAACAGACCCATCATGATGCAGGTGTATCAATATCTGAGCAAGAAGATGACATTTTTGAGGGACAACATAGAGAAGATATTGGCTTTTGCTTTATTGAGCCAGGTATCTTTGATGTTCGGGGCATCGAGGTAAAAGTTTACAGTGGAGATATTTTAAAGTTGGATGTTGCCTGTATTGTCAATGCAGCCAATGATAAATTGGAACATGGCGGTGGTGTTGCCAGGGTTATCTCTAAAGCAGCAGGGAAGCACTTCCAGCAGGAAAGTCATGAACTCATCAAAGGTCATGGTCGCTTAAAGGTTTCTGAGTGTGTGTACACATCGGGGTGCGACTTGAAGTATGGGTATGTTCTACATGCTGTGTGTCCACGATGGAGGTCTGCGAGTGAGGAAACAAGAACTAGAAAGGAACTTCGGGATACTATCATAAACACTCTACGATGTGTTGAACAGCTTAACCTTCCCTCTGTTGGCATTCCTTCCATCAGTGCAGGTAATTATCAGTAATGTAGAACTAAAATAAGGGGAGGAATCTGTAATGATAAAAAAAAACTCTCACTAAATACCTATACTGAGAGTTTTCAATAAAAGTCTTACAGTTAGACAAGTCTTTCGCATTCCTGCCTTATAAGGTTTGGGGTTTTAATAAAGGCCTTAGACTGAGAAAAATAGTTTGCAAACAACTTTGAAAGTGAAAGATCTGGTAGGATAGCTTTTAAAAGAAAAACAACTCTAATAATCTTCTTTGCATATTTTTTCTAAACTAAGGTTTAATCTTTGACAATTCTAAATGAAAATTTAAATTTATAATTAAAAAGGTATATGAAAATCCTTCAGACTGATATGGAAGGAAATATAATTCTTATGTTTACTGCTAATGTAAAACAATACATCATGCTTTACAGCATTATCTGCAGCAGCTAACATTTTATGTCATCAGGTTTAATTAATTGGCAACTTTTTTGTCTTTTGCTTCATTGATGCATGTCATTAAACACAGATTAAGGCAGATATAACAAAAGTTAATTTCCACCATAACTTGTTAATATAAACACTAAGACTTTTTCTGTTCTTTTTATTGAATATTTTCTGGAGGTTAACACATTCAGATTTAATTCTTTTATTATTGTATGGCTAGTATTTAAAAGTTCTTTTATGAAACGCATATTCAGTTTACCGGCCGCAAAAGCTCAAATGGTAGAGCGTTGGCTTGCGGATCGGCAGGCCGCGGGTTTAAACCCCGGCCGGATCAAACCAAAGACTAAAGTTGGTAGTAGTGGCTTCCCTCCTGTCGCTCGGGTCTAAGGGGACAGCCTTACGCCTGTATGTGTCGGTGTCAGTATAATGGACCCCCCTGGTTCAGTCCCTGGGCTTCTCATAAGTGCAAAAATGCCGGCAAATCCCAAATCCCATATTCAGTTTATAGATGTTCATATATGTTACTCAAAGCCCGGCACTAACTTGTACCAAAAGTTAGCTATTGCTAGTAACTTGATGTAACAATTTTGAACAGCTGTTACCAAGATATTGGTCTGTAACCCCTCAGCCCTGTTAGCATATGCTCAAGACTGGGTGGGCCAAACCTTTCATGTGTGCAGGCCATCTAGCTGTTGTGTGGCAGACCATTGGGTCTTTCCCAGACAATTGACCAATCAACAACCACTCCGAAGAAAGAATATTTCCCAGGATCTAACTAATCACAGGAGGTAATTCATTGGGTCATGATCACCTGTTTACTTTTGAAGGCCCCAAAAAGGAGAAATGGCAATAGCATGATTTAAAAACAATCATTTCACATAATTTAAAAGTGGTTATGCTTATAAATTATTATCACTTTATAAATCCTTTGAAATACTGTGTTTAGATCCTGAGTTTGGTTGTTCTGTGAATCAAAATATTGATTCACTGTAAGTACATCAAGGTAAAAAAACAAGAACTTCCCAGCTGTTTATGGGATATGTAAGCATTCTTCATTATATATCATCATTCTGTTTGTTCACAGTAATAACAATGCTGCATCCTTCACAAAACTGTATGTACATAAATTTGTGTTCACTATCATATAACATTTGACAATTCAATGTTTGACTGTCCCTGACCTGTTCGGGGTGTGGTTAAACAGGCCATATCGAAAGTTCAATTGGGTCAGGGGGATTCTTTTACCAATAATGACTGGGCATTGCCATTATGACTTCTATAGTGTTGATATTTGGAAACACAAACTTAACTTGATGTAGCTAGAACTGACTTAGATGAGCAGCTTCTGAGTCCATGATCAAACAACTCCCAGTAAATAAGATTTAATTTGTTCTAGAGCTACACAGCCTAGACCTTATGCTCAACATATTGAGGGTAGTGTTACCATTTTTGTTTGTTGTGTCTTATCTAAATTTCTTATAAAAAGGAGGAAAAGGCCTGAGACTATTTCATCCTTTTAGGTAATGCATAAATAATCTCTTATAATAATATATGGTGTTGGGTTATGTTCCAGATATTTTCGGCGTGCCAAAAAAGGTATGCGCAGAGGAATATGGAAATGGAATTGTAGAGTTTATTCAAAGATACAGTCCAAAGGTACTCAAAGAGATTCACTTTGTGGATGTTGCTCCTGACCTAGTTAGAATCATTTGTGACACATTCCAAAGATTCAGTACTGGCAAACCCCCAGTAGCAGTTCACAGACAACCAAGTGCGGCTGATAGACCCCCAGGTGCAGCTGACAGACGACCAGTTGCAGCTAACAGACCACTTGTACTTGATTGTGAAAATCCTGTTTTCAATCAACAGTCTCAGCAGAACCGAACATCCTCCAATACTCAAAAACATGCATTTATAAAATTTATAAATAATGAATTTAAACCACATTCACCTTCTGACATAGAGTCACGACAGGAGCAAACTTCCTCGAATACTGCAATCCAGACTGACTATTTTCTGTATGGATGCAAGAAATCCATGTCCAGTTCATTTTCTGGCCATTTGAAAAGTTATGATGGAACATGTTCAAGTAAGTCACCGATGGATTCATACAGCCTTCCCTTAGCTTCTTTGAGAACAGGCGGCACTGGAAACATGTCACAAATGAATATTGCAGAAACACTTGGAACTTGGAAAAGACCTTATGAATTTGATCTTGATCCTCAAAATGAAGGTTCTGTGAAAGTCTTGGTTTATAAACATGACATCACCTTGTGCACTGTAGATGCCATAGTGTCGGTGTGGACTCCTCCCGACAGGCAACAAGGTCGTATTGCTGCTGCCATTGAAAGGCAAGTAGGAACCTGCCCTGTGACATCAATAAAAGATTTAGAAAACTACATCACAGATGTGCCAAAAGATCTAAAAACTAATTTCAAGTCAGTCATTTATGCAAACACACCAAGATTTAAAAATGAAGATCAATTTAAGCGAGAACTTCAAAGGTGCATACAAAATATATTTCGCTCAGCTACAAAGAACAAGCACAGGATCAGAAGTATTGCCCTACCTGTTCTTGGTTTAGGTAAGTTATAATCGTCATCTGTATAATTCAAGCTTAGGTTCCAAGCCTAAGAAATACATGAGCTTTCTGTTCATCATCATCATCACCTTTGAGGCTGCTCTCCTGGGTAAGACTTGGCTCCAACGATGGCAGCTCTCCATCTGTCTCTGTCCAATATGCAAAAAACAACAAAACTGTAAAGCTATCTGTGACATTAAAATTTCACTAAAAGCATTAAAGAAATCTCCATAATCCAACAACCTTAAATAATGGCAACACTCCAACCTTTCTACATATTCATTGAGGACAATATTGACCAAGTCAGGCAGTTTCAGCCAGTACTGCACTAAATGTACATGTTAAAAGACGAATTTTGAAGTATCAGCTTTTTAGTTGTTTCATTTTCTGTTCCCATATTATGCAAAAATAGAAATCAAATAACATTTTTAATATTTTGTCTTTTGTTTGAACCTGAATGTTGGAGGTGTTATGCATTTTAAATGCTTAATACAATAGAAACATAATGAATATATTGAGATTGATAAACCCCTGTTTTGGTTTGAAATGTATACAGTAATGTGTATAGACTTTTCTATAGTATCTTTACTTTAAAAGAAACAAGTTTGTTTTGAAAATAGAAATTATGCATCATTTCATTGTTGTTGTGACATTTTGTTCTTTGTTGTTTTTTAAAACCTTTTGAATAAATTATAAGTTGATTTTGCTTCCAAAAAGCATACAACAAATAATTTCAAAAAGTTTTAAGGGAAAAATTATGTTTTTTTTATAAATCAATAGGGTAAAAAGTCCTTTTTAACCTGTTGAAATTTGAAAGTTTTAACAGCTCTATTTTATTTTGTAAAACTTGAAACAAGAAAGTCTTTAGCAGAATTATTAAAAAAAAAACACATCAATTTTGAGCATAATGTTTTAAAAGAAAATAAAGCTCATGTCATACTTTTCACACTACACAATACTGTGATTTTTTATTTAAGCATATTCTCTTGAACTAAACTTTAAGTTTTCATTGAATGTATTGAGTTCAGAAGATTCTGATATGGTTAAAAAATACAACAATTCATGTTGTTTTTTATTTTGGTCAGATTATGTTTTAATCGTTGTACAAAATTTACTTTATTCTGTAAATATACTTTCAAATGGTCTATCTACACTGGACATCTTATAGGTGGTTTTACCATAAATTTAGTAATACTTAACAGTGCATCATTGCTTGTTCCATCAGTGTATCATCGTTCTGTATATTTAGACCCAGTGAGATGGAACCTCAGTCAAAAACTAAGAAAATATATTCATTATTGTCCTGTGCTATCCGATTCCATCTCAGTTAAAGATTCTCCGGTACATTATGGAAAGCATTTGATATACCCTATGTTAATTGTCACAAAAGTCTTCAGTTCTTCAGGTGCTTTGATTTTTTTATACTCACCTGTGTAACACTTGAGTGATTTTTGGCTGTGTTGGCCTAGAACAAGACATTACAGTGGTCGTTCCTCAGCTAGACTCCGGTGTGTACGGAAGAAGTACAGTGTATTGGCTTTGGAGAGGGGCATGCTTAGAAACATGATATGCAGTGGTGCTGAGAACATATTGTAAGTTTTCCCCACTCCCCTGTCCTTTTAAGGTTTATTAACGTGTTGATATATTGAGATATGTTTTCGCGTGGATTTTTTTAAAGTATTATTCATGTTTCCTATTTTTTTATTATTCTGAAAGTCACAATGCTCCCTATCCCTTCCCGTTTTTCATTGTAGGTGGCTACGTTACATGTACCAGTGTGTTGTGTGGTGCAGAGCTTTATGTGCTAAGTCTAAAAGTTACATTTAGATGAAGCGGTGTCCCTTGAATTTGTACTTTGTTGATTGCTGAGCCTTTGTGAGCTATGTAGCAAGCTGTGTGTCCCTGTTGTGTGACGTTTCCTTGTATAGCCTGTGTGGCAAATGTTCCGTTGTTGTTGTGTGCCTGTGTGGCAAGTACTCCAGCGTTGCTGTGTGCCTGTGTGGCAAGTACTCCAGCGTTTCTGTATGCCTGTGTGGCAAGCTGTGTGCCTGTGTGGCAAGTTATTCAATGTTGCTGTGTGCCTGTGTGGCAAGCTGTGTGCCTGTGTGGCAATAGTTCCAGTGTGCGTCGTGTACCTGTGTGGTTTTGTGCTGTGTGCTGCTAGCTTTAATGCCTGTGGGGCAGTAAACAACTGGCCATTTGAAATGTGCGATGTCGTTTTCCTGTTTGATACGATGGACCTGAAACATCTATACATGTGAAGCGGTGTTTTTTGATAAGTCGACAGAGACATAATACCTATAGATGATTAATTACTTACTGTGTAAAAATATGTGAATGTGAGAGAGTGTTTTGAAAATTGTCAAATCAATGTATCTTTTAATTATAAGTGACTGATAAGGAAAAGTCTGAGTATATATTTTGATTAAATATTGTAAATTTGTAAAAAAGCCTGTTGTTTTATATCTGTCAAAAAGAACCGGGAATCACATTAGTAGGTTTCACTTATTAATTGTGACAAATGGGGGCTCGTCCGGGATCCGCTTAAATAGAAGTGTTTTAATGGGATTGCTTTATTAGGAGACGCTTAAATGGGAGAAATTTAACTGGGATTGCTTTTAGGAGAGTGTTTTAAAATTTTTGTTGTATTGAGTACTTACTATCACAGATTTATGTTGTTTTTATTTTAGAAAATTTGTTTGAATTTGTTTGTTTTAAGTTTTGTGTTTCAAAATTGTACTGTATATATTCTTTTTTTTTATCATGGAGACGTTTGGGAATTTAGAAAAAGAGCTTAAGCTTGGCTTAAGCGGGAAAGAGTTGCTAGAGTTTGCATGAGAGGAAAATGCCAGGGAAGAAGCAAAAGAAAGGGAGGATAGACATATAGAGCGAGAGATGAAGAAAATGCAATTAGAAAAATTAATCAGAGAAAAGGAGTTAATGTATGAGATGGAGAAGCTTAAGAAAAGTGAAGTTGATGTGAAAGTGCACGGGAGTGACGTGAAAGCAAAATTGCCCAAATTACCCCCTTTCAATGATAAGCAAGACAGTATGGATGCATATCTTAAACGTTTTGAGAGGTTTGCCAATACTGCAAAGTGGGATAAGAATGACTGGGCCACCCATCTTAGTGCACTTTTACAAGGAAAAGCATTAGATGTATACTCAAGGCTTTCAGTTACTGAGGCTTTGGATTATGACTATTTGTAAACTGTATTGTTAAAGAGGTTCCAACTGACTGAAGAATGTTTCAGAAATAAGTTCAGAACTAGTAAGGCAGAAGTAGTGGAAACTCCTCATCAGTTTGTAACTCGTCTAGATGACTACTTGATCAGATGGGTTGAATTGGCAAAAGTTGACCAAGATTTTGATGGGTTAAAAGATTTGCTTCTTCGGGAACAGTTTATGCAGTCCTTTCCAAAGCCCCTACAGGTATTCCTTAAAGAAAGGAAAGTATGTTCTGTTGATGAAATGGCAGAGTTAGCTGAGCAATACCAAGAGGCACATGGTATACAGGGAAATACTCAAAGTAAATGCATAAACCAGAATGAGTATGTTGAAAACAGAAATCCTATGAATCAGAGAAGCCACGTTAACTTAAACGTAGATAGGTCAAGGGATTGTTATATTTGTTGAGGAGGTAGTCATATAGCCAAAGAGTGTCCAAACGGATTTGGTCGGAAGAATAGAGTTGCAGCTGTAGGTATTGAATATGAGAGGGGTGGTAGGTACATCAGTAGATCTGGTCAGATTGGTAGAGGGGGAAGAAGAGGATATAGAGGTAATAGAGGAAATAGAGGGAATCAGGGCAATCAAGATAGAACTTACACTGATGATAAGGTAGGATGTTTTGTCCAGCCGAAAGGTGATAGTCTGAGTTGTGATGAGGTTACTTCAAGTTTTGGTGTAGGTAAAAAGTTTCCTGTTATTTCGACAGCAAGTGACAGTAGGCATTTTAAGTTAGACAATATGCCAGTTGCTGAAGGTTTTGTGAATGGTAATAAAGTTCAGGTTTTGCGAGATAGTGGATGCTCTACTGCTGTTGTCAGGAGTGACTTGGTTACTGTTGACCGTCCAACAGGGGAAAAACAAACTGTAGTTTTGATAGATGGAACAGTAAGAAAGTTCCTCGTAGCCACAATATGTGTTGAAACCTCCTTCTATTCAGGTGAAATTGAAGCATTATGTGCTGAGTACCCTGTGTATGATCTGATTATTGGGAACATTGAAGGTGTAAAAGGCAAAGTTGGTGCAACAGTGGGTGTAGAAAGGAGTGAAGTTGTGCCAGGAGTAGATTGTGATGTTGGAAATGCTGTGCAAACTAGAGCACAAAAAGCAAAACAGAAAGTAGTTACTAAGGTAAAAGTTGTTGATCCAGTGTCTGAGGTGAGTTTTGAGGAGTTTAGGAAAGCACAAGAAGAGGATACATCTTTAGATAAAGCTAGAGAATAGGCTGGTAGTGGTGAGAAAGTTGAAAAGAAAGGTTGAGCAAAAGTTTGGTTTGGAAGTAGTAAGGGTATATTATACCGATATGTCCAGACAAGCAAGGGTGAAGATACTAAGATGTTAAAGCAAGTATGTGTTCCAAGAGAATTTAGGGAAAAAGTGAAGAAGGTTGCCCATGATTCTCTTATGGCTGGTCATTTGGGGATTAAAAAGACTTATGAAAATGTTCTGTACAACTTTTGGTGGCCTGGGTTGAATTCCGATGTTACAAGGTATTGTAGATCATGTGACATCTGTCAAAAGACGTTTCCCAAAGGTAAGGTACAAAAAATTCCCATTGGTGAGATGCCAATCATTGACAGTCTTTTTACTAGGGTTGCAGTCGATATCATTGGACCAATTAATCCTCCATCAGAGAGAAATCACAGGTTTATTCTAACGATGGTTGATTATGCAACTCGATATCCGGAAGCTGTTGCTTTGAAACAGATTACAACAGAGACTGTAGCCGAAGATCTTTTAGAAATGTTCAGTAAAGTAGGTGTGCCTTCTGAGATATTATCAGATATGGGAAAACAGTTCACATCTGACTTAATGAAAGAAATTAACAGGCTTTTGTCAATTAAGCAATTGACCACTACCCCCATATAACCCTGCCTGTAATGGCTTAGTTGAAAAGTTAAATGGGACATTAAAGAGTATGCTTAAAAGATGTGTGCTGAAAAACCTAGAGAATGGGATAGGTACATTGCTCCTTTACTGTTTGCATATAGGGAGGCTCTTCAAGAGAGCACGGGATTTTCCCCGTTCGAATTACTGTATGGGAGGACAGTGAGAGGTCCTTTGCAAATTCTGAAAGAATTGTGGACAAAAGACATTGAGTCACCTGACACAAAAACCACTTACGAGTACATTGTTGATCTAAGAAACAGGTTAGAAGATACACTAAAGGTTGCTCAGATAGAGTTGTCCAAGAGTCAGGTAAGGTACAAGGCTTATGGAGACAAGAAAAGAAAGCCTAAGAGATTTGAAGATGGTGATAAAGTGTTAATTTTGTTACCCACTGACAGTAGCAAGTTGCTCATGCAGTGGAAAGGACCGTATGAGATTCTTGAAAGGGTGAATCCATATGATTATAGAGTGAAAGTTTGTGGAAAAGAAAAGGTTTACCATGCAAACCTGTTGAAAAATTATGTAGAAAGAGATGGTGACCAAATAGTTGGTGCAGTGCAATGTATGCATAGTGATGAGAAAGGAGAAGATGTGTTGTGCGTAGCAGTAGTAGAAGATGAGGATAGTGTGATGGAAAGCGTGGAAAAGGATGAGCAATGCTCAAACAAAGAGAGTGAATGAGATGGTAGAGCACTTAAATAGATTTGTTGCAGCTAAATGCCACTGAAGGCGTAGATGAGATAGTTATCAACTCAGATTTACCGGAGAGCAAGAGAAGTGAGCTGAGAGCATTGGTCGAAAAGTTCAGTGATGTTTTTACAGATCTTCCTGGAACGACAGATCTAGTAGAACATGATATCAAACTCACAAGTGATATCCCCGTTCGGTCAAAACCGTATCCAGTCCCAGGTGATTTAAGAGAGTCTTTTAAAAAGGATTTAGAAAAGATGTTGCAAATGGGTGTCATAGAGCCGTGTGAATCTCCATATGCATCTCCAGTAGTCATTGTAAAATAAATTGATGAATCAAATAGAGTTTGTATAGATTACAGAAAGCTAAATGCCATCACTGTTTTTAACTCAGAACCAATTGCCAATCTAAATTATATTTTTGATAAATTAGTTGATGCCAAGTTCGTGCCTAAACTTGATCTAGCTAAAGGTTATTGGCAAATCAAAGTCAAAGAGAGCTGCAAACCTTACACAGCCTTTGAATGTTTTGAAGGATTGTTTATGTTCAACAAGTTGCCCTTTGGGATGGTAAATTCCGGTGCCACATTCTCTAAAATGATGCGTAAGCTTCCTGATGGCTTAGATGGTATTGACAACTTTGTGGATGATGTTCTTGACTATTCAGACACTTGGGAGGATCATATCAAAAGTCTAAAACTGTTGTTTCAGAGAATGAGGACTTCACACTTGACAGCCAGACCGTCAAAGTACAAGTTAGGTTTTACAAGCATGGATTTTCTGGGTCATGTTGTTGGTGATGGTAAGATTCAGCCAAATCCTGAGAAAGTGAAATCGCTTACAGACTGTGACCGACCCTTGACAAAAACGCAAGTCAGATCATTTCTCGGTTTGTTCGGCTATTATAGGAGGTTTATTCCCAACTTTAGCACTATTGCTGCTTGTTTGACAGACATGACAAAGAAAGGCTGTCGAAATAAAATTGTGTGGTCTGAGGAGGCATTGGTTATTTAACCAGATCTCCAGTTCTGGTTTTGCCAAATTGGTCATTGCAGTTTGTGTTAAGAACAGACGCATCAGATAGTGGTATAGAATGTGTTCTTTTGCAGAGATATGAAGATAGGAATTTTCCAGTTGCTTATGCAAGTCGGAAGTTGTTGCTTAGAGAGAACAGGTATTCAACGATTGAAAAGGAAGGGTTAGCAATCGTATGAGGAAATAAACAATTCCAGTGTTATCTCTATGGCAAGGAGTTTATTTTAGAGACGATCATGATCCACTTATTCACATGAATAAGGCCAAAGTGACCAATCCCAGAATCATGAGATGGGTTCTGGCTCTTCAGCCTTATAGGTTTACAATTCACTTTATTAAGGGAACTGAAAATGTTGGTGCTGACTTTTTGAGTCGTTCGTAGAAGTTTCATAGCGGTTGAGTCAGTTGTAGATGTAGTGATAGTAGAAGTGTCAATAGAGTCAGTTGTAAATAGATGTAGTTTGTGAAGTGGTTAATAGTCTACCTTTCACTTTTGTGTATTTTAATTGTAAAAAGAATCAAAGATTTTTTTAACTTGAAAAGGGGGATGATGTCACAAAAGTCTTCAGTTCTTCAGGTGCTTTGATTTTGTTATACTCATCTGTGTAACACTTGAGTGATTTTTGGCTGTGTTGGCCTAGAACAAGAGATTACAGTGGTCATTCCTCAGCTAGACTCCGGTGTGTACGGAAGAAGTACAGTGTATTGGCTTTGGAGAGGGGCATGCTTAGAGAAACATGATGTGCAGTGGTGCTGAGAACATATTGTAAGTTTTCCCTCTCCCCTGTCCTTTTAAGGTTTATTAACGTGTTGATATATTGAGATTTGTTTTCGCGTGGATTTTTTTAAAGTATTATTCATGTTTCCTATTTTTTTATTATTCTGAAATGCTCCCTATCCCTTCCCGTTTTTCATTTTAGGTGGCTACGTTACATGTACCAGTGTGATGTGTGGTGCAGAGCTTTATGTGCTAAGTCTAAAAGTTACATTTAGATGAACCGGTGTCCCTTGAATTTGTACTTTGTTGATTGCTGAGCCTTTGTGAGCTGTGTAGCAAGCTGTGTGTCCCTGTTGTGTGACGTTTCCTTGTATAGCCTGTGTGGCAAATGTTCCGTTGTTGCTGTGTGCCTGTGTGGCAAGTACTCCAGCGTTGCTGTGTGCCTGTGTAGCAAGTACTCCAGCGTTTCTGTATGCCGGTGTGGCAAGCTGTGTGCCTGTGTGGCAAGAACTTCAGTGTTGCTGTGTGCCTGTGTGGCAAGCTGTGTGCCTGTGTGGCAATCGTTCCAGTGTGCGTCGTGTACCTGTGTGGTTTTGTGCTGTGTGCTGCTAGCTTTAATGCCTGTGGGGCAGTAAACAACGGGCCATTTGAAATGTGAGTTGACGTTTTCCTGTTTGATACGATGGACCTGAAACATCTATACATGTGAAGCGGTGTTTTTTGATAAGTCGACAGAGACATAATACCTATAGATGATTAATTACTTACTGTGTAAAATATGTGAATGTGAGAGAGTGTTTTAAAAATTGTCAAATCAATGTATCTTTTAAAAAATGCTTTAATGTATTGATATGTCATTATAAGTGACTGATAAGGAAAAGTCTGAGTATATATATTTTGATTAAATATTGTAAATTTGTAAAATAGCCTGTTGTTTTATTTCTGTCAAAAAGAACCGGGAATCACATTAGGTTTCACTTATTAATTGTTACATTAATACACAGTGGTAAACTGGTGATTATCCTCACTGACTAGACCTTTGCCAGTCAAATCCCACTTTTGCTTAGTGCTTGGTTTAATGTTTATACGTAGAATGGCTATTATTAAAACATGTTTGGGAAAAATATAACTATTAATCTCATAATTGACAACAGCTATACTCAGCAAAGAAACTATCTAAATTATCCACTATAACAAATGAATTTAATTACGGTATAGTGTTGTCCAAAGTACCCATTTGGCCATGTGTGTATATATTTGTAGTATTTCCCCTTACCCTTTTCACTGTGGTGCGGTGCCATGCGATTTTTCTGTAGTGCCGCAGTGCCCTTTGACTTGAAGCAGTGCGCCTTGCTGCCCTTATCTCGACCAAGCCCTAATCTCTGCCCTGCGGACGTTACTTCTCACGGAGAAGTCACCAGAGGCCTCTATATGCAGTAATTAGCGGCTGTGTAACCCTGTCACCTTAATGTTAAAATACAAAATTAAGTTGTTAATTCATGCCTTTCGTTCATTTCAGCAGCATTGATTGGCCATTGGTATCTGGCTACATTGTCTTACTGGCTGCTTAGGGCAGGAAGTAACAAGCGCTCCAGCTCAATCCCACCCTCCACAGTTACTAATTAGGGCAGCAAGGTTGTGGTTTGTCCAGATGTTAAAAAGTGCCTTAAATAGTCTAATTGTCTACTCACCTCTAGCTTCAAGTTGTCAAAAAAATATAACAATCTATATTTAGCGTGATGCCGAGTCAAATACACTGATTGGCAAACTAGGAAACTATCATCGGTATATGCCTGGGAAACCCCTTTTACCACTCACGGTCAACATGCAAGTCTCTTAATTGCAATTTCGGTTTTCGCTAACTGAAGTTCCAAACAGTTGCAAATTTTCAGTTAAATGTCTATAAACCCAGGAATTACCACAAGAAAAGTAATCTTAAGCTTGTGTTAAAGTTTCAAACGGTCTTTGTTATTCTTATCAAGTGTTGCCAAGATGCCACAATATGTTAATTACATGCGACCTAGATTGTGATGTCATCGCGTATCAAATAGTACCACGTGGAGTTTGATAACTTTGTGCATTAAAAGTTAGTGGGTCTGATCTTTGTATTCACTGAAAAATAAAACGTTCAGAATTACGTCATTTGGTGTATGTTACTGATTGTACTGATTTTCTGAATGTTTACTCAGTCTGATAATTATGTGATTTTGTTTCCAAATTAGGCATGACATCAAACCTGCCAAAGTCAATTGCATTAGCATTGTAAACAGATAAAAACTACTTTTGTATGTGTCCATGATGTTTTTTATATGCTTGAAAAATTACACATTTTTGTGTAGTCTAAACCTTGTAAGGCATTATGTTGCAAATGGTCATTGTACTTTTGTATATCTTGTATACCTAGGTTTATACAATCTCCCTTTTATTTGGTCACTAGGGCCATAGTGACAGGAAATAATTCATTACATGTGTATACCTGAAGTAAACAACCTGTCGAATGTTAAACATATGTCTCAAGTTTAATTTCAGTTGAACTTGGTGTATTTCATATATACTTTTCGTTGCAGATGTAGCTTGTGTCCAAACCATAACTTGTAAAAATGATTTGATTTCAACATCACAGTTCAGGTCCCTGAGTCAAAGATCAATTGAACTTGGTGAATTACAATACTTTTCAGTGCAGATGGAGTATATAATTGTTAGTTAAGATGAAGTTTGTGTCCGGTCCATAGCTTTATAAAATTTGTGATTTAAACATAATTTAGTACCTGCCATCACCTGCAGCAGATGTGTCACATGCACAGTTCAGGTCCCTGGGTCAGAGTTCAAGGTCACAACAGGTCATTTAACATAGTGTTTGTCTTACTATCAATTGAGTTGCTGGCCTACATATCATAAGCCCCACACTGTGCAAGTCTGTCAGAGATTTCCTCCAGTGTTATCCCCACCATTCACATAATAGTTTGTTTCTTTGTTATGTTTATTGTCCCACCAGCTGTATTTCAGTTATTTGGAGACGGTGTCCAATGGAAGCAAATATTGTGCTGCCATGAGCACCTTGCATGATATCATACCCTGTCACATTATCCTTAAACCTTACACCAGATTGACCAGCCTCATATTTGTTTAGGCATAAGGATCGATCCTAGGGTGAATAGAATTCAGAGTTAGCCCTGTCATTCCATCCATATATGGTTCTGTGAATTTTGTCTGTTCAGTATACTTGCTCCCAATCAAATACTTCTGATTTTTTTTACTTAATTTAAAATTATTTAATTTTCAAATACAGTCTTGTTTAATTCTGGTTACTATCTTATTAAGTATGGCTCTTTTTAACAAATTGTCATGTCATGTTACTTTTTTCTGATTGATTACTTTCTGATCAGTTACTATTAAAGGGCTTATTACTACTTAATTTATAGTTTCTTTATAATATAATGATATTGAAAAACATACTTGTAAAATTACAATGACGAAAGTAACCATAACGACAACAGTGGTTTATGGTAGCAACAATGGCCGACAGCTGCAATCAGTAATAACTGAGGTTTGTTATGATACTTCGGATTGTACGATTGAACGGATAATAAGGCTAGTCCGATGAACTTTCGTACTATCGTGATTTGACTGTATATTTTTTACAATTAGCAAAATGTTTAAAATATGTTAACAAGAACACCCAAACATTTGGGGGGGGGGGAGCAGAAAAAGTTTGAAACGTTGAAATCCGTTCTAATGACCCTTTAATTGATAGTCAACCATAGTACCTATATACCTACACTTTTCTTAATATCAGTCAAAAAACACATTTAAATCTAGGATAATTCGTGTGTTTTTATATCAGACAGTAAGATGTCCGAGATTCGCTGATAACACTGCTGAAAACAAATGTGTGCCAGTTCAGTATTGAACCTTTCAGTCTTTTGTCAAAGTTGTCTTTTTCTCAGTAACAGTTCAAGGTAGAGCGTTGAAACTTAACCTAGTTGTCTGAAATCACAGTAGGAGTTATCAGGACAAGTTTCATAACCCCTGACTCTCTTTTGCCAAATTATGTCCCTTTTTCACTTAAAATTTTCATGCTTTTTGTCAAATGTGTCTTTTTCTCAGTAACCTTTTCAAGGTAGATCTTGGAATTTAAAATAGTTGTCTGAGATCACAAAAGCAATTATCAGTACAAGTTTCATAACCCTTGACTCTATTTTGCCAAATTTATGCCCCTTGTTCACTTCGAATTTTCATTAAGTTCTTTGTCGAAGTTGTATTTTTCTCAGTAACTGTTCAAGTTAGAGCTTTGAATCTAAATATTATTGTCTGATATCACAGTTGCAATTAACAGGACAAGTTTCGTAACCCTTGACTCTATTTTGCCAAAATTATGCCCCTTCTTCACTTAGAATTTTCTTAGAGTTTTATTTTTGGTGATTGTTGTCTTTTTCCCAATAACCATTCAAGGTAGAGCTTTGATACTTAACACAGTTATCTGACATTACAGAAGCAATTATCAGGACAAGTTTCATAACTCTTTACTGTATTTTGTCATAGTTTTTACATAGCATTTTCATTTTTTGTTTGTTTCTGTTTTATTTTTCTCAGTAACCATTCATGACAGAGCTTTGAAACTCAGCATGTATTTATACGAGTGTTTATTTAATATGACAGAGTATCTTGACTAAGAACCATGGCCCTACCTCAAAGGTCAAGGTCACACCTAGGGTATACAGTATCAAAAATGCCAAAATGTAGCTACCGGAATATAGTTCAGTACTTAAAAAATGTACGTCAGCTTAGATGCAAAAAAGAATGTTCCCTTCAGTGAAACGGTTTTGCATCCAAGAACCACTATAACTTTATAGGTGTAGGGTGTTTACTCAAGGGTCTGTTTTGTGTCAGTTTGCATAGTACGCTAATTGGCGTTAATTGACAGTCAATGGCTTCGTTAAATTAGACTCTTAAAAGAACCCACGCCCCTAACATCTTTATGAATATAATCCCTTAAATGACACGCTAATTGACAGGTGTCATAAAAGTCGTCTGATGAGACTCGGCTGTGAAAACATTGACCGGCTGCCGTGGATCAGTATCACCAGGCATGACGTAAGACAATAGGCAGAGTCACTCGCTAATCCGTAGTTTCGCAATTGACCCTGTTTCAGTGTTAGGCCTCAGTTTCGCATCTGTCAAAAATCGAAGGTATTTTTTTATTTTCGTGGGTAGGGCAATCCACGAAATCAAGTACCCACGAATATGCCCGTCCTCTTCAAACAACGAAATTTCTGCCCCACGAAATAAAATGCTTTCACAGTATACAAAAAGAAACAGTTTTTACCTTATCCAGTAAAGAAAATGAAAAATCTAGTTAAAATGGTCTTCCATAATATTATGTTTGCTATTTTTCTTGCTTTCAGGTCAAAGGTCGAATCCAGAGACATGTTGTGAGATATTGGTTCAAGAAACATTTAAGGCTTGCAATGTTTCCAAACAACATTTGGGAAGCCTGTGTAAAATTCATCTGATTGGATTTGATGAGGTTATTGTGTATGTTTTAAAGGATCTTGCTGAACAGAAACTTAAATGTTTGGCAGAGAAAGATAAGCAATGTGGTGAATGGTCTATTGCTGGAAAGGAAGGTTCTCACAAGTGAAAGATACGATGGTGTGTTAATTGTGACTCGCTGCTGTAAATACATTCAAATAGCTGAAGATTGAATGGAAGCTTTCAACAGACATAGCTCTTCTTGGCTAAAATTGCATACCCATCTTTGACTTAAACATCAAACAGCCAAAAATATGGGTAAAATATACATTGTGTACATCACAAGTATTGCACAAGTCTATTGGTTTAAACTGTTTTGAATTATGTTGGGTCTTGAGAATGTATTGCCTTGTTCATATTGATGGTAATATGTAAATGATAGCTGTTATTATTATTATTATTATTTATGATTCTTATCAAATGTTCAATGTGAAAGCGTTGTGTAAGGAGCATTTGTATAACCATTAATCCAAACTATGGAAATGCTATAATTTAGAAAAGAGTTATTTATCTGTGATTTTACAAATGTTAAACAACAAAAGTTTGCGGAAAATACTTGTTGTGTAGAGTGTACAAACCTTACAAAGAATGTCTAGATGTTGTCAATTCTTTACATCGTCGGAGCCCACGGTTTCTGAATACGTTTAACTCCATTCATACACCGTGGGATTTTTATCTACGATTCGTCGTATTGAGAGTTAAATGTGAATAGATATCAGCCAATCAAAACAACGCTTACATTTCCGCTACACGTACGTGTGGAGCTAAGTATCTGGAAACTTGAATTCTCTTGATTGTATTGATGACATCATTTTGGAAGGAAAGCCGAAACAATGAAAACAGATTTATCATTGAACTAAAATCTTCATCGGCCAATGAAATATCATTACCCAAAACGGCGAAAAGTAAACTAAATATCCCACTGGCGATGAATTGAGAGTAACGGAATAGATCTGTCTGACGATGATTCTTTAGAACATGCATTGCTTTTATTTTTATGTACATTATTTTGAAATTGACAAATTAGCAGGACCTTCTTTGGTTAAATATTTTCTCAAGGTATATTTAATCTGCTTTAACTTTATTCATTTTTCTATTGGTGTAAATTTGCTATGATTTTATGCTAACTTAGTTTAATTATGCATCTTCGTCATAACCACCACTTTAAATAATAGGAGCTGTATTGTACATATAATTACATCAGTCACTATGGTCTGTCTGTTGGATGGACCAGCTGTATAGACAAAGTTTATCTACACTAGTCAGCTACCATTGGTCGGATTTCAATTAAAACTTTGATAGGTACCAAAATCTTGTTGTTCATATAGCTGACATGTTATGATTGCCATAATTTTAACTAAGTTATGGCCCTTTGTAATATTTATTGTAAATATTTTGTCCGTATTATTTCTCAGCTATTTGCTGCTGAGTCTGTAGCACTATGTAACAGAATCTTTGTTTGTAGATTTTAGGTGACTGATTATTATAAGTATAAGTTAATTCCAAAACCTAGCTTAATGTGTGTGGCTAAGCTTATTGAATAATTGTAATTGTATCTTTTAAAATTGCAATTATATTATATATTTAATTGTAACAATATCTTTTAACACATATACATGCAATTCATGTTTTAAAACATTATTGTTTTAAAGTGAAGAAAAAACGATTAATTCAGTTTAATGTTTGTATGATATCGACATGAGCAAATAACTCTATCTTCAACATAGAAGATTTCGGTATTTTCAACATGCTGGATTACTCTACCTTCAACATGTCCAACCGTCAACATGTATCTCAACTATGTTTACAGTATCTTCGATGCAGATAGTATATTTTTAATATCGTTGTTGTCATTGATTATGTAGGCCAAACCTGAAAAAAAAGCTTAAACATGTATGCAATATATATAGTTGAACATATAAAAATATGCTCGAGAAAGTTAACATTTATGACACAAATAGGTTTTTAAAACACCAGATTTGAGTACGATTCTGATACATTTTATGTCTGCTTCTCAGTATGAGTATTATAAAAAGAAATAATAATTCCTACGGTTAATACTAGTAGACAAACAATCTATTTGCTTAAACAATACAACTGTGGCTGTAATTGATGTTATACTTGTTGCTCGTCCTGTATTGCAACATTTGTTTTATATTTACAGTTCTTGTTGAGATGAATAATCAACAATTACTGATTGCTGTAATTTATTTCATGCTTTTGGGTTAATATTTTCACAATGGGTCCCAAGGGAGGTAATTAGGTACTACTGATTAAAAATAAGGTTTAAAGATGAAAAAAGCATGAAATAAAGAAGAAAATGTATTGATTTCGGTATTGTCATATTTTATTTCACTTGTGGTTATTGAAAAACAAAATTTCTACGACCACTCATGAAATAAAATACACTAAATTTGACATATATTCTCTATAGCTTGAAGGGAATGGAAACATTGTAATATGTGATGTTTATATCAATACTTATTATTGTTTCAAGCAATATAAGATAAATTAAAGATGAAAAAGCAAACTTTAGTGATGCTCCATCTTGACCTGTCACATGACATTCTTGTCCTTTTTTGTCCCATATAGATTATGACATTTCCTATGTTGCCACACTGGGACTCGGAACAACATCCTACCAAGTAGTGACATGTTTCATAAGGAAGTGTTTAAGTGGTGTCAGAGAAGTCATGTGACAATCTACTATAATAGCCTTTATAAAACGGCATGAGTTAATCGTTTACTTGTTTGGATGTCCATATCTTTGTTAAGATGATACAAATTAAGACAAAAAACAACAACAACAAAATGATATCATTTTTACAGCATAAATAATTAGTTTAGGTCAATGCTTGGACTGTGGTTCCCTTTAACTATTATAATTACTTAAATCTGGTAGAGTATCTGAGAGGGAACCTATACAATTTTATTGTTAGAAAATTGATAAAAGCATATCAACATTAAACATTGCTATGTTGTATTATCTTTGGATAAAAAACAGCTTATAAAGCTCCATTGTTGCGGAAGTGAAATCACCCATATTTAGTGTTATTTGTATTTCCAAGACCACTTTTACTTATATTCTTCATAATGATGTATGACATGTCTACATTATTTGTCACATACATATTTATCATTGACTTGTAATGGTAACATAAGAGTTTTGATTGTTTATTTTATGTATATTCATCAAGACTATTTGTTAAAAATGCATATATTTTCTGCATAGACTTCATTGTACTCCTTTATTTCAACCTTTTTTGACAAATATATTGGAATGATTATTGTCTGATTATTCTTGTTTTATTTTTCTAATTGCAAAGCTATATGAAAAAATGTTGGTTATTGCATGTACTTTATATATTAAATTAAATTATATTAAATTATATTATATTATATTATATTATATTATATTATATTATATTATATTATATTATATTATATTATATTATATTATATTATATTATATTATATATTATTATAGAATATTTAGTTTTATCCATTTGAAAAATATTGAGAATTGGATAAAAACTTTATTGCTCACAAATTATTTTGTATTTGACTGATTTTTAATAACACCGCATAACACCACATGCTGTAGATTTTAATAATGTATTCTTTTTATCACGAAGGTGATAATTGGGTCATGTTCATTTTCTTCTACAACATGGTAAAGCGTAGGGGGCCCGGTGGCGTAGTGGTAGAGTTGCCGATTTGTAACACCTCTGACTGCTTAGCCTCTCACCACATGAGTTTGAGCCCCAGTCGGAGCGAAGGACTTATTGTAGGAAGTTCTTCCAGCTGACTTACAGTGCGCCGGTGGTTCTACCCAGACATGTCCGGGACCATCCTCCACCAGATAGCTGGACGTAGCTATAATTATGATATAACGAATAAACATGTTATAAAGACTTTACAATTGGTTAGAAATAAACGGCTAAATACTACATTATTCGTGCTTTTAATTTTTCATAGTCATAAATTTGAAGATCAGTTAAATAGTTGATTGGTTTGGGTGCATGTATGAATGCATTAATATAACTTGTTAGTTGTCTGTTGATTATTAGTAATAATTACAGTACTTTGAATTGTACATGATATACATATTTTTGGTTGTCTTTTTAAAACAATATATCAATAGTATTTTACCAGAATAGTGCATATGTATACTTTATATGAATATTGTTTCAATTATAAGTTTATTATAACTGTACATACATGTATATACTGAAACATGCTTCGATAAATTATATTAGGTCTGTCATTGATTCTTCTTTGTGTATATTGTTGATTGTCAATATATCGAGACAATCGACGATATATCAATATATATCATTACATTTTACTATACTTTATACAGGGTACTGGGACATAATGTTTAGTTTACTTCTGAAAGAAGTGAAGAGTAAGAATTTGTTTAAGAATCCAATTTATGTGCCACCAATGCAGATATTTTAACTAGGGCTGTTTATTTAAGTAATCTCATTAAGAACCAAAGTTTTTAATCATAACAGTAATATGTATTGTAGTTTATTTACACCAGTCAAGTAACAGTTATGCTTAGCACACATAAATATACAACACAAGATTTCATTGACTTACGCAATAGTGCTGCCCGCTATAACTTTAAAAAGAAAAACTTTAATAAGAAACTAAAAATAGAACTATAAACATTTTTATTAAAAATCTGGAAAAATACTTAACTTTAATGTGAGAAGGTCTTCCTGCTGACCTGCGATGAGCCGGTTATTCTACCCGAACATTTGTCTGGGGTCTTCCTCCACACAAAACTGGATGTCACTATAATGATTATTATTGGTCACTGCGAAGTACCTCAAACACAATAAGTATACAGCCAGATGGTACAAAAGACATCATTAAGCTTCAATAACACTGGAAGACACACTATTTTACCATTTCCTTAAAAGGTTTAAATGATCAGTGACAAATTAAGAAGCCTGTAAATATGTTAGCCTGTGAAACAGGCAGAAAAAGAAGAAAATGTAATAGAAATCAACAAAAAAGAAAATGCTTGGTTTTCACATACAACACTTGCTTGGCAATCCAATGATCTATGGATAGTGCCACTGCCATTGAATTTCAATTCTGGAAAGGTCAGTCGCTATTGTATTGTTCAATCTTTGCACCCCACATGAGCATGGTTTTAATTACATCACGACATATCTGTCCATGTACTATATATGATTGTTTTATCCACATAACATAAATATGTACTAGATTGCTGGAGTTTCTAACCTTAACTATCTTGAAAACCGTTAAACGCCTAAAACACATTTGAAAACACATTTGACCAACTGTGTCTAGGACTGTACTACTATAACGTGGCGTAGACACATTTTACTGTACATGGCTCACTTGCAGAAAAACAGCTCAGTTGAGATTTTGCTCAAGCTTAAATATTATAGAAACATGCTGTCATGATCAATAATTGCTAATAGGTAATAATCAATAATAATTATGTTATTATCAATAAGTGCTATTCTCTTATAATCAATAATTGCTTATATGTTATAATCAATAATTGTTATTATGCTATGATCAATAAATGATATCATGCTGTTATCAATAATTGCTATAATGTTATGATCAGTCATTACTTGCCTAGAAAAGTTTACGGTATTAACACATTAAAGTGCAGAGTTTAAAAGACAATTAGAATTTCTCAGCGTTCAAACTTTGAGTTTAGACAAAGTCATATATGGGTTATATTTCTGCAAGTGGGACCAGGGTTGTAGAATATAAAACTCTCAATATAAGTCTGAGATAGTTTTCAAGCAATACAATACAACACTATTGCATTAAACAACCCATTGTTCACAGCACAACAATATAAATTACACAAAGTGGCATGGAGCGACATGACATCTGATTAGTCAGATTTATAACTGAATTCAAAATCGACCAATCAGATGCTTGAGAACACCTCATAGCTGAGCTCATTGTTTTACATAATCGGACCCACAAAACAATCAGAATCAAGGCCATATAATTATATTGTCTCTCTTAGGTAGTCAGTGTTCCGGTTTTTAAATTATAAATTTATGAGCATATATTCACACTTTGTCTAATTCAAATTGTTTGTTGTTGTTTTCTTTTTAAAAGCAGTAATCCTATCCACCAATAATTTGTCGAATTACGTTTATGGTATATTTGCTGTTAATTGTTAATTAATTGTATTTGTATGTGATTTAGTTTGATTGCAGCTTTTCAAGAAAATGTAGCAATAAAAATATGTATAAGGAAATAACAGTGTTGTTTCTTTTTGGGCCTTCTTTATTGTCCATGTTGAAATAACTACAGTCGAACTTTGGTTATTCGAAGTCGTCGGGGCGGACGGTTTACTTAGAACAATGGATGGATAATCAAAAATGCATTCATTTACATAATTTTCCAACTTGGATTGCTCCATTTTGAATAACCTAATTCTGTGCGAAAATGTGAAAGGAGCAATGTATATGTCATAGTTCTTTTAACATTGAAGTATAAGTTATTTGTTGAAAAAATGAATAATACGAAAAAAGTCATGCTTTATTTTTATCTATTTAAATTAATAAGAACTAAAATGGTATGCATGTATGCAAGAATTATCAAATATACGTGTTGTCATTGTCAGCAAACTGCAACATACATTACAAAATAGTTGCAAGCACATAGTACTAAATCACATAGTATTACATCGTAGCTGATCTGGATGCCCCCACTTACTTAACATCATACTTAATGACTAGAACATAATTACATTATAAATGAAATTCAATCTGGCTTTAGAAAAGATTATTTGATAGCAGACCACATATTTACACTTCATTCTTTAATTGAAATTAAGAAAAAGCAAACGAAAAAAATATTTGTGCTTTAATTGACTTTTCAAAGGCATTTGACACCGTTTGGAGATCAGAGGTGTGGTGTAAACTGTTACATAGAGAATACCAGGTTAGTGTTGATATAGATAAATGTTATCATGCGAGGCTAAGAAAATCAGAAAGAACGAGGCTTGCCGAGTGCTTTTTGATTTTCGGTCGAGCATGATAACATTTATCTATATCAACACTAACCTGGTATTCTTTTTATCCCACCATCAACAGCTTTTCAAAGGTAAACATTTAAATTTACCGCTACTGCTCCTCCGTTACATAATCTGACATTCCAATACAATACACGAAATTCATGCGCGAGCAATAGAGTAATTCGGCTATAAGAAATAGTTCAATTTTACAATAAAAAAATAAAACAATAAACATGTTATTTCTTTTATTTTATTTGCGCTATACACAAGGTTGTAATTTTATTGATTACGATAACTGAAAATAATGGTTGAAAAAGAAGAACAACAAAAATCACACCCTCGTGTAAAGTTATACATGTAGTGTGTACTGTCAAGGCCGTGTAGCATTAAAGTTGAGCTACGCACTTGGCATTTAAGGAACGCGAATTACATTCGAGGTTTGTGTGTGTGTTTGTGGCTGTAAGAAACAGTAGCTCATGGATTTTAATTGTTGATGACATTGAAATTATGAACATTGAATATAGCGCTTTAAAATTTCGAAGATAGTTGTGTTTTTGACAGGATGACTTGCCAAATTTGAAGAAATGTTGGGAGTGGAGGTGGTGGATTGGTGTTCATGTTTACGTCTAGAAACTGATCTTTAGCACATTTGTCCAGATCTGTGCAGTCAGCTGTATTTGGTTCGACTAAAGATCGAGCTCTATCTAAACCATTTGAATGTTCATCATGTAACGACATTTGATCATCAGGGTCTGCCTTAAGATTAGGCAGATGATTGCAATCTGAGATTCACCACAGATTCAAGATCAATTTCATTCTCAAAAATGTTCGGATTAAAGCCAGATTTTGCCTCGAAATCCTCGTAGCTCATTTCTTCAACACTGCTTAGGCTTTTACACGATTCTTCATCACATTCTTTAAATTCACACTAAATAACATCAAAACAACGGGGACTCGCATGATCTGACATTTCGAGAGTTGTTTTTATTTTTGCAGACTACAAATTCGTACTTTTATTGATTTTATTACTTTTACTAAACAATTTTAATCATGTTCCTGTAATACATGTTTCATTTTTGTGATAGATTTTTTTTTTTTAAATTTTCTATATCATTGTTAAATAAAACTTAGGAAAGTTGCGAGGAACTGTCCGGTTAGCTCAGTCGGTAAAGACGCTGCCACATAAGTTTTCAATCCTGCAGGTCAGAGATCGAAACCGCTCGCATCCTCTTTTTTTAATAGCCTCTTTTGCTCTATTTCATCAATATTTATATTATGGACATTTATGGGGTGACCACAAGCATAATTACGGGATAAATGAGTTTCGTTCTCGTAAACACTCCTGATCGTTTCGTCAAAAAAGTATTCCGGCTTAGAGCAGGTGCGCGAATATCGGTTGATAAAGCTCATCTTTATCACACGGGTTATATCAACCGATATTTACAGAGATGGTGGGATAAAAAATAGTATAAATGGTAAAATTTATAATAAGAATATATGACAAAGTTCTATGAGCATTGCAACATATACCAAAATTTGGAAAGGCACAGGACAAAGCCAAATGTAAAAGAACAAATCTGTGATGAGTCATATAATAAATCGAGTAAACCCGACAGTTACCGCCTTGTAATATTGGTGTAAGACAGAGTGAAAACTTATCGCCAATATTATTTTCGCTCATTCTAAATGATTTGGAAGCATTTTGTTTGCACATGGTTCATCAAGAATAGACAATCCGGATACCGATTTTTGGCTTCATCTTCTGCTATTCCTGTATGCCGATGATACTATACTTTTATGAGACTTTCCACAATACCTTCAAAATAGTTTTAATAATTATTCAGATTATTGCAAAGAACGGCATTTAAAAGGTAATATCAACAAAACGAAGGAGCGAATCAAACAAGAAATTTTCCATTTAATCTGGCCAATGAAAATCTGGAGATGGGTTACCTATATCATTACCTTGGAGTTACATTTTCAAATAACGGATCATTTCTTCGTGCAGCAAAACATGTTTGCGAGGTAGCAAACAAAGCACTATATGTTATCTGTACGAGAATCCAAAACTCAGACTTACCACTTGATCTCATCCTAAAACTCTTTGATCATACAATCCAAATCCATTTGTATGGCTCTGAAATATTTGGAATTAAAATTTTTTAAAATTATCGAAGAAAAAATACACTTCAGTTTGAAAAATAACTAGGGCTAAAAATCTACACGAATAAACTTTCATTATGGCGAGCTAGGAAGATACCCGTTATTAATACTCGAAAAGACAAGAATGATTAATTTCTGGACCAAATTAGTTGAGGGCAAACAAAATAAAATCTCGTCATTAGTATATAGGATTCTTTTATCTGGCACAAGTAACAATAAATATCTTATTAAGATAAAAGACTTATTCCAGCAAATATATCTTCCAGATATATTCTCTAACCAGCTAAACATAAATCTCAAAGGTATACATAGACTAGTTAAACAATCGTTGATTGATCAATTTTAAAAAAAAAAAACTGGCAGGAGAGTAAAAATGACTAATGCCGAAACTTGATTAATGCAAATGAATAAAAGGTAGTTGACACTAAATCATATATGGAAAAAAATAATAATTAATAAACGCGGTTCGACTGGATTAAAGTGTACGTATACAGGCATTTCAAGTGTCATTTAAAGAAGTTTAAAGCACTGATTTTCAAAAGATCAACAAAACTTTACTATGCTGTATCCATTTTCTTTCTTTTCTTTGCAAAATGTCTACTTGTGAAAAATTAGACTTAATCATTAAGGGACGTAGTTTACAGTAACAAGTACATGAAATACGAATCTTATTATCCGTACTTCATATGTTTTTAAATTAGCGTGTCAATAAGCTCTAATTTGCTTTTTGTTTGTTTTTATTTGAAATTCTATATAGGTGACGTATACACATTACATATATAATCGGTTACTCATTTTGGATATGTACTAAGTCACTAAGCTTAAAACGAATAAAAAGAAAAGTGTTGCAACTCTTTTGATTATCCGAAAGGAATCTGACATTAATTGACATTTTAAATACATTTATTAAAGAAGTAATATAAACATCCCTTGACATAACGAAATTCAACATTAAAATCCTTCATGATATTTACCTCTCTGGTAAAATGCCATATCCACTATCAAAGACAATGTTATCTTTTTATGGAAATTATGTTAATATATAATATAGGGATTACCGGCAACATTTAAATCCATTATGATTTAATTAAGATTTTTACCAAACAATTTTATCTGTATAGTAAATATAAGCAGCCGTGACTTAGTCATTTAAAATATTTACATGTAGATCTTTACTCAAAACTACATGATTTTATTCTTACTAAACAAAATGTGCATTAGCATAATACAAATATGTGTGTGTATGCCTTCAAACAACGGATGCTATCTTTAAACAGAAATTTTCATTTTAAATTTCCCCTTATTTTAACTACCTCAAATCATGTGTTTCAGCACACTCTGTCCACACAAGAGATACGTCATTTGACAGAGCTACACTGTTTATGCTGTTTTCGCGAATTTCATGTTCGTATTTAATAACTATAAACGCATAGTTACGTAGGACACCTTATCTTATACTACTTTATACACATCCCGTAAATTATATCAGTTAACTTCCATGATACACCTTATCGTATATAGGTGTAAAAACATCCCGTAAATTATACCAACTACCATAAAACACCTTATCTTATACTAGTGTATACATATCCCGTAAATTATACCAGTAAACTTCCATAGGGCACCTTACCTTACATAAGTGTATACACATCCCGTAAATTATACCAGTAAACTTCCATAGCATAGCATAGCATTCTTATATAAGTGTATACACATCCCGTAAATTAAATCAGTTAACTTCGAGTGGGCACCTTATCTTATTTTAGTTTATACTCATCGCGTAATTCAACCCGAAAATTATATCACTAAGCTTCCATAACCATTTAAACAAATCGTTTCGATATGTATCAAAATATTTATAGCAGTACAAATGGCATCGTATTCCAAATTTAGAAGCCATTTGCCGCGTCCATTTAAAGAGTATATGCAACTTTCTTGTTCAAGTTTGATTTTAACATGTCTTCGTTTTAATTGTAATTTTTAATTAGAACATTTAAAAGTATATTTTATACGTATCTAACAGCAGGTAACGTACTTCATTTAAAAGTGTTGTAATTGTTTACAATGTCTACAAATAAATATTATAATGCCAGGGTATCAGAAAATTTTGTTTACTGAATAGACATGTAACTATTTTAAAAGTATCCGAGATGTGTTCTAAAATATTGGTTAATAAGACATTAAATTCTTGCTATCATTTAAAACAAAGTCTTTTAAATATATGTGAAATTCATTCTACTGGATTTAATGAGTAGTAATAAATAAACTTCGTGTATGTTTGGAACTGGAAATAATGCACTCATGATCTTTTAGGGACTTATTATATTGTTACTCAAGCTGTTGAGATTAGATTTTAATACCATTCAAAAGTATCTTTTATGACAAAACTTAAGCTTTACAAATGTTTATGTTAACATTGTATGTCTAGTCTTGAAGTTAAAAGAAAGTGAAATATTCCTTCACATTTATAACAGGGATTGCAATCGAAGGCAGTATCTTGCATTAATTGTGCAACCTTTACAGTACCATGTTTGTATATGTTTCAAACGTGTGTTTGTTGTGTTTGACAGCATTCACGATATTTCACATGTTTCAGAAATTTTTATTGATACAGCTAAAAAGGTAAAAATACTTTACATACAAAAAATGTTTCTGTTAACTTTCTTTCACCTGTACTGCACTTTGATAGTACTTAGAAGTTGCATTTAATATAGTTGGCTTGTTTGCGATAGGATAAAGTTAACAGAGCCATAAGTGAAGATGTCGAGAACGGCATAAAAAGACAGAGACAGAGATTGAAAGAGATACAGAGAGAGACACATGCAGATCGCTCTACAATGCTGCATTTTTTGTTTTGTCCTGTCGCCAACTGACCGTTCTAAGGTCGTTAAACAGTTATTGGCTTAATATTGCGGCGAGATATTTATTTAAACGATTTTTTAATTCTCTTTCTGTAATAGATGGTGTTACATATTATAAACGCAAGAGCAGCTGGCTGGCTGTACGGCTGATGTTATCACAGCCCTCATCGCATTTGGCGGAAACTTCCGATCTAACTTGCACCAAAAGAGCTACTTAGATCGGGAGTTTCCGTCAAATGTGAGATATGATACCATTAGTCGTATCAGTCAGTCAGATGGTATTGTGTATTTATAAAAGAAACTGTACATTGTTCACGCTACTGTACATTGTTGGGTACTCAGTAGCAAGAGTATCATACTTTCGCTGAACACTTTGTGAATTAATATTGATTTTTTTTGTTTGGGCGCATTCTCATAGACAATGACTGTGAAAGAAACAAAACTAGCTTTTAAGACACCTTTATGCACAAGCCGTGTACACCAATTAAAAACATGTGATTAGAAAATTTCTATAGTACATTTTGATTAATATAATATGAAAATTGATATAAATAACATACACGCCTATATTAGCCATTTTACTTACAACATTTTTGCAACTTTGAGCGATTCAGCCTAACCAAACTAAATCAGAGGGTCTGTTTTGACAAGAAATAGATAGTCATATTATTTTTATCAACCCTAGTATGCCAAAATTTCGTCGATCAAATAGTCCGGTTGATAGAAAAAATACATAATCGGATGTTTGGGATCTATTCGCGAATGCTTCATCATTAACCAGTCTTTAGATATTGAGATGGTTATTATCGAATCTCGGGTAAGATGTCAAATGTAACAAAAGATGAAAAATAATTAAACGGTATACGTGTTAAGCTACTGTATTTTCTTTCAATTTTGTTAAAAAAGACAATAATACTTCAAATTTCCGATAGAATGCCATTTAGTTAACCACGTGAAATGTTAGTAATCCTACATGATGTATAGATTATGTACTCTGTACAAGTCTGTAATAAAATATGTTCTGTTCTGCTACATTGTGTATCTAAAACACATCAATGGAGATGAACTCACCTTGCAATGCTTGCTCACAATGTTTTGAAGAAACTAATTAGATAGGGTGCTAGCTTATAACTGGTTTATTTAAGGATTACGAACCCTAATGAGCATTGTCAAAAAATGGATGGAACCTCATTTTATTTTAATAAATATTATACATGCAATTTATTGCGATATATAATCAAGTGTTACCATGTTTAACTCGTATATTTGAAGATGGAAGCCCAAAAGCTCAGAAAATGAAGAAAACGAAAAGGATACATGAATAACAAACATTTTGTGCTTTTAACAAAAAATACAAATTCTAGAATATCCAAATATATATTTTATAAAATATTTTAATATCAATCTGATGAAAATAATAAGGGAAAAAGAAACATTTGTCTATATGGTGTTTTTTGGGGGGTTAATTTTCTGTATTATATATATATGCTTCTTAAAGAGCTGAGGAAAATGTCCATGTACGCATATTAATATTTTCCTTTTTTAAATATCAGATGTAGCTTAATCAAAATAGCGTTCGTGGGCTAGTGGTTAAGACGTTGGACTCCGGATCGGAGGGTCCCGGGTTCGAACCCCGAAACTAACCACGTGATGTTAGTCCTTGAGCAAGACTATTTACTGCACATTGCTCCAGGTATTCAGTACCTGAGTACTGGTTCTACCCAGAAAGTTGGCAGTCGAGAGGGATTAATATAATAAGTTAAAAGAACTTGTTTCCCAATCGACTATAAATAAATAGGTATAAACTAACTAATCAGAATAAATTTGAAATTTCATCTCTACAAGATTTGAGAAAATGAGAGATTTAAATTAGAGGAGAGTTTACCAGTGATATTTCATTTTATAGCTTATTAAACAAAATAAGCATCAGCTTTAAATTGCCGGAAATTGGACGAACATATTTTTTTATTCAATTGTTATTCAACATCTTAAAATTTAAATTTCTTTTGAAAGAAGGACAACAAAGTAAATCATTTAAGAATTGCCCCACACTAAATTGCAAATTTAAAGACATTTCTACTTAAGCAGGAAACTATTAAATTTGGTAACAGTTGGCCGACATGGGAAATTAGAATAGAACTTTAGAAATCAGAAATACTTTGGAAGACATTTAAATTGGTCACTGAACAATGCAAATATAATAGGATATAGACAAAATGATCGTACATTGCACAACAAAAATAGATTACTTCACAAAATACTGTAATCGCATATTAACCACATACTGTAAAATTGCGTTATTTTTGTAACATTCACGTGGTTTTTGTATCACTCTTTCAAGCACACTTTTTTGTATTTGTAAAACGCGGTTGTCCTACTGAGCATTTGCCCCATCCCCTCTAATATCTTACGTTTGAATGATTTTTTTTTTCGGTTTGTCGACCACCGACCAGGCTTGTCGCGTATCGGGGCAGCCATATTGGTCAAATAAGTACGTCACAGTTGAAAACAGACATTACCCGACAGTAGCCGATATTGGCCTATCATTACGGTTTGTAATCATTAAGGGTCAGTACATCCATCTGGATTGTATTATAATCTGCCTTGTTGTCTAATTTTGACTTGCAGATTTTTTTACCAAATTGCCAAAGGTGTGCCACTTAATTTTGGGGACCTATATAGCACTTGCAAAAGATGTAAAAATCGAAATTTTCTTATTTACCAATTAGTAAATTTGAAGATTATTGAATGTTAATTCCATTTCCTAATCCAGATGCTCTATCAATATCACAGAATCCCTTAAGGTCAAAGTACATACACGAGACCGTTCGTTACCTGAGTGTGTTTCCACACTCGAATGTTTGAAGTCATTTGGGACACCTTTGTTACTTCCGTAAGTTAATCAACACCAGCTGAGGCAATGCTCAGTTCAATGAGGCCGCCGGACTTTTCGTAGTTTAACCCACAAATTAAACTTGAATCAAACGAACACAAAATAATTGTGATCAATTAAAATCTGCTAAACTTTAACAATTTTCAACGTCGATTCACACCGACAGGACATTGAGACAGGTTCGTATACTGGTGTATAGTCACAGCTTGTTGTATTCCTCCGCAATACGCGGATGTACGTGTACACTTCCCGACAGGCGGTGAACGGCGAATGGTGAGAATGGCGGCATTTATCACAGCTGCACTGAGCGTGAACAATTGTCGTGGGCAGGCGGAGAGGGTCATACTGCTGCAAGTAGTAGACCGGACAGGTATCGTGTCGGTCAAAATATCCCCCTGTGCTCGGGCATGATCGGTCAGCAGAGATGAAGTCGTACTTTACATTGGTTGGACTGAAAGACAAGTAATAATTTTGTGCATTGACCATCTGTTATGTCAGCTTTGTGTTTGCAAATGTTTATGTCTACGTGTAGTTACACATGTAGTCTTTATTCAAGCCGACATGACAATTTTACCCCTATGGTCATATCGCGTCATCCCATTCTAAGGCAGCCGACATACGACACATAACGCTAAGAATCAATATTAAGAATTAATATTCATTTTTACAGCTAGGTGGATCGCAACAATTTAAAGTAAATTACTTCCTAATGGCAATTATTGATGACCTGGCCGAGGTTCGGGACAAAGACCAACTTTTCTGGTGTTCTGCGCATTACCACTCGACTATTTATCTCTTAATCGTTTCTTATTCTGTTTAAGTCGAAATTTTAAAATAATTGCAAAGCACACCAGGTACATTATAGTATTGCTTCTTTAAATATCTATCTGTTTTAAACAAGTATTAACTGCATCATATCCATATACCAGTTATATACTTTAAAGTGAAATATTTGATAGAACGAGACAATAAATATGTTCAAGTGGCATGAACTGAATCAAAATACTGATTAAGCATCTACAGGATAATTAATTCTAAACAAACAAGAGCACACATAACTGAACACGCGACAGGACCTACTTTGTAAGTTGATATCAAAGAGAAATCCATAGCATGCGGTGAAAAGAGTTAAGTTGATTGATTTTTGTTGTTTTGATTTTCGTTTATAATACATGTGTATCATATTAGCTTTACCATACCATAACTATATCCCGTAAAATATTTCGCCACAGTGAGGAAAGGCGTGACCCCATGGAAAAGACAACCCTTAAAAAGGATAGGCGGAATGTTAATGTTTATCATGCTTGATTTATGAATAACCATTACTTCATTTACCAACAACAGCCTGTGTAGAAAACATGTCTGCTGATGAAGACTTCCCAGTAAGTAGTACGGATCCACATCAGAGAGGATCATCGGAGCCCACGGCTACTGAATAAGTTTCAATCCATTCATACACCGTGGGATTTTTATTTACGATATCGCCGTATTGAGAGTGAAATTTGAATAGATATCAGCCAATCGAAACAATGCTTACATTTCCGCTACTCGTACGTTGGGCGGCAGCTAAGTATCTGGAAACCTTAATTCTCTTTGCATTGATGACGTCATTTTGGAATGAAAGCCGAAAACTACATAGTACGAGCCATCCGATTGGATAATAGGTGCAGGACAATTTTGTCCTGCAGCCAATGATTTAACTGCGTTGGCTTTCGGCTTAAACTGTGAAAAGACAAATAATTATCCCACGGTGTAAATGGAGTTAAACGTTTTCAGTAGCCGTGGGCTCCGACGATGATCAGAGAGCTACTTGCCTACGTCTGATCATTTTGTGATTAAGACGATAGGATTGAGATCGCTTTCTTTCTTCTCAAACACTATTTTCTCAATCCCTTCGTATTGTTTGATGCTTATCTCAGTGACAATACCATATTACATAACATCTTTTTCCTATTTTAGAATGATGTTTTCCTGTAATTAGATCTATCATATGTTCCGTAAATTGAGATCCAAGTGCAAGAGTATGTTGCATCACAAAGTATCAAGTAATGATAATAACGCCCATAATATTAAATTACCACAGTATTTTATTCGTACAGAAGTTTTTATGTATCAACCCTTCATGTATTGTCCCTTTTTATGGTTCGATAGTGTCTAACAATTTGTAAATTTATGAGTGGAATGTGAAATGGACACCAACGACGAAAGATCTTTTTTGTGAGTTACTTGATTTCAAATTAATTACCGGTGTCGGCGTGTATTTTTTACCTTTAAAAACAGACAATATTTTGTATTCATCGTTTTACATATTTGTAATGCAATAATTTTACAATATAATCGAAGTTTATTAGCGACTCAACATATAAACTGTCAATGATCTTTTCCATTTGATATCAATTGTGATGGCAAACTGTCATTCAGTAGTGCAAAATAAAAACTTGCATATCGACCTACTTATAAGGCATATTGTCTTGATTTCGGCTTCTTTGACCTGTGTCTTTAAGCAGGACATTTTGCTGAATAATTGTTTTAAATGCTGCCATGTTTGTATTATAGCTTTGTAACATACCTGTCAAAGACTGGCAATGACTGTTCTTGGGAGATCCTTAGTTCCGGTATCATCCAGAAGGACCAATGTAGGTCATCCAAATCACACAGAAGTCTGGCAATCTTGCGTTTATTTAGCAGATGATCACATGACAGCATCTCTACTTCGTCTGTAATACACTCTACCAGACAAACAAACATCAGCAGAGAGCCAAAAATCAATTTCTGAAAAAAGCAAAACAGTTTAGCATTAAGAGGTTAGGTTTTCATTTCCATATGAGCGGAGCAGACATTATTTTTCGGTAAGGGGATGAAGGGGATGTGTTAAATGTATATCGCCCAAAAAGTGATGATCACCTTAAGACAATTTAATACTGTATACCTCGTTATAACATGTCATACGCTGAGCGCGTGGTATAATTAAAAAAAATCACACTAAGTAATATTAATACATGGAAATAATACAACCCGGACTTCGGCTTAACAATTCTAAACCTTATATGTTTAATCGAAATTGATATCTTACGTGGGTACAATCCGCGTTGTAGGATAATAGATAGAAAGAAAACCATTAGAAAAAGACGTGAATAGATATGGTGAAAATATGGTAAACAGCACAAATAACACAACGTTCGTTTAAAACCAAGGTTATGGTTGACAGAAAATCCCTACAAATACAATAAAATGCGAGGCAAATCCATTAAAAACGCAATGGTCATAGACCTAATTGAGGAGTATTAACCGTATTAACTGTTGCTACCCTATTATAATGTGGGCACGTATCGAACAAGTTTTGTAAAACGAAAAATGCAAACAAGCGTTTTACGTTAATACTGAATTCTAGTAGGTTTTAATGGTTGTATAATAGGTATATGTGCTGATGTATATCACTTAGAAAAGAATTCTTATTAATTAATTTAACAACAAAAAACGAACATTTTAAAGACCCGAGTCAAAATAAAACAAAATAAATTACCATATTTACGACGTAGTATGTCTTCATTCAATCAGTAAAACACCGAATTGGTGGTCTATAAAGGAACTTCGTCTGTTTAAATAACGAAATATTTCTACTGAATCCGGAACAGAATTAGGAGTTTGGGCTTTATTGGAATTTTAGTTACTCTTCCTAAACAAGAATTGGGTTCGGACATTTGCGGGGGTTTCCGTGTTAGTCAACCGGGCGTTCTGATATGAAGACCGAAGAAATTTTGATAGCAATGACAGTGTTGGGTATGGTGTCGTTTTCTTGTCAATGTAATCAAAGTTAACTACCAAGTTGGTCAAGTTGAATTAGAAAGAAATAATCCACATGCGAAACACCAGCTATGTCGTTCATCTAATAAATATAATTGAATATTCACACGGCAATCATTAAACTTTACAGGCTAAAATTGAATTCACGGTTTTCCAAGGTAGATAAATATATATTTAAGACAATCAAAGATATAACAATAAGCAACACTGTCAAATTGTGTTACCGGCAATCCAGTTTTGACATGTTTTGTTCAATTTAGGGTTCGCCGTCGCAATTCCACAAATGTAAACTATGCCGCAGTAGATTGGTTAAAAACGATCACATCTAAGGTCCTAGAATTGAAATTTTAATATTTCGAAGACCACTCAAAAGTCTGTGGTTACAGTTGTTCCATGTGAGCATACATTAAGCGGACATGCAATATAGCAACATATTTAGACGGCATTGCAGTGCAAAACAGGACCGTAGCAGTTTGCATTGTGTCCGTTTTAGCTTTGTCCCTTGACAGTCGCTACAGGACCGTACGCCGTCTTTCAAATTGTTCGAAAGTCGCAGGTTTGTTTTGGCGCATATACCATTTTTCCAAATCTATGGATTGATATTACTTACCTTTCCTCTATGAACATCTTGACACATGTCTAAGTCGATTGTGTTAACCAAAAAGAAATATTATAGCATTTGTCTTAGCTAAGAATTTTAGAGGAATATAAATCAAACTTTAGCAAAGTCTCAGCTCAAACTGATTTTTGCAGGGCCTGTTCCTTTGGTATGAGATTCTTTTATCTTCATGTTATCCATTTTTTATAGTTTCCACATACTCTGCATTTCCACTCTTTATTTAGTTATCATCTTGCATTGAACGATTTTAAATGTAACAGTGTTTCTCGTTATTTGCGTTAGTTCGCCTTTATTTGATGTATGGTTCTACTCAATTTTTATTCCTGTTTTGTTTTTCAAGTTTTCAGAATTGACCTTCGTCATAGAAGTTCTAGTGTTTCACTATCTAGAAGTCTTCTTTATACACACAAACATCCAATTGACAGATACTGCCAGAGTCTGTGCATTCCATTGTTTTTGCAGCATATTAAAATGACAAGTTTTTAAGTCAAACTTAAATTAAAGTTAAATTAAGAAAGGTCAAATATTATTTCTATTTCATTAAATGTGTGACACTTTCCCGCGACGTTTACATGACAAACATATTTGTCAATGCAAGTGGAGTTTGACACAAACAAGCCGCCGTACTAAAGGCTACATAAGTCAGAGTAACTACTGGCCACATTTTTCTATTCGACAGGAAACAATGTTTTACCGCCGAATAATATTTGATATCACATATTTCATCTTCATTGCTATTTAATTGAAGGTCTCGATTACCATCGTCACCATCAACGAAATTGAGTCTAAAAGCCAATGAAATGTGAATATAAACAACTACTTACAGCTAACTGGTCAGTTGAGAAACATATACAAGAGTGACGCATAGATTGGTACTAACCTAGGCTAGCTTGAAAAACAAGTCATAGCATAAAAGGTGATGTGGTCCATATTTGTTTCATAAGACAACCAAATGAATGATTGTTACTTGAAAAGTTCCCGCTCATTGGCCTTCATTTATGTCATTGGTGAAGAAGAAAACTCCACTCATTATTTCAAACATGGGATCACATTATATTATAATCCGAGTTATTCGCTCTGTTGTTGATATTTATTTTAGCATAAATCTGCAATATTATTGCTAATATATAAAAACGGAAGGAATTTACAGTTCAGGCGAAAAGTTTCACGACTTACACTGCATTGCAATTGATTAAAATCGTAAGTAAAGAGTAAAGATTGAATTTATTGCAGAAGTTATGCCCGAGTACCACCAAACAACGGTAAAATGTTACATGTATCGGATCTAGGAAAACATTCGGCTATCACCATTTAATCCTTAGGAGCCGAAATTTGCGCTCTCCAATCAAAACTAACACTATTGGAGCATACCAAAAGTCATTATTAATAAAATTTATTAGTAAGATTAGTGTTTAACATATGCTATAGTTTCTTATTATTACATATAAGTAAAATATATGAATGACATTATATAACTATTGTTTTACTATTTATTGATGCCAGGAATGGATCCTGGGACGGTGGATAGCGGGGAGCATCCCTCCCACCCACCAACCAGGTAAAATAGTCGAGTTGTGAAAACACATACATGTAAGTCTACAAAATACTATACTTTTAAAGTAAATTTTGTCCTTTGACTGGTTAGGTCGAAGTAAGGGTCCGTTACTATGCATATATATCTAGTATATATGCTGTCTAGTATATATGCTGTGCGGAACCGCAATTTATATTTTGTTTTGTTGTAGAAGTTTAAAATGTACTTCTGCCAATCGTTTCACTTGAAAAATTGACTGCATAGATAAAACAAAAACATAACTCATCAAAACCAATTAACCGAACATAGCAGCCCGGCAGGCAGTTGAATTTTAAAACGCCTCGGAGCTGAGAAACCGTATAATTGTTATACTACTATTACTACTACTTCTGCTACTACTACTTCTACTACTACTACTACAACTACTACTACTACTATTACTACTACTACTACTACTACTACTACTACTACTACTACTACTACTACTACTACTACTACTACTACTAATAATAATAATAATAATAATAATAATAATAATGACAACGACGATGACGACGATGATGATGATAATTATGATGATGATGAGGATGATGATGATGATAATAATAATGATGATAATGATGATGATGATGATGATGATGATGATGATGATGATGATGATGATGATGATGATGATGATGATGAAGACGACGACGACAACGACGACGACGACGACGACGACGATGATAAAATGATGAAAATGAGAATAAGAATGATTAATAATAATGATGATGATAATAATAATAATAATAATAATAATAATAATAATAATAATAATAATAATAATAATAATAATAATAATAATAATAACCATTATATGTGTAAATAAAGTATATTAAAAACAGACGATGTGTTTCTGTCCAAAATCTAATTTATTTTGTTACATCTTGTTTATACCTTTTCCTTCACGATAGATATGAAACCAGACACCTTACAGACCATGCAGGTTGTATAACCATGACTTGTAAGGGTTTATCCCAAAACAGTATAGAATATAAATAAAACGGAAGGTACAACTTCCTGCTCCAAACTTGGGAAAATAAATACTTAAACAGTATGTTGCAATCTACTAAAAGAGTGGAGTTAGAGGTTTGGTTACATTTTAGGTAGTTTTGTCTTGTCAAACTAGGACAGAATGAACAATGTTCATTGCCGAATTGTTGTAACTTTCTTTCAATTATTTAAGTTATAAAAGAACCCCATTTAATCCACTTACTAAAATAATAATTTGTCGATATGTTGGAAATAACAAATATTATAAATATTTTTGTTTGTTTATTTTGTTTGTTAAAATTCTATCATAGGAAGGAGGTCTTCGTGCACAAATAAAGGAATAAAGCGTATAATGTTTTCTTTTGTATATTTGGAGGAATAAAATCGTACATACAGTTTTAACATCAAACACTTGCATCGACATTTAACATATTTTTAAACGTGTATTTATGCAAGTTAATTTCAAATGAAATTAACAACAGACATATTTTATGTAGGACATAGAGAGATAGCGGGAGATGAGAGAATGGTTCTACAATTAAACTATAATGAGATCACAACTATTAACTTTTTTAAATGTCTTCATTGTTTTGAAAGTTTACGAACGAAAAATGATATGTTTTAGGGCTTAACATGTTTGTAGTAAACAAGCAAAATAATTTCAATAAGGTGCTTTTAGTGTTTCAAACACTTCTGTTACAGATCAAACTGTTAAATGGATCGGCTTCACCTACTTTAAGCTAGTAGCTCCAGTAGCCACGATCATCACCGCTTTGGGAAAACAATAAATATACTATCAGAAAAAAATGATAGATTCATTTTGTAATAGTCGAACTTTGTTTACGCATTTTAGAAGTTGTTATAAACAGATATCTTCTTGTCAAGCCGCATTTATAATAAACGCGAGTTTATTTTAAAAAAAATGATTTACCAATTGTTATTGTTAATGAAATTACAGCAATTCAAAACAATGGAAATAAATCCTCTTTGACATTTCTTATAAATGAGTGTGTTGTAACACTTGTTATATTATTAAATGCTATTAAATTCTAAAGTATAAAGTGCCCTGGCATCTGTGTACACGTTATACTCGTACAGATGTGTCAGGTAAGAATATTGTAAACAAAGCGATTAAGTGAACAATCTTAACTGTTATTCCCATTTTTCGTATGTAAAGTTACTTCTAATTATTGAAAAACTATATTCTTACCTCCCTTATGGGTAGATATTTGGTAAATATTTACTGCAGAAAACTAAAGATTTGACCACTTTTTAAATTTTTAAAAACACGTGGGACTGAAGCATGAACATAAAATGGAATCTTATTGATTGAGATAGGAATTTATTAAACGATTGAGCGCCTTTTAAATCAATAAGCAAATTAACAATAAAATTGATTATATTTATTATATAAAGTGCGGTGAAAGTATGAAAATACCTTCCCACAAGGAAGACAACTAAAATATTCCTTTCATTTCGAAAATGGCGAATATATGTTAACCCAATTAACCAGTTAACATTGTCAATAGTTTATATTTATTGTCTCATCTTCTACAAAATTTTCTATCACGTGATTCTCGTGTATTTTCTCTAACTGGAGAATTTTTGCTGGTCCTGGAACTTTCTCACTCTGCGCATGCGTGGATGTATTTTGGTCAGCCGGAAGTAATGCGCGAGATGATTTTCGCTTAGTCAACCTGCCTTCGACTGCCTCCTTAGATACTTGTATTTGGCGGGCGATCTCATTTGACACTCCTAAAATGAGAGGAGAAAAATAATGTTACAACGACACAATTGTCTAGAGTAATTCGGACAAACAGTGTGAAAAATCCAAGCAATTCCTTGAAAAGAAGCACAAACTTATTACACTACATTATTTTTGAAAAATCACCGCAGACATAATTAAACGACACACGGGTACGACATGAAAATAAAGTCCTGATATTGTGCATATATTCTCCCTTGCCCTGTTGGTGGTTGAAATTATTTAGCCCTGCATGTAATTAAAAGATAATCATCTTGTTGAACGGTCTAGATATATTTATGTAAACGTTTAAAGAGTTTGTTCTGCTACAGGTGATTGTGTTACAGACTCTCTTTCTTTTTACATTAAATCATGAAAATACAAAGGCATAATTTTTTTATGTATTTATGTAAACGTATTTATTTATGTAAACGTTTAAAGAGTTTGTTCTGCTAGAGGTGATTGTGTTACAGACTGTCTTTCTTTTTACACTAAATCATGAAAATACAAAGGCATATTTTTGCGCTGGAGACATAAATAGTTTTGAAACCGTTAGGTCGGCAGGTTTCTGTGTATTTCCGTACCTCTGTATTCAGAGATAACGCATTTACATTCTATACATAGCGTGACGTCACTACGTTTAAGTCATCTCTATACTACGACTCGTAACTCACCCAAAATTTGAGATTTGTGCCTACATAAAAAATAGTTCCGCGTAGGAAATACGTTCGATTATAATATTCATTGAATTTAGATAAATGACTAAACAACCATATTCTAAGGCCTTATTCTATGTCCAGAAACTTTTAAAGTCTTGATATTTATAGATAAATGGAAAAAAATACGATGAGCAAGTTTTGCTACTTTCGCTTTCGTTAAACAGCAATATGTCCATTATACATAGCGTGTGACGTCACTACGTTAAAGTCTGGACCGTTTACAAAATTTAGTTCAAAATTTTTGCACGGAACATATTTTAACTATTAGAATGTATAAAAAATGCCAAAATAATCTGTTGTATACCTCTTCGTACTTGTTTTGTTCATTTTAGTAATCACTTCCGTATTCATAACAGCCATGTTGAAGAACTACTTTACCCACAATACACCGAGTGCATTCACACAGGTCATTTTGACCGTGTGTTGACGCAACGAACGCATTTATTACGACCATTACTTAATTTGACCCGTCCAATCAGTGTGATTTATTGGCACGTGGACACTTGTTTACAAATGAAAACTCAGACAAAAAATGCCAAATAATGCGTTTGATAAGTCGTTTCAATTATTTAAAAGTATTTATAATTGATAATTGTGTTAATAACAGTTTATAAATTCTTGGAACAAAACTGTTGTGATGTTACGTATTTCTATAATTTTATACTTGCAACATTATCCTTAGCAAATTTAACATACCAGTGGTGTAGAACTAGGCAACATTTTAGATGCTGTTTAAATGTCACATGTAAAATGTTATGGTAGAATGTAAGTGGCTATTTAACTATGCATATACGAAACATTGTGTCAGAAGTTTAGAGCCTTAGACAACGATGTTTCATCTAAATTCTCCTGAGAAATTTAATCACAATAATCTAGCAGAATGATCCGACTGGCGGGAAAGATTTAACCATAATTTATGAATGCAACAAAAATGAACAAAGATGAATATGTTCTGATTTACACCAAGGGAATAGAAGCAGAATACATTCAAAGAACATTTACCTTTGAGGACGGTGAGGAAGATATTTTTACGCGACTGTGTTGCCGAAATTCGAGAACTGAGTGCGCCTAAACTGAATGTGATACACGAAGGTGCTGTATTTCACCAATGGTCACAGAGTGCGACACGGTTGAATTATTTCTGTGCAGTTTATATGAATTTACAAAGGACAGAAATGTTGCAAGTAAAATCAGATAATTACAGATCGGCTAGAAAGTAGAACACTTGACGGGGACTTGTCAGAAAGATTACAGCTAAAGTTGGATCTCACAGTAGATAACGAAAAGGAGCTGACAAGACAAAATGAACTACTGAAGGCTCAAAAATAGAACAGATGTCGTCTACTCTATTTAACACTATATTCCAAACAAAACGGAAATCGTCCCGTAGCAAGGATCTTTAAGCCACAAGCAGTAAAAGAACTATAGAAATCCAAATGTGAAGTCATATTCAAACCCAGGTCAAGTTCAAGGTCAGTAACGGAGCGAATGATCAAAGATGTATAAACTGCTAATTACGTTGCAAATTGTTGTAAAAAGATAATTAAGGGGATGAAATACACCGTGGACATTGGATAATACACCTCATGGTAAGAATTTAATCATATAAACAGACTCGAGCGCAAACGCTTCAGTCATACAGTGTGACTCTTGTCCTAATCGTAAGGTTTGTTTAAAATCTGCTCGATCGCCGCCCCCCCCACCCCCCTCTCGTGAAACAACTGGGATCAAATTGTGCTTGTTTGTTTCAGGCGAAATCTTGATAATATGATGTTGGTGTTCAATCCCAGTACATGTCACTAAAGAAATCATTTCGGTAGAGTAGAAGCTGACAAAATGGGTCTAGTTACGAAAACAAAGTTGAAGTAGACCAGGGTAATATAGCATCGTTAAGCTTGTTGAATTGTGGCCAATTGAAGTAAACATTGAATAGTATGCACATTTATACTGTTTGAATAAGATGACTGAGCATGTAGAGGAATGAGGTTCATCCTGGTGTATGGTCGGAATGAGAAAAAATGCCAGAAACAATTGAGAAATTATTTAAGAAGAATCAGAAGTTCGGGGCTTAAATTGTATCAAACAAAGTGTTATATGAAAGAACACAATTAACCACTATTGCTATATAATATCAGCTGGAGGTGTTCGATGAAAAGACCATCAATGTAAAGAAACATGTGCGAGATCATTTTATGATACTTTTATACAGATTTTATTGGAAGAACCTTGACCAATGTGTCATTAGATCCACTGGCGCTTCGCTGCGCAGGTCATCAAGAACGCCCCTACCTTCAAGTTTGAGCAGTTTTTATATCTGTACCAATCGGAACTCCTCGGGTAGTTCCGTCCTCGGGACAATCATCCCTCCGATATATCTTGGTGCAATGATACTTACAGAATCGTTTTGTTCGCCGGAAGAAGAATACGCCATAAAAAGATCTTCAAAAAAGCGAAAGGCGTAGTGTAAATTATTGTTTCATTTTATAACCTGTAATTTATCAGTTTAAATTTCCACATCTCGATAAATAGAGAACTGTTTCTGACTTTCAGTAGAGATAATAAAATATTTATCTTTGTTGTTGACGTCATAAGAACCGACCTTAATTTTCAGGGTTATCCCGTCATACATCCGTGAATTATCCGAGGCGTTCCGATTAAGATCTGTACATGAATGTTTAACCCATGTGTCTGGCCTAATGTGTCTGTATGTACGTTCGGCAAGTATAACAAAACACTTACTTTTGAAGGAGGAGAAGTCGGAGAGTTTCTCGGCGAGTAGTTTCTGAAGCAACAGTCGGATGTTCCAGAGCTTGCTGTCCTCTGGTCGCTGGTTAGTCTGGCCCGTCAACGCCATAATTAGCTTTTGGTTCTTATCTCGGTACTGCTGTTGTGCTGCCAATAACTCGCTGTCATAATAATAATAATCATCATCAACATCATCATCATCACCATCATCATCATCATCATCATCATCATCATCATCATCATCATCATCATCATCATCTTATCATCATTATCATCATTATCATCATCAACATCATCATCATCATCTTCATCATCATCTTATCATCATTATCATCACAACCATCCTCCTCGTCCCCCTCCTCCTCATTATTTCGTACACAACAACATCCTTATCATCATCACCCTAATCAAAATCAACTACAACGCAAAAATTTAGATGTACCAACTTGAAATTTATTTCTCCGTCACCATTTAGGTCCAGTTTTCTGATCATGCGCTCAATGCAATGTTCCGTAAAAGGAATGTTGGCCATCTAGATGAAACAAAAAAAAATGGTCTAAAACATTTTTTAATTTAAATTTTTAATGTTTAATGTTTGAAGGCGGAATGTTAAAAAAGATGAATATTAGACTCTTATTATAGAGGTAATTTTTACGTTAAAAATGCATGTTAACCGTCATGACTTGACCTTGCTGGCCCTAGATGCAACACATATAAATAGCAAATTTTTAAATAATCTTTCAAAGGATACAGCAGATTTGGAACGGCACTATTTTCTCTGGCATAACTATCCCGCTATGCAGTTTAACAGACATGTGACATTATAGTTAACCTGCATTAAAACTACATCTAGACAGAACACTCACCTTCAATCCAGCAGTTATCTCATCTAGGCTCAGGGTTCGACTACCATCTTTGTCTAGACTAGAGAACAGATCAATGAGTCGGAAGCCCATTAGTTTGCTAAATTCCAAGAGAACCAGCGCCGGGTTTTCTTTCAACAAAGTTTTTTCGATCTCCGGTCGGTGCGACACCGTCTGGCCGATCACGTGACCGTATATGACATCAAGGGGTCGCTGCTGCAGATGGACCTCAGTGATGGTAGTCAGAAATTCCGGGGTGACCTGCTGGATCTGCAAGGAGAGGTCACGTGGTGGGATGTTAGCGTGTCATGGTCAGGTAAAGTTCGAGTAGTCATGCGAACGTTATGTGGTCCGGCAATGGTCATATCAATATTAGAACGTCATATGGTCCGGTAAAGGTCATGCAAACCTCATACAGTCCAGTACTTATGTGCATGATTATGTGAAAGTAAATGTGATATGAAAGCACACTGTCAGGTTAAGGTCATGTGATCGGGTGAGAGTTACTAGGTCCTGTAAAAGTCACATGGATTGGTAAAAGCCATGCGGTCACATGAAAGTCAAGTGGCAGGTGGTGATTCGAACGTCATGGGTTCAGTGAAGGTCACATGGTTCAGTCAGGGGCGTGCCTAGACGACTTTTGTGTATACGCACTCCTGCTAGGGGGTCCGGCATGCTCCCCCGGAAAAAAAATTACTACATAATGCCATAGGTGCATTCTGGGGCGTTTTTAAACATTTAAAATTGCCAATAACTATCATTTGAAATAGAAAATACGCCATACTTTTTCAGGTGTCTTTATAACGCTTCAAATTGTATACAAAACATTTTTTTCCTGAAAACAAGTAATAGTAGTAAAATTAGGACTATATATGTAAATAGAAAAAAACAAGAAAAAGATGGTTGTAAGTTAGACATTTGTAATTATGAAATTATGAAAACCACTAGATCTTACAGGTAGTGCCTAACCCGGGTTAGGCGACGATTTTTATTCGCTTTTTGGCGTTTTTATTTTTTCAATTTCTGGAAGCCACTGTACGCACGTGCGTAAGTGCGTAACGGCAGGCACGCCCCTGTCAGTAAAGGTCATGTGGTCACTTGAAGGGCACATCGTCTGGCATAAGGTATGTGGTCATAGAGAAGTCATATGGTCCAGTCAAGGACATGTGGTTATGTAAGTGTCAAATGGTATGATAATGGCTCTGCGGTCATATGACTTTACCAAGGTCCGGGGGATTTATGTTATCATGTTGCATATGGTTATGTGAAGGTCGAGTAAATGGTCAAATGAAAGGCGATATATGACAGGTAACAGGACATGCTCGTAATTGACCAGAATGTTCTTAGTTTTGCGTATATTCTTCCACAAAAAACAATCCAATATATCCAGAAAATGGTAATATATTACGGAATCTTCCGAACAGTTCTGGATGTTACGTAACTGTACTTACCCCGAGATCAAGGAGGGTGATACCGGAAGTGGGGCATTCGTTGATGAACTGTAATATGTCCAATGCGCCATCTTGTGTCAAGGGGTTGAACTTCAGCTAGACAGAAGTATGAAATATTTTAATGAAATGTTTTATTTCGCATAAAAACTCATCCAAAATCGTTGTTGTTTGTCAGAGTGTTACAAACGTGTAAGTGTCGTACACAAACCATTGTGTTCCTGTCAGCAGTGGAACATCGATATTATTTCGTCATATATTGTTTATTATTTGAACTGAGGCAATCGACTGTCTAGTTTCTGTGTAAAATAAGTACTCATGTAGTAAACTTCCCGAGGCAAGAAAAAGTCTTGCTAAAGGACAAACAGTCCGTAGTTGGTGAACGGTTCGAACCCGGGACACTCCGATCTCGAGTCCTGTGTCTTAACTTATATACCAGAGCCGTTCACGATGAGTAAGGAAATAGCAGATAATACAGAAATTATGCCTCTCCAATATCAAAATTATATATGCATATGGCAAGTTTGGAATGTTTAACTGCATATTCACTCACAACGAGGGTGTGTAGTGTAGTGTTGCGGGCCAATCCCTTGGTAAGCTGACCGATACATTCCCGACTGAGGCGGTTGTTAGTCAGATCCAGAACCTGCAAGGTGGTGTTGTAGACCAGCATCCTCTGAAGGCCAAGGCTTCCCTCCAGATATAGTCCATTCCAGCCCAAGTACAGCCGCTTCAGGGATGTGTTGTCCTGTAAAAAAATTGGAACAGGGCTGTGAGAGTTGTAATCCTATTTTCTACGCATCAGCTTGTCTGTTTTATAATAGTTTTGTTTTGTCACAATATTATTTATCGTTTAAATGTGAATAGCTTTTATTATAAGGTAATAATTATCTTAATTTTTATTTGCTTTGATAAACAAACTAGACTTATGTATATGGACATTTAAAGTGGCCACAATAACGAATTAAGCACAGAAACAAGAAACACGGTCAAACAAAAATTTATACATACAAACGACGGACAGACTTAAGAACAAAGAAGGACTCAGACTCATGCAGATAATCCTTCACACAAAAAGGTAGAAACAAACACAACCGTATGGACAATCAGCCTTAAAACGGACACTTTGACAGTCGGAAGAACGTGGTAGTAGTCCCTCTGCATATCCATAGAAATATTGACAGAGACCAATTCAACCAGACAGACAGACAGAAAGGCCGGCAGGCAGAAAGACAGGCAGTTAGACTGACAAAAGGAGATACACAGACCGACGATTAGACAGTCATTACGCGCAAAGAGACAGACAAATATCTTGACGGACAAACGGACGTACCAGTATTCCTTCGGCTAACCCGGCCGCCCCGTCTCTGCGGAGATGATTCCAGGAGAGGTCAAGTTCCTCGAGTCCGTCGTTGTAGCTGAGAGCGTCTCCAAGTAGATCCCCGCCCCTCTCTCGGAATTCGTTATGACTCAGGTTAAGATATGACAGGTTCCGAGCCTCCTACAAATACGCAGGCCAAGAGGTGTGATTGGCCGCTCTCACACAATTTCGTCATTTTAAATAATTGAATGAATAAACAAATTAACGTTTTAGATATAATTTTGAAACAATAAAAATACGCAGCATTGTTTTAACAATAATTACAATTTCTTAATCTACCCTTTGTTTTAAGTCGAACGACAAAGTGTTTGAATTTTCTTTTGCCAAAAAATAGTTAAAATAAGATATGTACACCAAAGATTTCAAGAACAAACTCTAAAACTTTAATTTAAACTCAATGATGTCCTGGCTTTAAAGTAAAAGCTGCATACATGTACGTTTTTACCACCCCTTGATATTTTACCTCGATCATCAGTTTAAAGAGATCGGCATCGGAATCAGTGAAACCGTTGTCTGCAGAAGAAATGATTGTTTTATGGTAAGTTTCATAAATAGAAAAAAACACGTACATGTATATTATAAGGCGCAATTGTTTATTTATTCTATAAACTTAAACAATAATCATAGGTATGACTTCTGTGTGAACCGATTATCTTCCCATTTTATATCCATCTACGCAGTGTTATTGACCGGTAAATCCCGGCCCAGGCTTACGCCCATGCATGTCTAGTTTCTTGACGTAACATTGATCAAGAGATATGTTGTTTCAGAGGTTCACGTCTATCGGCGCATGCTGTATAAATTAAAATCTTTTTATTTCGTTCTGAACGCCCTCCCCCACCCACCCATCAGATTATTTGGAAAATGTAGCAATAGCCATAGAATAAATTTCTCTTCTTTTTAAGCAAACTCTTCTTTTTAAGCAAGACAGAAGAGTTCACGAATATAAACACTTTCATCGTTTATTTTAATCTACTTGCACATAGATGCAACAAATTGTATGAATGTTAATCAATTAACTTATAAATTTTATAACCATTCGTCATAATGTTATATATAGTTCAAAAGTTTAGTGTGTAGCCTAACTGAATCTTCTATTTTCAAATCCACATTCAACGATTAAGCTAAGGTAGTATAGAAACGGTTGAAGATGGACGCCAACAAGCACCTACTGGAGAGGTCGAGGCGAACAATCCTGTCATAGTCAATAATGACTTGTGCCAAGTACTTCATGCCCCGTGACCCAATACGGTTGTCTGCCAGATTCTGAAGAAATATTATTGCAGATTGTGAATGTTGTATTGTCTAATTAGATTCGATGTTTGTAACTCCTCTGACCGCTTAGCCTCTTGCCGCGCGGGCTGTGTCCCGTTCGGAATGAAGGACTTAATGTGAGAAAGTCTTTCAGCTGACCTGCGGTGCGTCGGTGGTTCCATCCTGACATTTGTCTTGGGTCTTCCTCCACAAAAAAATCTGGACATTGCTATTATGATCATTTTTGTTCGTTGCGATGTATTGCAATAACAATAACAATAATAATCACATTCATTTAATTAAACCAATCAGAGTACTCTCTGTGATGGAGTACACACGATGCATGCGTATTTTGAAGCTGTGCTTGTAAACAAGTTGAAAGCCGTTTACGTGTAATCTTGTGAGCAGTTATAATAGTTTAAGCATTATACATTGTGGCTTTACAAAGGTGTGCTTTTTGAAAATAAAAATCTACCTGCAAACGTTTCAAAGGTGCTTTAGGACAGTTGGAGTTAAATACATGTGTCGTTTATATGTAAAATTGCTTAATGGGAATTCTATGAACTTTTACGTACTGTCAAACATAAACATTGATACATTTTTAACAATACCTTTAATTGGCCATTGTACTAGTTACTAAATATAAACACATACCAGGATTTGGATGGCTTTACAATTCTTCAACATGAAGGCGAGGAACTTGGCTCCTTTATAACCAATGGCGTTATCATTCATATGTAGCTCCGTAACACTCGTCGTTTGCTGAACATAACATAATACATAGTTACACTGAATAAAGGCATGGATAATATTTGGGTTATAACTAGTAGATAACGTAAGTTATTATTTACATGAGTTATCTTATTTATATGTTTTTTTAAGTGAACACAGTTTATCTATAAACTATTCTAAAGGCATTTCATCAACCTAAAACGTCATGCACGTCCTGCACAATCCTTTATTATATTATCGTGAAAAAAATCAACATGTTATGTTCCCTTGTCACCAAAACAATGGCTACAAAGCTATTTTGTTTTACCATATTGTTTTTATCTTTTATTATACACATATGAGAATACAAGTTGTTGTCTGCGTTCAAATAAGCTATGAGTAATTTAAACTCCTCAGATCGTTTAGCCTCTCACCGCGTGGGTTCGAGACCCGTTCGGGGCGAAGGACTTAATGTAAGAAGGTCTTCCAGCTGACTTTGCGGTGCACCGGTGGTTCTACCCAGACATGTGTCCGTGGTCTTCCTCCACACAAAGCTGGATGTTGCTATAATGATTATAAATGGTCGCTGCAATGTATTTAAAAAAAACAAATAAAAAACAAAACAGTAATTTAATGCGAGATTCAAAAGTAGATAGCATCAGTCCATATCTACCGTGAGGGCTATGGCACAAGCCTCGGCCCCTTTGGGTCCTATGTTCTGGTGACCAATGTCTATATGGGTGGTGTTGAGTGCTTGGAGAAACAGACTAGACGGCGTAAGTTGAAAAAGCGCGCACTTGCTCACGTACACGCGCTGAGCACGCGACCCTCGCGAGACTACATCCTCAAGGAGAGAGCCGTCGACTGGTTAGTAACAATAAAATGACGTGGAAATTTGTAAAAGTGAAAGCAAGGAACAATATTTAGCAACAAATGGCACAGAACTATTTTATAATGAATAAAAATGGCTTTGTTTAAAGTCTTATTTAAATTATTTTATTTTAGATATTTTATTTAATCAGTTAACTTGTTCCTGATAAAAAATGTTTTAGTATGACATCTCGGCTCCATGATTTTTTAAAATTTATTATTTACTTTATAGTGCATTTATTGTTTTGTGAAAGATGTTGATGTTTCTTATTTAAAGGTTTCTTCCGACAATTTGGACCATAATTTTGTTTCGCAAACAATCAAATAATTTGTTGCTACCCGAAACGGTTCTAAGAAAAGCTGTTTATTGATGCTCTACATTTACATGAAAAGTGAAATATTGCATCTCTCTCTTCATCACAAGTATGCATTTTCTAATTTAGCTACGCTGCACAAATTAGCTACTTTTAAATTAAGAAAACCTCGTGACCACTAATATTGATATATTATTATATCATAATCCGCTCTGACGTCAATGTCTATTTAAAGCTTTTATCAGTTGTATAGCTTTTGCTAAAATTTAAACTTAGTGTGAATGGTTGCGCTATCATGCCATGTGTTCCAGTCATGGTTATGCAGATAAATAGCACTTGTATACCTCTATTACAGTATTAGGTTTATAAAAGAACAGCTTATTCAATATTGTGTTAATAAAGGGACATAACTCTAACAACTAAAATGGTATTCAGTTACCTCCCTTGTTGTACGTATTTCGTATAATGTAACTCCAGAAAACAATTTATGATATTCCTTATAAAGATTGCTTCAGACTGTCATGTGTACATTTTTATCAAGTTCAATAAGATATTTGAGATATTATTAATGAGTAAAATACTTGTGCGTTATGAAGAAAAAAATAAAACAACGTAAAATTAAACTAGGAATATTTCTTACACTATAAAGTATATAAAAATACATGTACCTACCAACAAGGGAGATAACTTGTACATTTCTTTCATTATGTAAATGAAGAATACTCCCCCATATACCAAGGTTCATTTATAGGCTATACGTTAGGAACGATACTGTCAAAATAGTCTTTACTCTGACAAAAGTATGAGATTATGAATTCTTTCAAAATTTCAACAAACAGTGGTAATCTATTGTTACATGCATTTGATATAGGCAAACTGTCGTATACCACCTTACAAATATTTTGTTTCTGAAAAGTTTCCTGCTTGTTGTCTATTTTTCTTTTCATCTTAAATAACTTAAACCAATAAACGTTGTGAAGCATAGACTCACCTCCGGACAGTGAGCGAAACAGCATTCCATGTTCTGTGTCGGTCAGTAGCCCGCCGGAGGGTTTGTCCGCCAAGCCATTGTACAGCTCCACCAGTTCTTTAGAATAGGACGAGGGGCTCCATAATACATGTGTTTTACCATTATAACAAGGGAAGAAAAAAAGACAGGACAAAATTATCAAACAGTTGGCCTTTTTTTTAATTTTGATGTAAAGTCTTGAACCGTTGTCACGAAACCACGCAGAGTTCAACTATACCCGTCTAGTTTAGTTTCAGCTAGCTACGAACGGATTGATCAGGGTGGGAAATGGTATACGTACATATGAGCCAGGTCCTACAAGAAGCTGGATGTTCAGGTTGTACCCTTTTTCTGCTCATATAAAAAAATCACCTGCGTCCCTGTCCCCTCCCCGCCCCCAAAATAGCATTAGTCTGAACGATCACTGCCGAAACACTTAATCCGTGCATTTTACACAGGGATGTCATGGGGATGATGTCGTATGGGCTCACTGCACTGCCGTTGGTAAGCAAGATTCTAATATCGATCCCTTTACTGATACAACTGCAGCCAAAGGATGTGTCTAGCTGGGTAGGCCCACCTTCCGCAATACGTTAATCACCCACTGTGACGCCAGATAAGGCCATATTTCAATTTCCATTCAATTTAACAACATGTAGAGTTATAATTGTGTGAATTTGAAAGCAACTAAATAGAAGTCTAAAATAGGTAATAATCAATATCAGCATGCTATTTTCAATGTTTCACAACAACTGTAGCTTAGTTAATTATTTATGTATCACACACCATCGAAACATCAAATTAAAACACCATGTCAATCATCTCACTCTCTAACCCCCACACAGGAGAGTCCCAAAACTGCAGTTGTTTCCCACCGAGTAGTCATTTTCCCACAAATATTCTAGCGTGTCATTTACCCATGATCAGTACATAGGTAATACAAATTCATATAAGGAAACATACTTTAAAACATCAACACGTGGTTGTGCGTGGAATACGCGATCGTGTTTTGTTTGTTGTTGTGTGTTGTTGTTTTTTTTTCTGAAAAAAAAAGAGTATACCTTCATCAAGGTCTGTATTTGTCCAGTTCTGTTCCGATTCGGAAGAAGACGAATCACTTCGGTCATCTTCGTCATTTCCAGTCTCCGTTACTCGTCTTGGTCGATTTATTGTGTCACTAAAACTTCGACGAACTTTCGCGTTGACTCGAAACTTGGACGTGAGACAGAACGCACTCTCGCCTGTCGACCGCTTGATAAGGCTCCATATACTAAACTGAACAGAAACCATAGAGGGCTGGTAGTCGTTACATTGCAAAAGGTTTTTGTATGGCAACTCAGATATCAAACTTGGTGAGAAGTAGAAGAACATTCTATCAAAAGGTGTATTGTCATAATGTTTCTCCTTAAAATGATAGCCCCACAAACACTGAGGAATGCACTGCTTCGCAAAAGTGGGATGGGATTTGCCGGCATTTTTTACGATACTGTGCAGCGACATTTCTATCATTATAGCACAGGGGCACTTATGAGGTGCCCAAGGACTGAACCCGGCCGGTCCATTATACTGACACCGACGAGTCAGGCGTAATGCTGTCTCCTTAGCCCCGAGCATTAGGAGGGAAGCCACTACTACCAACTTTAAAAGTCTTTGGTTTGACTCTGCCGGAGTTCGAACCCGCGACCTCCCGATCCGCAAGCCGACGCTCTACCAATTGAGCTATTGCGGCCGTTATTCGCAAAAGTAGTCAAATTTCATGACAACGCAAATCGATGTATAAACTGTCGGACTCAGTTTCTGTGTTTGATAAACTGCTGCTTTCTAAACAATTTACCACCACCTTCAATGTACATTTAGTTGAAAAGCAGAAGGTAAATGGTTGAGGACCAGGACCGAGATAGGCGATCTCTATCCCATTAGGCTGTTTACAAACTAAAATTACGTTTCACAGGAAGCCGTATTTTTACGTGCACTAGATGGTGGTTTATGTAAAAAGTAGTTCATTTTTGCGTTGTTTCTTATAGTCACATTTACAATAAGTTTTTACAGGCTTTTGTGAACATTTTGTAATTTTGTACAGCTACGTCAATTTAGCTGTGTGACTCTTTTGTTAAAGAGATTATAATGGAAATACGTGGATTTTTGTAGCGCTAGGGATATGTAGTTGCAGTCTGTGATGACGGCTGCTCTTCCCTGAATTTATTCACTGCATCAGCAGTGAATACAAAAATGACACTTCCATAATAATTTTAACATTAAACGTCTCCTGCGTATCTCCTGTAAAGTAAGTTTGCAATTTCCGAAACCTAGCTGCGCTAAAGGGAGAGCATCCGCTCCATATTCGACAGGTCACGAGTTCAATACTGCGCCGGTACATACCAAAGTCGTAAACAATTATAGTGGTAAAGTTCGCTTGCCTTTGACCGAGCAAAATAAGAGGAGTTCCGCGGCTGGTAGGCCCGGTATAAGGATAATGTGGCAGGCTTTGGTATCAAGTCAGGTGTTCATTGCATGCTATTCAATGAAAAAATATCACTATATCAGCTTTAAGTTCTCTAAAATATTTTCTGATCATAAACCTAACAAACAACAATGACAACAATATCAATCAAAAATAGATTCAAAATATATTCATGACCTTATCGTTTTGAGTTGTTTTATATAATAAATGAAACGATTTTCTTTAAAAGGGTAATAATAATATGATCATTTGCTATTCTACCTACATCGGAAGACTCCATAGATTGGCGGAAAGGGGAAAGGTCCGAGTCTACCGAATTAGGGCTGCCAAGGGTCCGAGACATTGCGCGTGCTTTCTCAGATTTCCGATTAAGCTAGAAAAGGGAAAGATGACACTTTATGAGGCAATGTTTCATTCTACAGTAAGTGTTAAAACTTCTAAATCGCCAAAGCACATACATTTTGTTTTTAACTCCATAATGTTTTACAGGGGCAAAAGATTTACTTCATTCCAATGACATTTTTGATAAATAAATAAGAAGATTACACAAATATACCATATAATTATTCTAAACGGAAACGAGTAAAACACACACATACAAACACACACACACACACACACAGAGAGAGAGAGAGAGAGAGAGAGAGAGAGAGAGAGAGAGAGAGAGAGAGAGAGAGAGAGAGAGAGATTATTGCAGGAGGTGGAGGAGTCGGGGAGTGGGTGATGGTGGTGTGTAAGATATAGACATGTACAAAAATTGAATCAACGTACAATTGAACAATATTTGTATGAAATTGTTTGTAGATAGAAAAGTCGTGTCTTTGATTGAAGTTAGAATAGTTTTCTGTTGATCTTTGCCTTATTGTGGACGAAAAGCTGTTTAAAACTTAAGGGTGGTATCCGACAGTGTAAGAGAGATTGTTTTCTCTCAAAGAACCAAATAATTTATTATTGCCTGAAAAGATCTCTCAAAATGCTGATTATTGATGTCCTACATCTATGTGAAAAGTGAAGCTTCACTCGTCATTACAAATAGGTATATTCTATCTAAGCCACGCTGCACAGTTGGCTATTTTTATAGTAAAAAAACACGTGAACCGTTACTTTATATAATCATTCGGTTCTGACGTCGGTGTCTATTTTTAGCAGAAATCACAATCTTGCTTATTAATAGTTTTTAGAAGAATGGACATGGAGAGTGATTTAGTTCACGATATTTACTGTCTTACAATTTATGCAATGCTCAAAATCATCTTTTGTAAGACTTAGGTCTGACTTTTTGCAGAAATTATGCCCAATCCAGGTTTACGTGTATTTGAAATTGATGTGGGATACAACCTTTAAAGTTAAAGATCAGGGGCGTGCCTGGGCTTACGCACTTACGCACGTGCGTACAGTTGCTTCCAAAAATTGAAAAAATAAAAACGTCAAAAAGCAAATAAAAATCGTACATAACCTGTGTTTGGCACTTGTTGTTAGCTGTTTCATTTTTTTAAATTAGAGTTCTTTAACCGTTTTCCAAATTCTACAAATACTTCTGCAATCCTACCTGACGTATTTATGTCCCTTCCTGCTCGTTGTACTGTGACAGAGTTTCTCCCCAGAATGCATCTACGGCGTTCTAAGGAAACAAAATCCGGGGGCAGGGGAATGCCCCTGACACCCCCACCCCCACCCCCCCGGAATACCGGAATAGTGCGTATACTCAAAGGTCGCCTAGGCACGCCCCTGAAGATGGTATCCGAAAGTTTGGACCCATGTATTGTTTTCTCTCAAACAACCAAATGAATTTACGGTGACAGAAAAGATTCCGCAATGCTGTTAATTCTACATCTGTGTGAAAAGTGAAGCCTTACACTCTAACCAACACTGCAAACATGTATTTCCTATTCGAGTCACGCTGCAGAATTAGCTATTTTTCACTAAGAAAACCACGTGACCCCACACTTTTTAGATCACGCTATACGATCATCTGGGTAAGACACGCTGACCTAGATATATTTTTTAACAGACATCCCCATCTTGTTTAATTGCATAAATTGGAAAAAATGAACATTTAGAGTTATATATTTTACGATTTGTGTTGTGTAACAATGTGTTCAACATGACTTAACACTAGAGTATGTGTGAATGCTGATACTAAAACGAAAAACCCAAAACAGTGGTAAGTCATTGTTACATACAATATACAGGCAAACTGTCGGATGTCATCCCAAACAGATCTATAACAAGTAGTGATGTCACGATGATCGAGTTAAATCGAATAATCGTCGCTGGTTACTAATGTCCGCGACAATCGATTTCCCTATCGCAAAATATTCTTTCCGTTAGTTAGTAAAAATTTCAAAGGGACGTAATTCATACATAGCGTCATGTCGGGCGATAAATGTTATAGAGTTAAAGTGTTCTTTACTGAAATCTAGTCTAAAGTGTTGTTTAAAGACTGAACAATCCATTACAGTGAGTCAGTGAGTTAAAAGTAGCGTTACTTGTACGTCTTGTAGTTAATTTTCAAATGTAAAGGGTTCGAAACTTTGAATAAAATTTGAGTTAACTTGTTATTGTTCAAGAGTTTTAGTTGTGAAAAATTGTTTCACATAACTTGCTTGTTGAACATGTTTTATAGACTGTTAATATGCAAGTAAAGTCTATTGTTTGTCTGAGTAAATAAGAGTAGTTTTAGAATAAATTAGTACTTCCTGATTAAAGTAAATAAGAATAGTTTTTAACGAAATTAGTACTTCCTGATAAAAAAGTTTCGTTTTTTTACCGATTTTAATCGATTAATTATGTTCGATTCAATTCGATTATCGATTATGTTTTCGGCCCGATTCTGCATCACTAATAACAAGCAATAAGCGATAAAGGTTTAAATAAATTATCTTACCAAATAAAGGCGTAGAAATCTGCTAAATCCAATGTTACTTAAAATATCGCGTCTTTGTTTCTATTGGATGGCTATCACCATAGAATGTACGCAGTGCGTTGACTTTTTTTTCTCTTTTGAAAGTAAACATAAGCCGTTAACAGGTAGAGAAATTTGATAGGTACTTTTGTCTTAACGAGTATAGATCGCAAGCACAGACAATATGATAAGTTAAGAATGTAATGAAGCGGAGCAACAAAACAATTAATGTGTATCTGTTTGAGGTTATATTGTTTTGATTTTGAACACAATTTCAGTTAAACGAATGTGTCTGATTTTGTTCTAGTATAAATATTTACTTTAAGTGTCGAGTCGCGGGCTTATAATACCTACATGTATGACTGCTTGCCTCTCGCCGCGCGGGTTCGAACCCCGGTCGAGGCGAGAATCTTCGGGTGGGCTGGCTTCCAGCTGACGTGCAGTGCGCCGGTGGTTCTACACAGACATGTCTGAGGTCTTCCCCCAGCAATGATTCGCTAGTCAAGCTGTGGGTCATATCTGCCAATGCTGACCGCCTTTGACATTTTCTAGCGCCAGAATCTCTAAGTAGGCCAAAAGTAAGCTTAGACAGCTACGCAGAAAAATCAACTGGGAAAAATCACACGGGCGCGCGCACACACACACCACACCACACACACACCACACACACACACACACAAACACTGATATATATATATATATATATATATATATATATATATATATATATATATATATATATATATATATATATATATATATATATATATATATATATATATATACAGGGGAAATAAATAACACTATACATTTTGAATAGTTAGAGTAATGTCCCCTCATAAAGTAAACGAAAAAGCTTTTCGCAACTTCTCAAAACTAGCAAAGGAAAACGCAAGGAATCTTGGTTACCTTACACCATTAAGTACCTCCTTTACAAATAAAGGAGTTGTCAATGCAAACGCTTGGTAAACGTGGCAATCAAAGAAATATTATAAATAGAATAATTATTACATTAAGTGTATGGAAATACGTTCTCTCTCGGGATATTACTAAGACATTTCTTAATACTCTGAATAAGATAATTTAGAAAACGTGCTGCAAATAATTTAGAACATCAAAAAAGACTAATGTAGTAAGTGTATTTATTTGTCTATATAATAAGTGAGTGTACCCTTGTTTTGGCAAAGATCCAAAATTTGACAAATGGTTTTCTTAAATTACTCTCACTTTTTAAAGTCTTTATTTTTTTCGTAAACTGCATGTACTTTCTGTATATTTTTTATATATATGTACTTCAAAATGGGCGTTTGATATGAACTCATCATGGCTACGATTTTAAACTGTGGTGATACCTTGAAACATCATTCGGTTTATCACAAGAAAACACTAGACATGTCAAAAGTTGTTGTATTTATTTTGCGCTCTAAGGATGATACATACTGCTCACATATTGGTTCTTACTCGAACAACCGTTTTTCTCTCTTATATGTACGCCTATTTTAAACAATATCTACATATTTAGACCGAATCGTCTGTTTCGTAGCATTTTATAACCTAAAGCCTATACATAATCTAAAATCAACTTATTTATAGACAATTTGTTGCTAGATAAACCAATAAATTTACCTGTAATGCAATACGTCTGAAAATTATCTTTTATGATTTTTTTTTTTACTTTCTAGAGTCGTTTATGTTTTAGCAAAGAAAACAACAAGGCAAGGGATAGATGTTTAGTGGCTTTAATATACACATTTCTGAGAAGTTCAATAAGGATGTTGGACACAAAATAAAAAGAACAAAAATAATGAAATAATACTACAAGGTAAACATGAATCACATTGATTAATAAGTTCCTCAGCTACATAAACGCTTGCATAATTACTGTAATGTTATGTTATTAATAACTGTAATGTTAACATTTATAAAATGTTGTGTTTTATCAGTTGCGTATGACAGATACAAAATCAAAACGTATATGATCAAAATTATATAAACAAACAATCCAGCACATGAACTAGGAGCTAGCTACAGATGTTGAAAGCCCATACTTGCATTTTTTAGTGTGATAAATATATACAAGAAAGAAAACGATACCTATGAACCTGGTATAATGGCAGCTATGAATTTAAAGCCGTTTCTTCCTTGATGAATTGTTCATACAATGATAATATAAAAATCTATAGCTTTTTATGTTCATGCCCGGATGAAACATAATTGAAATATGATATATGTATCATATGTTCTGTTATTCATCCGAGGAAATAAATACTAAAAATTAGAAACAGCAGCCTAAACGTACCTACAAATATGTATTTTATTAGTGTAACAAAACTGTACAGACAAAAACTGCTTTACCCTTCGTGTAATACTTAAAAACAAGTATTGTCATAAGTTAAAAGAGGCTTTGTAACCTCGATTCTGGAATATTTGTTATGACACTATTAAATCAAGATCTAACTTTGTTGAAATGACACAATTATGTATTTATGATCGTTTATTATTCACTTTGTATTTTGGGTTGGAGGTCTATATTTACAATTAAAATGTTGAGGTGAGTTACTTGTTTTAATTAATTTTTAACACTTTTCATTGTTAAACACAAAGAGGCAAAAAGTGCAGATCCTGATCAGACAGGTTTCAGCGGGAGCTGTTTGATTTGGATCTGCATTATTTGGGTAAATGTGATCAATCCACCCTCACCAGATTCAGAGGTAAATATTCGACTTTTTTATAAAAATTAGCAATAACAAAACTTATTGGATGAATTCTATAAACTGCACGCATCATTGCAAGGAATTACTTTATTACTAATGTCAAAACTTTAATTAACCACGAGCAATGTTGATATTTCTAATTGTTGTATAGATTATGTACCCTGTACAAGTGTATGATAATATATGTTTTGTTGTGTTATAACCATAGAAAATGTCGGTACCGCACTTTGGGCTCAGTGGGGTCACAAGGCACAGCTTACATTAAGGCAGTATTATCTACTAAGAAATGATCGTCGACTTTCTCTTCCAGATGCAGTTAGGTCTCGCTTGTTCAGTCACATACACATTGGAATAAAAAGTAAAAAAAAAAAAATAACACTATCACACATACATTGCTATTGCACGTTTATTTCCTTTTATGAAACTGAAATAATGTAAATGGTTACATGAGCTAGTTTTGTTTTTATTTTCATCAGCGATAAATATGAAAATACTTTCACCTATAAAGAAGATCTAAAGCCTCTCTTTTCAGCGTCATACTGAACAGTTATCCAACATCCACTGTTTGTGGAAGGCTAGTGTTCACAGTTGTACCTGTTATGTGCATAATTGGTTAAAGATTTAACTGTATTTTTAGAAATATTTTTTGACGCTGAACAAATATTCTAGGCTTTATAAACATGTTAATTTGCCGTTCCAATTACTGCAATTAAATACGTTATAAAATGTAATATATATATATATATATATATATATATATATATATATATATATATATATATATATATATATATATATATATATATATATATATATATATATATATATATATATATATATCATGTAATGCTTATTATTATTAAGCAATACTAAAGTACAGTTTATTAAAAACAACAACAACAATCAACAAAACAAAAAAAAACCTATGAGAAATGCATACAGGTGAAAATCCTGTGTGCGGCATCGACAGGGAAGCGGCAAAATACAAGCGGCAGTCTTGCTATACTGTTTTGTCAAATTCATACATACAGACAGTCAGTCTTTTACTGTAACTATTCTAAATGATTTTTATACTTATGTTGATTTTTAGCAACTTTGTTGACATTTCTAACAAAGAAACTTTACTGAGATATCAACCCTTCTTAAAATAAATGAAAATAATAATGCGTCCTTTTTACGCCCGAAATTTCCTCGACTGCGGAAATGTTCAGACTGCGAATTCCATCTTTTCATAATTAAAAGGAACATTACTCTATAAAAACTACATTCTTACCTCCCTTGCGGGGTATGTATGGTATATAGTTACTGCAGAAAAGCATTTTTCCCCTTTTCAAACTTTTGGAAAACGCTTAAGACTGAAGCATGCGCATAAAATGGAATCTTATTGATTAGATAATTTATTCAAAAGCTTAAGCGTATTTTAAAAAAGCAATTTTTTTTTATTTCTTATGAAAAGTACATGAAAATGCATTCCCACAAGAAAGATAAAACATTTCTTTCTTTTCGAAAAAAGGAAATAAAAAGCTCCTATGCCACAGCAGGTGTTCCTTCAGAATAGATATACGAAATTAATGTTGTTTTGAGCGATATTTTCCGATGCCGTTTCACCTAAAAAAAGGAAATTACAAACTGTCGTATTTCGTTTAGAAAACACTGGCGACTTTAACAAACTCTAACGCGATCACAGAGACGCAAAACCCACAAAACACCACAGTGATTCATTATACTCCGTCTCCCGAATAACCATAGAAAAAATCTGGACCGATTGCACGTTGAGTACACGTTGAGTGGAATGACGTCCCAAACGTCTGAATATTGATCGTTTTGTAGTCAGATGCTGGCTGGATGTGTAGGGCGTTTGTCGACGTGACGCTTGGACACTCAGTGAAGAAGTTGAAAGGGGCCAGATGGAACCGTAGCTGGTTGGACGACGTCGAGCTGGACGGTACGTCCTCTGTGTGTGGAATGTGATGTACGCCTAACGTCACCCACGTTACAAGGTCTTCGTTATCGATTGTGTCATTATCTAAAACGAATCGGTCAAAGTTCACTAGTGGGTCCCAAGGGTCATTCTGTGCGAATATTGAGCTCGACTGGTCCTCAGTGTCGTCATATTTTGTTACAATAATTGGGTATCGGGCCCAGCTCGCAGCGTTTGTGACGTCAGCGTCTCCTAAAATGAATGGACTGACGTCACGGTTGATTACACGATAGCCACGCTTGGCTCCGTATCTGTTCACAGCCTTATCACTGGATATGATATGAAAACGTGGATTCTCTGAATCCTGAAACAATACGTCCATCTCCCGAAGCATTTTCTTTTCGCGAAGAACCATTTCCGTCCTATTTATATTAGAATACCACGGATGCAACTGGTAGTCTTTTTCAATATCAAACACAGAGTAGCTGTTCTTTACGCCGGCAATATCGAGGTCAATCTTGTAATGGAAAAAGTGCTGATTAATATTTGCCACAACATTGGAAAAAATAGGATTTCCGAAGGGTTGTTCAAACGGGAGTCTATATGTGGCTTGTACGTAGCCAGTTGTTGAAACTCGAGTTTCAATCTCACCGTTTAGATGAAAGATGTAGTCAAAAATATAGTCATTGTTCCATATGTTAGCTATATGTCTCACAATAAGCTGGTAATCGACAAGGCCACCGTAGTGAGTATACCCGCCTTTATAGTCATTTGTAAAATGTCTCCGTAACGGGATACCAGGGTCATGCTCAAATATACAGATACAGTTTCTAACTCGGTTCGGTGAACCGCTATTGACAAAATGGAATGCGTCAAAAAAATAAGATGTGTCTGGGCAATCAACGCCTCGGACGAGCTCAAAAGACGAGGCACCCAGCATCCATGAGCTGCTATAGGAATTGCGCATGCTCTGTGCTGGACCATATCCGGTGGAAAACACCACTGCGTCTTGCAGGCTTATCTCGTACGCTATCCGTTCACTCTGAAACCGAACGTCGAACAGCTGTATACCCGTGGAGGTACGCATGCGGATGTCAAAGTCCCACTGCATGTATTTGACATGTTGACCTGAGATAATGAACCTGTGTCCGTCGGGTTCCACATGATTGGGTCCCTGATAGGGTTCTGTCTGTACATGTAGTCCACGCCGCCAGTAGGAGGAATAAAGGTCCGCATTTCGACCAACTGGTTTGTCAGGACGGATTTTCCGGAAGCTGTTGCTATGGTAGCGTTCAAGAAATTCATTGACAGTGTACACTAGTTGTCCGTTGTACACGATCTGCACTATCTGCCACTTTGTGACGTCAGTGGACGCGTGGTCAACAAGTACTTCAAGTCCAAGCGGGTGGAGATAGAAGCCTTCTACGTCCCGAAATGACCAGAACCACGACATCCGGTCGCCGCTTTTGCGACCGCGGGGAGCCACGTCATAGAAAAGCATACAATTCACGTTCTTAGTACAGTTATGATAGCATAAACCGAAGCTCTCAATCAGTATTTGATAAACTTGTTCCGTAAACTCTGATATGATCGGAAATAAATACTTATATTCTATTTTGCTTGTTGGCCTGCTGGAGAAGGGGATTGGAAATTTCGTATATAGCGGATTTCTCGCTAGACGGTGTGTTTTTGGATGCGGTAGTGGGGAGACAAGATATTCCTCGACTCTTGGCTCTTCCAGGTCCCCTCGGAACACGACTACTTTTGCGGCCCGTTTCAAGCGGACACTGCCTGTGTCAAGGTACTGCAGGACTACCGATTTGAGCGGAAGCTGCAGATCTATCATATAGATGTAGCTGCTGTTCACCGTAGCGCGATCAAACGGCACCAAGCTAATTCCCGCTTTGTGCAGCATGTAGTCCAAGACTGCGTCGTATTCGGCGGGAGTCATGTCGTCAAAAACAAATGGGTTGTCAAGATCACGTGGTGTGGGTTCATAGCCTGGAACACAGTAGTGAACTGTGGCGATTTGATGCGCCAGGATGATGACGATAGCCAGAAGAAGCACCGTCATCACGCAGCCACTGACCGCTAACCATTGTAGGATCCGTAACGGCCGGCCAGTTAGTGTGGGGGCGTCCCTTACCTCTATACACACCCGGGGCTGTTTGGCTAGCGGCGTCTGAAATGAAGCAGTTGTTCATATTTATCTGTGGATTCGATTTGATAATAAACATACAATACCTTTAAGTCCCTTTTTGTCGTTATACGTATAATGCTTGATCCGGATACAAATGAGTAACGAGGAAACCAAAAGATGCAGCACGTTGGAAATAGAATTAAAAGTCTAAATGAAGCATTAATTAAAACTTTTGTTGTTGAGTTCGAACCGACACAATTACAATGTATTGTCATACTGGCGACGTCCAGCTAAGTATTGTTGGAGGAAGACCCCAGACTTATGACTTGGTAGAACCACTGGCGCACCACAGGTTAGCTGGAAAGCCTCCCACAAAAAAGTTCGCGCCCCGACCAGGACTCGAACCCACGCGGTGAGTGTATGATGAGTAACAAGTCAGTGACTCTAACCTATCAGCCACGGACGCACCCTAATTAAAATGTTTTGAGGTCAATCAGAATGTTAACGACGTTGATTGAACAAGTGACCAACTTCGAAGTTTTCTAAAGTATTAATTTGTGAAGCCGGCAACGCAAGAATTAAAGATTGCATCCGACTATTCGGACTAGTTTATTTTCTTTCATCCAACATAATCAATTATTGTTACTTTAGATGATCCCGAGAAATCTTGTTTATTTGTAACCTTCATTCACGTGAAAAGGAAAACATATCAAACCACTTGTCATTACATAAAAAAATTCCTATTCCAGCCACGCTGCACAATTAACTATTTTTAAACTTAGACAACCACGTGACCAATTACTTTCGAGGTTATGTTGCAAGATCATCGATGTAATCAGCTCTGACGTCGATATCTAGTTTAGTTGAAATCCCCAACGTGCTTATTTATAGATTTGGTAATAAAAAAAAAGTAAAACGATATATTTCACGATTTGTACTGTCTAACTACTGAGGTAATGTCATAAACGGCCTTCATTTAAACTAAAATAAAAGATAATGTAACAATTTTATACACATTCCACAAAAAATATGTGTTACATGTACAATGTTTTTTGTTGTAGGCAAACTATCGGATACCTCCTGTAAAGGTGGATATCCCATAGTTTACCTATATCAAATTCATATTATACTATCGAAATACTGCTTTGGAGAATTTGGGCATAATGTTTGTTTAAATTTATACTTTAGTCTAAATAAATACGATTTTTAACACTAACTGAATTTTTAGACCGAACTAGTCGCGTAAAAATACTCAGGATGTGTATTTTTTCCAAATGTATACAAAACTCGATAGTGGTCTCTGCTAAAAAGAGTTATCGACGTCACGGCGAATTACCCGGATGACTATATAGCCTGATATCAAAAGTAAGTGGTCACATGGTTTACTAAGTTTAAAAATATGTATCTCTGCAGCGAGGCTTAGATAGGAAATACCTGTTTGCAATGACGAGTTGTGGTTTTTGCTTGACTGTACACACAGATCTAGGGCATCAATGAACAGTATTTTGCAGGATTCTTTTCAACTAACAATAACAATGACAATTTGGTTATTTGAGAAAAGAAATGTTGGACCAAACAGTCGGATACCGCCTTTAACTCGGGTTAAGCAGAAAGTGGCCATCCAGATCAGTTTTATGAAATCTGTTCGATCAGGATCTTTGCTATGCACTGCATAGTCTCTGCAAATGCGCCTTGATATTTCTGAATGAAGAAATTGACGAACAACCCAGCAATTAGTCCAACAATCTAATTAGGATGTTAACTCATGCAGTCGGCTAAATGTTAATGGTTAGACACATGGACATATAGATTAAATATTGCGGAAGGAACTTTAGATAATCGACTATGATAAGGCTGGAGTATGGAGGTTTTTATCTTATCTTATAGCTCACCTTCTTAATCTCGTGCTAGATAAACAAGTAACGGCCTTCTGTGGTGCCAGCAGAGCTGTCAGTGGGGTTTGGGTGGGGGGGATCAAGGAAGTTGTTCAGCAAGTAAATAAACCTGGGCGACTATTGATTTGTTATACAGTATTTGTCAGTAGTTCAGAGAAAAAAAGCCATCATGTAAATATGCTTGATTTATTACTTCAGTGTATGCGTAGGAATAAGCGTAATGCGAAGAACGAAGGTCAAATTTCAATAAAACGTAGGTTTCGGAAACGTTTGCAGAAAGTAATTTTGTATCTGGATGCTGTTAATAGTGGCTTCTCTTTGGAGATAAAAAAGTGGATTTCAGTTAGTCATACAATCAAAAGCAGAAACAAAATTGAAAATGACCATGAATTAAACATTTAAACAAATAAAACATTGATATCTACAGATTTTAACTAAGTTGATTCTAGGATGTTATCTGTTTCAACTAGTCTTTGTGCAACTAGTCAACGTGTAGATAGACGTCATTAACGCTTTGGAACTAGAAAATATAATTAATATTTGCTCACCTCCTAATTTTAATGCACAATAGCATTACGTGCGGCGAAATACTTCTGAACCTAAATTAAAGGCGGTATCCGAAACTTTGGGCCAACGTTCTGAATCTCAAACAACCAAATAAATTGGTGTTGCCCAAAATGTTCATGATAAATCTTGTTGATGCTATACATCTATGTGAAAAATGAAGAATAACACCCCACACGTCATCACAAATATGTATCAGAGCCATGCTGCTTTGTTAGCTATTGATATTAGCTAAGAGAATCATCGGACAAATCACTTTTGAGATCACATTACAACATCATCCGGGTAATCCGCACTTACGTCGATATTTTTAGCAGATCTCCCTTTCGTGTTTATTTAAAGATTTAGAGAATTAACCTTAAGAGTAATATGTTACTGTTTGACGATTGAGGCAGTGTCAGAACCATCTTTTCTTAGACGAAAGTGTGACTTAATGAAGAGATTATGCTTAAAGTTTACAGAGGAAAGATATGGTTACATCAGCTTGTATGTGACATGGGCAAACTGTCGTAAAAAACACTTTTAAGAAATCTTAGAGGAAACGATCTACGGTGTGTACTCACTCTGCTTGTCAATTCCTCATCGGGGACTTTGTTGTTGCTGTCGGAGATATCCGTGGTTGCCGGTGGAAGGTCTTCCCGAGACTGCTGCGACCGCCGCCGCTTCATGCGACCCAACCCCATGGTTCAGTCGGGGTTCGAACCTCCAACCGGCGTCCAAGGCAACTTTAATCTAACCACTCGATGGCTCATCTCCTGGTGTGTCCGTTCATCCGTATGTTCACCCGATACCTTATCTGAACATAAATAATACATATTTTCAATAAATATCGAGTAAATATATGTAATAACAATGTAAAATCACAATAAATTAATAACAAAAGGGATAGGTGCGGAGTAACGTATTGAACACCGTGTCCAGAACTGAATAAGAGAATCTAAACAATGCCAATATTCTAAACTCGGTAACTTCGAATACACAAATTGTTACTTCTTCGTCCAGAACTCGAATATGGTGCAAACTAACACACATGTACGTGTACTTTGGAATCCAAGTTTCTATTAAAACACATGATAATACTTAGGTTTATAGTCTTTGGCAGGTTTTAACGTCAGTGTCTAGTTTGTTACGCTGTTTGACGAGTTAAAAAGCTGTTAGTGATTTGGGTGTTTTTTTTTTACATTCCAGCCACGTAAGTCTATGACGGTGATAGTATTAATACCAGTTGGTAAGCACAGTGCTGTGGTGGAGTAAGGTGAGGTGTAGGAAACAGGGTACATTAAAGAACCGTCAGTATCTAACATCACTCTACTACCGCTAATGAAGGAATGAGAATCAAACCGGATAAGATAAAGGTCAGATAAAACAGAGAGACGCCACTCTTTTAGCACACCAATATCACTCCTTCTATCACCATTTTATTTTATATATCCACCACTGGCTTTATCACTTTTAATCTCAACACAAGAATCGAGTCAGTAAGTGCCTTTCAGTGAATTAAAAGATTTCTTTTCAAGTAAGAAGTAACAAGATTTTTCAAAGACAGAATATTTAAATGTGTGATTTCCACTGGGGTAAAATCATACAAATACATTATATGTATGTTTAACGACCAAAGTTTATCCAACCGCAAAAACAATGAACTTATAATAACCATCGGACCTTGCAGTGCAATTGTAGGGCGTCGGCTCGAGGTAGGGTCCCAAGTTCGTTCCAGGGCCGCGACATATCAGCGTAGTTAAAATGGTACTGGTATAGATCCCTTGCTAACCCTTAGGCAAATATATAGGTAGTAAGAATGGTTGATCCGGTATTAGAATACTGTATATGGGTGTGGTAACATGTCAGTTGTTCATAGCAATACAATATATAGTGGAGGCAGCACTATAACTGCTTCCTGTGGACGCCATCTCAAAACAAACGAACTACTGTTAGGATAAAGCCCAACAAATAAATAAAAATAACCTTTTACAACTGCTTTGGAATTTCCGGATTAACTCTGGAATGTGCATTGCGCTGTCAGAACAATTACAGCTTAATTAGGGCGTAATAAATGTGTTCATGTACATACTCTAAACTATTCGGAACATATCAGAGGATAATTCACGAATCATCTCTCGGATGTATGAAGAGAAAGCCCCGCGTAGATAATACAAGTCATTGCCTATGCATTCATCTAAACAACAATGAAAGTATTTATCTCTATTTAACATGCAGTAACAGTTGTATCTCTGACGAAATGTGAAAGAGAAAGTGATAAGGGAAAGTTTATAGGACAAAACAACCCTATCATTTACAAAAATGCTGTTTTTGTCGCGTACTCTTCTTCCGGCGAATAGAAAGTCGCGATTCTGTGAGTATCATAACGCCAGATACATCCGAGGTATGGTCGTATCGAGGTCGGATTGACTGGAATAGTTCTGATTGACTCGATACGTAATTTGCTACTTATACATATATACTCATAAGATACAACAGACTAATGTCTGGGGTTTTGTCATATCCAATTATCAATTAGATAGGTAGTCTACAGCAGAATATTCTAAACAAAGGTATAACAGGATATTTAATAGTCTTATTCCCAATTTAAAAAGAAAAAACAACAACAATAAAAACACAACAAAAACTTGTCAACATTTTTTCCTCTTTCAATAAAATTGTCGAAGCAAAATATGCACGTACAAAGGTAATCGGTGGTTATTTAAATAAGCTATTTAACGTGGTATAATAAAGTTTATAGCCATGTTGGTTAACTATGTAACTTCGACTTAATTTGGCGGATTCTTTACACAACCAAGTTAATTACATATTGTAATTATCATAATATTTACCATTACTCCTCGTTCTCTTATAACGCCTTGGGACCGCAGTATCTCGTGTGGTTGTTTGCGAGCAACAGTGTATAAGGTCTTCCAAATGAGTCTTCAATTTCCAGCTGCACTAAGTTGTGACGTCGAAACAAGGCTGTTCCAGAACTCCTTGAAAACTTACGATGTATCTGAAGATATTAACGATTATTTTTAAAACTAGTGTTTATATTGTTTACATGGTTTATTTAAGGCATAATAGCCCTTACAGGCACGTTGTTTTGCCTTACCCTAACAATTAAAAATGATATGTGGTGTTATTAATAGTAACTTATTCTTTGATACAATTCTGAAGCTGTAAATATGAAAAAGAAGAAAAAATATTATAAAACCAAAACAAACAAAAAAAACTCGTTTTTGTAGGATTCGAGACATCTTGTATGACTGTCTAGTACTCTACAAACTGCGCAACTGAGTCCTTTATGGAGTTGTATCATTTATTGCGACCAAAACAATGTAAATATCAACATAGCATTCTTATAACGTCTGAAAGGTATCAACCAGAAAACAGTTCTTTTGTATTAAAGTCGGGTCCATTCAGAAGCCAATTGTTTTTCTTTTGATCAGTCTTCATTGCAATATACCTTTTGTTTTGAACTGTTTGGTAAATCTGTTGTTGTTGTTTTTTTTTTTTGTTGTTGTTGTTTTTGGGTGGGGTGGGGGTGGGGGGTCGGACAAAGTATGGCTTTTTGGGAAATGTAGAAAAGAAAATGACTGGATTCGATTCGAAAATGGTTTGTTCCTTGTATGGAGGTCTCGTGCTCTACTAACTGACTCACTAAGTCTAGGTACACGTTTTGTTTTATGTTAGTTTGATTATACATTGCAATAAGAACAATGTTCACAATATTCAGATTCAACATAACCCACGTTATGATTTTTAAAGGTTTTAATTGGTGTTTATCTGATTATTTGGAATAAAGTCGGTCTCAGTGAGAGGTCTTCTTTACAACTTCTTGTTTTAAGCTGCTTTGTACCAATTAAGTGGTGTATTGTACCTGCATGATAAGGAATTACGCTGCGTGCAAACAAATGGATTGTGTAAAAAAGACAAAGAAGAAAAGAAATTAATGAAGAAATAATATACATTTAGAAGGTCTAATATATCGCGATACTTACGAATAGAAAGTTACATTATCATGGTATTCTGCTGACTGGAAAAGGAAATAAAGATAGCAGATGTCAACTTAAAAGACCCAACAGACAACCGGGTAAACCCAACAGACAATCGGGTTAACCCAACAGACAATCGGGCTAACCCAACAGACAATCGGGCTCACCCAACAGACAACCGGGTAAACCCCACAGACAGTCAGGTTAACCCAATAGACAACCGGGTTAACCCAACAGACAACCGGGTAAACCCAACAGACAATCGGGCTAACCCAACAGACAACCGGGTTAACCCAACAGACAACCGGGTTAACCCAACAGACAATCGGGCTAACCCAACAGACAATCGGGTTAACCCAACAGACAATCGGGCTAACCCAACAGACAATCGGGCTAACCCAACAGACAACCGGGTAAACCCAACAGACAGTCAGGTTAACCCAACAGACAATCGGGCTAACCCAACAGACAATCGGGTTAACCCAACAGACAACCGGGTTAACCCAATAGACAACCGGGTTAACCCAACAGACAACCGGGTAAACCCAACAGACAATCGGGCTAACCCAACAGACAACCGGGTTAACCCAACAGACAACCGGGTTAACCCAACAGACAATCGGGCTAACCCAACAGACAATCGGGCTAACCCAACAGACAATCGGGTTAACCCAACAGACAATCGGGCTAACCCAACAGACAATCGGGTTAACCCAACAGACAATCGGGCTAACCCAACAGACAATCGGGTTAACCCAACAGACAATCGGGTTATGAGACATAGCCAATGCAATTACGTCCAGTTTTGCAGCTGACTCATTTTAACGCTGTTATTTAAAACCAATTATGAACTAGTCTGTAAGTATTTACAACGAATGAAAGTTACAACAATCAAGAAATATGCATATAATTATACAAAAGGCGTCTGGTTCTAGAGAGAATATTCAACCAAACATTTTGTACACACGTGCAGCACGTGTATAATTGTCAGTTTATATGCATGGCTCAACGCATCTCATGCATTATCTACAGTTCTGGTTTCCACGCCCTACATTGTAACATGTCAGCACGGTAATTAAAATATCTACATTTTCCATAAATACATACCACTGTATACTGCTGAATCTATTCTTATCAGTGATAAATGGGAACCGTAAACGCCAGAAAACTTTTGACATCGATTTTAGTATGTTTGCCATGCAGAAAATCTAAAAGCACATTTTACCTAAATAGCTTTGACGTTTAGGAGGTTAGAATTTCATCTTTTGTTATGACAGATGATGCACTATCGCGATTTTCCAATTAATGATAAAAACAATGTAAAAGTCCACAGCATGCATACAAATAAATGAACAAGTATATGTATGTGCGTGCGTGCGTTTGTGAGGAAAACTTATGTTGTTTTTTAGCTTGCTTTTTAAAGTTGAAACTTTGTTTAGATTTGTCTGCTTTGTTCTGTTACCTTTTGGCTAAGTACCATTTTTATTACCCGTGATTTATATTTCCTAAATTTTGCCAGACTGTGACATGCCAAGAAAAAATCATCCTCGAGTGCGAGGTGTTGAAAGGACACGAACAGGTTTTTATACATAACGACTAAATCAACTAGAAGCGAAAACAAGCACAAAGAACATCACTGAAACAAGCACAAAAAAACAACAAACAAAAAACAATATTAAACTTAACTCTGTATTTCTTTTTACACAGGCTATTCGAGTAAATTTCCAATTCAATTGAAACTGTATATGCAATGGATGCAACAGAAAACATCGTGATACATTTGTTTATTGCAGACATGAAATTTCAGAATGGTGCCTTATGATAAACCAAGAATAAACCAATTAATTTAGAAAAACATACTTGTTATCAGTCTGAGGGAATATTTAAGAGACTTCAAACAATGGGTGATTGTTTTGAAGAAACACTTGCTTATTTATTTCCATGAAAGATATTCCATACAATATAATTGATATTAAAAGCGCCTAATTACAAGAGGCCAATGAATGATATATTCCACGCGAGTGCAATACAAACGAAACACCGATTGTCCATCACCTTGGAGATATTAACACTGGTGTAGTGATAACCTGTCAATGGTTGTGTTTCTATAAAACTGTTCCAAAAGAGACCGGAAACGACCTGTCAGAAGACGTCTAAATTTTCAAGTGCTGGGAATTTGATACATTTAACTAGTAAACGTAAGTTATAAAAAAATATTTAAGACGGTTTAACTCGAAGTTTGTCGGACAAGTCGAAAGTCCTTTGGGTTATTTCGCATGTTTATGACATATAAAACATCTTGTGGCTTGGCTGCCAAAAATAAACTATAATTAAATTAAAAATTGACTTTCTGAAACAAGCGTTGACTGCTCAAGCATCTATTCAATACGCACTACCCACTAGCGAGTTATTGGCTACTGCAGTAGTATACTATTTGGGGGCAAGCAACATCGCCCAGAGTTATGAGAAAGCTGTTTTCGGATCAGTTATTCATGCTTTAGAAGAATAATGCGTGGACAGGACGAATATTTATTTATTTATTTATTTATTTATTTATTTGGGTTTTACGGCACACCGACAGTTAACAGGTCATACGGCGCCGAACAGAACAAATAAGTAAGCCTAGGGAGACTAGACGAGTCAATTGAGTCAAACCCAGTTTATTTTGGTCGAATCCAGTTGCATTTATTAAATGCCTATCTCAAGTTAAATTGCAAAAGCATATAGAAAATATTGAATGTTTAAAATTGTATCTATTATCGGATGTAAGTAACTCTGAAGTAACTTATAATCTATATTTTAGAAGAGATGTGTATTTGCAAGAAAATGATCTTATTAACACATGATAATTAGGGAATCAATTCTCGCAGTGAATTAACAAAAGCACTTGTGCGTTTATGTTTTGTGAAGACATTAATGATGCATGACAACTTCTTGTACGATGAAAGGATACCATGGGAAGTGGGTACAACTCCTGACATCACGACGACAACTGATTCTTGTACGATGAAAGGATAAGTCTTTGCTTTGCAGCCAAGTATAAATGCATGTACCATGGGAAGTGGGTACAACTCCTGGGACCATAACGACAAGTGATTAAGTTCATGGTCATTATACAAGTATAAACTTGATTTCTACTTATCTTGAAAGCTATATATGGTCACTTGAAATAATAGATTAAATAAGTTGATTAGAAATATTAATCCATGGATGTCATATGTTTTCCGATTGTGGATTTTTCTCACAACTTACAAAACAGAAAACAAGAAAAGACAATCACTTATGCATGCAGCTATGGTCGGGGTCTTGCAAAAAGAACACGTTGAAAGAAAATAATGTAATAAGAACAAGAAAAAAAATCTTTAAGAAACATAGTAGTAGGTACTTTTTTACCCGAATCTCACCACATAACACAACCTTACTATCTGCCTGCAGTAATTTGTCGTCTGGGATTGAAGCTGACTGTTACCTGGAAATGTAAGTTCCCTACCGACAGGAGTTCCTGGTCGGAATTGGAATGTTATCCCCCAACCTGCTACATTGATTAATATACCAGATTCATAGTTAATAATTAAAACATTTGGCATTTGTAGCTACACGTATCGGTAGAGACGTAGGAACAAATAGTGTAGATATGGATGAGTCAGCACCCGATGTGGATCTATACCATACTTGCCTAAGCCTGAGGCTACGTGCTATCATCCTAGATCTACCCGGGACTCTTGGTGATGATGGAAGTCTGTCCTGATAATTTCGAATGCTGATATCCTTGACTCGTACACAACATACCGTGCTTCAGAGCCGGTGTTTATTCAAGATGGTGAAGCATGTAATGAAGTATGCAGGGAGTACATCGCTATTGCGACAACAGAAGTGCATTCTGCATACGCCCATCTGACTGAAAGATTTTTTGTCAAACGTACCTAGCTCAAAACACTATTATTCGTTACATTAACTATTTGATTAATAAATTATAGTCTCTTAATTTAATTGAATTGAATGTATTTTATTTTATAAACCATACCAAGTCACTTTTTAATAACCAAAATATATGCAATGTTATTTGTCGTTGGTTGAAAATATGTTTTGCGAGCAATGGCTTCTGTTTATTTCTGTTTTTCTTTTTGTCTTTAAAAGAAATGTTTAATTTTACTTTTGCATACGGGTTCAATATCAAATAATTGTAAAATATGTTTATGTATGCCAAATACATATACTCCATATACAATAACAGTTCGTGGAATTTAAGTTCTTGCTGAATATGTTGTTGTGTTTGTTTATAATGTTTTAATGATTTTGGCATGTGTGTATACGGGTTCTTGTAAGACATGCAATGGAATGGCTGCCCGACCTACAACTTGCTATAAACAACGGGGATAATAAAATGTTGCAATGCTCTAAAATATCAGCTCACATTAACTCCAAGCAAGCCCATGAATACGAGTATATAGAATGAAAAGCATAGTTTTCTCTTATTAATTGGACAATTAGTTTTAATTAAAACTTACAGTAGACTCAGTTCTAATTACATGCAATTTGAAAGTTCATCATGACCTTGTTAAGTATATCTGAAACATAAAATATAATTATTATACTAATTGATTTTTTTATATTTGATGTATTTTATGAGAACACTTCACTATGGTATAAGTTATTGTTTGATAAAACAAGTCTTAACAATTGCATTAACTTTTCCGCTTGTTTCTTCAAGCATACATCATAAAGGGTCAAGTGATGCCACGTGCAGAACATGTGCAGGTCAAGACACGTGTGCAATGATTGATTGTCGAGTGTCGACTGCTAGGGAACCAGATGTGAGGCTGGCTTTTTACCACAGCAGGTGGCCAGACTACTTAAGTGCCGTTGTTATTCGATACGGAGGCTCCGTAACAAGACTGACACGTTAATCTGATTCCAGATTGTTGGTCTGATAAATACGGCCTTACTTTAGGGATTTGCTGGCATTTTTGCCGATACTGTGCAGGGACATTTCTATCATAATAGCACAGGTGCACTTATGAGGTGCCCAGGGACTGAACCCGGCCGGTCCATTATACTGACACCGACTAGTCAGGCGTAATGCTGTCCCCTTAGCACCGAGCGTTAGGAGGGAAGCCACTACTACCCAACTTCAAAGTCTTTGGTTTGACCCGGCCGGGGCTCGAACCCGCGACCTCCCGATCCGCAAGCCGACGCTCTACCACCCATTATTCCCCTTCTACCACTAGCCCCTCTCCCACTTCCCCCTCTCCCACTACTCTTCGATCCCCTACAATTTAAGACCTGCTGATAAAAAAGTTATCACATAGGATTTTTTGCCCGCTGTTGAACATATTGAAAAGTAATGAGATATTTCTCTTAATTTCAATTGCTCTATCTCGAGTAACAAGCATTCGAACAAAAATACAATATTTTGCTATATGATTTTTTATTAGAAGTGTAACATAGCAACAGATGCATCTCCATTTCTTTTATAATTCCGGTCAGAAAAGTGTTGAAACAACACTCTCGAAGGCCCTTATCGAATTTCATCTTACATTCAACAAGTAATGAATTACCAAGTCCGTTTAATATTATAAATTCAATTTACAAAGAAAACAGTTTAAAACTGTTCATGTATTATTCCCATACATCCGCATAAGTATGTTGGTTCGCTACAGGGTGGTTCATATAGAACATCACCGCCTCCTTCTGTTGGGTGACTCAATTGCCTGGTATACAACGCACAGCTGTGATACTGTCTCTATCAGGTATGAAGTTGTAGGACAGTTTATGATTGTTTCATCAATGCTCCTCTTATTTAACAAGATACGCCTTCTTGTGTTGTTGTTCACTTTACAATAATAACAGCATGTCTAATCCTGAGATTTATTGAAGGAAAGATCTTCCACCTGACCTGCGGTACGCAGGTGGTTCCACCTACAAATTTGTCAGGGGTCTTTTTTCACTTAAATAGCTGGACGTCTCTATAGTGAACATAATTAGTCGCTGCGATGTACGAAAAATAAAACATTGACAAATCATGCTGTTGTGTAAATTCGATAATAGCAGGTAAAATAATGCTTGTCTCGTCTTATAAAACATGATACGCCCTTTTGTTTGGTAAATTTTATTTTATTAACAACATGTCAAATTTCTGTTGCCGCTTTATTATTATAATAACAGTTAAAAATGTTGTTTGTTTGTTTACTGGGTTTATCATCCCACCAACAGTGTTTCAGTTATCTGGAGACGGTGTCCACTTGAAGCAGATATAGTGCTGCCTTCACTGTGTATAGCATGCCGTAAACACCTGGCATGATACCACACCCAGTCACATTATCCTGACACCGGGCCAACCAGTCGTGGAACTACCCTTATATTTGCTTGAGCGTTAGCAAGGGAGCTTAACACTACTATTTTTCACGACTTTGGTATGTCGCGGCCCGGGATCGAACTCGGGGCCTCCCGTACCTCGAGCCGACAAATGTTGTTTGTTTACGTCTTCAACATTACCAGTTTTGCTATTGTTTTGTTGGCATTTTTAATTTTAGCCACATACATGTAGTTAAACATTCACACAAAGATAAAATTAAGCTACCTCGGGTAACTAAAAATCCTGATGCATTTAGTATGTTCAATATATATAATATATATAATCAAAAGGCATTTTGTAATTAGGCCGGGCAGTTGATAAAGTACGAAACTAAAGTTACATTTAAAACACCTTTTGTTTGATTCTGTTTGTTGATATCCAACAGTGACAGCATGGCGCAGTGATATCACATTGTTCTAGATTGCTTCATTCTTTCGTTGTACAAACGGTCGGAGAAAACCCTTTATACAAGAGCAAAAGAAGCCGGACCAAAGCACAGAAGAACTTAAAAAAGCTGGGTCGGGTATTCAACAAAATCCATTTGGCTGAAGTTCAGACGTGAAGCATAGGCTAATCTTGAAATAATGCATGGTGCAATCACACGGTGTTCCTACGCACTAAAGTTAAGTTCTATATTGCTCAAATGGCAACCGAACAAAAACTCGTTTGTTGTAATTGTGGTATTCCAAGAGATTGAAAGTAGACTTCACTTTATATTGACCGGCAACTGATATGTGGTGAGCTCGTTTACCAGTGTCAAGGTAAACATATATTTTTGTATGTTATATGTTAATCAATATCATAATACATATTTTATCATTACTACCCTAGCAGAGACTTCGGTTAGCCTTTGTGTCAAAATTGCTACAAAAATCATGCAAAGTCTTAATCCTATTGAGTAAATAGTAACCGACAGCTGGTTGCCTGTTTATTGATCAACCATGAATTCAACCACTGACAAGTGATGGAAACAGCACAATGTATGGATACGGCATACTGGTCGATATCTGGAGAGAGAGATATTTCTCCGTGGTGAATATTACATAAATAGACTGACAGTGAACTCATTTTTCATACCCGTTAAGCGGTGTATACGGGTGATTTACATGTAGTTTCAATTCTGAATGATTTTACTAAACTAAACACATGTATCGTGTCTATATCCACTGTAAAGGATTGCGGGGCACTACATCACACTTACTGCCCAAAGTAAGAAACGTGTAATCGACAATATTGGACACTGGTGTTGTTGCTAAAATAAGCAATATTAAAGTGGAATATTTTTATTTTGAGATGAAAAAATAGTCCAATCATAAAATCAGTTCTTATTACATCATCCCACTGCACGCCACTACACGCCAAGCGTTCTTTTTTATTTTTAACGCCAAAAATAATCTAGTTTCAGAGCATAACAAATAACTAGCTGAAAAAATACGCGTGTTTTCTATTGGCATGTAGTCACATCGGTTTACAAATATTTGCATAACACTATATATGTGTGTGTGTAGTTTTATGCAAATATTTTTTATTCATGACTATAATCAGGGGATGGTCTGCCAGCAAGTATATATGTAATGAGATCATTAACGATTTTTTTTATTCTCTCTTTATGGTCTAAGGCGTATTATCAACTAATTGTTAACCTCCAGCCGGCAGCGGCAGCGTACTTCAATTTAAGATGCTCTTCGCGTATACCATTGACATCTCTAATAGCATATAATTTGCATACATGTGTACTTGAGATTTGATGAGCTCTATTTTGGAAGTAAGCCTGTAACGCTGTAATGTAGAAGGCTTAATAACAAAACATTACCATTGCTGTTGCTGTAGGCAATGGCCAACTTTAAACATGTCGGTTTTATGAATCAGCTTACCTTTCAATATTTGCCACAGTCCAAGATTCGCGACACGACGGCTCAATTTAGGTATAATCCAAACATTCCACCTTTCACATAGTATCTTAACAAATGACACACGTGATGACTTCAACACATCCGCTACCGATGCGATATCACACACAGTGAATGGAGGGACCGAATTCCAAACCAGCACTACAGACTAGTTCCGTATTTTACACTCACCTTGCAGCGATTCCTGGTTATGATTCATAACACATCTGCAGCTCTCGCAGAACGATCCCAACTCTCGCGCTGCCGACTAGTCTTTGATTTTAAAGCAAAGCCGCTAAATTCAAATTGTATGAAGGATAACTTAAACCACATGTTTGGTTGTTAGCCGAGGTTATTACTAAGCGGGTTTGATTTGAACTAAAGATACAGTGATGATTTGTATGTACATGTCTTGTAGCTCGTTAGCAACAGTACCTTGGTCGACATTCGATTAATCAAGGGCTCTTTCCGTACAAAATTGGACAAGAGCCTATTTCTGAAATAAAGGTAGAGCATCTTCAATTGAAGCTTATCAAAACTAGAGTTTGGTTTTCTCTTTTGAAATATATCGCAGAGACCAATTATGGTCCTTATAGCGACGTCCAGCTATTTGGTGGAGGAAGACCCCCAAACAAATGTCTGGGTAGAACCACCGGCGCACCGCAGGTCAGCTGGAAGACCTTCCAACATTCAGTCCTTCGCCCCGACCGGGACTCGAGCCTACGCGGTGAGAGGCTAAGCAGCCAGCGGAGTTACAAATCGGCGAGTCCGCCACTACGCCACGGGCGCCCCAAAATCAGAGTTATAATGCTTCCAAACTGGCTGTTGAGGGTTCGAATCCCGCTATGGGCACGCATGGTCAACTTGTTTTTCCTTCCTACTTTTACACTTAAACCATTGTTTCTGCATTACTCTACCATGTTAAGAAGGAAAGATGATTAGTTTTTAATTTTTATTTTGTACATGAATTTTTCATATATGATTTGGGCTAAATTTGTTTACAATTTCTATACCTGATATATTCAAAGTCTAAAAGAAATCAAAACCATGTGATGGAATTATTTGATATTTTGTAGTATCAACCAAAATACTTTTAGAATATTTTAGGCAACTCTGAAATAAAACGCTTAACTCTCAATGGCTTGACAATTTAAAAAAACAACAACACAAAAAGCAGGGAAAAAATGGGAAAATAAGTCTTTATACGCGTTGGGTTTGTAAACAATAATTACATATTTGGGATAGTTTGGATCAAACCATTCAAGTAACATGATAGGTTTGTTTGTTTTATACAATAAATTGGTTCCAAACGATACTCAGTAGCAAAACATATATTATACAATATTTGGGGTTTTCCTATTTCTAAACAAGAGACACCTTAAATACAAATTTTAGAAGAAAAAAAATATCCATAAATGCAAAACTGGACGGAGAATTTTCTTAAAACTTGGCATACACGTCTACATTATAGTATACAACACATCAGATGTGCTAATTTTCATTTTTTTTTTACTACACTTGTTTTACCTTTAATAGCCGAAGTGTTACCTATGCCCTGTTCGGATGACATCGGAACTTTCGATTTGGTTGAGTGAGATGTGGCGTTTTATCGCTTTACAATTTATGAACATTTACACATATACGTTTATGATTAAAACACTTAATAACTTTGAGACAATAGGTAAAACAACGAAAACATGTAACTGAAAAACTGGTGTATGTGCTGTATGGTCAGATAGTGCTAAAATGCGCATTGTTGTCTTAGTTTAAACATATTTTATTTCGAATGTTTTAGGGAATATAACATACGTACTGCGGTACAAACGAAATGGGAATGCAGTCTAGTAAAATACACTAAAATTGTTTAGGTGCAAAATCAACAGAAGGATGCCAGTTATGAATGAATAATTATTCATTACCGCTCTAAGCGGTTAATGAGCAATTTAGCATACATACAATAATAGACAATAACAAATTCCAGTGCAAATAAATCATCTACAAAAACACGGAAAACTAATGAAAAAGACTATAACATATATGACGTAACGTGTAAACTAAGCGTCTCATGATCTTAGTTGAATTTAACATATTGGTGTGCCAACATATGTGATGGGATTAGCTGGCATTTTTGCCGATACTGCGCAGCGACAGTTGTATCATTATAGCACAGGGGCACTTATGAGGTGCCCAGGGACTGAACCCGGCCGGTTCATTATAGGGACACGGACGGGTCAGGCGTAATGCTGTCCCCTTAGCCCCGAGCTACTTTGAGTAACAATAAAAAAACATTTATATTATATACTATATGCCGTAATTCTCAGTGCCACATGGGTTCGACTCCCAGTCGGTGTTAAACTTTCATGTTGCGATTTGTTTCGGTCATGCTCCTCCAATATTGTCTGCTCGTCGCCACCCAAATTGTGTCGGTGAGTGAAATTTCAAAATCCCAGCAAATATTTCTGAATACCACTGGATGCAAACGCATTTTAATTATAACAATATTTTTTTTTTCAAATTCGTATTAAAACACAGTAAAAGGTGCCTTATGATAATTCGTATTAAATAAATTTTATCTGAATTGTGAATAGTACATTTTGTAAATTGCGTAACTTCAGCTCTATTCTCAGATCTTTTTCAAATAGTTTTACATAATAATGCGTGTATTTATTGCTAAAAGTGATCAAAACGCATTTTTTTCTCTGGAAAATCTCTTTACAAGAAAGTATTTTATTTCTAAATAATCTTTTAAAGTAAAGGATGACATCTACATTTCCCTACACTGGTCGTTTTACATGTTTCCTAACTGCTTTCATCACTGCTCCAAAACAAAGGCGACTTTCATGGGAAAAAGTTTCAAAGCAGTAATGTGTATATCATGTGTATGTTTATAAGCGGAAAACTTCGTGGGTCGTAGAAGGGGCACACATGTCATGGACCCGTTAAATTGGATTCATTGCAGTTATGTTGACAAGACGCCCATCGGGCGATATCATGGAAAACATTAAGTAAGTTGAACACGCTGTTATTATTTAAAACGCACATTTTGTGCAATATTCACGGGGTTACTTTAATTAGTAAATAGAGTCTTCCTAACCGGAACTACTCGGGTTATTCCGTTATGCCGTAAAGGCATCTTGTTGGAGCTTTTCAACGCCAACGCTTTCCGATAGGGATCCCCATTTCCGGTCGTATCAGCTCGACTATTTACGGATTCTTGTTGAATTTTTTTAAAGAAATGGCTGGTGCGTTCCGAGTGCTGTCTTTCGCCTGTATTGCTTCTACGTTTTTTGTGTTGGTTCCTGTATTTTTAACGCAAAATCTAATGAGAAAACCATCTGGTTCGCTTCGTATATAAAATCATCGCCATTATTTAAATACAAACTGTCTTGAACTAAACACTGTTAAAGGTGGTATTTAACAGTTTGGACTAGATATTTTTTTCTCAAATAACCAAATAAGTCAGTGTTATCTGAAAAGGTCGTTCAAAATGTTGTTTATTGATGCATTATATATGTGTGAACAGTAAAACATATATCCTTACTGAAATACTCGTCATTCCAAACATGTATTTCCTATCTAAGCCACGCTGCAGAGATGGCTATTTTTAAACTAAGAAAACCACGTGACAACTTACTTTTTAGATCGCGTTATATCGTCATCCGGTTAGTTCGCGCTGACGTCAGTATCCAATTTTAGCACAGACCACTTTCATGCCTATTTATAGATTTAGAAAGAATGACAATTTAGAGTGATTATTTCGCAATGTGTACTGTCTTACAAAATAGGCAGTGTTCAAAATCGTCTTTCTTTAGTCCAAAGTATCAGTTTATGCCGAAATTATGCAGAAATTCCCGGAAACTGGAAACATATTGGTAAACTGTCGGATACCACCTTTAACTGGAAATATCATGTTTCTGGTTACTTTTGATAAAATATACATGCATGGCTTAGTTGATCAGAAGAATAGATAATAAATAATTGAAAAAAACTTTTTTGGGTTGTATGACATTAATAGAGCTCTCATTTAAAGGTGGTATCCAACAGTTTGGACCAAAGATTGTTTTCTTAAATCACCAAAAATGACATTATTACCTGAAAAGGTTCTGCAAGTTGCCGTTTATTGTAGCCAAAGTATGTATGAGTAGTGAAGCCTAAATCCCTACACGTCATTTTAAGCAGGTATTTCCTATTTGAGCCACGCAGCAGCTATTTTTTTACCTAAGAAAACCACGTGACAACCTACTTTTTAAATCACGTTATCACGTTATATCGATACCGGATCGTCTGCTCTGGCGTCGATATCTATTTTTAGCTGAGATCACTATCGTGCTCTTTTATATTTTTGATAAGAAAGCCCCACTTAGAGTGATTCTTTTCGCAGTTTGTACAGTTTAACTACATAGGTAGTAAGACGATGTCTTTCTTTTTTTTTTTCTTTTTTCTTGCGATACATCGCAGCGACCAATTATGATCATTAATGCACTAAGTCGGTAACATTTGACACAATCTGTGGTTACCAGTCTTACCGTAAACATAATAACTCACAAATATTTAGTTTTTTGTAAAGTGTAAAAATTGTTCGCAAAATTCCGCCAGTACTTTTTCGGTTAATTGCAATCATAGATTATTAAAATCAGATAAAACTCGCCAATAAAAATAAGTAGTAAAGCAGATTGGAGCCAATTACATTTAAATATTAATAAAAAACGTTGTATACGAATAAGAATTACAGCCCAACAAGTTGGTATATTTCTCCCTACTGGGTGTGCGTAAAGCGGAAAGCGCTTCATTAAAATTATTATTTCAAGGAATATATGTTGAGATCAGGAATTTCTTGAAATGGAGCCGCTTTGATATTCATCCGGGCTGACCTTGCATAGCATTTGTAAGTAGATCAAAAGTGAAGTAAGCTACGCCGAAAAAAGCGTCAACGCAAAAGAAGGGTTTTCAAGGGAAAAAACTCTGTATATGAACTTCATAAATGTTGTACTTGTTACTTCCCTTTAAACAACAAATTCGATCATGAGTTGCAATGGCTTTTTTTCAGGTCAGTACATCACCACAGTGCACATTGACAAAGTTTTATTAAAATAAGCAATTTGCTTAAAATGCAGCCCACCTATTTGAAAAGAACTTAACCTTTTTTTTTTATGACGGACTTGAGCATAAGCCATGTTACACAAACAAAGCACACAATGACCGAAACAAGAGCCATTGAACATTCAATGGAGCCGACTTTAATCTAAATGAACTATTAACCGGTAAAAACATGTCAAAATTATAAAAAAAAGGCTATATTTAAAATTTACAAGTTTTGGTCGCAGTGAATTAGACACGTGCATAAAACAAGACTCAGTTGCGTAGTCAGTAGAGCACTACCATAAAATATATGTCCCGACTTGGAATCCTACAAAAAACACACACAACCCCCCCCCCCCCCCCAAACCCACAAAAAAAAGAAAGAAAGAAAGAAAAACAAAAACAAACAACATCAACAACAACTAAAAATGTATCTTTTCTCGACGTAGTTGTCTAACCTTACTATTGATAATTTGATAACCTGTGTTTGACAAATGCTGACGCAATGTCAGCCTGAATGAATATCAGAGCGTCTCGGATTGGTAGAAATTCCAGACAACACCATATACAATATTGTTCCTATTTAACGTACCATGGGACGTACCATTTAAAAAAATGATGTTAATTAAAGTAAATTTCAATTCTCTACAGTATTGGCGTGTATATTGCATAAAACATCATTTGTCCCCCGTTCGTTAGAGAAAAGCTACGAACTAAGAAGCACTAACGCAGAGAGCGACTGGTGTCAAAAATGTCTTGTAACTGGGTGTCTATATTGCAAAAGCTCATTTACTGAAGAAAAAAAGACAAGTGAGGTGTGTTTATAAGTGCCAACCAACGCCGCACATCTTCTTAATTTTTTGTTGTTATTTTTTTGGTTTTGTATCATTATTGTCCTTTACTTACTTTTTCATATAAACAGCTTCTAAATTTTATCCACGAATAAGTCTTTTGGTACATTCTTATAACCATGACCGTTTAAAACTGTTATGGATACAGTATAACAGTTTGTCATAATTATTATAAAGTTGATACTGAAATAGTGTTTGTTTATTGAAAAAAGTAAAATAGCTGGTAAAAAGTATTATATTAAGATCTGAAACTGAAAAGATTCCGATTTTGTACGTATAAACTGTTCGAAATAGTTCCTATGAAAAAGGGTATGGATATAATTAATGTTTAGCTACGAACATCTGATAACTTCCGTGATATATTATTCGTGAATATAGCAATATGTGGCAATCACGTAAGCTATTTCATTGTGTACCTTTTTCACACAAACAAGCCTGTACCTATTCCTCTGTTGTTGTTTTTTTTATTCTCCAAGCCGTCATGATTTCGTCATTTATTTGTATTGTTCTCTTTCTCCTTTTATGTTAGAACATTTATCGAAGCACCAACAGTATTTCATGTCTTTGGAGACGGTGTCCACTTGAAGCAGATATAGTGCTGCCTTCACTGTATATAGCATGCCGTGGACACTTGGCATAATAGAACTTCCACAACATGGTTTAGGATCCACAACATAGTTTAGGATAGCGTAATATCTGGTCTCAATTATTAAATTAGTTCGGAAGCTAAAATTTCAGTTCTCTGAACTAGATATTGGATTCTTAACAATACAAAAAGTCGACATACGATGGTTTATTTTTTATTGTAAAATAGTTGTGTAGTCACCACAAGAGTGGTAGCTTTATAAACAGCATTAACAAACTGCACATTTTAGTGATAAAAGGACATGTATGGTCTAATTTATATACACATTTCATGCATTTTTCATAACATAATAAAACATGAATAGAAAATTAGAACTATTAAGCACTAGGTTTTAATATAAGAAGATCTACTATATAGGGTTGGTTTTAAGTACTGTTAAAAATGTTAAAACAACAGAAAAAAAACAACAGATTTTTTTAATGGTTAACAACAGAGTATTTATGCATAACAAATCAGAATAAAGAAAATTTAAAAAATATTATTTATATTGTCAGTGACTTTCCAGGAGCAGAAATATAATAAAGTGTTTATCAAAAATAAGATTTATGAAGAAATACCTATGATATTATTACTATTGCCTGAACATATACCAGTCAAGATTAAAAACATGTTTTGTTCATATAACAATATCCACAGTAAGAAAAAATTATAACAATCAGTGCAAAATAATTTTGTTTTAGTTTTTAAAATCTGACAAATTTTTTGGACGGATGTTGCTTTCAATGAAGAAAAGCACACACATATATGATGTATGTTGATGAAGCCAAATTATACAACAGACCGTACAAGCATTTGTACAACACCAACAAATATATGCTCAGAAAAAAAACAACACAAACTCTAGCACAATAGTTTTTGAATTGCTTTGATAGGGTGATGGTTTCAAAGTTAGGTAAATTCCCAATAGTACACTGGTATACACGAAACAATCAAAGTTTTTGACATACTATGTTAACAGTACAATTGGGAAAACGTAAGGCATGATAAAAATAATTCTTAAAGTTTTTGGTGGTTTTGACTACAGACATTTAGTAAACATTTACTTTTTAAGTAAGGCAGTTACTGCCATCAATTATCATCAATTATTCTTCAACTTTCTGTGGTTTTACAAATAAATATATGGGTCTCTTTAAGGAGTGAAATGACTTTTTTTGCGGACATTTTTTTTTCCACTTCTATCACATACAGGTGATCAATAAAGACATTTCATGAAAATACAGCCACAGAATAACATTAACAGACACTGTTGAGGACACAGAACATGTAACAAAGAATTAAGAGATTTTACTCTTAACTTACTTTATTTATTAATAACCCTAACAATAAAGCAGAGGTCACAAAACATGTTGCTGGTGACTGAGCAGTTGATGGTGTAGACCTGATCAGCCAGCTTCCATCACTGATAAATGTGTGATTAACAGACACAGAGTTAAACAGACATGTGAGAAGTGACATGGATTTCGCTTTTAGACAATTTCAAACATCCATTGTTGAGAATCCATTCTTTCACTTCTCAGTTTAATTAAATATCACATACAAGCTGCATTGTTTAGATGGTATGCATGCATGCAATATTTAGCGAAAAATATTGAAAAACCGAAAATTTATTGGTTAACTCACATCAAATCATTCCACACACAATTACATGTAAAGTGACTTTCTCTCACCTTAGGTCGGTTTGTTAAAAAGAAACAAAAACACGTTGTTCTGAAAGCTGTTGTTGTTTTCTTATAAGATGAAAACACCATATTATATTTTGGACTGACTTGCATTTTCATGCAAGTATTGACTTATCATCAAATTTAAACAACCTAAACAGAACAACAATGATGTGTCAATATTAATAAAAAGTTTTATATACACAACTCCCCAAAAAATCCCTACAGCTGTGTCAAAAAATAAAAAAAATCACATTTATAATATACGACCCCACTCTTGAAAGCAGTCATCAACAACAAATACCCATACATAAATGGCAGGGATAAATAAATCACAATGTTGTTGAGGTCGATCATTCATTCAGAAAGGTTTTGAAGACAGAATGTTGGCACATTTTTCTGTGGTCAGTTGTTGGTAACAGAGTCACCTGGTTGCTATAGAAACAGACAGGAAGCTGTGTCAGGGAGATTTTTTCGACAGAAGGACAGTATAGCTACGAGCCACAGGTTATGCAGCCGGAGTTGAAAGAGACTAGATAGAATGTTAGAGGGACAGCAAACCATGGTAAACATTACAAAAAGCCTGGGTTAATATACCAAACTTTAGCCACAGGTTATAAATCAATTCTGCAACAGTTAAAATTGACCAATCATGCCTTATGAAGTGGTCTCTAACTGTAGCTCAAAGTTTTATTGACCGAGACTTTGGGTACAATAAACCAGACCAAGATACATAATACAGTCCACAGCAGGCACATGACTTAAAATGGCTGCCTGAAGGAAACTAGTTCAATGTTTTAGTTCAGAAAGGTGGGCCAAGTTCATCGTCCACTAGGTTAAAAGAATTACTCTCATTTAGTAAGATTTTTGAAAGTAACTGATAAAGTATAAGAAAAGTAAGAAAATGTAAGATTGCAAACAGAGAAAATTTTGTTATAAAAGATAACCAACAATTACAAAATTATCTTGTTAAGTGCAAGCGAAGACTGATAATTTGTGCTTGATGAAATAATGAAGATGAAAGACCAACAAGAGGTTGGCTATAAGGCACAAGGCTTGTATGTAAGCAATTTATAGCATATATAAAACTATTTACAACGTAGAAAACTGTACAAAATGTGTTTGTATAAAACATCCTGACATGTATGTACATAGTATGTACAGGTCTTTATAAAGAACACTTAACACAAGACTGTAACAAGTGGACATAAACAATGGGAAACAAACAAAAAGGGTGAAAGGTTACTTTCAGCACAAAATTTAAATAAATCTCAGGAATGTGATTGGCCAGATTTGGGTAATGAGCATCAAACTTGACCAATCAGATTGTTTGAAATGGTATATCAGACCGGAGCTCAAAGTTAAGTAACCACTGACGTAGGACAGCCCAAGTAGATGAAAAAATAAGATCTTGAGAAAAAAAGAGTTGTATCATAAGGTAATTTAATACCTTACTGCATACCAGTTTTAAAAATGGGCAACATTGTAAGAACCAAAAAAAGCAACATTAAACAAAAATGGCTGACAATTTAACTTGTCTAGTGGTAACAAAGGACAGTGAAAAAGACAACGTCCAAATAAATTCAGACAAGTATAACTTTCAATTAAAAAAGAACATAAAGTTAACCTTGCATTGAAGTCGCCAGGGAGTTATTAACATTCAAGGTTAATAAAGTTACGATTAATATATCATCAATAAGCTCAACTCTAATAAAGAGCGAGTAACTGGAATTAAACCACTCGTCTTCAGGAAAATGTTTGAAACAAAAAAATGGCATTAAATTTGAATGTAGTGTGTTGGAAACATGCACAGTTAATGGACTGAAGTATGTTAAATTATAACTGTACATATAATGATGATAATAAAGCAAAAAGTAGCAGTTACTGATGGTGTCTAAGACAGGCCAGAGACAGCTTATCAAATCCCATGTGAGCTCAGTTTATATTAGCTTTCACCTATTTAATTGGTCAAATCTTACTGGTTTCTTAATTTGACCAATTCAATGATGCAGACCATTTAATGAATCATTATTTTTTTTAAACTCAAGCTCATCGTTTAAATCCATGGTTCAAAGAGGAAAGAAAAAAAAAGTCAACAAAAGTTAATTAATTTGCACCGATATTGTCAATGCTACTTATATGGCTTTATATCCAACACACTGACTCCCAAACTAAGCACCATATTCCCCTGAAAATGTGGTTAATACCATAAGTGCAGCAGGTGACACGCATCACCTCCATTGTCAACTATTGTTATTCAATAATTTGATTATGTTGTTACAAAATGTTTATAAGCGATAACACAGCAGAAGCTGGTTTCAGAGCTACAAAAAAGGAAGTGTTTCTCAGCCTAAACCCTATATTTGTCCACCGAACTGCCAGGTACTTGCGTGACATTATACTGAGTATCCATACCAAAGGGTTTAGTTGAAAATCATGGGATATCTGCATGACACTCCTTATCTGCAGCTCTGGTTTATCTACCAACTTTGTCAGCAGGGGTGGGAGAAAAGGGGGGGGGGACTACAGTACAGATTAGTATACAAAACAATACAGAGTCCTACATTGAACACAACAATACACAACAACATTAGCATCTGCAACTCTTGAAGCAGCAGCAAAAAACTACCTTGTAACAAAAAATAATAATAATAATACAGTCTTCAATTACTAGTTAGCTCCATAACATTTTTACAAAGCTGGAAAAATATAACTTCTTAGCTGCTTGTATTGGCTCACACTTAAAATATAAACTTAATAAGAAATAAAACTAGCCTTTGTCTACTATTTTGCTAGCATTCATTAAAAGTAATCACAGTATCAATAATAATTTACTCAGTTATCCAATTTTTAGCAATTATGCACATTCTTTTAAGTATCAACAAATCTGAGGAAGACATAATTAGTTTTTGGAGAGAGGTGTAAGGCACACATAAAAAAACACAAAGCACTGTCTACGTTAGAACCAACACAGAATGTCCGGAAGCTTTGTGGAAACAGTCAACAATAATTGATGTGTATTATGGTAATTACAATGCAATGGTTATACACCAAACAACACAGTTTTGTCACAACTCTAAGAGCCACAATCTTGTACATTAATCTCTGGAGATGGAGCTGAAAATGCTCCATTTCCATGGAAACACATATTTCTATACATTGTCTACATTTTAAATCTTGCCCACAAAGCTCCGAGTGATTGCAATTAAAACAGACAAGTTTTTTAAAGAATTGACTAGAACACAAATGTCACATTTAGCTCTCTGCTTATCTAGTTGTCATGTAATGTGGAACTTCAATACCTTGTCATCAAGATGTTGGAAACATTATCATCAATTCCCTTTTCAAGTTTCTCCAAATTTTCAGATTCGAAAAAAAAAGAAGGTAATTGTGAATTTTTCTGTAAAAATATAATTCCATGTATCTATTTAAACAGAAGGATGGTCAGATGATGCTGGTCACTATAACTTGGTCCTGGTGGTCTTTCAACTGCCAAACTGGACTTTATACTCAAAACCAGGAGTCCATAAAAGTGTTTTGTCACATGGGGTTTGGCTGGAATTCACGATCGAGACCATGTGTCCCTTTACCATGAGTAAGATTAAGAGTGATGAGTCAAAGTCTGGGATAAGCAGAGAATTAGGTGATTACAGGCTGCTACACTTCATCTGGAAGGATTGTGATACAAAGGCGTCGTTCCGGCCACCTGTATGTCTTTGGCAACAACATCTGAAACATCACATAATGAAATAAAAACTTCTTGTCATGAAACATGTAATATGTAATCATCTATAAATAAGCCCTTTTAGAACTTGGCATATTTTGAATATTAGCAAATTGTTAGCACAGTTAATGATATATGAACCATAGGTAAATAACGTAGATTCAGATTTATCTGCTGCATCACACGTTCAGGGTTTTAATGGCCAGGAATAAGTGTCTGCTATAGATACAATGATAGATCTTCTCAGAATAAAGCTTTAAAGTTAAGTAAAAATTATTGGGACATTTTTATTTTAAACCTTTGAGTTGTGATGCAAAGCATTTATGGACTCTGCAGACAGACAGATCAGATAGACAGGACTGACAGACAGATAGATAAAAACACATAGTCGGGTGTTTCCTTACATCGAGTGGGTTTGCCAATTCTTCCAGATCAAGGCACATCTCCTCAATAAAGTCCTCCGACAACAACACCTGCAGCCAGAGTCCGTGGGCTGCAAATGGATGCTGCTCATCTGCTATAGATCCATTTACACTGGGAGACACAAGGGTGATGGCCGAGTCATTAGTGGCGCTCATGAATGTAAAGTGGCGTCCATGTCGCAATCGGCCTCTGAGATAAAAGGCATTGAGGTCAGATGCTAAGAAATGTTTAAGTTATTGTAGCTTTTCACGATTTCAAGTCATGTTTATTTCAAAAGGAAAGATTAAAGAAAAAGCCAAGAACTAGCATATTTACTTAATATTTTTTGTATGTTTCACATGTCTATCTCAACACTAAAGACAACAAGGTGCCGAGCATTCTAATACACTCCTTAGGCCTTGAAGAGTGCAAATTTTAAACTCTTTATTTTGTAGACTTCAACATGAGACTTTAAAATAAAGTTTTAGTAAAGTGCAAAACAAAAAATATGTTTAATTCATTGTTGAATTCATTGTAAATTAATTTAAATTTGCACAGTTATTTTTATTAACGAACATATGACCTACCTTAGTGCCAAGGGTAAGAGGGAAGCAGCCTCTAGGTTAAACTTGAGATGCACATATTCCAGTGTTCGAGTTCGTAATAGTTCAGTAGGAGCATCTGAACTTCCCGTACTGTCAAATGAACCCTTCCGGGACCGTGGCCTACTTAAGGAACAAAAGTAAATGCTGACAATCTCATAATGGCAGGCAGTAAGGTTATATAGCAAGGTACAGCAATAAACACTTATTGGTAAAAATGGACTTATTTACTTTAGACATACATTTAGGGGTATCAGAAATGTTTTAAGCTCTAAGCCAAGCAAAAAGTATAAGGAAATTTAAGTACAACTGTACTATTATTGAAAACTGTATTTTTTTCTTAGTAAATTTAAGTATTCTTAACTACTACTTATAAAAAGTATTCGAGAGAAACATTTCAATACTCACTTAAAATCACCAAGCTCTCGTCTTAAATCATTTTTGTGTAAGCCTCTTGACAATGCAGCCTTTATTTGTTCTGATTCTGAAAATGGAAAGAAAACACTTTTCACAATCTTCTAATTATTTCATAAACATAAAAGATATGGTAAAAAACAGCATTCTGAACTTAAACAAGCATTAGCTGATATATTTTTACATGTTTAACTTTGTAAACATGTACAAAAAGAAAAAGGGACAGCTTTAAAAAACCCAAGTCACCTCCACTTATTCAATCGGTGCTGAGCTACTCACCGATAATGGATATGTGTCGTCGCTCCTCATCCTCCTCATCATCAAACTCGTCCTTGCAGGTGATGTCTCGGTCATTTTCTCCTGGTTCCTCCCAGGAACATTTGCTGTTGACGCCGCTCAGGTTTGAACCTTCCTCCTCTATCCCCTTGTCCACCTTGTCTTGTAGACTGGGGCCTATCTCAAACAGGGCCTCACCACGGCGCATGTCTGTGATCAGCCAGGGTCCTCCCGCACTGAAAAAAGCAATAATACATGTAAGACATACGGAGACAGCTTTAATATATAATTTGTGTCTATCAAACAAACTATTTACTAACATTTGTAAAAGTAAAAGTTATAAAACAATATTATATACTGGGATTAATAACACAATTTAGGTGTCCCATTGTTTTAAATGAACTGAGAAAATATGAATTCAAATTTTAAAAAATGGTTGAAAAAGCATTCACAAAACAATGAATTAATGCTAGGCTTGCTCTTTAAATTCCTAATTTTTTTTATAACTACTTCAAGTTTAGCATAACAAAATAGTTCATTATCAAATTTAAGTGACAATACAATGAAACATACGCTGGGATTGATCTTAGCAGTTCAATGACGCCAGGACCATTCCAGTGCTGGGCTGCTCGTAGTTCCTCTGTACACACGCCAATGATCTGTACAAAGTTTACGGTACCAAAGGATGTGGTGATAGGGGTCAACTGGGGGTCATCAGCCATTAACATGTGCTGAATTCGGGACTCGCTGCCATCTAGGGGAATGTGCCATGGCACATGGTCTCCACTGTAAACCTTGTTCTCTGTAACCAGACATTTTAAGCATAAGCATTTTTAAGCATACATTTTTTAAAAATGTTTAAAATTGATGCATATGAAGCATTGAATCACATAGCCCCATTAGAATGATCAAATATAGTTTAATGATTAAATGGCAATCACTTTAGAGACTAACTTAGATTAAAAAACAACAGCAACAAAAAGAGGTTACCTATCTGTATTCATACTTTATCAAGTACGACCATAAATAAAAATTAGATCTTGACTGATATTATTTATCTACTGCTTTTCCTTCTTCAACCGTTAAATATATTAACACCTTATTGTATTTATGTACTGTTTTATCTTCAACTGTTAAATATATTAACACCTTATTGTATTTATGTATTGTTTCGTCTTCAACCGTTAAATATATTATCCCCAATTTAACACCTACCAGTCTGAAAGACATATCTGGCAAGGGCCTGCATCAGTGTTGCTGGCCAGGTGGGCGGGTTGGTCTCTCCAGGTTCTCTTTTCAGTCGGAATGTGAGCTCAAACCCAAAACCGCTGGGCCCTTCTGTGCCCTGACACCTGCAGATTGACAAATTATTCGATGTTAAGAAACACAATCTATTGTGGATTTTAAAAAGAGTAAGAACTCTTGTGATATTTGAAACAATGAAGTGATCTACTGTTTAGACTTAATACTCGTATGAATGTTGTATCTTGTCGCTAGGGAAATCTAGCACCATCCGACCAAGACAGACTGAGGGCAAAAATGTGGCAATCTGGGCATGAATAAGTTATTTAAATTGGGACATTTGTTTTTATCAAATAATAACTGCATCTTCAACATTTCCCTGGCAGTCTGTCCATAATATTCGGACCAACAATGATTACCTTTAGTTGACTGAAAATCTGATGTCATGTATAACAGTCTGGAAAGGACAGTTTGAAACTTTGCCAAGGTGGCTATTATGCACAGAGACCAGACTACATGCTCAATGAGAACTGGTTTCTCTGCTCATGGTTCACCGGAAACCAATAAAGGTTGTCCGTGTCATGTTCCCGCACATTGTTCAATACAACACAGACTGCGGCTCTCTTGCTTATGTTAAAAAAAAGCCTGCCTCCCACCCCATCCCTGCTCCTGTTGAATGACCCCATTCACTACTGAAATTAAAATTCTACAAACAACAATAAATGTGATTCCCCAAATGATTTTATGCATTCTTGGTTATTTAAACAACATCAATCCCCTTTCTAAATGAGTTGTGACCAATTGTCATGTTTCCTTCCATATTAAAGGGTCTAAAACTGTTTTCCTTAAACTTCAAAAAACAAATAACCTAAGAGATCTAGATTTTGTGTCCTGACACACAAGCCTTTCAATATACAACTTGGAATTCAGCCAGGTGGCACAGAATGTTTTGTGCACACATATTCACTCTTCTTATTATTTGAATATCTGGTTTTCACTTAAGGTTATTTTCACCAAAGTGCACATGTTAGCCAGGAGAAAATAGAATTCAGCCACAAATAATTATTTCCTTCATATTAAATTGATAGAAGTACATGTAAAATGGGTTGTTGACAAGCTCAGCTTCTATTTTAAGAGTAGTTATTTAGACCCGATGGAAATTGATTTGACACAAAGGTCCTTGTATTATAGATTGCCAACAGGTACAAAATCAGAAGAATCTATAATACAAAGAAGTTAAACGATTACATGGTTGTATGTGGGACACAGCTGAAAGTGGGCAAAGTTGTTTTTGTATCATTCGATGTGAATATACAGAATTCTTTTCACTTGAAAGAATTGAAAGAAAATTGAAAGATTCTTTGTGGCAAATCTTAACAACAATCACTTTAAAAATAAATAATAATAATAGCTTAAAAATAGATTTTGCGCACTTTGATTAAGAATAGAATTGGCCTTGTTCCGAGTGAAGCACATTTGTGGTATGAACTTATGCAAAATTCTATCAAGTATGTTTAAACCAATAATTGAGGTATACTAAAATATTTCAGTTTTTTATGGTCATTAAAGTGACATCCAGCTATTTTGTTGAAGGAAGACCCCCAAACAAATGTCTGGGTAAAACCACCAACGCACCGCAGATAAGCTGGAAGACCTTCCTACTATAAATCCTTCAACAGGACTCAAACATATGCTGTGGTTGGCTAAGCGGTCAGAAGTTACAAGTAGGCAACTCACCACTACGCCTCAGGCGCTCCACCATATCATTATAAAATATGAGCAATGATAGAGAAAACCTTCAGTTTGTGACTATGGCCATGTTCAGTTGTTCAGTGCAGTGTTTATTTCTGATAGCAGTCTGACCTGGCTTTAAACTATTTTTTTCATCTACCAATATAAATTGATATCTATGTTTTCAGTTTTAAGAAGATAACTGAGGTTATTACCAAATGTAGCATGATCAGGGTTAACAATTGAAGTGTTTGTTTCACATCTACATCATGTATCAGTGGCCATAAGGAATGTGTGGCTACACATCATTACCTTCTATGGGTGTGGGCTGCCATAGACGAATGAATGTTTGCATGTACGTATTTATAAATGTCATTTACCCATGATTGCGCTTTATTGTGGTAACAATCCAAACCAATTCTAAGTTATCTTCTTACCACAGCATGATACCATATTACTTGAGAAGTGCACTGCAGTTAATGTACGTCCTGATCAGACAGCACCCAGTAGTTTTGGATCTACACTATATGCTTGAACCGTATCAATATAAAAGCAGACTTTGGTGTAAACTCTCTACGATTGCATGTCCTCATCAGTACAAAAATCCTAAGCAGTAATTTTGGAAGAATAAAAGAAATAAGTTAAAAAAATACCCCCCAAAAAATCCACCAAACTTTAAATCATTATTTCTCACTCTTGAAATGAACAGAAATAAAACATTCACACTAGATATGAAGAAATAAAAAACCCCAAACACATTAATACAATTTAAACTGTTGTTTATTTTTAATTTCCTTGAGTATCCCATCCACACAATGGGCAGTAGGCTTCTGTTGAAGATAGCGGCCATTAAATACATACCCCCTGCTGACATGGGAGCCCCCCCACTAGGAGAGAGATGTCTATTGATCAATATGTTACACTGGTACCCGAGTCCAGTGTTTTTTTTACTCAGCTCTTGATCTTTATCAATCAGCTTAATACCTCACAGAGATGTGGATCGCAATACATTCTCACACATAACTTGTATCATGCGACATTGTGTATATAGCCCTTATTTAATCTTTGTCCTCTTCTGACATCTATATACATAGGCACCTATTGCATGTTAAAGACTTGTCTAACAATAGTAGAGACACTGACCACACAGATGATTTTGAGTCTACGCTTTCTGCATGAGCCTGATCAGGTTACAAATTTAATCTTTTACTTGTTAGAAACACCTTTAGGCTGAAAAATGTGTCCAGTAAGTTATGGGTTAAATGAATATCCAACATAGACACAGACAATCTTGAGGTGAATATTTACAGGTAACATTTCACAAGTAATCAAAAGTGATTTTGTTTTTTCCGAATTAATGAGGAATCTCAAGATTGCTATAGAAAAAAAATATTGAAACATTCTACTGCATTAATAAAAGTTTGGATCAGCAGCAACATTCCATAGCTGTACTTTTGTAACCCAAATGTTCAATCCAAAGCTTAATGTATTTAAGCAGAGTTCTAGAAGATAATAGCCTTACTTCATACTGATCTAGATCTTCAATATTTACCACAACCTGATCGTTTCATGCTACCCAGGCCAAAATTTAAAAAAAAACTCCCAGAGCCATACTGATGTATGTAAAATACAGAACATTCCAAGATATAATGTTTTGCCATTTTGAGCCAACAAAATGCCAAACTATGTTGTAATTGTAATGTATCTAGTGTCTAGTAATCCTCTAATGATTTAGCAAGAATCCAATTAGAACAGGTCATAACATATCAGATTACCCCATGCTGCGGGAGGAATCTTTTATACACCCGCCATGGGAATAAAAAACTATGTACACACATTCAATAATTAATTGCAAATCATTGTTACATGACTAGGCCAATTTACCGTAATTTTTCAAACATACTGATCATTTTGACAATGGCCCTAAATGACAACAATGTAACAGAAGCTAAATAGATTATTTTAATTTATTGTTTCTTCAATTTTCCTATAATAAAGGAAAAGGAAATAAATTTAAAAAAAAAGGAATAAATATTTTACCATTGTTCATCCCTTTCTTAAATGAAGTTTAAACAGTTCATAAAAAAAAGCTTTGTACAAGAAACAAATATTCATTTATTTGCAGTAGTACAAAAAGCTCTTGAAACACAAGGTTCTTAGATTTCTTAAAATAATTCAACAAATGTTTTGGAATAGAAATACAGCAGAAAGTACGAGACAATATGCCATTAAACTTGAGCTATGCATGTCTGTTAAACTGACCAAGATTTTTGTTTATTAATCAATTTATTAGTTTCGGATAATTCTTTGAAGAAAAGAAGACAGCTTTTTTACTTACTCATGAACACGACCGTCGCCATGGAGATCTGAGAGCCCGAAGCTGATGTAGTGCCAGTGTGGTGGCACACCCTGGTCTGGATCCCCAGGGTTGGAGTACATACTGATGTAGTCCAGGGGGTCTGGGCCTCCAAGCCTGAAATACAGATTATTCTTACAGGTTATAGGTCTACACATACAAGTTATAGATACAAGTTACAGAATGACACAAGTTACAGAATGACACAAGTTACAGAATGACACAAGTTACAGAATGATGCATGTTACAGAATAACACAAGTTACAGAATGACACAAGTTACAGAATGACACATACAATTTACAGAATGACACATACATGTTACAGAACGACACATACAACTTAAGTTAAAGTGATAAATACGGGTTACAAATCTAAATATACAAGTTACAGATCTCCACATACACAACTTGTTGCAGTTGTAACATTACAGGGCCTTCTTAATTGCCTGAATAAATTTTTGCATGCTTGTTAGATTATGACATGCATGCAATGATGTGCATGACATCATAACTATAAAGCATACCAATGTGCCCATAGACAATTAAGAATGCTGTATAATGTCAAAAGGAAATGTGACATTTCCTTTAGATATTAAAGAACGCTATAAATTGCTTTAGGACATACTTATGATTATGAGTTATGACATCATGAGTGTCCACACTAACATATTGGGGGCAAAAGTGTCAAAAATGTAAAGCTTATATTGCTGAAAGTGTCAAATAAATCAAAATATTCAGTTAAGAAATATAATAAGGATAAGAAATAGATTCTGGCATTATTACCAGGGACTATAAAATCTTGAAATCAACAACAAATAATGGCGCAGTGTGTGAACAAATATTTACTGTTTCAGTCACCAAACTACCATTTCATTTTACACAGCCATGTTCTGCATTAAGTAAACAAATTGGTAATAAACTTCTACTTACGACTAGTAAACAAATAGCATTAAGTATCTTACAGCAAACATACCAAGACATACAGACTTTTATATTGAGCTGCATTCTTACTGGTATTTTAAAGTTTGTTATTGTCTTACAAAAGAGCAGCTCCACAGAGAACAACATTAGACTGAAGAAAAAATCAAAATTCCAACAGGTACATACAACAGACTTGTCATCGTATTTTAAATTTAAATACAAATGTTGTTGACATAATGTAACATGCTCTCCTGGGGGAGCACTTTGTAAAAAATATTCTTCTAAAAATAGTAACATTTTCTAAAATTAGAATTTACCATTCAGCATCTATTATGTTTTAAAATGAATACGCACACAAATAGACCATTTTATTTCATTCTAACCCTTGTGGGCAGAGCCTTTAAGAGAGAAAGCAAATATAAACATTGACAGATATTCCATCAATCTGCCAAATATAGGTCGGGTTTTAATTAATTTTCAAGTATGAGGAATGTTTTTTTTTATGAATTGAAAACATTTTAAAGTCGATCTCTTACCAAGGTACTTTAACCTATCTTTTTTCAATTGGGGAAAAAATATAGTATCGATTTTATGAACCTTGCATTGGGCTCCTGGGTTGTGAGCAGACAGCTTTTTTGTATAGATGAGATATAAATGGGTGAGTCCATACAGGCCACCTGATAATTGTAGTAAATCAAAATTTATAAATAGGAAGATATCTGATAATTCTTAACAAAAACCTTTTATTGCTGGCACTTATCAAAACTGTCACATCGAGACGAGTCTAATGACTACCAGAGGTCTAGGGGCTGGAGGACAGATATAAAGAATTTGAAATAAGGCAAACTCCCCTTAATCTGTAGACTGTGTCAATAATGGCAGTGTGGGGGAGAGACCAACGCAGAGGGGAGGCAGAATAGGGTTATAATCAATGGGGACAAATCAACCATCCACATTGCTCACCTCTTCAATGTAATCTATGTGTTCACCAGAGTGCACACCATACAAACCATACAACAGCATTTACACAATGTCGCATTGTCAACAAATGTTTGTTGGCAAATTGTTGCTGCTATTTATAGGTAGAAACAATACTATCGATGGTTAAAAATAGACTCAGGCCTCTTGGACAGTTACCACGCCCCATTATCAATGCATATTTAAGCCTAAATACTTTTTAAACTGCAAGCCAAGTTCATTTGTTTACTTCTTTTAGCTAGCTGAGCCAAACCTAAACAAAGAGAAAGACCACCAGGTCTTAGACCCAGCATACAGGTCCATCAGACAGAAAGGGATAATCTCTCAATAAATTACTCCCCCAAGACTTTGTGGGGGTATTAAATGGCTTAAAGATGAATAAATCAACAATAAAATGATAAATGAATTGGTTATATCTGGATATTTATATCATCTATGCTCTACCTTGTAGCCTGTTGAATGATGCATGTTAGCACATTAGATTTTGTGGGTTATTATGCCCCCTACAGTAACAAAACAAGAAATAATGCCAATAATAAAAATAATAATAATATTAATTAAATGACATATATACATCAATATAATATAGACATAAATATATGAATGAAAAAAAAATGTCCACATAATGATTTGTGACTCCAAAGATCATAGGAAACCAACAACAAAAAATGCTTTTAATAAAATTTTAAACAACCTAAACATCAATAAAATCTCTCTCCATATAAAAATGATTTGTGGTGACATTTGACTTAAAATGTGTGGTGGCTTGTAAGTTGTATATTGAGCTATTATTGGCAAACAAGGTGTAATATGTGATGTCTGGGGAGGGTCTCCGTGCCGAGATGAGCCAACAATCCAGGGGGGCCATCCAGTAATACCGTGAATAAACACCTCTCAGATCCACTGGTCCTCTACAGCACTAGCGCTCTATTGGCCCAGTGTGTCAACAGTGTATAGGAGCGATCAACCTGCAATGCAGGGGGCCTTCCTGCTGTACTGCTCATACAATACCCAGTCAATGACAGCTTACAGCAATATTCAATCTACAGCTTGAAACCCTAGGCTGGAGGGGGTACTGGCTCACTGATTAATTCTATAATATAGCTTCCCACGGGGTGACGATTATCTTGCCATGGTAAACAGTTTTCATGGGGACACAACTATCCTCACTGTTAAAGGTTGGGAAAGAGGGAAGAAAAGGGCATAAGTGCTATGACCAATTACACTGTGCAGTCAATAAAAGATAAATAACCAAAATTATTGTAATACCAAGCCGACAAAACAGTAATGGAATGAATGGATTTAAAAATTATAAATGAATTGGTGATATTTCAGAATAATTTAAATAAAATGGTGTATAAAACAAAGTGTAGGTCAAAAAATGCTGAAATTGTTGAAAAAATACTATTGAGTAATAATATAATTACAGTATAAATTACTATAATAATATGGTTTATTCACACATTCCAACTATCATAAATTTGAAAACTTATGCATGGGTGGTTGCAAATGATAGATGGTTACATGAAAATGGACTGTTATGTAAACAGTCAAGACAATCACTTATCTCTTATCTTCATAAAGCAAGCGCTTATCAGAATAAGACAAATAGTATAGACCTAGATCAGCTAGATCCTGTTGGAAGCAACTTGATCTGGACATGAACTTTTTGCTTTGTTCTCATGCTTTTTCCTTTCATTGCTTTTGTGCATGGCTGTTAGCAGGTAATAGGGTTAGTAATGGTTGTTGTAGCAGGATGAGGGATATACATGAATTAAAGCTAGATTATCTGGAGGAATCTTAAACAGACCCCCCAGAGGGGATAATTAAGTCAAGGTCATGTACAGGGGGGGCGAGCTTTGACTAAAAGGAGTCACCAGTAAGACAACAAAGTGTACAGGGACCTCCAAAAACATAATTGACCTCATTATCTTTTTTACATCAAGACTCGAAACATCGGTGGCTGTGTGCCTGTTGCAATGGTAAATGCAAGGGTTATTAATGGTTTACTATTAACCGGAGGACAGTATTGGTGGAAAAGGACTTAAAAGAAAAGTCTGAGTAGAACCACTGGTGCACTATCAGTCATCTGGAAAAAGTCCCCACATAAAAGCTTTTGTCTTAATTAATTGGAAACCTTCTTCTCCAAACAGTAAGGAGTGGAAAAGTCTTAGGAATTTCACAAGTCAACAACTCAACAGCCTTTACATAATTAAGACAAGAAATCTAAAAATACCCATATAATATGAAATGCTGATTTTAATTTCGAATTTCTGTTAAGAAATAATTAAGATAATCATAATGGCATACTGAGTAACGACAATGCAGTTATGGAAAACTAGACCAGAATTAACAAACAGTTAAAATAAATGTAACAGAGTTACTGCTTGAAGAATTTCATGTAGGAGTTTCAAAAGTACAAACAATATTTTCAAATGAAAGTTACACTTCATAATTCAAAGAATTAAACTGTATCAACAAAATAAGCCCATTATTTTGGCACAACAAAAGTAGTCCAAATGTCTCAAGAAGGACGAGATATAAAATTCATGAGCTTCTAATAAAGTGTAGAACTATTGATAGCATCAAGCGCTGGCACCCCAGTGTACATATTGTACCTATGGATAAGTATTATCTACCGATACATTTACTCCCAAGACGATGATCACAATTGTTAGTTGCCGACACAAGGCAAAGGAAAACCTTGGTCTGATTCTTGCTTCAGGCAACAGCTCCCCTGGTGGGGTATGATTAGACAATACAGCGAGTCGCCTTGTCAGCCTGAATTGGTTTGCTTTTGTCTACTTCATCTTTCTCTATGTACGCATGCAGTACCCACAGGGGAGAGATTGCGTTTTAATTCTTTTACCTCTCTGTAACTGAAGTGGAGCTGTAAAAGATTACTTAAAAAAAAAAATCAAACATCTGATTAAAAATTTATCTTTAAATGTAGTGAGAAGTTTGAATACAATAAAAGATAACTTTAAGACTAAAGACACAGCATGCATATTTAAGACAGTTTTTCTCTGAATACGTTGGAAAAGATATGCAAGATTTTTCTTGGGGATACTTTACAGGTACCTTCCCATGAATGCAATTTTTTCAAAATTCAAATTTGTTAACTACTGGTATTTACTTGCTGGAAAAAAATATAAGGGTGGGTATATTTTACGTTAAAAGGGCTTATGGTGTCTCAGATAAAGTGTTAACTTATTTAAATGTTATGTTAATACAACAAAAGTATTCCCTTTTTCTGCAACTGGCTTTATAATTCTTTTAACAATGAGATAGATCTTTAACTGCCACATAAGAAATATGGTTTCAAATTTCAATAAACACCATTGCAATTATATGCAAGGTTTTCTTTAGAGGCTTTTGCAGGTGTTTTGCATAAATACGATTTCCTATTTATTTTTTTAAATTTGAATTTTATGTCCATACAACAAAATTATTACTGTTGTCATCAGCTTGATAGAATTTTTTCCAAACATAATAATTTATAATATTTCAACTTAACCTCAAATCCCTATCAAATCACAAAAAATAAAATGTTCTAATCTTATATAATGCAGTTAACAAGTAGGGAATGTGTTATTTTGTAAGTATGCAAGTTTCAAGACAAATAACAAAATAATATCGCTGTGTAATAAATGTCAATTTTTCCCTTTAATGTTTCTCATGGCATGATTTTATCCTCCAGAAGGCCCCTTCCAATTTTCTGCCCAAATATGAAAAGTGGCAAAAAAAACCTTGTCTTTATCATTTTATTTATACTGCAACCATTTTTACACCATACAATTTAAACTTTATTCTTCTGCAATTATTAATATATTATGCAAAATGTATACTGTAAAATTAAGCAGCATATTAAAACAATATATAAAATGTAAATCATTAATTAAACAATTATAAAATTGAAAACATCAAAATAATCTTATCAAGTGTAACAATTTAAAATTAAAGTAAAGAATACACCTATTTCTCCCCCAGTCCCCACTGCTCCCACAGATGTTTGTGACCAAGGAAAATTGGAGACATTATTATCTGAACCTATGCCCAATTCTGGTTAACTAGGCGCTGTGAGTGACCCCATGGATAGATATTATTTGTCAGCGACATGTTGTTTATAAGGGCTGGGTTGTAAACATTGCTCTACCTAGCTCTGTAGAGAGTTTAGGAAACAGCATGTTGACACGTAGACTTGGGTAGCCTTGTTGACCATATGACGTCAGCAGGTCCTCAACATTTGAAATACAACCCCTGGCTAAGATCTAAACAGGGCAACTTCTGTTCCGCAACTTTAAATGTGTACTCATCTATATGTATATGCAGTTATCAAATAAGCACTCAGATGACTATTTTCCTATCAAAGATTTAGCATTATGTGAAAGAAATATATATATATTTATATATAGAGGTTATAAATTTACCGACAAGAGTTAAAAGGGCTGGGTATAAAACTTAACCAGATCTGTAGAGTAGCAATTTTAAAGCTCACACACCCAGGTTTCAGTCCTATCAGCTGCATTGTTTGTAACTGTTGATGCAGAACATGGACTTTTTATTGTGTGAAGGTGATTTCTCTAGTCATTGACCTCACCGGTGACATGTCTGGTGTCATGTGTCGGGCAGTGATACGCCCAGTCACTCACTGGGTCAGGCCCAACAATGGGGCAGCCCTGTCGCCTCACCACACTTCAATTAACCACTTGTTTGTAACAAATGTTGACAAAGAAAAATAAGTCCAATGAATCTACATAACATTGGAAAAACATGTGCAAGGTTCTACACAGTGTCATCGTTTTCTTAACAAAGGTTTGTCTTGCCAAATTGCCTTTTATGAATAAAGATATTCTGACAAAATTCAAGTACAAATATGACAATGTTTGGCTTCTATTTAGCTTGATTCAAAACAGATACAATAAAAACATAATGACACATGTTGAATGTAACAATGCATTTTTTCAGTATTATTTCAGACAATGTACACAGTAAGAACATAGGAAAATTCCATTCAATATTTAAAAATTGAAACCAATATTGATGCAATATAAGTGTTCTACCTAGTAATTATGAAGTTTATAAAAGGGGATCTCAATTCTAATACAAAAAAAAACATGCTTGTAGTGAAAATACTTGATGAGAATAAACTTTTATCAGTATTTACATTTATCATCGTCATAGTAACATAAATAAGCAGAAGTAAAGGTTTTTATGGTCAAATAAATGGACTACAATCTGCATAAAATATTAATTTTATAGCCACCCCAGCATTAATTCAGATACCTGGAGACTGTGTCCACATGAAGCAGACATTGTGCTGCCTTTGCTATGTATAGCATGCTATGAACACCTGGCATAATACCGCACCTAGTCCCATTATCCTTACACCAGGACAACTTGTCCTGAAAATACGCTTATATTTGCTTGAGCATTAGCAAGGAAGTTACACCACTACTTATAAAAACTTGAAGGCAGTATAGCTTAATGTCCCCTTTTTAGCAACAAGTTAAAAATAGAGCTACAGTTCCATGCCACAGAAATGCCACATTGATATAAGCAAGCCATAATTAATACTTTAATTTTTGGCAACATAATAATTAAGTAAAATGGCAATCTAGCTTGAAGGTCAATTGCGTAACATTAAAGGTATTTGTGAATTTTTATATAATCCATAGTAACTGTTATTTTAAATCACGTTTTAAGGAGAAAATATGGTATATGCCCAAATATTTAATAAAAAAATGCCCACTAAATGTTTAATCTAATATGAAATAAGTTTAATCAGTAAAATTAATTGATCTCTAGCAAAAGAAAGTTTGATTCGTAACCTAATTTAGAAACATGACGTCAAACATTTTTTGTCCTTAAAAATTTTATCCAACAGTTTGCATATAAATAATCATTACTTTCCACTGTTCTGGATTATAGACATAATTTCTGCATTAACTCACACTTTAGCTTATGTAAAGACAATTCTGAACACTACCATATATTGTAAGCTACTTTATATTATGCCAAAAAGCAGTCTAAATCTTCATTTTTGTCTAAATATATAAATAAGCACAATAGTGATCTCTTGTTATAAAAAGATATCAATGTCTGAGCAGACTTCACAGATGATGTTGTAACGTGCTAAAGGATACCGCCTTTGAATTTTTATTTTGGAATTACCATATGAGGAAAGAGATTTCTTGTTGAACATTTTAATCAAAAACAATTGAAAAAGGAACACTGTTAATGATGTTGGCATATTAATTTTCCTGTACTAAATTCTGTTAGGAAAGATTGAAATGGAAGAAAAATAACAAAAACATAGTTTGTCTTTACTGTATTATGATACCTTATTCTATTGGTTATAAACTAATCTTTATATTAATAAATATGCAGCCAGGTAGTATGAGGTGATTAGAAAACAGGACAATTTTTTTGTACAGTTTTCAGTTTCTCTTAATTTTGTTCTTTTTTTGTCCATATAATTATCAGATATTAAACACATAATGTGTACACTTAACATATGTATCCGTAATGCATATTCTAAGACTGTGTGACTGATAATGAAAAGAATTAAGTATTGTAAATAGTGCTTAAAGTCATCTTTACACACTAAGCGCCACAATCGGAACGCCTCGGATAATTCACAAGTCAACTCTTTGATGCATGACGGGTAGACATGCGAAAATAAACATGTTGTGCCTATGACGTCATCAAAACAACAAAGATAAATGTTTTGTTATCTCAAATGAAAAGGCAGTAACTGTTGGATATTGATGATTGCAATATTGTATTGGACTGACGACAGACGGAAAATGCATGTACTTGTGTTGCTATATAAAAAAACCAGTTAACACCATGTGAAGTATTATGTTGAAATTAAAAGCATTATTGGACTGATGACAGACGGAAAATGCATTTTCTTGTGTTGCTATATAAATAAATTAGTTAACACCATATGAAGTATTATGTTGAAATTAAAAGCCTTAAATAAGCTTTAACATTATGATAACATACTTAACAGTAACAGTAGTATATCAAACGAGATGTGAACAGTTAAACTGAAAAATGACAGTTTATAGAATGAAATAATCCCATACACTACACCTATCACTTAACAAAATGGTTGTGATTCTGTAAGTATCATTGCACCAGATACATCTGAGTTTTAACTATATTCTGACAAAACTCAACCTGTAAAAAAATATATCACCCAATGAATGTTATCTAGCGACTTTCAGATTCGAGTTCAGATATATAATCCATTACTCCACTTATTTTAACTGTCACACTGTTTATAATAATATACCCAGACATATATATTACTGGACTAGTATGTGCTATGGCAATGCTGCCAAATATTTAATTGATTTTGCAGTTGTTGACAATAAACTTATTGTGTATAAAACTACTTATCATCATAGAATTACCTTAAATTTATGTTTTAGGACAATTTATATTTGGAAATTTTCCAGTCTTCAAAATTAACATCCAATAAATGCATGCCATTCTGTGTAACATTTGGAAATTCACTGACCTGAAAAAAGTTTACATGCCTGAAGTTTGGTTTCATAAACAATTGAAATAAGGTCTTTTTTAATGTTCATTCTTTGTCATTGTCCTGTAATTGGAAGTACCATTTGTGAAAATTCCAATCAATTTATTTCTGAACTCACTTTCTAGATCCAGAAAAAACAAAAACAATTGCCCGGTGGATGACAAAATTTATAAAATTTACAATTTAGTCTCCACGGGCAACCGGATGTGTGTTAATTTTGATGACTGATTTTCCCAAAGCTTACTTATCATCATAAACTATTTAAGCAATGATCTTTAACTTTTTGACAATTAAGCAGGAAACATCTTAAAGTTCATGAAATGTAACTATAATTTGTAGAGTTCTCAAAATACAACAATGCCTTATTTAGTCAAATTTTGGTTAAGCAACAAAACATACCATCAAATATATAAACATGTGATAAACATCTTGTGGAGTCATAAGATTTAGCAAATTTGTTGACAGAATAACTTGAAGCCAATATCTGTGGCCAATTTGAAAAGCACTAACTGACATACATTTTTATTTATAAGAAATTACAAAGGTCTTAGAAACATTTAAACTCATAAAAACTGTCATGTATCATTTTCAACGTTGAAGAAGACAACATCTGACAGATTATGATTTTAATGTTGAAGAAATATCATTGTGTTACATTGATTCAAATGTTTCTCATCAGTTTATTCATCAAATAAATCTACATTATATGCAATTATCAACAGGCACAATTATATTATTTTGTCACGTACATTGTTTATTATAATCAAACAAGTCAACACAATTAAACTTCATATCTTTGTAATTTCAGCATTATTCGTATCGTAAACATAATTATGTCCCTCTATACACTGTATATAAAAATTATAGACGTCTGTCATGGGCGTAAAACGCCAAATCCGTCCCAGCCCATTGTGAATTTGACAGCTCTGAAATCAACATGGCCGAAGAAACGAGTAGAAAAGTTGAACAGAAGTTGTCTTACCAGTATTTTACGAGAGCTGTCACTTGCAGCGGGTTCGGCTGATCGACATATAATTTCCTGCATGCTGAATAAATAGCTTCTAATCCCGGAGGAGTAACTGGCACTTGATAATTCTGATAATTTGGTGCAAAATAATTGTCCCGTTCGTCCATGTTCGCCTGGTTGTAAGGCATTTTGAAACTGATCTAACCACCTCCCACGGGAAGTTACGAGCACCTGGCGCGCGGACTGTTGGGAAATTAACATGCGCCAGTGACTTTGCTTTTGCAATGAGTTTGAGGTGTTATTCGACTTTTCAATGATAGCTGACCATATATAATAAACAATTTTTACTTTTACCAAGTTTTAACAGCGAGCGGTCATACGTGATACCCATTCGTAAGTATTTCTGTTAATAAGCACATGGGACTGTTTGGAAGACAGAATGGCATATCAACTTCCGGTAGACCACCCAGCTCGAGTTACCCGATTGTGTTCGGATCCGCACGGCGTTTTCCGTCTGTTTGTCATAGCGTCCCAGATAATGTAATGGAATTGTGTCACACAATTTGTATATTGTGTTAATGGGATATCTATCAGCTTCTAGAAACACTTACTCATTTTATTAACAATAAGACAATCGTCGTGGTGGGCTCCCTTACCGCGACCTCCCCTAAGATTAGGGAGTTTTTATTTTTCAAAGTTCGCGTTGTTCCCAGGCAACAGTCAACATTCTCGAGGATTCCTCTGACATATTGACATGATTAATAACAATATATAGAACTTCTTAAAAAAGATAAACACGAAATGTGCTTGTAAATATCCCTTTTGTATGATACATCCTTTATGAAAAGTCACATTAGTAATAATAATAATAATAATAATAATAATAATAATAATAATAATAATAATAATAATAATAATAAAAATAAAAACAAATATTATGTTTGTTGTTTTTGTGATAACTATTTAGAAAATACATTAATTGTGTACAATAAATAATTTTTATAATCTTTTTAAATAATTTCAACAATATCAAGTTGAGCGAAATCTAAGACTACCGTTCGTTCATTATTGTTTTGTTTTGCATGTATACACACATTCGACATTGAAATTCGGCTCCTTACAAACTTGCATTTTTAACAATATTAAAAATTCCTTGTGTATCGTAACGCATTTTAATTCGGATCAGAATTAAAGCATCTTAGTCAATTATAGGTATTCACGTTTGCTTGTTAAAAAAAGCTAAACTAGATTACACCTGGTCGCTAGAGTGTGAGCATGCTGTGTTTCCAGTTGTTGTTGTTTTTTTTATTTCACAAGACCCGACCCCACAAAACAGGGAATTTTTCGAATCTATTTGGACAAAATTCGGTAAATCTCAAAAAGGTATTATATATATATAAAATAATGAATAAAAATAAAATAAAAAAAAAAATAATAAAAAAAAAAAAATAAAAAAAATAAAATAAAAAAAATAAATAAATAAAAAAATCGTATATTCAAATCCTTTTATATATGACTCATTTACAAAGCAATAAATATATATTTTTCACGCGACTGAATAGTCATTTATTTGACCAGAGATGATACTTTTGTCATTCTTTGAATTCTTTTCTTTTCTTGAAATTAGAAAAACATACTTTGTTGCGTTTGGAAAAACGACCCTATATAGGTCTTCTAAACAGACAACTCACATCCACCTTACTTTCAGAAGATAATGGTGTTGGGAGAATACACAGTGTCGCGGCGCTTTTCAGCTAATTTTAGCTGTTTTAGCAAAACAAACGAGTTTATCGCCGAACTGCGCATTAGGCAACATACGTCAAGTACATACTTGTAAACAATACCCTATCGACAGAGAAACAGACAAATAGACAGACAGACAGACAGACAGACAGACAGACAGACAGACAGACAGACAGACAGACAGACAGACAGACAGACAGACAGACAGACAGACAGACAGACAGACAGACAGGACAGACAGACAAAAGAGTAGAGTTGTGAAAACACATACACGTAAGATTAAAAAGTAAATTAAAGTACATTTTGTCTGTTTACTGCTTAGGTCGAAGTTAAGGTCAATTACTCTCTCTCTCTCTTTCTCTCTCTCTATCTCTCTCTCTCTCTCTCTCTCTGTGCTTTTATCTTTTATTCCCCCAAATATGAAGAGCATCCCCTAACTGGGCCCGCCCTTGCTATGATAAAGCCGATTAAAACTAGTGTCACGACATCTTTGTATTCATATACCAGGTACATATGCGCGTGTGGCTGCAACTAAAGGTTGTCTTCAATTGATGACTTATTGTACGGCTGTACCCGAATGTGCAAACAAACATAGAGGAACAAAATGTTTACATTAACGTCTTGATTAAATCCACCTGTTGATGTATGTCTGCAAAACAGGATGAATTTCAATGGATTAATCATAATTATGCATATGCTTTATATATATTTTTAGAATCTACCGACGTTTCTGACCGGAGTACGACTGGTGTTTGGCCTCTTTTGATCACACAAGCATCCAAGGATTACGCATTCAAAATGTCCGGGTTATTTCACTAGAAAAAAACAAAAAACAAACGGTGATGCGTGATGCTTAAACAGTTAAAAAACTACTCTGTTAAGAGACATCATGTTGTTTTGCCAGGTTCATTATCTCTACATAGCTACTATTTTCATAACGTAAAATACAGAAATATATATTCATAGTTTCATGAGTGAATAAATACATCTTATGAAAAGAAATATAATAAACAACGTTTAAAGGTACGTGTAAACATGTCTTGTATACCTGTATCCACGACGCTAATACCTGACACACATACACACATATAAAGCAAGAGATCAATATATATAAAGACAAACCAAACAGTTAAATAAAAAAATAAAACAACAACAAAACAACAACAAAACAATAACAACAACAAACAAAACAAAAAACGACAACAAAACATAATCCGAAATACAAGTTCTGCCAACAATTGATTTACAGTAACTATGTAACTATGCAGAGGGTTAAGTCTCTAGGGGAAAAAACCCATACAAGGAGGTACTCGCGTGTCTGTGAAGGTTATTTCCCTTGTTATTAACTTCTTCATTCCTTGACACAATTTAGACGCAGTGAATTGTTCAGTTCGGTTGTTTTTAACAAAAAATAAAGAAAATAATTGCGAAAAGCATTAATACAAAGCATCAAGGAGTGCCAAATTTATTTTAAAATTAAAAAAATACATTATTTGACGCATGACAATGACGAACATGTATCTGATGAATACCTTGACTTAAAGTGAGCTAATTTTGAACAATTAGCTTTCACATGTACACAAAATGCTGACCATTTGTATTGCATATTGTCTAAATGTATCAAACAATTCATTTGATAACGCAAATTATCTTTTTATGAAATTCATTTCAGAAATGTGCAACGAACAAACTCTTAAAACCGTCACACAGCACTGCTAACAGGTGTGAATAAAACCTACTTAATCTTCGTTGTTTGAGGTTGCCAAAATCGGAACGTTTTTGGCGCCACGCTGAAATACATGTTTTTATTATTATATACGTGATTGGCGCCGCTCCTGAGAGCGGTGCCTCTTATGGAATGCATTTTTATGGGGACGATAGTGTAGCAGTCAATAACACGATGTCGTAGGTGTTCTGTGAGGCACTTTTTAGAGAACAGAACAGAACAGAACATATTTTTATTGATCAGATTTGTACACAACGTACATCATCTTGTCAAATTCATTATACACATATAAATGTTCCACGTGGTTTGCAAAAGTTGTAACATATTGATATAACTGTTTATATTGGAATATACTTTCTGTTTAATGATTGTATATACGCATATATTCACATAATGTGTTTTGTACAAGACTTGTCTACATATTCTATGCATATACATGTATACCATTATATAAACTTACTTATATTTATTGACTAATTATTTGTCATTATCCTTTTCACAGAATAACAAATAGTACTAATTATTAGTAGTACTTCATATCAACAAAGCGAAGCATATATTGGTAAGGGGAACGGACATTAGTATATTTTAACTTTTCTTATGAGAACTAGCATCAAAATAAAGTCACAATATTCATTTCACACTCCATTCAGGCATATTATTAAACACAAATACACATTAAATACATCATAGATATAAGGAAATATCAATTTCAACGGAACAAGATTAATACATTATAGTATCAATGCATTGTCTTACAGACAAAGCTTCCTTTATATAATTAGACAATCGTAGCATAACTTTCTTATTTAGTGAGCTTAATAGTTTTAAAAATTTAAACATAGATGGTCTTTTAAAATAATAACTACTTATATATTTTGATCTTAGATCACGATAGCATGGGCAAATCAAAACAAAATGGTACTCATCTTCCAGATCATTCGAGTTACAGCATAAACAAAATCTATGTCTCCTTTCTGTATAATTTCTGTTATATCTACCAGTTTTTATTCTTACAGGTAAAACAGATAATCTAAGTCTACTTATATATATTCTAGCTGTAGGCGTCAAATTGTTAAGATATGGCTCATATTGAAGATTATATTTTATAAATTTATAATTAATAAGGACAGAATTGTTTGTAATGTTTGCTTGCCATTCTTGGGTATAAATATCTATGATCCTTTGTTTAAAGGCATTAATAAACTGCTTGGTATTGACGCTACATATATTTGAGTTTATGAAAACGTAACCAAAACCATGCTCAAATAATAGTCGTTTTACATTGTATACCCAGTTTTTAGATCCCTTACTGCAGAGTTCCAAGCTTTCTTTGTACGTCTCTCTAATAAATGAGTTATCTGTTTGTATTACTTTAAGCCAATACTTAATAATTCTAACATATCTATTAACAAAGATCGGATATCTACCCAGTTCTCCGTATACTCCCGCTGAACTAGTGTTTAGTTTAACATGTAATATACGTTTACAGAATTTCAGGTGTATACGTTCCAATTCTTTAGACTTGGTATATTCCCAAATCTCACACGCATACCCTAAAATGGAACCAACAAAGGCATCAAATAATTCAAGCTTAGTTTTAGGGGATATATCAAATTTCCTACAATTGTACCATAACACATTCATGGCTTTAGTTGCCTTTCCGGCCAAATACTCTTGGTTTAACATAAAATTTCCATTGTAATTAAAAATTGAACCTAAATAATTGAAGTTATTTACGACTTCCAGTGGTTCAGTATTATATGTCCACTGTTCGTGATTTAGTACACTTAATCTTTTTCTAAATACTACAATTTTTGACTTATCTGTATTAACGCTGAGACCCCAAGTATTACAGTAATCATATAGCCGATCCAGACTATTCTGTAATTCTTCAGGAGTATTTGCAAGAACAACCATATCATCAGCAAACAGGAGAAGTTTAACCATTATATATCTTACTTTTATTCCTTTATAACTATCATTCTTCAGATAGTTCTCAAGATCTTCAACAAAGAGTGAAAACATGATCGGTGATAACACTTCCCATTGACGTAAACCGATTGCGTATTCAAAGAATTCTGAATACTCATTACATGATTTAACACACGACTGAACCTTCTTATACATATCTCTGACAACATTAAGGAATATACCCTTTATCCCCAAGTTAAATAATTTTAACCATAAGGCATTTCTATTGATAGAGTCATAACACTTTTTCAGGTCCACAAATACTGCGTATAACCTTTTATTTTCAAAGATATACTTTTGGATCACCGATATAAGTATAAACATAGCATCAATAGTTGATAGGCCTTTACGAAACCCAAACTGTGAATCTGGTATAAGTTTATATTCATCACAGACTTTACTTATTCTCTTATTAAGTATTGTTGTAAATAGCTTAGAAAAACAGCTGACTAATGTTATGCCTCTATAATTTTCCACACTAGATTTATCCCCCTTTTTATGTACAGGGCCTATAACTCCTTTAGTCCATGACTCAGGAAAATATCCAGATTTTAAGACAGCTTTAAATACATCAGCAATGTGTGAGGATAAAATATCAATACCTTCAATAAAATACTCATTGAGTATATAGTCGTTTCCATGTGCTTTTCCTCGTTTCAAACATTTAACTGCAGATGTTATTTCCTGTACTGTGATTGATTCATCTAGTGATGGAAAGACTTGATCATCGCTCCTAAAGGTGTGCATATTAATAAAACTGTCAGCTTCAGTATTACCGGAGTCAGGAATATCACTACTTAAATTTTGGAAATAGTTCTTAAAATCCTTTAATGAAATGTCTGTTTGTTGTTTGTTAGCTGTTTTAAAACACTTCCAGAATTGCTTAGGATTGGACTTTTTTTAGCTTTTCTACATCCTTTGCTTTTTGTAATTTATATTTATATTTCTTCTTCTTAACAATATTTTTATATGTACTTTTTCTCTCACAAAATAGTAGTCTGCTTTCTTTATCTTTGTATCTATTATATGTATATAATGCATCCATATATTGTTTCCTAGCTATTTTACATTCATTATCATACCATTCTTTGTCGTTAATATTTCTATCATTAAAATGTACAGTGTTATGTATATATTTTTCATTAAAAAAACAGAGGATTTGCAACATCACATAAAACGCTTTCAAAGTTTGTGATTGCAGTATTTACATCTTCCCGACTAAATTCAGAATCTAAGGATATCTTAGAAACAATCTGGTTTAATTTTGGAAGGTTTATTATGAGTCCAGACCTAAACTGGTTCCGTAAAACATCGTTCCATTTAATATATGAATATTGTATTTGAGTATTCGTTTTGGGAATGTCATAACACATCAAGGAGAAATGTAATGGAGTATGATCACTCCATTCATTAATTGATCCAATAGTAAATTTACTTATAAATTTGAAATTATTTTCAGAAGTTAGCAGATAGTCTATAACAGATGACCCGTTCTTTGACACATAGGTAAACCCGTCTGTGTTGACAATACGGCCATTCACTATACGTGTACAGGTGGCCTTACACAGGTCTAGTAGTTAAGTCCCATGGCTATTACACGAACGGTCAAGTGAGGCCCGGCACATGTGCTTATCAGGAACATAGTCGGCGTCATCAATTTGGAAGTTACTTACATCAGATATAATAAAATCATGCTTATTTCCAACTCTACTGTTTAGATCGCCCACAACATATATTGTACCCAGATTGCCAAAATGAGTAATGTCATTTTACAAACACAGGAAGAGATCAACATCCATCACATTGTAAGCTGGGGAATCTTGTCCCCATATGTATGCACCACAAATGTATACATCTTCTTCTAACTTGAAGAAGTTATGGTCCAATTTAATCCAGATAAGAGTATCATACAGATTTTGAACAATTGATATACCTCTTTGTAAAGCTTCTCTGTAGTATAATGCAGTACCACCACTATGCCTTCTAGCTACCCTGTTCTTAAATTTTCTATAAAAGTTATGACAAACATAACCATTAAGAGTAAGATCACTTTCACTATAAGCCCATGTTTCGTACATAAAACATATATCACTTTTAGATATCACATTTACAAAATTCGAACTTTCCCTTTTACATTTACTAAGCCCATTAACGTTCCAAGATGTTACTTTCAGCTCACTCCCCTCAAACTCCTACCCTCTCACCGGTTTACCATTGACATACAAAGTATCATAAGCTATCCAAGCTCGATCCCCTTTTTCCCTATGCTCCTTTAGCAGACTCTGCAGCTTCTTCCTCTTCTCTACAACTTCCCTAGGGAATTGTTCAAACACATTGAACCTTGTACCAGTTAATGATTTCCACTGCCTTCTGACCAATTCCCTGTCCCTGAACAATGTAAACCTGGCTACAGTATTTCTAGGTCTTCCTGCACGCTCTTGGCCCATCCTGTGCACCCTTTCAAAACTGATTCGATCTACTACCTCTACTGCTATCTTCATTTTATTCTTTAGATGATCTCTCAGCTTCTTCTCTGTATCTTCTGGTTTCTCATCTACTTCTTCCGGGATGTTAGTAAAAATCAAATTGCTTCTCATTGATTGAGACTGTAAATAGACAAGATCATTCTTCAGCCTACTGTTCATATCTTCCAACTCAGAGATCTTACTTGCTGTCACACTAGTTGCAAAATCTAAACTTTCGACTTTCTCTTCAACTACCGTAACTCTTTCATCGGACTTTTTCTGCCTTACTTCAATAGCTAGCCATATCTTCTTTAATTCTTGATCAAAACCCTCAACCCTCTTCTGTAGACCGTCAAGAGTATCTAACCTTTTGTTAACATGCTTGAGCAAGGACATAACATCCTTCAGAGTAGGGCTGGGATTTGTAGCATCCGTAACAGACAGGTTTATTACAGGCTGATCTTGTGAAACATTTAAAGTAGAAAGACCACCAGTCGCCATATTTTGAAAAAATACACTGTCATTTAATTCAGTTAACGATTCACTTTCGATACTATCAGGATTGTCATCAAACAAAACAGAATTAGCTTTCTTCAAAATGTTACAAACTCACTCTGATCTATATTCCCACTAGACCCCCTGGTCGGGCCTCCCTGTCTGTCTTACCTTGGCACTTTCTGATTCCCTTTACCAAAGTTTTCCCTTCCTGAATCACTACTCCTTCCTTTACGTTTCTTTTGTCTATTATGCCCTCTCATTATTGTTCACACCTTATACCAACGACTTTCATACTCCATCCTGTTCCAAAAATACACCAATAGAACTTTCGTTTATGTCAATAATAACACTTTTTTTTTCTACACGACACAAAATACGTCCGCCATTTACAAAACCACGTCAGAACGTCGGTGGCTCTACCAAGTGTTCCGTTTTATAACAGGGTAGCTTGCAACAATAAAGTGTAGCTTGCAATTAAAAAAAGGTAGTATAAAAACGAAGCCGTTTGACAAAATTCTGAGTATACCGATGTTAGAAATGCAGCTTAAAAATCAGATGCAGCAGAGAACAAGGAAAACAAACAAAGTAGCAATTATACGCCACTTCCCATCAGAGTTATGGTTCGTTACTGTCAACTGTTTATGTAATTAATCGACAGTGTAAGGGAGTGTTTAGTTTCCAGGATAGTCACCTTCTTATTTAAAGCGCATGCTCTCACCAGAGACATCTCGGTCACCATGACATTTACCTGGAAATTAGTCATCTGCAATAAAATAACAGAATATCACAAACATTACGATGAAATATGATGAAATAAGAGGTTACACAGAGAATACACATTATGCGAAATAATTGGTATATAATATTTCCAATTTTTATACAAACGAGTTATAAACTTACCACAAAGAGAATCACTACAGTGCAATAATATGATTAATTAAAATTACTCTATTTATTAGAACAAGTACGCGTCCGAACTTCAAAAACACGTTGCCTCCAATAATGAAATAAACGTGAGAAACTATTTGTTATCACGAAACATATTTTTTTCCGTAAAAATCATGCGAAGTATAGACACATATCGATTTGATCCATTCATTTTGTGCAGAAACCAGAAAACAATTTGCCATCCTGTGGCGTTTTGACTATTTATGTCCCATAATGTCCCTTCTAGCAAACCTTGAATTCTGTTCAATTCTGTAGTATGTAAGCTAACAAAATTCAACACAAGAGAGCTCAATATCATATCTTGCTTTGAATGCAAAGCATACATCAATGTACCAAGGATTGCTTTATAACCTACATGTTGATTAAACGCTTTGAAATGTAAACACTGGTATTTTTTTTATTTTTGTCGGTATTTATGATGAACACGTCATTAATAGTGGTGAAAAAAGAACACATGTACAAAAGTTGTTGTTAAAGTCACTTGTACTGTTTAAATAAATAAGTTTTAAATGGAAATTATAAGCAACAAGACGATCATAACAGTTGCGAGGAAATCCCATTATCTTCGCCATTTATGTATCTATGCTTCTTAAACAAATAATATAACAGCTAGTTGACACACAAGTTGCCATTTCATTTAATTTAAAAAATATTCTTTATTAGTTAAACACAATAAATGGTCTCAATAACCGTTCTGACGCCTCTACAAAACTAGTCAGAAATTTTTTGATAATAATAATAATAATAATAATAATAATAATAATAATAATAATAATAATAATAATAATAATAATAATAATAATAAAAATAATAATAATAAAAATAAATAAAATACTACTACTACTACTACTACTACTACTACTACTACTACTACTACTACTACTACTACTACTACTACTACTACTACTACTACTACTACTACTACTACTACTAACAATAATAAAATTAAGAATAATAATAATAATAAAAATAATAATAATAATAATAATAATAATAATAATAATAATAATAATAATAATAATAATAATAATAATAATAATAATAATAAAAATAATAATAATAAAATTAATAATAATAATAATAATAATAATAATAATAACAATAATAAAATAAATAATAATAATAATAATAATAATAATAATAATAATAATAATAATAATAATAATAATAATAATAATAATGATGATAATGATAATTATAATAATATCTTTTTTAACGACGATGGTAAGTCGTAAGTCATATACATACACAACTATATATATACATCTTTTCTCCAATTAATTCATAATACTAAAACCCGGTATTGTATATTTCATTGATTATTGTTATAATTGTGGCTGTAATTTTAATATTCATATATAATATATTTTTATACTTAACTACTGACCAAATTCTTACTGTAACTATGAAAATCATCTCTCAAAAAATGAGCCTTAAAGTGCATCGCATTTTCTTAAATTGTTTATAATATTTGTTTTTTAAGAATGCATGAAAACAATGAGTTAAAGCCATAATTTTGACAGTCACTGTTGAAGATTTGACTTTTCACTGGCGACGCGCTGAAGCACGATGACTATATATGGAATGCTCACTGAAATTTGCACATGGAGAAGGTCTGTTTTGCAGACTTTTTTAACTCTGAAAAATTACGGGTCATAATTCTCTACACAGAGGTCTATAATGTATTTATTTCATTTATTTATTTTACTTGTTTTTATATTATTTTTTAAAATTTATGTCAAAATCATTTGATTGTTTGCGTGCACTTTGATGTTTCGTATCAACGGATTTCTTGTCATTCCAGTGGTGCCCTATATGTATAATGTGAGCAGTTTTACTCGATATTGCACAGTCGGCATAACCTCAGGATATTGTTTGCCTTTATTGTTTATCATGCTTTTTGCAGACAAATCCTCGTCCTCGGCCTATTATATTTTTTGCAACTCATAACCTTTATACGTTTTACACTACTACATTTTGTTAAAGTGGTTCCTAAAATAGTATAAGAAAATTATATGATTTTCCCCCAAATAAGCCACTGCATTGTTATCGTTGTTCTTATACGTTTTCGCTTAGACTGTTTGAATTCAAACATTTCTCTCTTTATGAATCATTTAGTTGCAGAGGCTTTTAATCTAATGTACATAGTACTTACTTTGAGAGGTCGTTACAATTATAGTAATGTTGTTCGAAAATTGTATTCTTGAATCAGTTAACTTCTGATGCTGGCGCTTAATGTAATTTGTCTCATTTCAATGTGAATTGCGGAAAATCTCTAGGGAGTGGAATGTTGGAGCAGGATTGGCCACAACAATTGGTCCTTTTCGGTAACTGACGGTTTTTTCTATGTCTAATTTCTTGTCTGAGTGCTATGGTTTGTCTAATATTTTCTCTAGTGGAACATCTGTTAACTATGTCAGCTATATAAAGTCAGCTAGCTACGTTGAAAAAAACGATATGTAATAAGAATATTTGGCAAGGTCCTATGAGCATTGCAACATACATGTATACCAAAACCCGAAACGGCACAGGACAAAGGTATTCACATGTTCTGTAAAAGTAAGAACAAATCACTGTTGAGTCATTTCGCACTTCCTGATGGGTTTCTCAAATGCAAGCAATGAAAAGAGAATACATCTATCCGACTAAAGGATGTCCAAGCGCTGACGTTTTCCTTGATATTTAATGACGAAAGTAGTGACGTCATCAAAAATAATGTCCACATAGAATTAAGAAGAGAGATAGGCATCATTTTTGTTAGAAGAACTACCTAAAATTGTTGATTTTAATTGAAATAAATAAATTGGCTAAAGAAAAGAAAATTTCCAGAAACGTGAAAATGATTGTAGCATCATGCTTGTGTGAAAACGGAATTGAGGAACCAAAGTCCATTGTCAATCAAAGTAAATACTGGTAACAATCCTTATAGGATGAAATAAATGACAACATAGAATACATTAAGACCTAATTTGGATCATACAGAACATCACATGCGGTAAGTTATGGTTATTTCTGATAGATTGATGTCCGCGCAAACAAGCCTTCCTCTTGAAGCGCTTTATTCTTGGTGTTACTTTCCCAATATAACACACGAGTTTTTCATCAGGACATGCTTTTTAAGAACATTGATAAATCCTCTTACACTCTAGCGGGATGGATTTTATGCCCAGTCCTTAAAGTGAATAAAGAGTGGTCGCTCGCAAGTGTTCTTCGGAAGTTGAACTGCCACGCATCACTTGTAATGAGAAACATAATTTCCAGATTATTTCGAATGGGCCTAATATAAGAAAATCACGCTAGAATTCCACGGAATCAGCTGATTGGTTTTCATACAAGCCATAGGCAACAACATGTTCTAAAAATACACACAACTTTTAATACTTTCCCTTTTTAAATTTATAAAACATCATTTTTAACAAATGTTTTAGTGATTATGTCTGATATTGCATGCACTATATAAGACTCCATTTTTATTATTGTTTTTTTTCTTTGAATATATTTTATGAAATGATTTTAATCGAAAGCTGCAAAGTTTAAGAATTTATTTGATAAAGTAAGTCACATGTACATAGAATCAGAGCTTTGAAACCACGAGGTCCTTTATCTCTTACTTATTGTAAATTAGGAAAACTTAACTATATTACTAATTTCCTGCCATCTTGTTTATAAAGTAATATGAGTTGCTTTAATGTACTCAAAATTATTAAGATTTAAACATTCTAGGAAAAGAACAAATCATCTGTCAGTAAATTCTAATGCAGGTTTGACACGCAAACTTCTATTAAATAATAAGAACATATATATTCATACATATTAGTTTACCGGACCTGGTACCGCTATCGGTAGAGCGTCGGCTCCAGGTACGGGAGGCCCCGGGTTCGATCCCGGGCCGCGACATACCAAAGTCGTTAAAAATGGTAGTGGTATAGCTCCCTTGCTAACGCTCAAGCAAATATAAGGGTAGTTCCACGACTGGTTGTCCCGGTGTCAGGATAATGTGACTGTGTGCGGTATCATGTCAGGTGTTCACGGCATGCTATACACAGTGAAGGCGGCACTATATCTGCTTTAAGTGGACACCGTCTCCAGATAACTGAAATATTGTTGGTGGGACGATAAACCCAATAAACAAACAAACAAACATATTAGTTAAATAATTTTTAATGTTTACTTATGTGAACAACAACGACAACGACAACACAACAACAACAAAACAACAACAATAACACCTACTTTTGTTTGTTTTCTTTGCTCTTCTCCCACAGTGTTGAAATGAAAAACAATTGTACTCTTTGTACCATGGCTAAGTTCTTGGTAATTTGTGGGCAGTTCGATGAACACCTAATACTTAATCGGCATACAATAGAATGATCCTATATGGATAACTTTACTGTTACAATAAATGAAAACTTCAAATGGTAAAGTTAGCTAACTATGACACCCATGCTTTTTTAAAAATCAACAGTTATACCCTGTAAATGTATATATGTACTTATTGTATATGAACTTTGGATGGTACTTATAGTATGTATAGTTAATTGTATATGAATACTATAACATTTCTAAATATGACACCCTTTATAGAGCTGTATGCTGTAAATGTATACTGTCTATATTGTATATATATGTATGTTCCATAACAACAAATAAATAAATGAAAAAACATACAAAGAAACCAAAATGAACAACAACAACACCACCAACAACAACTATAGATACATGTACATGTACACACAAAACATCCAATAAGGTATGAAGCATCTGTACACAACGAAGAGTTTTATCATCTCTTTTGTAGCTTAAACGAACATTAAAGTCAACATTGCAATGACTGGTAATAGTTTTATATTCGCGCATCTCTTGCAGCTGCGAAAGTTCATTCAGATCGAGAAAGAAAACAAGATAATGTTGCACAACAACGTCAAAATCAAACCGTATGATCTCATTGAAAAATAGAATAATATGAACATTGATTAAACAACATTAAAGCCTAGCTTATTTATGAGACTATGATTCAATGATGCCTATATGGGCCTACATGACAAGAAGTGCTTAACCCCAGTCGGTCCCTTTTGCCGAATGTCCGTTCCAAGGTGGTAACGCTTGGGTTTCCTATTTATTAACGATTCATTTCATATTCGTTCTTCCTTCTACATTTAATTTAATTCATCATTTAAGAATTGTTGTGTGTATCTTCCTTTGATGGACATTGGACTTTGGTTCATCAATTGCAGCTACACAGGAACAGGATGCTGCAATCATTTACACTTCTTATGTGGTCATTTTTTCTTGACTAAAATTTAATTTACAATCAAAAACGTTGTATAGTTCTAATGCAAATAATAATTCTTTCTCGTCTGAATACTATGTGGACATTCTTAATAGCATCTCTTTTTAAATAACGTCATAACTTATCTAAGAATACATGCACGTCATTACTGGGATATTTTAATTCAAATAATCTGTTGTATTTTCATTGCTTGCATATGAGAAACCGCCCAAGAAGGGCGAGGTTTGACCGTTGCAAGGCTGTTACTTTTGGTTTTGCTCTGGTTATTTTGAATGATTCATCACAGATTTGTTCTAACTATTACATTTGGCTTGTATGTCTATATCAATGTCCTGTACCTTTTCAAATTTTGGTATATGTTGCAATGCTCAATGTCATATTTTCGTATTATTGATATAAAAATAACTGATTTGTTTCTAAATTAGCAAAAAGTAACAAAGTATAAAGGGACCCTAAATGTTATGCAGTATTCCTAATTTAGCCTAAGATGCCGTGTGGCGATAAATTAAAGATGCTGTTATTGTGACACTTGTTTAAATAACTTGTCATTTTATTGTGGAAATTCTTGATTTAGTTTATAAATAATTTTAGTTATTATTAGCAGTGTGCTAACATTATTTACCGTTTGTCAAATATGGAAGAAAATAAATAGAGTATAAAATATATAAAGTATATTGAATTTCTGTACAACCCCCGTATGTTATGTATCGTAGGGTGAGAAGTACATCTTCCAGTGAGGATATGTTTTACAAACCGCCAATCCAAGCATACATACTACCAAGTTGAAACTCTAATGAGGTACAAGATATTGTCATTACTTTCGCGATAAAAATACGGTAATTCTTAGAGAAGACTTCAAGTCGTCTAATGAATCAGGCACTAGTTTGATTCGGGATAATTGCAAAGTACTGATGTCAAATTTCTACGCCATGAATTTTTTGCCTGTGTCAGGTAATAATTAAAATGTCATAAACATGGTTCCAAAAAAGAAAACTATCCTATATATATAAGTATAAGCACGTGTCTTCGAACGTTTTTATCACATACCTTCGAAAATGAGACGTGAGAAAATATAGTTAAATCACGAAACATACTTTATGCTACGCAAGTCCTACTTTGGGTCATATGGAACATTACATGCGCTAAGTTACAGTTGTTTTTTTTATCGATAGGCGTTAACTAATTCGAAAATAATTTATTTGAATACAAGCTGTCGTGTCTATTACAGTTTAAATTTTATGCTACTTTAGGACGTTTTCCTCCCAAGTGCGGCATTTAAAAGGGGTCCGACCAAATGTACTCTACAGGTTTACCACACTTGTGGTTGAATTAACAAATGTTATCATTTAAACTAAAGTATAGAACTATTTATCGAACATTTGTCTGTATTCGGTACATATGTTAGTACCAAATACCTTGTTTACCGAAGATCCAAGGTGATTCCATTTTTTCATAATTTTTAAGTAGAATTCCTTTATCTTGGTGTTATTTTTCCAATATTTCTAAATGAGTTTTAAATCCTTTCCACACGATAGCGGGATTGATCTAGTGCCCGGTAGTTACAACTAATGAAGTTCTGTCTTCAAGCAACAACAAGCAACAAAAACAAAACAAACAACAGCAATAAACACACACAATTTGATCGCTTCAAGATTTATGATATTATACAACCACACTTAATTATTTGATGCGTATTTACATTACAAAAGAGATGCGTTACAAACCCGTCCAACAAAAGATGAGCTCCTAACATTTAAAGGCCATTTTGTTCCATTACATGTATATATTTTCTAGAATAATGTACAACTTAGTGAGTTTGTGTTTGATCTTTGAATATTGAAGAAACAATAATTGAGTAATATGGCTTAATAAAAACACCCCAAATAAAATTGTATGTCCTCCTTAGAAAATTCCCCACAAACATAAATTAATTCACTTATATAGGAGAAACGATGCTATGAATTCTGCCTCTGTGCTAAAATAGCTGAAAATTGTGATTGATGAACTTAATGACCTCAAGCATAACTTGCAGTGAAAAGAGTTTTGATCTTGCGCGTTTCTAGAATTGACCTTTATCACAAAAATTGCATTTAAAACTGATGTTTTTTTCCTATATGAAATTTAAAATTAACTGTTATTAATCCTATAGAGGTTAGCAGCGTTTATTTATTTTTTTCGCCCACATATCTTTGTTCACCCTCTTTTATTTATTAACGAAGAAACAACACTCATGTTGCCATAAGTTTTGAAACAACTTTATTTGTGTTTAAATGCATTTCTGTGTCACAAAAATGTGCAGTTCCTGTCACTTTAATTAACGAACTGTCTTTCTGTGTGATGTAAAGATAACCGGAAACTTATTTTTTCGAAATTGGCAAATAATACTAAAGTATGCACTTACTTGTTATGCATCATTCAGTGTTAGAAACAGCAATGTAAAGAACCTGCAAGTTCATATTTTCATGAAGAAAGTTTGATAAATATTCTTAAGCATGGCACGGAATCGATGTCATGTGGCGATAAATAAAAGATGTCGTAATATGCATAATCTATTGTTACTGAATTTTCTATGTCGAGAAAGACACGCATGAGAAGAAAACAGTCAGTATCTCTCTTATGTGGTGTATAATAGTTGTTTATGAAAGTGTCATTGCAAGGAGCATTACATGTATGTTGAAGTTGTTGTTCATAAGCGAAGATATTTTGATATACCCCAGCGCAGCCCAGATGTCTCTTCGGTTCGATTTTGCACAGGTTGATAAGTAAATTTGGTTATTCTTAATGGAAACACCAGATTTTGTTCCTTTGATATAAAAAGGATGGCAGCAAACGTACACATGATTATGCTTTTACTTACGGTATTTTCTTAGACTAATAGCGAATCCAAGAACTTTTTATGTTTTGTAGACTTCATGGTAGATTTCATGGTGAAATTGGCTGATAAATACTTGGCTGTGGCATCACTGAGGTTTTTCTTCATTAATTAATCAAAACCGCGAAAATCTACCGCCAACACGCCGTCACCAAGCATTTACACTATTTTTTTCGTATAAAATATTTCTGAAATAGTCATGTGCACTTGTTTCAAGAGATTATTAAGTGGGTGAGGTACACTAAGGGTACACTCAATATTCAAGTTACTGAGTTTCCTTTTGTTTCTTTTGACGAGCTAGCAAAAGTTTTTTTTGTGAATTTCCCAAAACACGCCTCTTTTTACTTCGCATCGCTAAATTTTCAAAGAAAATAAATATATCCATTTTTTTTCTCATGCTCAGATAACAACCAACCGGCCAATGCGAATTCTCATATTATGACACGTTTAAGGTACACGCATTAAAAAAAGTAATGTGACTTAATGTTTTACATTGTATATGTGCAAGCAAGCTTGTAAAAATATTGATTTAAATCTTACAAATCATAGAAGATAATATAAACAATACGTACATTAAAATAAAGCTGGAAATAGTATTTCTGAGCTAAAATCATTTTATTTCGTAACGAACTTACGAATAAGAATGGCAACAGAACAGTGTCTACATAACCGTTTTTCATCGAAACAAGTGCAAAAATGGATCAGTCCTATTTTTCTTTAAGAAAAAGGTAACACACACACACACACACACACACACACACACACACACACACACACACACACACACACACACACACACACACACACACACACACACACACACACACACACACACACACACACACACACACACACACACACACACACACACACACACACACACACACACACACACACACACACACACACACACACACACACACACACACACACACACACACACACATACACACACACACACACACACACACACACACACACACACACACACACACACACACACACACACACACACACACACACACAAATATATATATATATATATATATATATATATATATATATATATATATATATATATATATATATATATATATATATATATATATATATATATATATATATATATATATATATATATGTATATATATTTTTGTTTTTGGCGATATTTTTATTGTCGAAGTTTGCGCTACATAAAATCCCTATACTGCAATTGCACATTACCGTTAACCGAATTATATAGCTTACAGGTAATTAGGCCAAAACTCCCTGCTAAATGGTTATCTGGTTATCTGATTTACGGGCTTCATTATAATTTTTGCAATTAATATTTAATACAATTAGGAATATATTAGCTGTTGTTTTTGTTTTTTTTAAAAATACCTTTATTTATCGCCTACGGGAACGCAATGTGGTCACACCTTAACATCGACAAAAAGTATAAGGAGAGATCTATTGATACAAAATTGGCCCATACATTTATAATGCTTATCTTGTGAACGAACAGTAAACATTTAGATAAACAAAATTTTACTGTCATCGAAATTATTTGGGGTCCAACAGGTCAAGAACCAAGAATGAGCAATAACATTTCTATTTCCTTTTGTCGATAGCATGATTACTTTTAGTCAACATTTCAATTTATGTACTTTAGTTATGAATACAATAACTGAACACTGTTTTGTCATTGTAATAGGCAGCTCTTTTGTTTGTGAGACAACACAATTTCAGCATAAGATATTTAGTTTGATTTTTTTTCATTTAAAGTTTCGTACTAAAGATTAGTTTCTGGCCATATTAGAAAAAAAAACATAACAGAGATGCTCTGTGATAATTTAGAAACTTACTGACTTTTGATTTTATCTTCATGCTAAATGCTAATATAATATAAAACAGGGACATTTTAAGTAAACCTAATGTACAAAAGTAATCCCTTGCTCTTTGGGGAATAAAATATACATGTTTATGTGTGTGGTTTATAACATATTGTGAATAATATATATCAGATATGTTCTTATCTTAAATATAGATGAAATGATCTCATGAAGAATCAGGGCCTTTTAAATACATTAGTTGTAAAATATTTGCCTCGCACGGTGATTTTGGTATTGAATTGAACAATTGTGGTTCGTTCCTTTTATATAAACATTATAAGAAAAAGCCTACGTTGCTCTGGTAACTTGAAGTTGACTGAACGAGTGTGTCACTACGAAACGAATATAACAACGTAATCCTTCTTCATAAAATACTAAAAAAAACAACAACGACAAAAAACTTCCCCTGGGAGTGTTTTGCGAAGACCGTGCAATAAATGAGACGCTAAATCATGTGTTTTCCACAAACCTTAGAGTGGAATACGACGTTAATTTCCATACATGAAATCGAGTTACAGACTGACATTGTATTCATGTATGATGCATTTTCTTCATTCATACATACATACATACATACATACATACATACATACATACATACATACATACATACATACATACATACATACATACATACATACATACATACATACATACATACATACATACATACATACATACATACATACATACATACATACACACACACACACATACATACATACATACATACATACATACATACATACATACACATACATACATACATACATACATACATACATACATACATACACACATACATACATACGCACACACGAACGCACGCACGCACGCACACGCACGCACGCGCACACACACGCACACAGACACGCACACACCCCGAGCGCACACTATTGCTGGTACAGCCATATAAAAATAGTTGTATTTTTAAACTGATAATGAATATACTTTAAAAATTGTCCAATGCCTCTATTGCTTGGCAACATATCTGCCATGGACAATAAACTTTACTGGGCAGTTGAGAAAACATCACACATGACCAATCCTTTGAAATAAAAAACATTAAAACTGAATTTAAACTAGCCGCCCTGTTGGTTGGAAGAAAATCTTTGGATCAAAATGGGCGATCTTACTAACCAATTTCATGTCCTTAGGATGAAAATCAACATCAAAGTGATTAATAGCCCCCAGGCGACTGGATCGCAAGTGACACCAATAAACCATATTGCACCTGTTCGCGGCATAATTAGTGAAAACTGATCCTGACATCATAATTGATTGGCGGGACACTGAAGCTACAAAACATGTCGTTATACAAACTCAATACGTCTCGGATATAGTTTCTGATTTCAATCTTATAAAAAGTAACATTCATGTATATTTAAATAAATACATTGACTTGCATCAAGAAATTTTCAATGTTACCAAGATTATGTTAATATGATTTTCAGTACTAGTTCAAATCATTATCACTGTGTGTATGAGCACAACTGTTGTGCAGATAAAACTTCTTTCATATTGACAACATTTTGTGAGAGTCTATAAAACAACAGACACGTTCAAAACGTTCATAAAAATAAATACACAAAATGCTTTGTACCCATATTAACCAACAATTCTTAAGACCAAATCATAATTTAAATTCACCATTTTTATACCGACAAAAGTGAGCTACTTATAAAGTCCAAATGTGATTTTAAAGCTTTTTGTATTAAAACTCAAGTGCCGTATACAATCTTTAGACATGTAGCTGAATATACTTATAACAGATTGTTTATTGTAATCCATGATTTGAGCAAACCATTCTTAAGACTGCTAGTGAATATTGGACTTAATACTCCTACTAGCTATCTAGGAGAGACTTAGTAATGTTGAGTGTGCTCTATTGGAAAGAATGTTGCAGCTGAACCAAACTGATATACACAGAAAACAGCCGTCTACAAAATTATTTAACTGAATTCCACCGGACGTTGTTAAAAACGCAATGTACATAATAATGTGAATGATAATCATAAACTATGGCTTAAAACCACACATTAACGATGAAACCAAAATGTTCATTTAAACACGCATGCTTAAATGTATATATATTAATGACAGTAAAATATGTGCTCCATTTTTTTCGAACGACAATTCACATGCATGTCGTTTGTATCTTAATTTGAAGTAGCTTAACAGGGCAGTGTAGTAATGAGTCGGCTATATATGTCATAACTAATTTGTTGTCAAATACCTATACCTTCCTGATAGACCAAAGTGAGGCTTTGCCAACAGAAAAAGTATAATGGTAAGTCATTTTGATCAAGCCCCAGAACATTTCAGAAACGTGAGGTTGCATCCATATTTTCCTACCGTGGCTTGCTTTTAGCTTGCTGCAGTTGTAACTGCATTTATTGGACTATTGCTGACTGTTTGCGTTTCAGACGTTACAGCTGATCTAGAACGGCAAACTATCTTAAAATTCTCAACGCGAGCCAAGGAATGCTGGTGAATTTTGTATATTTAAGGTATTTGATGTGTAATCAATCTCATGAATATTCGTGTAATGTCGGCATTTAGCGTTTTACGATGTTACATGTTCGATAATTTAAGTCAACACGCGGTCTTCCGAAAATAAAATCATCCGATTTTATTTTTCCAATTTTATCCAATGAAATCGCGTCAATTTCTTCACTTCAAAATGGTGACAAGGAATCGCGGTTAGCAAGGAAGATTCGTCAAAAAAGAAAAATTTAAGCAAAGCAAAGAAAGAAGTGTGATTTTCAAATATTTTTGGTTAATTTTTATTTAGAAAAGTACATTCTAATAAAAATGTAAAAAACAAATGACATTACTGTGTTTTATTACGTTTTATTCATCCAAATTTGACACGTATGAGATCATTTAAAGGTCAGATCTGAGGACGTCGGCCTAGTACATAAAAATCGCAAAACTCAAGTTAGCTGAGGTGAAAAGTTGTAAACATTTGGGAAAAAATCCAGAATACAGTGCTAAATAATGTGATATATCTTTTTTGAGGATTCAATTTAGTCACTATAACACATCTAATACCTTTAAACATCACATACTGTACTGTAGTGCAGTAATAGTTCCCTCGAGCCTGCGATGTTTTAGATGTATAGTTTACAGTTGGAAACCTATTAGAAACATCTGCCCAATTAAGATAATATACGATACATCTCTGCATCAATATTGTGGTAATTATAATAGCAAATATTAATAAAAAAAGATTTTTTAATTTAGCTTAGTTGACATGGCAACATGTTATTAGATAATAGTAGTTGACTGTGCCCCTTGGTACATTTGTCATTGATCGACAAGATATAAGGCCCTGAAAAGAACAGATGATAAGTTACATTTTGCAGCAAGCAAACGAAAGATTTCTTAATAGTTTAAGTAGTATGGTGTAAGGACAGTCCTTAATTATATCAGTGTTTCTTACAATTGGCCTAGTATTAAGCTAAAACCGACCGAAGTGTTGTCTGTGTTAATTAAACATTTGCCAAAGCATAAGTGTTAAGATATTACAGGTTTGAATCATATTTAGAGTCAATTATTCTAATGACGTGTTTATTTTTTTTTATATAAATGTGACTTGTGTGAAAACACCTAGCCTCGTTGTTGATCATTACAATCACATTTTTGCAAGCTTCTAGTCTGGTGTGAAACTGATGAGGCAATCGCATTGATACTAATTGATGCAATTATGCTAGTTTCTTAGAATCGTTTTTATTTGATGCCTGTTTCATAGACTTGTGTGTAGCTTACAAAGCGACTACAGCGATGTTTGTCACCAAGACATATGTAACTCATAAAGCAATCGAGGCGATTCCTTCCTCTAAGACTCGTCTTTAACCCATGAAGTCATAGCAGTAATGCTTAAGAAATCACAATGAGGTTTAATATAATGAACAACAAGGTAAAACTTATAAAAATATTCACTGCAGGTTTTCTTCTTTTCCACCATGGTCAGATGTATGCGGCCTCTATCACCATAAGGCAGCAGCTGACATACAAATCTTAGGTGTAACCTATCGATGTTTTATTGTACAAGTTATATTCATAAACGCTTTGAATTTTAAATAATTTAATCATCTTATTGAGTTTAGAACTAAAAAGTAACTTTTTGTCGAAAACCAATATAAATATATCAAAGTAAATGTAATAGAATGAATTAAAATATAAAAAAACACACAAAAAAATATTAACAACTGCAACAGAAAAAAGACAGGGGTAAAATTAATTTAATCCTTTTACTCACGATGGAAGCTGATTATCTGTGTTACATCTTTCAAACTGACCGTCTTGTGATGTGTGTCTTCTGTCGCCTCATACTTCTTCTGTAGAAGTTTTAAAGGTGATAATAATAAGAACGATTTTCGTAGTATATTTTTTATGCGAACGACTGTTATGGAAAGCATAAGAGCTTAGGCGGAATCGACGTCATAATAAGTGTAGACGCATCATAATACCACTCTGTCCTTTAAGACAATTCGTGAGTATTCATAATAACATACCTGTTATTATATATTTTAATCAACGGTAAATTAATATATAAATATAGACCTTCAATACTCCAACATTTCCTAAGAAGTAAGTGCTATTTAATTTTCTGAGTACAAAATATAGTAATGCATGGAAACTAATTACATTTCGTAGTTGTCCTGTATAATAGCTACGTCTTAGACATAAATAATGTACACCTGTTAAACATTAGTAACACAATTTTCGACTCACATTTATATCGCATATGAACTAATAATATCACGTTGCCATTAAGAACATGGGTGTGAAAACACTTCAAACTGCCTATGTCCATTCATTTTATGAAGAACAGGAAATGTACTTGTACACGTTGCATACTATTTTTTGCAAATATTTGTACATTTAGCTTTCTTGCACCTTTCTTCATTTTGGAGCATCGAGACAGTTATACAAGTATTGATTTAACTGATACATGCAGAAAACAACGGACTTATTTGAAAACGGAATCATCTTAATTATAGCCCTTTTCCCCATAGTGCCAATCCTTCTTCTAGTAAATCGTAAATATCAACTTTCCAACTGAACACGTGTACTGTAAGGTTGTTTACAGCAACTGGAGTGGTTGTAGTTGTATATATTTTAGTAACAGGATTAAGCAACCTATAAAATGCTGTTTTAATCGCATTTAATCAATATATTTTGATGTCCTTTTTGCATCTGAACGAGAACCTTAGCAAATGTTAGAATTTAAACAAACTTTAAACATAGGTACAACTATGTAAAGTAAATTCAAAAGTAAGACAATCTAAGGGACATTACGCAAAGATAGAAACGAACCGATACCGCTTTTTGAAGATCTACCCATTATAGTTGAATTCGTTATGTAAATAAGTTAATACTGTATTCTAAAAGTATGTTAAAAAGTAAAAGGGAATGTTGAATTACAATTAATTTTTCACTTTATTTAACATTAAGATGGGTGTGTTTATCCGACATTAATTCGATTTATCTTGACTGCTTTATTGCCATCAATATAGTTATATCGTAAAAACGTGTGTGCTTGTGAGTTTACTTCTACAGCTTCTATCAAAAGCATGATACCTCAAAGAACATACTTTATGTGATTTTATAGGTATGCCATTATATGTATGTAATAAGCTTACCATTTGTTGTTTCACCACATGACAGACACAAACCGGCATTAATGCTAGTATGAGTATGTATTATGATTAATATGTTTCAAAATTTTTTATTAGTGTTTTTATTTTCATTATGAATTGATGAATAAACTAAATGATTTAAATAACTTAATTGATTGTGAACATGAGGGTACAATCATTTCAATACTCTCGGGTCATTTTCTTTTCTTGAGTCAAAAAAAAAAAATAATTTAACTTGCAATCAACAATTTTGTGTAGTTTTTCTTATAGAAATAATACTTCTCTCTCTCTTCTAAATTCAGTGTGGACATTATTTTTTGAATGACGTTTATACTTTCGTCATAACATATCCAAGAAAACGTCCGCGCTTAGACATTTTTCGTTCATATAGATCGGTTTTTATTTCATTGTTTGCATTTTAGAAACCCTTTAGGAAGTGTGAAGTTAGAGCTCTATAAAACCGGTTTAAGAACCCCTTGTCGGTCCCTTTTGCTGACTGACAGTAATCGTCGGTTTGCTATTTTTGTTAAACGAACCACCACAGATATGTTCCTACTTTTACATTTGGCTTGCATGTGAATAACTTTGTCCTGTACCATTTCAGGGTTTGGTAATTGTTGGAATAGACTTTGTCATATATTTTTATGCAGGTGTATGCTGATGATGCAAATTAACACAATTAAATACAATTAAATATACGTGTCATCTTTCTCAGCAATCAGTTCTTGTATTACCAGTTCAAATGGAACAAAGTTATTCTAAACAACAAGTGTTTGTAATTTCTAATTGCCCTCATTGATTTCACACACCTGTTGCAAGAAGCAAGTAAAATGTACAATTGAATCAAACCAATAGAGATTGACCAAGTTCTAAGTTCTTATTCAAATAAATTGATAAGTGTCTGTCGATTTTTTTTTGGTAGCATTCTTTATTATTGTTTCTATTACAGTTTTGTCATTTTCTTTCCGTTTCATTAGCTAGCATGTTTGTTAATAAATTTGTCAACAAATAAGCTTATTAGTACTATTTTCAAATCGCTATATATATTAAACAGTTATTTTGTGAGTTCTTTATAAAAGTATTTAAGGAGTTTAAAAATACAATCGAGATTTATTTTGAAAACTTTCAGTTTTACACTCACAAACTGACCCCATGCAATCGGAAACGAAAAAGTAAACAATAAGACTTGAAAGAATTAGATATTGCCCCCACAGAAACGTTGAGTAAAACTGTCTGCTAAATTTTACATCACAATTACATTTTCTGACATTATATTACCGACTTCTTACTGTATTTATAATTGGGTTTGGAAATGCCTTTGTAGTTTCTTTAAATCTTTAAGAAGAGATAGTATTTTAAAACTATTTTTTTTTCCTTTCAGCAGTAAAACACATAGTTACAGTTTTATTTGATTATTTCTTTTGTGTTTTTATAAAGAAGGTACAACGATAAAAACATGAGAACACTGAAAAAGTAAAAAGTTAACTCTTATACAAACCAATTGTCGAATTCTTTTTTTTTTTGATGTTGCAGAACTGCACTTATATCACCGAAATCTTTTCAATGTCGTTTTAATTTTTATCGTAAAGAAGAAGCTTTACATCTTTTAAATAATTAGTATTCGCATTTGATCTTTTTCTCAACCTAATTAAAAGCTTTTACAGTCGTGTCGTGCAATGAAAGTTCGGGGAACATAATAACAATAAGTGGTGTGTTTTAGAATTGAACATACCTAACAAATCAACATGTAATTCTAGACAAAACTGGATGGCTTCGTCAGTATTCAAGTTTTGGTACGATTTAACTGTATATTCTTATTTGGTATCAAAGAACATTGCTTTTATATATTTACTGATAAAATTATAATATGTTATGTTAGGCATGTTTATGCGCCGTGCCGGGAAGATTCCCCGCGCAAATGTGTATGTTGATGATTTCGTACCTCTTCAAAGTCGTTCCACGTATATTATGTACCGAATGTTGATACTTAGTACAAAAATGACCAAAGAGGTGTTGTTCACTCCTGTTTTTTTGTTGTCTTATGAATTAAAAAAGTGTCATTCACATTTAAAAATGTAATCAGTTTACAACGCAATTCTATTTACAAGTTAAAATGACCAACATTTAGATAAAGAGCAACATCATATATTATCAAACTATTTATGTTTTATGGTCTATATAGAAGTGATACATCAAATTCCACCAATATTTGAGAAGTTTTTGCAATATAACTTTTTTTGATTACATGCACCGAAACTATCTGGTACAGCCTTAACAATGGAACTGATACACGCTCCCATGTAATTTGTAACTGGAAGTCTCATTGGTATCTATTCTATAAAGATTCTAGAAGTAACAAGTAAATGCAGTGAAAACATCTCCCATATGGAGAAATTTAACTGACAGCAACGCTGTAAGTGTTGGATATGTGATTATTCGAAATATGTTTTTACCTTCTCTCTTATGTTCTCAGAAAGAGATATCACGCTTTCTAAATTCAGTCAAGGGGCACTGTGACCCTGAAGAATCCGTATGTGTCAATGAAACCTCCATTAAATACATGGCTTCGACCACAAAGAAAGATATATATTTTATCTAATGCATAAAAAGTTACATAAATAACTACAGGTCAGACAAAAAAACATGGGTTAGGAAAACGACTATAAAATACGGCTGCTAATATAAAAAAAACAACATTACTGGTCCAAGTCGTCTGACACGAATTAAATGTCCAGAAAATTGTTAAAACTCCTAAAACTAAAAAACGTCAGTCGAAAATAGGATCATTTGAACAATTTGTTTTTGTGTTGTATGTTTATTTGTTTAGTGACTCGTCGTAGATTTTGTCCCTTTTTTACACATTTGACTTTGGTTTTTTAATTCCATTTATACATGAAAAGAATGTTAGAACCATTAACACTTCTTCTCTGATCATTATTTATTGATTCAATAACTCAAATCTTTATATAAAATTACTGATGTAAATGCCTTTAAAATGAAATGAAAATTAAAGTTTTGATGTATTTCCATACTTAAATTTACATTAAATTCATGCCAAGTTATATTACTGGAAACTTGTTTAAGAAAAGGTAACAAAGGAACACGTGCACACAAATAAAGTAACAACGAATGAATATAATGCAGAACGAAAGGTCTATGTTTTGCTTGAATCCACACTTGTTTTACAAAGTGTCATTACTAACCTGAACGGCAAGTGTGTGAGTGAGGCGCTTTAAACGATCAAGCTTAAAATAAAATTTTCTACACAAAGACGCCGATGCTTTTGTGTACAGTGGACACGTTACATGCTATATATGCTTATGCTTTTGTGAAAAATATACGGATTTACTTTATAGCACTTAAGCACTAATTCCTAAAGTCCGCTAGGTGTGAAGCTTCATAGAATAGCAGTGACTTAAATCCAGTGACTTTATTTTCTGTTTATAGAATACAACACTTATGCAGCAAGAGTTTTCAGTTTTAATAAGTCCACGCAAGGTCCAACACAGAAAGGTTTAATAAAGAATCTGCAAGTAATTGCAAACTATATATCCAAACTTAAACCTAAATCGGCTAACAAGCCCTTATATGGACCCAAAGAATTTCTAGAATAAACGCAGTCTCCATAACATTCACGAAACCCTGTTAAAAATAAACAAATGAATTTTCTGGCATTATCCTTTTCTTTCTAGCTGTTACGCGAATGTTACGTCATGCGAAATAGTCATTAATACTACAACAATAAACAACCCCTTAACCTGACTAGCGTTACCTTAAACGCTGGTGTACTACTGTGCATAACACCAGTAGCATATATCAGAATATTTAAGTTGTCTTTGACAGAAAATGCTGAAACAATTACAAAGATACATGTTGGTCAGTGTAAGGTACTTCCCACGAAAAAACATTTCACTTCAAGTTCTTCTATTTTTAATTTCCGTAATGTCAGCTGGCTTAGTAATTAGCCTAATAGAACCCTTTTGAAACGATTTTGTCATATATTCTTATTTTTGATTTTACGAGTACTCAACATAACACGAGTGTATGCGGTAACTGTTGGGTTTGTAATTTTGTTGATGATTGATCACAGATTTGTTTTTACCTTTACATTTCCCTTTGTCCTGCGCCTTTTCACTCCCGATGCAGGTGCTTACTGTTAGTTGTTTCACTTTGACGGGATATTTTTATTTACACTGTTTGTTTGATAGAAAAACCTTTAGGAAGTGCGAGGTTGGAGCGCTCCACAAACCAGGTTTAAGCACCCCAGTTGGCCCTTTTGCCGATTGACCGTTCCAAGGCGGTAACTGATGGTTTTTCGTTTTGTGTGTTATGTCTCGCCTTAGTGTTTTTGTCACATTTACATTTACCTTGTTTGCCTTTGTCTACAGGTAGATAAAATTTAAATATCTGTGAAAATTTTGATAGGACCTTTTCTTATTTTCCTTTTTAAATTTAAGTACATGTGGCAATGCTCAAGGGGCTTTTTATATTTTCTTATTAATAATAACAATAAGGTTACTTGTGCAGTGTGGCGGTGGTACAAAATCTCCCCGTGCATCCCATAGGGATTGCTACTTGTATTTTCCATTGATGGACATTGGACTATGATTTCTTAATTCCATCTCCACATCAACAGGTTGCTACAACCTGTTACACTTCTTATCTGTTAATTTCTTTTTCTTGATTGATTTAATAGTTTGATTTCATTTACAATTTAAGAATGATGTGTACTTTTTGAATATAAATTATACCTATCTCTCTCTTCTAAATACCACGTGGACATTAATTATTACGTCACTGCTTTTTACTGACGTCATAACTTATCGTCAGCGTTTGGACATCTTTTATTTACATAAATGTTTTATATTCATTTACATTTGAGACACCCATCAGTGCGAAGATAGAGCTCTGTAAAACTGCTTTAAACACCCCAGTCGGTCCATAATGCCAACTGACCGTTCAAATGTGGTAACTGTTAGGTTTTGTTTAATGACTGGCGACAAATTTGTTCTTACTTTTACATTTGGCTTGCATGTGAATCCGTTAAATATGTGCTTTTTCAAATTTGGGTAAATGTGGCAATGCTAATGGGGCTTTTTAATATTTCATTGTCTTCCAGAAAACTTCACAGCGAGAGAGTGGTTGATTCAACGCCAAAAGAAATGAGAACAAATTGGTTATGCACAAGTACCCAAGGTGTGGGTCTTCAGACAAATTCGACAGATACAAAAAAGCACAGAAAGATAAAAAGGTGGCATGAACTCTTACTTTCCATAACTTAAACTGCAACTATTATTTATAACACTGGTTCATTACTCTTATTACAGACTGATTAAAACGTGCAAGGAAAGGACAAAGTTGACACGACAGTCTGCATGCTTTCAATAACTGAATAACTGACATGTGTAATAATAGAATATAGAGTTACTTTTTGTTGTATCACACAGCTTTTTTCAGCCACTACAATGATTATAATATATTTCCTGTTTGACCTGCTTTGCAACACTAATTAGTTAAATAATTTTACTCATTTCGGCAAAAGTTTATCTACATATACCTAAGGCACCGGCGTTTAATTTTATGCTCGCACAAGACACAGATACGTATGAATCATTAATAATTTAAACACACAGTACAGATACATTTAACAAAATCCGAAGGGATAATCCTGTACACACGTGTAAGAAATTACATCCATTTCATTTCAAATATATTTACAACATATCATCAGGTAAGACATAATCAACTAGCAATAAATTTGTTGCAAAGAACACTCTAATAAGGTTATTCAGTTATTTTCTACTTGTTTAAATATGGTTTTTAAAGACTCTATGTCAAGTTAAAATAGGAAATTGAAACTTTACTTAAACAGTTAGCATATATATATAAGTGCCTATTGAAATCACAGAGCACACAAACAACATGCTATTTTGAGAATGGACTTAACAAGAGTTTCATGTTGTCGGATATCATTCTCTTCTCACATTTTAAATATCGATATGTTAAACTTTGTTTTTAAATAACCCTTAATTTTCAATGAAATTTACAGTATTATTTATTTAGTTCATCAGTTAGTAATACTAAATAAATATCATTTTACATTGGAAATTAAGTATATGGTATAACATTTCATGCAGAATATGATAATATATAACATAAAAAACCTTTGAGATAAACCGTCTCTAGCAAGGTCTGTTGAAATGGATATTGCATTTACATAGTTTTTATTTAGATTATTGCTTATTATTTGTTACATTTCAAAACGAATTATGATACGAATCATTACATTAAGCATGTACTAGTTATTCCTTATCAATAATACTTGTCATTTTGTTTGCAGGTCAATAAAGTCCATGTTGATGTTGCTATGACAATCGAGACAACCAGCAATTCTTTACAGTCAAATCCTACAGAGGTTAAGCTTGTTTTTACATTTCGAAAAGGAAATTTGGAGTTTTTAAACTTTTCTTTCATTACATACCTTTTAGCGTTAATCAAAATATTATAACAATCATACCAGTGATTAAGAACTAATCCTTTATTGAAGCTGTGGGTAATCATTGCATTGCGTTTTTCTTTTCGTTGCTTGCATTTGAGAAACTCGTCAGGAAGTGCGAGGTTAGAGCTCTGTAAAACCGGTTTAAGCACCCCAGTCGGTCCATATTGCCGACTGACCGTTCCAAGGCGGTAACTGTCGGGTTTGCTCTTTTCCTTAAATGACTCATCACAAATTTGTTCTTACTTTTCGCTTGGCTTGCATGTGAAATACCTTTGTTCTGTGCCTTTTCGGAGTTTGGTATATGTTGCAATACTCATAGGACTTTGTCATATATTCTTTTTTATAGAAAGAACACGCAAATTAGACAAGACATAGACTACTCCAGAGAATGCAGAAAACGGATGCTCATTACATTCCTTACATTTCTATGTAGCTTATCATTTGTACTATAATAATATACAATAAAAATGTCAATATAACTTCCAAAACCTCCAGGTTATGTATAATTTTTTAAATGTTAATTAAAAGTTCTGGTTGAAAAATATCGCGTTTAATCCAGACCACTCGGAACATTATTCTATGTTCCAGGAAAGAATAAATAACTAAAACTTAAACATGTATGAATGTTCATTCCTGGAAATGAAGCCGAGTCATGCTAAAATGAAGGCATCGGTAAGACGTGGTTCATATAAAACAATATATATGTAAAGGTTGAAGCAAAAATATTCTTCAAACATATATGTGACGATATCAATGTCTTTTTTGTTCGTTTACTATCAGTACGATCTATAATCTGGTTGAAATTTTGCAAATGAAAAACAACAACAGATATGTGGAATAATCGCATTAAAATTTAATTATAATAAAATCGGTACAAGAATGTAAGTTGAATATTATTTAATCGACATTTAGTATCTCGGTGTGTACTATGTTTAAACAAATACAATATTAATTTTAAACCCTGAATAAAGAGCATAGAATATATTTTCCGAAGCGTGTTTGTTTCCCTATGTAATATTCTAGCAACTGCGGGGTATTTCGTGCTGAAACAAAGGGCAAGACTCTGCTTTTAATAGTCATACAACCCAATTGTCATTCTACATCGGATAAAAAACTCTTTAAGTGATATTTGTTTGTTTCAAACACTACTGCCAAACAAACTCTGTAAATAATGCTATTTAGATGATGACCCACGTAAGCTCATACATAAGCAAACGAAAGTAGAATATATTTTAATGTTTAGTTATCAATAAATATAGATCTACAATAATTCCACAAGCGTTGTATAAATGTTCAATTTATTAAAATTTATTTATTTATTGATAGTTAAGAAATGGTTCCCTTTCATGCTGTTTTAGTCGACACATGTGTATCGTTCACATTAATTGTCTCGTCGGCTTACATTCAGTAAACGTTGAATATAAGAATTGACTTAAGGTAAAGACAAAATAAGTAATAAAGACCATATACATCTACACGTATACAAATAATTGTTTCCAGAAATTTTGTGAATTCAGACGTTTGGTACTCTAGACATTAAGAAGGAAACTTATACTTCGTAAATGACTTAAAAACATAATACGGCGGAACAGAAAATATTCCTAACGTTAGAAGCAAGGAAAAGAGAAAACACAAGTGTCTGTATGTTGACTGGACATGAAGAATGAAAGAAAAACAGAGTCTTGTACACCTGTATTTCTCTGTCCTAGAGTGTCAATTGGACCTTATCATTGATCAAAAGCATTGGAGGTGGTTAGTTCTACCAGACTGTTAGCTAAGGACTCGGCTATACACAATAAATTAGTGTATAATATGTATTGTATTCTGTAATTAGGAGAACAATGTAACATCAAACTATGATACAAATGACACATTAAGAGTTTAAACGAGGATCGTATATTAAGTTTATAAAATTGTATACACACTTGTCAAAGTATTTACATGTTTTACACATGCACTTTTTCATTCAACGTTAAGCCAAACTTGGAATATCATAAACTAAACTTCCCCGCCTAAAAGGATGTTGGTGACATCATGCACTTTAATATTATTCCTACGATCGTGGTGTTGCCTTTCCTCTGACCCTTTACATATGTGGTTTAAAGTATATAGCATGCATATCTTATAGTATAAGTATATAGACAATCATATACGAAATGACATTTCCTTATATTTGCCATATGTCTAATATTATCAATGCTTTTATTTCATGTTTAATGTATGGAGTTTAGTGTACTCTTACGACATGTCTTATGGTTCTGCTACTTCAAAGTTTATGTTTCTACAATACATGTTTTCTTTTACATATCTTTAATAATAATGATTTTACAAACTTATGAATAAAGAATGTAGGATATTAGACCAACAGAAAAGTACTAAACTGTTGTTTTATCGTATTACCATTACTCCATTTATCAGCAAAGATATTTTAAGGGGAATTTGTGCTTCCTTTTTGTTTTACTAGCATGCCGTATTACTAACAATATTACATGGTTTATTGCGAACAAAAATCAACGAAATAAACGCATATTTATCCATGCGATAGATTTAAATATATTCGAGATGATAATTCGATGAGATTTGATGACAATATGTTATGAAATAATACAATGTTTCTTTAAATTAAAAAAAAAATTTTGTAAATTTTAAATTCGTTGATATAAGTATGGTAAATAAATCATCGTTTGACTTTTAAGGAAACATGCACATTGTTTCACTTATTTCTATTTTATCCTTATCCATTAAGATGAACATATTGAAGTGTTCAAATGGCAATCAGAATGTCCTGTTTGCATGTTTATTTGTGAAACTGTTTATAGTAAGATGCATATTTCAGAAAATTGCATATTGGCGTTGCTTCCAGTTACACTTTTTCTGTACATCTTGTAACATTTGTGATTTTAACGCTGTATACCGATTGATCTGACATAAAGTAGCATTACATTTCTTTCCTCACAATAAACTGTATACACAATCATTCCTGGTCTTTGTTTGATAAAAATGTGTGCCAATAAATCTTCTGTATTTTAATGTTAATACACCTGTGAAAAGACGTTTTCGGAAGTAACCACTGGGTCTTTTTTTGCAAATGCGTTTTTTCGTTTGTTGCATTTATTTTAGTACTTTTTTATTGTTACCTCATGACGAAACTAGCATATTTTTCGGACATTTAATTAGATAGTCTACATTAAGATTTATTCCTTTATTTAAACGAGTTTAAATAAGCGAAGAAATATCTGCTGTTTAAAATAATAATAATGTCTGAAAAAGAAAAATGTACTTTTCATTTTCTTTCTCTGGGTTAATCCAGCGTCTTTTAAGAGATTGTTACATCGTTCCTTTATTGTTTCTTGTAAAACACTTATTGTCATGATATTGTGTAAAAGTTGCGTTATGTAATGTATCATTCTTGCTGTCCAAATTATTTAAAAGCATTTATATTTGTTAATATTTGGGCAAATTTCATATATATTATTACTAGTTATTAATCGACCCCAAAGCAAAGTTCAATTACTATATCGTTTTGTTCATTAAAGTTATTTCTCCTTTTTTTAGAGATATTACCCCAAATTATTTTTATGTTGCAATTGCTTTTCTTTAACTATTATCATATACTAATGTGAAAATAATAATTGTAATTAATATAATGACTCCACAAATGGGGGTCGCTTCCGTAATAAATCTATCAACATTTCCACCCTGGCACAATTTTAAAAGTTAATATTAGATGTAAATACGATATACACGATTAAATGTCCTATTTGCTAAATTTTAAAAGGAATATAAAGGTTATATAACTCTGAGCTATAGCATTCAGGGCCTGTTATATTGGTTCTTTTAGTTTTAATAACTGAAGGCGACCATCATCGTTATGGAAAAAACCGCCTCTCAGCTGAAACTTTCTCCGTCAGGCATTGACTTTCGCATACATATTTTTCTCTTTGTCTAGCTAGTACACGATATCTTTGAGTGTTGAGTAGTGAACACTATTTTAATCAGTGTTGGTGATGATAGCCAAATACTTGCGAAAGTAACAATGAGCGAACAAATAAGCATAATGACCCATGCTTTCTACTTCATTATTTTATTTGATATTTCTATCAGAATATGCGTGCTGATTTTATTATATTTCTCTCCGCCTCAAGTTAATTCGGCATATGTCTTAATCACTTCTGTATGAGTAGTAACATAGCAGAAGTTTGAACTAAATCCAAATAACGATAAAACTATGAGGGCCAAAGCCAAGAGTTAAGCTCTCCAATGCTCATAAATACCCAAAAGTAATTCCTTGATAAACAATTTTATTTACTCATTAACTATATGATAAATATTCTTATATTATAACATTTAAACAGTACCTACAAAAGTCGGTTTGGTTTTTCTACTGTTTTTACAGACAGGATAGTAAATGCTAGACACGACATCAACAATGGAGCTTATACACTCCTTAACTAAACAGCAAATCATTATTTTGTTGGCTCGAAATGCTATCCTCGTATTTCATCGTCGTTTTAAAAGAACATTAATAATGCACCTTTATATAAAGTTCCATTCCGTTGATGTAAAAAGATATATGTCTGATGCCCAAGCAGATTCCATTAATCGAATTACCGACACTGGAAACAACAGAAATCTGAATCACATTAGAAAGATAGAAGCAAAACACACAGATCCTTACTAAACATCAAATAAGAAACCTTTTCAGTTAATCAAACATGATTTGTGAAACCCAGACATCAAATAATATCAACATGACACCAGGATGTTAATTATGGTGTTTGTTTATTTTAACCTAATGATCAGGTGGTCTTACTCAGACTGGGGTCTATCTCCAATAATAATTAGATGGATGTCAATAGTAGGACTATAACTGAAACCGTGAAAAAACAAAACAAAAATAAAAAGCAAGCAAACAAACAAACTCTTTATAGCTTTATTTATAAATATTTCTACTTCACCATTATAAAAGTTGGCAGATACTTAAGTAACTGAGATTGTACATATGTAGTTTATTCAAAACATTCTCTAAAAGAGCGCAAGTTGAAATATGTTTAGATTTCCCGCACTGGTACGACGGCTATCAGACCTTTGGGAAATTTGCATCTTTGTATTTGCTAGAGTTGTCTTAATCGTTTCCTCAATTACATATGTACCGGATCAAGGACAAACAGATACTAGCTAATTATATTTTGTATTTTTGTGTCGCGCACGGTAAAGAGAGATGTCGCGTTGGTCTCAGTGACTTTATCCATGTTGGAATCATAAATGAATGACACAATACCTTATTCTTTAAAAATGAAGAAATGTTAGTTGTCAAAACAACAACAACACAACAAACTTGATCCAGTCTTAATATATTGCTGCAATGGTTTCGATAGTACGAACTTCATGTTGTTGTTGGGAGACACTGACGATATACCGTGCAGATTTAAATGACATACATGTAGAGAATGAACAAAAACAAAAATAACTTACAGAATAGGGATGAAAATAAATTTCCCAGAAATTGCAAAAAGTGTTCAGCAAGAAGATCTCCATTATTGTTAATAACAAAGCAATTTATCTTCAGAAACCTAATGTACTAATGCCCAAACACACAACATTGTTCACAAGAGAACTATTAGTGTGTGCTAGTGTTCATATGGGATTATTTGAAATGTTTCGGAGAAGAGAGAGATTCGAGTTCTTTCTGACGTTGAGCATAATTGACTGGGAACACATTTTTTATTTAAATATTTATATTTTAATTTAAATTTCGTGTTATTTTCTTTTGCTTATCTTTCATTTTGCAATGCTATTATTCTATAACTTGGTAAAATAATTAACATTTCTTGAACCGTTCATTTTAATTTAATGTTTTACAGTTAGATGAAACACACACATACATAAAAGATGAAGATACTCTTTCTACAATAATGCTTTACGTCTTGACAAAGTTTTAAACCAGTTCACGTTTTATTATCCATTTCCGAACATGTCAACTGCTTTAATTCCAAGCATATGTTTTCATAGATCACGGTTTTCTGCATATAAGATAGATTAGGCAAATATGAAAGGGTATTACGAGCTGACATATCGAGATGGACGAATATAACTTAAAACGTTATGCATGTTTATCACCTATAATGATGTCAATCTTGATTTATTTTCACTCCCTATTCAAACACCTTTGAAAATATGGATATTTTTAAAATCTACTCAGCTTGTCCTCGCAAAAATTAAGCAGATTGTATGCAAACTGATGGCATAAATGAAGTATTCAGAAAACAGTGTCTGTGAAATCGTCATAAAGGCATCACACAGATAAATAGCCTGGATTAACAGCATCTAATTTTTATATTTTATTGAAAAGAAAATCCGACACATCTGATATGCATGTGTAAATAGAAGAAAATAATGAATACAGTGATTTTATTGTTTTTTATAAGCGTTTATGCTACATTTATGCTACACAAAATTTGTATACACAGCAAACTGTTGAAGACGTTGATGGGGTTTTACGGTTTTAAGGCTTATAGTAGAACTTTTTTTTAAGTAGGTAAAATTTAATTAAGGATGTTTTATTCGAATTGATGTCTATTGACTTTTCTTTAGAGAAGCCTTTTCAAGAGTATTCAACAGTGTCTAGTACATAGATAAGTATTCTCGCGCAAGACAAAAACAAACAAAACAAATTGCATAAAATATATGATGGATCTATGTTAAGCGAAATATTTGTTTGACTTTAACACAAAAAGTTTTGGTATGCTTTGTATAACTGAGACTCTTTAATTTTTGTTTTAACAATACGTATCTGAATAAGAATGAAACAAGAAAACAAAAACAAGAAAAAAAAGTGTCATCTAACAGTAGGTGTTAATTGGTGTTTTATATGAATAACAGAGTACTGGTATATATAAAATGGCAACACCAGCTTATTGTAATAAAACATGCTATATTAAGATTTACTACCAGTTGAAAGGATTGCAAAAAATGTCTTTTCCACACCAAGTACTTCGGAACTTTTACATAATCAAGTGTTTCAGTGCAATGTTATAATCGATTTCATAATAAGACAACTATATTTTTAAAGTCATCAAAGTGAAAGCCAGTATCTCTTGTTTTTTTTAAAGTATTTTGCTAAAATAAGTACGATATATAACACATTTTCATAGTATTTTCAATAATATTATCAACATTGCTTGGTATAATTTTCTGAGATGAGTTGTCTTGTAGATAATTTTTTCAAAACCTTCCAGAATTTAACTACTGTTTTGCAATCACAAAAAGAGGAAGAATGGTTTCAAAATGGCTTGTTTCGGTCGATTATGCCGACTGACCATTCCAAGGCTGTAACTGTCGGGTTTGCCCTTTTTGATAAATGACTCATTACAGATTTGTTCTCATTTTATCATTTGGCTTGCTTGTGAATACCTTTGTTCTGTGCATTTTCAAATTTTGGTATATGTTGCAATAACCATAGATCTTTGTCTTGTATATTCTTATTTGTCATATGTTTTCATTCTTGTACAAATGTGGTAAAAGTTATATGGTTCTAGTTTTATTTTTTCCAGTAGATAATTCGTTCCTAATATAGTGTAGTTATTCTGCGTTGAAACAATATCAAAGTGTGTCTGAACAACATTAAAGGGAATATAAAGAAGTTTAATTGTGGATTGTTTAATTTGAAGTTCTTGGGCCCTCTTATCGAATGAGGATCATTTATTTTTTGTTTGGTGTCTATCGTATAAATCCGTTTATTCCATGCAGTCAAAAGGTCTGTTATTTCTGGTATTTTGCTGTCATTATTGATTGTGATTGGTTGTTGTTGCAGTCGTTACTTATAAGGATGTAAATTTCTCCGACTTAAAGTATATATTTTCACATATTATTTTTACTGAATGTCGGCACAATCCTATAACGATACCTTTCTTTTCTATGGTTATATTAAGACCCGATATGCATAGACTTTAAAACATAAAGGGATGTTGTAGGGATTCTTCAGTTCCGTTAAGAAAAAGAGATGTGTCATATGCGGTTGTAACAATTTTTATTATATATCTAATAAATGTAACCAATCGACAATCTGCATTTGTACCACGTGACCCTCCAATATATTCCCGCATTGGATCCAAAAATATATATTAATTTCATATTGGATGGTTGGGTACATGTGCACTAAACGATGCTAGTCTGGTTTCCGATTTCAATCTGTAACTAATTAAAGACCGGGAACCATGCGTGCATAAAGACGCTTGTTAGTATATGTTTAAAACTTCTTGTAAAGCGTCTAGCTGACCAGAAAGCGTTGTTTTGTTTTGACACAAGTCAAAATGTTGACAGATGAAGAAATTTCTGATTTTATCGACGGACAAAAGGCGAAAAACACTGTAAACGAAAGATATATAATAAAAAGGTTATTATTCATTTAACTGTACAATACGGGAATATATTTGTACACAGCTTAAAAAATTCATATTGGACGAGCCGATGTATAATAACCTCTAAGTATTCTGCATTGCTGATGTATATATCATTTTTTTTTCCTTTCTTAAAGGGAAGAATAGAAAAGTATGAAGATATTGAGTCAACTTGTCGACAGCCTGTTTGAATATTTTACCAATCAGATATGTGGACATTTACAATACAGCATGATTCGATCGATTATATTATAAAACACAATCCATTTTTCTAGAGTTTGGACCAAAATTATAAAAAAGTTAAAAACAATATTAATACATGACCATATAATTAAGACAAAAGCTTTTTCAAAGACAATTAAAAGTAGGTGACTTGGTTGCTTAAACGTTTCTGCATTGTATCGTATCTTAATGTGGTGTTCTTTTTTTTATTAAAAAGTCTTGATTTTAAGAATTATATTTTTAGTCAATTTGCTATTGAACCAGAGGCACTTTTATAACCATCATTTAAAAGTGAAATATGTCTCCATTTTAATATTCTTTATCCTAGTCACCTTTTGGTATACATATAAATAATCATTGTTTTTGAAAGATAGTTAGTTCACCTATTGAAAATCCATAATTCAGGGATATAACTAAAAAGTACTAATTTCTTTCCAAAAGAACTAAAAATTCAACAGTGAAGTCAAAATTTAAATGACGTATATATTTCAGGTATGTAGACATTATGTATAAATAGATTATATAGATTCTTCTAGAGATTTCGTTTGCCATTCATTCCGATTCGAAGTCTTAAAAAATCGCATTATATTTTTCTTCAATGATTATCATAGTGTAGAGAGTTTCATAGAAGCATTTTTCATATATAATTACTGTTTGGTTTGTAATTTCAATATAATTTTTAGTTTTACGATAAATTATACATTTACATATCTGTCTGTCTGTCTGTCTGTCTGTCTGTCTGTCTGTCTGTCTGTCTGTCTGTCTGTCCGTCCGTCCGTCCGTCCGTCTGTCGTCTGTCTGTCTGTCTGTCTGTCGGTCGGTCGGTCTGTCGGTCGGTCTGTCTGTTTGTCTGTCTGTCTGTCTGTCTGTCTGTCTCTCTCTCTCTATCAATCTATCTATCTATCTATCTATCTATCTATCTATCTATCTATCTATCTATCTATCTATCTATCTATCTATCTATCTATCTATCTATCTATCTATCTATCTATCTATCTATCTATCTATCTATCTATCTATCTATCTATCTATCTATCTATCTATCTATCTATCTATCCATCTATCCATCCATCTATCTATCCATTCATCCATCCATCCATCCATCCATCCTATCTACCTACCTACCTACCTACCTACCTACCTACCTACCTACCTACCTACCTACCTACCTACCTACCTACCTACCTGTTGACTTTCTTTGCGGGAATGACCACAACATGTGGGAACAACATAACTCAGGTTCGTGAAAAGAAAAAGAATAAAATAATATTATCAGTTACATGAGAAAATATAATTATCGCTTTTAATTGCGTCTACCTTTATTTTTGAACGATAATGACAAATTGGGCTCGCCACCCATTCGTTTAGAGTTACTCACATTCGCATATTAAGCTACTGTTCATGAAGTTAATGGCATAGGTAAACAGCATAAAGTGCTCTCTTTCATTGTATCGTTATTGCGATAATTTTAAATAATTTTGAAATCCTCCGCCACATTTTAACAATTAATTGATCTTCCTTATTCACGCCAAGAGCTCCCCCGTCACATTAAAATACAGTATTGCATTTTGCTTTCTGGTTACTAATATTGTTTATAATATCTTCGTCCTTCATAAAAGGATTATGTTTTCTACTTCGAAACCACACCTAGTTTCACTTTTGTTTTAGTTTGTGCACAATATTGATAAGATATAGTAATAAGATACAAACTTGTGTTGCGAAAAGAATTTCCATTATGAAAAATTCTGGGTAAACAAGCTGTTGTAATATTATTCGAATAATGCCCCGATTGGTTTTGAAGACCTTTATATATTTCGAAAAATATAAGAAATAGAGTATATGTATACGCTTATCGGAAAATGTTATTTGGAAATAAACATTTTTGGAAGTATAATATGCACTTATTAAGATAATTTTTAAGCACTGTTTTTCCTTTCAGCTCTTGTTTTTATCTACTTTTGTGGTTTAATCTGATTGCTGGATAATAACAAGATTTTCATCGACTCATGACATTAGCTCCGGTAAAGATATTTTGTTTTAGTTCAAACGACCTTCTATGAATGTAGAGATTGCACCAGAGACTTGACATTTAGTGTAATTTGTATTTCTGAATATCCACAATTTGTCATTTTTGTTACGGAACAATGTGACTTTGAAATGAACAATAGAACTCCAGAAAATATTTTGTTGGTGATCCAATGTTGGGGAATGTTTATACATTTTTTGTTGGTTTTGCGGTAACATGTATCTAAGGTTATGATGTAAAATAAATGAACTACAGATATATTCTGTTGTTAAGGTGTGTAAGATAAAGGTGCTAAGAGGTTCTTTTGGGAAATTCGCTTGCGTAGGAAAGAAGAAACTGTATTGCTGAGTATTAGTCATTGCAACTGACATTAAAATCGTCTACTGGAAGCAATCTCCTATTTTAAGACTTTGTTTTGCAAGAATATTTCGACAAAAAAATGGACCTTCATCAAACGGTGAACTTTGACGAAAAATATTTACATAAAATTAATTATAATTTCATTTAAATCTACTAAGCGCTGTTTTATCTGTTTCCTTTCTACGTCGTTGCTGATTAAAAAGAAGAATATTAATTAAAAAAAGTCGGCTTCGTCTGTTCGTCCATTCTTTATTAGCAGACACGTGTCCTTGACAATTTGTCTACCCGTTTTGGATTACAAACTGTCATAATATGTTGTGAGTTTGACAGGACAACAATATAATCAATATTATATAACAATTTAAATGCAATATATAAACATTAAACTTGTTTAAACTAAGTTAACAATCAAATTACATGAATCAGTTAAAACATATCTTGAAATTGGAAAATGGATTTAGTTAAATGCTTGATTTTAAAAGGACTGTAAAACATAATGTATTTAATAATTGCTAAATGTATATGATGGTTATATTTAAACGTGTTAGTATCAAAGTAGGTTGTGTTACTATTAGAACTTATATTTCATTTTTATTTCATAAGAACATCAATTGTTAATATGAAGAAGGGATGCATTGTAAAATTAATTTGATTATTTATGACTAAGAAATAAAACTGATTTCTTAGAAATCAAAAGAAAAATAGTAAAAAGTTCCATGAGAATAATCACAGACAATAAAATCTGACATACCAATAGACAAAGGCACACAAAGTAAATGTAATTATCCGGAGACAAGACATTACACACCAAAAGAACTATCATTATATGTACACTGTGTAAAAGCCTTGGCAACTTAAAAATTGCTAACGAGACAGTAGTTTGAAATAAAACGTATAGTTTTAGATTTCATAAAGTGTATTAAAAGTACATTTCATGCTGCTTTAATTACTAAAAAACACCATCCGGTTGAAGACTCGTTTGATAATTATATACTTTTGTAAGAAAAGATATAATTTTGTTTCTAACTCTACCCTTATGTCCAAATTTTATGATGTTAGCCATGGGAACCGTTAGTAAATTAACAATTTTCACTGTTGATAACAAAAAAGAAAGTCGAAAGTGATCATTTAAAAAATCAATTACTTCAAGGTTATATTCCCTCAGAACATGAGAACATGAATACGTGCTTGCTTTATTTCTCATGCCACATGTTATTACTTTTACATTTTTTAAGAAGAAAACGAGTTAATGGTCCCATATGTACTCTTGTGAGATTCTGCAGACGTCTTAGAGCCTTTAGTTTCAAAAAGCCACATCTCACTGTTGATTTGTGTTTTGGATTTATCAAAACATTGAATGCCAGATGATGCATTCTATTTCAGAGAAAAACATAGCTTCTGATATCTGAAAAATACTTAACTGTTATATACAATTATGCGTTTCTATGTCGTTCAAACATGTTAAATGCCGTGTATGCAACTTCTGTTTTATGAAATTAAAACCGCAGTTTGATGTAAGTAAGTATTGTCAGGGAACTTCATCGAATGTCGTCAGTACGTGGCTGAACGTTATAAATCATAATAATAAATGACCGGCATGTCATCAACTATTACGAATTGCTAATTGAATGTTGGTAGACATTATGGTAAGTCATCGGATGTTGGTAAAATGCCTGAAATGTTATACATTGCTCTATAAAATTCGTTTAAAGAAATTTTATGGTAATTGGATAGGTTGCATGGCCTGAATGAATAAAGGTGTGATAAAAAAATGAAAGCAGGTGTAAATTTATTTTCACATCGTCTTATCTTGGAATGGTTTTGCTTTAGGTGCTTAATATATATTGTATAAGTGAACACCAGTAGTGATTCTAACTTTCAATTAAATCTCTTTGTAAGCTATTTTATTGTTATTGTGTTGGGCAACAATTATAAAATGATGTATAAAAAGTCTTCTGAAAGAATATTTGCCGTTTATTTTCTGGAATATTAATTTTGTAAAAAAATATTTACACTTGTTTTGCTGCATATAGCACACAATATTGATTCTACTGTATCAAAATGAACACCTACCTAGCAGTCAAATTGAATATTCAAGATAAGATGAAAGTTAATAAATATAAATTATAAGTAATTTAAAACAGAAACAGTTTACTGTCTTATCGACCAATTTTATAGAATGGAAAAAAAGCCCTTGCAAATTTATTTTATTGTTGTGTGAATATTTAGCATAGATTTTACAATAAAACTTTGCATACCATAGTTATGTAACTTTTTTCCGAAAGAAAAACAATCTATATAACGTTATTGCCTCAAACTTTTCTATACAAGTCAAAAAGTTTCAAAATGAAGAAAATTGCAAATTAATAACTTCCAAAATAGATAGTTTCGGCTTGGTAATAAACATGCGAGTTTGAAAAAAATCAAAAGTGTCAAAGCTACATCTTCTCCTGATAAAACATCTTTACATATGGAATTTTCTTTAAATATACTTTTAAACATCGTCTTAAAATGAAAAAAAAAAATGCATCTTTTCCTTAAACTGGATGCTCACACATTGACACGAGCTGCTAAAGCCTGTATTTGATATATTGCAAGCTGCACTAAGTGGTGAATGAAGGGTGCCATGTTGTTAGTATTAAGATCTCCTTTTTTCCGTCTACGTTTTCTGTAAATTATATACTTACTTGCGACGTTTAGATGTAGTTTTTTGAGGGGTTAAAAACAAGTTCAGTTCATTTTATTTTTTGTTTGGTTCTATCGTTTCAAATAGCGTTGGAATAAAAATCTCTTTCATAGTCGTCACCTTGCAGTGCTTTTGTCTGGTACAAGCTGGAAACTATCACCTTTGTTTTGTTAATAAACCATATGTCCCTGTCGACGGTTAGTCTCCTTCCTATAAAAAGCGATCTGTAATATTACTTATATTTCAGACTGGTGTTAATGCAACGATCAAGGGGAGTATAACGATCGCCTGGGGGGTAGTGCAAACAAAGTAGTTTATAATAGAAAATGTTATACTACAGTGTATATAAAACAGACACCAGACTGCCTACATCAAGGTTGACGACTTTCTTAATGTGTTTTTTTTTTAAAAGAAGTGCTTTGACTTTTGTCTGGACTTTTGTCTTTGCATTATGTTGTATCAGACACATAGGTACCACTAATGACCAAAAGTGACTTTTAAGGCTTCGCGTGTGCAATTAATTGTATTTAGACCAATAGTAGGTGTATTTTTATAATAGAGATTTGTTCGTATGTCTTGAACCTCACTTTTCATCAATTATCATATATTGTCGCAGGACGAGCCTAGATGAATTGAAAAGCGAATCTCATTGGTAGATATCACTGATGTCATCATATAGTAACCGGAACAAGGCCTGCACCACTTGAATAACGACCTTTCTACACAGCGTGTTCAAAGGTCTGCTTAATGTCGCATGCTATCACTTTTAAAGAGTGTAAAACAAAAGTATCATATAAGCGGGCAATGAGTTAAATGAATCACCATTTACTGCCACCACTGTCCCACTAGTCTGTAACAGTGAAAATCTTCAGAGCTTGATAAAAATAACCTTGTTTTTATAGAATATAATATAATTGACCTATACATACAGTCCATTGTCATGTTACAAACAAACATAATTTGGCATGTGATTGTAGCTATAGCAAGTTTTGCTTGTAATACACCTTACGTGATAATTTTAATTATTTAAAATATTTTTTTTGCATTTAGCAGGTAATACTTACAAGTAATGTTCATAAGTGAGTTTTTTCAAGAGTTTTTTTTTTTCAAGAAATTTACCGGCTTTTTAATAAACTTAACAAGTATTGAAACTATTTGCGGATAATTCTGCAACGTTTATTTTATGTTTAGTTATAATTTGTCATTTGTTTCTTACCAGACTTGTTTCACTTATGTCATAAGTATTGTTGAAACTGTATCCGATTTAAAGCGCAAACTTTTTGGTGCCATAGAACTCAAATGATTTTCTTTATAAATACAAACGACAAACATGTTTGTTCATTGATACCTTATTAATGCCAATTCATGCAAATAAGAAAATATGACCAAGTCCTATGAGCATTGAAACACGGACCAAAATTTAAGAAGGCACAGGACAAAGATATTCACATGCAAGCCAGATGTAAAAGAAACCACAAATCTGTGATGATTAATGTTAACAAAAAATAGCATATGCAACGATTACCGCCTTGGAACGGTCAGTCGGCAATGTTGACCGACAGGGTGCTTACACCGATTTTACAGAGCTCTAGCCATGCACTTCCTGAGGGGTTTTCTTAATTATATTCATGAAAGTAGCCTGTAGTATAATAACCTCCGCCTACGCTGCTAATTAGCAATCAAGCGCATTCTACTTCAAACTGTAGTTAATCCAGAAATGAACGTAATTTATGTATAGCTGTGGCATTAAAAAGTTTATGCCTGAGATGAAATTGAATGATTAAGTTAGACTTACCTATAAGGTGAAGCGTAATCATAATTTCATCCACACAAAACTCCCCAAGGCACATACAACCAATCTACTTCTACCAATTTTCACAATCAATTGTGACAATATTATTAGTTAATCACTATGTATACTCACTATGTGCACTTTGATCAAAGGCTGCCACCGCGTCTTTTCTGTGCGTCCTTATGGAGTTTAATGTGTATGAATTATCATTGCTTTTCAACTTACATGAAAATCTAGCTTAATCATATAATTAATAAACTAAATGGCTTGGTTATTGTGTTGTTCAATGATAGTTGTATTGGGGAAAGACTTTCTCCCTTAGACATGTAAAAACTTAAAAATTATCAATCCTTATTTTTTAAGGTTTCAACTCTTCTCTTAAACTTTCAACCTCTTTTTTAAAGAGTGATAACCTTTTCATTGTGTACTAGTTGCAAAAGTCTCTGTTTAAAGTAACATTGAACATAGTTTTAATGGTTACTATTGAACAGGAAGTAGATCAGCATGAGCACAGACAGCCGTGTTAAAATGTAATGTGATTAACAAGTAAATACGTGATTGCTTAATTTCTGGCGTGAAAGCATTATCAATGTTTACTTTGTTAACTAGCACACATTACAATAACATTACTCTATTATCAAAATTTTTTTTGGAAACATGATAAATGTAAAATTTAATAATACTGTGTATCAATCTCCTAAATATGAAATGTGATTCCATGTTAAAGGTAAATTGTCCAAGTCTACGAAATAATAATGTACATAATCAACTTTTCGGCAAATTGCCTTTTTCAAGATTTAAACACAAACAATTGCTCTTTTAAAAATATATTTACAAACATACATGGGCGCCATTATATAAGAAATTTATCAATATTTATCAATATGTGCTTTTCTACACAAAACAAAAAACGCATTAAACATCTGTGCATTACATACATTTATTCTACTTCTGTTCGATTTGCTTACCATATATTAAAATGTATAATTCTCTTTTTTTGACGAAAGCTCTTTTAAAAGGCACAATAAATTAATAGGTAGAATAGTATGAAGATACCGAAATATCACATGAATCACTGTTGACTGTCAATTGTTGAACTAGACAAAACAAAGAGTTGCAGTCTTCCGATGGAGTTAATAACATAATTCCTTTTTATAATGGATTTTAAAGGTGCATTTTTATTAGCTAATTGTTTAAATTTGGTTTTTATTTTTACTGAGTTTTATATTAAATTAATTATTGGGAGCGGAAAGTAAGAGTATGTTTGCTGTTTGCTACCGATGACGATTCTTAAGTAGTGGATAGATGTGACCTCTGTTATCAGAATAATATAGAAGGTTGCACTTATTTCCTTCTTTGAATTTGTAATTAATTTTTACAAAATTGTTCCGAAAAACCCGCACTTAATATCTAAGCATATAATTTGTCCTTTTGTGTCAGTTTAAAGTTATAAGATAACAGTATACTGCAATATCGACAAAACTGCTTGAAATTGGTGTTATATTAATCTTTCTCTCAAGCAGCTAACAAGTCCATGTTTGTCGCAATAGAACCAATACCTATCAGGATTTGTCAAACTGGCCCTGTAGATAATTTAGTTGTAAACATCCTTTGGTGTTTTATCTATACAATTTAGATGATTTGTAACTACCCACTCGTGGGTTCGAGTCCCGGTCGAGGTGGGAATTTTCATGTGGGATGGTTTTACAACTAACATGAGGTGTGCCGGTGGTTCTATAATGTCAAAAGTCTGAGGTCTTCCTCCACCAATGAATAGCTGGACGTCTCCAATTTTATCATATTTTTTGTCAGTTCGATGTACAAAAAATCAAAACAAAACAATTTAATATGTCACGTTACTTTTATTTAAACAGTAAAACTGTTTCCTCCACTGTACTATGAAGTGAATTTATTATTTTTTTTAAATACATATTTAAACTTACTTCGAAGTTGTTGTTTTTCTTTTATGAGTCACAAACCATTGATACCACAACAATGCTTTTTCCCCTTTGAATACGGTACAGAAAGTTATAGATTCTTACACAGAAGACTATCTAAGTTGAAATTACCTAATCAAAAATGGAAACAACTAGCATTCTATACATGGCGTTCAAATTAGTCTTAAGTATAATTGTCGAATGTTTCGCACGAGGTCATGTTGTCCTATTATATGCTAAAATTAATAGAAAATATTTTTTATATTTTGGTGACATTTTTCACGCAGTTAATTGTTTATGTGATATTGAGATTGTGTAAATTATTACGCACATTATATTTCATAACGTCATGCTTGCTCTAAACAGAATTGACTCATTCGCGGAGCTAACAAATGAATTGGCCTCATCTAGAAGTTTCCGTCTAATGAATGTATAGATATACGCATATATCTATTATTGCAGTGCATACAAGTAGATCCACGAATTTTCCCCAATTAAAAAGACAAACAGTGTTAACATGCATAATTTATAAAAGAGTGATAACTCTAAAGATAATGTTGAACAATTTGTCTGCGTTTTGCACATGTGTTTGATTTTTTTTTCAAATTGTGTATACATAAATTATTGTACTTGGGAATACATGAATAAAATGTATACATACATTAAATAATTTAATGTGACTTCACTTACGCCAGTGCCATTTCCATACACGATCGTACATTCTCCACGTCAATTGTCATGCGTTTACGTCTTTAACGCCACGTTTATATCAGCTAAAGGATAGTAACATCTACGACAATCAACGAACGACAAAAAATATTCAATGGTTCTTAAATGATGACATCCCTGTAAATCGAAAGTAAATGTTAGGCTTTTTGAACGACACATTAGTGGAACCTTGTTGTCATGGAAATGAACTTATAAAAGAGAAATAAAAAGAAGACGCCTCTGATATACAACTAATTGGTGTTATTTATGATCATGATGATAGCTTTGATGTGCTAGTTAATATTTTGTCTTCGTGTGGTATTGATTCACACGTGTATAGACTCTTTTTCTAATCTTACATATGACTTTTTAATAAAGGTTCATGTAAATAACATTTTAACATCTAAGAGAGAACCCCAGGATCGTATCATTTATCTCAAAGTTTGGTTCAATGATGAATGTAAAACGGCTTAACGAGAATTTTAGATGGCAAAAATAACCTGTTATAACATTTCTAGAGCTGAAAAAAAACTATATTATTATTATTATGAAGAGCTTAAAACAAAGCCATGCAAACTGCAAAACTAAATATAATGCTTGAGAATTCTAGACATGTATCTTTAAATTCAAAGGCAAAACGAAAACAAAGGCCTGTCAATTGTCTCCGAAATACATATTTAAAAAAACAGATTTTCAATGCAAGTATTAACTATGTCATAAACCCGTCGCCTCACGTAACAAGTTTAGACGACTTGGGAAAGTTCATCAATGAAGGAAAAAATCTTGAAAAAGAGATCAAGTCTAAAGAGAAATAGTGTTTCTATAAAGTACAGATTATGCCACAAAAATTTCAATATAATACTGTATTGACTCTTATGGTTTTTTCTTTCTAATTATGTCTAAATGTCATCTGAAATAACATTTTTGATACTTTAAACTGTCCAGACTATCTAAAAAAGAAATTATTGTTCCTATTCAAAAATAAGATATTGTATTTATAGAGGAATGTCTACTACCGTATAAATACAACTGCAATGTTCATTTCACTTCTTATCAAGAATGGAATTAACAGATGATGTGAAGACAATAACAATTTATGATACACATCTTGACTTCATGCACAAAAGAAATACTGTTTATTTCTATTAAACGCCATTATTAAAACATCGCCTCCCAGAAAATACCATTTACCACAACATTTATTAATTATGAAAAGGCTTTTGACATTGCAAGTCACTTAGCACTTTAGTACAAACTTGTGCAACTGAATAAAAGAAAAAAAATACTAAATGCGTTAACAAGTAAGTAAAGACACGTGTAATAGTTTCAGTATCATCGTGTATTGCTAATATATCTGACCTTTTTCTTAAGAAAACAATGCGTTAAATGATAGTACAAACTTGGACATTATACCACAACATGATCTCGAAAAATTATCAATATATATGATTATGTTTGCAGATGATCAAGCATTACTCTCTACAAACAAGGTAAGTCTTTAGAATCAACTTGAGATTTTCGGGACATATAATTTAAAATAGTTCTTGAAAATAACGCCATCTGAACACAAAGTGTGCATTTCTTGAGCAAAGGAAACGTATAAATAATTTCATATGGAAATTAAATGGCATTAAGTTCTAGACTGGTTAAATAATTTGCTACCTATGTATGAGGTTTTACAGAACAAGAAATATAATTCATTTTAGTTATAAAAGTATACAATTAAGCATTAAACTCGTACAATTGATTAAGACTATACATTAAGGCCAAATAAGATATGAAAAGCAAAGAGAGCATATGTGATAGTATGTTCGTTTCAACATTAACATATGGCTGATAGCGGATTTATAATGTATTATGAATTTAAAGAACATATATAAACTAAGCCCCAATCTTGCTGATTACGACAAACTTGCTTTTTACTTCTTTAACTTGCATAAGAGCACCAAAATAATGTGTAAAAACAATATTTTTTGTAGACTGATAAAATCATGTTATTTGACAGAACCTTTAAACACATTTCCCAAAAACGTCTTTTTGCAGGATTTAAGATAAAACATAATCACAAAAGCTTTATCACAGAATACAATATATTATATTCTTTTAACTAACAGAAAACTTTCTTAAGAACGTTCATGAATGGTCTGTTAGTGTTGTAGAAATTACAATGAACCGTTGAGTCATTGGTAGGCAGTACTCTATATATTAATTTCCGCAATAAATCAATTAATGTACGATCTTAAACAATATTAGGGGAAGAGCTATAAAACGGGATGTAGGTAAGTTACATATTACAATTAATAATTCACTTTTTATATCGTGAGCCAGATTTGAACTCCATCGTGTGCTCTTGCTGCTGATTATTATCTGGATAAATATATTGTCATATCATATAGTCAGCATATAAGCTATTGTAAATGGCACATAAAAGAACATATAAAAACTTCTTTTCGCAAACAAACAACTTTTCCAGAAACACAAATTTCTAACAAAGTATTGTTCACTCCCTTGTCACTTGTCAGGGTTTGCCGGTGTTCGATTTATTTGAACGCAGTTTGTACTGACACAACCATATCAAATTTCGCTTTTAAAATCCCTTTTAAAGATGGTGTGTATGAGCGAAGCTAGAATGGAATGTCAAGCCGATTGTTATGCAGAAACAAGCGTTCGTTTTCACATCCTCTGACCTTAGAAAGTATTTTTTTATAGTTTCTGAAAGATTAATGTAAATATTGAACGTTGTCATTTAAATAGTCGTGGCTTCTTGCTAAAGCCAAACGGTGCCAACAGCTTTATGAATGCAAAACGACATTATTTGCATAAGCAACACATCTCTGAGTCTTGCAATAAAACCTAGATTTCAAATGTTTTCCTTATTTGGAGAAAAGATATTGAGAAAGTTTAAATTACACAAATCTACATAAATCTACATATTAAGTCATTAATGGGATTCATGAAGTTTTTAGTTTCAGTGAAATACGTGATTCAGCAAAAATGATATCAGGTTTATTAACAACGGTCGCGTTTTACCCAGTTGCCATATTGTCATTTATCTAAATTGCTATGTACAAACACAACTATTTCGTCTAATTTTATTTTCGTATTGAGTGCAATTCTTTTCGTATTGAGTGCAATTACTTTCGTATTGAGTGCAATTACTTTCGTGTTTAGTGCGATTCCTTTTGTATTGAGTGCAATTTCTTTCGTATAAGGTAAAATGTCTTACTTAATACGAATAATTAACAGGAGCAATCGTTTTCTTTTCTTTAAAAAAACACACACACCCGGCTTTGATTACGTGGTTGATAATATCCGCGATTGAATGGGTTTGGAATATTTCCCTAGACATTTAAAATAATCTCTCCGCAATGTTTTAAATTCAATTTAAACTACATAAAACGGTTTGCTTTTAGAATTTACTCAAAATATATCACTGTACAATTCTATACGATTTAGTACTTATACGCAGTACAGTATTTTTACATTAAAAGCCGAAACCCGCAATGTAGTTCGAATAATCTTCTAGTATCAAACAAAGGTTAATACTCCATTAAAGAGCAACCCAAATAACAGACCCTTAAATTTGTTGTTTGCGGTGTAAACAAAATACAAGCATCCGGACGTGTTGAAGAATGCAATTTATAATCTACAGAGTTTGTAAATATATATCTTATATGCATTACCTTTCAAACCAAACACATTTTAATGAATTATTTATTGACATGAAATGGCTGTAGTTACATTACAATCCAATGTCAAATTCCACATTTAATACTTCAATGATGCATTTAAATGTGATTAACTTCTATTTTTAAATATTATGATCGTTTTTATCTTCCACTAGGTTTCAATGACTTAAATATTAATTGACAAAAACAACAACAACAACAAAGAAAGCAACAAAACCAACAACATAAAAAAACCTTCTGTTAAAGGTGATTTAAATGTAAAGTATAGTAAATTAGATGCTATTAGATATGGCATTTATAAACGGGCAGCTGTCACGACCAGTGCTTTTCAACTTAGACATTGTTAAAACAACAGTATATATGTGTATTGTAAACTTACAGAGGTAACATATAATATTACTTACAAGGGTCTAGACATCAAAATGTACTGTTGTGAGCACCAAATCAAACATGCGGGTTGACAATGATGGTCTTATATAAGACATGGCTATTCAAATCCAGAAATGCCAAACGAACAAAAATTTTAAATGATAGTTTTGTGTATTTCTGTATGATTTAAAGTTGTTCTGTTTCCTTTTGTCTCTTTGTCTTTAAGATGCCCTTTCAAGAAGTGCACATCTAGAGCTTTTTTTTAACAGGTTTGGGGCACACAAATCGGATTTTTTGCCGATTGACTATATTCATGCAGTTGGGTTTGCCTTAATTTTAAGATATGTCTCATCATATTATATTTCGAATCTCTTATTATATTTCGAATCTCTTGTCGAAGCAGACAAATTATTCTTTGCGCTACTTTTTGTTTCCAATTTCACACAGCATATATCCAGGTTTTCAATTAATTCACATGTGTATGTTACCATTAGAATTGCATCCCTTTTCATAGTCATACGGTTACACTATACTAACTCTATGAAAGTATTAATTAGACAAATTTATTAAATTTCGATTTCATTAGGTTCAAAAGTGTTTTACTATGTTTAAAAATCACTGAGAATTTTTATGACAGCGGATTCTCTTTATTTATGTAATAATCACTGATTTAGTGCCCCCTCTTACATCGTTGTAGTCCAGACACTTCCATTGAAAGCGCATCTGGCCTTTCAGTTTATAATCGCACAGCACTAAAATGTATAGCGATTATTTTTATTTTATTTATTTAGTTAGTTATTTAGTTATTTATCAATGTATTTATTTATTTATTCCATGTCTTCACCTTGTATTTCGTTTCGATTAGGGAAGACTGATGGATAGGTAAAATACATGTAAGGCGTATTTCTGATGTCTTTTTCATCCTTATGTTAATAAGGTTAATAGGTTGAATAACCTTTGGACATACACAACGAAAAGCAAGTCAAATTATTATTATTACTGGTTTGTTTATTATTATTATTATTATTATGATTATTATTATTATTATGATTATTATTATTATTATTATTATTATTGTTATTATTTACGATGATGATGGTAAAAATTGATAATAACAATTATTATTGTAACTGTTTATTATTATTATTATTATTACTATTTTTATTATTATAGATCCTTAATGAATTCATTTATATTATATCGATCTATTATTTTTAGCATAAAGTACTATAAATGAAGTCATATGAACCATGTCTTACCTTTTTGTAAATCACTTGTTAATATATTTGAAATTGTAAAATGTTCCGCTATATTATGTTAAATGCTATTTACCTATTTATCTGTTGTTTAAACCTGTACTGCCGCCATGCTTTCGACACCACATGGGTCGTATGACCTTCTGGTTTGCTTTGAATAAACTTTGACACTTTGAAACTTTGAAACAACTCATTCCTTTTTCCACCGTTAAATTCGACTTTTACACGTGTCTTGTCCTTTAAATTCTTCCGTAGGATGCAATACACTTGGGAAATATTTTTTTATTTAAAAATGTGTTATTAATTTAGGTATCTATACAAATAGCAATGACTCGACCAGTGTATATAAGGCACGGTGTCGACATAGATCAATCGTTAAAACTTGTTTCAAGCTAAGCGTCACATATTACAGACTGTACTGGAAAGGAAAACGTCTATTAATTTATAAATATCAATGCTGAAATTAGTAAAGTGAGTGATACTGCACTATTTTCCATTAAACATTAAAAGTTCACCATTTTGTCACACAAACTAGTCTTTCGGATAATATATTGGGGTAGTGCGAATAGAATTATGGAAATAAACATTTACAATTTGGTGTTTTAAAGCTTCATGTTGTTGCTTATCCAACCGCCAGATTCAGACCTATTCATAAAACATCTCGTTTATTCTCAAATTGTTTCTAATTAAATGCTCCAGATATTTCTTCTGTTTAAAACAATCAATATTTCAACTATCCTGATCGTAAGATCCACTCATTTTATATATTACTTAATTAGATGTACACATAGCGTATCAAAACATAATTAATATGCGACAAACGTTCATAATATTGGTAATTTGATAATTAATTTATCTTTGCACAAACTATAATCTTTATACGTCAAATTTGATTGCATATGCTTTTTGAAAAATAATATGCGATTTCTCTCTGTACATAATTCATGCTAATATAATATTTGTGGCTTTTAAATGGAATACGTTGTCAATATATTATGGCATACACGTATACGTTGCCAGTCCTGTTTGTGTGAGGAAAAGTCATAATAAACATTTTAATTGTTAAAAATGTCAATACAGTTATTGAACTTCTTTTTAATAAAATTATGGTAATTTGGCGATAAAATTATCGTAAAAATGACTTGAAGTGAAATCACAGAATGCTCCGCCTAATAGTCATTTAAAGATAATCTGTTGGTCTCCGATGTTCGACAGTGCACAATCGGGTTTGAGTTTTGCCGTTCTACCATACGACCCTGACAATGAATGTACCTTCTTTAGCTTAGAGCATTCAATATTTATGTATGCCACTGATTTGTATGTATTTTCAGCTGCCAAGTAAAGAAAACAGAGAAAACAGTCTGAACAGTTAATCAGGCGGTAAAAATTAATTTGTGCCCATACTTTCTAACATTTTCATGAACAATGATCTACTCTTATCCACATGATCCCGTTAATTTGTATGTTACAGATGTATATTCATTTCATTGAATAGTACAAAAGGAATTTGATACTCGTTTCATGGTAATTGATTGCATTTTAGTCAACATTATGCTGAAGTATGAAGAGCGAGATAATGAAAAAATACGCGATGTAAACTACGTATTATTAACACATCTATTCGATTTTATATCCATCACCCATGAAACGGTACTACTACTACTACTACTACTACTACTACTACTACTACTACTACTACTACTTAAGCATCACTATTTTATACCAAACACATCCTTTGATGAATGTATAGAGACGCATTGATCATGCAATAGTTATCCAGAGGTCAGGCTGGCTGGCTATTTGTTGTTTTTCATTACAATCCAACTGACAAATTCACTTGCTGCTCTTATAGATTCATGGCTTAATGAAACAATTTCTTGTAATAAATACCCAATTTAAACTTATTATATCGCCGATTATTGGGAACAATATAATAACCTCAATGTGAAAATACAACACAAAGCAAATTAAAATAAATATTCAAGCATGTAACTTGGATCGAAATTATCACTAAAGGCAAGCATGTAGGTGTTTCAAAGTTTTCATTTATTTTCGTAGATATGGGGGCTGTCTTGCTAATGACAAATGTGCATTAACAGACCCAAAAACGTTTAAGTTCAAAGATTGATGTAATAAGATCTGGACAAGTCGAAGGTATTGGTGGATAGATTCTGCAAACTAGTAATCGACCACTAATCTCTTTCCCGGACCTGGTAGGGCAAGCGACATACCAACGTCGTTAAAAATGGTTGTGGTATATCTCCCTTGCTAGAGCTCATATTTTAATAAATTGGCGTCACAGACAAATTTAATAATGCATCTCTTGGGAATGAACTTTATGCAGAATGTAGAAAATAGAGATTGCCTACACGAATAAATTAAGGCAACTTTTTCTAGTTTAACCCATTATCGAATTACCATAAATTAACAGGTTGTGATTATCGTAGGGTGATATATAACACTCATTTTACATGAACAAAAGACCGATCACATCAAGCATCGACGAGCGGAAGATCTATATAAAATAATATTGTACCGAAATATACCAATCGGCGGGTTTATATCTTCTATGTGTGGCGTGACCGAGTGGAGTACAATGCTTTAGCATTTATTGGATCTTCAAAATAACAAAGAACCTGCAGTAGGTTTTCACTTGTTGTGGTAGAGCGGAGACGCGAGGTAGCGGCGAATCATTCGCACGGTGAAACATTGGAAATACAGGTGACTAGTTCCAATAATTGTGGATAGTTGGGAAACGCACTGAGTTACTGGCAGGGACACGTGGTTAATTAATGCAATCTCAATCAGGCCCTTAATCGCCATCTGTGTACCTTATGCGATTATCTGACCAGCTGCATCAGTAGATCTTTGGTATGTTTGATAATTCGTCAGTGAATATTTCGTCGTTGAGCAATGTGTCTGAACCGGTGGCGTTCGAACACCTGCCCATGTATAACTTTGTCGTGGTGACAGTGCTCAATGTGCTTGTGTTCTCAATCGGGGTGCTGGGGAACATGCTGGTCATCTGCGTCATTTGCAGAATTCGAGCCATGCGCAACCCGACCAACTACTTCCTGCTCACATTAAGCATCGCGGATCTACTAGTTCTCCTTGTGTGCCAACCAGTAGCGCTGATGGAGTTCTACACCAAACAGAGGTGGTACATCGGGGAGTTCATGTGTAAGTACAAGAAAGTATACAATGTAGGGCCAGTAACATTATAGCAACAGCAAACATAATCTGCGATCTGGTAAGTTGAGTATCCACGACTGCCTGTGAATTTCAAATATATGCCAGTCATATCTAAAAACTCATTCCAGATTATTGTACTGCAAATTTTCGATAAAGTCACATGACAGGTCAACGTTAATCGTAAAATGTTTACACCTGAAGATATTATCAGACTGGTTATGAGATTACACGCGGCCGCCGTGCAGTTGTCAACGACTAGTGGCGCCTACCGTTCGTTAAGTCTACGGTAGAGTAGTTGTAGTAGTGGTGGTGGTGGTGGAAGTAGTATGGTAGTAGTAGTAGTAGTAGTAGTAGTAGTAGTAGTAGTAGTAGTAGTAGTAGTAGTAGTAGTAGTAGTAGTAGTAATAATAATAATAATAATAATAATAATAATACTAATAATAATATAATAATAATAATAATAATACCTAATCCTCATCATTCTCATCATCATAATCATAAATTAATCTTTACTTTAAGCTAAGTATCATACAGCTTACTAAATTTACACATTTCGCAATACAAAATAACATTTATCACATGAAAAATCTTATATGATAATAATAAACGCCATCAAATCGTTGCATCCAACCCTCAACTCGCGTTGAGCTGTCCGAATCCATTGCGTTTTTTTTCTGTGATAATATTTTCCCTTGCTTAAGTGCCTTAGAAATTATTTTGATTCTGTCATCTTATAAGGTCTGCTTTTGGTTGACACTTGTTACACAAATAGAATTAAAAGACAACGTTTATTGACCTAAACTTTGCAAGAAAAACAACAGTCATGTTTAAAGACACTTATGGACGGTATTTGATGACGTCACAGGACAACTTTTTAAGGTCAGATGCCCTCAAGGAAGATTGGATTTATCCAGCTATGTAGCCTCATAAAATAAAACTAACATTCATTATTGTTTCTATTATTATTATTATCATCATTTTATTAGTAAAATGATTAATTGATAGGTTTGAGGTTAGAAAGTATGTAAGTTAAAGATTTTCATGTCTGACAGCAAAGACCAAAACACACAATATTAAAACAATACAAAGTTATATATACATTGTATATTAATCGTTAGGATTTTCATAAGCTAATTATGTCTAAAACTTTTTTGCACATGTCTTGTTTGTATAGGCAAAGTGGGTGACGACAGTCATATTCTGATAACTTTGTTTATCAGTTTACTTATACTAGACACTGAGCTGACGATCTTAATATTTTGGGAACCATGTGCGGCTGTTAGTTATACCAGCTCAGAGCCTCATCCGGAATCTTCCTTTGTTTTAATTTGAAATTCACAGTAATCACAAGACATATAAAGATATTTTATTTTTTATGTTTATTTGCAAGACAAGAGAATGTTGTTCTTATTTATCGCTAATGTGTTTTAATGTCAAAATCAGTTTTGTCCCTGACAAGTCTTTTGGCTATAGTAATACTTTATAAAAGGAAAGGATACAAATTTTGCTCTAAGACAGTAATGTCTTACATACTTTTGTATGTTTGTCTAGAATTATAAATTGACTTTTAATGGTGATGCTTTTACAAGACAATTTTGTTCAATTGACTGCTGCATGAAAGATGTAATCAGCAAACAAAGCGACTCAGGCCTAACTGGTTAAAACTGTTTTTCTCAGTAAAAGTAAAACACAACAACGTGCCTAACGTAATAAACCAATCGTCTGATTATATTTAATCTTTAGAAAAATAATTATTTTGTGAGAAACAAAGAATTGTTTTATTTTTATTAGTTTCCACATATTACAAACAATAGGGACCTTTAGAACAAACGGAAATAATTTAGGAGATAGTACACTCGTGCAGCCGCGCGCCTTTTATTAGTGGTTTTGTTTATATAGAAAGTAATGTTAAATCGGTCAAACTTCATTAATTTCCATCTATAAAAAGGTGTTAAAATAAAACAGTTAGCCCCTACTCTGTCATCAGTAAACAATCTCGCAGTTAATAAACAACTTTTTTACAATTTCAGGCTAACGAAAAATTACACACAATGTTTTTGATTTTTTCTAAGTCTTCATTAAAGTACAAGGGATGTACGATGTGATATTAAGAAGTTATTTAAATTTTCGAATTTCTTATATTTTTTCATAAATAGAACTGTATAATGGCAAAACATGCCAATATTTCACTTTTGACATTGTTGGACATGTTGCTGTGCCAAATCATTGTTATACAAGCCTGGACATTTGGCAATAAAGAACTCACTAATAATATTTTTTCTCCATTCCATGGTGATAGCAAATTTGAAGAAAAATCTTAAGACTGACAGCTATATTAAAGAATAGTTTGAGAAGAATCGACAGTAAGCTGGATTATGACCTGGTTACAATAGATAAAAGACCAATACAATTACGACCGAGCTTAAGAATTGACTCCCTTATTATCTATATCCCTTATAGCAGTTATTAGATATTGGTTATATGGACAAAATGACTGGAAGAAATGCATCTTGAAGGTTAGAGTCTTGATGGCAAAATAAACCTCCTTCTTAGTACCTATGTAAATAAGAAAAGGTCCTATCAAAATTTTCACAGATATTTAAGTCTTATCTACCTGCAGACAAAGGCAAACAAGGTAAATAGAAATATGACAAAAACACAGAGACGAGACATAACTTACAAAAAGAAAGACCATCAGTTACCGCCTTGGAACGGTCAGTCGGCAAAATTGCCGACTGGGGTGCTTATACCTAGTTTGTGGAGCGCTCCAACCGCGCACTTCCTCTAGGGGTTTTCTATAAAATAAACACTGTAAATAAAAATATCCCGTCAAAATAAAACAACTTACAGTTAGCACCTGCATCGGGAGTTAAAAGAGATACAGCAAACCTATGTATACATAATAACTAGTAATAAAATAAACCATCAACATATGTACAGTATGTACAGAAGATAAAAGCCTCGGCAACGTGCTGTATACAATTATCTTATTTACCTTTTTATCAGGGAAGCACGTCGTTGTGCGATTTAGTTAATCGACTTATAACTCCTCAGCCACTAACCGCGTAGGTTCTGGAAAGGGCACACCTTTTGGGACGTCTTCCATATGACCTGCGCCGGATTTTCTACACACATACACATCATCTAATTCCAATAATTAGCTGGAAGTTGCCACTATACATAATTTTGTCGGTGCTTTGTAACAGAAACAAAATAAACATCTTCTGAAAATGCCATTTAGGTATAGTACGTCGTTAAATCGACATGCGACGTAAAAGATTAAATGTGTATTTGAAGCCGGACACGTTCTGTGTTTAGATGTTTGATAAGTATGCTGGATATGAAAATTGGAAAAAACCTCGTGAAAGTTATCTAAATAAACCGAAGGTTTCGTTCTATTTGTTTTTAATAGCGACGGTAAGTGTAAACGGCAGTTACTTTTCCTCCTGGTCAACGCTGTCCTTCTTAAATTACGCCAGTATGTATATCTTTTGAAAGACGGCAAATGTACAAAACCATATATATATAAATCATCATACTTGAAACGGTTAACTTATACTAAGATAATGAAACAAGTTGTTTAAAGTAAACGGTTATGATTTAATGTGTAAATCTTCAGAGGAAGTATTCGCTTTTGCTGTTGCTACTTAGACCTACACTGTTTCTGCAGAAAAATCAACATGTTGTATGAAACGAAGCAGCCTTTATAATCCACTTGAATCATGGGCGTCGATCCTAAGAAACTTGGTATTCTGTCGATGAAAAACTTAAGGCAGACACTGCATTCAAATGTTGTTAAAATTGTAAAAAAATAATCTTAGGAGGAAAACTCCAACTGTCTTTCAAAATTCGTTTTCATGGCAATTATCACAAGCCAGCAGAGCTCTGTCGCAATTATCATTTGTCACATTTTCAGGTCTAAAGTTGGCGTTTCCCTAAATTCCGTTATTTCCTAATTAATTGATAAGGAATGAAACAAAGAAAAGAGATAAAGAAAAAGACAAAAATGTAAAAAAAATGCCTGGAATTGTACGGGAGCACCAAATAACTATTGTATGACCGCCAAGTTCTCTAATAAATGTGCCACTAAGTCAATTAAATGTAATATAATAGTAATGGCATATCAGAAACAAAAACTATCAACGTTATTCTTAGATCTGTTGCCTTTGAGTATTGGTAATTATTTGTCTTGTTTTATATACAGGTAAGCTGGTTCCAATGCTTGAGAATGGCTCGTTGCACATGTCCATTCTTACCATCATCTCCATGACTGCCGAGCGTTATTATGCCATTGTCTACCCCTTCAAGAAGCTTTCCAATATTAGTGACGGGTTTACGCTGAAGGTCATCATTACCCTCTGGGTTGTTGCCTATGTTTGTACCTCGCCGTTTATAATCCTGACTCATATGGAGCAAACTACATTCTACGACGGACTCGAAGACTGGGTTTGCCGGACTACCATTTTCCTATTCTGGCACAAGGCGTACATCGTTTGCAACACTGTGATCTTCTTCGCACTGCCGTTTGCATTGCTCTTCTACATGTATGCGCGTATAATTAAGAAAATGGTATCCGACTCTCTGCTGATAGCAACTAAAAATGATTCCAGAATGCAACTAAGGCATATAAATAGAATGCAAGTTGTAAAAATGCTTATTTTTATAATAATCTTATTCTTTGCGTCGATGTGTCCACTACGAGTGGTGACATTGTGGCAAATTTTTGCACCCCTGAGGGATATCCAGTCCGTTGGAATAGTATCTTACTACAATATCATTTGGTTTGCGCGGATCATGATGTATATCAACAGTGCTGGTAATCCGATCATATACTGTGTCAGCTCAACTAAGTTCAAGGTTGCCTTCAAAAGTCTTCTTCGCAGATATACAGTATGTGGTCTTAGACATTCACGACTCTCTTCATCTACATTCACAAGATACATTCTAAGAAAAGGACCAAAATACGACAATAACGATTCTCCGATCGAGCTCAACCGAATGAGAAGTCATCGGGAGAAATTCCCTGGCAACAAGCAAAACACCATCGTCATCAAGATTAACTTTGTTGGCAGAACATCCTGAGAATTTTGTTTAAGAAATCTCAGTTCCATAATATGGTTATACTCAGTAGAATGTTTAAAGGCTACATCACTAAATGCCCGTGCAGCAGTTAGAAACTGAACACATCGCGTCGCCCATGTCACTTACGCAACATATGTTTCAAGATTAACAGGACACTGGCGTTGTACAAACGTACTTGTCAGATTATGGATTTAATTCCAATGACAAAGTAAACTAATTCTGATGTGGATTATGCATGGTTTTACTAATGTAATTTGCATATTTAAATATTGATTGTTTGGCTTTTATACCAAAGGGCACACAGATAAAAAAACAACATTGTTTCTCCTTTTATATGTATATTTATATATAGGAATTCATTAACAATTTGTTTCCTTTGCAAGCATAAAAACACACGCTTCCATAAACGTGTCGGCTGAACCAGACTAATATGTAATTATAAGTGTTTTAGATCAAGGGCAAACACTGAAGAAATAATTTTCCATTCATTTTCTGATTAATTATCTAAAAAGTTTTGAAATAGAAACTGGTCTGGCATGATATAACGCGAATAATGTATGGCGTTGTGTTTGAATGCACGATAATCTAAACACAAAGGCCTTAAGCATAAGTGATTAAAGACAAAACATCCAAGCAAAACACCGTGCATTATACTGCATAGTACAAGGCAAAATAAAAATCTTGTACTATTTTAACACATTTATATTTATTCAATGCACGTAATATTACAAAAATATAACGTCTATTTATTTTTACATAATATATTTTACTTTCCTTTTATAAATGTCATCAAACATTATATGAATCTTTTATTGTTTTATTATTGGTTGTAAAACGTAAGTGATTTTATTAATTTTTTATGTATGAAAAGAATACAAATTAACGTTCAGTCTTACTGCGTCATGACAAAAAAAGTTTACGTATAATGGAATGTACATAATGTGACTGAAATGCGGAAATTATTCCGACTATTTTCCACGCATATATAATGCGCAGTACAAGGTAAAATAATTCCTTTTACTATTCAAACACATTTAACTGTCTTAAATGTACGTAATAATACAAAATTGATGGGAATGTCTTTTTTGTTATATACAATATTTAACTTTTCTTGTGTAAATGACATCATCAAACATTACATGACTCCCTTGTTGTTTTATTATTTGTTGTAAAACCGTAAGTGATTAACTATTGTTTTTCATGTATGAGAAGAAATACTTATTAATGTTTAATTGCGTCAAGAAAGTTTGTTTATTTGTTTATTGGGTTTATCGTCCCACCAACAGTATTTCAGTTATTTGGAGACGGTGTCCACTTGAAGCAGATATAGTGCTGCCTTCACTGTGTATAGCATGCCGTGAACACCTAGCATGATACCACACCCAGTCACATTATCCTGACACCGGGTCAACCAGTCGTGGAACTACCCTTATATTTGCTTGAGCGTTAGCAAGGAAGCTATACCACTACCATTTTTAAAGACTTTGGTATGTCGCGGCGCGGTATCGAACCTGGGGCCTCCCGTACCTGAAGCCGACGCTCTACCGATTGCGCTACCAGTTCCGGTCGCGTCAAGAAGGAAATTGTTTAACGTATAAATGACATTCCATAATGTGACTTAAAATGCGGGAGTTTTTCAGACTATTTTCCGCGCATATATCGAAAACAAATTACGATAGACCGCATCTGTTACAAGTGTAATACTTAAAAATACCGGATTTTAGATTTGGTTAAAAATTCAAAAGAATATATACTGATTCACCACGTTAGCTGGCGATATTAACTGATATTTCTGATAATTAATAGTATCAAGTTACCTTGTACTGTTTTTTTAGTATACAGATGCTTTCTTAATTAATGGTTATATACATATTACGATTTCCGCTGTCAACGGCGTATACTTGCAGATGTTGGCTCAAATATCCACGTTTTATACTCTATACATTACAAGTTGTAAATGTTCGAATCAAGTATATAAATTCACGTTTTATTTCTTGTAAAAATTAATAATCCGTAAATCTATTATAATCAAACATTACCGCTCGAACAAGAAGGTATAGCTTATTTGATTAAGTAGAAAATGTGTATTATTGACACTAAGTGTTCAATAGCTCAAATAACAATAGTATATTATCTCAGTAGCTTAGTACTTTTTTAATGTACAAAAATATTTTTTGTGGTTTGTATAAATTTGTGAATAAATGGAATGTTGAAAAAAAGCATTTGTTTCTATGTATCCTCTTGTAATTTTTAAATTTTATTAATATATGTTAAATTACAAATTACAACTATTTTAATAGTTTCAACTTAAATGATGACAATGTTCCGATTTATTTTAAGAATTGAAATTCTTATAATTTTTAACTTCGATCTAACAAGATAATAATTGATTGACATTATTCTCATTAGGAAAATACAGAAAACAACTTTATTAACAAAATATATATGTAATATTCATGATTCAATTAACTGTAAAAATGAAGTGTTCATTTGTGCGTATAATCATGTAGGATCGAAAGCAACAACATTGTTTTCAAAACCAAGTTTTGATGTCGCTTGTTATGAAGTAAATGAAGTAATCTTTATTAAATGCTCTTCTTGCATTTAAATCCTACAATCATGTTGGAAGATAATTGTAGTATTCACTTAAACTTAGGGTATTTGGCTCATTTAACATAACAAATAAGGAAACTAGTGCATAAGCAGAGAAGAATCCATTACAAGGCATACTGGATTGGCATTTTATGTGCAGCTGAAAGACGATAGAAATGGTTTTGCCTCAAATTTATATGCTCTCTTTTTGTACATAATCATACGAGAAACATTGGTAGAAACATCTCACGATAATCCATTGTTTAAACATCAGACAGACAGACAACGGTAAGATACTGACTTACATTATTCGTTGTATCTTTAATGTAAGACTTTTTAATTTAACGTACGATCAATTATTTATGATCAATAAATAGGTGGTAATCGATTTAATGTAATTGCTAATAAGTTGTGGATAAAAGTTGTCTTACAAAACATTTGCTCAAAATAGATTAAACTTTGAACTAAAATGGTAGTATATCTTGTACTTTTTCACTGAAACCTCAGATGGCCGGTCTGATGATTGATTGGAGGGATTGTCTTATGATAAACATAAACCTCTGCAGGTTTCATTGAAAAATGATGTTTTAACACAATAATTCCAAGAAGATAAATATAATACCATCTTTAAATGCGTCATCAAATTTGCCATGTTCTCTTAGCCGTTTATGTATTAAACATTTCATTTATTTCAAAGCTACAAATTGTATGTAGATGAGGTCTCAATAATACATTTATTAATTGACATGTGTAGTAAAAGTGCTATGCAAAGTATTTTAAACGATTTGATATTTTTATATCAGTCGTTAACAAAAATCGATATCTTATAATCATACATTTATACTTCCCGATATTTTTTTTATTTTGATTACATAAACATGTGTTTTTCAAATAATTAGTTATAAGGTGTATGATCGATAATTTTCATTAGCAGGACATTTAAACAGAAAATAACCCAAAAAGATGATTACAATGAAATCATAACCTTTGGCACTGTTTATTTCCACCACATTAAATTACTTCTACTTGATAGTTGACAGTATCAATCATTATTTCAGATATTACCGAGATAACCAATTCATTGCTTATAATAAGCTGCTATTCTGTTATCCTACATTATCTATTGAACATTTTTTTGTGAAACATTTGCATGTCATAACCGTCATTTTGTGTTCATCAAAACTTGAAAAAAAGGTTTAAGAAGAAGACACCCATTTGAGGGATCCTTTCGCTTAATGTTAACCTTACAAGTTGGAAGGCAAATAACAAAACAATAATACATAACTAACAATAAATGTAAGACAAAGAAATAAATATTATAAAACAGGTATGTCTTTTTGCATGTTTGTATGAAATTTACGGACTATTCTACAATGAGAACCTGTATTGACAATATTCATCACATCCACACCCACAAAATAGCGTCTTTAACCACTTTCTGCAAATTTCAGTAAGCATATAATAACAAAGGCTTCGAACTCCAAAACACTGCCCTTGTATCGTATATTCAAAAAGTGGCAGAATTGACATATCGCCCGTGTATTTGTTACTGATTTTTTGTGTGCAACATCCGTTATTTTTCAAAATATTCTCCGGTAAATGCCCTTACATTTATTGCATTAAAACAAAATTGACACTCAATATAGAAATTGTTTTGGCTCTTTCAAACTTGCAGTTGCCAAGTAAAAATATCAATTAAATCACGTTTTAACTGTTTTGAAATACCTTTATTTCATTTATATTTTCCACACTTTGGATAATCCAGTTTGATTAAAACCTTATTTGTCTAAGTATCTTGTTCGTTATAACAATGATATAAAAGGAATTCACTCTTGGGAAGTATGAATATACAATAACGTAACTTCCTAATGACACTAAATTTGTTTCAGATGGTTCTGAATAGTCTCTTTTACACTTAAAACACACTTAATTTTTTTATGGAAAACATCTCCGGCCTTCAAATAAATGTGGAATAAAACAAAGATTATATGAATTGGGGACTACAAATTAAGTATAAAATTATTTCTACAATTAATGGTTTCTTGGCCAAATAAGTTTAAGTTATTTTACAGCCAAATTTACCTCCGTATTGGACATGACTTTGACACCAAATTACAAAACATTGAAAAGCTTGTAGCATTTTGGTCTCAGGGGAGTTTGGCTACATCAAAGATTATACATAAAGTCCCTTCTCTTCCCAATCCGGGTAGGAAAGTCTTCGAAAAACAACAGCAACACTTTAAAAAAATGTGTATATAAAATACGAAGGCCGGTGAGAAGACACTATTTGAAATACGACATGTTGAGGCAAGAATATACTCACTGAATGATATTTATACTATATGATGTTTGTTCCCTTTCCCTTTATAACGAATTTGTAAGTATGTATTTAAACATTCCTAGTTTTAGAATCAGAAAAAACTATGCTCTATCCAAATCTATTCAAGTACTTACCAAATACCCCAATTGGTGTAGAAATATTTTTGATACATTATTCAGAAAACATTGTCACATTCCTGCTTTAGAAAAATGGGATGGGATGGGATTTGCTGGATACTGTGCAGCGACATATCTATCGTTTGCATCTTTATAGCAGATGTGCACTTATGACATCCCCAGGGACTGAACCCGGACGGTCCATTATACTGACATCGACGAATCAGGCGTAATGCTGTCCCTTAGCCCCGAGCGTTAGGAGGAAGACCACTCCTACCAACTTTAAAGTCTTTGGTTTGACCCGGAGCCCGCAACCTCTCGATCCGCAAGACGACGATCTACCAATTGAGCTATTGTGGCCGGTGGAAAAAAATGGTACAACGAGCTGAAAATATCAGAACATTAAAAAACCTTATTAAAAGATATAAAATACTCTTCAAAAGCAGGAACGTTTCAATTGTTATAATTGTTTCAGCAAAGAATATGCCATAGAATATTGGGGACGAATTATGTTCTAGGAAAAACAAAAATAACAATAATGATACATTTTCTATATTTGTACAATAATAACTTTTTTTTTCATGGAATTCACTAAAATAATTAATACTCACTGTACAACCAAGTGTATCATTAAATTTAACAAAATCAGACATAATATTAGGAAATACCTATTTATGGTAATATTCTGAATACCTTTATTATTATGTCAAATATTTAATATTTAAAATAAAAAAGCAACCGCAATTATAAACATAAAATATATTTATCACCCTTTATCCATAATGGGTGAAAACAATGCATAAAGGAAGTAGGATTGAAATAGGGATTAATGGAATAAATTCAGAAACTGAATCAAATGTCGTAACGAACAAGTAATATAATCTAGATAAGCTAATACATGATACCATATTCCTACTACACACAGTAGATTTCTTTTGTTATCATACCAAATACACATACACACTCTTAGACCATGATTTTTGCGTATTTATGTACTTGATGTTTTTATCTGTGGGTTATTTTATTTTTTGTAATTCCTGCATTTGTTACTCAATACTAATTACTAGATTATTTATCACTTGCTTGCGTTTGTTGTTTATATGTAATTTTTGTGGGTTTTTGTTTTGTTTTTGTGTAGTAGTTATTTATACTGTAACGATTTTTGCTGTGTTATTTAATTTCTAATTTTTGTCATTTATTTTGATTTGTTTGGCGTGGCAGTGTATTTTGTATTGCCTTGCCTCTTTCCTATTTGTTCTGACAAATAAAAGCAGAATATAAATGCCAATTCACTTTTCAAAAAATAAATAAAATATATTAAAGACTTTGACAAAAGTGACTACTTGAAAGTCTACCTCATCTGTAGACCCATAATCTAATATAACTTTGCAAATTATGACATCATATGCAACTTCAAGATTGTTAATTGACTAAAATAAGATCTATACTGTCATATCAGGCAAACAACATTATGGACATAGTATTATTTCCCTTTTCAAAAACCTTCCACCTGATATAAATCACCTGATATAAATTAATAAGTATTGACAAAATAGAAAATAACATCTACATACCTAAGTACTGTAAACCAAAAAGTATTAAAGTAGTACATATAATTTGTGTGCATATGCTCACTTGTTAAAATAAAACATGGACTGTTTAAGTACTACAGAATTAAAAATCAATATGAAGTGTCAAGACCAATTATTACTAAAATACATATATGATATGTTTACCATCCCATGTGGAATTCCAGAAACAAGATTTCATGTAAATATGAATGTCTGTATTTGAGTTAGAACAACAGGAAATACATTTAGAATCCTTTCATAGACACAATCACCAACTTCACATGTTTTATGTTTATACTGTTTCCAGCTCAAGGCCAGCCGTAATGACAGAAGTCTGCATTGATGCAAATGCTGATCGCCTTAACTCTCCGTACACAAAGTTATTATGTTTCAGTGATGAGACGCCTACTATCTGTTGTATAATTTAAGACGTACTCCCTCGATCTGCTGTGATAAATTATCAACATATGAACCCATCACCTCACTGATCATATATATTCTAGTGTTCACGTTCCCATTGTCGTCATCTCAATCATGAAAGGCATCACATTAGAAGACAGATTAATCAGAAAAACATCAAGTTGATTTTCTCTTTTATTGTGTGAATTTAATATTGTTCTTGATAAATAAAAAAGAGGTCATCAATAGATGCCTGCCTCGAAATATTTTTTTCACGTCGAAAACAGATACACTAGAAATTACGACATACACTCTGCAGGAAAACCTACCACGAACATGGTTGTATTTAACATTAGGCTATCATGGCTGCACATAATTTATCATCTCTGCGCTTACTCCGTTTAACAAGTTTGCATCATAGATTTAAGTTATAACTAACAGGTCCTATGTCTTACCTAAATCCAAACGAAAAGTTTAGGACCCTCATCAAGACAGTGGTCAATTATCAACCAGTTAAAACAAACAGACTATAGATCGTGATCATGTGTCTCCGGAACTTTGTCTGCCTTGCATACGCATGCATATTTTCTGCTAAAAGTGTTTTTTTTTCTCATAGTAGTTTTACAAAGTCACACCACGATTATTATTGACATCATTAAAATATCCAAATATATAGCATGGTTATACCGTTTTGCCACTTGTTTAACATTCCCCTTTTGTTTACTGGTCAACTTGACATAACCTTCAAGCCTCTGCAGCAATTTGTTGTGTATCTTGGTTATCGATCAAGGCCTTAGTACAAATATAGTGTGAACGTTCTGTTGGTAATACGTGAAATGGATTATTATCAGAGTGTTTTAAGCTGTAGTGTTTATTGGGGCGATTAATGTTCTTACTTGATACACAACGATTTTGTCGGAAAATAATTTTGAATTTTTATATTTTTTTTACATCCAAGGCGTTTAATAGGCACCATATGATCGATATATTGTATTATCTTGAATTCCTTCAGAGAGTCCCTTTGATATTTATTCAGGCTGCCATTGCGTCAGACTTTGTCATATATTCTTACTCATGATCACAACAATGTTACCTGTGCAGTGTGGCGGTCGTAAAAAATCTCCCCGTGCATGTAATCTATGTTGTCATTTAATTCATCCTATAAGGATTGTTACGTGTATTTCCTTTGATGGACATTGAACTTTGGTTCTTCAATTCCATCTTCACATGAACATGATGATAAAACCATTTATTTGTCTCTGGTCATGTTTGTTCATGATTCAGAAAGTTAATTTTATTTGTGGTCAACCATTTTTGTGTTGGTTTTCAAATCAAAATAATACCATATTCCTTTTCTGAACACTATGTGGACATTATTTTTCAATGACGTCACTTCTTTTGTCATAACGTATAGAACATATCAGCGCATGGACATTTTGTTTTCAAATAGATCGTTTTTCTTTTCGTTGCTTGTATTCGAGAAACTCGTCAGGAAGTGCGAGGTTAGAGTTCTGTAAAACCGGTTTAAGCACCCCAGTCGGTCCATATTGCCGACTGACCGTTCCAAGGCGGTAACTGTCGGGTTTGCTTTTTTCCTTAAATGACTCATCACAAATTTGTTCTTACTTTTCGCTTGGCTTGCATGTGAAATACCTTTGTTCTGTGCCTTTTCGAAGTTTGGTATATGTTGCAATACTCATGGGACTTTGTCATATATTCTTATTTTGTAAGTAGGCTAAAGGTGGGGTTAGACAGCTACGGCGAAAAATTCCTTAACTCTGGGGTCTCTGCGATATTTAAAGCATTTCTTTACAGAGCGATCCTGCCATAAGCACTCCCTGCATTGAATCGATGCAAGAATATCTTATTTTATAGTAAGTTATGCGTGTTTCAAGTTTTCAGAACATGTCTTGTTATTTCACAATTAAAACAGTGTAATTATCCTCGGTTGTATGAATGGTGCTCATGTAAAAACTGAAACTGAAAATCACAAACCGCCTTATATAGTCCTCTTATTAATATTCCTGTTTGTGCTGGCGATCACAGAAGTTATTTCCAAATAGTTATGCTAGCATTATTATGATCTCTAATTCTTTTTTAAAGTATGCTTTAAATAATAAGCTTAATTCAATTTGTTCAGAAATAATTTCCGTCTTTACCATATTTTTTCTTAATCACAATCATGTATTCTTTTTACATATTAAACATGTTATTGAACAGGTCTAATTTTTATTCTATTCTCGAACGTTCTAAGCGTGATTCGTCTTACAATTGCTGTTCCATCTATTTCCAAGATTTAAAGAGAACTGTTCACAAAAAAGTTTAAACATTCCAGCTGACCTGCGGTGCGCAGATGGTTCTACCTAGACATATTTCTAGGGTGTTCTTCCACCAATTCATGTAATTAGCAGGTCGTCGCTAATATGACCATAGGAGTGTCGTGCAAAACAAACAACCAATAAAAAACAAAATGTTGATAAAACATTAATATTTTCAACAATTCCTTCAACGTTGTATTGCTCTGTTACATCTGTGTTATTCAAGATTAAGAATATATGACAAAGTCCTATGAGCATTGCAACATATACCAAACTCCGAAAAGGCACAGAAAAAGGTATTTCACATGCAAGCCAAGCGAAAAGTAAGAACAAATATGTGATGAGTCATGTAACGAAAAGAGCAAACCCGATAGTTGCCGCCTTGGAAAGGTCAGTCGGCAATATGGACCGACTGGGGTGCTTAAATCGGTTTTACAGAGCTCTAACCTCGCACTTCCTGACGAGTTTCTCAAATGCATGCAAAAAAAAAAGAACAAAAAAAGAAAAACGACCTATTTGAATACAAAAGTCTATATCTACTGGTGCTTTACTACTATCCCATTTATAATTACTGCCGTCATATGTACTATAATGCGACTGATTCTCGGCGTTTTATTTCGTGTTCCTCTGTATTTTTATCGTAGTTCGAAATGTATCATACATGTATTATACCTTGATTTATTTAGATATTGGGATAAGCTTTCATACCATATTTTAACGTCGCTATTTGTGAGGTCAGCACAACACAGACTGCTACACGTTTACCTTAATTTGTCACACGAGTGCATTTGCCTTACCGATTGTTTCGCACCTCTGACATTATTAATCATTAAATATTATAATTGCATTGTATTTGCAAAGTTTAACAGATTATTTAAAAGCAAACTCATATAAAACAACGACAACAAAATCAAAATAAAGACAAAAACCAACAAAACAAAAGCAAAAGAAAAAATAACAGCTAAAGAAAACACACAAAAAACATAAAAAACAGTAACACAGCAACAACAAAATGCACCCCCGGCAATGGTTGGTAATGCTTTTGTTGTTATAAATCTATATAACCTTTCTTTTTAATTTGCAGTATCGAACAAATATTTATATACAAAATAAATTTTATTGAATAACTTTTTTTTACCGTAACTTTGTTGCCAGTTATAAGGACAGAAGAAATAACAAATGTGCGCGCGACCGCAAAAATATTTATCTCATTTTTAATTCATTACAATAGATCATAAAATCAATATTGCAAATATATATTTTTACAATATTCAACAAATTACCAGGTTATAGAAGCTTAATCTCCAAGGCAAGTCTAAGGATTTACATGTGATCAGTTTTCCTTACTCTGACATTGATCGCGCACAAAAAACATAAATAAAATGAGAATATACACATATTTGCTTCAATTTATGTTATCATGACATCCACTTTAAAGAACCGCAACACAACTAGAATTATGGGTTATCAAATAGGCAATGGAACTAATACGCCAAACAAAATAGGTAGCGCGTAAATCAGGACGTACTGGTAGGGGACATACAATTTTACTTAAACAACCGTTGGCTACTAAAAGATAAAGAAAACTATTTAAGTTTTGGCTTAAGTTTTTGTTCTCATTTGGTTAGAAACGCTAAGAAAAAAAATTTGACTACATTTTAATATTTAGTTATCAAAAATAACGCATGTGCTACAGAAAACCGAAACATTTTTAAAGCTGACATGATTATCTGCCCTTGATTTCGTGTCACATGATCCATGCTGAGATCGCGTGTTGGGAACACCTGTCACAAAGCGAAGTCGAAGGCGTATGCGTAAGTAAAAAACAGTAACAATCCATTTTCTAGTTTTTTATAAGGTTGAATGCCAACAAATAAATTAAAGATGAACAAATAAATACATAAATGAAATAAATAAATAAATAAAAACAATATAAATATATTCCTTATTGAATGATGAAATAACAGCTGCCATTTTACAACGGCCTAACAAAAAAAAGAAGCGGGCAATATACTTTTTGTCACAAAACATTCGAAGTCAATATAAGTTTTTTGTTTGTTGCTGAAATCCAATGCTGCTCAGATTAGTTGTTTGAACACAAAACAGTCTTCAAAATGCAACAAACAGTGTGTTTTGTCGGCACAAGGGGCTTCCACTTGTCGATCGGTTCACAACAGCCAATATTACTTTTTTGCTGATATTGTTATCCCTGGGAAATTAGTGAAAACAAATATTAGACTGATAAATAAGTCCTAGGCAATCGGATCACGAACTACACGCGGAAGCTGTACAATACACAATTTTGCATCTTTATGCGACACATAAGTACAGTGACAGACTGACAGGTATTCCTAATAGGTCACGTGGATAGAAAGGTAAAAATAAACGCCATAACCAGGGAGTTTAGCGTGTATGGATTTACAACCGTCAAAATCATTGCAAAACATTGGGTTACAGAAATATGTGTTGGTACACTGTTATTCTTATTACTTTAATGACAAAAAGGGAATTTTCAACTAAAGTTACATATTATTTGACTCTTAATTTTACACAAGAAAGTGTTTTAGATTTGTGTATCTTTTTAAATGAAGTTTTGACATTCTTTTTCATTGATGATAAAGGTGCAGATGTACAAATTAAAGCTGCATAAGCTGAGTTATAAGACAAAATTCATGCTTTATGCTTTACAATTTGAAGAATCGGCTTAAAAGAAGCTAAAAGAAATAATTGCATAATTCCATATAAAGACCCTGTAAATGTTGTTCTTACTTGCTACTTTTAATGCATATTACTTTACGAAATCATTTTTTTTAACATTTTTCTTTATTTCGTTATTAATTTTGTTTTGTTATTAACGTTTATGAACGCCTGCTTTGGTTGATCATTGTTTTGATCGATCATTGCAAAAAGGATTGTTATTTTAACATTTATTCTGTGACAAGTTCCTTTGTAAAAGTGCGCTTCGCCCAATAAGAACAGATCCACGCGCGTTATCTATACTTATTACCTGTTGCTATTTTAGTATACAGGTAATTGCAGTGGTAGGATGGTTGAATGGTAATATTACCTATATGAACGTGAGTATATATCTGGTATGCTGTCGTCAACTTAGTAATTGTATGACAATGTGTCTGATAAAATATGTTCATTGTCTATAAAATGATGTTTTTCACCTAAATTGGAAATTAAATCTTAAATCTTTAAAACTTGTGATATTGTGTGATTTATTTTCTTTTCATTTATTTTGAAATATATTGTATAAAATATATTATCTAAATGATTTAAACTTTGTAACTTCTTACACTGCAGGCATGTTATAATAAAACGAATAAAACATTATCTGATATGCTTAACAATACGTTTTCCTTATCTTATCCATAAACTTCAATGAATTCTGACATAACAAACGTATTTTGAGTAACAGAAACTCTACAGATTTCGGATTTTAGCCGAATGCCGCAACCTTCTAAGTGCTTATTTGTTTTACAAAATCTAAAACATTTAAAGTGTATCAAAGTTTGTTTATTGGGTTTATCGTCCCACCAACAGTATTTCAGTTATCTGGAGACGGTGTGTATCAATGTCTTAAACAAAAATTGTCATAAAATGCTTAAATACAGGTAAAAATATTGTCTAAAACTATAACCTGATAAAAACTAACTTTTTTACTACAGTGCTCACTCTACAAACGTCACCTCTCTTAGACGAATACCTCTCTTAGACGTCACTTCTATTTACCCCCTGTCGTTTTTAACGTATTTTTCCCTCTAAATAACGAAAACTCTCTTAAACGGCTACCGTCTCACGTTTTTACTTCCGTATTGTTTAAATTCCCTCCCTTGAGCGGCCGATGATTTGTTTCGCCAGTCTTCGTTAGCTCGGTATTTTCCGTGATGCCGAGTGATATCAGAATTTTCAAACAGACGTGACTGGATCCCGCGTATATGTCTATTTGTAAAGCGATGAGAACCACTTGGTTCAAACGAACATTGTTTTCACAGTTTTCTTCTGTGTTATTTAGATAAATGCCCTAATGCTAGAATATTCTTTTGATTGCACCAATCATTCGTCTATTAGTGGCCTAGTGGGTGGGGTAATTCTGGAACAATTGATTACTGACATAAATTGGTCATCAGTGTGAAAAACAGCAATGGCGAGTTTTCTTATAAATACCCATCGTAGTTTATCTACGTAACAGTCTCTCAAAAACTTCTTTGCGGCTCTAATTGCTAACTGTTGTCTGTTCAGTTAAAATGAGCTCTAAAAGAAAAAAGTATTTTTGTCTCTTGACGTGTAACTGTTGTTAAGCTACTAGACTCGGGGAAATCAGCTCAGGCTATTGCTGATCAGTTTTGGTGTGGTAGAACCCAGGTTTAGCATTTGTAAAAATATTCATGTTATATTTAGCACATTTTTATAATGTTATAGTTTGATTAAAATGTTTGAATGTGTTGTTTTCTCTTGTTATTGGCTGTTAAAATCAAAACAATATGAAATATAAAGAGAAAACGTACAACAGATTAAAATAATAATAATAATAAAATTTTTTAACCATTTAATGTAGTGCAAACCAATAAACTTAACTACATTGTATATAAAAGACGTTTATAAAATAAGATAAAATAAATTATTAGATAAATAGAAATAAAGCCAAGCAAATTACAGAAGAAAATATCATTAAATGGATTTGAAACATTTAATTCTACTGATACTAAAATACTTAAGTGCATGTATACATGTATACACATGTCTAACGGTTACCTTTACTAGAGCAACTACCTCTCTTAAGCAACCAAATTCTCTCCTTCCGCTTGATGTTGCTTAAAAGAGGGAGCACTGTATTTCAAATCATACAGCCATTTGAAAAGCCCATATTTTTCTTAAACCGGTCACTTTGAAATTTGACAGCTGACTGCATTGTAAACACAGATTGTATTGACCAGTTCAGACTAGTTGTCGTTTTCGTTTTTAAGACCAAACATACTTTTAATTGGTTTTCGTACCTTATTCTTTATCTATTTTTAAGGTTTATTTTTTCCCTTTATTTCTTGACTAAACCAAAGCAAATAAGAAGGAAACACAGACAATATTCACCCACTTCTCTTACCAGTGCTTATAAAATGGTGAAAGAAAGTGGGTTTTCTGTAAAAAAAAGCAGCGGCCCTATGTAGAGTGCCAGAATCAATTCTCAGGGAGGACAGGACTTAAGGTCTAGTGCATCCAGATACCATGGCTGCTGGATCAGTGCCTCTGTTTGACCAGTATGAGGTGGCTTTACTGCTTAACATTTTAAGAAGATGACCGAGCATGGTTGTGGCTACACAAGGCAAGAGTGTCTAAACATAGCCTTTGACTATGCACAGCAACTGGGTAAGAGGAAAAAGGATCAGCCAATGTCAATAAAATGGTTACAGGGATTTCTCAAGCGTTGGTCGTAGTTGAATGTTTTGAAACCATAAGTCCTTGAGCATTCATTGGCAAAGTTGGCATCAAAAGAAGTTGTCACTAATGACTTTCAAAACTTAAAAGAGACTTTAGAAAAACATGATCTAACAGATAAGCACGACCTCTTTTTCAACAATGATGAAACGGGTATATCAGTCTTTTTCAGGTCTCCCGTTGCTGTTGTGGGCTCTCATTCTTGCCTCCAGCTGTGACATCAGGTAAAGAACTGACTACAACTATCTTGGGTTGTGGTAGTGCTGCAGGACAGAGTATACCACCATTCTGTGTATTTAATGGTCAAAGAATGAGACCTGACCTGTAAGACGGAATTGTGAGTGAGTCTAGCTGGTCAAATGGTGCCATCTTCTGACACTACACAGAACACCATTTTATAAAATATGTCCCTGGCAGTAATGTTCAAAAGCTTTTACTGATAATAGATGGTCAATAGCCCCATACCTCAGTAGGTCTTGCAGAATGGGCACTTGAGCATGATCTCAACATGTTTATTTTGCCACCCCATTGTAGCCATATTCTTCAACCTATGGACCTTGTTTGTTTTGGTCCGTTCCAGCGTGTTTACAATGGTCAATGCCACAAGCTTATGCGAGAAACATCAGTAGTAATTACACGCTACAACATCTGCGAGGTTGCTTGCCGTGCTTACACAAGAGCTTTGTCAAAAAAATAATATCCCGTCTGCCTTTCTTCATGTTGAATTTTCACACTGAACCCGGATGCCATACCAGCACATCTTCTTGTTCCTGTTGAAGTATTTCAGATACCAGAGTCAGTTGATGCAGACAGTAAAGCAACAGTTGTGGGTGGAGTTAACATTTCAGAGACTGAAGCTGCTTCTGTTGAGAAAAAGAAAAAAAACTGAAGAAAATTAAAATTAAAAAGTCAAAGCCAAGAAACACAATAAGCAAACTGGTTGCCGGAAAAGAGATTTCGAAGGAAGTTGTTGAAAAAAATGAACGTTCATTTCAATAATCAGAAATAAAAATCAGGTTGATCCAAGGTCACGAAGGATTGTGAAAAATTATCAAATAACAAATCCAAAAGTAATGTTCCTCCAGTTATCACTGCACTTAAGCCAGTTCCATCACATTACAATCGAATCACTAACAGCAGTGAAGAAGACATTGGTGAAATTCATGAAAGTGAGTTATGCTGCCAGTGCAGAAAATACAATCCTGATGATGTTTACCAAAGCATATAAATGATAGTTGTGAAGTGGAGACATTGTGACCATATCATCAGGGGCAGGAGATATAACTAATGGGCCCATCTGTTCTATTGTTCAACTGTCAACGTGTTTAGAAGAGGTGATAACTTCCTTTGTCCCTGCTGTCAAAACGACGAGTAAAAGAACTATTTTAGAACTATAATGTTTCTTAAAATATCTTAAAATATCTGTTAAAAGTATAAAAATGTTACTGTTAAAAATAGACATTCTTTGACAAAGAGCAGAAAAGCCGTTAACTTTCGATTTAATGAGAGAATGTTTCGTGTTTGCTAAGGAAATGAAACGAATGAATTGAATTGAAAAGGAAGAACTGCACTATGACCCAGTTATAATTGATCCCCTTAACCATGCATAGGTATAGCTTTTTATTGTTTATTAGAAAGACTTCAAAAATGCAAAATTTCGTAATATGTAAAAAGGGTTTTGTTTCATTGAAAATACATACCGACAATTTGCCAGTCGGTGTACCCTAATTTTAATGAAATGTGTACTACGGTAAAATTGATCGATCCATAACTACGCATAGGTGTTCAAGATTTTTCCTTTCTTTAAATGATACATGATTGGTTTAGACACCAGAAAATTAAGATTACATTCAAAATATAAATACAATCTTATGGACTTTCTTCTTTTAATGTTTTTCCTGATATAAACGTTTTTGTTGCTTTTTCAAATTCATATCATCCACGCATATTAAATTTGTAACGGCTTAGTTGCCATAATATTTTAAACTTACGCCAAATATAATTGACAATTCAATTGGAAGTCATTACTAATGGTATGGTTAGGACGTTACTGGTAGATATTGAAGATTTGAACCTTTCTAATATCATTTGAAGTCCGTATACAGTGGGTCTGTAAAATATCAATAATATACAAGCTGAAAAAAAATATAAAAAATAATTCCCTCTAAATCGTTTGTACGATGCTTCCCTACGACAACGTTGTTGGAATAAATCCCCTCGTCTTAGATTCAGTCTAATATGATATGTAATTACACTGCAAAGCTAAATTGAAGACGATAATATAAAGCTCTCTGTGCCATTTCTAAAGGAATTTAAACTATTTCATGTCTATTAGATTAACACCTATTACCAGTTTTCTGTTGTAATGGGTTTGTATTCCGCAGTATAAAATCACACCTGTTAGAATTGTGAAAGAACATTTATTATAGTCAATAACGAAAAGAAGGACAAACGCTATGGTCCAATTGAGAGAAACAATATAATCATATGTTCGTTTTTTGGTATTAGTAACCTTTAGTGTCTGATATTTTCCATATCATGATATATACTCGTTTAATTTAAGCCTAAACATAAAATCTAAACATGTTTAACTTAATAACTAATGAGAAAGAAAATATAAAATAATAAATAAAAGAACAAAATCAATCCAAACTAAACTTCTTTAAAAATTGTTTACAGAAATCACAACATGCCCTACATGTATATGTTGCCAATTAAATACCAAAACAAATTACCAAGTATAAGCAATTTATGAGTCCGTAATTTTCATTCGTTTAACTTTCTGTCGACTGTTACATTTTATTGGAATGTGAATATCTTTTTCCTGTGCCGTTCCAAATTAATATATGTAACTATACACTTAGAACCTTGTCATATTTTCTTATTCATGATGATCCTCTTTTCAAATATCTGAAACAACGATACCTTCGGTCGACCTTGCTGTGACATCTATGGACAGTCATTATCTTGATACGTGTAAAACCATACAAAAACATTATCTGTCAATACGAAGCATCAGCGACGAAATAAAGACATAATTCCTCGATTTTGTCCCTTGAACCAATTATGTTTCTAGTAATGGCGGCCAGTTTTTAAATTTCTTTTCATGTTTTTGTTTCAATGTACAATTGGCAAAAACATAAAGTTACTTAATGCCAGATATATCTATGCCAACAAATACCTGAAACCAATTTTAGTTTAAGACAATAAATAGATAGCACTAGGAGTTTTACGTAAATCTTGAATTTCCATCAGGGTCTAAAGTGCATTAACTTGTAGATAATATTTTACCTATTTACCTGCTAACATGATGATGTTTAATGATACTTCTAGACGTATGATTATATTTGTATAAAGCGGTCCTTAATTCGAACATTCTTCAATTAATGATGCTTAAATCGTCTTTTATAAAGGAAGATTAAATAGATCAGATCCTAATTCAATGAATACACACCAATCCAGGCATTTAATCATACCGATTTTCTCATTTTAACTTTACTAAGAGATATGTGCAGGTACTTTAAAGAATATAATATAATCTAGCGAATAAACTTAATTAAAACACGGCGCAGATAGTTGATAGGAGGGCACAATTATAGTGTCTAATATCATTTCTAATTCAGTACTTTGGAATTTACCGGCTGCTCAAACAGCAAGCCTAACAATATATCAAGACAGCCAAATAACTTACTCTGTCTTCATAAATTTTCCTTAACTGTTGAAAAACAGTTGCCAATAGCAAATTCACTTCCAGATACCAGTTACATATTTTCATATAAAATGTCAGAATCTCACATACATAACCTTACGGAATTCCCACTTATATTCCAAGCTTAACTTAATTTATATGTTGATTAAAATAAACTACATTACATATACCTTTATACGTAAGGTATAATATGAGCGAGCGATTGTTAAGATGTTCTCCTCGGAAGAAACAGTAATTGAGGGTTTGATTGAAGTCCCTACTTTATCTCCCACTATTTTACAAGAGATCATGTCGCATGTATGAACAATAACCAAACATTGTAGACGTCTGTAATAGCAGACCGATAACCCAGAAAACTGAAATACAGCCTTGATCTTATCATATCTCTTATATTATTTTCGCAATATATGAGTTTATAGGTGTTTAAATACTCTAATTAAACTGGTCTAGAAGCTGGTGCTACTAGAGAAATAATTCGCAAAATCGTGTTCTTGTAATGTGTAAAAATATAGATTGTGATTGTTTAGTGTCAGCTAGCATTTGTGATGTAATACAAAATGAACATGTTAATACATTCTAATTTTTCAACAAGGTCTAATTTAATTTAGATGAGAGATTTTGATAAAACTCGTAACTGTAAATTGCTTGATGGTCTTAGTAGTTAATATTCCCTGTCGATTATCACTTTAAAGCTTCATTTTTTAAGTATTCTTTTAAATAGGCAAATTTAATGGTCGAATACGAGCTTGTTATTTAAGTGTTGGACAATTATATAAGGCACACTTACTACTTTAAAAGAAACGTCAGAAAACTTCATTTCGAGCGAACATTTCCGCAAGAATGTCAGTGGTAGAATATTTTGATTATCCCAAATATCAGTCTTCTGTCTGATTCTGGCTTAAAGGCTGACGCTACAGTTTCATGAAAAATTTCCCAATAATAGATTTCATTCAAACTTTGTGTATGTCAGGAACATGATGTTATACAATGAAAAAGCAAATAAAAATAAGACCTTACAGGGGTTTCTTGTTTTTTTATTAGCTACCAAAGATGTCACAAATTTGAACATTTTTTATAAGTTTCATAGACTTGTTTGTCGGTATGAAATTATAGAATGCATCACAAGAATATCATAAATAATTCTATTTTTCAGTAAAATACATGTAATGTTACTAATAAATTGCTATATATTGCAATACAAATAATGAAACAAATATAAAAAATTAAGTATTACCTTATTTACGACAATTGATTTTTCGGAAAATCTTTTATTTCTAAGGGATGTTTTTTTAAGTTAACTATAATTTAACATAATAGATTTTCACCAAATGCTACCAATAAATGCACCAATGTATACCAAACATAAAATAAAAAAGAAAAATGTAGGTTACCACATTAGTTTGTTCTAAATGGCAATTTCAAAAACGGGGGTAGGGGTGGGTGGTGGTGGGTGGTGGTGGTTAATGATGTATACACAAAGGTTTATAACGTACATCATTCATTATGATATGTTAGGTATTTTAAGTATTATGATGACCATTTATGACAAATGAAAGTACTTATGCCCAATGTCATTTTTTTCATGCACTGAATTGGGATTGAACAAGATCTGTCAGTCTTTATGTAAGACCAACAATAATGGCTTGGTATTTGATGTAAAACATGACAGATATTTAAACATATTACATAGAATAATGTGTAAGTTAACAGAAAAATACACTTATAATTGCCGTTTTAAGATACTGTATTAGAGTTCTTTTTCTATTTACGGCGCCGGTTTGAGTCCCCGGTGAAATTATTATCTGGGAAGGTATTTCAGTTGACTTGCGATGCCCCGTTGCTAACCTAGACAACCGTTTCTTCCTCCACCAATTATTATGTGGACGCCCCAATTACGACCATAATTTTGTCTGTTCTATGTACGAATGTCAGATAAATTTTCAGAGGCACGTTTCGGAATTTTTTCCATTATTAGTGAAATGGATGTAAAAGAAACACAATGCGCATAACGCTTTAATCTTTATATCTATATATTTATGTATTAAAAAACAATATATTGTCTATATTTAACCATAAGGTTTCCTGTATTTTATTTACCGCCCCACCTCTGTTTGTTTTGTTGTTGTTATTGTTTGCTAAAATAATAATTCCCTGTCATGTGAATACTTGTGTCTTGTACCTTTTCAAATTATTAAATAATTTGCAGTACACATGGGGCTTTCACATACTTTCCTTTTCAATTTGGATAATTCAAATAAAATGAGCCTTAGTTGATAATATCACTCATTTTCTTATAACAAACGGTATGCTCATTTAGAATAGGCGGCACAATGCAACTTGTCGATGATACACTAAAAAGATGGGCCATGCTACATGTGAAGTCTAATTCTATTTGTTCGTTACTTTCGAGACAATCGTTATAATAGTGATAAATGAATAAAAGACATGGCCTTGATTTGAAAATAGTATTTTAATGATGCAGTATGTATTTGTATCTTTTAATGGCCAAATGACATGCAGATGAGCATAACGCTTTAGACTGTCACAACTCTAACACGGACAAATTATGTTAATATCAGATTTCATGATTGATAAAATATTTATTTAAATGAGATTTGCATGTTACTCTAAGAAACTGTTACACGGAATTTCGCATCATAAATCAACCACGTTCAGAGACATAAATAAGAAAATCGAAGGAAACATATTGTTTTCAGGAATATACATTTCGTAATTGCAGGGCATTTATTTTGAGAGAAAAGTAATGACAGTGAACTAATTTCAACTAACTTTACATTTGCTACATAGCAAAACACTTTTCTTAATCTGTTGCCTAAGATATATGTAGCAAAAAAGGTTGTGGTAACCAGAGTAAAAGCGATCATATTAAATACTTTTGTACTTACATGCATTTAAATGTATAAAAATATTCAAGGGACTAAGACGATTAAATAATGAAAGTAAATAAGAGACGTACATGCCATCAGGCAGGTGTTTAAAGTTACTGTTTTCTTAAACATTTTTCACATTATCACCGTTTTAATCTAAAACACGTAAACTTGGCAAATAAGCATTTTTGTAAGCCATGTCTTATCATATACTGTTTAAATATACGCTTCCCTGGTTTTATTCCGTTTCTAAATGGAATTGATAGGATGCTTTAGTCAAGTAAGTAGCCTAAACTATCCCTGTTGCAAACAATGTTTAATAATTATTTAATAATAAGTGCACGTCCGAGTATATACATGTTTTGGTGATTAGCGCGTAAACATTTGTAAATGTGCATTGTCACAAGACATTCGCTTGTCATATAATTAATCATTACATCAGTATTAAACTCATATTTCACTTTATATTGCCTTTTTACAAGGTCTAGATGTTTTGGGATCTTAAACAAGCAATATTTAGAATATATGTCGAAACCTATCATTACTCTCATTGCACCTATCGACACTAGCAAAGGGCAAATGCCATTCGTAGCCTTTATTTTGTGCTTGTGATATTTGCAACCCATAGACTTCAGATAGTTTAATGACATGTTTTCTAATAAACAGATTCGTGTAATCAGTTTAATATATTCTGTTGTTTAAATCATATTAAACGATTTTAGCAATATTAATTTGATTACCATATATAATAAATAAAGTAAAAAAGGAGTTAACACTCGTTTTCGCTCTGTATGCTTAAACCGTGCAGGAAACCAAAGTACAAGTGTGTATATTAACATACGGGCAAGTTATGCAAATTAGGATCAACGATTTTCAACGAATAACGGCGTGGAAAGTGAAAGTAGAATTATTGTGTCTATAAAAAATACGATTAAATATCGTGTGTATGTGGGAAAGTTACACACACAATATCGAATTACTATATACTTAACTTTCTTAAGTATTTATTATTTGTTTTAAGCTTATTTTTTGTTTATACGTAGTACGGTTATGTCCTGGTCGGCACTGCAACTTTGAAGACTGGCATGGTTATTTGCCACTTTTGTGACGCGTGCACTGATCTTTCAGTCACATGGCCTTTTCAGCGGTACTAGACAGTGCACATTGCAATTTACCATGAATTTGAATTATGACTCTGATTATATCGCAACTGACAAGTAGATTTTTGGCAATAAGTAACAATAATTCATTGTGATTATATCGCAACTGACGAGTAGATTTTTGGCAATAAATAACAATAATTCATTGTGATTTTATCGCAACTGACGAGTAGAGTTTTGGCAATAAGTAACAATAATTCATTGTGATTATATCGCAACTGACGAGTAGATTTTTGGCAATAAGTAACAATAATTCATAATGATTATATCGCAACTGACGAGTATATTTTTGGCAATAAGTAACAATAATTCATTGTGATTATATCGCAACTGACGAGTAGATTTTTGGCAATAAGTATCAATAATTCATAATGATTATATCGCAACTGACGAGTAGATTTTTGGCAATAAGAAATAATAATTCATTGTGATTATATCGCAACTGACGAGTAAATGTTTGGCAATAAGTAACAATAATTCATTGACAATAAACAGATTACTGAAAAGAGCAGACACTATTCGTCATCAAACCGATTTATAACCGATACTAATATAATTGTAAAAGAGCATTCTACATACTTCTATGCAAAGAGTTTGTACAATTAAGTGCACATTTGTTCTAAGGCGAAATCTTTATATACTCGTCTACAAACTGTTATCAACAATATCAACCCACATCATTCGTTCCTTGGCAGGTTGTTTTTATTTGTTTTATATAATAGTTATTAAAAGTGCTTCAAGCTTTTAGGCTGTTATAAGAGGCAATATCGATAAAGCTTAGCAGATACAATTAATATATGAATAATAAAATAAGTATGCAGCTAATACAAACAAACAAAAATGGCGAGAAAAGGAAAACACTTTAAACCCAGTTCATTATTATTGTATTTTTTATTATTAAGAAAAGAAGCTTTTTACTGCCTAAAACAGGGAAATAAATAACAGAAAGGGCTAGATAGGGTTCAAGCGGACCACTGTGTAATTCGTTTTTCGTAGTTGTCATTAGATTGGGCAATAGATAATAAATTGGCATTAAATTGGCAAGAGTATTTCTACAAGCTAATTTCTATGGACATATAACAAAACGATCTTTTTTAGAATTGAATACATCATTTTCATGTAACCACACATAGTCCAAACATAGGTATAAGAGTATCTAGGTTTGCATTAAAACCTGTGATCATATTTGAAATGCTAAAACAGCAGTCACTTGAGAGCGTAAAACCAACCAGGGCGGTGCTGTCGAAACTACCTTTAAGAAAACACTTTGGCGTGGCAATATTAATATACAGATATCCATTTCATATATACATTGTATGTATAACTGCATTGTTAATGGGCGGATCTCTCGCGAAATATATGTTTAGAATTAAGGGTGGGATGTAGACCATATTAGCCTAAAATGCTATATATATAATATAGGCCGAACTTAAATAGTGAAAACTACTATCAAAGATTAAGGAAAACAAATGAAGCAGAAAAAAGGACTGGACGTTTCTGCTGTTCAAGACAGTCGAATAAAAACTGTTATCAAGCGGATTCATGTATTTTCCACCTTTAAAGTTGCTTTTAGATTTACACCTTTTTTTAAATAAATTAAGCTATATTTGGTCTTCATAAAGTAGGACTTTGCCATGATTCTAACAGGCATGCACAGAGACAGCCAGGACGTGCGGGTTTAAAATTTAAAATTTAAATTGGGAGTGCGACTAAAATCCATTCAATCGCCGCTGCAAGAACAAAACATATCTCATGGAATGTAACATTTAATTATTACTTAATACGAATACGGCCTTTTTTCTAGATATTTTCATATATAATATACAAGTATAATTGAGATGTCACTTCGTGTTTTTAATCATTTTGACGAATTTTCTATAATGTTTTCATAGCATCATGCATACGAAGTGATCTATGCATCAAATACCCGTTGATAGGTATTTTGTCTTTATTTGTCTAATTGTCTATATCTGAAGTTTTAGTTTTGGCGTCTGTTCCGCTAAACGCTGTGTAATTGGTGATGGTTTGATTGATTGTAGCTGTTGTTCTCCCATCTATACTAATTTTATAACAGCTGTCTTTTATGTCACTACATGTTAACTATATTTTAGGAGCCATAATTTCAGGTGTGTGTCTCTGTGGCAAGCATAGCCGTGACAGTTGCTGCTGGGTATACATAAAAGGACGAAGTCTACAGTCCTGGCACCGTACCAGTTGTCCAAAACATCGTATATCGTGCGTATTTCTATCGTAAACGTATCGTATGGTAACGTAACGTATCGTGTAAGGTAATAGGCCTATCGTGAAGTAACGTAACGAGCTATATCGTAAATGGTACATCGTATCGTATCGGAACGTTACGCTTATGACAAAACCGTGGTATCGTAACGGAACGTGAAGTATGGTTACGTAACACAAGGAGAATTGCACTGTGCCTTCTCATAATTCTTTGATACAAAAATACATATATTGTGACATTTTTCTAATGACATTATCATGCTCATACAAAAATTCACAGGAAATTTAAATGTCATAATAAATGCTTCACAAATACAAAAGAAGTTTATGGTTCTAAACAGAAACTAAACTATATATAACATTTCCGGTAAATGCATACTATCAATGAGCAAATTATTTTTGCACACATTCGAACTTATTACTTGAATGACAATATGCGTAGATAGAATATGAATGGACGTTTAGGAAAATATTCGTGAAAACTAGGATTATGGTTATTTGCCCACGCTTATATGGAAAATAAAAAGCAGTAAGACGTAATTGGAATAAAAATACAGCTGGAAAAAAAACTAGCTATAACACAATCTAGCTCTATGTCAGGGTATGGAAAATAGGTTTGTCTCAATTATGGGATTCAAATGATACGGCTTATATACAACGAACATTGTTAATAGATAATTGGACCGTGTGGAATCATCTCTGATATTCCGATAAGTTAGTTAATTGTAAAACTAGCTTACCTATGTCATCGCTGGGCACAATCAACACTGATATAGTATCCTCGCCAATAATTTTAAACGCGTAAATTTTATACACATTTATGCGAATTTAAATAAATAAATAAAAGCAATTCAGTGCTCGACGAAAATTCAATAAAAGTACGTTCACAAATGTAACAAACAAATTAATATAACTATTCTTCTGCCAATGATGGGACCAAACGTTTAAGGTGTGAACGTGTTTATCAAAATAATGTGCTAGTATCATAAATAACAGTAAACATCTGTCATCATGCCTTCTTAAATTCTGTACATTTTCCCGCCCTGCCAATCACGTGCACGTGTGTTAATTCTAATTAATTGGTGACACTTTTATGACACCACTAATCTTAAAGGAAGTAGGAATTTTAGCCATTCGTTATGTTGATTGGTTTGATTCTTAACGTGTTGACCGGAGGTGTTAATTGGTCTGTTCTTAAATCGATTTCTTCTTATAACGAAATGGTCCTTTGTAAGTCTTTTTAGGATGATAAAGCCATTTACATACTCTCCTAAAATAACTAGCGCACATCGGCATGTACCTTGACGTCAGTATGGATACTGAAAAGAATACAGTTGGAGTAACAATAGAAAATGATATAATATCTAATCATTGCGAAATCAAGCAAGTCAGCAGACATATATAGTCTTTACAGTCTCCTGTCAAAAAACCTCAATGCCTTTATAAAATTAGGGCGGTTACCAAGTCATGGAGAAAGAGCTATAACTAATAAAATAAATATAATAAATAACGCACAAATTCAGATATTCGGATATGTTGGTAGGACTCTCAATATTTACTGCCACAATATCGTTAGTTTAGAATAGTTTGTTAATTAAAACTAGGATCAAGCTAACCTGGTAAGGAATGCAAGTTCACCAATAGGAACTGTCCTTACTGTGACATAGAGAAATAATTTAACCCCGTGCTGTTTTGGTTAAGGCAGCACACAATAGCAAGAGATTGGCTACAAAGACCTATATTATTTACACGTTTCTTTGCTTTTTGTACCAGCGGAAAAAGGAAGATTTAATAAAAGTGCAACACTTAAATACCGAGAAGATATTAAATACATTAAATACATTTAATTCTCTACCAAAATATGTCTTATATACGATATACTAAACTAAATGAATTACCAGCCCAAGCTTAACTTCTCACACACTTTTCTCGTACTTTTTTCACTTTAAAACATCCTCGTAATTAGTGTGTAACTTAATGTGTTATTTGTTCATAATCATCCGATTTCATGTTTACTTTTAGTTCAAAAAGTGCCAGCTCTAATAAGGAGTAGAAAACATTTCAATGGTGAAAATTTTAAGAAAGAGTTTCTTAAAGGTGTAATGCCTTTAAACAAAGAGCAGTCATAATCTTTTTCAAAACTGGGGTCCAGCCAATCAGAGAATGGGTATATTAGAAATGTTTAATTTTTAAAGAGATTTCACCCCATCACGTGTCTTGTGGGTTTTGAAACTTTAGTTATTGTTTGATTTGGATATGATATCGGTTGGACATTGTATTAATTCAGTTTATGTAGGTGTTATCCTATATTATTAATTAAATATTTAATAAAATGCATTTATTCTAAAAAAGATTAAGAACGCGTATTATTAGTTCTGCTTTTGTGTGTGTGTGGGGGGGAGTGGGGGGGTTACTTTCTTCGCCTAGGTAGCTGGATCCGAGTCTGAGTCTAGTAATATTTAATCATAGGCTATATTATGATGGTGAGTTCCAATCTCCAAATTCATATTAGAGATTTTGCTTAACATTTGTATTTTAGTATTTTAATCTATATATTTCTTTGATTAGTTTTTGTCTATTTTTTCCGTAAATTGTCTGAAATGCTTGTAAATAACTAAGAGAGCCGGGGTAAATATGTATTGTTGATCGGCAATTTTGTTCTATTTGAACACTTTTTATGGGTTATAATAACAGTTCGCATCTAAATACAGAATGCCTAGTGTTTAGTTTTATTTTGGCCTTGTTTATTTATTCTGTTGATTTTCAATCACAATAACTCATGCTCCTTTAGCATTTTTATTTGTATCCTTGCTACGGTCAGTGTAGATGTGGATGTGGGTAGCAATATCTTAGTACTCAGTATTTGAGTTGAGTTTAACTAAGGGAATAATCTTATTAAGATTAAGTATAGAAGAGTAGTGTAAGAATGTTAGGAAATTACTTTGTCTTAACATGGTACATTTTTACACACTTGTTCAATGTTTAAGCAGGCTATCATATTGGCATCACTTACTTATCATTTGCCTACACATTTTACCATTTAGACGGAAAAAAGTTGTATTGTCTCATTTGAAAGGTGTGAAAACATAACCGCCTATATGCGCTGAAAGTGGTCCGATTGGGGCAGAACGATTTGGACTAAACCGAGTTGGTACAGTATAAATAGGCTGATTGAACCTTTACTTTAACAAAATGCCGCATTTGCCATGGTATTTCGTGTAACGTGACGTAAACGGAAACAATACAGTATGTTGTATCGAAGCGTACACCGTATCGCATCGTAACGTGTAGATTTTTTTATCGTAATGCATATCGTGTATGGTATCGGACCGTAACGTGTATGCTATCGTGTAAAAACCGCACATGGTATCGTATATCGAACGTAATCGTACCGTACGTACATCGTATCATGTGACAACTGTTAGGTTCCAGAACTGTATGTGCGCGCTTGTTCGCGTCGTGCCATTGCGTATAGCGTTTTGGCAATTATAACGAAGTGTCACTTTTTTGCGAAGTCAAGGATTATAAGAAGAAGTGGTACGTGTAAAGAACAAATACGTATGTCTAAGGAGACTAGACTGTGTCCAGGCATGCTTCAAATGTTAACATTTATCTTGATATCTATTTAAACTGTAAGCTCAATATAATTCAGTTAATATTAAATGCAGATTTAAATATGAACATTGCCGTGTCCCTCATTGACTAGAGTAAACGGTCGAACCTGCTATCAGAACGAGTGTTCCACTGTCCAGGGATAACACAAAAATCTTATCTAGTGGCATGAGAGACAAAATTAAAATTAAGTTAACCATATTAATTTCAAAAATACCGTATTTCATATTGTTTACAATCACTGTTATTTCAAAAGCACTGGTGGTCAAAGACAGCTCTTGCAAGATCATATTAATACAGTTGTTTTAAAGTACTGGTTATCAGGGTTTTTGTTAAGACATCAATATCACAGCTGTTTTTAATCATAGTAATGCATACGTATGTAATATTATTACAATTCTGGTGGGGATTTGCTCTTTGACCAAATGAACATGCTAAAGTGCTGCCTTTTATGATGCACCCATAAATCCTGTACACTATCACACGATCTTTCTTAATAACATATGTTATTGCAAGATCTTAGTATGGCAGTTATTCGAAATCAATCGCAGATAATAACCACAAAACAAAATCATAATTGTTTTCAAGCAATAACACATGTATCATAAGATCTTAGTAATACAGTTTATCAAATAATCACAGATATTATCATGAGACTATTTTAGACTACAATTGTGTCATCGATGAATACAGTATCACATATGTCTCCGAAATAGCTTGACAGTTTAGTCTTGAATGTCATAGAAATTTGCCTTATGGCAAATATTTCAAGAAACTAGTAGCCTTTATAACTAAATCTCAAATGACAAAACAGAATTAAAAATGAATGTGATAAAAATAATTAAACTGTCTAAAATGATGAACTGTTTAAATTGTGTCTTTTTAAAGTCATCTTAAAATGACAGAAATCTTCGGCCTTGGGCCAATACGACTACCCTCGGACAAATAACGTGTATGCTATCGTGTAAAAACCGCACATGGTATCGTATATCGAACGTAATCGTACCGTACGTACATCGTATCGTGTGACAACTGTTAGGTTCCAGAACTGTATGTGCGCGCTTGTTCACGTCGTGCCATTGCGTATAGCGTTTTGGCAATTATAACGAAGTGTCACTTTTTTGCGAAGTCCAGGATTATAAGAAGAAGTGGTGCGTGTAAAGAACAAATACGTATGTCTAAGGAGACTAGACTGTGTCCAGGCATGCTTCAAATGTTAACATTTATCTTGATATCTATTTAAACTGTAAGCTCAATATAATTCAGTTAATATTAAATGCAGATTTAAATATGAACATTGCCGTGTCCCTCATTGACTAGAGTAAACGGTCGAACCTGCTATCAGAACGAGTGTTCCACTGTCCAGGGATAACACAAAAATCTTATCTAGTGGCATGAGAGACAAAATTAAAATTAAGTTAACCATATTAATTTCAAAAATACCGTATTCATATTGTTTACAATCACTGTTATTTCAAAAGCACTGGTGGTCAAAGACAGCTCTTGCAAGATCATATTAATACAGTTGTTTTAAAGTACTGGTTATCAGGGTTTTTGTTAAGACATCAATTTATCACAGCTGTTTTTAATCATAGTAATGCATACGTATGTAATATTATTACAATTCTGGTGGGGATTTGCTCTTTGACCAAATGAACATGCTAAAGTGCTGCCTTTTATGATGCACCCATAAATCCTGTACACTATCACACGATCTTTCTTAATAACATATGTTATTGCAAGATCTTAGTATGGCAGTTATTCGAAATCAATCGCAGATAATAACCACAAAACAAAATCATAATTGTTTTCAAGCAATAACACATATATCATAAGATCTTAGTAATACAGTTTATCAAATAATCACAGATATTATCATGAGACTATTTTTAGACTACAATTGTGTCATCGATGAATACAATATCACATATGTCTCCGAAATAGCTTGACAGTTTAGTCTTGAATGTCATAGAAATTTGCCTTATGGCAAATATTTCAAGAAACCAGTAGCCTTTATAACTAAATCTCAAATGACAAAACAGAATTAAAAATGGATGTGATAAAAATAATTAAACTGTCTAAAATGATGAACTGTTTAAATTGTGTCTTTTTAAAATCATCTTAAAATGACAGAAATCTTCGGCCTTGGGCCAATACGACTACCCTCGGACAAATAACATGGCCTATATCAAATCACTTCTTTATTAACATATAGTATAATATAGTATAGTATGGTATTGTATGGTGTGGTGTGGTGTGGCGTGGCGTGGCGTGGCGTGGCGGTGGCGGTGGCGGCGGTGGCGTGGCATAGCATAGTATAGTATAAGAAGGTAAAAATCTGTAACAAAGAGAAAGTTAACAAGAAAGTACAGATAAGTCGGCATCAGATAGGCTCATTCATTTATAATGAAAACAATCATTACGTCGGCCTTTATATAATTATAGTCATACATGAGATCTATGCTTATTTGCGAATTCACTATGCGTCAGTACTAGAAACACATGGCAAGTGGATCAATGCACACGACATTCTTAAAAGACAGAAAAAGTATAAATACAAGCGGAAAATGTTCGTAAGTATCGAGCATAACTTGACAAAACTTTAAAATTAAATTGGTTTGTAAATACTATTTCTTACTTTATTTAACCATGCGGGTATACTGTTACCAAAATTGTTTTATGTTCGCTAAAACCTACGTAAACAAGGGTAGTCGTTTGTTCTATTATTAAATTTGCATTTAAATGCTTGTTTTAAATGAAAATTTGAGCAGTAGTTGACAAGTCGGCTTAATGAATTAATGAAAATGAAAATTGTTTAACTAAACAAGACGAAATTGATAATTTAGTTTGGATAATAATCGTTTGTGTTATATAAATATTTTACCGATATAAGTTTTATATAAACTAAAACGTGTACACGCTTTTTTACTAGGTTGGGACAATTTACATGAAGATAACGTGTAACATTCTTAAAAAATGCGAATTTCTGCAAAGTTATTTGCCAGTAACATGCTTTCAGTCATCATATAATATCATGTTTTACACAGAAATCATCCTTTCAAAAATCAGTGATGATTGTGTTACCACTAGACAGGTTGCAGTGAGAAACATGTCCCTAAAGACTCCAGCAAAATACAGAAATGTCAAATAAATTATATGAACATAAAGCAAAAATAAGGAAATCGCTGTGAAAATAAAAACAAACTTTTGAGCAGCAGAAAAGATGATAACGTTACATGACAATTAAGCTATCAATACGTCTTGTTTAGAAAAATATTAAACTACTATACATAGAAGCTGTTTTGGCGTGTATGTTCCTGTTATTTATTATCTACGACTTGTGGATTCCGACATGAGTACTAAAACCGATTTTACAGAGCTTTCACCTCGCAAAACCCGGTGCATATATTAATTTTTAATATCTATTCTTACACTTTTACCGGACTGAAAAAAAAGAAAAGTGATGAAATCTGTCATTTCATTGCATTACCTTTTTAATTCAATTTCCTGTATGCATTACCATGACTCGATCTTTATAAAGTTTATTTCGCCGTTCGTTTAAGAAATATTCTATACACTTCAGGACTAAAAACGACTTACCATGGCAAAGTCCATAAAATCCATTCTCATCTTTAAATCTTTTATACATGTTGATTTATACAACTGGCTACAAATAGAAGTAATTAAATTGATTTCCTGGATAAAAAGAACAAACAGAGTTACAACAGTGTTCACATTAATAAATAAGTCTAATAAATGCACCTTTATACAATCATACAATAATTGTGGTTTAATATATTGTTGTAGTGTTTACTCAGATGATATCATTTCATCAAGTTTATTTCGTACCCTCACAAAAATATTTGTATTTCACTTGGTATATGAACAGATAACTGAGGACCAACTTAAGCTCATTGTACAAATGTAATATTCCCTTATATTTTTTTAGGTTAATCATCTTATTTGTTACTTTTAAGAAGATAATTCGGCTTAAGCTTTGTGTTTCATTTGGTATGTAACCAGATAAAATGGGACCGACTTGAGTTCTTTGTACAAATAAAATATTCCATAACATATTTTTATATTAATTATTTAAGACGTTACCTTTAAGAAAATAATTCGGTTTCAGTTTTACCCAGTTTTCAAATGCATCGTTTTATTTTGTGAATGGTGTTTTTCAAATGTCGAATAAAGGCAGTTTTTTATTTTAAGTACGATCTAACATTAAATGAAGTGGTTTTCAACGTTGTTTGATATTTTACACAAAATAATCAACCCACACAAAAGAATAAATTTTCTCCAAAGAAATTAAAAGTTGCGAATCCAGTTTTATAATTTGATAAGTTCACCACAAATCTTTTAGAGTTTGTTTGATGAAAGCATTATATTTCCTGTTATCTGTCAAATAAAAATTATACATTATTTGTTGGAAATTGTATTTCATGTATTGTATCGTATTGTGTATGAACAAAAAGGGTTAGACACGAGAAAAATATGAATTATCTTACAATAGAGAATACACTTAAAATACTAAACCGACTTTTTTTTAATGTTAAAAGATAGTGGTTATGTAAGGAACGATCCAGCTTCTGAATGAAAAAAAAACCAGCTCATTTAAAGGCTTGATTAAATAAACTTTACAGATTAATTGAAAGTGGAGCAACTATCAGGAGAAACCTACGTCGATATAAAACGTCCCGATTAACCTTATTACCGCTGTTGTCTTAAAATGAAAAAGAAGAGCACATAAAGCTTCTTTATTTAATTATTACAAAATAGAAAACACATCACAGGAATATTATTATCAATAAAATATTTTGTATTGAAATGACTTTACTCTAATGTAATATTATAATCTTGTAAAATTTAAACCGAATCTAAAATGTGTCTGACATATTAACAACACATAAACAACACAAAGTTTCTTTATTTAATTGTTAACTGATAACTGCCTATTTGCCTCTGATAACAATTGTTTAAATGGTATCCTGTAGTCTTTAAAAATAAATCTATAAAATGGATATAATCTAGTAATAGGTAAATAAAATTTTCACAGATATTTAAATTTTATCTACCAGCAGACAAAGGCAAACAAGGTAAATGCAAATGTGACAAAAACACAGAGACGAGACATAATACACATAAAGAAAAACCATCAGTTACCGCCTTAAGACTCGTTTAGTTCTTATGCAGGACACAATTACACTGGAAGTAAGCGTCGGTAGGAAAGAAGTATAAACAATATTTAAAAGTGATTTAGCCATATATAGTTCCAGACATTCAAGCGATTTAAAGATGCTTAATATTTGCTGTACGAGGTCGGTCGTGATACAAGTAGAAATAAAGTTGTTCAAGCAATATAAAAAGTATCATCAACCCATTTAAAATCATGTGTAATGGTTCAATAAAAACTTAGTGTAGTTTTGTTAACAGATACTAATGTAGGTGAAAAGTGTTTTGCCTACAAGAAGCCAAACAACGTATATCTAATAGCAACATGTATTTCTGCTTGCATTTCATGTCGTAAGAATTAAAAATAAGGTATGCAAACACAAAATGCAGAGTTTACTTAAAGTACTGGAAGAAGTATTAAGTAAAGTTAAACCAAAAATACAAAAGTCCATATCAATTAAATGATTATCCGCAAGATTTTTCTTCACATGTTTCGAAAATGACGTGCCCAGTAGGTAAACCTTATAACATTTGCAGTTTTACAGTCAAGATGAGTTTTGATGACTATGATATCACCGGATATAATTCCGTTTCATATTTCTCGGATACTTTAGCAATCATGAAATCCTCGGTATTCTTCGCCAACATCAGATAGGATTGTTATCTTACTATTTCTAATATTTTCCTCTTTACTAAGTAAGATGTGCACAATATAATCCTTGCTGCTTTTATATAACCAGGGACATTCATATTTATTTCCCTGTTGAAAAGCTCTAGGTCACATTTGGTGTCTAAAATGGCAATACTTCGGATGCATTTTTTATTTTAATGTACAGAATCACAATGCAACTGTGAATTATAAAAACCAATATAAATCATCCTTAGACTTATTAATAGCACTGCCAATGTATATGTTAATCTTTTTAAATATTGTAGTTATATAACTGCAAATAAAAAGGAATTCAGTTAAACTTAAATCTAGACAAACGCACCCTTTATCCCTACAGATGTATACCAAGTTTGTGATATCAGCAGAAAAGTGTAAGCTATGTAAACATCTGATTAGCACCTGCAGATAAATGATAAAGATTATAACGCTGCCTTACTGTACAACTTTTATTATGAATATGTTATGAAAATAAACTCCGATGACACGCCATATGTATCAGACTACACTGCTCTGAAAGATAGAAATATCAGACCACTGTGACAGTTAATAGCATAAGAAAAGCAGCTTAATAAGAAAGATAGCATGAACCTTTCATAAATGATAAAAACATAAAATATGTCAGCCATGTCTCCTTATTGTGATTTGTGTTGGCAAAGAAAATTCTAACATGGTCACAAGAGCTAAGATATCGCTAACGTTGCAACATAATGTCATATATTCTGATTTTTTAAAAAAGTGTTGACACAAAACTGGGCTATGCCTAGCTATTTTTCCCAAAAGGGCATATGAGTAGAAAATAATGATCAAAGATTCCAATATGGTAGCTATTTTGTTTAAGATGGCAGTTGGTGATGTGCTGGAAAGTGTGATTCATTAAAAGAGATTATTTAGAAATATTGAGAGATCTTGTAACCAAATTAATTTCTTATTTGATAATTTCTTAAAGCCACATTTTCGTACCTATCAGTACAGATTAAAATAAGGTTGTTATTTAAATCTGACAGAAAATTTGAAGACAGACACTTTTTAAAAAAAATACACAAACCCGAGTCCAGCAAAAACAACACGTTACGGACCCCTTTTGCGATAAAAAGGATTTATTTATTATTCATATAAGACGTTTCTTTCTTATGTTTGTTATATTTTATCCAAGATCATTAAAAAAAACTTAGTGAAATAAATATCATTGAATGGATTCTCTATTTTTATTTTTCATATTCAATTTGGGCGATATTGTCAATTTTTTAACTTTATATAAACTACATATTCATTATTATAATTAAAAAACAACATTTCAATTTTGTTCGTATCGAAACAACCATATTTTTGATGCAAATTTATTAATTTTATATTGAAATTTGAATGTTCGGTAAATTTTCATTGAATCCGAAGATTAAACATACTATACACACAGACATTTTTATTATTAATTAATTGTTAAGATGTTTCCGATGGTCTACAGATGTATCACTGTTATTCAATGCAATTACCAACATGTTTATTCTCATTTGAACTTTATCTGTTTATCTGTTGATCGCATATAGTCACATCCACTGCTTGAATATGGAGAATTTCTGTAAAGATGTTTGATTTCCATGTTACAATATTGTTATTTAAATATAGTGGACAGTTTTAGAACAGAAGTGGTTTTAGTTTATGATCTTTAACTTTTCATTTGTAGCACAGTTGATAAATATAAAAAATCTACTTTTCTTTAGTTGGTTTTCTTTCATGTGATGTGCTTTTAAAGTCATCATAGCATACCATTTATAATGATCAAATATTGTTGTTTTGTTTCTGGGAGAGGATTCCATTTATGCCACAACCCCACCAGCACACATTCTTGTTGTTTTGCTAATATAACATAAAGTAATCGATTCAATACCGTTGAGAAATAAAAAATGCAAAATACTGTTCTAGAATGTTGAGATATTTATATCATTACCTTACTTCAGGTTTGTTGTTGTTTTTTTTTGTATTGTTTTGGGGGATGAAGTGAGTACCAGAAAAGAAACACGAAATATTCACCTTAAGACTGATACTTTGGCATTTGCAGGTTAAAAACACAAACCAACTCCTATTGACAAATACCGCTTTTACAATTATTCTGCAGATTTCATATAAATAAAAGTCCTTTTAACCCTCGAAAAATGCAGAATGCACGTTAAAACGTTAACATGTTTCGCCTATGTAAACAATCATGGAGAAAGTAAGAACAATAAACCGGTGCCCACAGGTTAAACATAATTAATACGGAATTTTAATTGGCAGACTCACTAGTACATAACAGCAACAAAATGGAAAAGTTTATACCTTAGCCCTGAGATTGAAAAGAAACACCCACGTATCAATTCTGGCTGAACTACATCGATATACACGATATTAACTTGCCATTGCCAACATAATTTTTAATCCTAGATACCTGCCATATAATTTTAGTCATACTATTTAATGTGAAATAAACGACTTCGAGAAGACAGTTGAGTTATAATGAAACATTAAATACCGTTTCTCGCACTAATTGAGTTAAACTTGTCATTGAATAGTTTCAATTAGTTTAAAATCGATATGATCGTAGAGAAGCAGCAGCAGCTCTGATACAAAAAACGGGGCTTTATCTATTTTCAGATTGCCTCATTAACAATGTTATGAATTCTGAACATCAAGCTTTTTAATCATCCACAAAGGCAGACAAGACATTTATACCAAAAGAATTTCAATTTGCCTAACATTCGTGATCATTTAAACAATTTAAGAAGTAAATACATTTAAATCTAAAATGTTGATGACATTATATGTTGACAAATCTAATGTGCTTATTTATTAAGGCTTAATTTAAGTGAGACAAGGCTGTGACAGTTTTCAATATTTAGATTGCCCTTTGTATGCCGGCTCCCTTAAATAACATTCTCAGCTTCTTAAAAATGTTGGGTTGACATTATCTGTTTTTTACTATTGTTCAAAGTGACATTCAACTCTTATAATTAATTTAAATAATTACAAAATCAGTTTAGTTATATTATCCATAATTCCAAAAGCATGAAGATATGCAGAACGTACAGCTTCAGTAATATTGTGCCGGTAAAGAATAAAAAAGGAGCAGCATATGAACACATACTGATTATCATCGTTTCTGTGAAGAACCTAATTAATGATATTAACATTAGCAGACACTTCAAATTGCACTGAATAGTGCAACCAACATCTGATGACTAACTTATATTCATATATTTACACACGCTTTGCAAAAAGCACGCGTGTTGGTTTTTTGTGAGAAGACATGTGGGTGTCGTGAAGGCTAACTGACAACAGCGCAAACCTTATTGGAAGTCATTGTTGGAATATCGATATTTCCTAGGTCCAGTCTCGCACTATCTTGGTGACACAACAGTACGATTTGTCATACATTTGAGGAATATTTAATGTTTGAATCGTGTGTTTTGCATTTCCTTTCTAAAATGACTTTGGTCATTTCTTGTTCCCTCTCTAGAAACTACAGTATTATAAACGTGACTCGTGCATTCCATTTATATGAAATATAAAGACAGTTGCTGTGATGGTTAATTATTGTTATCCTTTTCATAGTATTATGAGTATGTTCTCCTTGTTTTTAATTGTCAAATCATGGTTTAATATGACGCCGTATTTGTTCTTTATTATTTATTTGCTTTCCATATATCGCTTTAAAAATTGATATTTAAAGTTTATATATTAAATAATTATATTTGTCGAGTAATACCCTTAAACTAACCATACAAATGGTTCTAATATCTAATCTATATCTTCTCATTGTTATTAAAATGGTATTTGCTTTTAAGTTTTCAAATTTGTTTGGCGCCGCTCTGGAAACCGGTGGCTCCTATGGAAAGCTAGCAATTATAAAAAAGTAGCTGGCATGTATAGGAATTCGCAGCACTTTGGCAAAGTATTGTTAAACAAAAGAAACCGAGTATACCGATGTTAGCAATGCAGCTTCAGGAAAGTCATCTTACCCCAAAACCTTGCGTGTACACCTGTATTTTACTTACTGATCGTTCAAGGCTGGAGTTGGTGCACTTTCTTGCCTGTTTACTTGTGCAGTGTGGCGGTCTTAAAATCTCCCCGTGCATGTAATCTATGTTGTCATTTACTTCATCCTATAATGATTTTTACGTGTCTTTCCTTTGATGGACATGGACTTTCGTTCCTCGTGTCCATCTCCGCATGAACAGGATGCTTCAATACCTATCTCTCTTCTAAACACAATATAGACATTATTTTTCAATGACGTCACTGCTTTCGTCATAACTTGTCAAACAAAACGTCAGCGCTTGGACACTTATTCAAATGGATCAGTTTTCTTATTATTGCTTGCATTCGAGAAACCCGTCAGGAAGTGCGAGGTTAGAGCTCTGTAAAACCGGTTTAAGCAGCCCAGTCGGTCCATAATGCCGACTGACCGTTCCAAGGTGGCAACTGTCGGGTTTGCTCTCATTGTTAAATGACTAATCACAGATTTGTTCTCACTTTTACATTTGGCGTGTATGTGGATACCTTGGTCCTGTGTCTTTTTAATTTTTGTATATGTTGCAATGTTGATAGGACTTTGTGTAGTGTATTGTCTCACACGTTATATTTATATTGATCATTTTACCGTCCGTTATCATACATACTTATACCTCCTTGTAGAGTTGCAATTATAAGAGAATAGTTTTGAATGTCTTAAGTGATTTTGTATTACTTGAGGCTTACTACTGGTATTTCTGGGATTGTTCATCCCCAAGCATAGAGTACAAATACATGAGACTATAATCGGTCGGTTTGGTCTTGTTTGGAGGTGTTGTAGGTTATTTTCTAAATCTGTAATTCATTACTGTCGGGTCTGTAAATGGCGTTTCTTTTTTATGCTAGTTGTTAAACTAGTTTTTTTCCTGACAAAATTATAATCCGTATGTTATAGCAAATACTAAAAAATCCAAGCATACAAGTCTACATGTACTTGCAATACAGACATTGGTGTTTCGCTCAAATCGTATCTATGCTTTAAAACTTCTTGAGAAACTTTCACATGTAGCGGTAGTCATATATATCCTTAGATATTTATTTTCTGACACTTCAGCAGATTCACAATTTTTGTTGTTAAAGGAAACCAAATAGGAGGATCCTGAAATACTTATATGCCCGTTGACCTAAACCGGAAAATAAAATCAGCACAATGAACTGTAAAGGTTTGGTCTTTTTTACACGGGCTTGTAGCAGGCCTTCAGTTACCCTGAAAGCCACTGTTATGACGTGTTTAAAATTCTTCCTAACCTCCACTGCATGTTCTTGTGTTTGAATATGTCATTACATATAAAACCTGAAAACTTCATATGGGTATGAATTAGTATGAACTGCAATTTGTAAACTTCTGTAAAAGAATCCAATAAAAAGTCCTTCCCCTCGTAGGTTAGCTTCTAGGTTCGACCCTGTTATCTGTGAGACACGCTTCAGTAAATTATTGGTCGTATAAAGGAATTCACTTCACTGCTCTAGGGGCGAATTCCACCAACATTTACTTAGCGTTAAGTATTTCCTAGGTAAGTATTTAAAACTTAAAACGTCAAAACGTATTCCACCAACACTATTTGTCAACTTAAAAACTTAAAAACTTAAATTTTTAACGTTAAGTAAGTTGGCACCTAGGTTAACTTAAATGCGCGTGCAAAACTTAACGTCGCGTGTTTGCATCCAATATGGCGACCGTAAGACGTCTACGTCGAAGACGAGAAAGAAGAACGCCAAGAATCGTCCTTGAGAGACCGTTACCTCAGGATGAGTATATGTGTCACGAGTTTATCGCCAGGTACGAGCGTTCACTGACAAAGACGCGCGTTATGCGGGTTATCGATTTTTTACGGTAGTTTTCACTCCGCTTTCGTGATAACTAGGTACATAAACCGGTCTAGAAATTTCCGGATAAAAAAGTCGTGAAAATAAAAATTTTATTATTTACGCTACCTACTTAGCTATTTACTTACGTAAGATTTAAGTAATTGGCAATTTTTAACATTGGTGGAATGCGACAAACTTAAAAACGTACGTAAGTGTTTAAGTTCAGGATAAGTTTTTAAGTTAAGTAAATGTTGGTGGAATTCGCCCCTAGTCACATACTAAAACATACAGTCCCCATACAATAAGTATGTTTTATAAGCTAAATCTTAATGGATACTGCCTGGGCTTTGGCAATTGTTATGTAGTGCTTTCTTCATTGGAACCATACAGCTGGTCTAGACATATTCCTTCTTCACATATTTTAGCTGAACTACAAAACAAAGGGACCTTTAATACAGAGAACTGGAAATTTATTGGACAACAGTTTAGGGATTCTAGGTTTTGGCTCCATCGGAAAAGAAATGTACGATGCTTAAAATTGAAATTACCTTTTTGATTAAATAGCAAACATGACCAGAGAAGAATAAATGTCCAATGCCAATCAAAGGAAATACATGTAACAATCCTTATAGGATTAATTGAATGACGGCATAGATTACATGCACGAGAGATTTTTTACGACCGCCACACTGCACAAGTAACATTATTGTGATCATGAATTGAAATAAATGACAAAGTCCTATGAACTATAAAACATAAACTAAACTCTGAAAGGGTACAGGGAAAAGGTATTTAAACATGCAAGCCAAGCGAAAAGTAAAAACAAATTTGTGATAAGCCATTTAACGAAAAAAGCAAACCCGACAGTCACCGCCGTCGGAACGGTCAGTCGGCAATATGTGCCGACTGGGGTGCTTAAAACCGGTTTTTAAGTAAATATTAAAGATGGGCACATATTAATACGTCTTTGAAGGATGGGTGTGTGGTTTATGTAAATAAACGAAAATAAAAGTTTAATATTAAAGGTACAGGAATAGGTGTAAAGAATTGTTCTTATGTAGCCGATGTAGTAAAGAACACTAAATTGTGTTTGCAAGCCGCCACGTAATTTAGAAAACAATCATTGAAAGGCTCAGTCTCTTTGCATAATTTGGTTAAAAGCTTGATATACAATTAGTAGAACTAAATACATGGAGCATTTTCCATTTACCAATTTAAAACAATTTTATTTTTCTCCCTTTACCATGGAAATATAAATCTTACGGAATCTTTGGGCACGTGTTTTTATTAAAAATTTTGACTTCATTTTTATCACATTCTTGAAACAGAGAGGATTTAAGCTGAAAATCGACTACATAACATAATGATGACATAAGTTTGATATTAAAATATCCTTATTCAACACTGTTTATAAACAGGAAAACCAGGAAAAGAGTGTTACTGTATCGATATGCCACTTCAAGAAGTTATGAACTCTACGTGGCTGCTCATAAGGTATTATTTGAGATACTTTATTATGAGTTAAAAGCAACTTCCTTTCATAAAGTCGATTGAGGTGTTTAGATGTTGTAAATTTTTGGCATTAAGTCCTTTTTGTCCCTGCCTATAAAATACATAAAAATCTATGCCTAAAATAAATGTTTTCAATCCGGGAATGCTAAAGCTAAGGAGGTTGTGTTATTTATCATTATCAAACCACTGCTCAATCTTTGCTATTCTGTTTTCATGTTCTGTTAAACACGCGCAATTATAATGGTGTGCGTTGAAAACGCTTCGACGCCATGCCAGGTGGATCGAACCCAGCTAACAAGCACACGCTTATGGGCATTGTAAGCCTTAGAAATGCATTGAAACATTCGGTAGTTATGCATGTTGAATTAGCTAGAATGCTTGTTGCAGAACATGTACTTATTAGAACTGGGATCAATGCCGAGTGAAAAGTAGAAAGTGTCAATACTACCTGTAAAATATTGTCGTCATTTCATTCTTTTTCAGTGTGTCCCCTACTAAAGACTAAACCACACAGTGTTCTTAAACATTGACGAACGGAATATGGATATATAGTCTTAAGTAGAAGACATAATTAACAAGTAAACAAATACTGTTTGCAATTAGCATTTATTCATCATCGCTTCTCGATTCCTATTACACAAAGATAAAAGAAAACTTATAAATTACCCCCGCACAGGAAACGTATTATGTTTGTTTATGAGGTTTTGCTGTTTCTTTCTTTCTACAAAGGCTTAGCTCATTCCTTCGTGATTCCTTCGTTTATGTCAACAATTTTATACCCTGTTTCTTGCACCATTTAATCGCTGACCTATATATAATGTGTACGAACTTTACAAACATGACATTAAGATGCTGAATTGCTTTGAGATTACTGTTATATATTGTAAGAATAAGTATTCCTTGTTCACATTGTAAGTCGCCATGCAAGCCGCTTATCTTATTTATGCCAACGCCAAACTGTCCACAAATTGAGCATACAATGAAAATGCACCCAAAAAAGAATGATCACATTCTGACTGGTCGCAAATTTCGGATTATTTAACAGGATTTCTAAGCAAATATTCGAATTAGGTTCCCTCAATCTTTATCACTTTCGCTATCGCCATATGGGTTTTTTCGCCTCATGGGAACTAATCAAGAAACATCCTTAGTGTCTGAAGAACTCGTCTACATGAAGTAGGTCTAAGTCTACGCGAAGCCCCTGGAATTTGGCTTGTAACAATCGTTTTATAGTACGAGGATATCTCAAGTGGACTACGTGTCTTTAAAGATAGTCGAACTTAACTAGCTTGTGATCTGTAAGTTATATTTAATTTATTCAGTTTCTACAGTATGGTATATTTTGATAAAAGGATAATGATAAAAAGGGAAACATTATTTTCTGACACGCTTTAGTGAGCACTCTGGGCAACACTTACAGTACAAACAAATCCTCTTACTTTGTCATTTCCTGCTAATTGCCTTGATGGCAGTCCACAGCGGACCTATTTTCGTTCGTTGTCTATATTCCAGGGCAATGGCAAGCCTGTGTAAAGAATACAATCGAGGTATGTATAAGTCTGACAAAAGATAGGGACCTACTGCAGCTATGTATTAGATACAAATGTCCTCAGGCACAGTAAAGGAAACTACATCTGCAAGGTTTGTATTAAGACCAAAAGGTACATACATTGTCTTAAAAAACTTGTTGTTTGACATATATATATATATATATATATATATATATATATATATATATCATATATATATATATATAAATCATGGTGATAAAATGAAATTGACGTGGTTATGAAAGTGTGTTTATTTGACGACTTGACTTTTTCTTATTTACCTATTGTGATTGTTCAGCAAATAAAATTAAAATTAACTGTAAAACCGCCATAAAGCAAATTTTCCGACAATAAAATGTGATATTACGACGGAAATGTATATATCCCGGGTCTAGACAAAAGTCCATTGTGTACATTTATATTTTGTTTTAGATGATAAATGAAAACAACTTGGTAATCAATTCATTTTGAATTTAAAATGTGGATTTTGTTTTAAAGTCGATGTGTTTCTTTTAGAGACAATGTTTATTTAAATGCTTGTAATAATGTCCTGAGTTGTACAGAATTAAAAAAATATAAAACAACGAAAGATATTTGCATATAGACAAATAATCTGAAAGAAAATAAGGCACTTTAAATTGTATTTATTCAATTGATTATAAAGAATCCAATAATTTGCAACGAACTTAGTAAGTGACTATTGTCGGATGGTTCAACACATCTCGTGGAAAGTTATTATTTCATTCGCGTAATTATTATTATTATCAAATCTTATGTTGCTGTTACGGTATATGTTATTGAATGGGCTTTGTTAAGAAAGCTCCATTGGTTTACTGTGCATTGACACCCACAGAAATACTTCCCTTATGATGATAACTGTGTGAGAAGTAATATATAAATAGATATATATTACATATATTACAGGCTTGCGGGTGGTTGAAATTAGAGTGTTGTATTATGCACCCATTTTAACCTTAACATGAAAAAAGAAAACACCAATTCTTTCTGCTTCTTTTGAAAACATCGATTTATACAAAAAGCAAAGATTAAAGAGTGCTATCTGTTCTACAAGCCATTTAGGACAAACCTAGGTCGCTTTTGCGTTCTTTTGCAGTGCCTACGTTATGCAAGTGCTCCCTGATGATCTCCTTTATATGGTCTAGTTGTAAGACAATATTTACAGCGTGAACTTTCTTCGATATCTATTTTATTGTTTTTATACATGTGTGCAATCATGATATTCAGAAATACTTTGTTTTATCTTTAACTTTTATAAATATATTGACTTTTTATATTTTATTAGACCGAATATGCCATCATTAAGACCATCAAAACCAGTGTGTTAATATAATAACGGTGTTGGATTTATTTATCAGTTTAGTATTTGTGTGTCAAATGTCAGACTAAAAAACTGCAGACTGTAACTATTCTAGTCAAGATTAGAAAGGAAGGTCAAATAAGAAAAAAATATTTATCTATATATAAGCTATATTTTAGCAAAATATTTTATATCTGCTATCTAATCATTATCACTTGCTGACACTAGTTTCTTAATAATATATACTTTCTGTAAAACGTAATGTTCTTTGTTCTTGTGTTAAGATAGCAATATACAAATATACAACAATCTTCCAAATTCTTATTTTCTGTACAATGACATATTTCTTAAATATTTCATCATAGTTAAAGACAACTGAAAAATCAATGACATTTCATAGAAGTTAGTTTTTCGTTTACTACCGACGACTAATTAGCTCACACAAGAACGAATTCTTTAACACAAACACCAAAATAATATACAAATGAAATAACATGCCAATTGTTTAATAATAATCTATCTACGTGTAAAATGGCCATGGGTGGTTATTGATAACATGCAAACTAGATTTTAGATAGCCAGTAATGAGAACCAACTATGCGCAGTGAAATTGTTATCCAAATTGTCGTCGATGAACCATGCATATAAACTGTTAACATGTGCTTAGGCAGTTTGTTAAGTAATATGGCTACATGAACACTACCTTGAAAAATTATCCACACTTATTTATAGCACGCACCGATAGCTTAATTGTATTATTCTTAACAACAAAATGGTAATTCGTTAACATAAAGTCAACCTCTCTATTTAAAAACGGAAAGATAATCAATAAGTTCGCAAACTGATAATTACACAATATGAATGATGATATATAAGTCACATTCATGCCCTTAAGAAATAAATTTGATAATGTGAATATTCCACTATCGAAGAATTACATACGTGCGCTTTACTCGAAATAATCAAGGCACTAAATATGTATAATTTTTTAACAATGGAAGATGAACACTTGAGAATATGCCGAACTCGTGGTGTTCTACGGGCGGTGTTGTTTTCAAAATCACACTAAACAAAATATAGATTATACAGTTAAACATAAACGCAGCAGCTGGCACTAGTTCTTATAAAGAACAAACTATTATATTGAAATGAGATGATTTCTTTATTGGTAAATATAACCGGACCCGTCTTTTTAAAGTGCTGCTAGAGATTGCAGAATTATATGTGAATTTCCGAATTATCTTGGTACGGTTCCACCATGAGTAACATTGATTTTGTTCCCTCACAGTAAGTCCCTCTGACATGAATTAAAATTCCCGATTGAATTATTCTTTTCCGCATGCGATTTGGGTTGCTAGACCTCTGCTTCTTTGCATCTTAAACATTATCTGGCGTCGACATAATCTCCTAAAATTAAAACTGCAGCAGGCAGTTGCGCCATATAGTGTATGGCAATTATCTTGGCCTCGTAGAAATGCATTCTGAGTAACATGGACTTATAACATGGACTTATAACACGTAACATGTTGCAACTTTACTTTCGTCCTTTACGTTTAGTCACTGTTAGGACTTAATTCTATATTCTTAGGCGACGCTGTTCATTCATCAATCATAATTGCATGTGTCTCCATGTTTATATAATAATACAATAACTTTGTATAAACAATGCAGATTATTGTGTATTTCTATTCACAATTGAATGCGTACAGTCCAAAATTCAACAACCATATTTGATTTTTTTTTTCCTGAGCATGAATGCTGATGAAAAGTTCTTTAACTTCATGGTTCGGCGCCGTATGACCTATTAAGTGTCGGTGTGCCGTAAAACCCAAATAAATAAATTAACTTCATGGTCATTCAAAGTTCCTTCTAAGTGCCTGAGATTTTCAGCTTTCATTACACTGGATGGTTTCTGGAATTTAACAAAAAAGAATAATATGAAAAAAACTGTGTGATCAGGATATTTAAAACAAGCTACATTGATTGATTTACACATTTGCATAACATATATTTCATTATTAAAATTATTAGATGAAAATTGAGTTCTCTCATAAATTTAAATTGGACCTCATCTGACACATTTAGTGTATAATCTTCTTCATTTAAGCCACATCTTAACTTTTAGTGCTATCACTAAATTACCATTCATGCGGCTGAAACGGGTACAATAAAAATATTTCGGATAAAAGGCATACGGTTCTTGTCAACACTTTTGTTATAAGCGGCCTTCAATGCTGGTGCATTATGAACGACATTCTATAACGACTTTGCTCCATACCTTTGCATTTTAATGGTTAACATCCATAGCTGATCGGCATTACACGTTTTTTTTAACTGACTCTATTTTACCTACGGCTTGCCCCGCTGAACGTTTTTGTTAGACAATCGTGAATACTTACTTAAATAAATAACAATACGAATATATGACAAAGTCCTTTGATAATTGCATGTACATATAACAAAATTTGAAAAGGCACAAGACAAAGGTATTCACATTCAAGCCAAATGTAAAAGAAAGAGCAAATCTGTGATGAGTCATTTAACAAAAAGAGCGTAACTAAAAATAAAAGGTAAAACAAGTTAATTCTGCCATCGTTAAAACGTTACAAATAACATATTATATACATATGCAAAGTATAAATAGTTTGATTGGATCAATATTTTTTTTGTAATTTAGTTTGCATTACATAGACAGGCAAGAGTTCATCTGACTGGATTAATGTGGTCGAGTCATATGTTTGTACAGCGTTCGCGGTCTAATTGTTAAGGCGATAGACACAAGATCATATGAGCCCAGATTCAGACGTAGGTCTTTAAACATGACACGATTTTCTACGCTTTGTCTCAAGTTGCAATAACTAAAAAATGATTCTTCCCATAAAACGGGCCATAAGGACCACAATTGAAAAAGGGGTGGTCATTCTTGTGCAATAATAATAATAATAATAAATACTTTTTACTTCAAATAAAAATACAACTAATAATTGTCTCTTTCCAACGGCGTACACGTATATGAAACTCTTGTACTATGTTCAATTGCCTTAAAGAAACGTTGTGATGATTTGTTAAGATTGCATCATCAAAACGACCGTCAGCTGAATTAATGTTTCAGATAATAAAAGAGAAATAGGGTATATAAGAACAGTCCATATTCGTTCATACATTAAAATGGTCGTCTGAGTTTTCAAAGAAAGATATTCCTTGATTGAACATGTGTTTACAAACGAAATCAAACATGTGCTTATCAGGACGAATTCGTGAGAACTGGGCCCAAGGTTATAAACTTCGTACGAGTCCAAGACCTGTCTCCGGCATCACATTGATCAGATTCTAACTTTAAACCAAAGTTCAACTAATCAGATATTTGAGCTTGAAAATGATCTCAGACATAAAGTCAACATTTTATAACCTCAGACCCAGAAAAAAACAACGAAAAAATTTAAAGGCAATTAAGCAAAAAGGTTAAAAACATTTTATCAAAAACGTTTGTTTTGTATCTAGCTGTTAAAACAATTCAGAGTCAATTGCTTATTCGGCTCATTACTAATGCCATTCTCTATTATCCCAGTTTGAAAGGATACATTCGATACTGATTTGTTGTTACGGTAAAACGTCGGCTCGTGGTCCGGAATTTCTGTTCTATCTAGCATTATCCGCGCCTGTGGTCTTATCACCGCAATAGCTTGCCTTTAGAAATGTTACCACACAAAACAATACTCGTTTAGCGTATATATCTTATTAATGTTTACCAATGATATTATACAATTATATGTGTGTGTTAGGAAAAGAAAAAAGGAAAGTATTCCATGTCGTTTGAACATGTTAGTTGCATTTTCAAATGTTAGACAGTGTTTCAACACTATAAGCCAGTTATGATATTGTAGAAAATGCACAGACCTTAAAAACTGTATTTTTTTAAACTATATTGAAAGGTATAGCTAGACGCTGCTAGTAGACTGATTAGATTTGAGTCGTATTTTCGGAACTGCAAATTGCATTGTGGAAACCATGAGAATTCTAACAGTAAAGAGGGAAGAAGTCAAAACACAAAGAAACCATAGAAATAGTATGAACTGAATCCGATGATTCCTTAAAATGCGCTTATGAATATCAAGGAAAATATCAACGACCGTAGCGGAGTTTAATGGGCTGTTTTGCCGTTAAACAGACTCTGTCCTGGCCACAAATAGGGACGAAATACGGGTACCAAATGGCTGTCAAAACAAAAGGCCAATTGACCTTCGTGGCAGAATGTCACATGGCGAGAATCTTAATCCCACTATAAACTTACTGCAGGAGAATGCGTATTCAAGAATAAGAATATATAAGACAAAGTCCTATGAGCATTGCAGCATATACAAAAATTGAAAAGACACAGGATCAATGTATTTACAGGCACGCAAGATGTAAAAGTGAGAACAAATCTGGAACGATCAGTCGGCATTATTGACCGACTGGGGTGCTTAAACCGGTTTGACAGAGCTCTGACCTCGCAATTCCTGATAGATTCCTCAAATGCAAACAATGAAAAGAAAACCGATTCATTTGAATAAATGTCCAAGTGCTGACGTTTTGTTTGACAAGTTATGACGAAAGAAGTGACGACATTGAAAAATACTGTCCACATGAATTCAGAAAAAGAAACACAATACTAACACAAAAATAACTCCTTTAAGTAATAAAATTAACATGGGTAAATAAACTAAAAAATTGTGAAAACAACACCGATGAGTTTTGGGGTAACTTCCCTATATTACAAATGGCGTCACTCCTTTTCTATCATGTGACTTAGCACAATAGTACATCGTCGCTTGGATTTGTTTTATTTCATATATTTTCTGATCACTGTATGTCTTTGCTAAGACATCAAGAAATGCAGTTATAGTTTAGCCACCCTAGAGGCCAGTTTGGCAGTCTGGCCTTTTCAGTGCGGTAACAGTTGTGATTGTTGTGCTTATATAATGATAAGTTAGAGTTTTGTCATGTTTACATTTGTCTGGCACGTTAAGACCTTCGTATATTTTCTTTTATATCCCATACATATACACCTTCATCCGAATTTACTATAATTGCTCCCATTTGATAAAAGTGGTTGACTATGCATACTTTATCGCTTGGGGAGTGCTGTTTTCCAATTTATATGTACGTCATATGTTTAACAGCTTTCCGATGTTAATATTTGAGAAATCCCTCAGAACGTTCGTAGTCATAGTTCATTTGACATATTTCTGTCGACTGTCTTTAAGAAAATATGTTAGCAAAATAAACATAGAGCTTAGTAATTAAAATTGTTATTCTTAAAGGACCTTGTCATAAATTAAGTTATGTCTCAACGTGGTGTCATTTTGTTTTGTGAGGGGCACGTGCTACTTACAAACACTCGTCTAATCACAACGCTTATCCGAAAGGACGTGTGACACAGGTAAACTTTACTTAGATGATATCAAAAGAATAACATAATGACAAGTGGGTGTTGGTCGCGGTGGAGGCAAGATCATTCTTGAGAGTAGGTCTTCAAGCTGACTTGCGTCGCTGGTTCTGAATCAATCTTATATCCATTATTAACTGGACATCACAACAAGGACCATAACTGAATAAAGTGCTATGTGACAAAACACCAAAAATACCAATAGTATAGGTTATTGACATGTGCATTTATAAGGGTAAAGAATAAGGCAAAGCAACACTGTCTACCAATTACAAGAAAGCATTGAGTCGTCTATGCAGTGATAAATAGACAAAACTCTGTTTCTGCCTGATTGTCTTAGCTCTTATTATAAACCTTGTTCTACACCGCTGAATGCGACGCATATTTTTAAAAATAAATAAAACCAAAAACAAAAAAGAAATACATGGCTTAAATCAAAAACAAAAAGGCAATGCTTTAAGCACGTGAGTTTAAATATAATAATTGAATGATAAAAGATCGAATCATTAATTTAAAACATATAAACTACTCCACACGAAGGAAATCCTTGTCTTATTTAGATAACATAATAGTTACTGAAGAACGAAGCACTCTCCCTATTTGCCAAACGAATACAGTCATTGCATAGCCTTCTATGTCTAGTAATGTCCTAGAATATTTCCATTAGTTAATTACGTTTAATCGCAGCAGTGCTACAAAGTCATAAGACGGTCTAGCTTTACATATATACCTATATAGGTTATATGCGTGGGCATACATACGTTTGGTGGCTAGTCCTGGAGTCTTGCATTGAAGCCAACTTGAGAAAAATATGTTAGGTACATAACTCCGAGATATGTTTGATTAAAATAAAAATACAAAAATTAAACAAGGTCAAAAGCACTTTAAATTTGTTAAAAGCTTTCTGGAAATATGTGTTACAACATGAGCGTAACGATTGTTTCACTTTTACTTAAGTTAAGCAGCAGCTTTTTGTAATAGCTTTTTATCTTAATTTTAATCGTTTTTTAATGATTAAATTCACGTGTTAAAGATTGTTTTATAATTTAATTTACGAATGCCAAAAATTCGTTTCTTAACCATTAGCTTTCCTGAATTTTCTGCTAGGTCAACTCTTCACAGAGCATATATGTTGTAGATGTATAAAATATTTATGATCGTCAGGGGGATAGTATTACATATTCTGTTTCAATATTCTTTTTGAGTTATATGTCATTGTTGTATCGATATTTGATAAAAAAATGTTTAAGGTAAATACAATCGCAGTGAAATCGGAAATGGGTAAAAATAGCATTCTATGACCGAATCCCAAAACGATATTAGGATATTGCAATAGATGTAATATGAAATCGTCGTTTTAAAATTAAATGCTATGCTAAAATCATTGCAATAAGGTAAGCAATGGACAATTATTGCCAGAAATAAAACATTTTACCATGCCAAAACACACTTAAACCTTATGAAAAAGTATCCTGTTATGTGCCATTATGAAATCAACTGGTTCCAAATATTAGAATATGATTTGAATACGCGTAACGAATATTCTAATATCGGTTTAGGACTCGATTAACATCCCTAACACACACACACACGCGCACACACGCACGAATGCACGCACGCACGCAAACACACACACACATATAGAAGACAGAGGCTTTGCAGGCGTTTACCTCCACATATTTTAATAAACTGGTATTCTCTTTGTCAATGAAATACTGGACGTACATTTTCCAAAGAGACCTTTTTAGCATTCATAATTAATACAGTTTTTCTGTTTTATTTCATGATTTTACCTTAAAATAAATAACATATTGTCATCAGATGTTTCTTTTTCAGAAATTATTGAGATAACCTGGATTATAAACTGAATTTTACATAGCAAGTAACTCATGATTACCTCATTTTTGTTATATATTTCTCATTTAATTAAAAAAATCTAAAACTTGAAAATAAATAAAAACTAAGGACACATGTTCGCATCACATTCCAGGTGACATTTAACAAAAAGGCGGTATTTCGAATATATTTCGCTGAGATTGTTTACAAGGGTTGATTAAATTCCTAAATGAAACTGAAGATGAAATTGCCAAAAGTAAGCAGAGATTACTAACACTTGGGTAAGAACGGTATTGCTAGTTAAATGATACTTGCATGTTTCACAAAAGTATATGTTAGATAGAGTATGGTTATGGATCTACTTGTAATCTTTAGTATTTCTTTACAGTTATCTTACCTTAAAGTATGCATTAAAATTATGCAGGTTGTAATACAATTTTGCCTGTTATGCCCATTAAATTTCAAAAAGCTATTTAGATTTATTGTTCACAAAATGACTCTTTGTGGGATTTTAAAGATTTTGAAGTCCATATCGTGTTTATCTTTTCGTTTTTATTAAGTTGAAGAAATACCAGAAATAAAAGAAAACTAACACCACAAACCAAATCATACTTATATGGACACTTAGTATGTCGTTTTTCTGAGAACAACTGCACTTTATTATTATTATTTAAAAACGTGCTTTATATACAGTGAATGCAATTCTAGACACCAGTTCCACTGGGAGCCGGTATATTTTAGATTGGGAGAACCGGGAGAACTACCCTGACAGCATCCTGTGTCTGTAAGGATGCGGAGTTGGTGTTGTTGATTTAGCTTGAACCAACAAACCGCCAGTGTTGCTTTTAAATGTTATACACATTCAGAGACAACCTGTAACACATCCGTGTAATGAGTATATGTGTATGAATGATAATATATATATATATGGCAGGTTTCATAATTAAAATATGTTTTGTCAAATTGCAAATTGTTACCACCAAAATCTTTGCTTTTCTGAAATCTGTATCGTCTTTTTTGGTTGTTTTTTGTTTGTTTGATCCTATCTCGTACCGACATCATTTTTCAGCGATCTTTTTCGTTTCTGGCCGTTTTGAATATGACGTAGATCAATATCTACTATAACAATTAAAGGTTTAATCATTCACATCGATCTAACATTTTCACTAAAAGAGGTGCTTTCACTGCAAACTAAACAAGTACGAGGAACAAGTCGAAGCAGATAGCATATGCCATGATGAAAACATTGTCGCAAACAGCAGTCGACATATCAAAACCCGACCAATTGGACAAACTAGCATGGAATGTTCCGGAGAGAATTGAAAATATTAGGCCGAGACCAAATACAATGGAAGACAAAGAAAATTCGATAAGGTCTTTTTGATACTTAGATTCTTCGAGCCACTCGCAAAACACATTTAAATAAGCTACAATGTAAAAATTAGTTGGGATGAATAAAGCGGCGGACATTTCAAATCTCGATGAGAAATAAGTTTGGATTAAGGCAAGACGTAGTCACGTCATAATATAAAAGAATCCAGAAATGGTACGAAAATTGTCGAATAACGCATTAAAAAGGACTTTTAAGGATATATATTGATGGTCAAAGTAATGTGGCGGATTTTTTACGCTTATAAACCTGATTCGCTTTGTCCGTACTACGTAAGATGGTAAGAGAATCCCTCTATGATACTTTTTTTTCCAAAGAAAGATCTATTTCCACTAATTTTCCTCTTTGCCACAAATTCGACCGTCCTTCTACTCTTTAAGGTTTGAATATTAGGTTTTCTATACGTAGATACAGATGACCAATCATAGGTATTGTGTAATATTAAAAACATTTACAATGTTGAAACAGAAATCAAAATCATGTTCGAGTTGGAAAAGCTATTTTGTAAATTAGCAAGAGAGCCGATTCAAGCGTTAAAAATCTGGTCAGCATATATGTTACAGTCAAGAAGAAAGAAGAAATTGAATGCTATGCATTCGAAGGGTATACCATTCATTCGGAGTTTAATATTAATTTTACAAATATCCGTGCTTTTCTTTTTTCATTTTTTTTGTAACATCGCTCCTTCAGATCGATAGTTGTATGCAGAAGACAAGCCGTAGATTACTTTAGACAGCACTTTATCATCAGATATCATTAATCAATCTTAGGGAGCCTTTATCAGCATACATATCTCATGCCACAAATTCCTACCGGATTTAATGAGCTTAAATGCAGGATTGTACGCCTAATCCCATTAGTACATTGTATTCTTGTATTCTGATACTTCCTTACGGCTTAACATAGCTTGTATTAGGTCTTTTAGTGTAATAATGTCGGGTTCGCTCTTTTCGTTAAATGACTCATCACAAATTTGTTCTTACTTTTCGCTTGGCTTGCATGTGAAATACCTTTGTTCTGTGCCTTTTCGGAGTTTAGTATATGTTGCAATGCTCATAGGACTTTGTCATATATTCTTATTTATTCTTTTATGCCCGACAATCAAAATCGGGTGTTTTAATGCTGTATTATTTATGTTTTATCCAGAAGCCTTAAACACCACCCTCACTGCATATGTTCAAGACAATATGCAACTCTCATAATGCTCTGAAGACATGTGGGCGCTTAAAACGGGTTTGTGAAATAGCGTATTGAGTAATTCAAGTTTGATCTTAAAAGTCGCCGCTTAGATGTAAAATTAAGAAAGTCATTCTATTTAATTCTTAACGATATTTTTAACATTTTTAAAAGCGAGCTTCTGTTCATCAGATTTGTTAGACTAGTGATCGCCTTTTCAGTAAATTTATAACTCCCCCTTAAAGAGTCAGCGGAAGTTTAACGGATGAATGTTTCATTATTTAATGTGCACATATGTTGACATTTGTTCTAAAATTGCATTGGAATAATGAATAATAATAATAATAATAATAATAATAATAATAATAATAATAATAATATAACTGTTCTTTCGAAAGTGTGGCAAATATTTAGACACGTATACATTTACATTTACAGCATACATTCATAAAAAGGAGAATATGAATTAGTAAAAAATGTTTGTTATCTATCGTTTTCTTTCCTGATCGTCTAGCCTTCACATGAGTGTGCATGCAAATGTCCGACTCAAGACGGACATTATTTTTCAAGATGAAAATATACAAATTTAGGGTAATTCAGAAGCACATGCAATTGAATTGTTTGTAAAACTTGTACCGCCCATTTTTTCTAGGAACAGGAAATATGGGAAATAAATGCAGCCTGTAGCTGTTAGCCTGGATAGAATCTGTGTGCAATATTGTAAAATATTAGTGAGGGATAACTAAACTGGTGCAGATATTTTTGTCTGCGATGAAGTTTTATCAATTGCATACTAGATCACATTCAGTCAGTTCGGACATCAATTTCTGCTTTACTGTACTGATTATCTGGAGCCTCTCGGTGTTATCAAGAACCTTTCACAGCCTTATTTACATTCTTCTATCGATTAGGCTTTTAAGCTTGAATAAAAAAAGCTGAACACTTCAATGCTAGAAAATGAAGGGAGTTAGCCTAACAACTTTCGTAGGTGCTTGCTAATGATCCGCACAGCGTGTTCAACAGTTTTGTTAGGTATGACATTGACCATTAAAAGCCAGATGACTGGATCAAAGGACCTGTTAGAAAAGTCAGGTATTAAAGTTTTCTAGATAGCGGGGATGGGGTTGGCATGGGTAGAGCGATCACGCACATCTTTTTATCGTATAAAATACATTTTTAAACTATAAAACACTTTGTAAGAGATGAAACCACAATGCATGTGTTCAACATGCTGTGTGAGACTTCGGGACGTGCGAGGCTAGATCTCTATTAAGCGGTTTAAGTACGCCAGTTGGCTGTTTGGCCGGGTGATCATTTTCAGGAGATAACTGGTATGGTGTATCTGTTAACTGTATTGTGACCCGCGACTTATTGTTTTGACGCTTCTGCGAGATAAATACCACTGTATTTTTCAAATTTCAAATTTGAATATATGTTATGGAACCCACAGGACCTTGATTTTGTATTAAGAAATATTATATATAATTAAAATGTAAATTGTAGCTAAAATACATTTTAAGGACTAATCAAATTTATACGGACACACCTACTAACGCTGAAATTGGTCGGGCTTTGCTTAACCTTAACAGCACTGCTAAGTATTCAAGTTGCGCATCACGGAAATTGTTTCTCAGGTTTAAAACATGCAAATTCAGAATATGTCAGAAACACACGCAATTAAATAGTTTGTTAAACTTGTACTGCCAATTTTATGATAAGGCCATATAAATTGAAAAACACTTGCGTACGAAAACAAAATATACCAAATGAATAGGGACTAATTAACCTTATACGAACAAACCTATCTGTGTATTACACTTGATGTTCTCGGCTTTTTATATTATTATAACAGAAGATGCGATTTAAATGGAATTTATATTGTATATTGGAGTTGTGCCTGTCAGTTAGAACGTACAAAAGTATGTGTCTGTGCTGTTTAACTTCTGTAGTTGGTCGGAATGTGCTTAAACTTTACAGTAAACCAACAATAGGAATATATGACAAAGTCCTATGAGCATTGTAACATATACCAAAATATGAAAAGGCAAAGGACAAAGGTGTTCACATGCAAGCCAAATGTAAAAGTAAGTACAAATCTGTGATGAGATTATAAAAAGAGCAAACCCGACAGTCGCCGCCTTGGAACGGTCAGTTGGCAATATGGACCGACAGGGGTGCTTAAGCCGGTTTTACAGAGAGAGAGAGAGAGAGAGAGAGAGAGAGAGAGAGAGAGAGAGAGAGAGAGAGAGAGAGAGAGAGAGAGAGAGAGAGAGAGAGAGAGAGAAGAGAGATTATTTCGAGTAGAAAAACTACACAAAAACTGTTGATTATAAATGAAATTAACTTTTTAAATCAAGAAAAAAAAATGACCAGAGAATAATAAATGGTTTCTGCTTCCTGTTCACGTGAAGATGGAATATAGGAACCAAAGTCTTGTTTTAATATAATATCTATACTCCTGATGGTTCCATAAGAATGTGTGGCAATGTGTTTACGCCTTTTACAGCATGTTCTTCATTCTCCTTGACCAATAAGAAAGTATCTCTTCTATAAAAACAACTTATAAACAATTCATTATATGATATTATATGGGTAAATCTTTCTAGTAAACATACTGCTGCTCATATTATGCAAATAATTAAGTGAGTCAGGTGGACGCAGAAAATTGCTCTTATAATGTGAACATGTCGATTATATATAAGCCAGATATTATATAACATTATTAATTGCGATGCTGCCTTTATGTAAAATAGTCCCTTAACCTATGCGACCGCGCATTTTCATTTAATTATATTGCTTTTGTAAATAGTCGATGTTAGATAAATAAACGCCACACATTACGGAACGCGTAGTTATTAAAATAATCAAGATCTATTTAGCACCGTTGAGCAATGTCAGCACATCCTGACCAAAACCATTAGCAGGAAGTTTTAACTCCGTCCGCGCCAGATCCATTGTAAAAGGTTAACATTGTTTTAAGTATCAAGATCAACGTAACTTATAGTGGCGATGTAAATAATACAACATTAAGTATCAAGATCAACGTAACTTATAGTGGCGATGTAAATAATACAACATTAAGTATCAAGATCAACGTAACTTATAGTGGCGATGTAAATAATACAACATTAAGTATCAATATCAACGTAACTAATAGTGGCGACGTAAATAATACAACATTAAGTATCAAGATCAACGTAACTTATAGTGGCGATGTAAATAATACAACATTAAGCATCAGGATCAACGTAACTTATAGTGGCGATGTAAATAATACAACATTAAGTATTAAGATCAACGTAACTTATAGTAGCGATGTAAATAATACAACATTAAGCATCAGGATCAACGTAACTTATAGTGGCGATGTAAATAATACAACATTAAGTATCAAGATCAACGTAACTTATAGTGGCGATGTAAATAATACAACATTAAGCATCAGGATCAACGTAACTTATAGTGGCGATGTAAATAATACAACATTAAGTATTAAGATCAACGTAACTTATAGTGGCGATGTAAATAATACAACATTAAGCATCAGGATCAACGTAACTTATAGTGGCGATGTAAATAATACAACATTAAGTATCAAGATCAACGTAACTTATAGTAGCGATGTAAATAATACAACATTAAGTATCAAGATCAACGTAACTTATAGTGGCGATGTAAATAATACAACATTAAGCATCAGGATCAACGTAACTTATAGTAGCGATGTAAATAATACAACATTAAGTATCAAGATCAACGTAACTTATAGTGGCGATGTAAATAATACAACATTAAGCATCAGGATCAACGTAACTTATAGTGGCGATGTAAATAATACAACATTAAGTATCAAGATCAACGTAATTTATAGTGGCGATGTAAATAATACAACATTAAGTATCAAGATCAACGTAATTTATAGTGGCGATGTAAATAATACAACATTAAGTATCAAGATCAACGTAATTTATAGTGGCGACGTAAATAATACAACATTAAGTATCAAGATCAACGTAACTTATAGTGGCGATGTAAATAATACAACATTAAGTATCAAGATCAACGTAATTTATAGTGGCGATGTAAATAATACAACATTAAGTATCAAGATCAACGTAACTTATAGTAGCGATGTAAATAATACAACATTAAGTATCAAGATCAACGTAACTTATAGTAGCGATGTAAATAATACAACATTAAGTATCAAGATCAACGTAACTTATAGTAGCGATGTAAATAATACAACATTAAGTATCAAGATCAACGTAACTTATAGTGGCGATGTAAATAATACAACATTAAGTATCAAGATCAACGTAACTTATAGTGGCGATGTAAATAATACAACATTAAGTATCAAGATCAACGTAACTTATAGTGGCGATGTAAATAATACAACATTAAGTATCAAGATCAACGTAACTTATAGTAGCGATGTAAATAATACAACATTAAGTATCAAGATCAACGTAACTAATAGTGGCGATGTAAATAATACAACATTAAGTATCAAGATCAACGTAACTTATAGTGGCGATGTAAATAATACAACATTAAGTATCAAGATCAACGTAACTTATAGTGGCGATGTAAATAATACAACATTAAGTACCAAGATCAACGTAACTTATAGTGGCGATGTAAATAATACAACATTAAGTATCAAGATCAACGTGACTTATAGTAGCGATGTAAATAATACAACATTAAGTATCAAGATCAACGTGACTTATAGTAGCGATGTAAATAATACAACATTAAGTATCAAGATCAACGTAACTTATAGTAGCGATGTAAATAATACAACATTAAGTATCAAGATCAACGTAATTTATAGTAGCGATGTAAATAATACAACATTAAGTATCAAGATCAACGTGACTTATAGTAGCGATGTAAATAATACAACATTAAGTATCAAGATCAACGTAACTAATAGTGGCGATGTAAATAATACAACATTAAGTATCAAGATCAACGTGACTTATAGTAGCGATGTAAATAATACAACATTAAGTATCAAGATCAACGTAACTTATAGTGGCGATGTAAATAATACAACATTAAGTATCAAGATCAACGTAACTTATAGTAGCGATGTAAATAATACAACATTAAGTATCAAGATCAACGTAATTTATAGTAGCGATGTAAATAATACAACATTAAGTATCAAGATCAACGTGACTTATAGTAGCGATGTAAATAATACAACATTAAGTATCAAGATCAACGTAACTTATAGTGGCGATGTAAATAATACAACATTAAGTATCAAGATCAACGTAACTAATAGTAGCGATGTAAATAATACAACATTAAGTATCAAGATCAACGTAACTTATAGTGGCGATGTAAATAATACAACATTAAGTACCAAGATCAACGTAACTTATAGTGGCGATGTAAATAATACAACATTAAGTACCAAGATCAACGTAACTTATAGTGGCGATGTAAATAATACAACATTAAGTATCAAGATCAACGTGACTTATAGTGGCGATGTAAATAATACAACATTAAGTATCAAGATCAACGTAACTTATAGTAGCGATGTAAATAATACAACATTAAGTACCAAGATCAACGTAACTTATAGTGGCGATGTAAATAATACAACATTAAGTATCAAGATCAACGTGACTTATAGTGGCGATGTAAATAATACAACATTAAGTATCAAGATCAACGTAACTTATAGTAGCGATGTAAATAATACAACATTAAGTATCAAGATCAACGTAACTTATAGTAGCGATGTAAATAATACAACATTAAGTATCAAGATCAACGTAACTTATAGTAGCGATGTAAATAATACAACATTAAGTATCAAGATCAACGTGACTTATAGTAGCGATGTAAATAATACAACATTAAGTATCAAGATCAACGTAACTTATAGTAGCGATGTAAATAATACAACATTAAGTATCAAGATCAACGTAACTTATAGTGGCGATGTAAATAATACAACATTAAGTATCAAGATCAACGTGACTTATAGTGGCGATGTAAATAATACAACATTAAGTATCAAGATCAACGTAACTTATAGTGGCGATGTAAATAATACAACATTAAGTATCAAGATCAACGTAACTTATAGTGGCGATGTAAATAATACAACATTAAGTATCAAGATCAACGTGACTTATAGTAGCGATGTAAATAATACAACATTAAGTATCAAGATCAACGTGACTTATAGTAGCGATGTAAATAATACAACATTAAGTACCAAGATCAACGTAACTTATAGTGGCGATGTAAATAATACAACATTAAGTATCAAGATCAACGTAACTTATAGTGGCGATGTAAATAATACAACATTAAGTATCAAGATCAACGTAACTTATAGTGGCGATGTAAATAATACAACATTAAGTATCAAGATCAACGTAACTTATAGTGGCGATGTAAATAATACAACATTAAGTATCAATATCAACGTAACTTATAGTGGCGATGTAAATAATACAACATTAAGTATCAAGATCAACGTAACTTATAGTGGCGATGTAAATAATACAACATTAAGTATCAAGATCAACGTGACTTATAGTGGCGATGTAAATAATACAACATTAAGTATCAAGATCAACGTAACTTATAGTGGCGATGTAAATAATACAACATTAAGTATCAAGATCAACGTAACTTATAGTGGCGATGTAAATAATACAACATTAAGTATCAAGATCAACGTAACTTATAGTGGCGATGTAAATAATACAACATTAAGTATCAAGATCAACGTAACTAATAGTGGCGATGTAAATAATACAACATTAAGTATCAAGATCAACGTAACTAATAGTGGCGATGTAAATAATACAACATTAAGTATCAAGATCAACGTAACTTATAGTGGCGATGTAAATAATACAACATTAAGTATCAAGATCAACGTAACTAATAGTGGCGATGTAAATAATACAACATTAAGTATCAAGATCAACGTAACTAATAGTGGCGATGTAAATAATACAACATTAAGTATCAAGATCAATGTAACTTATAGTAGCGATGTAAATAATACAACATTAAGTATCAATATCAACGTAACTTATAGTGGCGATGTAAATAATACAACATTAAGTATCAATATCAAAGTAACTTATAGTAGCGATGTAAATAATACAACATTAAGTATCAAGATCAACGTAATTTATAGTGGCGATGTAAATAATACAACATTAAGTATCAAGATCAACGTAACTAATAGTGGCGATGTAAATAATACAACATTAAGTATCAAGATCAACGTAACTTATAGTGGCGATGTAAATAATACAACATTAAGTATCAAGATCAACGTAACTAATAGTGGCGATGTAAATAATACAACATTAAGTATCAAGATCAACGTAACTTATAGTGGCGATGTAAATAATACAACATTAAGTATCAAGATCAACGTGACTTATAGTAGCGATGTAAATAATACAACATTAAGTATCAAGATCAACGTAACTAATAGTAGCGATGTAAATAATACAACATTAAGTATCAATATCAACGTAACTTATAGTGGCGATGTAAATATTACAACATTAAGTATCAATATCAACGTAACTTATAGTGGCGATGTAAATAATACAACATTAAGTATCAATATCAACGTAACTTATAGTGGCGATGTAAATAATACAACATTAAGTATCAAGATCAACGTAATTTATAGTGGCGATGTAAATAATACAACATTAAGTATCAAGATCAACGTAACTTATAGTGGCGATGTAAATAATACAACATTAAGTATCAAGATCAACGTAACTTATAGTGGCGATGTAAATAATACAACATTAAGTATCAATATCAACGTAACTTATAGTGGCGATGTAAATAATACAACATTAAGTATCAAGATCAACGTAACTTATAGTGGCGATGTAAATAATACAACATTAAGTATCAAGATCAACGTAACTTATAGTGGCGATGTAAATAATACAACATTAAGTATCAATATCAACGTAACTTATAGTGGCGATGTAAATAATACAACATTAAGTATCAAGATCAACGTAACTTATAGTAGCGATGTAAATAATACAACATTAAGTATCAAGATCAACGTAATTTATAGTGGCGATGTAAATAATACAACATTAAGTATCAAGATCAACGTAACTAATAGTAGCGATGTAAATAATACAACATTAAGTATCAAGATCAACGTAACTTATAGTGGCGATGTAAATATTACAACATTAAGTATCAATATCAACGTAACTTATAGTGGCGATGTAAATAATACAACATTAAGTATCAATATCAACGTAACTTATAGTGGCGATGTAAATAATACAACATTAAGTATCAATATCAACGTAACTTATAGTAGCGATGTAAATAATACAACATTAAGTATCAAGATCAACGTAATTTATAGTGGCGATGTAAATAATACAACATTAAGTATCAAGATCAACGTAATTTATAGTGGCGATGTAAATAATACAACATTAAGTATCAAGATCAACGTAACTTATAGTGGCGATGTAAATAATACAACATTAAGTATCAAGATCAACGTAATTTATAGTGGCGATGTAAATAATACAACATTAAGTATCAAGATCAACGTAACTTATAGTGGCGATGTAAATAATACAACATTAAGTATCAAGATCAACGTAACTTATAGTGGCGATGTAAATAATACAACATTAAGTATCAAGATCAACGTAACTTATAGTGGCGATGTAAATAATACAACATTAAGTATCAAGATCAACGTAACTTATAGTGACGATGTAAATAATACAACATTAAGTATCAAGATCAACGTAACTTATAGTGGCGATGTAAATAATACAACATTAAGTATCAAGATCAACGTAATTTATAGTGGCGATGTAAATAATACAACATTAAGTATCAAGATCAACGTAACTTATAGTGGCGATGTAAATAATACAACATTAAGTATCAAGATCAACGTAACTTATAGTGGCGATGTAAATAATACAACATTAAGTATCAAGATCAACGTAACTTATAGTGACGATGTAAATAATACAACATTAAGTATCAAGATCAACGTAACTTATAGTGACGATGTAAATAATACAACATTAAGTATCAAGATCAACGTAACTTATAGTGACGATGTAAATAATACAACATTAAGTATCAAGATCAACGTAACTTATAGTGGCGATGTAAATAATACAACATTAAGTATCAAGATCAACGTAACTTATAGTGACGATGTAAATAATACAACATTAAGTATCAAGATCAACGTAACTTATAGTGACGATGTAAATAATACAACATTAAGTATCAAGATCAACGTAACTTATAGTGGCGATGTAAATAATACAACATTAAGTATCAAGATCAACGTAATTTATAGTGGCGATGTAAATAATACAACATTAAGTATCAAGATTAACGTAACTTATAGTGGCGATGTAAATAATACAACATTAAGTATCAAGATCAACGTAACTTATAGTGGCGATGTAAATAATACAACATTAAGTATCAAGATCAACGTAACTTATAGTGGCGATGTAAATAATACAACATTAAGTATCAAGATCAACGTAACTTATAGTGGCGATGTAAATAATACAACATTAAGTATCAAGATCAACGTAACTTATAGTGACGATGTAAATAATACAACATTAAGTATCAATATCAACGTAACTTATAGTGGCGATGTAAATAATACAACATTAAGTATCAATATCAACGTAACTTATAGTGGCGATGTAAATAATACAACATTAAGCATCAAGATCAACGTAACTAATAGTGGCGATGTAAATAATACAACATTAAGTATCAAGATCAACGTAACTTATAGTGACGATGTAAATAATACAACATTAAGTATCAATATCAACGTAACTTATAGTGGCGATGTAAATAATACAACATTAAGTATCAATATCAACGTAACTTATAGTGGCGATGTAAATAATACAACATTAAGTATCAAGATCAACGTAACTTATAGTGACGATGTAAATAATACAACATTAAGTATCAAGATCAACGTAATTTATAGTGGCGATGTTAATAATACAACATTAAGTATCAAGATCAACGTAACTTATAGTGGCGATGTAAATAATACAACATTAAGTATCAAGATCAACGTAACTTATAGTGGCGATGTAAATAATACAACATTAAGTACCAAGATCAACGTAACTTATAGTGGCGATGTAAATAATACAACATTAAGTATCAATATCAACGTAACTTATAGTGGCGATGTAAATAATACAACATTAAGTATCAAGATCAACGTAACTTATAGTGGCGATGTAAATAATACAACATTAAGTACCAAGATCAACGTAACTTATAGTGGCGATGTAAATAATACAACATTAAGTATCAATATCAACGTAACTTATAGTGGCGATGTAAATAATACAACATTAAGTATCAATATCAACGTAACTTATAGTGGCGATGTAAATAATACAACATTAAGTACCAAGATCAACGTAACTTATAGTGGCGATGTAAATAATACAACATTAAGTATCAATATCAACGTAACTTATAGTGGCGATGTAAATAATACAACATTAAGTATCAAGATAAACGTAATTTATAGTGGCGATGTAAATAATACAACACTAAGTATCAAGATCAACGTAACTTAGAGTGGCGATGTAAATAATACAACATTAAGTATCAAGATCAACGTAACTTATAGTGGCGATGTAAATAATACAACATTAAGTATCAAGATCAACGTAACTTATAGTGGCGATGTAAATAATACAACATTAAGTATCAAGATCAACGTAACTTATAGTGGCGATGTAAATAATACAACATTAAGTATCAAGATCAACGTAACTTATAGTAGCGATGTAAATAATACAACATTAAGTATCAAGATCAACGTAACTTATAGTGGCGATGTAAATAATACAACATTAAGTATCAAGATCAACGTAACTAATAGTGGCGATGTAAATAATACAACATTAAGTATCAAGATCAACGTAACTTATCGTGGCGATGTAAATAATACAACATAAAGTATCAAGATCAACGTAACTTATAGTGGCGATGTAAATAATACAACATAAAGTATCAAGATCAACGTAACTTATAGTTCGATGTAAATAATACAACATTAAGTATCAAGATCAACGTAACTAATAGTGGCGATGTAAATAATACAACATAAAGTATCAAGATCAACGTAACTTATAGTTCGATGTAAATAATACAACATTAAGTATCAAGATCAACGTAACTTATAGTGGCGATGTAAATAATACAACATTAAGTATCAAGATCAACGTAACTTATAGTGGCGATGTAAATAATACAACATTAAGTATCAAGATCAACGTAACTAATAGTGGCGATGTAAATATTACAACATTAAGTATCAAGATCAACGTAACTTATAGTGGCGATGTAAATAATACAACATTAAGTATTAAGATCAACGTAACTTATAGTAGCGATGTAAATAATACAACATTAAGTATTAATATCAACGTAACTTATAGTGGCGATGTAAATAATACAACATTAAGTATCAAGATCAACGTAACTAATAGTAGCGATGTAAATAATACAACATTAAGTATCAAGATCAACGTAACTTATAGTAGCGATGTAAATAATACAACATTAAGTATCAAGATCAACGTAACTAATAGTAGCGATGTAAATAATACAACATTAAGTATTAAGATCAACGTAACTTATAGTAGCGATGTAAATAATACAACATTAAGTATCAAGATCAACGTAACTTATAGTAGCGATGTAAATAATACAACATTAAGTATCAAGATCAACGTAACTTATAGTGGCGATGTAAATAATACAACATTAAGTATCAAGATCAACGTAACTTATAGTGGCGATGTAAATAATACAACATTAAGTATCAAGATCAACGTAATTTATAGTGGCGATGTAAATAATACAACATTAAGTATCAAGATCAACGTAACTTATAGTGGCGATGTAAATAATACAACATTAAGTACCAAGATCAACGTAACTTATAGTGGCGATGTAAATAATACAACATTAAGTATCAAGATCAACGTAACTTATAGTGGCGATGTAAATAATACAAATTGAGTTTGAGGGGTAAAAGATAAGGACACTTTATCTAGTTCACGTAATATCGTTGTCTCTTTTGTTCGTGTACATAGACTTTTCCCTGTTTGTTCAGTCATTGGAAGTAAATCAAAACAGATTATCTTGGAATCTTAAGCCATTATCACACTAGATTGATTGCGTAATTGCTTACATTAGTCTGTCTGGGTTGAGGATATTTGGGACATAACGTGTAAAAAGATCTGATCAAAAGTTTTGTGTCGACAAAATACGCAGATTTGTTTTGTGTGCAGACGACGAAATTAAGTCCCCATGACGGCTGTTAATGTTTCTGCATCTTTTCTGCAGAGATTTTCTAGAATTGTATCTTGATTACATTTCCACTTGACACTAATATGGGGACTCCTAAATGACTAATGCATTTCATAATAGACTTTAAAAAAATGTAAAGCAAAAATGCTATTGGTAATAAGAGCTCTCGAATTCTGTTTAAGTTCTATTAAAACTGTGAAATTTCTCATGTTTACTGTCAATATACATGCCGTGTACCAATTCGCTATCCGTAATGTTACACCCTGACATATTACCCGAATATTGGTTTAAAAGGAGCCATTTGAGAAAACCCAAAATATGTGTTGTATGTGCAAGTTGAAATGCATTATTTCTAAGAAAAAAAAACAATTGCATTTTTACCTATCGACTGTCAACTTTTTCTGTCTAAAACAGATGGTGATTAAGACAGTTTAGAGTTATTCTCTTAGGATAACAATGCCATTGTGTTTTCTGTTCTATTTAAAAAAAATATGTTCCAAAAATAACGTTCCATAAATTTCATTGCAAAGTTATATACTTCAAAAATATGTAGCTAATTTACTGGTTAAATGATAAATAGAATCAAACATTCGTGTTCAATAAATTCTGAAAATATCAAACATTATGAAGGAAATGTTTCTTTCAATTCTTTTAATATATTTTAGCATTTAATGAATATGCATGAAAGATCCTCGATATCTTTTTATTGCGTTCATGACATTATAATTGAATATCAAAACCTCGTAAAGGTTGTGAACATAATATTAACACTCATCAACTTATATTAACATTACATTACCTACAGTGAACATTATGTTAGCGCCCTTCTTGTAATCCGTTTAATGTATTGAGAGAGGGTCTTTGCATATGAAAAATCACAAATGTAATGGTTCTTTGGATAACTGTAATGAGAGACACTTGCACTTTATGTTTAAATTCGCCATTGTTTCTTACTAATCATGTATTTCTATCGACAGAACTAACTGCAAATGTAAATCCACATATACCATGCACAGTATATTTGAGTTTGTTAATAACAAAAAGTCCAGTATAGTTTATTTTCTTCTCGACAATGTCTTTTTAGAGTTTTCCGCAAATAAATTTCTAGATAAATATAAACACTTAAATGTTTAAATAACACCTCCATATCTATTTTTGACATACGACTTAAATATGCATTACCGATACACTGGGTCACTTTAAATAAACTTTTATCAAGCATTCAACCCACACAACGTTTCGGTGTTCAAATTTCTCATTCTCTTACTATATCCTATCCGTCAATTTTTTAGTGATAACTTTACAATAAAAATCCTCACAAACCTAGAAAATAATATTGTGTTGATATCTATAAAAGTAAGTATAGAATATATAGACATCTATAAAAGAAAGTATAGAATATATAGACATCTATAAAAGTAAGTATAGAATATATAGACATCTATAAAAGTAAGTATAGAATATATAGACATCTATAAAAGTAAGTATAGAATATATAGACATCTATAAAAGTAAGTATAGAATATATAGACATCTATAAAAGTAAGTATAGAATATAGACATCTATAAAAGTAAGTATAGAATATATATACATCTATAAAAGTAAGTATAGAATATATAGACATCTATAAAAGTAAGTATAGAATATAGACATCTTATTTGATAAAATTTATCAATGTATTTATTCGATCATGTTGCCGCTTGTACATTGTTAAATGAGTTGATATTCAGATAAGACGGTTTTACATATTTTTTTAAAGGAGAAAATAACTTACTTATAAAGTTAAAACAGAAATTGTTTCACAGATAATCATATAAGGCAAAAAAAACTAGTTATACATTTTATATCAGCTTTGACTTTCTTACAATAGTCCAACGTTATTTTGATGATTTGAATTTTCAACAATAACGCATTTGCTGACTACATATTATAAAAAGGCAATGCCAAGGCAATATTCGACTTACAGAAAAAATTACATTCCATTTCATTACAAACGTTTTGAAGTAAAAAACGGTAGAGACAGCTCTCATACAGTATTTTGTCACGAAATACTAATACATCATTCAAAAACAGAAAGCACCAATAGGAACATAATCGGACTAGATAAAAATACCGATACAATACACATTTTACGGATGGACCACTTTATCATTCTTTATAAGATATGCATATGTTGAGTTTGTTCCACTATTAATAAATAGTAAAAATTACCAATTTTGTATCAAAATGATGCAAGAAATCGTTAACTTGTATATTTGTTATCAGCAAAAACATCAGCTTAAGATATATATTGTATATCGATATGCATTTGCTATAATACTTTCCTTTTCCAAAGGATAATCCCCTTGGCAGATATCCTATCCGCCAATGTTTGCGTAGACAGCTGGCTGACAACGAGAAACCACTTTTACACTGTAAAAAATATGTTTCTTAGTGGCGTCCTTTTAAACGTAAATCATAATCAGTGGCGTAAGCGAATAATGATACGACGCCAACATAAAGAAATACCGATACATTTCGCCTTAATTGTACGCCGCCATACGCAAAGATGACAACAATATTTGATCAGAACAATAATAACGCATGCATTGTCATATTTACATTATGCCGAGAATCATCCCTGTATGTCTGTTACTATGTGAAGTTGAAGTAAAAAACTGCTTTTAGTGACAAACAAGAAAATAATAATATATTGAGCAAGTATTTCCTCCTAGTGACACGCCCGAGCACTAACGTGGGATAGATAGTGAGGTTGTCTTGGTTACCAGCCAGTTAGTAACACAGATACTATAGTCACATATTACATGTAATTATATATCAAAACTATTACCATAATTATGCTCCCAACGCTTTTCTTCTTCCAATTAAATATTTTAAAAGGACATACAGATCAAATGATTCACTGATCTTTTTCTTTTGCCATCTATTTCGCACGCAGTCACTGTAATAGTTCATGTAAGTTATGCATTAATACTAGGGTTATCAGATAATATTCACAATGTCTTGGATATCACCATATGTCATACCACATTATTATTATTAAGATGTGTCAAACGATAAAGTTCTTTTTAACATGACATTTTATTGGCTGTCTAATTTGTTCAATAAAATCAGTTAATAAAATCATTAATTTAATGTATTTTGTTACGTACGGATGGTAATCCCACAGGTTATAATTTAACCCATGCAATCATTCTTTTTCTTTCCTGTAAGTGGAAGCTTTGAAAACAACATCAGAATGCCCTGAGTCCACCGTTTTCGGTAATATAAAAGGTAGAGTTACATTTGCGTGACTGAGTATATGACGATACTGTTTCATTAATTCCAACGCAATATATCGAAGATGTCTATAATATTTGCATACTTATTTTATAGCAAGCAACACGCACGTGTTCTTTTGGGTAAGTAGGCCCAACCGTTAGTCGTGTTGTTTACACGTGCATGTTTTAAAAAAACGGATCAACTTTCTGTTCATTTGTCATAATGCTTAAAAGTGATCAGGTTTTCATTGTCAAAGACTGATTCAATTCTCAAGTTTCACTGTTTGACAGTAGCTCCGGATTGACAAGAGCCACATTGATAATAAACGTGTCATTTTACCATGTGACTTGTGTTTGTATTTTTGACAACTTCGAGCGGATAATAGAGAAGCGAGAATAGAGCATTAATGCATGCAGCTATGGAAATTACAAAGAAAGCAGAAACTTCACCCTTTAGTTTTTGCTCATTACAAACATTATCAATCACATATTCGTACTGTTACCGTACGTAATAAACATAAGGGCGTTCATCATTCACTTACTGAACACTTATTGCATTAACCGGCCGCAATAGCTCACTTGGTAGAGCGTTGGCTTGTGGATAGGGAGGTCGCGGGTTCAAACCCCGTCCGGGTCAAACAAAAGACGATGTCAGTATAATGGACCGACCGGGTTAAGTTCCTGGGCCTCTCAGAAGTTCCGTTGTGCTATAATGCTAGAAATGTCGCTCCATAGTTACATGACGGCAAACCTAAAATCCGAAATTGCATTATCATATTATTAAAAAGAACGTGTAATTCTTTATTGTACCATAGCTCAAACACTTAAAATGACACACAGATGAGTATATTTAAAAGGCAATCTACCGTTTATATGAACCAAAATAAAAAAAAATGTGTACATCTCCACATTCGGCCGACGCTGTACAAAAAGCGCCATCAGAACATCGGTCATATTTTTCATTGGCCCTTGTTAAGCTGATTTGAACAGCGGACAAGCCAGTAAGTATTACATTGCATATTTTGTAAATTTGTTCTGAAAGACACATGATGTTTTAGATCTGTAGAAAAAAAAGATGTAATACAATAGACGTAAAAATATTCTGAATCAGAGAATTGACTAAAAATATTCTGTACCGAAAGTGTTGACTTAACATTCAAGCTGCCAATAAATCTTAATATAAATCTTGAAGTGTATAGCAAGTCAATATTGTTCTCTGCTGTGAGCTTTAGGAATATCAATACAAAACCATTAACAGGACAGGAATTCTGATACTCTGATACATTGTTACACGCAAATAAAATTAAATGGTAAATTATGGATGGGTTGGTGTGTCCTTGCTACATTTGCGTTGTTAAGGGTGTATCTTATTTCACAGTTCATTCTCCTGTACGCATGTATAATACGGGGGTTGTTTCAGAAGTACAGATTAATTTGTCAAATCTTAACATAAGTTTGTTTATTACAGTAAAGCAAATATAGACATGCTTATCATTCAAAACGTTTCATTACAAAATTGACTTATATGAAGTATGCATGTAATCAGGATTAATGTGTATACAGTGACCTGATTTCAAGACAGATAATCAGATCGCCATGACGACAGTTTATTACCCATTTCCCAGACATCCGCTCTGGTTCACTTTGTCAAAACCCTAGACGAGAAAGTAGACAAGCGTTTACTATAAGGTTTAATATTTCAGCCTACTACTTAGTCTTTATGTTTACCATTACGAATTGTCTTCCACCTAATCTACCAATGAACTTAAATGCGGGTTATCACAGGAAAGAAATATATAATGTGTGCTTTATTTATATTATGCAATCTAATAAAATTATAGGATTGTTTTGCAAAAATCCACAACCTTGACAAACCACAATCATGTATTTGATGATTTAACATCATATTAAAGTTCTTTGATATAAAGTTTATATTTCTTATCTATTATGATATAAAACTGTTATTTACATATTTCGATTCTTGCTATTTGATCGGGTAAATGGGCGATTCAGAAATCACTTGAAGTTTATTGTGAAAATTGGCAGACATCTTATGTTTGTCTTTAGCTTGTGCACGCAAGGCTTTGTGCAGAAAAATGCTTGTATCAAAAAGGTTACGATAAAGGCTAAAATTGGAAATAAATGTTCACCAGTATGGTGTCACTTTACTTAACCCAACCACCCTGTGATTTTTTGTTCTATCTACCAGGTAACACCAGTTCCGTTTAATAGACTGATCACATGTATCAGATATTAAACGAGTAGCTTTGAATAAAAACAAAAACAAAATTAAAGTAAACACATTGCGTATAAGTAATCGTGGCATTATTTTATATCCTAAAAAATAATTAAGTATATGAATCCACTAATAAGATAAGTTTAATAACTTATGACTGATTAGGTAAATTGTCATTATTTATACGACAATACTTCTTTTATCTGAAGATTATCAAACCATGCATTCTGCGCAATTGATGCTTTCAAAGTCTGCAAAAGCTTTTTGCTGATCGTGTATAAGCGCCACTATTTATATGATAATCAAACAAGCCTCATTCAAATAGAGACGAACGTAATACGATTAAAATAACCTGTTGCATTACTTGTCATATGATATCATTTTCCAACATGTGGCATCTTTAAATAACTGCTTCCTATTTTAAAATTTATGGGATTAATTCGCAGGTGATATATATTGCAGTGGCCAAGTCCAGATTTTATATATTTTAGATATCTGTTTACCACTATGTTTATATCGATGCATATGTTTACTGTCAAGTGTCTGTTTTTAATGGAAAAGTTTTAATAAGCTAAATATTTTTGAAATTTTTCTTCAGGAAGTACCAGGTTGAAGTGCTCCATAAACAGATTAAAGTGTGTCATTCGGTCCCGTGTCCGACTGAAAAGGCGGTATTTGTTATTCTGTATGTTGTATGTGTAAGGTTAAGTCTAATCGTTAAGCCACTTTTACATTAACTTGTGTGTGTGTACCTAGCGGCTCGTGCAAATGTTGATATGTGCGGTAATTATCATACGTCCTTAACATATGGTTCTACTTACGTTTTTTTTCTTTTTTTAACAAGAACGAACTTATATGAAACCAATTTTAAAATGAAATAACAATTTGCATCATACTATTGATCCAACTGCAATGTTTGAATGCGGCTGCGCAGAAAAATTAAACATCAGGACGAATATTTCACTGAGTACTCTAATAAGGTAATCAGGGACCATCTATGAACTAATACTGTTGCGGTTATTTTGTTGAGAAGTTTACAACAGTGGTTTTAGAAATAAGACGTTAGATGTGATGCCATCCCCCTTTTTCCTGTTTGTATACCTTGTAACCTAGCAAATTAACTAAATAAAAAAATAAAAGCTGTATAAGTTACGAAACGAAATTACTGCCATATTCAGATCGATTCCTACTTCAGACTGAATAATAAGCATATGTACATTCAGAAAGACAAATATGTACGATTTGTTTAACATAAAAAGGTACTTTTGAACTTTTCAAACAATCGTACGGGATTAATACATACTGGCGTATTGTTATATCTTTTGGATCCTTCTTTGGAGAGATATTTTTATGCAAACGGGATAAATATTCGCACATTACAGTACGAATAATAAAAAGACACGTGAATACATAGCACACACAGTAAATAAGTAATGTCAAACAAATAAACACTATACACTAGAATTAAAATCATTATTCATAGGAACGAAAGTTCAAAAAATAAAGTTGATCATCCCTGAAAGTTTTACCCTTTCAATCAACATTAAGCTTTATTTAACAATTACTTCTGACAATGATGCATGCTTTGCTAAACCAGCTTGTTGATATTTTTCATATTCTGAATGGGGAAAACTGCACATATGTCATCAATAATAAAAAAGGGCTTAAACCACAAAGCAGGTTTAAACAGCACAGTCAATCTTTTCGATGACCAAACGATGGGAGGCGGTAACTTTTGTTTTAGCTCTAAATTTTTTATGTCTCTTCTCGGTGTTTTGATCACCTTAACATTAAATTCTCATTTGATCTTTTCTTAAATTCCTATTTCACACATTTAACGCTAGTTTCTTATTATATAATCAAACGTCAACATACGTTTAACTGTAAGTGAAAGCTATTTATTAGTCTCTACAATATTCGGTTAGGCTTTTCTTCGACATTTGGGCCACAATATGTCTAAAGCAATTTAGGTAAATCTCAAACATTACAGAACTGCCAAATAGGCATATAAGCCACCCTTTAATAATTAGTTATACCAACGTACTGAATCCAAGAAGCATGTCTAATATGCATTTGCTATTAGAACTGCTAAGAAACCACCAAATTGGTGTATGCTTATTTATGCTTTAGAACCGCCGTTAGGAAATGCTTTAAAGAGTAATGAAATAACAAATAATTTAAAAAGTGTTTTTTTTTTAGTTTAAAGCTAGAACTTATCTGCATCTAATATTAATTAAAAGAATTGTAAGCGGTGATTAATGACATATTTAATTATTATACAATTAAGAAATTGTTCTCGTTACGTTTCTGTCAAATTTAATAACTAGACGACTAAGCTGTTCCCTTAGTTGTGTTTAAGAAGAAAATAATTACTATTAATTACTTTTAAGAAAGTCTTCTCTCAATGTTTATTACACATATTTGGACTTAACGATTGTGACGTTCTTCCGAAAATGATTTAATAAGGTTGATTCGCTTCCCCATTAATGAATACCTGGTATGGTTTAAACATTCTTATTACGATTGAAAAATATCATAGCTGTATAGTATTTTGACAGGTATTTTACGAAATTAATTGTCTGAATTGCTTTTACTTTTAACCAATGATCGTGTATAACGCACAACAAGTTAAATAATTTTGGTGTACTTTATTAAACGACCATTGGTTACAAGTAAATTCACAACCCTTTGAATTTTAAGCGTTTTGATTGGTCGAGCGCTGGTCATGTGTGAGTCAGTATAAAGTGATAATGACTCAAAATTGTTTTCACGTGAGCAGCGAGAACATAATTCTAACGGTCGTGTTCTTTTTACGCGCACTTTTGTTACAACAACATGTCGTCGACAGTTTGTCAGTGGGTCTGATGATGATTTGGTAACATTAAGGTAAAATGTAACATAGAAAAAAACAAAAAAATGTAACCTCGGTAGCTGTGAATGCTTTCTGTGATTATTCGTCGAGGGAAAATGTAAGAACAGACTGAGGAAATGAATGCTGTCGAGTTGGATCGACATTTGTGAAAGGTTTAATGTTGAAATGAGAAGCGCAAATGGCTTGTTGTATAAATATAACAATGATATCGTAATTTAATAGGGTATGTAAGTAAAAACCTATATTTCGATGAATATATAGTTTTGCGGACATGGCAAATGTGCGTCCTCGTTTAATACAACATAACCCAGGTCCTTAAAACTATCTATTGACCTCAACTCGTCTTTAATTGTATAATTTGTAATGCTCTTGTGGGTAACAGCTTTCCTATTATTTTGGCAATTCTAAACCAAACTCGTTTTATAAAATTATATTACTAAACATTTTAATTTGATTTCGTGGACTGGTGGAAATAGACAAAATTTAAATGAAGCAATCTAATTGTTCCATAAGGGAATTCGCGTAGACAGTTTAACCTGATTAAAGAATGTCTCTTGTGAATAACTTAACCTGAGGCAACTTTAATTGTTAAATGACCGTTTTGTCTTCTTTATTGTATATTAGATGTGGCTTTGTGTTACATAAAATACACTGATTGTAACTGGTTGTCTTTTCAAAACATAAAACTTAATTGTTGTGGTTTCTTTGAAGGTTATACAGATGATGGAATTAAAATGACAGTAATTTCGTAATGAGAACATAATTAAAAAAGAATAATGTATATGAGCCCATAAGTAATGGCATAATAACCGTTTTAAACTTCCAAAATCATTACATGTTGTCGTTGTTTTCAGACAAACATCCCCACATACATATTGAGGCAGGTATTACAACACAAAATTTAAAAACACATTCCATACAAGTTTATTGCATTTTAAATGTTTACTGCAGAAAACAGACAAATACATTCAATGTCCTACCTGATGATCAACTAATATTGTCCACGTTCCATTTTAATGGTCTGTAAAAATCATAACTTAGGAAACGCTGACCGTGCATTTATTGATTGTTTATTGTTTATGATCTTATTCCTCCTAAATATCCGTATTACAAAAACGTCAACAAGTCATATCTAGACGCAGAGTTGACTTCAAAATAAATATATATTTCCATATCTCGCTAATAATGTCGCCGTTTTATTGTAACACACAACGTCTTGCATTCCCATTGCTCTTCGTTGGCAAGTATATTTATCATTTAAATTGTAGTTATGCGACAAAATGTATTATTTTGAATAACAAATACAATTCAATGTGAACGTGAACTTATTGCTTATTACTCAAAAGAAGAAGTGGAAAAACAAAATAAATAAAATATATATTTATATTTGTTTTTTATACTGCAAAACATGTTCAGTTATATTTAAAGAATATTTACTGACTTTGTCTTAATTGTAGCAATTAGTATCACGTTATGCTTAACTTGTCGCGTAAGTGTTAATGTTTTATTTCTTTCAGTGCAACACTCCTAATTAAATTATTTTTATTGCATTTATGATTTAAGAGATAAATATATTTATTAGATACTTAGTACAAAACAATAACAATAAAAATACCTTTGTCATATGCAAGTCTTCCCTCAGAATGGTGTAAATGGTGCCGATACTAATGCCAAACATGTCCGATAGCGTTCGCACAGTCAAACGTCGGTCTTTATGAAGGGCCTGCTCAATTGACGCCACTGACGTCGCCGTAATTTTCCTCTTTCTTCCTTCCCTTTTCTCTATCCTCTATGCTTTACTTCTCCATCTTTAAAACGTTTATGCCATGTAAAAACCAGCGCACGGCTCACGGAATTCTTCCCCCTTGTAACTTGAATCTTTTCGTAAGTTGCAGATGGTGTGTCGCCTAACTTTTGACAAAACTTTATTATTGATCGAATTTCAAGACGGCCAGACGACGGCATTGTTCTCGTGTTCGACGTTGTAACCCGTGTGATGCAAATCTTGTTTATGTCAAAATCTAACGCTCGAATGACGTCAAAACTGCATATGACGTCACTAAACTGTAAGCGACGTTCTGGCGGTCCTTTAAGGTTCGCAGATACAATTACGACAATTTTATGTGACATTGAAGAGTGCGCATGTGGGACTTTTGACGTGCTGCGCCGGGTCCCTGTTACAATGGTATTTCAATCGGCTATTATACACGCGTTATATAAAATATCACTTATAACTGCACATCGTCATAATGCATTTGTGTTCCGATTACAAAATATGTTAAAAATTTGGAAACATATCAACAATTAAAATTATTATAGCGGCAGTCTTGAAACTTTTTGAACAACCCTCGTATGTCAGTCATTCAACTGTACCATTTTGCGGACAAAATTGGAAACGATCTATGCTGTTTTATTTGCTGATTTAACGACTGAACATCGACAACTTGTTGTGAATATCTGGATTTCGCCTAATGGGTCGAAAGAAATTAAAATACCGTAAACAGATCATATTTCCCAAGTTGCCAAAAATTTAATTGGCTTTTAAGAAACCGAAATCGGGATATTTATCACTCGATGTGTCGTACATTTTTTTTTGTAAAACAATGTTTCCTTTAGGTAAATTCTACACAATTAAAATGTATAAATATTGTTCGGATTACTGACACAAACATGTCAATGACCTCTGTTTTATCTTACCATAACAACTTTCGTATCAGGTAAATCAGCATTTTAAGTCTCGTGTTTGGTCACTTTTATATTTCATTTGCGTGCCTTTGTGAATTGTTTGTTCACATTTCAGTATATGTGGTAATTCCCAGAGAACCTTTGATTGTTTTTATATTGATTTTATATTAAACTACGTCACACGTGCTTTATATTTATTCAGAACGATAAATTTACTCTGTTTTTATGACGATTTTTTTTCACAAGAAGTCAATTATCATGGATCAAATTCATTTTAGTTGCATTACTGACTGGCGATGAAATTATTGCCATGATAAGGTTAATGGTGTTTCATTCAGCTGACTTTGCACTCGCTCTGGATATTTTGTATTTGAACAATTTGCGGCTTGGAACTGTCACTGTATTATTCTGTCTTTCTAAGGGAACACGGGGATGTCCTTTTATCTGTTGAAAAGTTATTGTTCGCATTAATACGAAATTGAGTTCTAAATATTACTTTTAAAAACGAAAATTGTACATGAGACAAATATGAAGATGTACTATATCTATATGCAACTGACAATTTACCAATGCTTTATCTAAACGTGTCTGTTGTGATAGCGTGTCTTGTGGCATTACGAAACTGCTTTAAATTGTCTTTAATAGATATGTGATGAATACATTATCGATTTCTTGTTTTATAAGTTATATTTTGGCATTTTTCCAACGGTTCAATATATATATATATATATATATATATATATATATATATATATATATATATATATATATATATATATATATATATATATATATATATATATATATATATATATATATATATATATATATATATATATATATATATGCCTATTTCGAAAGTCAAAATGCATTAAATTCGATAGACCAGCAACTTTTAGTATAACTAACGTTTTATATAAAAAAGAACATGTTCTTCTCTGTCGACCAGCTGAATGCCTACAACTAAACGCTATTTTCTCCTGCAAAACGTGACTTCGAGAAGCGACACCTACTGAACCCACATGTCTGACTACGACAATCATTATCATAATCTTGCTCAGCAATCTTGGCGTAACCTTTGATGATGCCCAAAACATGGAGAAGTTTGAAAGTAAAATGTATTTGCCAAGGACAACCTGGACCACTGCCTCAAGGACAGTGGTTATGATAAAATATATAATTGAACACCAAGTTGGAATTTCCAGTAGCAATACTTTAAACCATGTAACATAACACAAATAAGTTGATGTCAACAATAACATAAGTCGACGTTAAAAATAGTATATTTATGTAATAATTTAATGAATTTAACCTTTTTTTTTCAACAATTCCATTATATTCAATAATAAAATAATTGAATTATAAAACAACTGATTATTACAAGAGTTTTTACTGTTTAAAAATTTTGCTAATACTGGCATGTTCTTAACAAGTAGGTGTTATCAAGGCCATCTGACTTTCGAATGTACAATTTTACATTCAATTTTGCATATTAAACTGATAACAAATAAAGAAAAAGACGAAATAGGTGATATAAACTATAATTGCTTGGTTGTGAGATTTTATTTTTATTAAATGAATTATTGGTGAATATTCAGTGATTTTCGGTTGATTAATTGTAGTATTGATGATTATATTTAAAAATTATTCTTTTGTACTCGGCATTTTTTTTTCATTTGGTAGAAGATACGTGATTGATGTGAAAAATTATTTGATCACTTTTTTCGGAGATAAAAAAAAACTGACGATAAATTAAAAAAAAAACCCAGTTCATTTCCAGCGCTAAGCAAATCGATTATTTAATGATTGTCACATTAATCAATTGAAATCTCAGAAAATAGAAAGCATAATGCTCATCATTTTTGTTGCTATTTCATATACACTTACGGTTCTGTATCGTTCTAGCGCCCTAACTAAGATAAGATTGGCTTCGTGTGACACGTGTACATTTAGGTACTTTAGATAAAGTGAACTAATAAATGTTATTTTATATCACATCCTTTTTGTTGTTATATCTAATTATATTTGGTAAAGCATAACGGTATAATATAATAATTAATAAAATAATATCAAACGTCGTTTACTGAGGAAAATTAATTTTGGCTGTTGTTTCTTTGTAAGTTGTACTTGGATTGCGCATATAGATAATGTTACTTATATAACAGTTGTTTTTTTCTGTTCGTGCTATTAGGTTATTTGTAATGTCGATTTTGTATGACCTGAACTTGTTTTATGAGATTGCACTTGAAATGTTTTTTCCGTTAGAAAACAATCGAGATAAGATTAACAGTGTTAACTATTCATTTCATCTATTTTGAGAAATCCAAAAGAATTGATTATATAAAGCATTACATGCAATAGCAATTTTAAGTTTCTTCTACAGTACACACGTGTGTGTGGAATGTATTTGTATATTATGCCAAAATAACTTTTCATTCCGCCAGATTGTAACTCTAAATAACCACGTGACAGATGTTTAAATATGTGTTGTATCTTGTCAATATATAGTCTATTTAAACTGGGTGATAGTGAATATGATATCTTAATGACCATTCACATTGACAGAAAACACAAGCAATAATACTCAATAAGAAAACAACATAGTACCCATTGAATTATGTCCAACTAAGAATCTAAGTAATTAATTAACTGACTAACTGTAAGTAATTTATTTTAGAAAAGAAACAGTTGTTGCATTACCATAAAAAGAAAAGAAACAAAGACAACTGAGCACTGAGCTAATGATAAAAGAAAACGATTCTTACACCAGTCAATCCAGCGAGTACATTACTAATGAAAGCTAGGTTCAAACTTCGAGGACTCTGAGCGTTCAGAAAAACGAAGATTTCAGCAAAACGTAACATAAACACTCACTAAATGTTGCAAAAGATTTAGACTATCATTTATTTAAACTACTCTCTCATTTGAAATTTTTTGGTTGCCGAGGCTTTTATCTACTGTAAATACTGTACATATGTTCATTATATCTGTTTTAACTCCCGATGCAGGTGCTTACTGTTAGTTGTGTCACTTTGACGGGATATTTTTATTTACACTGTTTGTTTGATAGAAAACCCTTCAGGAAGTGCGAGGTTGGAGCGCTCCACAAACCAGGTTTAAGCACCCCAGTTGGCCCTTTTGCCGACTGACCGTTCCAAGGCGGTAATTGATGGCTTTTCTTTTTGTGTGTTATGTCTCGTCTCAGTGTTTTTTGTCACATTTACATTAACCTTGTTTGCCTTTGTCTACAGGTAGATAAAAATTTAAATATCTGTAATAATTTTGATATGACCTTTTCTTATTTACCTACACTAAAATGTCACTATGGACTTACACTGATCAGAAAAATAACAGATAAAAACATACACAAATAAAATAAATTAAAGTTTAAAAATTACCACTCGACTGTATATGTTATCAAACGTTTTTTTCAAACTCTTTAATAAACTGTTTACGTTGTTTTGAAACCTAGCTGAACTTACAAATCCAATAATCGAACAACAAAAAAATAAGTTGACAAAGACATTAACCTTAATGTAGCCTCATTTGAACGCAAAACGTATCCAACTTAGCATTCATATTCATTTTAACATATATTCAAATGATCAAACAAACATGGCTATCAATAGGAATTATTTTATGTCAACGATAATATTGAGGGCGTCCCCAATGATAAAGCAATGCACCAAACTGACATGCAAAACACGCATAATTTGCTTGGCAAATACATTAACATGTATGTTAATTGGTTTTCAACCACAGACAAGGACAGTTCTAATGCGGTAACTGTTGTTGTTGTTGTTATGTTGTTTTTTTCTGTTGTGTGGTCTCTTGTCTAAGCGTTCTCGTCTGTTTTACAATAAAATCGTATGTTTATTAATACCTTTGTCCTTTATTATTTTAACTTTAATACAGATATTGGATTATTTATAGAATCTTGCCTTTCTATTGCGTTCATTATCACAATAGTGTTGCATAAATGCAGTACTGCCCTTGTTAATAACTCCTGTACATGCAATCTATACCGCGAGTTTATTCTTCAGGGGTGTTATTTAAAGAAATTGACGCTAAGAGGACTATCCTATTTTATACCGACTTATCAGGCTAGTACAACCCAGTATAAATAGATCATCCTACATTTACATACATGTCTTTTCGATTTTTTTTCAACTGTTATATATCTCTTATTTTGGTGTTTAAGTTTTAACTTTTTCATTAAAAATCTGGTACTTTGTTTCTTTTAGTATCTAAACAGCCTTGAATAATTAGAATGCCGTAGTTTCAAATGACTACTCTATTATATAATGACATTACTGAAAAATAGGTTTTGGTCTGTACTGATACCGTTTTATCTTCGGCGGCTATATGCAATCGTTCCTGGAAAAGGCCTATAAATGGCATCATGTTGTTCTATAAACATTTGAAGTGCGGCACATTCGTGATATGGTTATCTTTCAACGTTAGTGAATATCAGAACTAAATATAATTGTAGTTTAAAATGTGGCAACATCATTAACTGTCACTTGGAATTGTTAATGGTCCATATGTGTAGGTATGACTTGTTTGATTTAAATAACATTTACAACTAATCAATTCTATGTACTATTGCAATTTTATGGCTCTTTTCTGTTGTTTGTATTTTGACCTTTTCACGAGCGACCAAAGACAGTTCGTTTCTGTATATTATTTAAAGACATGAATATTTGACGGCATTCAACAAGGTCTTTGCTGTCTCGTGAACGGTTTGTTGTTAGGCAAAAATGTTCTGTTTTTGAACAGGACCATGAGAGCGACTTTTAATGCTTTGCAACAATGCACTCTTGTTTCAAATTTATATTTTTGTAAGATTTGTCTTTGATAAAAAAAAAACAAAAAAACTGGAAGGTGAGAGCTAAGTGAATTGGGATTAACCACCCACGTGGTTCCTTCGGCTGAGCATTTCAAGACGGTAGCTGCTGATGTGAAGGACGTGCGTATTTAACCCTATCGATAGAAAAACCTTCAGGAAGTGCGGGGTTGGAGCGCTCAAAAAAACAGATTTAAGCACCCCAGTCGGTCCTTTTGCCGACTGACCGTTATAATGCTGATGTAATTGATGGCTTTTTCTTTTTGTGTGTTATGTCCCGTCTCTGTGTTTTTGTCACAATTACATTTACCCTGTTTGCCTTGGTCTAGAGGTAGATTAGATTTAAATATCTGTGGACATGTTGATAGGACCTTTTCTTATTTACTTATTTTACTCAGTCAAACTAAATATCTGCTGTTAATTGTCATATGACCTAGCCCAAGTTATTGTATTGCTTCGTCTCATTCAACCTGTGGCATTTATGCTGGACCATGGCTTCATTTGTCTTATTTAACGTGAAACCATAACATAAGAAAATGATTTATATTTTTATTTAATATGACACTTTCCTGGTTTTCTTGGTGTTAATTAAAGACACAAACGAGGAGCTTGTTGCGTAGTTATCTACAGTATGTCAAGGACGTTGTACGACCATTTTGAGGTAGAGAGTTGATATAAAAGATTTGTTACTGGTTTATTATGAGGTCCAGCAATAAATCGTGAAATAATGAATATGACATCACCAGTTACTGTATTACGCTCATAGTTTTTCCTTATTACATATATATGTATTTACCGATAGTGCCTGTATTTCTGTATATACACACACACACGCACGCACGCACGCACGCACACACACACACACTTATATATATATGTGTGTGTGTGTGTGTGTGTGTGTGTGTGTGTGTTTGTGTGTGTGTGTGTGTGTGTGTGTGTGTGAGTGTGTGTGTGTGTGTGTGTGTGTGTGTGTGTGTGTGTGTGTGTGTGTGTGTGTGTGTGTGTGTGTGTGTGTGTGTGTGTGTGTGTGTGTGTGTGTGTGTGTGTGTGTGTGTGTGTGTGTGTGTGTGTGTGTGTGTGTGTGTGTGTGTGTGTGTGTGTGTGTGTGTGTGTGAATGTGTGTGTGACTATTTAATGCAAACGAATTTCTCAACAGAATAAATATTTGTGACAAAGGGTCATGGTAATTACAACATGAACGAGCAACATATTCAGGTACAATCTGCATCGTAAATTTGTTAGACTAAATAAAACAGCATAGGCTTGGAAAAAGCTTACAACGTTCAGGGTATTATTTGATTTTTTTATTGTTTCGTTTAAAATAAGTTTAGAAGGAAATATATGTTCAAAGAATCTCGAATTAAATCTCAAAATTTAAACAGACAAGCAATATCAATTGTTTAATTCTTTTTTTTTAATATAACCTAAAGCTTCTACCACCATTATCAGCTAGTTGACGATATGACCCTTATTGTACTGCTTAATCGTAAACTAAATACAAATCAAATTTAACAAATTTATAAGGAAATTTACGTGTTGAATTAAAAATGTTGAAATGATTAAAAGTAAACTCGATGAAAAATATTTTTTATGTTTACAAATAAGCTCAATATGAATAAATCTTGACGACCTAGAAATGTCAAACAACAGTACAGTACAACAATAATTATTTCCTTTATTACTTCAATGGTACTCAATTATCTTTGCAGAACAAAAACTAGAGGTACATTCATCAACAATGAATGATTAAAGTCTTCTGGAAATCTCTTGAAATAATGTTTTTACAAGTAAAGAGTAACTATGGAAATTTAAACGCATATTTCTTCAATAAAGTAACAACCCGTTCTAGAAGTCGATAATAGGTATGCAATTTATTAAATTCTCTGTCTGTCTGTCTGTCCGTATATCTCTCTGTCTGTCTCTCTCTCTCTCTCTCTCTCTCTCTCTCTCTCTCTCTCTCTCTCTCTCTCTCTCTCTCTTTCTCTCTCATACAACCTAAGATATGTACACGTGTATTTGTCATTGATACATATACGTAAATGCCAACACAACTTAAACGACCGCATTATGAGATAGATATAAGAAGATACGTCTAGTGCATATTTAATATACTTAAGGCGCCATCTCTACTGATACTATTTTTTAATAAAGCAGATGATTTAAACTTTAATATTGTAAATAATCCATTCTTAGACGGAAACTTACCTCGTCATATTGTATTTATGTTACTACTTTGTACAAAAGTTGGAGATTTCGAAGACAAAATTCAATTTATTGTTTATAAATTGTAACAATACTATAATGGATCTTACAAATTCGAGTTCGAATAAAAGAAATAATAATTGTCTTGTAACAATTAAATAAAATAACAATATATGCAACCTGACATCTTATATTGTAAAAATGTATGTCATAAAAAATAAATTGATGGGCTGATATTTTATTAACAATATCAATATTCAAGAACGTTTTCTTCACAAAATTAATATTTGATACAACGTACACAAGTTGTTACAACAAGGTAAACATTGTGTGAACTGCATTGCTTTTAACTGGGCTTTTGACAGTATGATTACCTTCGGAATATTATCTCCGTTTTCGAATTGGTTGCCACTTGCAAAGCAAACCCTCGGCATTTTTGTTATTATGGTACCTTGTTATACTTACTTATAATTAATGTATTTTTGAAAATGATTTTATATCCTTTATATAAATTGAATCGATATACTGTTTACCAAGGTTTTATTTGCCGCAAGAGCAATACCCTTGTTAACAAGTTCGGCAATTATTTTTTTTTAAATATTTTTTTTTGTGCGCAATCAAATATATTGAAGATAACTTATTTAAGTTCTTGCTTAAGTTGTGTGCCAAAACTTGTAAGTATTTTTTCTAAGTTACTCAATGGTTAAAAAGTACGCATAAAGCGTGTCATTACATGAACGAAAACACGAAATAATCACGACAGCTGAAACAAAGGACATTATTGTTACACGTGCCGTTCATTAAATCTTTAATTATCAGGAGCTTTGTCTTATAACATTCAATAACTGAAACAGTTATAGTCTAATGTTGTCTTGGTTACCATTGTTAATTCTGTGATAAAAACAAGAAGGTGTGTGCTTGACAAGGGATAAGTCTAATGAAAAAGTTGTTTAATTATAGCACTGCTTGAAATGATTTCACAACACTTGTAAAGTGTTTGTCGCCGAGACGCTCATAATCATGTCAAAGTCGAAGTTTATATATTATAATATATCCGACATTTTAAGCGATTCTGTTTGATCTTATTGTAATATTTCTGTGACGCCTTAATGACAAACATAGTGATAATCACAAATGCGACATAAATGACAAAATGTGACAAAAACCATATGAAAAGACGTGGCATTAATAGAAGTAAGCCAAACTGTAATAACATTGTAACAGTGGACAAAGGGATCGACTGGTGTGCCTTAACCAGTTAACAATCGAAACGTTCCAGGTAACTTTTCTTGTTGTTTTTTCTCATAGACAAAAAGTAAAAATAAATGTATGCAGTTTAAGTGAAATAATTTATCTGCATCGGGAGCAAAGCAGTCGAAAGGAAAATACTATTTGCAAAAAAAAAAATAAATAAAAAATAACAATACAGAATAAAAATATATTAAATTGTGTACAGTGTGTACAAGCGATGAATATCTCGGCATCATGGCAATAAAATAAACACTGTAGATTAGTTTGAAATTGAAAAAATGCAAACGATGAAATATTATAAGTGCTAAGTACTGACGATATATATCAACAGATGTACAACTTTTAGACTAATAACATATCATATCAATTTGAAAATAAAGAAATAAAATAAAAAAGGCATAAGAAACCGATTAAATCGATGAAACAAATTTTAGTATAGGGAAAGGTCTAAAATAAGGCATGTCCTATAACAATAACAGAAATGATCTAGAATAAACATGAAAAAGACACATTATGTAAAAAAATACAGACAGACAAACATGACATAGGAAACTGCTACTCTTGTCTCGCTTTGTTTATTTTTTATTGGAATTTATCGTTCCACCAAGCATTCATTTATCTGGAGATGATGTCCACTTGAAGCAGATATCGTCCTGCCTTCACTGTGTATTGCATGCCGTGAACAGCTGGCATGATACCACACCCAGTCACATTATCCTGACAACCAGTTGTGGAACTACCCTTATATTAGCTTTAGCGTAAGCATGGGCTATACCACAACCATTTTTACGACTTTATGTGTCGGGTCCGTGATCGAACCCGGGGTCTTCCGTACCTGGAGCCTTGCCTCGCATTGATAGGATACGATAGTAGATGTGAAGAGACGAAGGTAGTATCCGACAATGTGTATCTTTTTCCTCATACAACCAAATGAAGTATTGTTACCTCAACAGATCATGGGATATTCTGTTTATTGATGCCCAACATCTTTGTGAACAGTGAAGCAAAACACCCCAATTAGTCGTTACAAACTGTCTGGGCACATTTGTTCATTTTCAAATCAAGAAAGCCATGTGACCACTTACTTTTATGATCACGTTATATCATCACACCTGTAACCTGCTGTGACGTCGATGTCCGTTTTAGGAGAAATCCCAATGGTGCTTATTAACGGATTTGACAAAAAACACAACATTCAGAGTGTATTTGGATACCACTTTCAGTCACCTAAATGCATATAGCCGGTCATCACTAGAAATTTCAAATGTTATGCAAGTTCTTGAATGTACAACCTTTGCTAATTGCAAGCAATGATTCCCTTGTTGAAACCTTTACCAGCAATATTTAGTTATTGTTGCTTTTCCCAACTTGTGAAATGTCTCGTCGCTGAGTCCCTCTTGCACATAACATGTACCTACTTTTGTTTATTACTATTAAAAACACACATAGGATCTTGTCGTAATTTGGTATTCTACAGAATGTAAAGGTAGGTGGATGCGAACGTTTATTTTTTCACCATTTTAAGATACCCTTGGAAAAGTCTCAATGTCTAGATAGTCTGCTTTTAAATATCAAGTATTTGTCTTGTTTTAGGTGCTTAATTCAGATAAATCATTTGAAAGAATAGGCAAAAATACGATCGATGATAAGGATATCGTCTTCAAGATAGTGTGACGATAAATGGAATGTTTCTAGCTTATGGCTTTGTATGGAAGGAGAGTTTGTAAATGTTTAAACGCTAGGAGAAGTATAAGCAAAATCTGCAATCAACGGTGCGCCGCGATAGGAAAGGCTACCAATCACGTGTCTTAATAAAGTGTCACCATATTTTATATCAAAAATATCAATAAAGGATTACAGACCTTCACAAATACATTTATTATACCCAAAACTGAGCTTATGAAAACGTAATTTATTTCGTTGCATGCATAATGAGACAGCTCAAGAGCAAATATTTTTCTCAATAGGGGCTTTCAATGTGATCTTGGTAATTGAAAGTAGAGAGAATCAAATGTACGTTAGGTCATGGAGACAGCTTCATTAATGTGTCTCTTTATGTCTGTAAACAGCCGATTTTCTTCACTTTTGTGGCAAAGATCAATCAATTGATTTGTCTGGCACGTTGTCTTTTCCGGATGATTAATTATATTCAGATTCCCACGCAACGGACCACTCCCTCTTTTAGGTTTATGTAACTGGCATGTCTTCTGTTGTCAAGCTCAAGTTATTATCTATTATCTATGGAGATGATTTAGCTATTTTGGTCACCGGTAAAAGTAAACATGAAAGAAAATCCATTTTAAGTTCGAAATTTAGTCAGTTAGTGCTGCAGGAGTGACTATTAAGAAATAAACTACCATACGCCCTCGTAAAACAGAATCTGTTATGTCTGGGTCAAAACAAACGGTAACATGTCAATCTGCCTTTGATGTTTTATACAAAGGTCACTACATTTGATCCAAAGAGTCAGTCCAAGTACTTGTGTATATCATCTGATCCAACGAAAAAAGTTTATCATTTGAATCAAGGACGATGCCAGTTATTCAAAAGGTCAAGTTTCTCTACGCAAAAATCGATATTCTCAGTTTTATGCTAGGAAGTGGCATTTAATAGCTATCATGTCTCAACGTTGTGATTTCCTTAGACAACACAATCAGGAACCAACAGAAACCAATTACAGGTCAGATAGAACTAATTGCCCAGACGTTGCCCAGACAAACAATATTTTCTGTCAGTTATAGGGTACTGTAGATATAACAATTTATTTCCAAATCATTAATGTGATATTTTAATACCCATACGAAATATGTCCATTCTTATCATTTACCGCGCAACGCCCCCCACCCCCCGCCTCCCCACCCCCATGACCTTTTTTCATGGGTACCAAAATGTTCGTTAGGGTGGCTAGAAAAAACAGAATCCCAGTTGTACTCAAAAATAAACTCATTTGGGCTATATGAAAACTAATGGTTTTCATGGCAACCATCATAAAATCTTTAAAGGAGGGTATGTTTAGAACAATGCTTATAACCTATTCCAAAATGGTGATAGAAGTATACAACTGGTACTCAATTAAAGGTTATTGAATGGCCATTACGATCATGTGTCAATTATGCAAATTAGCTCTTATTAATATTCATACATTTTAATGAAAATCTAATAAAAGACTTTAATTTTGAGAAGTTGATTTGATTCTTTTTCATTTAAAAGGCAATTTTCAAACAAACTCCACAGTTTTAAAGTTATTATACATACCACTAATTATTTCACACATGTTGGTCTAAGCTTCTTATGATTTGGTTCATTTTGTGACTTTTATGATTTTTTTTCTATTTATTTTCGTCCAAGCCTTGCGTATTCAATCTTAATGCATAAGTTAGCTAGAAGTCTGCTTACAACTAACCATAACTTTACATAATCATTTTTGTATCATTCCTTAAGTGAAGGCTATCACTGAACCTAGATTATAAATAAATAATTATGCTAATGAGCCAAAATGAATATTCATATATCTTAATGAGAATCGAAAAAAGACTTTATTTTTGAAAAAAATTGACCTAGATTCTTTTTCTTTAAAAGCAATATTTGAATAAACTCAGCAGTTTTTTTAAGTTATATACATACCCCTACTAGCCTAAGAATATATGAGCATTGCAACATACACCAAAACATATACCAAACTCCGAAAAGGCACAGGATAAAAGGTATTTCAAATGCATGCCATGTGAAAAAGCAAGAACAAATTTGTTATTTAATGAAAAGAGCAAACCCGAAAGTTACCGCCTTGGAACGGTCAGTCGGCAATGTGGGGTCTAAGTTTCATATGATTTGGTTCATTTTATGATTTTTTATGATTTTTGTATTTATTTTTATCCAAAATTTGCTCATTCAATCTTAATGGATAATTTGGCTAGAAGTCTGCTTTTAACTAACCATAACATTGAAGAATAATTTTTGTATCGTTGCTTAAGTGGAGGATATAACTTAACTTAGTTTTGAAATTAATAATTATGCAAATTAACCAAAATAAACAATCATATTTTAATGAGAACCTAAAAATAGACTTTATTTCGATAAGTTTATTAAAAGTTATGTCATGTAATAGCCATGCTCAAAGAAACTGAACAGTTTTAAAATTTAAATAGTCACCTCTATTAGTCTGACACAAGTCGATTCAACATTTTGTATTAATTGATCTACTTTTCGATATTTTACGGCTTTGTATTTATTTTCTATGGACTGTTTGTCACTGAGCCTAGTATGCAGTATGAGAAGTTGATAAGAAACCTGCTTGTAAACATATGTGTATTGTTATAACTTACTGGTAAAATCAGTTATCATTTATATTGAAAACTATCACTAAGCCAAGATTTGAAATTATAAGGCATGCAAGTTAGCCGTAATAAATATTCGTGAATCTTAATTAAGAGGTAAAATAAATATATGTTTTTAAATTGCATTATCTTTGTTTCTAAGTCACTTTCTTATAAAGTTTTGTCTATTAGTGTAAGGAGCGCATGGAGGACGTCAGGGCTAGGGGTTTTAAGTCCAATATTGCTTTAAATGAGCACGCAAAACTGCCTGACCGCCACTGGTTATAACTCGGTTGTTCGTTATTTAATAAACTGAAATATCAAGTTTAATTTATGCAATAAAAATACAGTATACCAAAATTGTTTATATTAATCCTGTCATTGTGCTTGTGATATAATTGTCTATAAGACACAAATAATTGTCACGTTATCTTGATTGGATTTTATATCCTACACAAAACATATATATATTTATAGTGTTCATTAATAAAAAGATGTTTTCCGAGGAATAAGATAGAAATGATGCCATAACCGACTTGAATATCACAAAGAAAAACAATCCTAACATTAAAATAGACATTCAGCTAAGAATTGTTTTCTAATAAAATGAATCTCTGCATTCTTACAGCAGAAAACAGTACTAGACAGCACACATTGGTGCTAAATGTGACATGATGTGGGCATGTGGCAAATATTTTGAATAAGTTAGAACACTGAAGCATAACAAGGCAAATTTACTGCTTCATAAAACAATGCATCAAGCATCAAAACAATTATTAATCTATTAACTCTGATTTCCTGTTGCAAAGTAAACGTTTCATTTCCTAATAGGTAAATAAGAAAATGATCTTTTAAAATTTCCACAGATATTTAAATTTTATATACCAGTAGACGCAGGCAAACAAGGAAAATGTAAATGAGACAAAAACACAGAGACGAGACATAACACACATAAAGAAAAAAAAAACAGTTACCGCCTTGTAACGGTCAATCGGCAAAAGGGCCGACTGAGGTGCTTAAACCTGGTTTGTGGAGCGCTCCAACCTCGCACTTCCTGAAGGTTTTTCTATCAAACAAACAGTGTAAATAACAATATCCCGTCAAAGTGAAACAACTAACTAACAGTGAGCCCCTGCATCGGAAGTTAAAACAGATACAATGAACTTATATACATATATAATATCTAGTAATAAAATAAACTATCAACATATGAACAGTATGTACAGTAGATAAAAGACTCGGCAATGTAAAAATTTCAAATGAGAGATTAGATTGAAATAAAACAGCCCAAGAGCTGATATATAATAAGATCAATTTATATATGGCATACAATGCCATGACATCATATGCCAAAAGTGTCAAAAGTGAAATGTAAAAATACGAAAGAAAACATCGAATTTTAGAAAACAACCTACCAAGAAAATAAAATGTAGTTTTGCCTAAAGTTAATAAGTTTAAAAAATATCATAAAATGCCGAGGATTTAACCGCAGTTGGCATATTATATATAATAAAGGTACTAAAAATCTCGATGTTATACCTACTGTGCAATCTCACGTAAAGGGTATGGAGACTGCTCAAGTTGTCTCACCTATATAGGGCACGACTGGAGAGATGAAAAGACAATAATTCCAACAGTAACTGTCCAATTAAGGCTTTAAGTCACTGTTTTTATATAGTCTCAACAAGCTGTCCGGTCATCGTGTAATTTAAAAGCAATGAAAGTTCTTGACTGTAAAAGGGTCAATTGCAAGCAATGCAGTACAACGAAGGATTCCCGGGCTGTAACCATCTGCAGTACATTTTCTGATAAGTTTTGTAAAGTGGTCAGAAAATTTATTGAGACCCTTGATTTTCTTTAACTTTTATAAAACATTTCCATAAAATGCAGAATGTCTTATGCCTTTCTGCATCAGTGTTTTCATATTGCTATTACACTTAGAAGCAATAAAACCATTGCGGTGAAAGAATTTTGAAAACGCCTTTCTTAAATTATGAAAATGAAAGCCTTGCTGTAACAGTTTAGAAGAAATATACAGGTTTCTAGCATTGAAATCTTCTACTTTAGTACAAACTCGAGCAAACCTTGTAAGTTGTGATATGTGAATACCATAATAGGTAGCACGAGGTGAATCACCGTCAAGGTATGGATAGTTAACAATACTAAAGTTGAAATCATCTCTCTTGTCATAGACTTTAGTAGAGACGGTGTCATTGGAAATGTTAACATGAAACATAAAGTTAACATGAAAGCACGTTCAAAACAGCATAAAAACAAATCTTCAATTAATAGTGCACAGTTGGTTCCCATAGGAATACCAATTACTTGTCTAAAAAAGGTGTTACCGCATTTTATGTAAATATTGTCTAATAGGAAACGTAGAGCTTCACAAACATCCGAGCAAGTCCACATAGTAAATTTTTCTAAGAAAGTGTTGGTAAAAAATGCATTACTTTCATGACATGAAATATATAGACGTTGCTCTCGAACAAATGTTTTCTCAATAAGAGCAATCAATTTGGTCTTAATTAAATCATGAGGTAAAGAAGTGTACAGCGTAGAGAAATCGTAAGTATTAACTGCAGAGCAATGAAAGTTTAAAGTACGAAAACGAAAGTACGAATTTTCATACACTTTTTCACAATATTTAACAACGTGATTGCGAACGGCTGTAAGGCAAGACGTAAGTAGTTTAGATATGTGAGTGGTGGTGCTAGAGCTGGCATTAGCTATGAATCGTGACTTGTATGGTGTTTTGTGAAGCTTAGGAATCCAGTACATTGAAGGAAGTTTTTCTTGCTTAGGTTCTATTTTGATATTAAAAGTATGCAATATCTTTTTTATGTTTGTCAATGACTGTCTGAAAGTCAAGGTTGGGGCTAGAGTAAGAACTGGTGGTGGATAACTCAGCACTCAGTACATTATTGTAATATAGTCGTCAGACAAAAATTATGTTGTTTGAAGCTTTGTCTGCACGTACAAGTACAAATTTATCGTGAATGTTCTGAAAGTACTGTTTTAGATATTTTAAGTGATAAAAATGTTTCTTAGGTAAACTAGATGGATGGGAGCGGTAGAATTTAACGCGATTTTTTTATTATCTTAAAAATGGCTTTCTTCCAAGTGCTGAGTGCTTCTGTATCCGTGTTTTCTCTCTTACACCAGCGATCGGCAAACAGATTAATTGCATCAGCTATTTTATTACAACAACGGTCAAAATCTATTTCATCTGGCAGGCGATATTTCGGACCCTTAAAGAGTAATTTTCTAAATTTATAGTCATCGATGATTTTTAAATCCCCAGTAATGATATGGCCAGAAGGTAAATAACAGAAAGGTGAAGTTAAACAGTTACAAGAATCTTGAGAAGGACCTTTCAGGTTAAGGTCTGCTACAGTCTAGTTGTAATTAAAAAAAAGACCTCTTATGGGTTTTTGTACTTATAACAAATCATTGGGTTTTGTTTGTTTTCGAAGTAACTGGGGATTTTATTGATGTTATTTTTGTCCCGAAAGATACTAGGTAAGTCAATAAAGTCAATCCCTTTATAAGCCAAAAGATAAGACAATGAAAGGGGTTAAATGTAACAACATTGTTCCAAAATAAAATATCATAATTATTGGGTTAGTAGAAAGGGTTTTTATAGACTATAGACTAGGAAATATAGCAGAAAGGTTCGCTAAAACATGCAAAGGAGCTGTCCACCAGTTTTGAAGTGTTGGACACATCAATGTATTATAATGTTGGTAAAAGACGATGCACCACATTGGTTATAAAAAATACAGATTTTACCATTCAAGGCCTTGCACAGTAAACAAATGGCAATAAATGTCTTAAAAGAGTATAGTACAATATCAAATGACAATATAAGTGATCTTGAAAATAGTAGGAATTCATAAAACTTATAAAAGTCTTAGCATTTCCCACTATCTTAACCTTTAATATAAAGTCAAGAAAATTATGTACTTCATTCGTCAAGAAAATCGGAGAAATAAATAATTCACTTAACAAAAACAATTTTAAGCGTTTAACTCTATTCAAAATCAATAAATTATAATTACCTAGTTTATAAGGATAAGAAGGTGTAGCATAATATCACTAATAGAACAACTACAAGAAACTTTTACCTACACGAAGATAGATTTTTCGTTAAGTGCTTGCGATCCTATGTAAAAGTATAAAAAGGAAGAAAAAATACAACAAATGTAATATTGACTTAAAATTTATTTAGTGTTTAAGTGCAAATAATAAGCTCACAATTAATGGTTTTGAATATTCATGAAAACTAATTTGCATAATTATTTTAAATCTTAGCTTAATGATAGCCTTCACCAAAGGACTAGTCAATAAGTATTTTTTCATGTTATGAATAGTTATAAGTAGGCTTTAAAGATATTCGTGTGTAAAAAGTTAGAGAGGAAAACTCAGACCAAATTAATGTAAGAAATCATATATTTTTTTTAAAAAATGTACCAATTCATGCAAAACTTACACAAACACGTATCAGACTAAGAGAAGTACCTACTAAACCTTTAAAACTGTACAGTTTGTTCAAATATGACTTTAATATGAAATAAATTCTAATTAACTTGTCAAAATTGACATCTATCGTAAAATTCTCATTAATATGTTTGAATATGTTGGCTAATTTACATAATCAATAATTTTAAATCTATGTTTATCGAAACAAATTTTAAAAAATCAAAAAAAATCACAGATTAATCAAATCATTTGAAACTTAGATTCTTATTAGCATTTATGAATATCCTATAAGTACTTAATTGCATAATTGACATATGACCATAATGGCCATTCAATAACCTTTAATTGAGTACCAGTTGTATATTTCTATCACTATTTTTGGAAAAGTTACAAGCATTTTTCTAAACATAAAAATTTCATGATGGTTGCCACGGAAACCATTAGATTTTATATAGGCCAAATAAGTTTATTTTGAGTAAATTGGAGATTCTGTTTAAAGACACCCTAACGAACATTTTTGGTATCCATGAAAAAAGGTCTAGGGGTGTGTGGGGGGGGGGGGGGGGGGGGCGGTAACGATCTTCGGCTGCCGGACTATATATGATGCAACTTTTGTCTGTGCATTGTTAAGATACAATAATAGGAGGACGATAAGACCTTTTCTTTTTAGGCGCGTAGTCCTTTCTTCCCATCACCAAATTCAACAATGTTTTAATTAGGGATAGGGATATCTTTTGCATACAGGCGGTGCTATTTTAGAAATAAGGAATACCCCATATAGGTTCTCACCTCGACCAGCAATCGTGGGGGTTGGAGTCCCCATGTGACCTATGGTTGGGTTGTCTAAAGTTTATTTACGTTGCAATGGGGTACATGAGTAAAATGGAAATTGTTTCCTTTGTTAGTTAATATTCGAGGTATTCCAAACAGTAAGTAGGTCCTTTCAGTTGGAATTCTTGAACTTTATTGCCTGGTCGTTTGTACATATTGCAATTACAAACACTGAAATTTCTTTCTTCTGCCTAAATATAAACTTAAAATCCATTTAAATACTTATAGAGTAATGTTATTTAAAAAAAGGAAGTGGAAGTGTTTGTTGATTACGGTTAACCTGAGTATCACAAGAAATGCAGAAATGTCAACATACACTCCAAAGAGCAAAAGCATAAAAACCAAGTAAAACAAATGAAAGGATCTACCTGCGTTTAGGAATTATTCAGAGGAGCCTGTTTTTAATATCTCTAATAAAATTAGATCAAAATGATTTTCTTGAACAATTGAATACAGTTATAACTCTATAATATTATGTTTTATGACTTACTGGGAATTTTTATGGATCTGTAAAATTAAACCATTGCTTAGGCATCACATATGTGTCTAGAATAAACTTAAAGAGTATGGCGTAACTGTTTAAATGTTTTGCTCAGAGTATATGCTATATTCTTTTGCTATTTTGTCCAAACCTGTTGAAATTTTTATTAAAGAGCACAATATATTTATGAAATTCGTCTCTTATAAAATGTTTCTGAAGAAGTGTATTGTATTGTTAGTATTTGTATTTTCTAAAATTTTGCCATAGTTGTTGTCGTCTGAATTATTAATTACTCTTTCAAAATGTTCATAAAACAAGTGTAGATTAGTTATTTTAACTTTTTTTTATCTTTTTTTTCGAGAATCTCTAGTAGCATGGGCGTTAATGTAGAGGGGCCTCAGTCTTTGTCCATGTTTATTAATGTATTTATTTATGATAGTAATAAATACGATCGTACAATAAGGAAAACATTCACATTGCAACATGGTAATTTAATAACACATTTTAATGTCAATCAATGTCAATGTGTAAATTAAATTGCAGTTCTTTACTTTTATATTTTCTTAATTATTGTTAAATTAGTAATTTGGTGTTCTTGCTTCTGTTTCATTATGTCCATATTATCTTTATTCTTGTATTTGAATGTATAATTGTATTACTCGATATTGCTTTCAGTACGCTTCATTCAATAAAAGCATATCTTATAACTGCAACATGACAATAGCAATCAGCACTAAAAATAAAAGTATGTCATTCTAATAATAATGATCGTGTTGCAATTACATTATAATATAAAAATTACCATAATATAAAGCCGAGAACCGTTGTTTTAAAAGGTCGCTGCGTACTACGTGGCGGTGTTAATCCCATTTTTTCCTCGACAAAATAGAAGTGGATGGAATTTTCCTCGGCTCATATGTTTAACATATCTATATTTCTATATTTTGAAAATACGTTTATAGTATATTTTGTTAATAAGAAAAACACAATTTTACCGGATTATATTGGCAAAACCATAAAGTATCCCATTTTTGAGATTTATTTTAAAAGGGAATTTACTCTTACACCTCTTTTTAACACGAACAAGAACCTGCTAATATAACAAGATAGGTCTACTGTAATTTTAAGTACCACTAACCAATGCTGCTGCTGCTGCTGCTGCCGATATTGATCATGATGATGTGAGTAATAGTGATGATGATGACGATGATGATAGAGATGCGTGTACAATTAACGAGAAAATTGGTGTGTCTCCGAAAGAAAGTTGCTTGAGATGTTGAAAAGAGTTGTTCGATAGGTCGTATATTACATCCCACAGCTACTTAAATGAGAAAGGGATTCCGGAAAAAATAGGACAATCTGGCTAATAATCATAATTTATTGTATTGTTATTGTTTATGATAATGCGCTTTTTATGTTTTACACACACACAAACTATCCACGGTACGTGCCGCACATCTGTGATGCATACGTCTGGATATCTATTCACTGTTCATAACCGTACCGAGAGATTGTTTGATGTCGACAGCGTTTGATTATGTAACAGTTGTTATGTCTATGGCCAGTCTATATGTTGAATCTTTAACCAGTCTAAAGATAGATTCCATGTGATGTCATAAGCACTGATAAGACAGTTCAAGGCAGCCATCTTTGAAGGCAGAAGCTAATTCAGGCCGAAATCTGGAAATATGTGCTGTATTAAACTCACCGCTGTGTTTTTATTTTTCAGTCTACTTTACTGAATTTTATATCAAATTTAGCAGCTTTTATGAATTATTTTAAAAATCAAAACTGTATTTTGATAGTTTAAAATGTAAAAAAATACAACAACAAAAAATTACCCCGTTCATTTTGTTTAAGGATGAGCCAATAATTTTAATCATTTCTGTATATTTTTTTTTTTTTTTTTTGCATTTATCAATTTTATTATGTTAATATTGTGTTGTAAAAATATGAATTTCAAGAGCTTTCCAATGGTGTATAAATTTTAATTTATCGACCACAAATGAAGAAATTACAAGAAAATAAAATTTACGCTTCTATACAATTCATTTAAAAAACTCCCTTGAAGTTGCCATCAAAGATGGCTGGCAAGATCAGGGACTTCACTGATTTAGGAACTATCTATATGTTTGATGTGACATGCTTGGTAATCAGTGAATATAACAACAAGGACAGACATTGTTTTTTGATATTTCAAAAAAGAATAGTACATACTAGTATAATATAATATACATGTAATAATAAATCTAATAAAATTAAGATAATTTAATAATAAACTTGCTGTTAAAATAACATAAAATCATTTGATCTGATTGTATGACTCACGCACAAGTAATTGCCATGCTAACATGTAAATAACCGTGTTCAAATTTTTACCCTAAATCCCTTCCATAGAGGTCCGTCTTAAGTTAACGTAAATAAAGACTAGTTACATGTTTCCATTATTTGTTTTTGCTTTCTACTAAAACTGTATCTTAAATACTATAAACTATGTTCTATTTGGTATATCAAATAGCATGCTAAGGGCAATTAAACCCCAGGTGCAGATGTAATACTGCATATCGCTACAAGTGCAATAGCTTTTTTTTTAATTAAAGAAATTTTCCTATCAGTTTCTTTTGTTTGAACACGGCTATATTACCAAGCAGATATTATTTTACGATTGCCTTTAGTGTACTGATAAAACTTTGTTGTTTATATTTTTATAGGAATTCTAATATGACAATGACAGCTGAGAACCTTAAACAAATATTTAAATATGACAAAAATACAAGACAAAGGCATAGTGATATTTAAATGCAATAATGACAGCACAATGAGATATTAAATAGATTATGAAACCCTAACAGTTGCCGCCTAGGAACGGTCGTCGACAAAGGATCAATAGAGGAGATTAAACACGTTTTACAGAACTGTCACCATGCACTTTAAGCGTGGTTGTATCACCTGCTTTACATAATGTAATTCAGACATCTATAAGAAAAATGACATGACGAATTAAACTAATCGGAGTGTTCCAAGTGTTAAAGGGATACACAAATAGGAAAAAAATCGTCAGTCATATAGCATATGGAAAAGTATTGCATTGATCCGTGAACATAAAAAAGTGAAAGAAAGTTAAAAATACATCCAATTGAAAAGTTACTTCAATGATAAAATGTGATTGCTTACCACAATATGACATTCAGCATACATTGTAAGAGGAACTAGGAAGTAATTTTAAAAGAAATACAATGCGCGAATCTTTCTTATTGTCTTATCGGTGTCAGACAATATTTTTTTTGTATTTTAGAAAACCATTATTTTCTAATATGACAGCGCCCATGAACGTTTGCAAATATGCAAAAAGAGCAATTGTTTGTCTTTTAATTGTACCATTTTAATTGTTTTAAACTGTTATATTTTAAATTGCATTACATTTAAATCCCAAAAATAGTTATTATTTCATACACTGTCATACTAGTTATATATAAATATAACCCTAAACTATTTTAAATATGATAATAATAATAATAAATAATGATGTTGTTTTGTGTTATATGTAAGCATCTAAAAGAATGCGATAAATATTTTGTGTTTGTTCTTCTCTATCTTTAGAAATCCAGGTTTTCTACAAATTAAGCATAACATAATACTATTCAGAAATAAAAAACTGAACTCATCATATTTTTACATAATTACATTACATAATTTATCAACAAAATGCGACGATATCATATTAATTTTTAACAGTGTTCATCCAAAATAAAATTTTCAGATAATACTAAATGATTGAATATTTATTATACACCTTCCGTTGTGTTATTACAATTATTAGGCAGAAAGTTCTCAGATGCGTACAAAAGTAGGGCCTCTCCACACAATGTTCCACTTGAGGTTCGAATCTTGATACGCTTAGCAAAGTCGGGCGTTGTAGACCGATTTGCCAGAACGTATCAACAAGCGATGAACGAAATTCCTTTTTTTATAACTAAAACGTCAACAGATTAATTATTAAACTTTTTTAAAAAAATTCAATCCATCATTACGTCAATGGCGTCTACTTGCTCATGATGTAACTTTGTATATCACCAGGTGTCCATGCGCACTGGTAGAGTGCTGACATCAGGTGTGTAGTTCATAGAACAGCCAATACACAAGGCTTCCCTACATGTAAAGAAAAAACTTTCGCAGGAATGAATCTCGCAGTAGAAGCGGCACTGGCTGGATAAAAGAACGCGTCGAAAGTTTAAAAGTTACATCAGAAGGCAAACATTCGTTGTTGTTTAAAGCCGTGTTGTGGTAGAAACGTGTCATTTGCACAGATGAAGAAAACCCGAAACAAATGACCATAAAGGTTAAAAGAGTAGTAAAGCTCGTAGCCATCCTTGCTGACAGAATCCAGAAACTTTTATTATCTGCAAATAACAGCCACTCACGTATTTCAGCGTCTACTCTCAAGTTAATGCTATATAACCATAGAATACTTGTTGGTCAAGCTGATCGAGTAAGTCAAGTCAAGTGATTGGCGAAAAAATGACTCCAGTCACGTCTAACAGGATTGGATCCAATGCCGGGGGTGGGGGTGGTGATCCAGAATTAACCGGACTACTACCACCGTTTTGAAACGGTTACTGTCACCTGCATTAAATGAAGATGGTAATAACATGAATATTTAATCTACAATATCTTAAAGTTTCATGACTTTTGTACATAGAACAATTGAGTTACATTTCAAAACATAATGTCTGTAACTGGCGACCGGGGACGCTCGACGTCATAAATGACGTCGTACTTCAACTTCAGGTCACTTTTCCAAATAATCTCCGCCGCACGTTATACATTGTTCATGACGGGCTAACCACTGCTGAAACATGTCAAATATACCACTTTTCGTCCAGCTGTGATACTACCCGCTGAGTTGCATTAGATAAATGTTCAAATGTCTCGTGCCCTTCAATGTCGACTTTACGACAGGAAACACACGAAAATCCATAGGCGCGACGTCCGGCGAATACGGGGGATGGTCAACAAGGTCGAATCCTAGAAATCTGATGTCGAGCCTGGTTGTGTCTGCTGTATGGGACGGTGCGTTGTCGTGATGGAGTATTATGTCACCCACGTCCATTCCTGGCCTCTTCTTCTGATACGCCGCACCAAGTCTTTCCTTAAAACCTGCAACGGAAACCGATAAGTGCATGGTGACTTAAAAGCAAACAATTGCACTTATCAGGTTATACAATTGCGCATTACGGAAATTTTAAAAAATTCTAACGTATTTATTGTATTTAGGTAAGAATAAATAAAATTAAAATTTGATAAATCATTTTATAATAAAATTCAGGTACCTTTCCGTAGTAGGCGGCATTCACATTCTGACCTATCGGAACACCGTGCATGAGAATCATCCCATGCCGATCGGCGAAGAAGACTGATGTACATCTGCTTGCCCCACCTCTTTGTTACTCGTGCCTTCTTTGGGGTCGGCGATCCGGGCGTCTTCCACTGTCTTGTTTGCTCCTTCGTCTCCGGATCGAGCAAGTACAACCACGTCTCATCTGCTGTAACAATGTGGTCAAGAAAGGTCACTCCATCCCGTCGATAACGCTTGATAAATTTCTTGACGCCATTACTCGGTTCTCTTTATTTGTATCTGTCAACAACCGTGGTACCCATCGCGCACTAACCTTCTTCATGTTCAGATGTTCAGTTAAAATGCGCTGAACAGTCCCAAAACTAAATCCAGTTACGGTACAGATATCCCGTATGGTGACGCGCCTATCCCTGTCAACGACGTCTTTTACGGAGCTTACAAACGTTGAGTCAATAGAGGATTTTCGGCCCCTACCTCCATCGTCTTCTAGAGAAACACGACCCTCCTGGAACCGCCTGTGCCATTCAAATACTTGTGTACGTGAAACACTTTCGCCCGCTGATGTCTCCTGGATCATTTCGTAGGTCTTAGTAGGCGAAAATCCAAGTTCACAACAAAACTTTATTACGGCGCGCGTTTCTGTTGCATAAAATGACGACATTGTAGAAAGTACGAAGTTACGTAGAAATGAAGTTGTTTTTCAGCTATTGCTTCAATGTCGTCAAAGTTTTTACAAATGATGCTGAATGATGTCATCGACGTCATAGTACAATTAGCGCCAAATGAACGTGTTGAAAACTCACAATTTTAAAACCAAATCAGTGACGAAAGTTGAGACACCGTCCCTCCGTTAGCGTTGATGGGTTACTATAGCAACGCATTGATCGTTAAAGAAAATATACATTAAAATCGTTTTTATTGCAATATGAATAAGCAACAACTAGTGAAAATCTCATTATAAAATATACATAATTATTCAAGCTACAAACATAATCCGGTTAATTCTGGATCAGCCCTCGTAGTAGTAGTAGTAGTAATAGTAGTAATAGTAGTAGTAGTAGTAGTAGTAGTAGTAGTAGTAGTAGTGGTGGTGGTGTTGGTGGTAGTTGTACTAGTAAGAGTAGAAGTAGTAGTTGATCTATCGATGATGTCTTGACAGTTGTGTATGCATTGTTCGATGTGTATTATGTGTCAGAACGGCCCTGCAATGAAGAGTACACGATAGAACTACACGCTATACTGCTACAATATCTCGATTTAATTTTGTAAAAGATTTTTAGCATCATATTTATTAGTATCTGACAATAATGAAATACTGCGTTATTTTATACATGGTATTTATATATATCTATATCTATCTATATTTATCTATCTATCTAAATATATATATATCTATCTAGATAGTAAATCTAAACGTAGTATTTCATTTTATATAGGTATTATATATATATATATATATATATATATTATATATTATATATATCTATATATTATATATTATATATATATATATATACCATATCATGCACAAACGACAAACGACTGACCATCGACCACCAAACTGGCAGGTTAAGGGAGTGTATTGCCCTGATAACACTACAAAGTAGGACTTTTCCGTACAACGAATGTTTAACATTCCTGGCTGTTCCGGTTATTAAACGCGACGTGCGTCTTTCGTGATTTCCCTTATACGGTAAACCATTGTCTTTTGCGAAAAGCCATACTTATGTGTGCACATATCATCAGACATTAATTTTATTGAATAAAATGATAATGTACATTAAATACAATATATTAATTAACAGGAAAGACATGTTGTTCCAAGATCCAGTCTGAATTTATGGTTGTTAAAAGTAACACCGGAAATGAAACTTACTCATACACTTCCGATAAATTGAAAACATTGGATATTCGTAAGTATTTTGGGTTTCAACACACATTCATAAATTTACTGACATGTATATGCTATTGATGTTGAAGCGACACGTCTCCAAAATAATAACAGTGTTGTAATATATAAAATTTGACCCCAATAGCATGAATATATGTTGTTTTGTGCGGGTGAAAATTTACTGGGTAGTGGCTAGTTTAACAGTGAGTCAGTAAATTGAACCGATCTGTCACTTAGATTTTCTTAATGACGGTCTGTTTAAGAACCTGGTGAGTTTTTCATGCAGTGAAGAGACTTGAGCTAAATATTCCTTACCTAGGTCTGGGATTTGGTCAAGCAGGTCCAATAATAAGGACCGCAAAACTTTCGTTTCATAAATATAAAATAATTTCATCATACATATATTTCCCTTATACGGTAAGCAGTGTATGCAATTCTCGGTCTGTCTGTATGGTCCTTAGTTTAGTTTTTTAGCATGATTGTCTCAATTACTTGGATAGAATGCTAGAATGTTTACCCCTTGCTCTTAAGGCAACTCTTTTCACCTGGTCAGTGCTTGCCAAATTGTATACTGTCAGGTTAGGTTTGATGCAATCCAACCATGTCTTCGATGTTCTAAAATACACATTCAGGCATGCAAGTCCACGGGGTTGATACTAGGCCAAGACATACCATATCCGTTAAAAATGGTAGTGGTATAGCTCCTTTGCAATGCTCAAGCAAATATAAGGGTAGTTCCACAGCTGGTTGGCCCAGGGTCAGGAATATGTAGCTGGATGTGGTGTCATTTAAGGTGGAAGAAGCACTTTATCTGCGTCAATTGGACACTGTCTCCAAATTAACTGAAATACTGTTGGTGGGACAATTAAACCATTAAACAAACAACAATCTACATGCACTCTGCAGCTTGGAAATACTAGGCCTATGACTATATTGATATATCATCATGTTCATAGCAGCCCACTCACTTTGTGTGCTAGTATGTTGTGACCTCCTTATTTACAATCTTCTCATTCACTTTAAAAGAGGAGACTTGATCTTGAGGCTGGTCATTATAGATCCATTGTTTCACAGTCCTGTCATTTCACTGAAGCCTCAGTAGGTCTGGAGCTGGCGCTGCCCATGTTTGGTAAAATGTTAACTCTACCAGGCAATTAAATGTAAAAAGCACCTGCACGGGTGGACTAACCCCTCACATGAATTTATTTATTAAGGTGGAGAGAATCCCTCCAATGAAGAGCTATTAAACAACAACATCATTATCCAGTTATTTGATCAGGGGCAATTAAATGTAAAAAGCCTCTGTACAGGTGGACAGAACGCCTCACATGAATTTATTTATTAAGATGGAGAGAATCCCTCCAATGAACAGCTATAAACGACAACATCATTATCCAGTTATTTGATCAGTTTTGAATAAAGAAAGTGATAAAAATGTAGCTGTTTGTTAAAGAAATATATATTTATACTGGTTCAGTTGTTTTGGTTTAGATTTTGTCCAGCCACCTCTCTGAATTGTTCTCTCAGAGATCATATGCAGTTCCCCTTTGGTCAAGCTAGATGTCTGACAGATGCCTTAAAGCTGGTTTTTTTCAGTCTTGACATAATTTGAGATAAAGAAAATAAGAAACACCTTCCAAATTCATAGCAGTTTTCCATATCTTCAGCACGTTTTGTATTTTTGTTTCCTTATTTTGTGGCCAATTTACAAAATCCAGACAGATTTATTAACCTTAGTAAATGTGAACCGAGTAATAAAATTTGCAACAAATTTGATAGAAAACAATAGAACTGTTAAAATAAGCCTCACTATCTCCGTTTTGGGACATCAGTACCCATTCCTTTAAGAGGGGGCATTTTTAAATCATTTTCCCCTGTACAGTATGTGGAAATTTCTCTGTTTTTCAAGCACATGTATATAATAAAAATAACAATAGCAATAGTAATAATAAGAATGGTAATATTACTATTAGCAAAATACCAACAATTTACCTGAATTTATTTCTGTTTAGTCGAAACTAGATTAGACTGTAAACTCTTTGATGAAAACAAAAATGGACTACTTGCCAAAAAATAGCAGAAATTGCCTGTCAATGAGCATATGTTTTATTGATATCATATTTTTTTGTCGTTTGTAAATCTTGCATAAACTCTAGTGAACATGTTCGTTTTGTTATTTTAAATCTGAACCAAACAATGAGATGGATACATCAAAGGACTGATACACCTTATTTGATTGTTCGAAATGTGCATTTCATAATTTATTATCAATGTCTCAGTCAACCCATATGTAAGATGACAACCATGATTTAACAGCACACTTTCTTGCATTGGTTATTCAATTAGAATTAAGTTAGAAATATTAATTAATTTTGTCCTCGACGTACAGAGTGCTCTGATCATTTAGTTACCAGCAGTGTTAGCATTTTTAATTTTTTTTAATGTATATCAGGCGAGAGAAACCATACGAAAAGTTATGTCCCAAGCAAAATAAGTCCTATTTCATTTGTATTTTTTTGTGTTTGTTAAATGTGAGTTTTTGTTTGACTCAATCATTCAGATTGTAACAAATTTAAACAATAATAACACTGACATAAACATGATGGTTGCATGCTGTTTTTGCTGCAGAAACCATTTTACAAAGAAATCATTGCAATCTTTTTTTAAATGAGCATGGTTGGATTATGTCATGTGTAAGGTAAGTGTTGGAGACCTATATTTTCTTTTTTTTGGTAATTGCATCTTTGTATGATGGTATACAATTATGTAAAGCAATTTTATGCAAAATTATAGATTTGAAACAGCAAAAATAATTAAAAACATGTATTAAGTTAATATCAACATACGCAGTACTCACAATCAGTCAGTTCGGTGCCGTATGACCTGTTAAGTGTCGGTGTGCCATAAACCCCAAATCCCCCAAAATACGATCAGTCAAACTTTATGGATTGACATAATCAGACTGCTCTAATTTTTTTAAGCTGCTGCTGTGCAGGTGCTCTTACGTCATATGCTCAGCGTGATTAATATCTCTTGCAAGTTTATAACATATCTTGAAATGATTTTTGTGTTTATTTTGAGGCTACTTCATTTATGGGGATTTATATTGTCTAAGTTTTAATTGAAGTAACCTAGTTATAGGTACCAAAATGCATTGCGTCATATGGAAGTAATGGCCTTGGTGATTTTTAATCCCAGGTTATTTCGTTGCATAATTTGATATGATTACACCGTAAATGCGATCACACTAATTGCAACTAATATATTTCAGATTGTGGGGGTGGTTGATTGTTTTCTTGAAATGGAGCAAAGAATACATATTTCCGGGCAGTGGGGGTGGGTGGGAATGATGCCTTATATCAGCAATAGAAACAGGACATTTAGACCCCTGAAACATTACTAATTTTTTAAAACAAATATAGTATATAGTACTACTTGGTTTAACATTGTATGCAAATATTTTCCTGTGTCTTTTATAACCAGATTGTACAGGGTAATTCTGTGGTACTTTACTCACTTCATATACATTTATTAATGCAAGAGTTATTGTAAAGATTGGAACTGAGCAATCAGTTGGGTCGAAATAAGGAGAAGATTTTAGTTTTCACAAACAGAATATGGGCTATAAAGCAATGTTTATTTCTCAAAGAAAACCTTTTTCTTTAATAAAGTTGCCCAAAAGTTCGAAGAAAAGACTTTCTTGTGTTAATGCATTTTGTTACAGATCCTTGACCAACATGCCTTTTGTTACAAATCCATGACCAAAATGCCTTTTGTTACAGATCCTTGACCGATGCTTTTTGTTACAGATCCTTGACCATCATGCCTTTTGCTACAGATCTTTGACCAACATGCCTTTTGCTACAGATCCTTGACCAACATGCTTTTTGTTACAAATCCATGACCAACATGCCTTTTGTTACAGATTCTTGACCAACATGCCTTTTGTTACAGATCCTTGACCAACATGCCTTTTGTTACAGCTCCATGACCAACATGCCTTTTGTTACAAATCCATGACCAACATGCCTTTTGTTACAGATCCATGACCATCATGCCTTTTGTTACAAATCCATGACCAACATGCCTTTTGTAAAAAATCATGACCAACATGCCTTTTGTTACAAATCCATGACCAACATGCCTTTTGTTACAGATCCATGACCATCATGCCTTTTGTTACAAATCCATGACCAACATGCCTTTTGTTACAAATCCATGACCAACATGCCTTTTGTTACAGATCCATGACCATCATGCCTTTTATTACAGATCCTTGACCAACATGCCTTTTGTAAAAAATCATGACCAACATGCCTTTTGTTACAGATCCTTGACCAACTTGCCTTTTGTTACAGATCCTTGACCAACTTGCCTTTTGTGACAGATCCTTGACCATCATGCCTTTTGTTACAGATCCTTGACCAACTTGCCTTTTGTGACAGATCCTTGACCAACTTGCCTTTTGTGACAGATCCTTGACCATCATGCCTTTTGTTACAGATCCATGACCAACATGCCTTTTGTTACAGATCCTTGACCAACTTGCCTTTTGTGACAGATCCTTGACCATCATGCCTTTTGTTACAAATCCTTGACCAACATGCCATTTGTTACAGATCCTTGACCAACCTTTTTGTTACAGATCCTTCTCCAACATGCTTTTTGTTACAGATCCTTCTCCAACCTTTTTGTTACAGATCCTTCTCCAACATGGCCATTTTGTTACAGATCCTTGACCAACATGCCATTTGTTACAGATCCTTGACCAACATGCCATTTGTTACAGATCCTTGTCCAACATGCCATTTGTTACAGATCCATGTCCAACCTTTTTGTTACAGATCCTTGTCCAACATGCTTTTTGTTACAGATCCTTGTCCAACCTTTTTGTTACAGATCCTTGTCCAACCTTTTTGTTACAGATCCTTGTCCAACCTTTTTGTTACAGATCCTTGAATAACATGCCATTTGTTACAGATCCTTGTCCAACCTTTTTGTTACAGATCACTGACCAACCTGTCTTTTGTTACAGAACCTTTGATCAGCCTGTCTTGAGGCACCAACCTATCAGAGATGGGTTCACTACAGATTCAGTGGGATCCCAAGAACCTGGAGATCAGAACCAAGTCCGTGGAGAAAACTCTTGAGCCTTTAGTTACACAGGTAATACTAGTAACAAGTATGTTTAGTTGTTTTAAAATCTTAACACAAACATTTTAATCCATGAGTGAATGAAGCATCCAGCCCACTAAGTCAACTCATACAATAAAGATTTAATGGTTTTCTTCTTAATTGAGATGCAATAAAAGGGTCTGTTTTTAACTGCCGAAGTACTTTTCTTTATTTAAGTCACAAATCACATCATTTATTGACACTTTGTTTTGATCTACATGTGAATATAACTATGTTTACTTAAATAAGTATGACATTATTATAATCGTATTCACATAGCTGTAAATTAATGACTTGATTTTTCAAAGATTGTTTGTTTCAATGATTGAAAAATTCTCTGCACTCGGAGATGCAGGGTTCTTTTCTCAAATCTGTATTGTAATGCTGAAGATGATTGACACATTTACACTTTGTTTTTATTTTGATAACTTAGAATTATTAAATGTAGTTTTAAACAATAGTCTTGACTCACAAAAAAAAGTAAATTTTCTTAATTTATCATGGTAACTTTATTATTAAAAGAATCAATTTCTTTTGTGTTGTAGGTAACCACACTTGTCAATCAGAAAGGACCATCAGGAAAGAAAAAAGGTCGATCCAAGAAGGGTCACATATTAGCTGCAGCAGTGCAAAAAGCCACAGAAAACTTTGTTCAGAGAGGAGAAGAAATAGCCAATGAAAATCCAGATGTCAAGGATGACATGCTTTCTGCTGTGGATGAAGTTAAAAGTACAGGTGAGTATACAGTGCTGTGATATCAAGTCTAGTATACTTGCAAAATAGTTAGACCTGTACCAGATTTGTTAGCACAGTCAGAAGAATGTCAGTTCCATGGCACAGGGAGCCCGTTGGTTCGATCCCAGGATGCAACATATCAAGGTCATTAAAATTGGTAGTGGTATAGCATCCTTGCTAAGGCTGAAGCAAATATAAGGGTAGTTCTGTGACTAAATGTCCTGGTGTCAGGATGATATGGTATCTTGCCAGTTGTTTCACAGTGTGTTATACACACTTACACAATGAAGGCAGCACATTATCTGCTTCAAGTGAACACAAGTCAAACTGAAATACAATAGTGTGGACAATATATCCAGTGGTAAGTTTCATCTCAATTTTTGGAATAAATAGGCCCTAGAAGTAGACATTTTAAAGGGTTTATATATATTGCCAGTATTTTCTTGTCACTTGAAAAGTGTAATAAATTGAATATTAATAATAGAAAACTATTAAACAATTTTTCTCATCAGTGTTAGTTTGACATTTTAACTGGCTTGTTTGCATATTTATGCAAAATCGATGTGTTTGAAAAGATTTTCTGTCCAATGGCCTACATACATCAAGTTAGGGATACTATCACCATACAGTCTTTAATATTTTTACTAATAACACTTTACACTTCATTATTTGTAAGTTTTTTTACTTGACACACATTTATAGCCAATATTTTCATCAGCATGTCCTTAATAGTCCCTTCTCACCATGCTTAGTATGTAAAGAGTATAATCTAATTTAAAGCATACATGTTTAGCTTTAAGTATAGTTAGTTTGTAATAGTAACTTTGCTTTGAGTTTTGAATTAGACCATGCCTTCAGCTTTCTTGCATAACATCAGACATAACAATTTTCTTATCTCTAACACAAAGCAGAAAAAGTATTACCTCTCCCACTGTGACACCCCAGTGTATAATGCACATACTAATTGGCTTCACACTCTTCCAACTATGGGTACCTCTGACTGCTTAGCCCCTCACTGCATGTGTTTGCGTCCCATTCGGGGCGATGGAATTAATGTGGGAAGGTCTTCCAGCTGACTTGGAGGGTGCACTTGGTTATACCCAGATGTTTGTAAAGTTTGTAAAGGTATTTAGTCTCTTCCTGGGATGATTATAAATGCCTTTTATTGCGTTGGTTATCTGTTGTGGTACCTAGTCAGGACATGTAATCAAATTTTCAAAATGTCAGCTTATTCTGGTCTTAGTTATGGGCAATTAACTACATCTTCTGCCAGAAATGTTGACACAGAAACCTGAAAATACTGTGTTTCTTTCTTAAAATCTTGTAAGTTTATGTCAGTGGTATATAAAGTCTTAGTTTAGGGAACTTATCCACATTTTCTATTGAGCAGTTGGAAAAGAACATTAATTGTTTTCTGCAGGAAGGATGATAATGTGTCTATACTGGTATTTGATGTCTATTATATCAGCAAAAGGAGCCCATGTGCCATTATCTTTAAAAAACCCAAGTTTTTACAGCCTATGCACTACATGATGTAGGTTACAAAGTTTTAATATAACAGTCTAATAAGAGTCAACTTACTTGCCTGTTAAACGATTTATGATTCCAGAGACAGGCATGCCAACAGTCCTTTGTGTTTGAGTAATACAGGCCAGTCATGTTTCATATTTGCAATCTCTAGATCAACATTTGCTTGCAGGAGACAAGATGCGTGAAGCATCAGAGGAATTTGCTGCAGACCCCTTCTCGTCCATGAAGCGCGGAGCCATGGTGCGGGCAGCCAGGTCCCTGTTGTCTGCTGTGACCCGCCTCCTTATCCTTGCTGACATGGTGGACGTACACCTTCTTCTGAAGTCTCTGAGAGTGGTCAGTTTATCTTCATCTCTATTACCTACATTAGCACATTTTATAGCCCCCATTCTCTCACCATGTGGGTTAAAGTACTGGTCGAGGCAAAAAACTTTCATGTGTAATGTTTTTTTTAATTTTGCCAGTGTTTTGTAACAAAATAACAACAACAGGTAACAGCTTTTGGAAACTGTTAAATTTATAATTGATATTAATTTTGACAATAGTGTTTGCAGTCATTAAGACATTTTTATCTGTCTTTGTAGTTGCAAAGTGAAGGTCTAATTTATACAGCTATGTAATTGATTGTATTTTATATTGCTGATATTTGAAAGAATTGAACATTACCAAATGCTTAATATAAATGTGCACTTGACTAATAGTTTATCAATAATGTAGATCAATTGAAAGATTAAAGAACAAAAATGCATTCTATTCTGATTGTTAAATGTGTAGTGGTGTGTAAAATATGCAATACATTTTTATTGAAATTGAAGATTTTGTTCTCGTACTGTTTAGATTTTTTACTAGTTAAATCATTCTAGTCTCCACAACAATGTCTAGGGGTAGATGAGAGGGCAAAGTATATTGGCATCAGGTTATCTATCATGGTAACCTATGCACTGGCATTTTTTTATGGCAGACAAAATAACCCTTTTTCACAATATTTTAGAAGTTATGTGAGAGTAAGATTTATTAATGGGTAGCAGGTGTGGAGTATTTGTTTGCCATCAAATCACACCACTAGTTTCTTAGTATTTCAAAACCAACTACACTATTTCTTGGTGTTTCTTATATGCCATGAAGAGCCAGATATACTCACTGTGTTCAGGAAACTCACCATGATACTTTACTATAATGGAATAATTGAAGCAGTTGCCATTGTCATCTCTATGAAATCAAAACCCACTTAGGCCACAAATGTTTCACTTTGTGAAACTTTCTACCTGAGTTGACTTCAGTGACAACTCTTGCAATTTTTTGCAATGTCTCATGCAAAAAACTAACTTATTACACTGCCGAAGGAAAAACTGTTTGCAATGGATACAGATGAGGGACACAGGTCTAATATGATACAGTTATGTATTTTGCTAATATTGCTGTAGCCCATTAAATTATCACATTAAGACAACTCTATTTAAATGGGTATAAGCACTTTGACATTTGGACGGGAGATGATGCAAATTGTTAAGCATTGGGAAAAGTCTCTTAATCTGATATCTATGATGTCTTACACTTTCAGCAACCAAATTTACAAAATAATTGTGTTTCAGGTGGAGAATGATCTTGATCGTATTCGTAATGCATCAAGCCATCAAGAACTGATGGATTCATTCAAAGAGTTTGGCAAGAGCGTGGTCGAACTTTCCGAGAGAGCAGCTCAAAGACAAGCAGTGAGTGGCATTGTTATTGTGTAAACATCTTGTTATAATGTCACTTACATTTTAATATACACTTGCACAAGTATATGGTATATATGCAAACAAAGTTCTTCCATTATATCAGAAAACTAATGGCTTGGAAGTCTATGAAATAAAAATGAAATTTGAGTTTCTATAAATATTTACCTTGCTTTTGTGTCTTTTTTCTGTTAATAAATAAACGTTTTTTTGAAACACTTATTGATTAACAATGTTTATAATTTTCAGCTTCAAATAAGGTGGATATGCAATATTTAATGTAAGAAGACATGTAAATTCCATATTTTGTATGAAGACTACCATAATAAGAATACTCATTAAAATGGTCACATTGAGAAAAACCTTAAATGTACCATCAATACACATGTAAGCATTAGAAATTGAACTAATTATTCTTCCTATAAATTGTCCTCGTTTCGAACACCCAGAAATTGTTGATGGAAGGATTTGAAAGATCAACTGCTTGACTTATAAACTTCAGGATTTGAAAGATCCACGACGCCGTGATGACTTGGCTGCATCTAGAGCTATTTTGAAGAAGAGTAGCATGATGCTGCTTACTGCTTCAAAGGTACTGAATTTTGTCACAGTTGGGGAATAAGCAGTTTGAAATGTGGTATCTGACAGTTTGCCAGTATCAGTGAAATGTAACAGTTTTAGGGAATTGAAGGCATAATTTCTGCATAAACTCATATTAAGTCTAAATCGTATGTAAATGTTCTTTTTCTTTCTAAATCAACTGGCAGCAATAGCTCAACTGGTAGAGCATCGGCTTGCGGATCCGGAGGTAGCGGGTGCAAACCCCAGCCGGGTCAAACCAAAATCTTTAAAGTTGGTAGTAGCGGCTTCCCTAACGCTTTGGGCTAAGGAGAAAGCATTACTCCTGACTCATCGGTGTCAGTGTAATGGACCGGCCGAGTTCAGTCCTTGGGCACCTCATAAGTGCCCCTGTGCTATAATGATAGAAATGTCACTGCACAGTATCGGCAAAAATGCTGGCAAATCCCATCCTCTTTCTAAATCTATAAATTAGGCACTAGTGGGATTTCTACTGAAAGTAGTATCAGTGTCAGAGTAGATTATCCAGATAATGATAAGGTCATGATCTCAAAAGGATGTGGCCATGTGGGTTTTTTTTTAGCAAAAAACAGCTAACTGTGTAGTGTTTTATAGTGCTCTGTTTGCATGCATGTTTGTAATGATAAGTGGAGTGATATGCTTCACATTGCACATAGATGTAGGCCATCAATAAACACACTTCATGGGATCTTTACAGGTAATATTAATTTGTTCTTGTTTTTGTTTTGTTTTTTAAGAAAAAAGTATGGTCCAAACTATGTGATAAAATCTTTATATGATGCAATAAAATGTTCAGACAGTGATAAGTCACTGTTTGCACATGTACCTGTGAATATAAACTGTTACTTAAATCTGTGTTTATAGGTATATTTATGGCAAATGCATTATTTCATACATGGCCCTGCTGTGGTGCTGAAGTGATGCATAAGATTTCGCTTCCGTTAAAATGACATGTCTAATTACAAAGTATTAAGAACACAAAACCTCTTAGAATGAAGAGTCATATGCATCAATTAACTGTTTGTCAATTATCAGTAAAAAGCAGAGGTTACCTGCCTAGAAGCTTTATACAAATTGTTGGTGGAGGTTTAAACCACGCTCTGCTATACATTTATAAATGGTAAGAACCATTTTTTTGTCTCCCTGATGATGCCTAATATCCAGAAAAAAAAACTTTCACCATTACATAACTCCCTTTACACAATGTCTAATTTCCAGTCAGTCATTTGCTAATGGCTTTTTGTGTTTCGAGCAAGATCTACTATTTATATAATCCGAACCACTGGCAAATAAGTCCTTAAATGCTTCTATCATTTTAAATAATCCAAACCACATATGATCTTCATAGTCTTATATGAAACAGTAAACTGGTTTTGACCCAAAACTTGATGAAAAAATAACCTTATTGAAGTAAAGTTTTAAAAATTTGTCACTGAGTAATTGCTCTGTATCAAAGATAAAATAATATAAAGCAAAATCTTGAATCAAGTTAGCTTTTAGGTCTTCTTAAATTCTAATAAGGATAAAAGAATTTTTTAAAATCGTCCTGAGAATATTACATAATATTGATGACAAGATATTTATCAGAGGTTTTCCATAAGTTTTTAAAATTGAGTACTGGAAAAATAGGATGTTAGACAAGCAGTATCCAACAGTTGTTAACCAAACATATTGTGGGGGTACCCATGGCAAACTGGTAGAGCCGCCACCTAGTTATTCTCTGACTGATAAGCCCCCAACCGCATGGGTTGGAGTACCATTCAGAGCAACGGACTTAATGTGAGAGGGTCTTCCAGCTAACTCAAGGTGGGCTGTTGGTTCTATACAAACAGTTGGCTGGGCTCTTTCTCCACCAAAAATGGCTGGATGTAGCAGTAAGGGACATAGGAGTTACAAGTTAGCAAATCGCGTGGCTACGGATTCCTCATTTGTAGTTATCTTCCTTGACATGTCGGTGTCTGCCTTGTCAAGAATCACCATTATACTGAACAAGACATAAAGCGGACTCTTCTACTGGCAATCTCAGTTTAAGAGATGTTGTTTTGTCCCTAAAATAACTAATCATTAACTCATTCATTTATTCAAAGCTCTGGTGTATGTTGCTTTTCAGGCGTACGTGCGCCACCCTGAGTTGGCTGCAGCAAAGGCTAACAGAGACTGGGCTTATGAGCAACTGTGTGATGCTGTCAACACCATCTCTGGTGTGGCCCAGGCCACAGGGCAGTCAAGCGCCCATCCCTACGAGGGCGCTGGGGAGCTGGCAGCCGCTCTTGATGAACTCATGGTATGGAACAGTGTACAAATGACATCGGGTTTTATGTGAAAAGTATTTTTCAATAACAATATTGTTATATGGCTTAGGTAGATGTAATCGTCATATTACGGTCATCATGTATAGGTGTCCCCTGACATATGGGTTTATAAAATGCAAAACTAGAATACAAATTAATTAAAAAGAATATTTGTTGAGTAGGTGACTTTTTTTACATGAACTAGTAGGTTACTGTTCTTTTTTAATTTAAAATTCTTTTGTGTCATTGTCACAGAACTGATATTAGATAAAAATATTGAGATAAGTGTTCATATTTTATAATCTAATATGAACTACCTATGATGACCTGATGACATTCTTTGCTACATATTTCAGCAAAAGGTCATCATGGATCCTCTGACTTATAATGAGGTGAGGTCACGTCCCTCACTTGAAGAAAGACTAGAGAGTATCATCAGTGGTGCTGCTCTGATGGCAGACTCGGCCTGCACTCGTGATGATAGGAGAGAGAGAATTGTACTAGAGTGTAACGCTGTCAGGCAGGCTTTACAGGACCTGCTCACAGAATACATGAACAACGTAAGTCATGCTATGTTCCTGAATATTTGTCCTGATGATGTCGATTTGTTATGCTGAATACATATTTGTCCATGTTACAAACACCTGCATTGTGTTGATATATTTAAATTATCTTAGTCAACCAAAAAAAAGTTTGTCTTTCAAAGTTAAAAAATGACTTAATTTTATAACTTTTATTTAATTAAATTGTATAAATAATAGATGTTGATTTTTTTTATAGCTTTTTTAGCTATTTAGCTATTTTTTTACTATTTATCTTAGGTCACAGAATGTATTTTTCATACATTAAATGGTACCTTGTCCAGACAACTAGTTTGAATGCTGTCTTTATAAGATGTACATGTTAAGGTAACAAATTTTTTGTCAGTTTGCATCTCAGTGCAAAAAAACTTGTGTTGAAGCAAGCCTTCCACATTACCAGAGCAGAGTTTTCTGTAGCATTTTTGGAACATGACTCGACCCCCAGAATTGGGATTTTTTAATGCTGTTTGAGACAAAATTGGGAAAACTCAAACCATAATATCAATTTATCAAAACAAAACAAAAATTAAATAGTTGGTTCATTGAATTCTTTATATATTTCAATTTTTACTAAGCGATATCTATTTCTCATGTGACTGAAGTGTTTTTATTTTGTCATTTATTTTACTTTCTTTGAATTGGGAAATATCTCCCTGAAATTGAGGAAAAAAACACCTATTTTTTGTGATTGGGAATATGACCCAATATCGGTCTTCAAAACAGAAAAAACAAAAACAACCTGCAGCAATATTAAAAAGCTGATTCCATAAAAATGTATAAACTTTTCCAAAGTAGTCATGGCCCAAATTAGTGAATAAACCTTGTTCAACTATAAGATCATGACAGTGTGACCTTATGTACCACAGTGTAGAGCAAGGCGTGGTTTTCCATTCAGGAAAATCAAACTCCAGGTAACAGTGTCGAAGAATGTCCCTGTTATTGGATGAAACTTCTGCATGGTGACTGGTTATTGTTTCGTCATGCATTAAGAATGTTTAGTTTTGTGTTCAGTCTTCCATGAACAGGTTAAGTAACCCAGTTACAAATTTATGTTTTTTGAATTGTATGTAGTTTGAATAATTTTTAAGTCCGTTTAAATATAACATATAGTATATCTGCAATTTTAACCATGCAAGATTTTAATGTGTATACTAAATAGTCAGTGATTAGTCGAGAATTGAATGTGCCCCTATGAACAGTTCTTTGCATGTTGGATATATACAAAAAGTTGTCCTTAGACTAACAGTGTAGTAAATGAATTGGAACTTAAGACATTCTTACTGCATCCATTACCATTATTGTACTTCCATAAAGCATCAACTAACACTAGGTAAAGTAATAATAAAATGTAAGAAATGCTGTAATAGCAAGACTTCACTGTTCTGTACGACTGTTATATTGACTTGTTTATTGTCGTTTTGCCCATATTCAGACTGTTTGAATGTTGATCAGCCTGCATTACTAATCAAGTTTGAAAGAAAGTAGTATTTATAAATTTGGAAGCATGATTGCATAAGACATAAAATCTGTTTATGTTTTGCAAATAAACCGCACTAACAATTACTAGTGCCCGAGTTTAAATAAGGAATTGCAAGAACCATATTTATCAAGCAAACAAAACAATAAATTTTTTGACATTCAAAGATATATGACATGAAAAGGAGAATACTTAAGTGAATAATAATTAACAGTGTCATGTTTGTAAGAACACTGTAAGAATAAAAAAGAAAGTTATGTTATAATTGCATATTGTATACATATTTTTCATCCATTGTCTCTGAGACACAACAAAACCTCTCCATCTTTAAATACATGGTTAAAATACAGCTTGAAATTCTCAATTATTTATTTCATGTGTGCTTTTTGAAACAATATGTGTACAATTATCGGTATGTCTACAAGAATCTTACATTTGTGAGTGTTCATTTGGCTGACCATTTACACTGTTGTGGGTTTTCTGTGTAGGCTGGACGTGCAGAACCCAGTGAAGCACTGGATAGAGCTATCGACCACATGTGCAAGAAGACCAAAGATCTACGCAGACAGGTCAGTTCTCTCCCCCTGGACATGACATAATAGAGCATATACAATGTATATTAATTGTCTCGCAAAATAATTGACATGAACAATTTATTCTAATTTTATAAAAAGAAGGGTATGTTGATCATGTGAATCTCTGTTAATCTTTTTGTATCATAAACCATTAGAGATTGAGTAATTAAAAAAATCAGTGTGTGTCCATTGCTGAGTGGAAGTTAACAAGTTGGAACTCTTCAGCAAAGATGTTTGTTCCTTTTACATCAGCTATTTATCTTGCTTAGAAAAGAACAACAAAAAACTTACTGTTTGTTCTTTGTCAAAAATAGGAATTTGCATGGAACCTAGTTTAAATCACTTTGGCGTTAATTTAATGTTATATTTACATTGTCAATGGTTTATGTTGTTGTTACTTTCATTTTCATTTGTTTTCTGTTCAGTTGCGAAAAGCTGTGGTTGACCATGTGTCCGACTCTTTCCTGGAAACAAATGTACCTCTGCTGGTACTGATTGAGGCAGCTAAGGCAGGAGATGAAAGAGGAGTTGAGGAGTATGCCAGAGTGTTTGCTGATCATGCCAACAAACTGGTTGAGGTAATCAATTAAAATCCCATTACAATAATTGAAGTACTATAAATAATGCAAATTAAACACCATCAATAAGCCTGTGGTAAGTTACGTATTATTTTTATAGAATTCAGCATTTTACCGCCATGGTTTTAAGAAAAAAAGTGAATTATTGCCATGGTTCTCTCATCACTGTTAGCATTGTCATTGGTTAACCATTTTGTTAACATCCATTTCTCAAAAGCCATCAAAAAATGTACACTTAAAACTCTTTTTTATTATCATAAGTGGAACCAATCTTAAAGGAGCAAGAATCTCAATAAATAATTTTGGCAGTTACATCCCTTGCGAGTTTGTTGGTAAATGTTTTTGTTATTATTAGTTACATTATACAATCCAGTCCTGAGAAAAGTAGAATATGCTGTTTACAGACATTTCTTGTTTAGATAAGTGAATATTTTATTGAGTACAAGAGGCATCCCTATTATATAGATTGCATTATTTTTTACTTTGTTGTGTCAAGGTCACATAGACTTGTGTCTTTTTTCTGATCAGGTGGCCAACCTAGCATGTTCTATGTCTAGTAATGAAGAAGGGGTGAAGATGGTGCGATTAGCAGCTGCAGAGATTGAGAAACTCTGTCCACAGGTATACTTGCTTCTCTTCTTGCCAATAACAAGAGGAAACCTTCTATAGCAAGCTGTAAGCTATCAATTCAGTTATACTATCAATTCTTACTGCTTCTATAATTTTCTGGAGTTTGAAAGATAACTTAAAGGTTTAAGTTAAGATAACCTTGTCTAAAACTCTGTTGATGCTCTTGAGCAAGCATAGCTATGGTTTTCCTATACTTTTTTACTGTCTGGTCATTTGGTCTACTTTAGATCCATATTTTAGACTTTGCAGTGCTCTTACGAATTGTCCCTCTAGATTTTAGTCTAATTGGATAAGATTCATGAGAGCTCACCTAACTTAACATCCCATTTTGTCAGGTGATCAATGCTGCACGTGTACTGGCTGCACGGCCACGCTCAAAGGTGGCCCTTGAGAACATGGACGTGTTCCAAATTGCATGGGAGAACCAGGTCCGACTCCTCACAGACGCTGTGGATGAGATCACCACTATAGATGACTTCCTGGCTGTTTCAGGTCAGTCCTGAATGTACTCACTGACATACTCTTCCCACTCAGGCTAACATGTACAAATGCAGATTTACAGCTTGTCTCACAGTTAGAAAAGTCACACAGACTATGCTACTATATTACTAGACTTGGTTTTTTTTTCTGTCATACACCTCATTGGATAGCACTCAGATAATAATAATGGTAAAATTTTTGATTTAGAACAGCCTTCTGGCTAATCTAATAAACTTCTTACAACTAAAGGTAAGTTACAGATAGAAGTGACCCTCATTATGTGGTCCTGCCTCTTGTATGCTATGTAACCCAATAGAAATAACAAGCTCCCATTATACCTGTAATTCTTTTTATATTGATTAACCGATAATGTATCAATTGGTACTCTGTTTTCATTTTTCTTCTGTGGGTTGTTTTTTCAGAGAGCCATATCCTGGAGGATGTAAATCGGTGTGTGTTTGCCCTGCAGGAGGGAGATGCTGACACACTGGACAGGACGGCTGGGGCCATCCGGGGCCGCTCTGCTCGTGTGTGTAATGTTGTTTCAGCAGAGATGGATAACTATGAGCCAGGCCAATACACAGAGAGGGTGATGGAGGCAGTTATCCTGCTTAGAGACCAAGGTAAGGTGTCAAATATATTCTCCAAGCTGCAGGACTGTTCTGCTGGAGTTTGCAAATGTAGTCAATCAAGTAACCTATTCGTCTCTAGTTGAAGTTTTCAAAATCAGACCTTAAGTCTTGAGGCCTTTATTATGCATCTTACTGGACAGATTTAAGTTATATGCTAGACTTTTATATAAAAAAAGTCGCTGGTCTTATACACATTTATATTAATTTTTTTGTTATTTATATTGTAGTGATGCCAAACTTTGCTGAGAAGGTGGAGCATGCTGTGGATGCCCTTAGCCAGAATGTGCCAGATCGTGTTGATGAGAATGAGTTTATTGACGCCAGTCGACTGGTGTATGACGGGGTTAGAGATATTCGCCAGGCAGTCCTCATGAACAGGGTATGTGCTAATAAATAATGATGGGCATATACAGTGGGCATTTCTCTTGAGTTTTCCTCCTCCAATAATAAGCTGGTTGTCAGCAATTTTGACCGTAATAGTAATTGATGTGAAAAAAATTGGCGGATACAGTGCACATATTTTATAAAGCCATTATAAACTGTGTACATGCAAACCCACACTGAAATTTTAAGCAGTTTGGAGATAATTTTTAGTGCAAATATACTACTCAGACCCTTTTGACATCATTAAATGTCTCTGTGAGCAAGTCTTTAAGCTGATCTTTTGTGATGTCCTGTATCTATCCAGAAATAAGTCTTTCTTAACCAGTAAGAGATAGTCATTGTGAGTATAACTGGGTCGTGATTTATCAGCATCAAAAAAAGTCTCCAGCTGACTAATGGTCAGTGGCACCTATAGCATAATGCTAAAAGTCTCTTACTTGTAACTCTGCAGTTATCACCACCTGAGTTTTGAGTCTCGGTCGAGCAAGAAGTTTTTTGTAGGAAGGTCTTCCTGATGATCTTTGATGAGCTAGTGAATCAAGACATTTGTCAGGGGTCTTTCCTCCACCATAAATTAGCTGTATATCATCAATATGACCATTATAGTGTCATTAAGATGTAATGAAAAAAATGACAAATGTTGTTTTACCTGTAGGCTCCTGAGGACCTGGACACTGACACAGACTTGGAGGAAGAGGCGGACCTGTACGATACCAGGAGCAGATGTAAGTCTTCATGTTTTTATGTAATGAGGCTCTTCATAAACTAAATTACCTTGTTAAATCATTGAAGTTTTATATACCTTTATGAAATTTACCTAATAAGACATAATTTGATTGCACAATAACAAGGCAATAACAAAATAGATATGCTTCAAACTTCAAATTGTATCTAGGTTGATTAGGTGTTTTTTTAAAGGTTTGCTTTTTAAATGCTAGGCACACTAAGATAGGGTCTAGGCAAAAATTGGAGATGGAGTTACCTGCTCCCACTTAATTGTGTTTGGTCAGGATCTATTCTGTTTGCCTTTGAGTCTTAATTGAATTGTCTCTTAAAAATATTTATTGCGATTCTAAATGTGTCATTACACTTTTGTTGTTAATTATATTGCTATTTTCATTATAAATATTTCTTGCAATCATACAGTTGCTAATGATAATTTTTTTATGTAAATTAATGAGGAAGTTATAATTGTATCTTTAGTCACTAGATATTTAATGATGTTCATGTATTTGAATACAGCGAGTTACCAGACAGATGTGGATGATGTGATGGGCAAGTCTGACCGAGCCATGATGAGGGAACTACCAGAGGAGGAGAAGGAGAAGATCCAGGTTAGTCATTCCTACATCCTGTACATAAAGTCATGTTTCACAGCTGACCCCTCCCTCAGCACGTTCAACCCCAAGATACACCTCCACCACACACTCATGGAAAATACATTGAAATTCTTAAGTCTATTATTTCTAATAGAAGGTTTACTTATTTTCCTGATGATTTTAAAAGTTTAAATTGTAATATAATGACAGTAGGGAAATTACTGCAGTTTGCTGTATTGCAAAATCCATTTTAATAGGAAACTTTGATGTACATGTTACCCTAGTGTTTTGTACGCTATATTGTTGAAGTTTTGCCAATGTGTAATTTTAGGCCCAGTTTGAGATGTTCCGACAAGAGAAAGCAAAGCTTGATCGTGAGGTGGCCAAATGGGATGACAGTGGTAATGACATCATTGTCCTTGCCAAACAGATGTGTATGATCATGATGGAGATGACAGACTTTACCAGGTAACATGCTAACTCCACTTACTTCAAAGCTTCCCATTGAAATGGGTTTGAGTCCCATTTGGGGCAAAGATGTGGTTAGGTCTTCCAGCTGACCTGCGGTGCACTGGTGGTTCTACCCAGACATTTGGTTGGCATTTTCCTCCACTTAAAAAAGAGCTGGAAAAAGCTTTTATGATCATAATTTTGATGTATTTCTAAAAACAAAAACAAAACCAGGTAACAGGCTTTATTCAACTTTTTGGAAATAATCCTAATGCTATGAAACAATGATAAATATGAGCACTGGTTGCACAGTTGGTAGATTCACGGTCCTAGGTGTGGATGTTATTGGTAAGATCCACAACCATAACACAATCATTTTTAAATTATTACTAATTTTTAAAATGGTGTGTCTTAGACTTTGTGGTTTAATGACAGGTTACGGAATCTGATTTTTGCTTTGAACAATCTGAATAAAAAATGTGTGTATGTGACAAAATGAAGCAATAAAATTCTTAAAATTTATCTCTTTTTGAATTTAAAAAAATGTCCATTTATATTTTAAAAGTATTCATGTGTAATATAAAGTGACTTTTACATACAAATAAAACAGTACCACAAGATAGGAAAATATCCGAAGCTTGTTTTGTAAATTTGGAAAACCGGTTGTTTTAGTCATGTCTTTTTTATTGTGTAACTATTCTGTTTGCAGAGGCCGTGGGCCACTTAAGAGCACGATGGATGTGATTAATGCTGCCAAGAAAATTTCAGAGGCTGGAACAAAACTGGATGCGCTTGCCACCAAAATTGCAGAACAGGTATGCTAGACCCTACATGATACTTTTGACTCACTGTTCTGCTCTGGAACTATAATGTTCTACCGCTTTGGCACTATCTTGACCAAAAAACCTGTTGACATTAGGTGCTCTACAATATGTACAAACTACTATAAACCAACGGCAACTAATATAAACGTGAGAACAACGATGTATGACTAAACATGAAACCAAACAACATGAATTCTATTTAACATGATGAAAAATGGCGATGATTGTGAAGTCTATGACGACTAAGAAATCTTGTAAGAAATAAATAAATGACTTTAAAATCAATATGTGTCAACCTTCGAAAGCGCTCTCAGTGTTCTTTGAAAAGATGTGCTGATACTAAATTATTTGCATGTTTTCATGTGCTGATATTAAGTATTGATACAGTATTTAGCAGATACAACTTGTTATTTGCTTGAAACTAAGACTTTCTGACACTCACTACACCACCAACTATTAAAAACATATTTTATTTTTGACATAGATGTTTAAGCCAAGGTATTTGAATTGCATCAGTTCATCTTTAATTTATTTACCACAAAAACATGATGCTCAACAATTATATCTGGAAACATTATGTAAAGAGTAACATCCCTTGAATTGTTTTGTGGGGATCACCATTACAGGTTATTTCTGTAAGACATTCATGTGAACTTTTTCTAAGGCCAATGTGGGAAATTTGTTGTTTCATATAAACAAAGAAGGAAGATTCCAAGGTGCTGTTTCCAAGTAGGGAGATTTCTGGAAATGTGTAAAACACCTGTTGTTTTCAAATAATTTTGAACCTTAAAAGAGGGAGTCTCCTTGCAAAAGCTGGAGAGTTCATGTGTATGTTAAGATTATATAAAAATGGGAGTCATCTACATTGTTTTAACTTTGTTAGTAATCAATGAACATAAATTATTTGGTTATGAGAACAACAAATAAAAATGGAAACAAATATTACTACTTACCTTTTGTAGTGTCCTGACTCAACGTCCAAGAAGGATCTGCTGGCATACCTTCAGCGTATAGCCCTGTACTGTCACCAGTTGAACATCACCAGCAAGGTGAAGGCTGATGTACAAAGTGTCAGTGGTGAGCTTATTGTGTCAGGGGTAAGTCTACTTTTGTATTAAAGATTTATTGTCACCATGCAGTGTGCATGTGGCATCTTTAAAAAAAAAATGGAAAAAATGAAAGGTGTTAATTTGTTTACACTATATTCAGCTATGAAAAGTATCTCTAGATAACAGATATATTATAAGTGAAATGTTACACCCAGTAAACGTTACAATTATTTAATGAGACTGTTTCTGTGGTTTCAGCTTGACAGTGCCACGTCCCTGATCCAGGCCGCCAAGAATCTCATGAATGCTGTTGTCCTTACTGTTAAGGCTTGTTATGTTGCTTCCACAAAGGTAAGTCTCCTCACTTTGCAGGTGGTGCCTGTGGCAGTGCAGTTAGCCTTTTTGATATGCAGCTCAGCCCCTTAACTCATTGTGCCCTACAGCTAATTGACCAGTTGTACCCTAGAGGCATTTCTCCAGTCGTACCCTACACCTGGTGGGGGTCTTAACTGCCCCTCATGCCGAGACACATCTGGTGTGGATTACCGGTCAGTGGAAGATATCGGGGATGGTTGTATACACAACACAATAAACATGTCATTTTGGAAGTACTCTAAAGGGATATTTTCACATACTTGAAGCACAGAGAGTGCTTTACACAACCATGTAATTTTTAACACAGTATGAGAAGAAATACTTCAGAAAAGAGTGAAATCTGAAGAACACGTAAGATTGAAAATATCAAAATTAACACAGTTCAAATTATTAAAGTGAAATAATATTGACCCCATCAAGTTTTTTATGTTTATAACGTAAATAACACTGCTTTATATAATATTTTATATAATGAGTAACTTTAAAACAATCGGCCATCTTTGATTTAAAGTTGCGATTTACCGGTAGTTTGAGAAAATAACGCTCTTAAACTTTATATTTGATAGAAAACTTCGGCGATTTCCAAGAGTTAGATTGTGTCCATTGATATCTGCAATTATCATATAATTATTGGATCTGACATAGGTAATTCCACATATCCGCCGATACATATGCGTATAAGAAGGAATCTTAAAGCTAACAGTAAGGCACATCGCCGTTTTTCTTTGTCTCGACATAATTAATTCATTGTGTTTACATCCGGGTTACATGAAATTCCAATATATTATATAACAAGGTTTCTGATTGGCTGAGATCGAAGTATAAATTAATCATTTGAAAGCTGCTTTTACGATCGTATTTCAGAGAAATGTTTCAAATTAGATGTGAATCACTTCAATCAGACAAAATGTCGCCGATTTTTCTGTTGCTCGATACAATAAATGAAAAAACAAAAAAGGATTTAAGCCGATAGATTTAGATTACGATGACATTAGCATTTACGATACTGTGATGTACTTGATTGAAAACATGAGTTTTAACCAGCAAATATGATGGACGCATTAACGCGGCGTTCGGCAGTAGCCGAGACATTTTCAGGGCCGCCTTAATGCAGCGCTCGGCGCCAAACACAGGTAAAATGCTATGCGATAAGTCATCTCTCGGCATGAGGAGGCTGTTTTTCGTGCCGCTTTAATGCGTCATTAGGGTACAATGAGTTAAAGTGTGGGTTTAAGTTTGCACCTTTGGCAGAGCAGTTAAAGATGCTGACTTTTTATTCCTCAGCCCCACACTGTGTGGGTTCAAGTCCCAGTTGGGGCGAGAATTTTTATGTGAGGAAGTCTTCCGGGTGACCTGCTGTTTTCCAGTGGTTCTACCCAGAGATATATCTGGGGTCTTCTTCCACCAATAATTAGCTGGACAACTATTAATATTGTCATTACATTTTGTATTGTGTCAGTTCAATGTAACATTAACAAACAGACATCATCCCTCGCTAGGTCCTAAGTATTGATATATATTTTTGTAAATTAAATTTACTCTACACAAAATAATCTGTTGTAACTTCAAACCCTGCTGAAATCTGTTCATTAGAAGCTGCACTTTATGCTGCTTTATCTTTTCTAATGTCTGATTACATGTGTCCAAAGCTGTAAGCATTCTTTTAATAAAGATTCCTGCACATAAAATGTTTAGTAAAAGTTACATAAAATGTGTCAATGTATAAACAATGCCTTACCAGTAAGTTCTTATTTTTATTAAAAACACATTTCTTCAAAAGTTATTTATTTACTTGTAACCGATATTTTATCTATTTTTCAGTACAAGCAAACAGGAAAAATGGTAAGTTTAATTTAAATGTTAATTGAGTAGAGGTATGATTTAAGCACCATTACATGTTTATCAATTATTACTGCAATAAGTGATACTTGAGTGGAAAACTACAAGAAAAAAGACACATAAATAAATCAAATTAAACAAGTATAAATACTGTAGGAAATAATGACAACATTTACAAATACTTAGGCCTACAAATCAATACAACTTCAAATACTCAGAAATCAAGACAAACATTTACACATACTTAGAAATCAGGACAAACAACTACAAATACTTTAAGAAACCAAGACAAGCAACTGTAAATATACAGTAAACAAAGCTGGATTAACAGCTTCCATAAAATGTACAAAAATTCAAAAATAAAAATTTCAGGACATATAACTTTAAATGAAGTTAGATGTTACAAAATTGTATACTCCAGGAAAAAACTCATTAAAACATTACACAATGTCAGTCTACTTTTAGAAAGGAAGTAAACATAAATACAAACCTTACACAAGGTCAGTCTTCTTTGTAAAGGAAGTAAATATAAAGCTATAACAATATTATCTATTTCCTCTTACAGACAATTGTTGCCTGGAAGATGAAGCCCCCAGCAAAGAAGCCGCTTGTGCGTCGTGACGATGCTCCCATTGGTAGAATCAGTCGTAGCGCCGGCAAGAAGAGGATTGAACCAATCAAAGCCCTTAATGAATTCCAGGAAGTGGATAGTTTCTGCTGAGGACAGGCTCTTAGTGTCACATAACAGGAAAACAAGGACTTTTAGGTCTTGAGACTTTTTCCTCAAGAAGTAATACACAACAGTCACAAAGTAATTTAGACAGATATGTATCACTGGAAATAATATTGTTGGATATATTTTTTTCGAAGAAGAAAATTTGTCCTCTGTGTGAACACTTGTAGCTGTCTCAGTGCAAAACAAGAAAAATCAGAACAAACTAAACATGTTTTTTTTTGCTGACAGACATGTTTCAGTGGCAATAAAAAGATTGCGATAAATATTTTTAAAGAGATATTTGCTCTCTGTTTGAATACTTGTATTTTAATCTCTAACATATATGCAATACAAAAGGAGTCAAATATTACAACATTTCAATGGTTCCATGACAAAACAAAAATATCAAACATCAGTGAGAAAAATAGGAATCCAGGTACAATTCCCATTGAGAGCTAGGTCAAATTCTAGCTTTACAGCAAAGTAGGAAGTGAATAGAGGGCCCTGTTCCATTATAACCATGGAAGTACATTGTCATAAATCTTCATGCCATATGGGAAAATGGAAAAAGGGAACATATTTAGATTTTTTTGTAAACAAGAAAATGAAGAAAAAAGTTTTCCTTTATGCTGCATTGTGGGTTGGTCATGTTTAGAGCAATATCAATAGATATGAATTTTATCCAGGGGAATGCATAAAGGGAATGGTGAGAGGTTATTTTAGCGGAGAAGGTGATATGAAACACAAATGTAGTTTTTGTTTGTATTTTTATCAAAGCATGTAGTTATTATTTTTGTATAAAATATCTATTTTTATTTGTTTGACGTAGTATTTTCTTATTATTTAAAATTTACTTGCTTTTATTTCAAACACAAAGCAGTCTTGTTCAGTATCTGTATGGTTAATGTTATTTTTGCAATTAGGATTACGATAAGAAATAGTTGATGGGAATAATATTTTGAACACCATCATTTAAATCAATCTTAAGAATCTCACTCATAGCCACATAATCTATTTTTTCTGAAAAATGTTGAGAACAAGTTGCCAGTGCTATCACTGGGATTATTTTTATTCCATAAAAGAAAATACAATTTATCCTTTTACAATACAGACTTGTGTATATTGAGGTTGTGAATAACATTTTTTCCACGTTATAAAATGCATGAATTGTGATTTCTTTGTTATTGTAACATTGTGTTTGTGTTGTACCAAAAGATGTGACATTTTAATAGTATTTCAATTGTTATGAATTTCATATTTTTTCTTTCATATTCAGATCAATAGATAATATTTGTTCTAAACAATAAATTTATTTTTATATACATAAAACAATCTCTTCAGACTTATTTTTTAAATTATTTGTGATACACATTGACATTTTATTTCTTATCTCACAAAAAGTTAAAACATTCTGAATTTCATTTTGGTTCTTGTCAATTCGTTTTAAATTCATACATTGTCATAATGTTTTCCCCTAAATTTTATTTTATGAAAAATATTTAAAAAAATATATGTATAGAAGGGATTTAATGTATATATTTATTGTTTGTCTATACTGAAACATGTGTTATATTTATCAGCAAAATGCAAATGTTTACAGAGATTGGTCATCAGCTGTTTTTGTCAATGGTGAGAAATTAAATGTCATTATAAGAAAAAATGTTGCATTTGTAAAATCAAGCAGATATCTAAGTTGTTAGAAACTTCAAACAGCTGTATCAACCAGTTTCTAATGCATTACTTCTAGTTTGTTAATCAAGTTGAACAGTATATTAGAAGGTTCGGTTGTGTTGGCTTATAGCTCATAATATATAATTTCAAATAGCCATATGTCAATGATACAAAAGGTTTTGAAAGCTTCATTCATATTTTAATCACATATTAACATAATTTTTTGTCAAGATTATTTTGTTCATTTGTAATTTTTACATTTATATTGGTTGTGAGACTTTTTGTATGAGTTTATACATTTAGGACAGAAATCATTTATGCAATAAATTTGGAATTAGTAATTTGTTTGTTATTAATTTCCGTAACCATATAACCTGCTTAACAAAAAACACAAAATTGTATCCAATGTAGTCAAGACAGTAGGCAAGTCCTTTTAGTTTGAATCCTTAGAATTTATCGCCAGTTCACTTGGAGATTTTGCCATTACCAACAGTGAATGAATGTAAGTAAACTAAAGGGACTTGCATTCATTTAGGGAGTATTCAGATGAGACTATCCATTGATGTCGCATCGCCCACACAATTCTGTTGAGACTTATATTGCAATCACAGATTAATGAAAGAGAAACTTAATTTCTTAGTGCAACTCACATCTTAACACTACGCCTACCATTTATAGATCTGCATAATGCTTTATTAACTAAAAAATGCAAACATATGCTAACTATTTAGGTTACTAAAATAAATGTGTTAAGTTTATTGCAAACTAGATTATGTAATTGTTATTCCAACCTGGTTAAAGTTTTGTCAAGTTAGGAAGAAAGAGCGCAACGTTGTTTGCATTTGTTAACTTGGGAGGCATTATACATGAGGCAAATCTTTTAAAACAATCTTCAACATAGGACAGAGAAAAAAATGAGAACGCATTTAAAACATAATGATTTGACATATTTTGCTGTAGTTCATGCATGTACAGCTTTATTATGTTAACCGAAATGTCAGTTAAGATATTTAATTATATTTTATTTGGCCCAATGTGCAAAAGAATGACATTTATACTTGAGTATGTCATTTGCCAAGTAAAAAACAAATAATATATAAAATTCATATTTTATTTTATTTTTGCTTACATTTACATTGGACAAAATGAAATAATGACTTGATTTGGCAGTTTAGTGTCTGCTTCACCATAATTGTTACTGTTTAATGTCCAACCTAACTGGTTGGACATTATACAGTTATCAACGGCAATGTAACGTTTCACTCAAGGTGTACGTCTACCGCTTCTTCACGTTTCAAAGTCACTTAAATAGACTAGTTAAAAATTGTTCGCGATTTGTCTCGATACATATCAGAACGCATCTCCGGCAATCATTTTCTGGAGGAGTATGCCGGTAATGCCCATTGAAAAGGGGCATAACTAGACCGGTTTTAAAATGTAAGTAGGTAGGAGTTAGTGTACTTCCGTGAAGGTGATGCAAGGAAGAAATCCGTGAGCTCCAACTGCTAAACTATGCATACAATCGTCCAATAAATAGATGTGTAACAGATTTAATAATAAGTTAACCAATAGAATTTTGTGTTGTATGGAAACAACGCAAAACAAGAACCCGGATGACCGGAATTTTACTATGAATAAATAAATTGATGTAAACATTGTCAAATGGGTAACTATTTCTCATATTTACCTCCACTTTGTGCTGTTTAAAGCCAATTAAAACAAACAACAAAATCGGTGCTATACTAAATATGTAAACGCGGCAGTTAAGATGTTTCTTTTATGACAATTCCGAATATCGATCGATATGAATTTAATGACTCATTTTGATCTTTATTAACAACAGTGGTTTAAGGCGTGTACCACTCTTGGCATTTCGTTTATAACATTTAAATTATCAAACGTATATTGTCTTCGTTCTTTACAAAGAGTTATAATTATTTTTTCCTTGAAGATCAGTCAGACAACTGCTTTACATAAGAAAACAGCCGGCCTAGTAGCAGATAAAAACCATGCAATAATTACATTAATATGGTCACATTGTTTAAACTAGATGCAGAGTTGAATGTACAAGGCATTGTAACTGAACTACATACATATTTAGGCATAAATTGCAGCACAAATCACAGCTCAGCATTGTGTTTTCCTAATTTATTCAATAAGTTCCAGACATGACGTGATCTTTCCCGATTTCGCCGGGAGACTCCCGATATCAGGGGTCTGTCTCACGCCTCATGCTGAGCACCTCAATTCTTCCGCTTTTGATGTTCCTGACAGACTTTATCTCATTCCTCCGACTGCCCCAGACAGTAGCTACCAGCTGATCATTTGATTACGCAATATATCCTACTGAAAGCGACCAGCATCTGCATGTGCAGCTTATCAGAATAGATCACTGCCAATCATTGAGCCTACTAAGTGTTCATTGGTCTCGACGATAATTTTGTGCCCCACCTCCTGGTGTTAAAAGGCACCTGCCACGAACTGTAATCCCTTGATTGACAATATAACCACACCCATTTAGTGAATGATGGAGATCTTGCCCAATCAATGTCACATGTTTTATTTTCTGACACAACTAATGGAAGCAATGCTTAACGCACATACGGACAAAGGCATAGGGCTGAGCTTCGAAATTTTTAATGTTCAATAACCCGTTAATAGGGTGATATGAGAATTTGTATTTACCCAAACTCAGGCTCTGGATAGTTAGACTGAACGACTTCAGTTTTTTTTATATCTGGCCAAGGTAATAATTTCCAGCATTATTATTGCAATTGACAAACCTCCTGACTGCAAAAAAGTAGACACATTCCGTTTACTTTGGTACTCCAAATACACAACGTAAATCATGTATATATGTAGGAAAATGGACATGCATGCACTTGAATGCAGGCAACTTACGACATGACAGAATAATTCAAAAACATTATCCAATTGACCTGCCTACGTGCCTTACAAACAAACAAAAAACAAACTAGTGCTAATTATATGTGTGACGTCATTGCGTCATAGCCCCATTTTGTCAGCAGACTACTGCATTTGTTGAAACTGATGCGTTTGTCTGTACTCATAAAACTTACTGTAGTATTGATTTTCTTTTTCTCAAACTGAGACGATTGTGTATAGTTTTAAAATGTTAAGGTTAGTGTCTAAATGGGCGACTCATCCTGGAGGTAAATACCAAAGGGAGTGAACGAAGCAAGCGAACATTGTTTTTTTTCCATGAATAAGAATATGTGACTAAGTCCAATGTTTATTTGTCCATTGTGCTACTCAAGCAGTCAATGATTTTATTTTGATACTTTGTAACTTTTGCTAACTGCATATTATTTAGGACATTATCGGCACTCACAAGACAACACATTGTGTAAGACATGTAGGCAAGCTTCTAGCCCTGAAATATGTCGGGGTGGGAATTATGAGACAAATCTGCAAGGGTCACAGTAACATTGGAACAGATCAAATTTAAGAAAATTTGAACATTTCCCAACCTTATGTAAAGCTTACTTTGACTTAAGCTTTTTGAGAGGAGAAAATCATTTCTTTATTTTACAGTAGTGTTGTTTCTATTTGAAAGAAAATTTGTCTTCTTCCTGCAAATATACATTTATCATAAAAGTAAATGGTTTTTGTGACAGTCGATACCATTTCATTTTATGCATGAGCAGTAAATAAAATGCCAACCTTAGACACTTTCATAACATATTTTCCATTTCAACTACCGGTAGTTCAAACCACTTGACATTATACATTGTCAAAAGATGAATTCTTTAATGTAAATTTTTTTTTAAATTTTTTTTACATTAGTATGTGTTTTATATATGTGAAAAAAAAGTACAGTTATCTACTTTCTACTTTGTCATAGAAAACACTTGTTTGCTATTTATTCTTGATTAGTATAATGTCATCATGTATTCTAAATTCATTTAACTTTGTTTAGACAGTAATGGCATCAAAGTGTTTACCACTAATATTTTATAATTATCAAAACTCTTGCCACTAACTTACAAATTAAATAAACTATTTTTATGCTTGCATTATTTCTTTCGAAACCTTTTTTTCAATTCATTAGTAAGTGCTGTTGACACTTGACTTGTTTACACTATGTTCAGTTGTTGTTTTTGAAGGACACATGCTTAAAACTAAAGCATACAATTTATGTCTAGATAGTGAACTAAAACATGCTAGAATGTTTAAAACATGCCCTAAAAGGCCCAAGTTTTAAGGGTACTGGAACATCTACAAGTGGGGGTGGGGGACTCATAAAGGCCCAAATCTGAAACGACCTGGTTCAAAATAGCCCGGACCAAAAAGGCCCAAGTTTTAAGGGTACCAGAACAGTCTACAGTTGGGAGTGGGGTGGGGAGGGGGGTCATAAAGGCCCAATATTATTGTTTTGCAATTACCCTTATCTCTTCAATACTGATGGTAGAATTAAGTAATTGAAGGCAATAAAGATGTTAGGAATGCTGCTCGTTTCATCTTGTAATTACCATATGGAATTGTTTGCATTGTAGGTCTTTAACTTTCTTTAATCAAAATCAATCCGATAATTGTTTATGTCGCGCCTAGAGGCAAACAGACGTTACTTTAGAATGTTATTTAACTTTGCAGAATAAAATATTTACATGTCAAAATCAATCGGATAATTATTTATGTAGCGCCTCTTACTCGCGTCAGAGGCTAACAGTCCATGGCGCCTTTCTTATGATTAGTGCGGCGCTTGGAAATGTTAAAAGTAATTTTTAAAATTGTTAAAGATTTAGAGTAGCACATTGAAAATTATCTCTACAGATCAGACAAGTAGAATGTTGTTTTAATTTCTCTCAAAATCAATCAAATAATTGTTTATGTTGCGCCCTGACTTGCGTCAGAGGCGAACAGTCCATACCGCCTTACTTAACTTTTTTTTATTTCATCATCACTCACTGCCACATACACTTACTATGGCTTACAAATTTTCTTTTTTTTACTATTCATATTTGTACGTACTATTTTGTTAGTTTCAATTTTGTTTGGTGAGTTATTTGTTATTGTTAAGTTGAACTTCTCAAAGGGATTTTGCATTGTGGCTCAGTCTTGGTGACACCAATGCAGCAAAGGGATTATATAAGTTTCACGCACATGTCAACCTATGCGCATGTGCTGAAAACGTATGTGCTGGTTGTTATTATTGCACACGAAAATAGTGAAAGCGAAATGGAACTTTGAAACGATAAAGCAATGTAATGTCAAACACTGAACATTTTCTGGACAGATAGAACAATGGAATCTTTATTTAATCTGCCAAACAAAATTTTCAAAATCCATCGAACAGTTGTTTATGTCGAGCCCATATTAAGTTCAGAGCAAAACGGTTGCGCACCTTCCTTTCGACAGTTGATCAACTTTGGGTTTGTCGTAATGAGATTATTTGTCTTCATTTCAAAGCCATTAAGCAATTAACTGTTTTCAAGCTAAGCATCATCAAAATCCAGCTGCAAGCATAGGATGACCCAGTTTTTGCCTTTTCAGCAAAAAGCATCTTTCTAGTTCTTTTAATATTTTTCTTCCATAAAAATGTTTGCATCGCATTTAAAACCTCTTTTTACGAAGTCGGCAGAGGGTTCTCTTTTAAGCATCTTGGGAACCTGGAATAAATTTTGTTTATTTTGTCATGGTTTGTCGGAAAAATAACTTGTCAGGTATTTCAATGAAAATTTCATGCCAACTCTTGGATTTTACTGGTCTGACGTACCAGCCAGCTTCCAGATTTCACTGGTCCTTCTTAAAATCCACTGGTCTCGCACCAACTGACCAGCGTTAAGTGTTGAACCCTGTCTCAGCAATGTATTTCAGAAACAAAATGAATACAAAACAAAAATAATCACAGTTGTAACCTGGAAACATTCAATCTGGCCAGCATTGATCCACTGAACAGATTTGAAGATCATGCATTCAGAAGAGAATGCATGTTAAACATTCTAGCCACCTGCTTCCTGACTCAGACACTAGGATAGCCCCAGCATACCGGAACTCAGAAAAACAAAAACAGTATTTTTCTTATTGTTATCAAGTGTTCTTTTCATGTTATTGTAGTGCCTGCATCACTATATTTGGATGGGAAAATAATTGTTCATGGGAGTGTTTACCAAAGCAAATAAGTTTCATCACACAACTGGTGATTAACTGTCTTGTGTAGATATTCATCCAATGTTGTACAACAAGTGCCCTAATACATGATGATCTTGTCAATACACATATTTGTTTAGGATCCAGTTCTCCTTATTATGCATGTGGATCCTGAAAAAAAAAAAACTTGTGCTTTAACTTTTATATTATTTGGATCTTTAGTAAATTTTAAGAACTTAACTTTGTCAATTGAAATTATTATATCAGTAAGACAAAAATAACTTGGACAGTAAATGGATTAAAATATGGTAATATTTTTAAAGCAAAGTTAAAGTTGTGATAAAAAATGTCACTGAATGCTATGACACATATGTTTACTGCTGCAGGTCAGAAGATGGATGATCTGTCACGGATCCCCGTGAGTCATTGCCCCAAAGTGTTTGTGCAGCGTGACTACTCCAATGGAACAACTCTTACTTTCCAAACAAAATTTCCCCAAGAACTTGAAGGAAAGGTAAATAAACAAATATAACTTATGTGACTTCTGCATAGTGTTAAAAGAAAACTAGTTTTCATTTATATATTTGCTTACTTGGATTGCTTACTTTGATCATGTTTCACATTTATTTTCACGTTTGTCTATTTGTTTGTTTGTTTTTCAGAAGCTTATTTTATAAGCATTTGAATAATTTTACCTTATCAAAAAATATATTTTAGGGAAAAGCAGCTTTTACATATGTTTATCTGTTACAGATTCAGTTAAATTCAAAGTACATGTTTTGTTAAATTTGTGTCAATAATAAAAGAACGATGATTTTGCAAACATTAGCAGAGGTTGCTATAGATCTTTTTATTTTGTGATCTGTTTTAGAATATTTTAATAATATTTTTTTTAGATCTTTTAAAATTATCTTTAGATCTTTTAAAATGATCTTAATCAGCTTTTGCTATTTTGACATTTGGCCATAAAATCTCACAGTCTTCTTAAATCAGTATATACTACATACCACCTTTAACAAATGGAAATATGATTTAAAGACTTTTAAACACAAGATTGATGCAGAAATAATAATTGCATTTTATTTTCAGGTTGATGCTGCTATGTTTCAAGAAACCATAAGCAAACTGAACTCTATGTACTTGGAAGCAGAGACGTTGAATGGTTCCACATATTGTGAGAGCTGCTTCGCTTGCCTCACCGCCTACCTGTCCTACCTTTGCTTCAACACCCACTATGAGAAGGTAATTTAATTAATTAACAATTAAAACAACAGATTAAAAATAATAAAAAAAAGGTTTGTCTGTGCCCAAGAGGTCAAAGGGACCAGCAAAACACCTTGGGGTCATTAGCAGCTCATTGGTATGAGGTCCAGGTTGTCAGGACAACAAAATAACAATATTTTAAAAACAACAAAACATTGGTCTCCTGGAATAATTAATTGGCAAATATATGTTTTTTAAGTTGGTGCAAACATACATGCAGCCTCATCTGTAAAGTCCACTCAGAGATCTTGATTTCTAGTGTTTACATTTTTGAAAATTGACCAAAAGCAATCTCTATGTAGTTTAAACAGAATAATTAGATCAGTTATTTAAAAAAAGAGTCCAGTCCATTTATTAAACTAGAAAGGTTAGTAGTAAACCCACCCAGAATTGCAGAATCAATATTGTCACTGTGTTGGTTTGAGCCTCAACATCTGGAAAACAGTCCCAACAGGAGGTGTTCTTGCTGGCTTGTGGTTGTTCCTGTGGTCCTACCCAGATATTTTGGAGGATCTTTCTCCACTGACTACTTCCATAAGTTACTTATTATTGTGAATGTGTTGATACAAAAAAAAAATCAGTTTTGTTATCAGAATGATAGCCCCAACTTTGTTACACCGTTGAGGTTTGTACTATCTAGTCATAAACATTTTGTTGGACAATGGAAATGTGTGATATATTTATTCATAAACATTTTGTTTGAAATTTGTGTACTATCTAATCATAAATATATTTTTAGACAATTGATATTTGTGAATTATCTAATCATAAACATCTTGTTAGACAATTGATATTTGTTTGTTCATTGGGTTTATCATCCCAACAATTGATATTTGTGAATCATCTAATCATAAACATTTTATTAGACAATTGAAATTTGTAAATTATCTCATCATAAACATATTGTTAGACAATTGAACTTTGTGTACTATTTAGTCATAAACATTTTGTTAGACAATTGAAATTGTGAACTTTCTAATCATAGACACTTGTTAGACAATTGTAATTTGTGAACAATCTATCATAAATATTTAAATATTAATTTTGAGTGTAACCATATGAGATTTATGTTTTTTGTGTGTTTACTGTTATTGCCCTTTACACTTGTAAAAGCCTAACATTTTGTTGTATTTTTATTTGTAGACATTACGCAAGATTCGCAACTACATAGACCAGCAGAACCAGACAGTGTATGTACCCCGTGGACTCATGTTGATAGATCCAGTAGAGAGGGGACTGAGAGTAGTATCCTTGAAATATGCATACAAGTACAAAACTATCCAGTTGTTTAAAAAAGACATTTGGCACACTCAATAATAATAATTTAATTTATAGAGATGTAGGGATTTAAGAAATTAGATCCTTGCAATAGTTTCCTAGATATTTTGGTAGCCTTCTTGCAGAATGTAGCTAGCCACTTACACTTAAACTTGTCTTTTAGGCTGCTTTTTATGCTTTGGGATGTTGAATAACTTGGGTTATTCGAAGTCGTCAGGGACCGCCGATTAACTTAGAACTATGCATGGGTTTGAATAATCTAAATTGCCTTCATTTAAAAAGTTTAAGACTAGGAGTCCGCTATTATGAATTGCGTAATTCCATGTGGTAATGTGCAAAAAGCAATGGATATCCAATAAAATTGATCACAGTGAAAGATAAGAAAAGTTAATTGTTGGAATAATAATAGAATAAGCATCATATTTTATATTTTACTCTTTTCAAAATAAAAACCCATCAAAATTTACGCATGTATGTCTAAAGCATTGTCAAATTGAAGTGAACATGTTATCATCGTCAACAAACTGCAACAAAAATACATAATTATGGCAAGCACATAGTATTAATTCACATAGTATTAAATTGTAGCTGATCTGGGTATTCCTCCCTTGCTGAATTGTTCAGCTAGTATTTCACCTGCTATGCTTATCATTTCTCAGATGAGTTGACAGTGATGTCGGTCAGCATTTATACCTACCCACCCTGACAGTATGCAAAGCCACTGTGGGGCAAAGAGAATACAAGTCATTAAATGGATTGTCACCCTGCATAATGGATGATACATTGTCAAACTTATGAACAGTGACACTCATTTAAAACTTTAATCTTTTGACTTTACCTGTACTATCTTCCAGTTAAATCCTTGACTGTTTGTAGCTAGAGATTTGTATCCTCAGTGACTCAAGCGGGGGCAGGTGAAGATGAGTTCTCTCGAGTAACATCTGATGTCAGTCCCTTCAAACCATCCCCATCAATGCTGTGTAACTTTGGCTGCCTCCAGTGGTCTCCCTTGCTCCATCTTGTCATTCAAGTCTTTTTAGGTGTTTTATATTCATTATCCACAATAAATGTAGATTATTCATATTACACATTAAGTGCAGGCTGTTCATTTTACACATTTAGTGTAGACTTTCTTATTAAGTTCATTTTTTTCAAAAAGTGTATATTTTCTTGAATACTAGAATTTATTTATCAGTAGATTTTTGTTTTTTCACTTTTATTCTCTCCATGAAATGTTTTTACTTATTAAATATTGTTTCTTGTAAGAAAAGAATGAACTTAAAGCAACCTCACCAGATATTAGAAACATTTAGTGTTTTTGTCGAAAATCAGGAGCAGGTAGAAATGTACTTACATTCTTCTTCTGTTTATAAAAAAAATCTTCTTCCTGTACTGTATTAAATATTAATGAAGTATTTGAAGCACTTTAAGCATACACAGATGGTAGCATGTAAACAATGCATATTAAACATACACAGATGCTAGCATGTGAAAAAAACATACTAAGCATATTCAGATGCCAGCGTGTGATAAAAGTATATTAAACACACAGATGCTAGCTTGTAAATAACCCAGATAAAGCATACACAGATGCTAGCTTGTGACAGCAGATAATGCATTATAAAAAAAGTATATTGAACAGATACAGACATCATAGACCATGTTTTGTGGATTCATTGTAAGGATACAATGTGATTCTAGTGTTAAAGAAATTCTAGTGACAAAGAACATTTGTGGTGCAAAGTACAATGCAATGGTCTCAATTTTATAGATATTAATTAAGTACAAAATAAATTTTTACAAAGGTTTAGAAGAGAAGGTTTGGTGTTTGAATATTTTATTCGATAAAATAAAATATGCATATAACCATAAGTCGTTTAACTGAATCAACTGTATATAATAAAACTTGCAACATCTCACTGTTTGATTTTCCGTAACTTGAATTTTCACTTGTACACACGTGTTTAAAAAAAAGTCAAGTTTGTAAAGCAAATCACTAATCACCTGAATCAAGTAACTTTGTCATTGTTAACATAGTCTGGTCTTTGATACAAGATGTATGATCAATGTATGCTGTAGGGGTCTTCAAGCAGTTGTGCTAACAAGCTGTGGTTTAAATCATGGAGGACTGAAAAAAAAGATTTAAGAAACAACAACAATGTTAATAAACATACCAGAGGCATTATATGGAACATTTATGAACATTTGTGATCAAAATTTAAATCATGTTTGTTCTTTGTATGTATGATATTTGAGTTTATAATTATTATTATTATTATCATCATCACTTTTATTATTATTATTGTCATTATTATTATCATCATTATTATTATTATTAAAAAATTATACATGTTTTGTCCTCAGTAGTGTTATTTTGTATTTCTGTTAACTATACATTGTTTATAATCACTGACATTAATCAACGTTTCTCTGTAGCAGATACAATTTAGTTTTTTCTAAATCCACATTCCAATATAAGAAAAGGCATGTTATTCATTAAGGTCATTTAGGATATTGTAAAGTCCTGATTTTGTCTCATTAACTTAATAGTGTGAAAACAAATTTAAAATTGTAATAAAAATTAAAAAAATCTATCCATTTTTTAAACTCTTCAAAAGTTCATACGTTCAAACCCACACACCAAAAGGTGATAATAAGGCTTGAACAAGACTATGAACTATGAATTGCACAATGTATCCAGGAAGTTGACAGTCAAGAAGGATTTATATCGACTTAAAAAACTTAGTTTTCCCATGTTACTATAAATAAATTGCTTAATATTATTATCTTTTTTCGTAGTTTGTGGATACTTTAACTAAAACTTGTTACTATGTCACTTACTTATAAAGAAGGATTGCATCTTTAAGGATTGTGAAGTTTTGACTGTTATTTCTTTTTCTTGGTTATTACTAGCCGAATATCGCTATTCAATATTGTTCAATTATTACTTTAATTGATATTGTTCATCTGAATTAAAAAAATGACTGTCAGTAGTTATATGGTTTAGGTAGCTGTTGGAGATCGACAGGTTTGATCATCTATAGACTAATAAGACTGTTTTGTGTTTGTTTTTGTAATTATGTTATATAGCACAGTGTCAAAACTTAATGATTTTTTATAAAAAGCAACACAGAGCAGTGCTGTAAATAAAAGAAATTGCTGTATAGCTTTTGAAAGCTGCTTTCAGGTTCATTTATGCATTGCAGTAAATGATAGAAATTACTTTGTAGCTTTTAAAACATGCTTTCAGGTCCACTAGGTTTAACTGTAAGATTGTAATTGTATATAGTGTTCACATTAAATTTTGTGCATGCATTGCTTTATTTTTGTTGAAAAATTGGCATGTTGATTTAGTTTCATTTATACTTATTTATTTAAGTGTTCTATATTTAATTCTTTTGAATAATGTGTCGCTGTAAAAACGTAGCACTTTCGAAAATAACAAAATTAAAAATCAGTTAGAGGTAATATTGGCCTTGATGAAGCATACAGAAATTGCTTCATATTACCAAATTAGGATGCTTAGTCCGTAAAGTTTTTTTTCGCCAGTATAGTAATAAGTCACATTTTATAATTGAGTATTTATAAATTTTTAAAACTTAAAAAAATGGTTGGAATCATTTGCATCATCATTTGTTCTGGAGTATTTGTATACATGTGTATTTAGTAAGTAACTAACTGTATTGTGGCCATTTGTTTATGCTTCTGTGATTAAATTATATGAAACATACGACTGTGGTTTTTCAGTCCAGTCCGTCATTATCGTCTCACCTATCTATCACCTTAACTACGACAATCACCGTAAACAGCAGCAACCCTACCTTTTCACTACATCTTTTTCACAATATCCATTATTCTGTTGTTGTTTTTTGGCGGGGTGGGGGCGGGGGAGTTGTGGAGATGAAAATAAAAAAGTCGGTAGTGTTTTTCATTGTGTACATTTATTTGATACTTGAAAATTCATTTTGATGTTGGAATACTCGAGCTAGACAAAGGTGTTCGTCACCAGGTCGATTTCTTCCTCCGTTACACCGATATATTTTATTAACCGAACTTCTGAAAAGATAAACACAAAAAATAATACGTAATCGTTATCATATGGTCGTTCCTGTAAGACATAAAGATGCTTGAGCCGTTGATTCTACAATCGTATGGACCGACTCTTAAACTTCTGGATTCCTACTGCTATCTTGTACATAGACGCTAACAATGCACTGAAGACATACATAGACTCGGACCACGTAGAACTTTCATGTGGGAGATTTTCCAGCTTACCTGTGGTGCGCCGGTGGTTCTACCGAGACATAGCTTCAGGGTCTTCCTCCACCATTAATTATAATGTAGCTGGACGTCGCCAATATGCTCATAATTGTATCGGTGCGATGTAACAAAAACAGACATACGTAGAAGTTGGGTTACCTGTTGACGTGTCCAAAATCTACAATAGTGTCCATCTAATGCACATATAATGTGCGAGCTATGCAATAAGGAAATGGAATGCAATAAGGAAATGACCGGCAACAATAGCTCAGGTGGTAGAGAGTCGGCTTGCTAATCGGGAGGTCGTGGGTTCAAACCCCGGCCTGGTCAAACCAAAGACTTTAAAGTTAGTAGTAGTGGCTTCCCTCCTAACGCTCGGGGCTAAGAGGACAGCATTACGCCTGACTCGTCGGTGTCAGTATAATGGACTGGCCGGGTTCAGTCCCTGGGCATCTCATAGGTGCCCCTGTGCTATAATGATAGAAATGTCGATGCACAGTATCGGCCAAAATGCCGGATAATCCCATCCCAATAAGGAAATGAACGTCTACACCCAATTAACTCACACTGATCAGTAACTTCAAAGCTATCAATCTGCCTATGATTGTTGGTCGCATTTTAACGAAAGTTCTGATCTGCATGATACGAGTATATTAAATTTAAAGTAATTATTCGGCAACATTGTGTGCCAGTGTGTTTAAAGTAGAGAGGAGCATGTTACCTTGTACTTTGGCATAGGCCGTCTTCGGCGGAACCCGCCAGCAATCGCTCCACAGCCACGTGGTCCGCACCCGCCGGCAATACCGCCAATGCCACCTGGACCTCCAATAAAAGCGCCACCGTAGTTTCGCCGGCCATAGTTACGGTTGTTGTAGTTGTCGTTGTAGCCCCCGTAGTTCATACCACCGCCTCCGTAGCCACCGTAATTCATCCCGCCACGGCCATAATTCATCCCACCACCATAATCCATTCCACCGCCACCATAATTCATTCCACCGCCGCCATAATTAAGACCACCACCTCCGTAGTCGAAACCCCTGCCGCCGTTGTTCATCCCGCCGTAGTTATTGTAACCGCCTCCGCCATAGTTCATTCCATAGTTGCGGCCATGGTATCCTGGAAAGCACATAAATATACTAACAGTTCGTGTCCAATGAAGGAATTTAGACCTGGCCTTATTAAATAAATTGAATTAGCTTGGTCAATTTGGAATTCCGAGATCGCATTGACAAATGTTCTTTACTGTTTTATACTGCGTCATCAGGTCGGCTAGCTTAAAATATAGCGAATTAAGCCATTGCATGGAGAAGCATAGACAAGCCATTAAAATGTAGAAGGGGCACAGTCTGGGGTCTGATAGTATGCTGAGACAGCAACACATTGCTACTGAATCATATATAACTGTATACTATACAGATAACATCAGGACACTGTAACGCATTGCTACTGAATCATATATAACCGTATACTATACAGATAACATCAGGACAGTGTAACACATTGCTACTGAATCATATATAACTGTATACTATACAGATAACATCAGGGCACTGTAACGCATTGCTACTGAATCATATATAACTGTATACTATACAGATAACATCAGGACAGTGTAACACATTGCTACTGAATCATATATAACTGTATACTATACAGATAACATCAGGACACTGTAACGCATTGCTACTGAAGCATATATAACTGTATACTATACAGATAACATCAGGACAGTGTAACACATTGCTACTGAATCATATATAACTGTATACTATACAGATAACATCATGACACTGTAACACATTGCTACTGAATCATATATAACTGTATACTATACAGATAACATCATGACACTGTAACACATTGCTACTGAATCATATATAACTGTATACTATACAGATAACATCATGACACTGTAACACATTGCTACTGAATCATATATAACTGTATACTATACAGATAACATCAGGACACTGTAACACATTGCTACTGAAGCATGTATACCCTTCAGATAATAATGACACCGTAACGCATTGCTACTGAACCATGTATACTTTTCAGATAACATGCTGACGCCTAAACACATTTCTTCTGAAGAATATATATAGTTCAGATAACATTTTGACACTGAGGCCGATATACTGTTTAGAAATTACACGGTTATACATTTCAACTGAAGCATAAATAACTACATTGTATATTGTTTCCAGATAACATGTTGACACAGCAACACATTCCTACTGAAGCATGAACACCATTCAGATAACATATCAAGTGAATCATTTAAACTACTTAGAAATAACAAGGCAGTGCATTTCTGTTGGAACATAAATAACTACATATACGAGTACGTTTATACTCGTATATATATTCTTTTCAGATAACATGTTGACACAGCAACACATTTCTAATGAAGCATAAATAACTACATATATATTCTTTTCAGATAACATGTTGACACAGCAACACATTTCTAATGAAGCATAAATAAATATATAAATATATATATATATATATATATATATATATATATATATATATATATATATATATATATATATATATATATATATATATATATATATTCTTATTCAGATAACATGCTGCCAAGACATCACACTGCTACTGAAGCATGTATACTATTCAGATACCATTACCACTGAAGTATTCGCATGTATCTGTGTATAGTATCCAGCTTATACGTTGACATGCGTGTGGCTTTGATTACATTGGCAATGACATTTGCACATTTCGATTTCCACTTATCTACCACTACAGGTGTTTGTACCTCGCTTCCAATTGTCCGCGGTAACCAGCGCCACAAAGGCTAAAAAGCAGAGGAATTTCATCATTGCGGTAAGCACCTGCAAGTACAAAACGAGTAGATGTCACACACAGAACAATAAGAATATATGGGAAGACGTTAACTACATATACACCAATAAGGAAATATATGTTGAGCTAGATCCATGTACAACAAAAAGAAAATATGAGTCGACATCTAATTTACATGCAGCAATCAGAAAGTCAAAATTTCTCAATAAGCCTGGGAAATCTACACATTTGTCAAAAATTAACAAGTCTTCGAAAACTTCTGTATTTGACGCATTAATGCCTCTTCACATACAAACACAGCTTTACAGCATTACGTTCAATTAAGACAACAGAACATACATGCAATAAACATGTACTAAATGAACATAGTTGTACATTATTGTACATAGAGGAAAAACATTTGAAAACTAGTCCGTGCCAAACTGTATATTAAAAAGACAGAGGCATCAAATGAAACAAACATAGGAGAAAAACGGTATTCACGGGATTATTATCAAATAAAAATACAACTGGTAAGTTTCCACTCCTTTCAGCATGATTTACAGTCCATATTAAATGTAATATAAAATGTAATACTGTTGCATAATGCCCTTTGTATTGCATTTTTTTATACGTTTAAATGATTTATTAAAAATTGTCAATTTACATCTGATCTGATTCAGAATTTAAAAAAAAATACATTAAAAACTTAACTACATGTAATCCCAAATGTTTACGTTGTCGACAATAAAGAGGAAAGGTTGTATGAAACTTATATAAATGTTATTATACGTACATTTGATACAAGTTTCATTATTTAAACGTTCAAATGACCAACATTTACAATCACTACAAATGATAAATGCCTAATCAGATTTCGTCAGTTGAAACAAATAAAATAGCAACTAATCCGACAACACCCATTCACACGTATTCAGAACAGAGCAAACCTCAACGTCAGTTGTAGGCCCCTATTTATATACAGCAATACATATTGAACATACACAAAGGACGATAGTATTATAATGCAACGTACAAAATAATGTCCAAAAGAAAATAAGCTTTATACAATCCCAAGCAATACAATTTTAATGGTAACATGACTTACGGTTAAAATATCTATATACAAACACCTTACCTGTGACAGAGATCAAAACCCGTCTGACGGAACGGTCCAGGTTCAACTCTCTTATACTGCCCCGAGAACTGGCCCGAGTATGACAGGGAGTGGCACTCGGAACACGCTGTACTCATCTCGGAAATTCCGGAAACGATCGAGAAGTTACGACTGCGAAAGTTGCAGTCGATCGGTTTTTATCGGAAACGATCATTACTGTCCGGAGATATTCGGACTTGTTTTACATGTACTTTTGACATGTACACATGTCCTTACGATAAATTGATGACAATTGTTTACCTGTATAAGTTCAATTATACTTTTTATGAAGCGAGTGTTTAGCAACAATGTTCCTATATGAATGGCGGAGCAAAGAGAAAAGTATACTTTTGTTAAACGCGACTTGATACAAAACTTGATTTACAATTTGTAATGTTTTGTGAAGACTGTTGAAACAGAAAAACAAAAAGGGATGGGTTGGGAGCCGGCATTTTTGTTGATACTGTGCAGCAACATTTCTATCATTACAGCACATTGGCACTTATGAGGTGCCCAGGGACTGAACTCGGCCGGTCCATTATACTGACACCGACAGGTCAGGCGTAATGCTGTCCCCTTAGCCCCGAGCGTTAGGAGAGAAGTCACTACTACCAACCTTTTAAGTCTTTAGTTTGACCCGGCCGAGGTTTGAAGCCACGACCTCCCGACCGGCAAGCCGACGCTCTACCAACTGAGCTATTGCGGCCGGTTAAAAAAAAAGAATCTTTTTTTTTAATATTGCACCTGCTGTTACGACATATTGTCAGAAAAAAGAAAACTAAGAAACATGGCGGATATATGTGAGTGACATTTTTTTTTCCTGATATTCTTATAGAAGCTTTCTGTTAAATGCTGATTAAGCAATTTTGCTGCATCTCGAATCTCAAGTAGTGTAATTATCCATTCCGACCGAATTACCACGAGTTGGTCTACTAACTGCTTATAGTTATTGTTTTACACTCTGTTTATGTTTCCATGTGCTAAATCGTTATAGTATTTCTGTCCGTTTGGTAGGCTACAATTGCTTACTGTTAAAAAACATTCCGTCAAATTAGTTTTTTTTGACCTGGGATTGTCGTTAGGTAGCTGTTAAGCAATAATATTGTTTTTCTCTTTGCCATAGGACATATTCAATGCGAAACGTCTCTCACTCTGTCATCAGAAGGTGAAGCAGACATCAGTGGGAAGATCCAATTGGAAACACGTGTCATTTCCATGTCCCATTAGGGGATACACACATTAGATCTAGACATAGCTGAGTAATGGGACACAATGCATTAACAAATTTGTTCCGATAAATACGGAAATAACACCACGATTCTAGGTCAAATAACTACTCATACGTTTATACACTGACCTTAACGATATTAAGATATTTTTTTTCTCGGCATGTTCATCACACTACACGGAAGAAAATGGAAACAAATTTATCAAAGCGTTTTTATGTGCCCTGCTTGGTTTTACAAAAATACAGTACAACAATTATACACCTTATTAACTCCATTAACAGATATCGCTTATTAAAGACACACTAAAACCATTATATCTCCGAAAAAATGTGTCATTGGTACAATAGACTCAATATAAGAAGTATAAGAAATATAAGAAAACTGACCTAAACAATAGCGATTAGCAACTCATTCGGCCCGCCTTTAGTCCAAAATGAACCGATAAGCGAAAACTGAAAATCTTCACAATATTTTCATATTTTTAAAACCATGTACCATTAGAATCTGTTTTAGATAAAATAAAACAGCATGCCGCCTAAACGAATTATGACATCAAAATTTAAGGATATCTATTTTAACGATTGATATTTTATTTGCAATAGAATAAGCATATCCTTTTGGTGTATTATTTCAGCAGTCAACAGTCCACTTACCCTATACGGAATATACATATTAACTTACCATCAGCATTTTTTTTTTGTCGGACAACATAACCACCAGCAGTGAGTGGTTCTGGTATATACAACACGATCCGACATTATCTGTAAGTGGGAGGACGAATAAAACACGATGTATTCAGCACCGTCTTACAATACCAATAAGTGGATGAATGCTTGTTTCATGGCACTCCCAGTCAAAAGGAAACATACGCTGACTCATGTCCGGCCGGGGAAAGAGAGGTCACATAGGCATGTCGCACCGGACCTATAATGGTCAAACATGGTCAACAGAAAGGCATTCATGTCGTCTTGACAACCAATACATTCAAACAGCATTATAGCCGTATCTGGTAAGATAAAAAAAAAACAATACAAAAAGACCAAGAATTTATTTTTTCGGAATGGAATTTATTGAAGCTTTTCAATTGCACAAAGTGCACATATACACATAGTAAATTCTGGAAAAAAAAAAGAAAAAGAAACAAAGTCACATTGTTACTAGAGTACATAAACTCAATCTAACTTAGAAAAAATAGAAAATCAAATTCAGAATCCGTACTACACTAAGACTATATATATATATTATGACAACAGACTTTTCAGAACAGTACACTTTAATTAATGTGTAGGTCCTGATCAATAATATTCCTTTGTTAGCTGTCTGTGTTCAAGATCTGTATTATCTTGCACAGTGCATGTATAAAGTGGTACGTATTGAGATACTTTAAAATAGTAAAATAGTATAGTATAAAATTGGTGCTGGAGCAACATATAATATGCACACCATCTTTAAACATTTTCATAGGTGTATATAGTATATTGCGGTGGCAATATCTGTTATATATTGCATCTCTTACATGAACATATAAATATATACAATGTTTTTAGGTTTTTGTATTTTTTTTATCGATGCAAAAAATATTTGTTGTCAAAAGATGGTACGATTTCTTTGCTTTAGCATTTAAGGCAAAGATAAATTGTATTACAAAACTTGTAATAAGTAAGAACTTGTCAGAGAGGTTATCGTCACTGACTTGTAACTCCCCACCGCCTCACTGCGGGGGTTTAAGTCCCTTGCGGGGCGACAACCCTCATGTGGGGAGGTCTTCCAACTAAAGAAGAATTGGCAGAAGTTCGACAATGCAAGAAATAATACTACACGTTTGCACTCAAAGCTTAGCATTTAATAATTGTTTCAATGCAATGTTAAATAAATGCATGTTTTCGTTTTCTTTGCTAGCCTTGTTTATTGTTTTGAAAAGATGAGGAAATATTTTTTCTCATTTCAAAAATCTGTTCATTTCAGGCCATAGAAACCGGATGAAATTACTTTTATAATGTGTCTCTGGAAATTTCATTTATCTGATGGCAGTAAGGCTTAATTGTAAATTCACAACCATCAAAAACCAAATAAGTCAATTACCCGACAAATACAACCAGCTCTAAAACGACATACGATTAAGTTTCACATTTCAAACAGATGTGACGTCCACTAGAATTTAAACATCAACTTTTTGTCTATTCAAACGTTAAACAAGATCTCTGTAAATGTTAGGCATAATATTAGATTAGGAAGTCTGAGAGATTGTTTACTTAAATTATGAACACCTCACAGAGCTATCTTATGTTCAATTTTCTTGAAAATTGCAGAATCATTAAATTATTTATAATTTAAACCTGGGGTAAATTTTTTTTAGATATTTATTTCCTTGTAAATATTTTGAAGAATTAAAAAAGAAACATGGCATTTATTCCTGTGCAGGCGTTGTTTAAAAATGTGCACGATTTATACTATTGTGGCTTAACTAAAATATATTTTTGTCATAACAACTATCAAAAACAGGATGTTTGATGAATATATACCACTGTTTTTTAAAATGCCGATGTTGTATACTTGCAGTCATATACCACATAGCTGTTTGGAAAATTCTGATGATGTGTATTGGCAATAAAGTACCGTATTTCATTTGCAAATGTTGTAGACTAGCTGGGCCTTCACAATACGGGATCTATTTAGGCAACCATGGGGTATACGTTTGTAAGTAAACAACGTCAACATTTTAAATACCAGCAGGTAGCACAAATCTGCTAGTAACAATGTGTACGTCAAAACTAGCACATTTCTGCAATTATACATTTTGGCATTACAATAACAACCAAGAAGCACATTTCTGCAAGTTTTCATGGTCAACATTAAAAAAACTCCAAGTAACCAAGCAGCACGTATCTACAGGTATAAATGTCAGCATTTCAAAAACAAGCAAGTGGCACATATCGGCTAGTACATATCGCCAGTATTGTATTTGAAAACTAGCACATTTCTGCAAGTATACATAGTCGGCATTTAAAAAACAACAACCAATCAAGTGGCACATTTCTGCAGCCATATAGCAGATTAACATCGCCAGCATTTTAAAAACGACCCAAAAGCTTATTTCTGCAAATATACATAAACAGCATTTCACAAAGAACCAAGTAGCACATTTCGTCAGCATTTAAAACAACCAAGGAGTAAATTGTTTGAAGTACATATTTAAGGAGTCGGGCTATAATCAATTTCAATGTCCAATACAGCGCTGAATACAATCAGAAAGCACCAACAGCCATCAGAAGGATAACACAGAATACAATACATTAGGGTTGGTTGTGCCCCTTTGTAACAACAAGAATCACGGGAATAGTTTTAATAGCTAACGGCATAAAGGCAAGTTATTTTTTTCTTCTTCTTATCTCTTTTTCTTTTTCTTCTTAGTAGTACTAGATTTAGTGGTAGTAGTAGTAATTGTAGTAGTAGTAGTGCCATACTGATGATGATGATGATAATAATAATAATAATAATAATAATAATAATAATAATAATAATAATAATAATAATAATAATGGATTGGCGAAATGCGGTAATTGAACGATACACGGAGAGATGGACGTCTCGCCAAACTGACTAGACTTGGAGTAAGCAGACTAATGAAACCTTCACAACAGAAAAGCAAGTGTCAGCCAGTGAAAAAAATCAAACCTTCGTAACAGAAGAACAAGTGTCAGCCAGTGAATAAAGCCATACCTTCATAACAGAAGAGCAAGTGTCAGCCAGTGAATAAAGCCAAACCTCCACAACAGAATACCAAGTGTCAGCCAGTGAATTCAGCCAAACCTTCACAACAGAATACCAAGTGTCAGCCAGTGAATAAAGCCAAACCTTCACAACAGAATACCAAGTGTCAGCCAGTGAATTCAGCCAAACCTTCACAACAGAATACCAAGTGTCAGCCAGTGAATAAAGCCAAACCTTCACAACAGAAGAGCAAGTGTCAGTCAGTGAATAAAGCCAAACCTTCACAACAGAATACCAAGTGTCAGCCAGTGAATAAAGCCAAACCTTAATAACAGAAGAAAATGTGTCAGACAAGGAACAAAGCCAAACATCCACAGATTAGCAAGTGTCAGCTAGAACCAGGTAAAATAGAACATTTTTGTGGCGTTAAGGAGTCATAGGGTGATGTTTTGTCTCCTACTCTTAACCTGTTCGTCATTAATTATTTGATGCCAGATATTGCTAAACGACGTCCAGCTTTATTTTTATGTACATACTTTTTACTACTCAGTACCACAAGGAAAATGTCACAGCAGTCACAACGGAATGCAAGAGGCAATTAACGTACCCATGTCCTATAATGAAGACTGATATCTAACAGAAAACAAAGAAAATTCCTTCTCTACCATAATCTTCCTATCAATTTACAGGAAGCTTGAACCGTCAAACTGAGGGTCAAACTGAGGCAATACTGCTATAAAAGTAATAAAGCTACACTCACTGCATAAGTTTGTTTAAATGCAAATTGAAGTCAAACATTCCTTGCAGACCTTGCATTTCTAAGACGGACTTTCACTGTTTCAAAAGTTACATAATCAAGTTGTGCATATTATTGCAGCAACAATAAAGTCGACCCTTTGTTTATGGACCATGTCAAGATATAGCCTCTCTTAGAAGGGCGACAAGCCAACATCTTCTTAAGGAGGACAGATTCTGGTGTCTTCAAACCCAAACGAAGGTAACTATATAAGACAAAAGTTCAAGCGAAGCAGCTTTGTCCATAAGGCCAAAAACGTATTCAGGGTATATGGCTTAGCCCACCCATAATTGTTGTGTCTCGTGGAAATGATAACAACACACATCCATTCGAGTGGCAGAAATTTGCAATGACCATACGCACAGTAGTCCACCACTTAAAACAGGAAAATCGACAAAATTACAACACCATTAGAAGCCATACTATGGCCATTATTTCTGACTAGCCTCCCACAAAAGCCTGGACGGATGTCTTCAGCAATTAATGCGGTCAAGAATGGCAGAGCTGATATTGTTTTATTAAACCATCACATGGCCGTCACATCAACAACTGGGCAGCGACACTAAGACCGAAGCACTCATAAAGGGTATATTTAATTTTAGGGACTTACTACGGAAGAGGTCACAAGTTTGTTTTCCTCAGTGGTGTGCTATCGGTGTTTCGCGCAACGGATTAAAGACAGAATTGGTTATCAGTGGCTATTTCTACACTGTAAAGACAAGTGAATCAGCCGACCATTTTACAAAACAAGGAGCCTGCCGACCAACTCATTGTGCCAGTGAATTAGCCTACCAATTAACAAAAGCAAGAAGATGAGTCTAACGCTTATGTCAGCTACCAGGAAAAAGAACTCGCCATTATCAAGGCACATTTACGGTCACAGCAAACACAAAATGCCTACCAACAAGGATGGATTCGGGGTGCATATAAGCTTAAAAAGTACTAAACTTTTGAAGTAAATTTTGTATGTTGACTACTAAGGTCGAAGTTAGGGTCCTTACTGTGTATACATCTCTAGTATTTACTGTTATAAAGTTTGAGTTTGCAAGAATGGACTTTGATTCATAACCCCAACCCCAACCAAAATTTTCTGAGTCCGCCCCTGCATACCAGTTATTGTATGCTAAATTTCCACAAGAAAAGCAAATAACAAACTGTTCTCATCACCACTTTGTACAACGTCCAATGTCCTCCGTAGATGCAAATGTCACCAACAGAAAAGAACATTTTGGCCATCTAAGACACCACTTAAAAACAACGGAAACTGGCTAATATACCCTTTTATATAAGACTGGCTGAATAGTTTCGAACGGAGATAAGATATATCTTTTTGAAAAGCTTTTAGCTGCATTGGCTTAAACAGTATGAAGTTCCAATAACAACGATTTTGGATTGTCTCCATCTAATGCCTTATTAACCATGTGACAAAGCACGGCAATTACAACGTATATTGGGATAAACTTGAAGTATTTATACTCTTAAATGTCATGTTCTATTTTCGGCATAATTATTTGTACAGAGAGGATGTTCTTATTACTGTTTATTTGCATCTGTCTTTCAAACTATCAAACTATTTGTTACTATTATACAACTATAATCATTAAATATTATAAAATTATTCTGTGTGTGTATATATATATATATATATATATATATATATATATATATATATATATATATATATATATATATATATATATATATTATGTAAAATGAAGACAAAAACAACCATATAACACGCCCAGAGCTATGTAATTGCTTACATAAGTCTCTTGGGACGAAGCTAATCCTACGCATTAATGACCATATTGTCAGCTATTTTGTCAGAAAATAATTGGATAGAAACACAGACTCATTGTAGGTAATCTGGAACATCACACAATGTGCTTAACATAATTTGAATATGTTTCTTGGGTGTTAAGATTATATAACATACACACAGACGTCTAGCGTAATGTTTTAATGGATAATTACATATTTACTATTATAATTACATTAGACTTTTTGACCGGACCTGGTAGTGCAATCGGTTCGATCCCAGGCTGTGACAGTCATTAAAATGGTAGTGGTATAGTTTGCTTGCTAACACTCAAGCAAATATAAGGGAAGTGTCACGCCTGGTTGTCCAGAGTCAGGATAATGATACTGGATGTGGTCTAATGCCAGGTGTTCACGGCATGTTATACACAGTGAAGGCACCACTATATCCGCTTTAAGCGGACACCGTCTCCAGATAACCGAAAAATTGTTGGTGGGACGATAAACCCAATAAACAAAAACACTTGGCTTTTCGATGTTTGCAAAGGAAACATAGAATAACAACTTTATTACAGAACAAACTTGTTTTCGTTTTTATTTTTAATGCGTGTGTGGTTTGAATAAATGAGGAAATAAAAAAAATCTAATTACTGACGGAAATAAGGAGTGTATCGAGTTACGTTTGGCAGGACATTTCCGGAAATTTCCCTTAATCAACAGGCAGTCAGGTGTAATTTTAATTAATAACCATCAAGACAAAATAGGACAATTAACAGATAAATACGATCGCTTCAGAGATCACACGATTGACCTGCACTAGCCTAACACATGTGTCGTACATAAGAATTAAAAAAAATAAACGCATTGCCCTTTTGTTTACTAAATTAAATATCTGCAAATGCTGGATAAAAGAGTAGAACGAGAAGTATGCCAGAGTGTTTACTTGACGTATGGACAACGTTTCTTTTGCGTCCCAAAAAGCTGTTTAAAATAGTTTCTTGTAATTACGACATCTTCAAGTTATGTATTATAGTATTTATTAACCTTTATTTCCCTTCAAACGTTTTATAGAATTAACAATGCACATAAATAGAAAAAGGAATTAATTAACGATTTGCATTTTCTGTTATATATTATAAATTTATCTGATAACCACACACCCTCCATTGGGCTCGCTTGCATAATTAGTCATTAAGTATCTCTATCATGCTTTGGAGCTGTTGTGTTTCATTGTGGTAACCACACGTCATTGAAATAAACACTAAAAATGAATGGCAGTATTACTTTTAATTTTAATATCTAATATAAATAAAAGGTTTGGCGCAATTTGATTAGAAAAGCCGATGTTCTATAGTTGTTGTTGTCGTCGTTGTTGTGAAACACAGAGGACGTTGTATAATTGTAGTCATACATCTCGTGGTTGTTTTTGAAAGACTGATCTTTTTACTTTGATCATTGTCCACGTGATTGTTTTGGAAATGCTGAACAGATGTTGTTAACTGCAGTCATACATCACGTGCTTGTTTTTGAAATACTGATCTTTTTACTTTGATCATTGTCCACGTGATTGTTTTGGAAATGCTGAACAGATGTTGTATACTGCAGTCATACATCTCGTGGTTGTTTTTGAAATACTGATCTTTTTACTTTGGTCATTGTTCACGTGATTGTTTTGGAAATGCTGATGTTGTATACTGCAGTCATACATCACGTGGTTGTTTTTGAAATACTGATCTTTTTTAGTTTGATCATTGTCCACGTGATTGTTTTGGAAATGCTGAACAGATGTTGTATACTGCAGTCATAATCTCGTGGTTGTTTTTGAAATACTGATCTTTTTACTTTGATTATTGTCCACGTGATTGTTTTGGAAATGCTGATGTTTGTATACTGCAGTCATACATCACGTGGTTGTTTTTGAAATACTGATCTTTTTTACTTTGGTCATTGTCCACGTGATTGTTTTGGAAATGCTGATGTTTGTATACTGCAGTCATACATCACGTGGTTGTTTTTGAAATACTGATCTTCTACTTTGATCATTGTCCACGTGATTGTTTTGGAAATGCTGATGTTTGTATACTGCAGTCATACAACACGTGGTTGTTAAAATAGATGTTTTAAGATAAAGCTAGTGTAAAAGACAATATACAGAATTTGAAAATTAACACAACTAATGTGTTGAATACTTTAAAGTTGACATGCATGCAACATTTTAAGAAAATTCTCCATCTAAGTTTTGAATGTATGGATAACTTTTCTTCTAAAACTGAAATTTAAACTATCTCCGTTTCAGAAAAAAGAAAACTCCCAATATCCTCTTATATCCTCTTTATGAGAAATGTTGCTATTGAGTAATCGTTTGGAAACAAATTATAGGCATTATAAAAATCAATAAATATGCTACTTGATTGGTTTGAGTCAAACCAGAAAAAAATATGTATTAAATTGTTTACAAAAACAACGAGTTTAAGGCAGATTTTCCCATTCTTTTGCTGACTGCTTATTAAAAAGGTCACCGAGCTCTTGATAAAAACGATTTATTTCAGAAGTCTTTCGGTGGATGCTACAAAATATAATCACATTTCACCACATGGTTTTGATCTTTGGACACTTTGAATAGACCATGTAATAAATCCGTAATAAATTTTAGCACAAATAATTCAATTAAAATTAATTTGAAAAATAAAACTGAAAACTGTTTTATTTTACATCTGGTAGGTTGACGCAGAAAAAACATCAAAGTGAAACAGTAGGAATAAAAAAGGTAAGCATGCATGCCCATATAAGGATTCGAACCCTCAACCCCGAGTTTCGGTTGGAGGTGTAGCATTACATTTGCTCTACCTTAATATTGCAGTCATTTTCCTTGTTGTTGTTTTCAAAATGTTTTGCAAATGCTGATGGTGTATCCTTGCAGTCATACATCTCGTGGTTGTATTAGAAATGTTGATAGTGTATCCTTGCAGTCATACATCTCGTGGTTGTATTGGAAATGTTGATGGCGTATCCTTGCAGTCGTACATCTCGTGGGTGTATTGGAAATGTTGATGGTGTATCGTTGCAGTCATACATCTCGTGGTTGTATTGGAAATGTTGATGGTGTATCGTTGCAGTCATACATCTCGTGGTTGTATTGGAAATGTTGATGGTGTATCGTTGCAGTCATACATCTCGTTGTTGTATTCGAAATGTTGATGGTGTATCATTGCAGTCGTACATCTCGTGGTTGTATTAAAATGTTAATGGTGTATCCTTGCAGTAATACATCTCGTGGTTGTATTGGAAATGTTGATGGTGTATCCGTGCAGTAATACATCTCGTAGCTCTATTGGAAATGTTGATGGCGTATCTTTGCGACATACATCTCGTGGTTGTATTAAAAATGTTGATGGTGTATCCTTGCAGTAATACATCTCGTGGTTGTATTGGAAATGTTGATCATGTATCCTTGGAGTCATACATCTCGTGGTTGTTTGAAAATGTTGATGGTGTATCCTTGCAGTAATACATCTCGTAGTTGTATTGGAAATGTTGATGGCGTATCAGTGCAATCATACATTTTGTGGTTGTATTGGAAAGGCTGATTGTGTATTCTTGCAGTCATACATCTCGTGGTTGTATTGGAAAAGTTGATGGTGTATCCTTGCAGTAATACATCTCGTAGTTGTATTGGAAATGTTGATGGTGTATCATTGCAGTTATACATCTCGTGGTTGTATTGAAAATGTTGATTGTGTATTCTTGCAGCCATACATCTCGTGGTTGTATTGGAAATGTTGATAGTGTATCCTTGCAGTCATACATCTCGTGGTTGTATTGGAAATGTTGATGGTGTATCATTGCAGTCATACATCTCGTGGTTGTATTGGAAATGTTGATGGTGTATCATTGCAGTCATACATCTCGTGGTTGTATTGGAAATGTTGATGGTGTATCATTGCAGTCATACATCTCGTGGTTGTATTGGAAATGTTGATGGTGTATCATTGCAGTCATACATCTCGTGGTTGTATTGGAAATGCTGATTGTGTTTACTAAAGTTAAGCAATTACTACTACTTTATGTCATGACTGAAAAACAAGTCTAGTGAAGGTTTCTGTGCTTTTAGAGAAATGCTCGGGCATTGTAGTAGCTATCCCATAAACCTATCTGATGTTAAGTAGTAAACAGGTTCTATCAACGAAATAAGAAAATACATATACAGAAAATTAAAACATTTCAGGGACATATTTAATACTATATAATTAATTTCCTTTGTGTATATCAACGATTATAAGCAAGAAATGTTTTAACATGAAAAATCACGTATTACTTATATTACAGAGATTGTCAACGATTACTATGCTATAATGTTGATGATATGATTTTGGTAAACGTGATGATGCTTTTAAAAAGTAAATGTCATTAGAATATCCTTGTGAGCAACATATCAGAATTTAATTGCATGTACACAATTTCCTGCACGGCTCTGGAGGTTGAAATGCAGATGTTATATGCTTGCAGTATAGGCTTGGCCTTGGCGAATATTGAATCGTCTACGTCAATCCTCAGTATAGGCTGGGGCTTGGCGATATTGGATCATTTACGTCAAACCTCAGTATAGGCTGGGCCTTGGCGATATTGGATCTCTACGTCAATCCTCAGTATAGGCTGGGCCTTGGCGATATTGGATCCTCTACGTCAATTCTCTGTATAGGCTGGGCCTTGGCGATATTGGATCATTTTCGTCAATCCTCAGTATAGGCTGGGCCTTGGCGATATTGGATCATTTACGTCAATCCCCAGTATAGGCTGGGTTTGCGGTTGTGGATCCTCTACGTCAATCCCCAGTATAGGCTGGGTTGGCGATATTGGATCATTTACGTCAATCCTCAGTATAGGCTGGGCCTTGGCGATATTGGATCATTTACGTCAATCCTCAGTATAGGCTGGGCCTTGGCGATATTGGATCCTCTACGTCAATCCTCCGTACAGGCTGGGGCTTTGGCGATATTGGATCATCTACATAAGTCTTTAGTATAGGCTGGGCCTTGGCGATATTGGATCCTCTACGTCAATCCTCAGTACAGGCTGGGGCTTTGGCGATATTGGATCATCTACATAAATCTTCAGTATAGGCTGGGCCTTGGCGATATTGGATCCTCTACGTCAATCCTCAGTACAGGCTGGGCCTTGGCGATATTGGATCATTTACGTCAATCCCCAGTATAGGCTGGGTTGGCGATTGTGGATCCTCTACGTCAATCCTCAGTATAGGCTGGGGCTTGGCGATATTGGATCATTTACGTCAATTCTCAGTATAGGCTGGACCTTGGCGATATTGGATCCTCTACGTCAATCCTCCGTACAGGCTGGGGCTTTGGCGATATTGGATCATTTACGTCAATCCCCAGTATAGGCTGGGCCTTGGCGATATTGAATCCTCTACGTCAATCCTCAGTATAGGCTGGGGCTTTGGCGATATTGGGTCATCTACATAAATCTTCAGTATAGGCTGGGCCTTGGCGAGATTGGATCCTCTACGCTAATCATTACTTAATGAAATCACCTTAACATATTTACTCTAACGTGGACGTCAATCAGGCTTCCTGGCCTCTAGTAAAGACTGAGAAAATTGAACTATGGAGAGTTTAGGAGAGAGAATTCTTGCTGGAACTATTTTCTGGACAAATAAAACAATAGATGGGTGAAATATATTCGATAGTGTTGTTTATTATGCCCTTATTTTAATTTCAAGACGACCGTATGTATTTCAAAATTAACTGAAGGAAGGAACTATATGGCCATTATATTTACTGGGGCTATATATTATTATTATCATTATTATTATTATTATAATTATTATAATTATAATTATTATTATTATTATTATTATTATTATTATTATTATTATTATTATTATTATTATTATTGTTTTATTTTTATTTTATTTATTATCATTATTGATATAAACATAAATAATTTATTTTAAGATTTTTTTACAGTTTTCTATTCAACGTTAAGATATAACCATATATCAACTTACTTATAACATTATGTTTTAAAACATGAATCAAAACTTTTATCATTGTTTTACATTAATTAAATTGTTTTAAATAGCCGAAGCATCAATATGACAAAGAATTTCGAAAATCTTTATATTAAGTTTTATTACAGGATCTAACAAAAAGCTGCAACAATAATGTGTCTAAGTCTTCATAAATGCCAATTGTATTTTCAGCAGAGTTTATGTACCGAAAAGTTGTTATTATAAGTCTTGCCCTATGTCTTTCTCCAAATTTTAGAATTAAATCTAAATAGGCTTTATATTATTACACATGCACATATGGTAGTTAATTTTACATATTTATATATAAGACATTGTATAAATGAAGCAATAGATCTTCAATCTTATGTCAGATTTAATATGTTCCGTAAGCAAACATACAATAAATAATACTACAAAATAAATTGCGAGTAATGTTTGCTGGTGTTCTTAAATAGTTTCTCAAAAGACATTATTGTGTTGCTTAAAACATTAAGTAGTGCAATAATAGAACTGTATAAATTTAAGTGATTATTTTATTACTTTTTTCATTCTCCGGACAAGTTATAACAATGACAATATAAAATAACGTTTACAAGTCAAGCTATGGATCAATACTTTCTAGTTATAACACGAAGCATATATGGTGATACAATTGTCAGTTTATCCTCATTAAGAATGGCGATTTCTGGCAATTACAATATTAAATAAACGTAAAACAACAAAAAACAAAACAAGACTTCTCATTATGCTAAATCCATTTATTATATAACGTAGAACACCGATATAAAACTATATTTTAGGGCTATGTACAGAACAGCATAGTACTATATATATACACAATAGATTTATTTATTAAATGCTGATACACTCTTTGGCAAAACTTTAACAAGACCAATACTAACGATATATATATATATTTATATACATAACATAAATGAAAAACAATGACAATACTTTTTATCAGTTGTTTACGCTAAGGTAAGGCCTACATTGTAACTATAAGGGTCACTTTTCTGACATTTGATAAAGAGTACAATCACATGTTTTTAAAACAGAAGTACAAAGGTTAATCATTTTTTTCTACACAGCACAGGAATCTACTGTATATATTTAAAATAATAAACAATCTAAGGCATACACTATTCAAAAACGGCGCTACTTCGTGACGTGACAGAAACTTGAAAGTCCACATAAAATAAATAAAAGTTTGCATATGTTGTTTATAACTTACATTTAAGAAGAAAAGCTTTATAAGATTACATTAGAGTCATATAAGTATATCAGGATAATTGATATTGTTGTGTGTAAGTTTTTTGTTAACCTATAATCTCAATGATGTCTAGCCGTATGTTAATCTTTGCTGAGATATTGATTGTATACCCATGTTTAGACAAATTCAGTTCTATAAGTATAAATTGTCCGTTTTTAACATAGGACCCAGCGAAAAATGCCAAATATGTCGGATGGTTAGAATGTATCTGACGTTAAGAATGTATTATGTACTGGCAGTTTGGAAGTAGGCAGACGCTTACTGTTTTAAACACGGGGCTTCGTCGTTAGGAGAGCTATAACTGAATATAATGATGCCCGACGTTAACTCATTTTCCCTAGCAAACGAAGTCAATAACTATAAACAACACGCACATTAGTGTACGTCGGAAAGCAGGATTCTGAAATAAGTGGGAGTCATCTATTTCAAAATGGCTCGATGGCAGACGTTGTTTTACGAGCATAATTTCCTCATTGACCACAGGCAGGCTTATGTCACAATATCCTTGGCTGGGAGTGGTTGCAACTAGAGGCTGAATTTAAAAACTATTACAACAACAGCTTTATAACACGCACGGTCGTCTTATTTGGAGGGAACATTGGAAATTAAGAAGGGATTGATTTTAAATAATATAGACTGAGCCTGATGGGAATGGTTATTTCAAAGTTTCAAGATATGATAGGAATGAAGAAAATGGAACGAAATTGCACGTTTATATTAAATAAAAAAAGTGTTCAATTTGTTTTATATGATTGGCCATAGATGTTATTTATCCAAAGTATGTTTTCTTTTTTTTCTACCAAACAACAACTCCAGGCGTTTCTGCCTCAATAGCCAGTAAACAGCATGCATCTTTCGTTACTTGAAAATAGCAGGACAACGTTCTACGCGCAATCACATTTAGTAGAACAACTACATGTATAGAAATGGGTTGGGTATAGTCATATAAGATTCTGTTTGTGTAGCTTACCAAGTGGTGTATATTTAAAATCTTGACAACAACGGAGGCTAAGACAAATCAAGACAATACAGAATCATGCTTTGTTCCTAGATTGTTCACGTTTATGATGTCCTGCCATATACTGTTGTTGATCGATCGATAGCTTACAGTTAAAAGTAGAAAACATTATGTCGTGAGGAACCGGTCATTTTCCTAAATGCATTGCGAAAGTCTTTGTTGAAGAATGAGTATATTATTGGATTACAGGCCGAATTGAAGTAGCCAAGCCAAGACACAGCCTGAATAATGTAACGATGAAAGTAGCATGTGTCACAGAATGGCCGTATGAGGGTCACGATGAAGAACGGCAACCAGCATATAACAAAACAACCCATAACAATACCGAGAGTTTTAGCAGCGCGCTTTTCCTGCGAGATCGCGAATTTTGTACGTTTTCTAGAATTTCGTTTGCGAAAGGTTGCAGATTTAAGGACCCGTCGCGTCTTTGGTTTAGAAGTTGGCTCGTCGCTTTCTTCATCGTTACCTTCGTCCGCCGTTTCAATGGCTTTTTCCGGGTCTGATGTCGGAAGTACTTCGCTGAATGGGTTTGACTGTGATACCACTAGTTCGTGAATGACCTCGGTCTGCAGGTGTCGTCCTCCAGACAGACGATGAGGTCTCAGAATGTTACTATACAATCTACCACCCTCAAGACTATGACTTCTACTACCTTGAGTTGAGGTACTGCTACTTCTGGCACTACTGATGCTCTGACTTCTATCGCTGTCGCTGGAGAAAGAAGTGGTAGCCGTGTGGGACGAATCTGTTGATGAGTAGAAAGTAGAACCAAAACTAGAAGTAGTGACTTGTGACATGTTCCTCGTGGAACGTTGTCGCATTTGGTAGATGGCCAAAAGCGCGGGCTCTATGCTTTCACGTCGGGACTCCTCTTCCAACGGAATCAGCTCAGCTTCATCAGCCTTTGCTTCTTCTGCCTGGCCTAGTTCTGCCTGCGTGGAGGCGTCCGCCACCTCTGGACTCATTTGCTCTTCCACGTCAACAATCTGGCAGCATTGGAAGCAGCACTGACCATCGTTGCTCTCCACCGATGCTTGACGCCGGAAGTGACCGCAGCTCCGACGCCGACGCCATTTAGAGCGTCGGTTATTAGTCACTATATAAATCTTTGAGTAGTAGTACGTCATTACTATCAGTGGCAGGAAGAAGGCCCCAGTAGTCGAATATATTGTGTATCCAATATGTTTTGTGATAAAGCAAAGTCTGTCATTGCCCATAAGTAGATCTCCACTAAGTGAGTTGTTTTTCAAGAAGAATGACGGTGCGACGATAGAGATGGAATAAAACCAAACTATGACCACTATGATCCATGCTCTTGAAAACGTTCTTTTTCTAGAATATTTGATTGGATTAAGTATGGCGTTACAACGGTCATAGCTAATGGCACAAAGGTTTAATATACTGGCCGTACAGCAAATAACATCCATTCCTATCCAAATGTCACATACTGTCCAGCTTAGAGTCCATTCCCCCTTCATCTCGTAGACAATGGCCATAGGACTGACAAAAACTCCCACCAAACAGTCACTTAGGGCCAGATTGATCACAAAAACGTTCCCGACTTTACGAAGTTTCTTCTCTTTAATAACGGCCACTATGATAAGAACGTTTCCCAAAATTGTTCCTAACGTAATCAGTATTCCCAGTAACACTTAATGCGTAATAAATAACAATCCATCCCTCACTTTCCTCTGCCGAGGGAACGGTGGAATTGTTTGCATCATGTATTGTATCGTTTAACGCCCCATGTGTGTCATTGTTGTAGATTAACTGCATCGCAGTGTCGTGATAATAGGATGCTTTCACTCCAAAATGCATTTTGTCTAATCACAGCTGAATTCTAAACTTCACTGTCAAGGGCAAGCAATCATTGAACGTAACGACGAACTCTATAAGGTAGACCTTGCCGTTTTTCTTCCCGTTAAATAATATACTTTTGATAACACAGTCCCGGTGACAACAACAATTGAAGAATACACCAATCACTGGCAGCTGAGCGTCAGAAAATCTTAACTTTAAACCCAGCGACATACTCTTCTTAACAAATGTCGAAACAAGTGAATGGAAACATTGACCACATCACTTTTCACATTGGAACTGTCGCCACTTCAATCTCTTTGTCGTAACTGTTCATGAAAATCAACCGACTCCTTATTTATGTCTCGGATATTTTATATGTTTCCTGGCTTCCAACTGGCTTCCAACGCCACAGATACTGAGCTTCTCTAGAAGAAGACACGCTTGTATATGCGAAAAGGCACCCCGTAGTAAAGTATTGGAAAACTTTCATTCATAAACTAAGCAGTACTAGACGCCTACGCTGCTGTGACGTCACAGACAGCTAGCATGTGCCGCAAGGCAGCGATCTATGAATGAAATAGTAGATCAATAACGTTCTTTTTAAATAGTAAATGTATTATGATATAAAGAGAGGCGGTATTATAAATCCCGATAGGAAGCGAACTTTGTACTTTGAAGATAATGTGTGGGAGAAAACTTATTATAGACACAATGTCATGCGAGCATAATGGTTTTTATTTTTCTTCCTAATTCGGATTCTTTTAGGAGATTTTTCTTCATTAGTCAGACTATTCTAGAATGTAAGACCCATTAACAAAATCTCATATATTGAAAACAACATCGTGATTACCCGATATAATGTATTTGTTTGTCTGAGATGTCACGTAATATCATTCAGAGAGCATTAACTTTAATAACGACTGAAATAAAACTTGACCGAGCAGTAATTATCGTTGCATGTCTTTGGCCAATATCTTTTAACCGTGGTCTACTAAAAGTGGTACTCGACAATTTGAGCCAAAAAGAAAAGAACATCGAGGGAAATGGTCAGTCACAGTTAAAGCAAAATGCCGTAGAAAAGCCGCTTGTGTATTCATACATGTATCTATGTAGGCAGTTCCAATGCTACAATACAACCATGACCTCAGCGAAGTGAATCTGATATTTCCGTACGTAGCTGATTCGGATTCATTTAGAAAGGACACCAAGGAGACGGGTACAGCTTTGTCACACGCACATGGATACAGTTACAATGTTAGCCTGTCTTTTTCGTTTCGTAAAAAAGGACGAATAAACAATAATACCGTGTCAAAATTGAAAAAGGGGTTTTCTGTCATGGTCGAAGATTTCTATTAACAGAACTTCCCAATTGTGTCTTATAGTAGACTAGTCAGTGTTTTAAAATAAACGTGTTATTCTGCGATTAGACTTTATTTTACATTGGTCTGATTTTGCCGCCGTTTTCTTGTTGAGAAGGATTGGTATTACATTTCATTTCAAACACTTCAACACGTTTTTTTTTAAATTCCTAATTCAGATAAAAAAATTATTCGACAATCTAGTATTTTGCAAACCTAATCTGTCAAAAGTAATACCACCCCAACCGAATACAAATTAACATTATTATTTCGAATGACGTCACTTCTTGTAAACATATGACGTCATGGAGCATTCATCCTTCAATCCCCACCCCCTGGCTCCTTCTGTCTGTAATGATTAAAAACGTGTCAATTCAATGTATGTAAAAACAAACAAACAAAAGTAGTTATAATTTTTAATATTTTTTTCTTTTCTCATCACAGTGTTTTGTCATTTGCCATTTTATTTTAAATTATTTGAATTAAGTAGCCGAGCGGACGCAAGAAAGAAGCACTTTAACGATTTGATGTGTTTGGATTATATAGAAGCATTGCGTATCTTATTACACAAAAGCGCCCGTGGACGAGTGGTAAAGTCGCGAACTTGTAACACAAATGACACTGTGGAGTGCGAATATGTGAAAAAACCTTCAAACTGTCGTGTTACTCACCGGTGGGTTAATCCCGACATTTGTCTCGGATTTTCACTAATTATTGTAGGACATCGCTATAATGGATTTTTAAAAAACATTCATGTGTTTCAGATTGCTCTTTGAATGTGGAAACCGATAGTTTGAACAATTTGTATTTCATGCAATCAAATTTTATCATTTTACCTTAAAAGATTCACCGATATGCTGTCTTTAATGTCCTACATCCATGTGAAAAAGTACAACAACCCACTTGTCATTAGAAAACTGTTTCCTATCCGAGCTACAGTAAGCTATTTTTAACTTAAGAAAACCACGTGACCACTTATTTTGGAGATCATAATACGTGATTATTTTGGTATCAGTTCTGCTGTCGATATCTATTGTAGTTAAAATCGCAATCGTGCTTATTTATAGATTTTAAAATAATGGACATTTAAATTGATATATTTCACATTTGTGCTGTGTAAGAATTGAGGTTATTTTATAAACAGCCTTAAATTAAGCTTATGCTTAAGTATAGGTTTATGCAGCAATATTGATAAAATTTCCCAGAAGAGGTAAGATGTATATTTCATGTATTTGATATAGGCAAACTGTCGGATACCAACTTTAGGTGCTTATTATAAGAATGATATAAAGTATGCAACTTAACAACAAATGAAACTAAAATGAAGCTTGTTTTCGATAATGCTTATGGGCGTTCTATCGACAAGAAACGCTGACTACTTAAGCGGGTTGAAAAGACAAAGAGAAAGGAATTAGCACTTCACTGTCCCTCCAGGTTGAATATTTAAACTAACAAAAAAGAATCTAAGCATAAAAATAGAAGTAATAGGGAAATACTTTTAGCCAACCAGTGCACACTTCCTTTAATGTTTTCTGACGTTTCAATAAACACCGGTTTTGTCCTATAGGAAGCAGTCCGTTAACTATGTCTGTATAAAGGAAAAACATGTTTTCTTGGCAATTTCTGTATCTATTATGATACATAATAGCATTGACCTTAAAACCTTTTTAAGTCAACAAGACTCTCAGATGATATCATTATAATATAGCCTTTTTTTTCTTGAATATCTATTTCATTAACCAGGGAGCGCTACTATACTACTTAATCTTAAAGAACTCATTGTTATTTTTTAAGTACATTTTACTAGCAAGTGCATTGGTGGTGTAACATTGTCTATCATATCAGGTTTAACTTTCGGCCGAGATTGAAGGATCGTTCTATTAATGTGTGTGATACGTGTCTCTTTTAACCGGGACTCAACAAACGATGATAGTTAGTATATGGGATGGTATCATGACCCAAATAATAGCGTGATGCAGCATATTGGGAGAGATTTAAATATATATATATATATATATATATATATATATATATATATATATATATATATATATATATATATATATATATATATATATATATATATATATATATATATATATATATATATTGTATATGGTATTTTTAAATATTTTATGTAGGAAAGGTTACGATAGTTCGGATCACGAAAATTCCGAATGCTACACTCGATCGGATGATTGTCGCGGACCCTTCAACCAATTATGCTCTTAAAATTATGCACAGCTTTACGAATACCGAAACGGGCCGCCATGTTTTCACACCCCCATGTATGTGTATTTCTCTATTTTGGCTATTTTGTATAAGAAGTAATACCGACGCCTGTAAAGTTTGTACGACAGAGAATGCCAACTGCCTGAAATTCATCACCGGCCGCAATAGCTCAGTTGGTAGAGCGTCGGCTTGCGGATCGGGAGGTCGTGGGTTCGAACCCCGGCCGGTCTTACCAAAGAACTTTAAAAGTTGGTAGTAGTGGCTTCCCTCCTAACGCTCGGGCTAAGGGGACAGCATTACGGCCTGACTCGTCGGTGTCAGTATAATGGACGCAGCCGGGTTCAGTTCCCTTGGGCACCTCATAAGTGCCCCTGTGCTATAATGATAGAAATGTCGCTGCGCAGTATCGGCAAAAATGCCGGCTAATCCCTAATCCCTAATCCCTGAAATTCATCGGAACTTGTCAGGTAGTTCTGTCATCGATACCATCATGTCTAGTATCTGGCGCAATATTACGTACAGAATCGCGAACCTTTTGTTGTCCACAAGAAGGAAACACTACAAAAAGTTCTAAGAAAGCCGATTTGTGTAGTTTATAGTTGTTGTATGTCCTACCAACTTACATTAACAATGTTCTTTATACATATCCTCAGATAAACGACTGATACCACATGCTCAAAGGATATAGCAAAAACATTTATCTATGTTGTTTTGAAAACGTCATGGGCACCGACATACATATATTTCGCGGGGTTGTCCCTTCCCTTCATTTATCCGAGATATGAATCGTGATTTTTTCCGAGGTGTTCCGAATGGTGGGAATTTCAAATAGGACAGCTGAAGTAGTGCGGTTCACCTTGACACCATTTACACTTCAATAGTCCGTGTCGACTTTGGACTCAAACCTTTGTGGTGGTGGAATTTCGAGAGTGTAGGTACAAGGAGAAAAGCAGCAGCTAAAATAAAAACAATTGCTAGGAAATTGCATATTTGGACAAACAAAGCAGTCAATCAGTTCTTGAAAGAATTCCGTCAATCACAGTAACCTTCCATTTTCCTAGCCATGAGTGCGTGATTATCGACACGACATTTCATCACAGAATTGTCTTCACCAGAAATGAGAACATTTGATTAGATACTGAATGCCCTCAATCGAGGTCAGACCTCGTTGCTGATGGTTGTTAGCAGGGTTGAATGACATGCTGTTGCCCTAATGATATAAATCGTGGTTAAATGCCACTTCATTTAGTCCTTAATGTAGTCGCAATATACTTATCTCATATCTGTGTTTTCTTCCGTTTATAACAAGAGCCATGCTATTTACATGTCTATGGTCATAACCACTTAAAGTAATCAGGTAAGAATGTCAATGTAAGGTAATATACGCTGCTTAGACGACAGCAACTTTTCAAAGCACCGTGTTTATTATCATATCAGGGTTTGGTCATACTGAAAAGCAACATCAAATTCAGTATTAGAATGCATATAAGACTTGAAACAAATACTTTTTATTTCTATCATATAATTCAAGCATTGTTTACTCCTCTCTCATCGATAATCGATTATATAGAAGCGCTCGTGAACGAGTGGTAAAGTCGCGGACTTGTAACACAAATGGCCGCGTGTCTCTCACTGTGGAGTTTCGTTTCTTGGTTGTGGCGAAAACATTATGTGAAAAGGCCTTCAAACTGACGTTTTACTTGCCGGTGGGTTAATCCAGACATCTGTCTCGGATTTTCACTTATTGAAATAGCTGGACACCGCTATTACTGATTTTTTAAATAACATTCATATGTCTCCGTTTAAAATGCGTATTATTGTCACTTAACAAGCATACTGATTTATTTCAGACTGAAATTAGTTTATAAACTCCCTAAGTTGCAGACACCATTCCTACAAGACAGCACCTAACAGTTAAAATGCATATGCACATGCCGTGATCGCTAAATGCAAAAGGGTAATTATTTGGTTTATTTGTTTGAAACTTGAGCTACTTTGCCCAGGTCTTTTAATATATTACAGGTATATGCGATTTATTGACAATGGGACATAACTTCTTAATAAAATCTCGCGTAAAATGTTTTAATTTACGAAATAAAATCAATGAAATAACTGCGATCGAAAAGATAATAAATCAATATGTACCTTTTTAATTGCAGATTTTTATTTGTCATTCGTATGCATCATAAGCGTTAAAGATCTTTTGTTTGTAAGACATAATAGGCTACGAACAACGTTGAGGCTCTTTCAAAAAAGTAAACCCCTTATAAAATCAACGTAAAACAGAGAAAGAGAGTATCACAGCAAAGCAATGATTTACATGTATTAATGGAAGCATAGGAAGTCCCCGGCGAACACATGTATTGTGATGTTTCTCTTTTGGTGTTCATTAATTAAAACAGAAATTGCTAGAGGATTGCTGAACATTCACTTAATCTCACTTTTCAATAGGTTTATAACACTCTCTACTACGCGAGGTCATCTATCAATTATCTTAAAATACAACCATCCCTGATTCTAGTATGACGCCCTGTGCGGTTCACGTCTGCTTCTGTAGCTATGTCACTAGTATCTCGCCTCTTCCATATTTGGCTGTACGTTTAGACTTTGGCTGCTGAAGAATATTAGAGAAGTCAGGTGCTTGATATCGATCACAGACCACTTATAGACAGCAGCACGCTGGGAAAATGGAACTTGCAGTATTTCCAGGGACTTTTGCCGGTACGTACGTATATTAAGTACATAAAGATCACTTATATATATAGGAATGTCAGTATTATTTTGTTTGTAACAATAATAAAAGATTCTCTGATTGATATTTGTAAACTTGACAATTAAAATGAAATTTAACTGCAAACATTTACTAAATAGAAAAAATTAAAAATGATATGTGCACCAAATTATTGTCAACTAAACCATTTTACCTTTGAACAGAGTTCCAAATAATCTGACCTTTGGACTTAAGCCTTGATAAAATAAAATAACCTATTAAAACGTTTCATTAAAACTCTTTAGAATCTATTGAATCCAGTCAATCGTTTTACAACGCGTTCAATCGTAGTTATGATTCAGACCTACTTGTTCTAATAACTTAGTACATCAAGCGAAATTTTTTGCGACAGATTATTGTCATAGAATACCTAAACTTTAATCTATGATGATATGTTAACTAAGTCATAGACAGGCTATATAAGGCTATATAAAACGATTTAGTTTTTATATATGTAGCCCGATATGGCAATATAAAGTAAACAATATTTTCACACAATTTAGATGTTCAATTTCCATGACCGGACCTGGTCGCAATAAGCGATAGTTCCAAGTACGGGAGGCCCCAGGTTCGATCTCGGGCCGCGACATACCAAAGTCGTTAAAATGGTAGTGGTGTAGCTCCCTTGCTAACACTTAAACAAATAAGGGTAGTTCCGCGACTTGTTGGCCCGGTGTCAGGATAATGTTACTGGGTGTGGTATCATGCCAGATGTTCACGACATGCTATACACAGTGAAGATAGCACTATATCTGCTTCATGTGGACACCGTCTCCAGACAACCGAAATGCTGTTGGTGGGAACGATAAACCCATCAAACAAACGAAGGAACAAACAATTTCCTATGAAATAAGGGGAAAAAAACTCACGAAAAAACACCATGTAGTTATATACTGACATGTTTATCTGTCCCTGATTGTGACGTCAGCAGAGATCCACACGCCACATGACCTGTTCATCCATACTGGAAAACAATGTATCAGATTAAAACACATGTTGTGCGTTTATTATCCCCCATGCTGCCAGCATTGTTTCTGTGTAAGTGACACTGACATAAAAGTGCGGCGTGGGAATAATATTAATATTTTATGATACACTGGTGTGGTCTCCTTTGTATTGTGGGTGTATTGTTTTTCCTAAATGCCAGATGGGAACCTGTAATGACATTTTTAAACGTAATTCTTCTTTTCTCGTCATTTAAATTTCCTAGAGGATTCAAGGGAGCCTATTTGACATTTAAGTACAGATTGTAAAAGCCGATTATATGCCGTACTCATTTTAATTCATAATTGGTTCATAAAGTAAACAAAACATTTTGACCTTTAAAGTGATATTTTACGTAGCAATGTCATCAGTTCTTCTATGTTTCATATTTACACATAAACACATTTATCCAAATTTTTAAATAATAATATCTTGACATTTTGCCACTAGAGAGCCCAGATTTGACTTAGACATCGGAATGTTTTTAAGTCTAACGCTGTCTCCTGCTTAGTACTTACTCAATCTGATCACCTCGGCCTTTATGCTATGCAAGAGACCTCTGACATAATAAGGCGCCATCTTGGATCTACTTTGTGTGTCTTAGTTTTAATACTGGGTATTTAATGTTGACTTTTCAATTTTCCGTAAATCATATAGATTGTATTGATAAAAAAAATCGTTGTTATTGCAAGATATACTCAACTAAATGATATATATACAATTTGTTACTTTCTCGCGAACGGACACTGTTTCATAACTCAGGCGACGCACTTTGGTGTATTCTAGAGCTATGTACGAGGTGTATTTTACGAGCCATACGGAAATACCCGAAGTTTTACGATTGAGTACTTACTGTCAATAAGAAGTCAATCCGATAAAGTGGATTTTATATTGATGCTCTTACCGACAATCGTCTTGGTAAGCAACCCTCAAGGCATTTTTTATGGATTCCAAATATATGCATTCGTAATAGTCAAAAATGTATCTGGATTGTTGTTGGACAACTTCTGGATAAACTTTAACTTTATAGTGTTTATGGTAGACAGTCTTGCACTAGAACAATACAAGTAAACACCACTCTGACTACATTAAGGTTTTAACTGCGACCTGTATTTACTAGGATCTTAATTATCACTAGTTAATCTATCCTTGATAAATAACAGTATATATTTATGACCGTACATTAGTTGGGTCTAAACATAAAAAGGCAAGTCTGTTGTCATTGCAGTGTCACGCTCTCGAATTAATTGTAGTTCATTCGTCTCCAATCTAAGCTATAATTATCAGGAGTGTTGTGTCACGTGATGTTTTGTTGTGCTGTTTCTTTTACGCCCCCCCCCCCCCCCCCCCCCCCCCCCCGCCGCAAATTAGCCTAGTGAAGTGATCAAGTCTGTAATAATTTAAGTTTCACTGAAACGTTTAATGAATGTATGCCCTCAGCTATACTGTACTTATAAATATCATATGCTACCAATTAGTCCACATTTCACGTCAAATCCATATATGTTAAATCATAGAATAATTCACAAATAGAACAACCTTAGAGTAATAATGTGTCGTATACTGAATACAAAACAAAGATACAGTTTTCGCAGTCAATGCACTTTCATTAAATCGGCATGATCTGTACTTTCTTGATGAGCTGTCTCTGTGGCATTGACATTTGAAAACGGGGAAATGAGACTTCTTCAACCAATGATGAAACATTTATTTGTTCTTCTGGTTATTGTGGGAGTATTGTTTTTCCAGGAATGCCATATGGGATTATGAAATAACCCATTTGAACGTAAAAGTTCTTTCTCGTCTTTTGGATTTACAAAGATTCTATTTAAATGGGCATTTGCGGAAGAATTTAGCTTCCTAGTTATAAACATGACGTAACCAGAAAAACAACCTATTTATTTCATTCTTTATAATGTTTTATGTCCAAATTACTTGTGATAATTTAGATAACACAGGATATAAATGACTCAAATTATGTACCTCTTAAAGCATAAGAACTCAACATCCTCGGCATCCCTCGCAACATCCATAGTTGGAAAATGAGAACGTCTGAACAAGAATTTTAACGTATTCAAATGAGACGATTTACACATTTCTTACACCGATTAAGTTATGTTACGTTTCTTTTACAATTGCTGTCTTAAAAAAAGAAGATAGGAAGTGTAATATTTTATATAGATTCGGTGTCAGTGTAAACGTTTAAAGTATTCCAAATGTAATATTATATTGTTTCAACTTTAATATCCCTCAGACATCATCAATAATGCGAAAATACAATTACAAGAACAGTTAACATAAATTAACCATACCAACGTTTAAATACCGTCTTGCGAGATTAGAGCTCTGTGAAATCGGTTTAAGCACCCCAAGCTGTCCCTATTGCCGATTAACCGTTCTAAGGCGGTAACTGTCAGGTTTGCTCTTTTTTGTTATATGACTCATCACAGACTTGTTCTTACTTTTACATTTGGCTTGCATGTGAATACCTTTTCCTTTGCCTTTTCATTTTTGTATATATATTGCAATACTCAAAGAACTTTGTCAAATATATTCTTATTGTTGTCTTTCAGGACTGTTCTGGTATGCGATAACGGACGTCACGGCTTTGTGTGGACAATTTATGACCATTTACGGTTAATGATAAACTGTACTTTCCGGCCTTTACCACAGAACACCTGTTTAGCAAACTTAAAAATGAAAAGTGAAAACTTACCACTGAGGAATCTTTTATTCTGTTACTAGAGTGAACAAAGGTAAAATTCTGGCCCACTTTACACGTTATTTGTGACCAAAAATAAGTGCGAGGTAGGAGCGCTCCACAAATCAGGTTTAAGCACCCCAGTCGGTCCTTTTCTGACTGACCATTCCAAGGCGGTAACTGATGGTTTTTCTTTGTGTGTGTTATGTCTCGTCTCTGTGTTTCGGTCACATTTACATTTACCCTGTTTGCCATTGTCTAGAGGCAGATTAAATATATATATATACAAAACAAATAGTAATAAGATAAACAATTAATATATGTACAATATGTACAGTAGATAAAAGCATCGACAAGCTAAAAGTTTCAAATGAGAGAGTAGTTTGAAATAAAACAGCCGAAGCGACGACGTATAATAAGAACAATTTAATGACGTCATACAATGTCATATGCCATGAGTTTCAAAAGTGAAACTTCAAAAAACACACACACGAAGGAAATTATCGAATTGTAGAAAACAACCCAAACCAACAAAACAAAAGGTTGTACTGTGAAGAGCTAATAGGTGAAGGTATTCAAATAATATATCTTAAAAAGGCGAGGATTCATCCGCCATTGGCATATTTTATAAGAATGGTAACAAATCCCGATGTACCCCTGTCCTTTGCCTTTCCAAATGTTGGTATGTATTGCAATGCTCATAGGACTTTGTCATATGTTCTTAATCATGATCACTACAATGTTACATGTAAAAAATCTCCCCGTGCATGTAATCTACATTGTGATTTAATTAATCCTAACAGGGTTGCTACGTGTATTTCCTTTGATGGACATTTGACTTTGGTTCCTCAATTCCATCTTCACATAAACGGGATGCTACAACCAGTTAGTATTCTCTGGTCCTTTTTCCCCTTGATTCAACAAATTATTTCATTTATAATCAACATTTTTATTGTAGTTATTTTAATCGAAATAATATCTCTCTCTCTCTCTCTCTCTCTCTCTCTCTCTCTTTCTCTCTCTCTCTCTCTCTTTTAAACACAATGTGGGAATTATTTTTCAGTGACGTCACAATTTTCGTCATAACTTATCAAAGAAAAGATCCGCAATTGAACATTCTTTTATACAAATACACCGCTTTTCTTTATTGCTTGCATTTGAGAAACTCACCAGGAAGTGCGAGGTTAGAGCTCTGTAAAACCGGTTTAAGCAAATAAGTCGTCCATATTTCCAACTGACCGTTCCAATGCGGCAATTGTCGGGTTTGCTCTTTTTGTTAAATCACTAATCAAAGATTTTTTCTTACTTTTACGTTTTGCTTGCATATGATTACCTCTGTCCTGTGCCTTTCCAAATGTTTGTATATGTTGCAATGCTCATAGGACTTTGTCATATCTTCTTACCGTGCAATCTCACGTAAAGGGCAGGGAGACTGCTCAAGTTACACTACTTAGGGCACGACTGGAGAGATGAAGAGACAAGAACTCCAACAGTGACTGTCTAATTACGGCTTTAAGTCACTGTTTTGATATAGTCTCAACATGTCGGGTCAGCACAGTATAGTCACGGGATCTTTCAAGTGTCTACCGTACGTGTGATCTACTTTTCAATGTAATTATGGTTATCTAACATCTCATAAAGTGCTTAATATATTTACGTTTACTTGGAACGTAGTTCCAATAAGAAAAATCCGATACCAATGGTTAAACTTAGTGTAATTCGACGACGTTCTTGTATGTTCTTTCCGACATGGCCTTGGTTAGCAGCCCATTAATTTTATGACTCGCACAAGGTTTCCTTTGATGGCTGCCAAAATACTTGCATCAGTAATAGTAAAAACTGTTATCAAGAATGCTGAGGTACAACTTTTGATTGAAAAATACTCTGGTAGTGACGCCGTGGTAGACAGAGTTTATTCTTGTACTAGAGTAATATAAGTAAACATCAATTTTAATACATAAACGTTTCAACTCCGTCCTACACTTATTAGGATCTTAATTGACACTGTTAAACTGTTCTTGACAATAACTATGTTTTAGAGCCTACAGTAGATCGTAGGTGGAGCAAACAGTAATTAGACAAGTGTCTGGTGGTATCGCCGAGTCGTGCACTTAAACCAAATAAATAAGCTACAATAAACTGTACTCAGTTTTATCGCCTTCAATCAAGCTATACTTATCAGACATTAGTGTCACGTGATGTTTTGCTAGGATATCTCAATTAAGTAACCTTGTTTTGATCAGTAATTCAACGGAATCTTTTAGAGTCACGGGTCTACTTTAACTAGAACAACGATAAATTATATAAAGAGATTTTTTACTTTTTATCAAAACATGTTCTTAATGCACAGTGGTTGATACACAGTAACCGTAAGTTCTGAACTGTTCCTCCCATATGGACTGTTGGCATTTTAACTAAAAATAATCTTTCGAAAAATCTGGGAAAATTGTTATTTTCTTTGATAGTTGCCATTGCCAATATATCAGTTTCACTTGCCTTAAAGTTTGTATTGTAATGTGAAATTTTGATATGTTTTAGAAATACAATGATAAGGTTCCACGACAAACGAAATACACCACTGTAGTAATTTCTTGATTCATGTTTGTATGTTACTTTTCGCTTTCCATTTAGGAATTATCAGGCCGCCAAGATACAAGATGCAAAGTAGTAACTGTGAGTCTTCTACCCGCTTTCGAAGTTTAAATGACAATTATTGTAATGTAAACTTCTCTTATATCTAGAGACCCATTGTTTGTAACATACAAAAGTATATAAATGGATGATTATTTGAAATTTAAACATGCCAGTGAACATGGAAGAACTCCTGGCGTAAACCCGTGATGTCACCAAACATAGACAAATAAATTGTTTGGGGAGCCCGTTGGCATGCCCGTCAACGAGCGGTTAAAATCACCAACTTGATCCTCTCAAGCTTTTGACGCGTGTGTTCGAGTAATATGGGAACTTTTCAAGCGGACTTGCGCTGCGCCTGTGGTTGAACCCAGACATTTATCTGCGGTCTTCCCATATCAATAGTTGTCAGGACGTCTTTAATGTGACCGTAATTGTGCGATAAAACAAAAAAAAAAAAAAAAAAACACCAGCAAACAAATTAATGTAAGCAAAGACTAAAAAGCAAGCAAATGTGATAGTCATTTCTGGAGCAAACTTTTTACATTGAATGCGTTACAGTGGATGGAAAATATTAAACTTCTAATGGTTTATAGTGTGATTGTATGTGTTTTATAATTAATAGTGCGACAGCTACACGACATAACCGTTACAACGACCTTCCCATATGTGTGTTTAAGAGTGTGACAGCTACAACCAAAACCGTTACAACGACCTTCTCATATGTGATTTGAGAGTGTGACAGCTTCACGCCAAAACCGTTACAATGACCGTCTAATATGTGTTTTGAGAGTGTGACATTTACACGCCAAACCGTGACAACGACCTTCTCATATTTGTTCGACTGTCTCATATGTGTTTACAGGGGTGACAGCTACACGCCAAACCGTTACAACGACAGTCTCATATGTTTTTAAAGGGTGTGACAGCCACATGTCAAACGGCTACAATGACCTTCTCATATGTGTATAAATGTATAAGTTTAATAAGGTCAACTAGATTTTTTCTCCATTATCAAGGTAAGCATTCTTACGTTAACCAGACATACGGCACCCAACAGGAAAGTAAGTCTAAGATCAAGGTTTTCGCACCAAAATAAAGTACACGATTGACAAAAATTAGAACAGGTGAAGCTGTTTACTTGCAGTATCTCACACGTAATAAAACTTTTCGTTAAATACAGAATTATGTTGACATATGCACTCAACATAAAACCATAGTTACTTCAGTAAGCATGCATTTTATTATAGGTAAAAAGGAAAAGGTGCTTTCAATTTCTTTTTTACAGATATTTAAATCTAAACTACCTCTAAGCAATGGCAAAAAGGGCAAATGTAAATGTGACAAAAACACAAACCAGCAGTTACCGTCTTGGAACGGTCAGTCGGAAAAAGGACCGATTGGGGTGCTGAGATCTGGTTTGTGGAACACTCCAGCCTATCACTTCCAGAAGGTTTTCTATCAAACAAACATTGTTAATAAAATATCCCGTCAAAATGAAACAACTAACAGTAAGCACCTGCATCGGGAGTATAAACAGATACAATATACTAATATTCAGACAAAATAGCATGTAATAAAATAAAATGTCAACATATGTACAATATGTAAAGTAGATAAAAGACTTAAAATAGGTTGACATGTACCACTCATCCCAAACATAGGATCGATACTCCAATACGCCCCAAAGCGTCTGGAAATGTTGTTCCCGTTGCTGGAGAATTTCATTAACTCTCACTAAATGACTACTTTCGCTGAAATAGTAAAAAGGGCGCCACTGGCCATTTCAATAAAGTAAGGAAAGATGTGGCCTGTTTTCTTTATCATATTTCACAAATATGAAGGTAGACTCATATTAACAAGCTTTGAAAATAGCAAGGGGCAGGTCCAGAAAATGGTGGTGGTGTGGTGGTGGTGGTGGTGGTGGGGGGGTATGAATCAAGATCCGTTAAATTTTATAAATAATATATATATATATATATATATATATATATATATATATATATATATATATATATATATATATATATATATATATATATATATATATATATATATATATATATCTTTTACCTGGGTGGTGGTGTGTGAGGGATACATCTCCACCTCTGGATCCATCCCTGAAAGAAGCAATGCGACAGAATTTTTGTAACTTTATTTCAATTACTGCATTCACGTGAGATTGTAATGCAGCTGTTAAACAAGTCAAACATTACAGGTAGCGGGAAATGATTGTTTTAGTTTAATTGAAGTAAGGTGTTGCTTAATTTCTCCTGGAAGTTAATGGAAAGATAAAACTTGAGCATTTAATTTCATTCCCATTAGACGCTTACCTAAAATAATTAAAAGCCAAACAAAAATTTTCACTCAATGATAAACAACGACAACAACGATTTCTTTTAAAGGTGGTATCCGACAGTTTGTACCAAAATATCAAATAAAGAAATAAGTCATTGTTATCTGAAAAGTTCCTACAAAATGTGCATTGATGTCCAAGATTTGTGTAGTCAGGCATAAATCAGTACTCATTATTGCAAACAGGTATTTCCTGTCCGAGACAGGCTGCAGGGATTGCTACTTTAACTTACTTTAAGAAATACACGTGACCACTAACTTTGAAATCACGTAATAAAGCCATCCAGTTTGTCGTCGATATCTATTTTTAACAAAGACCACTATCGAGTTTTTTTTACAGTTGAAAAATAAATTACACAGTCAATGTGATTTTTATTTTGTGAATAGTTCTGTCAAACAATTTAGTTAGTGTTCAAAATCGTATTTATTCAGACTAAGGTCTGAAAGTGTTATGATGCCGAGGCTTTTATCTCCTGTTCATACTGTACATATGTTGATAGTTCATTGAAATTTGAGTTGTCAGTTTTAACTCCTGTTGCATGTGTTTGGTGTTTGTCTTATTTTCATAGGATCGTTTGTTAGAAAAAAAAACGTTCAGGACGTTCGAGGTTGGAGCGCTTCACAAGCCAGATTTAAACACCCCACTCTACCCTTTTGTCGACTGACCATTCCAAGGCGATGTTGATGAGTTCTTTTTGTTTGTAATGTCTCGTCCCCGTGTTTTCTTTTTTTTATTTCGGCCTGTCTGTCAAGAAGAAATTTAAATTTTAATATCAGTGCTAATTCTATCAGGACCTTTTCTAATTTTCATATTTAATAGACTGAAATTCTATATGGGCAACATTTAGTTGCTTTCTTAACTGCTATTTACTGCGTTCAAAAAAAAGAGAGAATTTTTTATTGAATGGGGAAGAATCCACATCTCATCTTTATATGTTCAATTGTATCACAGTTGTGCTGATACGTAAGGTGAAACCAGCATTTGCGTCTTTCCATCTGCTAAATTCTACACAGATTTTAATCGGTTTTCCTCATGGATTTTCCGCATGGAATTCTCAGGCGGATCAAGGCTGGTATCATTTTAGCCTCATGTAGTCAGACGAAGCCGACGACAGTAAACAATTATCCGCTACCTCAAGTTATATTTAATTACTGTACATTTAACTAGTCAAAATGTAAATATGCTGCTTCCTTAATTGTGAATATAAGCTAAAATATTCTTGAAACCACACCCATTGAAGGTGTCACTGATCGGGTTTACATGTGCCAGGAAACAAAACGAGATAATGTGCAAAAATTACCCAAAATACAAACTGTAAAATACAAACTGTAAGTTGAAAACAACTTTCCGGGACGAAACCTACTTATATGCAATTGTTTTATTAATGTATTTTTAATTAATTGATCTAAAATAATTTTTAATTAATCTTTTTGTATTTCTTCCTTAATTTTACATCTTTTTATGGTATAAATTTAAATACCCTAAACGTATCATGCGAACGTGTTCAGTGCAATTGTTAACACAGTTTTTTTTTCGTTATTTCCTAGAGCTACTAGTTACTACTCAAGTGCAGAATGCAGAATTATGAATGTAGCATTTATTTTCATGTGCGGTATTGTATTAAAGCTAGCAAACACATGAACTTCAGGCTTTCAGTTTGTAAATGTTTTATCCGCTAACAGAACGGACGAGCCGCCATAAATTAAGGACACAAGTTCACATTTGCAAATGAATATATAATGCTTCAAAAATAAAATATTTTGTCATTGTCTTTTTACACATGTCTTAGCGGAATTAAGACATTAAGAAATAATACCTATCTCTCTTCTAAACATTATGTGGACATTATTGCAATTTTCAATGACATCACTACTTTCGTCATAACTTTTCGCACATAACGTCAGCGCTTAGACATGTATTCAAATGGATCGGTTTTCATTGCTTTTGAGAAACCCATCAGGAAATGCGAGAGAGAGCTCTGTAAAACCGGTTTAAGCACCCTAGTCGGTCCAAGGCGGTAACTGTCAGGTTTGCTCTTTTTGTTAAATGACTCATCACATTTTTGTTCTTACTTTTATATTTGGCTTTCATGTGAATACCTTTGTCCTGTGCCTTTTAATTTTTTTGTTTATTTTACAATGCTTATAGGACTGCCATATATATTCTTATTATGAAACTCACAGAAACAAACCTTATTATAGATATAAATAGTGTTTAAGTTATAAATAGTGACATGTCATTTCAACATTGGATTGCAACACGTAGCTCACTTTTAATTAAAGCTTAGAAATGCGTCATACTTTCTCAAAAAGCATTTAATATTTCCAAAACTCTGAACAAATTCATAGGATGTTAGTTATTTTTTCTGACCTACACTTGGACATCTTCTTAAATTAAAATACATTTCCTAAGATGTACAATTGTTTTCTTAAGTATGATTCACACAAACTTTAAATCATAGAACGACCTAAGTATTTTAAAAATATAAAGACATTTCTTAGTTTAAATCTGAAAAAATAACTTAAATGCTTTATCGGTATGACCCCAGCACTATGTAACAATACTATATTGATGTTGGAGATATTTCTAATATTACTAGCCTCGTGATAGAGCAGCTCGGTTCTTGCTTTAAAACATAATTATCCATGCGACAGGCGCAGTCTAATCGACGTATTTCCGGCCCTTTATATAACGATCTTTATAATACGTGCAACACCGTTTATCATTGAACAGTAACGAATTTTATTAAGTTTGCACAAGCTAGAAGAAACGAGTTGATAAATGATGTTTTTACATTACGATGTCAAGCAACTGTACATACTACATAGGTCCTATATCATAGTGTATAGTTTGATAGCAATAAGTATTAGAATTCAAGTGGCAGCGACTTTGTTGATTTATCTGTTTTACAGAAATTGACACACAATCGAAATGAGAACCCAAAATGCAACCGGATATATAATGCTCTGTGTCATTTTGTATTATTTTTGATTATTAAAAAAACCCTTTAACTTTGTCACTAAACAATAAACTTTGTAAATAGATAAAGACATCAGCTAGATATACACCAGAAGACAAATTGTCTTGAAACATATCTGATGAGAAAAAAAAAGAATCTGCATGAAATAATTTAACCATGTTTCGAAATGGAAATAAACATAGCGCGAGTTGCTTCCGTCAGGAAGATTGTCCTTCAAATTAACTGTAGAATATCCGTGTACGCAAAACTTCGAGTAAGTACTCAATCAGTAATCCTGTGTAAATGTTCACATTACAGGGTCTTTTAAGTAGGTGTATCACGATTAAGCAAACAAGACATAATGTTGTTAACGTTATCTCTGATTAAGGAACATTAACCTTTATGTTCAAGGGAAAGTACGACTTTGTTAACAAATGGTGGTGTATTTACTATGTGTGGTCTCATGGGTAATGTCGTTGTTTTCATGAATACAGGATGGAAACAGACAACAAAATTGTTGACCGTACTTAATCATTCAAAACCATCCATATTACATCCAAGAGCTTTTAAGATTCCATTATACATTATACAAATAAATACTAATGTTGAGTATTCATGTAGTTTTGTGGACCTGGGTACTGTGATATCGACCGAGGACGAAAGTATTTACTTGTTATATTATAAAATATCATTCGAAGCATTCTGATGGTTTAATAATATTGACCTCAACTAATCATATGATCATTTTTATGTAGTATGCTACCAAAATAAAGACTAATCTAGTAACAATACCGATCTAACACTGACTTGCCATGCAAAAGACGCACTCATGATAACTGATGTCACTGTTTCGGTCAATTTTGATTCAATATTTTCCTTCGAAATCGTCCAAAGACATAAGTTGAAACATTCTGGCTTGTTTGCTTCGTGACGCTATGTTTGTTTACAATGCGTATGGAGAATTAACACGTTCGTCGTAAGAATAGCAAAGGTCAATATTAATATCGGACTCGCGCGTGTGAAGCTCTCGATCAATCAAAATCCTTGAAATTATGTCTTGCGCTCAAGATTGCCGCTGGAAAATTAGTAAGCCTTTTTAGAGACTTAATGTGTCTGAGTTATCAGCTTTGTCCTAATCCGTTTTACACGAAAGAAATAACTATGAATTAAATTAAATGTTTATGGGACACTGTTGTCCCAGTCAATTAAAAAAAACACTATCGACAACGTTTGGCTATAAGCAAACCAAAGACTTTGTTGATCGGAAGGAATTCCGCCGCAGTCCATACTCCATGAAAAATTACATTGTAAAACATTTGTGTCTTTCACAATAAAAACAAGTGTTTGCTGTTATTTACACCTTTTAATATTGCTTTATTTTATACTTGCTTCCTTCAGTAGAAGAGCTAATCAGTTTAAATGTCTTTGACTTCTAGGTGTAAAACCTTTAGGTTTACACCAAAACGAGTTTTGTTGGCAAAGCATATTGTTCATAAAGCACATATTGCTCAGGGATTTTTTCCTATTAAATCTGTGGGAAGTCAACAGTACTAAGCGATCATGATTGTAATGTGATTAATTAGCACCTTCCTCAGAGATGTATTTCTAGTAGACATAGATTAATGCTGTGCTTGCACTTTGATGTTGAAAGTGAATAATAACAACAAATTATATATAAACCCTATTTTCGACTTGTATATATAAGTTTCTTAATTGAGACATAAAACATTTTTTTTCATTGACTCTATACTATATTGTATAGTTTTTATCACAAAGGCATTAACGTCAGCCGCTTTCAATCCAAACTTTAGTTACAAAGACTTAAGTTCCATGGTGTTCATATGACTGTTCATATCTACTTACATTTGACTTTAATATGGATTTCAAGGTCACGTGTCTACTGCAGCTAGAATGATAATTGTTTTATTTACATGCAGCAAACTTCAACTTAATATTAAAGGAACTTTTTGAATTCCAGATAAAACCAAAACAATAAAAAGTTTTAATTTTATTTTATTTTATATTTTGAAGAAACCTACCATAATATATTACTACACACGACATAATAAGCTTACCACTAACTTCTGTCACCTTCATTGTTTAGCATAATTATAGGTATTAATTAATTATAATTAAAAATTAAGACCACCCAATGTGATAAAAGCATGTGAATTTCCATTTGGTTTACTATCACATGAAATTTGATTTTGCTGTAGGGATATGTCTGGTTGTAAGCCTTACCACTTGGCAATACTTCGAAGGCTTTGATAAATGATAACCAAATTAAAATCAAAGACAATGTTGACTCACAAATTAAAGGAAACAAGATTTCTAGGTACTTTAACAAAGGCATCAGTTCGACAATAACGTACAAAATTACACATACTGCATTGGCAGTAGTCTGTACGTATCATTTCCGTGTTCAACTTATATTAGGATAAGGTAACAGTAATATAAATGTAAATTTGGTTCTGATATGCTACGCTTTAATTTATCGTGGTTCTACATGCTAATACGACTTAGCACGACACTTTCTGACATAAAAAAGATTAAACACGTGCACGCATTTAACAGAGATATAATAACTTTGACAAAAGTCATTAATAAAATCGTAAAAAAACATAATATCAATTATGACTTCACGTTAGGTTGGTGTTGGTGTTTTATGACGCTGCTTTGTTTATCGTTATTGATTTACAGATTTTGTTGGGTTGCTGCTGATGATATATCCATGACATAATTGCTATTTCTTTAGGCTGTTTTATGTTTAAGTTTATCAAAGATCAAATACCTTTAACGTTGCGGGGGTAAGACTATACTAGACACAAAATCCTAATTCATTGCAGAAAGAATAATTTAATATCGTGGATAAATCTAGTTCCCTTAGAGGTTTTTCGACCTTTTAATATGTCAAAAGGCTATGACAAGGGTTTAAAACATACACTAGATTTTCTCCGGAAAACAACAATAACAACAAAACAACGTTTTTTTAAGTCTGAAATAAAAGACCAGAAATAGAACTTTACTACGAGTCACTTCTTTCATGAAGGAGTGTAAAGCAGTTTAATCGTACTTTTTGTAAACTTAAAACGGATATATTGTTTAAACATGTTTAAACATTTCATCGATTTAGGACAGTCACTGTTGTAAACTGTGTACATCCTTCCAGTCACGCCAAAGTTGCATATCATGTAATTTTCAAATGAATCATGTCTTTGATCTAACTTTGAAAGGATCTATAAACGGATGCAAGTTTCAATACACTCGAATCTTTTTAACTTATAAATGGTTTTCTTTTGCTATTCTCTCTAATCAAATAAGAGTTTCCTTGGTGACTGAAAGTTTTACATCTTGGTTTTAAATGTCGTCACTATATGTTTGACATATAACTAATAAATTAGCACTTAAATCTTTAAATTATTTTAAATTGACATAAGCTTTAAATACCACGACATTTATCATTTGTACATACTTGACAAATTTTCAAAATGTTTATTGTATTAATTACTATTGTAGGTATTAATATTTCTCTTCGTTTATTCCTCTAGTCCCGATGCCGGTGATTAATAATAATATAATAATTGCATCGCTATAAACCAGCCACAACCTCGCATTTCCTATATACAACGTATATATATGTATATAGTTGGGGCTGGTTTATAGAATGTTTAACTTTCATATGCGGATTTGAATGATAATCTCTATTTATCTGATGTCTCGTTTCAGTGTTTGTCTCTTTTCTACATTTATCTTAAATATCGTTCCCCTCTCTGGTGTTAAGTCAAACGTGTATTATGATTCTCGGAGGACCTTGCAATATTTTCCTGTTTTATCTATAATTGCAGTCTAATGAAATCAAATAAAAAATACAGCTGACGCATTTATAGACAGAAAAGTGTATGTAATCTATATAGTCATTTAATCAATACTATATGGATTGTTACGCTGTAGTTTCCTTTAAAGGACATTGGACTTTGGTTCCTTAATTCCAAATTAATTTATATTACTATCAACGATTTGGTTTAGTTCGTCTAATGTAAAAGATACTCCACCTTTTCTAGGTACCATGTGCATATTTTTTCCAATTACGCCGTTAACAACGTCATAACTTATAGAAGAAAACTTGACATTTTTTTTAAATAAATCGGTATTCTTTTCATTGCTTACACTGGAGAAATCCCCCAGGAAATGCGAGATTAGATCTCTGAAAATTCGATTCAAGCTCCCAAGTCGGTTCCTTTTGCCGACTGACCGTTGCGGTAACCGTTGGGTTTGCTCGTTTTGTTTAATGACTCATCAAATTTTACTTGGCTTGCATGTGAATACCTTTCTTGTGTGCCTTTTCAAAGGTTGGTATATGTTGTTATATGCAATGCTCATCAGACTTTGTTATATTTTCTATTTTATGATAAGCCAACATTGAGATATAATTTTATTCAATTCAAAGGACAAGTGATCTAGCGTAAAGTTTAGAAAAATGACTAGTATCTTTTTCTTTTCACTGAAAACCCTATGAGGAAGGGCAAGGTAAGAGCGTTGTAAAGCCAGTTTAAGCAACCTATTCGGTCATTGGCCGACTGACTAACCTTTCTAAGGCAGGAACTGTTGGGATGGCTTTATTTTGTATAATGTCACATTTTTGTTGTACCTTAAACAACTGACAGACATTTAAATACCTTTGTCCTATGCTTTTTCAAATTTTGATATATTTGCAGTAACCGTAGGACTTTGTTGTACTTTATTATTACACAATGACACACATTCAATATGCCTCGGTCTAACGAAAATCTAGCTTTTTAAAAATGTATGCGTTTGAAAGTTTTTTAATTGTTCATTTATTAAATTATGCTACTGTACTGATGTTTTTGTTTTGCTTTCAAGTCAACTATTTCTTCTACAATTTAGTAATAAAGTTTGCAAATAAACGCTAACAGCGTACATTCTTGACAACACGTACGCAGTTTGAGTCCATGGTATTTCTGTGTTGGTAATGAACGACTGTCCTCAGTCAACTGCCTATGTTATTAAATTTTGCAGCTTGTTACATCAATATTAGGCATGATGATTGGACTGTTGCTCCATGAATACAATTAAAAACAGAAACCCCTTCAGATTAGATAACAAATTTAATTCGTCGTTGTATTATTAAATCATAATCGAAAAGTCTAAATTGTTATTAATTTTATGTCTTGAGAATTCCATTTGTTATGGAACCACAAGCAGACGATGTGGTATCAATGTACATACTTACTGCAACGCTTCGCATTTTCCACAAAAGTGAATATTGAAAAAAACACACACAACAAATCACCAACAACCATCGTTGTAAATATACTGATAAAATCCGATACATTCGATACTCCATATAAAAGTGTACGTTTCTATTTAAGCTTATGTATGGCTGTTTCCCATTTTCACATTTCGAAATATCATAGGAGAGAAATGACATACGTTAAAAGAGCGTGTAGTGAAACAATCAACATATCTTACTATGATAAACCTCCACCATTTAGTACATTGCAAAACATGTGTATGTTTTGAAAGACATAATGAACGGATCCTACATAGTCGCCCACTAGTGCATAGTCTTCTCTAAACAAATATAGTCAGATTCACACTTATGGTACACTTATATTATTACCCGCACTGTTTTAAACGTCGGTGTCAATAGCACATAGTTTCTATTAAATTAAAGACAGTAAGCGGGGGAGTGTGTCTTCCTCAACAAATGAAGATAAATTGCGGTCTCGTATTCTTACCTAATGAGAGGCGTCTTTTTAAATATTCATTAGCCGGTTGTTGAACTTTCGCAAAAGTGTAACGAGAAGCATAAATGGTTTAGTATGAGTTGTTGTTTATACCACGAAAACATATAACATAACATAGAATTTCCGAATTTCAATACTACGGATAATTTTATACTGAATTCATATAAAAAATCTAAATGGAACATATTTAACATTGAACAGGTTGTTAGTATGTGTAGTCACTAAAATGTCATTGAAGCGTTACTGTAACAAGAAATGTATGTTTCTAGAGATAGCAAACAAAGGCTCCAATTTCTAACATTTCAGACACACATCAAATTTTACTTGGCTTGCATGTGAATACCTTTCTTGTGTGCCTTTTCAAAGGTTGGTATATGTTGTTATATGCAATGCTCATCAGACTTTGTTATACTTTCTATTTTATGATAAGCCAACATTGAGATATAATTTTATTCAATTCAAAGGACAAGTGATCTAGCGTAAAGTTTAGAAAAATGGCTAGTATCTTTTTTCTTTTCACTGAAAACCTCATGCGGAAGGGCAAGGTAAGAGTGATGTAAAGTCAGTTTAAGCAACCTATTCGGTCATTGGCCGACTGACTGACCTTTCTAAGGCAGGAACTGTTGGGATGGCTTTATTTTGTATAATGTCACAGTTTTGTTGTACCTTAAACAACTGACAGACATTTAAATACCTTTGTCCTATGCCTTTTCAAATTTTTATATATTTGCGGTAATCGTAGGTCCTTGTTGTACTTTATTATTAACAATGACACATATTCAATATGCTTCGGTCTAACGAAAATCTAGCTTTTTAAAAAGGTATGCGTTTGATAGCTTTTTAATTGTTTACTTATTAAATTATGCTACTGTACTGATGTTCTTGTTTTGCTTTCAAGTCAACTATTTCTTCTACAATTTAGTAATAAAGTTTGCAAATAAACGCTAACAGCGTACATTCTTGACAACACATACGCAGTTTGAGTCCATGGTATTTCTGTGTTTGTAAAAAACAGAACAAAACAATAAAAAACCTCATAAGGTCACGTCTAGCATAATACAGCAAAAACAAAAATAATTGCTTTTTTAGAAATGATGATTGCGACTATCATGCGATAGAAGATCACATTTAGAATGACGTATCAAGAAAAACAGCTGGAGGTGGTTGCATCTGGTTGCAAAGACAAACAACTTCATTTATTCTATTCCTGTTTTACGTTATGAAGAGGTGCTCGGGGCCAAACGTGGCTAGCGTGTACCTCCTCACCCACTGAAAGTTCGAATGCCAGAACATTTTGTCAAGGGTCTTCATGTAGACATGCGGAGCACGAGTGGTTTATTTCAGGCATTTGTCTGGAGATCTGCATCCACCAATAATTAACTGGACGTCGCCTGAATCATCATAACCGTGTCGGTGCGACGTAACAAAGTCAAACGATCAATACTTTAACAAGAAATCTGCAGAAGTAACAAGATGACATTGGGATAATCCTTGATTTCTTTATGTATTCATTTTTTAAAAACAAATATTATTATAAACCTGTGTATGTCGAATATAAGTGGATTTCTTGTTCTGTTGCATTAACTAACACTAGTACTTTAACGCTTTATATATATATATATATATATATATATATATATATATATATATATATATATATATATATATATATATATATATATATATATATATATATATATATATATATATATTATTTACGTTATTACATTGAATGTACTTACACAACTTTATAATTAAGATTTAATATAAAAGGAGTTCTCTTTGTTTACTCTCGATACGTTGCATACATATTGAACGTGGTATTTATAATTGCTGACATAGGCAGATTGTTTGAACGTTTTGTTAATGTCAGTTCACTGGCAGTACTTATTACTATGAAGACACTAGACTTAGGTATTATTTAGAAAAAAAACATGAAACAACTTTGCCCTAAGACAATCATTATGACATTTAATTGGGAAAAATCACATTGATTATATTTTTGAACATCGCGAGCATATCGCTAAAGCAACAGATGGACCATGTCACTTAAAATGCTTAGTCTTTATCCCAGTAATTATTCTTGTTTCTATTGAATATATACATTGTATATACATTCCAGTGTATACATTGTGGAACTTTCAGAAACATGTTTTGAAAATAGAGAAAATACAACAACAATTGACATCGTACATTTAAGCATAATTTCAACCATTTTCTAATGCTTCAAGTAACATACATTTATCGTAATGTCACGTACTTCTAACAAAACATACCTTTAAACTTTGCGAAATCAACTAGTCTAGATTAATTCCAAATATAGTAGGAGACATCTTACAATTCATTAGTTGATAAGAATAAAAAAAATTCTGCCACTTTGGATTAAAACCCGTGTGTTAACATGGCACTTCAAGAAAATACTACGCTACCAGTCTATATTGAATCTGGTGAATATACAACATTTCCATATTGATCATTAAAAAGAGTTTAAGCCAAGTATTTGATAGAATAAATATAAGCAAGAAAGAACATAATCTTAATATTCCAATTTTAATCTAATTAGGAAGCATAACGCAATTGCTTTACCTGCAAAATGTTTGAACACGATTCAATGGTTTATGATTATTGGCCCTTTTGCCGACTGACCGTTCCAAGGCGGTAACTGATGGTTTTTCTTTGTGTGTGTTATGTCTCGTCTTTGTGTTTTTTGTCACATTAACATTTACCTTGTTTGCATTTGTCTACAGGTAGATAAAATTTAAATATCTGTGAAAATTTTGATAGGACCTTTTCTTATTTACCTATTTATGATTATTAAAAATAATCTCCAAGAATAATATCTTCAGACCTATGCAGTTTGTATCAGTTTCATTTAAACTACTGTAAAATGTTATTGTGAGTCGAAGCTTTACAAAGAAGAATCATTTCGTTTTATTGTAAACTACAGTAGAAATGACGTATATGTGTACACACCACATCTACACAAGCACCCACGTGACCTTTATTACAAAATACACACATCAAATACTTATAGAAGGATAAATTGTATTTTACACCAATACAGTATGCAGTTTTATTGCATCAATGTATTACTTTAATATCAGACTGATAATATAACGTCTCTGAAATAGACAACACTTTTACAGCCAATGGCTTCTTCAGCTAAGATGATGAATAAATGGTATACAAGGATTTGCTTAAAGTAAGCCCGACGTTTTTCACATTATACGAAGGACAATTATTGCAGACAAGTTTTGCAAGTAGATATATTACACAGATACGTCTGACAACGGTGTACACATTTGTCTAGGAAACAGTCGGTATGTGAATTGATGTATTATAAATTGATAAAAATCAAGTTTATTTTTAATTCTTGTTTCAAATCTTTTATTCACAAGAGTTTGTTTACTGTTTAAACAAGTCTTAAAAGTGACGGAAACAATTATGGTGTGTCTTATTTTAATTGTAGCTCTGTAACATCCGGTTTAAGCATCCCAGTCGGTCTTTTTGCCGACTGACCGTTCCAAAGCAGTAACTGTTAGATTTGCTCTAAATGGTTAATTACTTATCACAGACTTGTTCTTACTTATATATTTGGCTTGCATGTGCCTTTTCAAATGTTCGTATATGTTGCAATTTTCATAGACTTTGACCTATTTCCTTATCCATTAGAATTTTACATTTTAATAATGTAAAACTAAACTACACATTAACTACTAACAAAACGAAGCTTCCACTCATGAATAAAATTTAGAAGTAACTTTGGAAAAATACTTTTGGAAAAAAAAAACAAGTCTAAAAAGATTAAATGATGGCGTCCAGATCCGCCGAGGAGATAACTTCCATCTGTTCATTTGGCCAGTTTTTCCTTAATATCAACATTCAATCAAAGTACTTTTCAGATATTAGATTATGATAAAAATCTCGCTATAATCATTAACTATACAATCTATAAAACATGCCTCTATCTTTTTGCAATTATTTTTAAATACTGTGTTAGGTTTAGACGAGAGCAATGCACACGTGAGCTCCCGAACAACATATACATCGTGCTTATGCGCCATGCATGTTCCATAACGACTTCATGTATCAAGCGTCACGAACCTACAAAGTGTTTTCCTAAAACGGCTTCAGGCGCAGCAATGAGCAATACTAAACAATTTGGTTTGTAACTATTTTCTATTATATCTTAACCTTGCAAGTAAAAAGATTAATCCAGTCAAGTTCTATGTGCAGTTATGAAACGGCTTAAAACTGCATATAATCGGGCTAACGACCATCTTAAGCATTTTAAGTCGTTACAGCCTAACATCTCATGCATTATTGTAACTGTGTGATGTTGTTTATTTTTTTTCTTCGAGTACTTTTGTGTACTTATCTCAATATGTAGAGAAGCTAATAGCTAAGAAAATTGTTTCCCTATAATTGCAGAATAGTGATTATTTAATTCCCATTGAAGGTCAATAGAATTGCTTATAATGAGCTTCTAATTTATATATCTTAAGATGTTTATCTATATAGTACAAACCATGGAAATTAAAACATACCAGACAACAACAAAAACTGAAATTTTCTCTCAATTAGACGAATTAAGACTCAACTGGGGTAGGGGATTGAAGTTAAAATACATTTCCTTGCTGACAAAACTAATGCAAGCGTTCAAACGTCTGGAAACAAACAATTTATTATTTTGTCGTTTCTCTCAGTTTGCCTAATGATAACAACTGACAATATAAGTCAAATGGCAATCGTCAAATTGACATCGGATTAAATCAGTGTAAAATGTAACATAAAGTCATACAATATACATTTTATACAATTGAAGTTTATGTTATTCGAAACGTATTATGGGCTTGATGGTATTACGAGTGCAATTCTGTGTACTGGTAGATAGTTGTTTTATTCGGGGCATTCTTTTTTTAAATAACGGCAACCAATATATTGCACAAAAATATAAAAAATATAAAGCATTTTGTCAGGTTTTAGTTATTTGAAAAACGCTATAAATTGCGTTAAGATACAAAATGGATAAAATCTCGAGCTTTATAGGTGAAATATGTGTAAATGTTACAAAAATGCCAGATTTTGCTTTTAGGAGGTGTTTAGCTAATAACATAACTAAATTAGTCAGATATATCTGTATGTGTGTAATGTAAATAGATTCAATGTCTTTCTGCTTTCGTCAGTTGTACTATAAGTCTGTTTATTTTTGTTTATACCTCTTTTATATTTAAATTTGACTTTTTAAACTTCCAAAATTAACGACTACAACAAACAATACATGATAAGCATTCTTTTCGAAAATTGTAGTGTATATAACGCTATTTCTTTTTCCTTTTTCTGATAATATTGATAATACTTTCTTTGAACCTATTTTCCTAAAATAAACCTGAGCCATTCCAGGAAAGATAGCCATACGCCACCGTTTCAAAACACAATTTATTTTCTTTTTTAAAATATATATTTCATATAATTAGACTTAGCCCCAGGTAACACTAATGACAGTTTGATTATTCAAGATTATACTTTTACTTTTCTAAAATTACATTTCGTTACGTGTAAACATCATTGTTACTTAAATAACACCAATAAATAACGCTCACCATACTTTAAACAGCTCAAAATCTTTCCTAATCCGATGAACATTAAAAATAAGCGATTCATTTCTTATATCTATGTTGCGATTCTCACCTGAAACGTGTTATAGTAACATTTTTTTTCCTTAAGCTACCTTAAACACAATAACATTTTAAGGAAAGAGTTTTCAGCAAGACCAAAAGCTGACTTTATCACTGACAAGTGTCAATAAGTAAACACATAGCCATATTGCAAAATATAGTATATTTAACTTTCCTCAAGTTAAATTAAAAAAGGATCCGATGATGAATCGTTTAATTATGCAAAAGTGAAAACGGTAAAACTGGTTTTGATGGGAAAAGAACGTAATAATTCGGAGCGGGATGCCACCATGACACAACGAGTATTCCGAGGCGTTGTTTTTGTGACGACAGTGGACAACAGTAGAACGTCATGGTTATAAATGTATATGGTAAACATTAATTATATCCACCACATTATTGAAACTGGTAAAATTTATATTTATTACTACATTTTCGTCTTCTATTTACATATCAAAGTTGTAAGTTAGTTAGATTTCAAAACTATTTAATACCAAGCGACTGATGTGTGTACTCTTTGCCACTCCCGTATATTTTGCCTATACTTGATAACGGCGTTCATCGTAAACAGCGCCAAACTGCTTGAATCTGAACGGTATGATCACGAATAGATGTTGTGATATTAATAATCATGCTTTCTCTTAAGCCTCCACACACTTGTACTTGCATATTGAACGGTTTTGCGGTGAACTCCGCGTCTGTTAAACTGATATAAATTCCGGTTTAAAAATGCTTTGTTTACACTCACATTTGAATCATATCGATTATTTAAATTATAGCTTTACATTTGAAAATGACCCGAGTATTCAGAACATTCATGCTAGATATTTAAAAACTTGCATCTTTGCCAAATCGCTCTGATGCGGTGTCTCATTTAATGCTCATGTTGGTATATACATGGCTTTATTTAATACTGACGCAACTATTTGGACTTTAACACTTCGCAATGTCCTTCTGGAGGTGGTGGAAAGATATTAATTAATGGTTTATACAAGTCTCGGAAATATTGCGTACGATAAATGTAATCCACCAAAAAAAAGCCACAACGGCAGAGTTCAAAATCAGTATTTTCTTAAGTACCACTGATCGTACCAAATTGCTTACCAGTCCAAAGCTTCCACTGAATTAGTATACGAACATCAGGTGAAACGCATGTCGCAATGTATAATTCTCTGTACAGACCCAAATGCCTTAATGTCAAAGTCACATAGACATTATCTTCTTTGTTTTAATGACATGACATGAAATACAGCGTGGGAGAGACAGGAGGTTTCTTGTAAAATTATGAGAAAAAAGAACTGATGTAGTGTGTTATTATTATTATTGCATGCGTCTTTTTCCGATAAAATAAATCATATCCTCAGACAAATGCAAATCTTAAGATAAAAGAACATCAAGATAAATAAATTCTGATTATTGTTATTAAATATATACCCTTAAACAAAAAATCAAGGTATCATACGCTCATAAATGCTAACAAAAAAGGACCCATTTATACATCGAAAGGAACAATAAAACATCGAATTATTGATATGACTTAATTGTTATCTGAGAGAAGCATGTTTAATTTAAACGATATATGTATAATAAACGACACATTTTGCAAATCATGTTTTCACTTCCACTTTAAACTTTATATACTTATATATTATAAACGTGGTTTTATTAACTTTACTTATACTTTCTATATTATAAACACAGGGTTTATACTTTATATATTACAAACGTGTTTTAATTTACTTGTATACCATTTTTATCTTTTAAGTTAAAAGCCATTGTTGCGTGCAGTTATTATTAAATAGTAGTCAATGCATTTCATATATATATGCCAATACTTAACTAAATAGAAGGTAAAAAGTCAATGATTGGATATCGTCGTAAGTACTTTCTATAAAATTAACTTACTTTCTCTTATATGGCAAGAAAATGTAAATACCAACCTTAAATACGTTTTTACCTTCAAAATAGTCTGTATCCTTGAATAATCACCAAATAAGCTACAATAATCCAAGCCTCATGCAGCACAACAAACAAAGATTGCTAAAACAAAAAAAAGTGTAAAAGGATTGCTCTTAGCAGAGTGCAGATTGCGATACTAAGTAAATTAGAGTTGAACTGTCATGACTGTGTGACGAATAACCATGCGGATAAAAAAATCTCTTTATGGTGTATCCGTTCACACTATGAAACTTACACATTTCATCAAGGGTAGTTTCTAGAGTGAAGTGTAGAATAAAATCAATTGTATACACGTAAATCGCACATATGCTTCGATAACAAAAAATGTAAGTAAAAGGAAAAAGGTCAAAATAGGTTCGTCTATATTTAGATTACGTCGCTCAGTTTTCAGATTATGATGTAAATAATATCGTTCACAAAGTATAAACCTGAGAAATTATCTTGAGTCGGTAAAAGACGACCATAACACTTAAGACTTAAACGTTGTTATTTCATGTATACCACACACACACACACACATTTTATAGTCATAATAAACAATTTTAGTGTTTAGCGGAAAAATGACTCAGTTGCTTATAAATGTAAGCTTTTGGGGCTTGTTTTATTAGCAAGAGTTATCGTCACGTACATGAGTTTTGACTGCCTGCACTAAAAGGTTGTATCCGAAAGTTTAAATCAGAAATTTCCTTCCCAAATAGTTAAATAAATTAAAAAAGAAGAATATCGATAGTGTACAAAATAGATTTTACTGAGACTAAAGTAGGGGTTAATGCAGAAACTATGCCCAAATACCTTAAAGCAGTAAAAATATCGTAGCATGAAATTGCAGTCGGCACATATTGCCAACTGAGCCTCCCAAGGCGGTGATTGTCGGGTTTGCTCTTTACGTTAAATGACTATCACATATTTGGTCTTGCTTTTCACTTGGCTTGCACGTAAAATACCTTTGTCCTGTGCCTTTTACAAGTTAGGTATATGTTGCAATGCTCATAGGACTTGTCGGATACCACCTTTAAGACTAAACATGGCGACCTGTGCGACGGTTTTGACTCTGTACATTCATGATTTCTCCCAATGCCCAGAAGGGCGAGACTTCTTTAACCGTTGAAAATACTTAATATTTCCTTATCTCTCAGACCAGACAAATATGAATAAGTGTCTTGTTTATCTCTTATAGTTGAGGATAGCAAACTATTTACCATGGCAGGATATCTTGGATTGTTTATTTTGTGATATAAACAACTTACTCAGAGTAAAAGTTAACATTATTTTGGAAAAGCATCATGTACTCATTAAATTTATCTTTCTTATAATATGTAATGTGTTGCTGTATTTTTATAACTTTTAGAATTTTAACTAAAGCAGAAAGATACAGTCTAAAAATCAAGTTAAGAGAGAAAAAGGAAAACACATCATGGGCAAATAACTGTTAAAATCTTAAAGATAAATGGGTAACACACTCGTCTAAGTTAATATTATTTTGAACATTTTCTATTGTATTGGTATACATATATATATCTATAATATTCCAGCAAAATGTTTAATTTGAGAATGACATAAACTTATCAGGCTGTATGCAATATAAGTTTAAAATCCCAGCATCATACTTACAACGCTAGTTTAAAGCAAATGTCATAAATAAGATATCATGTTACGAAATAACCAAGCAGTAGTGTTTGGTTTTATTTTCACCCAAACGAACTCTTTTATTCAGATTACACTGTTGAAAAAAAGCACAACTGCAAACCAGCACTGATAGATGTTTTGTAGCCTATAACTCACAATGTTCAGTCAAACATGACTACATCATAAATAACACTTACTTCAACACAAATTCAAATTTTATTTTGAGAACATTCGTTATTTAGTTGGAAATTGATTTGGTGTGAAATGCATTTATAAAAATTATTTTACGAACAAATTCGTGCAATAAAGATGGCGTTATGTAATTGCTGTGTAGTACATATGTGGCCATTAAACACATCTCCTCGTCATTACTACAGTAGAAATTAAAGTGTCAAACCATTAGCATAATACACAATTCTGATCCAGATAAACAATCAATTCTGGAAAATCAGTATTTGTATTAAAGAAACCTGTACATCACCAGCGACATTTAATGTTGAAGTTTAGATTATACTTTAAAACAAAGTAGTGTTTGTCAGACAACTTTTACATTATACATTAATGTCATTTCTTATTGAAGCTGGTGTCGTTTTTTTTTTTAACAAAATTGTTTAAGTGTGTGATTTATAGCCTGATTTTGAATATCATTTGAACATTGTAGCCTTGCTATAGACATAAATACTTGCTGTTACACTACGTAATATGACTTTATCACAATAAATATGTCTCGAGATATTATTGTTTATGACAATTTAAATATACTATCATATTTTGAATGAAAATTACCGGAAGTTTACATTGCTTGCATAACACAACTCTTTAATATATGCATATTTTGATCTAATCATTGAGGAAGTCTATCAGAATGTTATGGTATGTTATCTAGCCAGACACATCATACTCCAGGGACAGTACCAGTCTTCAAGTATTTCCTTGAAGATTGTTTATATATTGTGTTGAATATCCACGCTGAATAAATGTTCCAATGAACAAAACTCCTGCAGATTAATGAAAGCATTTATTATGTTATCTATTTTGTCAAAGGAACACCGGCAAAGAGAGTTTTATATTCCGTTAACTTTACTTGGGACATTGGCCTACGAGTCCGGGTATAAAATCGTATACTTGTACTTTGCACTATTATATTTTATTTTTATTTTTGTGCGTATGCAAAAGAATCAATTATCTTACTTCCTTATATGCATTGGAATGACCAAAATACCTATTGTCATCTCTATTTATAAATGCCCTGAAAAGTCAATGAAGTAGTTTGAACTCCTCCATTAGCAGATTAAAAGCACTCCTGTGTAAATTGATGGATGTTTACCATCAGTGAGCTTCCCATAATATTCTTATTTAAAGGGTCAGTTTTTCACAAATGCTAGCGATACCTTGACCTAAGCCGTTCATTTAGTGGTCATATACAATATAAGAAAGATGTGGATATCTAAACTTCAGTCTGTTAGTATAAAGTGATACAGTGACGCAAAATTGCCGTTTAGTGTTGACGTTTAATATAATGTTTCTTAACTTACTTTACAGACATTTTATGTTTAGATGCTAACATGACAAGTTTGAAACAGAATACTGCATGTAAATGGTTTACGGGCTCAATAGTTACTTCAATTTTCAGTCAGTTACATTTAAACTTTAAACGTAATGATTAACTTGAACGCTCTCTGTGCTATGTTACAAATATGAAAAGTATACATTTGAAAATAACATGAGAAATAAACGTAAGGAAGAACTTTATATTAAAATTTGTGGCTTATGAAGTTTTCATGTATGTTTTATTAACATATGCTAATAAAGGCGGAAGTATACTTCATGCACTGGTTCATTACATAGAATTTTAATTTGTGATTCGCTTATTTTAATTCTAATACCGAGTAGCAAATGTTTAATGAAGACATTAAATACAGGTAGAATGACTGCTATTAAAATTCTGCGGGAATTGAATTAAAAGCCATAGAATTTTACGAATACAAGTATGCATTAGCTGGGGTATAAATATATTGCATAGTTATTTCAACATAATTCTTTCTTTGGTAACATGTGGCATATTCAGTTGCAATCCTACCCTAAAATATTGAATAGTAATCGAAAAAATGCAGACTTTTAAATAAACTCATTACATTTTAATACAGAAAAGAACTTGTAACTTGCCAGGAATTTAATTCCAAACCTGGTTGGACAAATATTACAACTTATTAGCTGTTAAGGGAAATGGCACGTTCTGCAAAGTCAGATTTAAACAAGCGTGTTAACAGGGCATTTGCGCAAATATGACTAAACCAGCCTGAATGGAATCTTGAATTAACAACCTTTTCAGATTGATTATAAATGAGGCTTCAGCTCCATGGATTTGCTAAGGATAAATATTATCATTAGAGAACCCATTTGCTTGTTGTTTTGTAACGGAACAAAAAATCAATATACACATTTTACATTTATAAACAAACAAGCCGTCTCTGTTGTTGTTAATTTTGATGTTGGTGATGTTATTTTTTATAAGGTGTCAATACCAATCCTAATTTGTCATTCAAATATTTTTCTTTTATAAAATTATCAAAATCAAACATATTCTAGTCTGGATAGAGTTCGCCATGGTTACATAAAAGTCTTACATAAGTACGGCAAGTATGTTATCACAGATATGAGCGTTTGTTGTTTTGTTGTTGTTTTTCTAGAAAAAGTATTATATGACAAGATAAGTCATTGTTGATGACAACATGAAATTAAATGTATTTCATCCTAGAGTTATCCCGGTAGACTATTGGAAAAATAGTCACTCTTTGAGTAAGTTGCATTTACAGTTTATTAAAGGTTGCTAAAGGTTAGTTACATTGGGGATCTTATAAAGATGGGTCCATGCAATAACACGATTTTGGCATTGAGTCTCCGGTCCTATACCAGCCAGAAGATTTTGGGATGTTGCAAAGCTTTCTTGCCCATTCTTGCCCTTGTGAATATCAACTCTGCTTCTTTTTGCACGGCTATGACTTCGTGCTTAAGTTGGTCAAAACACATATCTGACAACGAGTAATCGTAAGAAAAAGGCGATTGCAAAAAATACATCTTTGATATATTCGATCTACATTTTTGTACTTGGAAGAGGTCAAAAGAAACTGATGCCCTCCCAAGCTTTTGTAAAAGACGATGCAATGTTACCATCCTAATTGTGTCAGCAGTAAATGTAATTCCTATGTCCTTACGACCAAACAATGTTAAAAAAATGGTAGTTGATGGGGTTTGCATTTCTTGTAAGAATTAATTTCATCAATTCATTGCAGATAATCAAAGCCAGGAATTTGATCATGAGTTATTTCTTTCGAGATTAATTGGACAATGTTTCTAATAATAAGTCGGGAATATACCTTGAAGTATGCTGGGTTTAAAATAATTTGCAGTGGATTGTACTCTAAGATTTTATCTTTGATGATTTTGTATAGTAATGCTAAAATCTCATGTAATTAAACCATTGTCTGGGTGCTCATGTTTGGGCTTTATCGATACTTTATTAAATAAATGATCAAACATTGTTTATGTCTGAAGGATGACTTGATAAATATCACCAGCACAAAGTTTACGTTTGTCAACTATTACCCATACGAAACAATGAGTCATAGCAGAATTTTTAAGTAACCTTTGTTGTCTTTTAACTCAACCTATAAGAATTGTACCGTGTATTTGGACATTGGACTTGGTTCCTCAATTCCATCTTCACATGAATAGGATGTTACTCTTACCATTTACTCTTCTCTGGTCATTTTGTTTCTTGATTCAAAAAGTTAATAACATTTACAATCAACAGTTTCTTTTCTATGTCTATTGATATGATGTATTTAAAACAAAAACAAAGCAAGATCCTATTTGTTAGACTGAGATCCAGAATCTTGATGAACGTCTCTGGAAAGGAATACTTATAATGTTTGGATAAACGTAATATTGGATAAGATTTACTGACCTCAGGGGCAGCGGCTAAGCGAACTGTCTGAAAACATCAGCAGCATGCCTTAACTTGGATCATTACGGCGAAGGATAAAGACCATCGTCGGGCATGATACAGTCAGTAGCAAGGAAATACTATTGCGAACAGACACATCTACATACATAATTAAAGTACAAGGCAGACCATATGCGAAAGTCTTTGTGGATAAATGTAAGCTTTCTCATTTAAAACATCTTTGTCCTACAAGAAAGAAAACGTATTTATTACACTGTGCGTGTTTTTTTTTTACCGTTGTAGACACTGGTTTTAATTAGTAGAATTAATATATTTTCACTGTATGTCTTTATTAAACGCCTTCCGGTTTTACAACATTTTCATTGATGTCATTGTGGGATTATCCATATGATATTATTTTAAGCTTGAGACAGAATTAGAATTTGCCGTGTTTACCACCAAGGGCACACCTGTGGTTGAGACTTGTTGTCATAACAAGTGGTGACAATGTTAAGACATCTGGGATTGTGAATGCTGTGACATAAACAAATTGCTCTGAAACACGTTACAGAAATATTGTATTGCTGCAAACCAAGTCAGTCTTATGTCGCTTTATTGCTACAAACAGTATTTTGGTATATACATTTGTAAAGGTAATTGCTTTTTGTTAAGTCGTGAAAATGCAATAACCTGAAAGCTTTGTGGCGTTTTTTAGTATTTAAATTGCGTTTTTATAAAAATAAGATTTGCAGTAATAATTTCTTTTTGAACTTCATATGTATAATTAATATTGATTTTTTTTTACAAAATTCCTAATGTCTTAATTGAATTAAACATTCTTTATTTCAGAATAATAATAATCGGAAGAATGCATTATGATTTATATGAACAAAAGTATATGGTGCTTAAGTAACATTCTTTTTTTATGTATTTATCCAGCAATTGCTGTCTATGTTGTCATTTAATTCATCCTATAAGGTTTGTAACGTGTATTTCCTTTAATGGACATTGGATTTCGTTCCTCAATTCCATCTTCAGATGAACAGGATGCTACAACCATTTATTCTTCTCTGATCATGTTTTTTTCTTGATTAAAGAAATTAATTTCACTTATAATCAACCATTTTTGTTTAGTTTTTCTAATCGAAATAATACCCCTTTCTTTTCTAAAGACTGTGGACATTATTTTCGATGACACCACTACTTTCGTCATAACTTATTAAAGAAAACATCAGCACTTGGACACTTTTGTATTTAAATCGATCTCTTTTCTTTTCATTGCTTGTATTTGAGAAACACATCAGGAAGTGCGAGAGTAGAGCTCTGTAGAGCCGGTTTAAGCACCCCAGTCGGTCTATATTGCCGACTAACCGTTCCAAGGCCGTAACTGTCGGGTTTGCTCTTTTAGAATCATAAAAAAATGTTCTTACTTTTCACCTGGTTTGCACGTGAAATACCTTTGTCCGGTGCCTTTTCAGTGTTTGATTTATGTTGCAATGCTCGTAGGACTTTGTCATATATTCTTATTCATAAGTGTAAGCTACATTACCAGCCGTAAACCTAATTGAATTTGTCATCTGTTTTGTAAGAAAGTTAGCCTGAAATTAGCAGTCAATCAGAATATTTTGTTCCCTGATAAAAAATGTATGAATTTATTTTGCAAAGCACTAAATGAATTGAATAGTTCGGTTCTCTGTACTTTAAACAAATTTGAAGTCGTTGCTAATATGAAAATCAGGGATATCTTTGAATTTGACTAATTTGACATTTTTTTTCTGTCAAGGAACTTAGAAGCCGGGCAAGAGTCCCTTTCAGATAAAGTGATTAGTTAATCTAAATAAGATACGGATATCTGATCAGGCGCATGCTTGAAATTATTATCATTCATGCGCTAGCCTTTGAGCGTTAGCCAACGTTGTGTCAACTGCTGGTTGTTGCAGCTGTTAAGAGAATTGTAATGTAATGAAGTAATCAGTGCTCATATGAGTTTGTCATATATATTCTTATTCATGATCACAACAATGTCACTTGTTCATTGTAGCGGTCGTAAAAATATCCCCGTGCATGTAATCTATGTTGTCATTTAGTTAATCTTATTAGGATTGTTACGTGTACATTTTTTTTCTTTGATGGGACATTTGACTTTTGTTCCGCAATTCCATCTTCACATGAACAGGATGCTACAACCATTTTATCGTCTCTGGTATTCTTTTTACCTGATTCAAAAAGTTAATTTCATTTACAATTAACAGGTTTTTTTGTAGTTCTTTCGATCGAAAGTATACCTATCTCACTTCTAAAAACTATGTGGACATTATTTTTTCAATGACGTCACTACTTTCGTCAAAAATTTATTCAAATGGATCGATTTTCTCTTCATTGCTTGCATTTGAGAAACCCATCAGGAGGTGCGAGGTTTGATATCTGTAAACCGCTTTAAGCATCCCAGTCGGTCCATATTACCGACTGACCGTTCCAAGGCGGTAACTGTCGGTTTTGTTTTGTTAAATGACTCATCACAGATTTGTTCTTACTTTTACATTTGGCTTCCATGTGAATACATTTTTCCCATGCCTTTTCAAAGTGTTTATATATTTTGCAATGCTCATAGGACTTTGCCATATATTTATATTCTTATTGCAAGATATCAACAAGTATAATTTCAAAGACAGTCCCTGGACATGTCTGCAAGGACTCTTACTGCGCTTTCTTTGCGTATGCTGGACTATTAACAAGAATAACGTTGGGACGTTACACAATCCGTAGGATAATAATAATCTGAAAAATAATTCCCCAAAAGCGAGCGTGCCTATTATCAGGTAGTTGAGAACAATAATAACGGTATGATATAACAGATCGTGTGAATATGAAGAATCAACATTGAAGGCTAATTGAACAAGTCTACACTTGAAAACAATGAACTAAAAGTACTATTATTATTATTATATTAAAAACAACAATATACAGGATTGCTTGATGCAATTTAATGTAACATAAATTGAAGTATTTTTTCAGTTTAAATGTAAGATAAAAGAAATCTAAAACAAGAATTTATTTCCCCCAATATGTCAAACAGCGTTGCTAGGCAACTGTCATGAAATGCGTATCACTAGCGTTGTCAATGAATTTTGGCGTCATTGGCCACTTAGCAGGTAATTTACTTTACAAGTGGTATGAACAATCTTCAACAGTTAATTTGAATGTCATTTACATTTACATCCTTCGGGCATGAATTAAATCCCATTCGGTCTATTTCACATTTGTATCGTTCAACATAAGTTACTTAATTTTAGGCTTCAAGTGATAACGATTATAAGAGATGAATAAGAGTTCAATCGGTCAAACACATTTTTTCAGGTTGCTGTTATGTGACAGATATCAACTTCATTGGAATTAATTGGCAAAAACTGATGTTTTCATCGCTTTGAATGCTAAAATGCAGTATTTCCCATCGTTTGAAGCAAAAAACAACAACAGAGGGAGTATTTGTCATGATACTTCAATACCACAGCAGTATATAGGACCCATCTGAAATGAAATTTATATTTTACATTGATTTGAGGTTTGATTTGTCGTCTGCAAAGTCTTTGGGATGACTCCAAATGGTCCAAAATTTATATTAAGTCGAAATTAAGCCTGTGCTAGCCTCTCATGCTAAAGACTCATCGCCTTTTTTCCTTATATATATATATATATATATATATATATATATATATATATATATATATATATATATATATATATATATTATATTATATTTTTTATGTTTTCATGTTTCAGTTAAAAAATGTTATAAAACGATTTGCGTTAATTCAGTTTATTTCACAAACAAAAGGAGAGATTTCATATTGTGACTAATTGGAACTTTTCAATAACGTAAATACAGATAAATCTAAGAATTTGCACATTTGTTAAAATATTTCATATAGCTATCTCTTATATTGCGCAAGGCGACATAGAAACAGTGTCAGTATAAATTCTTCATTTATAACATACCTTTTTAGGCTGAAACATGATATGTTAGGAATGAAATATAATCATATAGTAATAGGTAAATAAGAAAAGGTCCTATCAAAATTTTCACAGATATTTAAATTTTATCTACCTGCAGACCAAGGCAGACAAGGTAAAGTTATGTTCTTTAATATCTTTGTATACTTCAAAGTCAATTTAGGATTAGACCGAAGCCCCACAGACCACATTGTTACATGTAATGTATTCTTATATCCCATTGTTTTTAACCATAAGCTATTGGTTTGTAGCAGTATTACGTTAACCAAACATAATGATTTGTGTTACAAATTTCTTTTTACCATGCTCTGACACGTTTCAGTTCCATAAACCGTCATATAAAGACCGAATGCTATGAAGTCACGTATGTGCCGATTATTATTTTACTTTCATAATTAATGAATAGGGATAATTAAGTTAGTCATACGACCGAATATTTACTTTGATTATATAATTTTAAATAGATTACCAATTTTGATACAGTATTCTTAGCCTAAATTCATCACATGTTGAATTGCTTATTGAACGTAGATATATCTTAATTGAGCGTTTAAACCTTCATTTGTTTACTGTGTTTACAATAACCACGAAGGTCTTTCATCATCTGTCTCTATTCATGAATGTTCAGACATGGATTACAAAATCAATAACACGCAATAGGATTGGGCTGTTGCTCCATTAGCATGTTTTGCGGAAAAAGTTCATTCAGTTATGTCCTGCTTTTAACAAGATGACAAAAACAATTAAGGGTTTGTTGTTCAGTTTTCCAGGCTGTTAATTATATGATTTATTATTTTATCAATGTTGTTTGTCATCCGTTTATTTTGCGAGAGCATTCCCCAAGTCCTCACAGGTAATTTACGGCATGATATCTTGTCAACTTAAAGCAGCGCATGCCCACTAATCACCATCTTCGCCCCTTTAACCACTTTAACACTATTTCACTTCTACATATAGCATTTCTTATGACATTCTGTAACAGTTTAGCGTTGTCGTTTGAATAAAATTATAGTTGAACATTGGCTTGTATTTGTATGTAGTCAAACATTTTGAATTTAACGTCATGTAAGGCAAATCCATTCGTCGTTCGCACCAAGTATTTCATTTATATTCTATAATTCAAATTATTCCTTTTAATGCAATATCGAAAATTAACTTATTATAAAATGTCTAAACTGAATGAATGGTAGAAAATAAACTACAAATATTTGGTAATGAGGGCTTGTCAGAAATTGCTGGACGGGGACTACTTTATCGCATTGCCATTATGTAATTATGTGAACGTGTTTTAAATGCTTACTGTTGTAAATGTTCTGAGAAAACCAAACTGTACAACGTAGGGATTTGTCCTACTCGTATGATAATGCAAGAAAAGTGTAACAAGGTCCTTTAATAAGCACTTAATATATTAAGTTATAATCTAGCACTATACAAGGGTAAGCATATGAAGGCAAGATGAATATAGCAATACATTAATGAGATAGAAATAACATAAAAAATAAAACAAACCATATTGTACCAGTAAGCAAAACGATCAACAAATTTAGGCGCTTAAACAGGCTTAGAAGTTCAGGAATGTTTATGGACGTAGAAATCAATGTTTTACTTCTCCGTAATTATTATACTACCCAATATTTTGACAATGAGGTAAAACATGATATCATCCACTGGAACATGGCAGTTTTTCAGGAAGGAGGTAGGTATCTTGGATATATGACATTGAAGGTTAGACTTAAAAATCTCACGCCACCATCTGATCGACGCTTCTAATCCCAATATATATTAGTTGTTGTAGCGAGATTCTTATGCACCGTTTTGCTTTAAAACTGTTTATTTGTGATAGTTATAGCTTATAGACTTGCGTTTTCTAGTACTAATAAGTAAGTGTTTATAATGATAATGTTGGTTTATAATCCCAGATATTATAGATATTATTAAAACATTTTATCTGTCTGTTTGAACGTTATGCAGACAGTACATAAATACTAAGACTTGTTCGCAGACGCAGCAATCGAAAAACCTAAAGAACTTAACTATCTTTTAAGTTAGATCGTATGTGTACTGGTCTGTTATTTAACTGTGTTGAAAATATCACGGCTACATTTTACTACATTCAAGGTTTAAAAACGTCGGCATTTTGATGAAGATTATTGATAAGCATCAGTTTAACGAGGATTCGTACATATTTTTTTGCACATGAGTAAGAAGTATGTGACTATAAAGAAAACACAACTTAATTATGATCTGGTTATAATTTTATTGTAAATCTTCACTTGTTTCTCATTAAAAAAAACAAAGACACAGTAAGTCTAATTTATTTTACATATTTTTTCGTGGTTTCAAAGCTTGCCTAGTCTAGGGTTCTCTACAGGCGTTTATGATAAACTTGTAAAATTGTAGAATAGAAGGATAGCAGCACGACAAGTCCGTCCCTTGTTAAAATAAGGTGGCCGAATGTGGTTTTACATGTATGCTAAGTGTTCACATATGTTATACACAGCAAAGGCAGCACTTTGTCTGCTCCAAGTGGACATCGTCTCCAAATATGACGATAAACCCAATAAACAAAAATAACAGATGATGTTATAATAGTACATCTTGCTTGTCAGTGATGTTAATACCGATGATAACAGATTTGAACTTTGTAACACGTAGAAGGAGAATACCAAGAAAGCGTCCTGTGCTAATGGACAACAAACAACGTGAATAAAGTTGAGATATATTATTTTGACATTACAACAATGCCCATTTAAGAAAGCAGACGGATCGTGAAAAGAATTTCCTTAATCTGCGCGGGGGTAGTCTCATGATACTTTGGCCATAAGACAAGTGATAATAGCACAGATCAGACCAGATTAGACATTAGGTGCTATTATATCATAAAAATAGTATCCGATATTCCCTTTAAACAATATTAATTCTGATAACAATGTTTCATTTGCTTTACTAACATATTCGTAATTGAATGAAAACCATTTCAATTGTTGTAATTAAGCAAATTAATTTAAACTCAATTTTTGCTGTTTTTTTTCTGTTTATACAATTAGCAAAACTGTTTACGGCATATTTGACTTTGCTAAGTAATGGCGTTAATGGACGTAAAATATTCATTGAAGCACTCTCTTTACTGTTAAATTTCAATAACAACAAAGAACGAGTACCAAAACAGATAATTTGGTGTAAGTATTATTTTCCAAGACAATACGGCATGATAAAAAACGTTTTTCCTTTGTTATAGATATTACAATCTTAAAACATTTAAAAGTTTGTCTTACAAAAGGTTTTGCATGTATTTATGTTATTTATAATGTTAAACTAGAGAATAAGGAAGGTCAGTTACCAAAACCAAAGCGTTGTAAAGTAAGAAAGTGCACAACTGAAGTCGCGAATGCCTAGCAGCATCACAATGCGATTAGTGATCCTTTTCAATTTCTATAGTCTGTCACATTGGAGCATACATGGTTATTATTAAAAACAAGGAGAACCATCGTATAAATACATTATATTATAATATTTAAGCATATGCGAGTGCGGACAATTTTTCGCTGATCATTCGTACGAGCCATATCAATCAAACCAGAAAACTGAGATATGTTGTGATGTTTCCTTTTCACTGATTGTATCTGAGAAACCCATCTGGAAGTGCGATGTAAGAGATCTGTAAGACGGTTTAAGTGCTTAGCCACCCCCACACCCACAAACCCCGTCCCCAATCGGCCCTTTTGTCGATCAGGTCAGCTTCAAATAATGCATGTAACTGTTGGGATTTCTTTATTTCATGCAATGTCTCCTCTGATATTTATGTCACTTTTAAATTTGACTTACGTAAATAATTTAGATATACATATAATTTAATTGTAAGGTTTCGTTAAGAAATTATCAACCCCTTAGATACTTATAATTATATATTATTCGATTATAAACATTGTTCGATCGTAAACCTTGATTCACACATCTTTATCCGCTGAAAAACATAGGACAGATAAAACGTCTTACTCGAATATGTGCTAGAGCGTCACAGTAAACAATGTATTATTTAAAATAATTTTTTTGATAACATGTTGACACAAATATTCTTGACAACTGTTTCACTTCTGAACCTGCATTTAGAATATGTTTAACGTGAACTGTTCGTGCCATAGTCTGCTGTTGTTTTGACATTTGACATATACTGTTTGTAAATGGATTTACTAATACTGTAGATTGAAATGTAGGTCATAAAAGACCAGCATTAATCATTATGTCGCTGCCCCTGCGGTCTGAAGGACACAATACTCTTATCAAACTTGATTTTGATGTTCCTTGGCTTCTTAAACATTTTACTTAAGCTTATTTACCAAGTCTGCGATATCGTTGTGAAAACACGAACATCACTTTAGCCTTCTATATGTAATCTAAGAAATGATAGGGCAAATGAGGTTGTGTGGCAGCTATGCTTGTATTATGTTGCATTGATACAAACTATATGTAAATATGATGATATTATAGGCACACATTATATAGAAGAATGATTGTATTTTCTTTTAGGAATTTCCCGAAATATACATTGTACATCGTGTTTTGAAAAAAATGTGTGGGTTCTAAGGGGTGGCAAAAAGAGGTTGATCAATATAGTGAAAGTTTGTAAACCGCTCAAGGTAAGTCTGTTTGCCGGCTGTCCTATCAAAGGCGATACTTTTTTACTAATTAGTATTTTCATTGATTTAGTCAATTTAAGTTTTTGCATCTTTGTCTGACGGTAGGTCAGTGTTTTGTAATTGCCAGAGTAAACTGTCACTTTTATTATTTTTTTAGATATATGCGTCGCCCTTATTTTTGCTGAAGTCACGAGGAACATCGTTAATTGTAAAAGGCAAGCAATCTAGTTTGTGAGCTCTAGAAATCTATGAAAAGGTTATACTCTGTAAGCACGAACCGGATGAAGGACGAATAAGTCTTGTTGAAGACAAATTTGGTTTCTTTTTATTTTAGAGTTACGTTATGCTTTATGTTGCACTCTTCATTCGTTAAACGCTATTAATTACAAAGGACGTGCTGTATCAATTTCATTTTCAATAAAGGACATTTATTTCCTTTTTTTTCAGAGAAAACAAAAGGAAATGACCAGTCTTAAATATTTAATTTTGACACAAATTAGGCGTAAGCTTATAATAATCATAAACAATTTTAAACACATTCGCTATTTAATTACTTAACCTAAAATAAAAGAAAATTAACGCAAAAACTTGCCGAGCGTAGTGATGTGGGGTGGGCGGTCAAGGTGGTCTGCGTTGTCTTCTTCATATTGTTGCAACTTTAAATTTTTAACAAGAAAATAAAAATATAATTAGCCAGTGCACGGATATATCTTCAAATTTATTGTTCTAACTAAGATTGACGTGCGATAAAATATCGTAGTTAGGATTGGTCACCATGTAAAATGGTGGCGTTTAAATTTAATTTTATTTCTCAATCAATCATAAATTAAGTACACAATTCATCAAGAACAGTTGCATAAGTGTCCTGCAGAATTATTGCAACAATACAGTTGTTGAATAATACGTTATATGTTAAATACAAAATAATGTTTAATTTAGCAGGATATTGAGCAAATGGTCATTTAATCACGTAATACATAGATCTAGTCATCGTATGTTTGGCATCTTCAGAGTCGTTTGTTCCAATATTAGACATAGTTGACGGAAATAATTACTTTTACACAATGTTATGAAACAAATGACAGACTTTCTTCAACGTGATCGAAATTATTTTAAAAGGCCTTCATATATTATGTTGCATTTTTATATATTGTAGTATTGACCTTACGAACGTGGGCTTATGCTGCATTAGAAACCTGATGGTCTGCCTATTTCGTAATTCTAATCTAAATTGCTATCAAATATCCTTTCACTGACGTAGAAACAATCTTGAAACAATCTGAGAAAGCTCAAAGAATAGCAATTCTCCTTAAACACACACTGTAGTTTGAAGGATGTTGACACAGACAGAACAGTACTTTCTTGTAGATCAATGTTTCAGCTTTAACTTAAAGAACGTGTCCTATCAATGCCAGTTAATATATGAAGTTTCTTGAACACTTATGGCGAACCTGTAATCCTATTGCCCTTGATAGTTGTATTGTTTTAATAATTGTTTCACTGCTTTACTTATGTTCACTGTCCAAGTAAACAATACATTTTAAACGTCTTGTACAAATATACTTTAGCATACATGACGACAATTTTCTATGTTTATTCAAACACACTTCCAGTAGCTATATGTAAGCAAATCTAATCAAGATAAATAAGTCTTTTTGTGTTCATATTACCACATATGGAACATTCTATTTTATAATAGGTAATAGGCAATGATAAGTGAATGATATAAACATAAAAACCGTATTTTACTTGTTTTTCTTAAAAGGTAATTACATTTTAATCTATTATATAGCCATTTTTAGGAAGGCTAAATGGATAGATTTTTAAGCACTAGATCTAATTAAGGATAAACTATATATTTTTAATTTAAAAATAAATAAATAAAAACTAGTAATAAATAAATAAATAATAAATAAATACATAAATGAGTAAATGAATGAGTGAGTTAGTGAGTTAGTGAGCATTTGAGTGAGCAACTGAGTGAGCAGTAAGTAAGTAAGTAAGTAGGCAAGTAAGTAAGTAAGCAGGCAAACAAGCAAACAAATAAATAAATAAACAATGAGGATTGAAGTTAAGGAAGACCTGGTTGCGATTGTACAAAGCTGATAATGTATCTTGGATTATTTTAACATAATTCTGCTATACGGACCTTCACAAGTTGTCAAAGATACCGATAGATAGTACCAATACATCACTGTGCTATTTGTATTTTCCTTTAAGACCCATTTAAACACGCCACTTGCAGCTGTTTTCAGAAGTAATGGTAGGGTAGGTAAATGAATATTCTTATATGTATCACTCTTAACCGGAATGCATCAAACGATTCTTTAAACAACTATAGCATAGATTTTGCACAAGTTCAAAAGGTTCTTACTTATTGCTAGCTCATAAACTATTCTTAAGTCGAAACACGTCGAAATACTTGAATGTAAACATGTCGAAATACTTGATTGCAAACATGTCGAAATATTTAAAAATACTTCCGTGCAAACATAATGAAAACTTGTGTCCAAATGTCGAAATAAGAATATACTTTTTCATCTATAAGCTACAGAAACTATCAAGCCTGTGGCATAATATGATTAAGGTCATTGCAGCTTACTGATACACAAAGGTAAGCTGTAATACCCAGACACGTCCCACAAGACCACATTATTTCACAATTGTGATATCTGCTGGCCTCAAAATTTGAGTTATGCTTACAAGCTTGATATATAATGATTTAGGAAACAGACAAGCTTTGTGGTCTATATAGTAGACATGTCTATGTTGATAAAACCGTCCGCAAACTGTTTATGTCAGACAAAGGATGTAAGTTATTGAGAAAGCAAATGAGACTGAGCTATCTATCCATCCATTATCATGTTAATTAGTAAAGTTCTGTCTAAATCTCATGTTCTTTGTATCCCCTGATTGTAACTAATAGAAACTAAAATTTGTTTATATCTGTTTTTTTCTTTTTAAAATCACCCGTTTCTTTTCGGGAACATTTGAGAATTATCGCAGATTGTCTTTTGACAGTCAATTGAAATATTGGTAAACTATAATTTAGTATAATTATATTATAAAATATTTGATAAAAACGAAAATATAAATAAAATTTTTACAAACAAACAAATGGTATTTTCACTTTTGTAACAACGTTTTCTTGGCCCGCGCAGTCGTAGATGGTTTGCACTTTCATTACTTTTTTTCTCTTTTTTTTATGTCCAACGATTAAACGTTTCTGACTCGCAAACGACTTTGTACGTCTAGATGTCGCATACCTTCTACAGTCTGTAACAAATCGGCGTTTACTTTAAATGATAACATAGTTTAACAAAAATGGTTTCATTTTGCATTGTGGCCATGCATCTTAAATATGATGTTGAAATGTATTCACATTCTATACATGTGTTCTTTAATACATACAAACAAAGCCATGTAATATTTTCAAGTAATGTTAAAGCACCTAATACACTTAACTTTTATTTTATTTTGAGAAAACAAAATCAGTAAGACGAGGTTATTTCGGTTAATATTTCGGTTAATTCGTAGATACGGAAAAGAAAAAAGTAAAAAGAACACCTTTTTTCAATGGCAGTCCATTTATTCATACACTGTGACAGGATATGACATAAGAACAGTTTATTTTCTGTAAAATATGACAATGAATTGTTTGGCGGTAAATGTAACCTAAGGCCTTTTGTTAGATAACGGTAAAAAGGGTAAAACTCTGATTCTTATTAAGGCAAAATATTAATGTGTTATAAATTTCTCAGAATTATAGTATACACATATGTAGATAATATAACAGAGCTTGTATGTCTTTTGATAATTAGATGTTTGAAAATTTGTATGTCTATACATTACATGTTGTGAATGGAAATAAACTTAAAAAATGTTCATGTTCAATACATACAAACACACACAAACATAAACGCACACACCTACACACGCACACGCACGTACGCACGCGACACACACACGCACACGCACGTACTTACACGCACACGCGCACGCACATAAAACTACACACACATATACAGATATTCATGTTTACAATATCCTGTTTTAAAATATAAAAATAAATTAATTCATTGAGGTTTATCTAATAACAACACGCAGATTAAATGTCTTGTTTTCTTACATGACTTTTAAGAGGTGTCTGTCATGAAATGTTTATATCGTAGTCTGGTGTTGTTTTGACAGTAATGCGTTTCTTATAAATTGGATTACTAATGGATTTCAATATGTGTCATAAACGACGGACTTGCCTAACAATATTAATGTTATAGACATAAAGATAAGCAGATAATATTTTAGCTGTATATCGTCTTTTGAAGTTCCTAGACTACCATGTACCGTTGTGAAACAGCTACTACCACTGTCGGTTTTATCAATAAAAACAGTGTGCCATAGGATAAATAATGTTTGGTGCTTTAATTGCAAATTCAGCGGTCCACTCACAATTATGATGCACTTTTCAGGACAAAATATACTGAAATATGTAATAAAATAGAACTTGAAGAAAGAAGTCGCTTCAGAAGATAGGGCAAGCATAGTAAGAAAAGATCTTTTATACGATTGTTTTTATAATTTTGTCATTCAGCATATACGGTACAGACGTATACGTTTACAACATACAAAGTAGAAAAAACGATGTCATGATTTTAATTTCCGTATTATTTATGTATTATTTATACATATAACAATGCATGTAACTGTAACATCTTGCCATAGGAGTTTCGAACGGTCAAACTAATTGCAAAAAGTTGAACAATTATTTATAAGCAGTCTAAGAGGTATATACTTTGCAAAAATGTTAAAACATGCTGAAAATACAGCTTAAAATCTGTACGAAAGGGATCCGTTGTATGTCATTTAAGTGATAATTGCATACAATATGCCAAATTTTACCAGCGATACAATGAGCATATCACAATGTATTAAGAAAAACAAAAAGAAAAACAAAATATAACAACAACCAAAACAGATAAATGGTGCTGAAGACTAATTGTAACTATTTTGTTACATAAAGCATAAAGTCTTAGCCCAAAGCTATACAGTCGATGCTATTATCAGTGTTAACAGAATGTTGTTATGGTGTTGACGTTGACAATTTTGTTCATATATCTTCATCACCGACTAACAGAAATTATACTAAAAGTTAGTTACCTGGTATATTAAAAGCAAAATTTTGAAAGAATATTGCAGGTTTTAAACACAAACAAGCAAGGTAAAATAAACAGACTCCCCCCCAGAAGAACAGTCTTACGCGCATTTTTATATCTGGTTTTCTTTATGAAAAGTGAAAGTAAAAGTTTCTGCGTAACATTTATATGCCCATACAGGTACTTACAAAGTCGTTTTGGTGATGAATTTTATTCTTCAGGTTGGCTTTCCTAGAACTAGAAAATTAAAGTGTCTTCAAGTTTAACGGTGATTATATTCGGGATTATGTGTGTCCTTATCTTTATTCTTCATAATAACTACTATCCCAGTTACACAAGTAGACTCCTTTTAAAACGAACATTGTTGCAAAATTACTAATAGGTTACTTCCAATTTAAACTCTCTGAAAGAATGAAGCCTCAAACACTGCAACTTCAATGTGTAATTATTTCAGTGTGCTAACAGCACAAGGGCAACCGACAGTTTGAAAAAGATATCATACATGATTTACAATATATATTCTAATAGTTTCTTCACATTTTATGTTCTACCTATTTTATTAGTATAACAAAAATACAATATATGCAATCAGATAAACATTTCAATCAATTAGTTTTCATTATTTCAACATCATCATGTTGAAAAATAAACATTTTAAGAACGGATATCAATTAACTTGCGATGTTGAAAATATCGATTATACCGCGGTGGATTTCCTAGCGCTGAATTATTTGTCACCTCACTAGTTACACGTTATTCACGTGTAACAACTACTGCGCCGCTTTGTTGAGATTTCGTTCGCACATTTGACGCGGACAGTTGTATTGAAAAAAATAATCTTTTTTCTTTTTTGGCAATCCTTTTTAATTTCAAAAATTATTTCATATAAACATGCATAAATAAATATTTAAATGAATAAATAAAATATTGAGGTTTTCAAATATATATTTATAATTATAATAAATTAGACGATATACCACATTTGCTTAAGTTAATTTGAAGTAAGAAAGACATGGTATTATCTTACAATTTGCAAATTTGGTTTATGTTCTTACAATATTTATAAATGTATAAGTATAAAACATTTTATGATCGAAAACAAATTGCAAAATCATTATAAAACATTTGTAATTTGAGTCAGGGTAGGCCAGAATATAATTACTTGGCGAGCAGATGAAACTTCAAGTTTTGAGTTCTTAATTGTTTGCATGCCTGTGTTAATTAAACGCGTAGAATGTCACCTGTCAGATGACTCTATTTATGAATGTTGAAACAAAGTTTTAAACAGAAATAATTTGCAGCAAGATTAAGTTGTCATACCATTAGCGCGTTCGCGAAAGGCAAAGTAGTTGTAAAGCATAAAGTAGTTTTCTGCTTTCAAATACGGTGCACATAAACAATAATGTAACTGTTGTCATTAATAAAAAATTGAAACATATGAAACCTTTATTGTTTTCTGTTCCTATTATAAGCCTATATGAGGGTTGTCCCAGAATTACATGTACATTGGCAGTCATTTAACTAAATAACTTTAGATAAATGCATACAAACACAATGGGAAAGCATCGCATTTAAATGAAAAAGTATATTGAAAATGGTAGAAATTACAGACAGACCATGCCACGCGGCGGTCTACGTCGCAGTTAATTAATGCTGTACCACGCACACGCTCGCACACACACATACACACACACACACACACACACACACACACACACACACACACACACACCAACACACCCTCGCACACACACTCACACAACACCACTCGCAACCACACACACACACACCACACACAAACAAACACACACACACACTACACACCACACATACACACCGCACAACACACACCACTCGCACGCGTAGACACGCACGCGCACACACACAAACAACAACATATAAACGCTTTTCTCATACCTATACCGTGGCTTCCCAACTTACTGATGGTTTATCGATGTACGATACACGATGTATAGATGACATTTTTTAAATATATATTTTAAGTGGTTAGTTAATTGTTGGATAAATAATCGTCACATCGCACTGACTTTGACTATTACTTTAAACTGGCATATTGGCGAAATAAGCTAAATAAAAAAGTATAACAATAGACATGGTCTAGGAAGAACCACTGGTCAATAGAAAGACCTCCCAAAATTATAGTTCTCGTCGTGACCGTAACGCAAAACAATGCGGCGAGGGGGTGAGTAAACGGCGACTCCAACAGCTCGACCACAAGCTTATTTAGGACAGTAGTGCATGTAAGTCTCTGAGAAGGTGAGCTCAATTTGACTCATTTTGACTATTTCCAGAACAAAGTGGATATTTGGAAACATTGAGTTTGCCAAATGGTTACATTTTGCTTCTTTGCTGTTAGAAGTAGAAAATAATGTATAATTATTTTACAACCACTCGTACATGACATAAGGTGTAGCAGTTAAAGGATTGGCCTGTGGAAATAAAAAAGAGAACTGAGACATTTAAGTTGCTCTAACCTGATTTTAAATATAATTTATGAAACTAATCTTTGCAATCAAAATGTATACGTAACTGTTAAGCTTAGTTTTATAAAAAAAATAACGATAGACCTTAGGTCTTTATCAAACGAATATTTCTTTTCCACAAACTCTATGCTTCGCACGATTTTGGACTTTCCTCCCGATCTGTACTGTAGGATATCTGAAAAGATCAAATATCAATGCTTGCCTAAACTTTATACTTTATTTATTATTTGCATTTAGAAGCACATATTCATGTATATTTTAAGACAATTTGTAAATGCCATAAGGTGTTAAGTTCTACGGTGTACTTCATGTGTATCTAAAGAAATAGAGAACTGAGACATTTTAGTTACTCTATCCTGATGTTTTATGCATGATTAAACTAATCTTTGTAATCGAAATGTATATTTAGTTGTATAACTTAGATTTATCCACACACAAAAACAACTAAACTAATACATTTAACAAATTTATCTTAGCTCAATGTACCTTTACAGTTGAGTACTGTTTTCCTGTTTCAAACATCATAAACTTGTTTAAAAGATTAAAGATAATACTGCAGTCAGATATTTTTCTGGTAAGTCAGTTGTTAGTTTTGAAAGGAAAAATCATCATTCGCTTTTTAAATGTAGGAATGGCACAAAACCGAAATTTCTAACAATGTGGATATCATACACATAACGGCAAAAAGGGCACATCATAATATACATCATAAACATAAAAAATATATGTTTATTGTTTGGACAATTTTCAACGAAGTTCTCGTTATATGTATCAGTCTGCAATAATGCATACTCTACCTCCCATGCCCAAGGACTAACTCTAGAAAATTAACAACGTTGAAATAAAGTTCCGTTAACTCATACTTAAATAATATAATTTTGTGAAAATGAATCCAGCAAGCCACTATTTGCATGTGCATGTTGACACGCACCTAGAAACATTCTGATAATAATGTTAGGATCTTTTTAAAATATGTCTGCCTGTCCAAGGTTGACTTATTTTCCCTCTTTGCAATGTTATTATAGAGAAAGTTCTATGTTTTCGACTGCTTAATAATAAATACATAGATGCACAATGCATTCATAAATGATGACAATTTTATTTAAAATAAATATGAAGAAACAACGATATTCAATTAACTATATAGTAATCAATTCAAATCATACTTCTAAAAGAGAATGTACGAGTAAAATTACAATAAAACAAAATTAAAAATATACCATTTTAGGCAGGTGTCGCTTGCGATACCGTCCAGAGTTATGAGAACTAGATAGCACATTGACCCTGCATAACCTTAGACTACTCGTGGGTGGTCAGTTATCCATGCCTGGGAAGAAGTAGTGCGTGTACAGAACAAATATGATGATCTAAGGACACTATCGCTTCAAATGTTAGCATTAATGTTGTTATCTATTTTAAACAGGAAGTTAATTATATTGTGTAATTCAGATATATGTAAAATGCAGATTTATAAGTTAATAATGCTGCGTACGAATATCGCTCATTGACAAGACATAAGGGTCGGAATGGGGAGCGAACTTCTATTAGAATGAGTGTTCTTTTGACTTTAAATCATCTACTGGATCAGGATATGCGCGATATCCCGCGCGGAGCTTTCTGTGGCTCTGGACCAGGGTATGTAAAAACATTCGTATCATCTCAGCATCTCAGTTTGAACCTACCACTCGCGTTCGGAGCACTCGTGGTTTTTAGATTCAATAATTTTCTACACGCAGCTTAGAATCTATCTTACCCAAAACTCTTACTCAAAACTCATCCCTGCTCTAAAAATGAAGGGAAACCCCGACATAGAGTCAAGATAATAAACGATGTTATGCAGCCATCATATTTTATATGGCTGTTAAGAATCGCACTGGTTAAGTTAAATATATTAATGTGGTTTTGTCTAGTGCGAAGTGCATGCAATATGATGTGTTCATGATGTTTATGATAATTGTAATGACATTTATCAATTCTTCAAGAAAAAAACAGAGTAAAATGAGAAGAGGTGGAAACCGCTTTGGCATCCGGTTCATGGGTAGATGGAATTAAGCAACCAAAGTCCAATGTTCATTAAAGGAAAATGCATATAACAGTCAAACGTACCTAATAATTAGTTAAATCATAAAGGCGATAAACAAAATTAATTTACATGTATATACATAATCAAGGGAAGTTTATAAATTGTGAACAAAACGTCATAAAAACTACACAGCATACATTATATAAAAAACATTAAAGGTTATGTAATTCTTAAATTACCAACATTCTTTTTGGAGAAAAACACAGATAATCACATAGTGTGTGATTTGATCAGCGTGTACTGATCCAAAAGGAGGACATAACGACGTAAAATAATTCCATGAAATCTCTTTAGGATAAAAACTTCCATTAAGTTAGGTCGAAATGAATCGTAAAATGATGGATAATTGTTATCTGCACTTTTAGACGCTATATTGGTTTTTTTTTTTTTTGCACTTTATTAAAGTTGGGGTGAATCCATGGGGACTTGAATCCATAGGGCAAGTTCGTGATGCGAATCTAAGTCAGAGTCTTATCTTGTGGTTTCAGACGTAAGAACTTAATAAGACAACAGAATTGTCTCGCGTATTATATAATGGCGGTAAGACTTTTATGACGTGTACTGTAAAGCAATACACATTTAACACATCTACAACATCTGTAGTTTTTGGACTAATGACAAAAAGAACCTTACTTTTGAAAAAAAAATGAAAAGCTTAAATAATTAAAACTACGTACGTCAACCTATTTAGAGCGACAAAAAAATGAAGGTATCCTCGCAATTTGTAATGTGGAAGATAACAAGCGTTCCTATCTCTACTTGAAACTAATAAAATACATTCGATGTTAAATATGTTAATGCACTTTCACTTCTTTAGTGGATTAAAATCCTAACAGGAAAAACTGCAATTTGTTTCAAGAATTTTCTGTATATATTACATCAGCAGTAGATACTTATCTACGCATGCATAATTTTGAAATTCAAACAATAATGACTGCTTTCGTACGTCGTTACTTAACAAAGTAAACGGACCCAAGGTATGGGTCGGCTATGTTTTAACGCTCGAAACGACAAAACATAAATGTGCAATAAGTATAAATTGCACATAGAATTTGTTGGATTTCTTGTTTCTTCATCTCTCCAGTCGTGCCCTATATAGTTGAGACAATCTTGAGCAGCTTCCAAGGCCCTTTACGTAAGATTGTCCAGTAGGTATAACGTCGGGATTTCTTGTGCCTTTTATTATATAATATGCCAACTGCGGATAAATTCTCTGCTTTTTATGATAAGTTATTATAAAATATAAATTCTTAACAATACTACAATTTATTTTGTTGGTTTGGAATGTTTTCTAAAACTTGATGATTTCTTTCGTACCTTTTCAAATTTCACTTTTGACAATATGTGTCATATGACATCATAGCATTGTATGACATCATTAAATTGTTCTTATTATATGTCAGCGCTTAGGCTATTTTATTTTAAACTACTCTCTCATTTGGATTTTTAGGTTGCCGAGGCTTTAATCTACTGTACATTCTGTTCATATGTTGATAGTTTCTTTTATTACTAGATGTTTTATATGTATATAATTTCATTGTATATGATTTTATTCTCGATGCAGGTGCTTACTGTTGGTTGTTTCACTTTGACGGTATAATTTTATTTACACTGTTTGTTTGACAGAACACCTATATGAAGTACTAGGTTGGAGTGCTCCACAAACCGCTGCCGAGTGACCGTTCCAAGGCGGTAAGTGATGTTGTTGTTCTTTTGTGTGTTATGTCTCGTCTTAGTGTTTTTGTCATATTTACATTTACCCTGTTAGCCTTTGTCTAGAGGTAGATTAAATTGAAATATCTGTGGAAATTTTGATAGTACCTTTTGATTGAGAAAGTATGTTAAATGGATGTAAGACCCTTATTCTTCGACACAATCTTTCCCTTAAGTAGAACAAATGAAATGCTTCAGAAGGATGGGAGTGATACACACCTTGAGGAAGTCTTGATATAGTTGTAAAATAATAATGTATTTTTATTTTTAACTGAACCAGTTGAAAGCTTGAATGAGAAGTACTAACTGTATGTGCTATCTTTTTTCATTAACGCAAAAAACCGGAACAATTTTCGAAGTCTTGATAGGTCAATTTATATCGACCATTTTACTTCCCTTATTCGAGATGCAAAATTGGTTTAAAGCAAAACTATAATATAGAATTGACACAATGTGAAAGGTGATTTTGCCAGCTATTACATGCCCCATAAGCCATATATGTCAAAATAAGAACTCTGAGAAAAATACCAGTATATATTTCTAAATTACTATTATAGAAGTTAAATCAGTAAGCATGATATTATCGGAACATTAAAAAAAATGAACATTGCTTATTAACATTTTTAAGCAACATAGATTAGCGTCTAACTTTCAACCAGACCAACTCATTACATAACTGTTCTTGAGTGCATGATATTAAATCATCAATCCAAATGGTGGACATGCATGAACTTTGGCATTGGATGCATTAACTGGTTTGATATAATTTCCTTATTGTTTTTATGGCAACGTCAACATTTATGTTGTGCAAATGAATTGTCTGTTAACTATTGTAAACTTCCTATGTCGGAATAGATCTATCTATCTCTATAATACGCAAGTAATAGTCTTAAATGTCATCTGTCCATTAATGTATATTCAGACATAGTTTATACCATCAAAACAGCCCAGACGATTCGGCTATCACTCCATTAGCAATGGAAATCATCTTAAGTTACAGTCTCCTTTTAAATATGGTGGTTATCCTCATAAACTGTCCCCATATTGTCATTGATGAAAAGTTAAAATTTAAAGACATCTTCGGTACCGGTGTGTAATATTAGAGCATGGGATGGGTGGCCCAGAAAGCCCTGGACATTGTAAATAATTTATTGGTTTTCATAGGTAAATAAGAAAAGGTCCTTTAAAAGTTTCCACAGAGATTTACATTTTATCTACCAGTAGACAAAGGCAAACAAGGTAAATGTAAATGTGACAAAAACACAGAGACGAGACATAACACACATAAAGAAAAACCATCAGTTACCGCCTTGGAACGGTCAATCGGCAAAAGGGCCGACTGGGGTGCTTAAACCTGGTTTGTGGAGCGCTCCAACCTCGCACTTCCTGAAGGTTTTTCTATTAAACAAACAGTGTAAATAACAATATCCCGTCAAAGTGAAACAGCTAACAGTAAGCACCTGCAGTTAAAACCGGTTTAAATAGTTTAATTGATTGTACACATATAAACCCTCAGCAAACACAGATTGGATATATCGCAATATATTGAAATACAAAGCGGTATAAGCAATTGCAAGTGTTATAAACCAAGTGTTTAATGATTCGCAATGTGACGACCAAATAATGCGACTTATTCTCAACTTAAACAATACAATACACAAATCTTTAGAGCTTTCCACTAAATATATTCCTTGAACTGATAATTTGTACACCCACTACACTACAGTTTGTAACAAAAATGGTACAATAGCACACATGACCATGATGATACAAGCTTGGTAACAAATTCGTTTGATTTGCGCTTAACTTAAGTATTTTTACTAAGAAAATTGTGGTATTGTTTACAATATTATGTAAAAAACAAGGTATTTGTTGATTTTTTCTGATAACCACACACATGCGGGTAACCTTGCATAATTTTAAAGTTTCCATTAAGCTTGCAATCTACAAACACTTCAAGGTTTAAGTTTCTCTGTTACAATATTTGGGTTTGTGAAGGACAATACCTTAAAGCGTCCATCTACTGTTACTTTAAATTTTATGGTTTATTAAATTTCTTTCTCGACATTTTTAGTGTTTAATTTCGTTTTAAGGACACAGCCAGGAGTTGTCATACTTGTACGGAGATTAGCGAAAACTTCTTAAAACGTCTACGGAAATGACAAATGCATAAATGATAAAAAACGGTACGTCGAGTCTAACTGAATAAACATCAATCGTTATGTAAAATCTAATTATTATCTGCTGATGTGGAATTGATCATTTCGACAGAGTATAAAATGTTCCAGCTTACGTGACACTGGAATTACAGAAACCGTATAAAGCAAGTTTGTGTGAAAATGTTTAATTTTCTGCGGAACGAAATCTAAATCTGATTTGTGTTATCAACTGTGATTAGGTTATTAACACTAACTGCAATTAAACATTAAAATATTAACACATATTATATTTGGTGCAATGTCTTTTTATCATCAATGATCACAAACCTTCTTAAATTATTCACATTGTATGGTATCCTCTAGATTATTTAAAAAACGGATTAAACGTTTTGCTACATTAACGAAAACTTCCTTTTGGCAAACTTATATTTATAATGCGACTCTGTAATTAAAACCATATAGGACTCCTTATTTTTCATGACGAATTTTGCTTCTTGTAAGCAGTTGTTATCAAAGTTATCATTATAAATAATCGGGTTTCTGTGACATTCTTGAATCAATGAAATACTGCTGATGCGATTTCAATTATTTTAGAATCTTAAAGATAAAAGGTATCATTGCAGATTCCCCGTTAAACTGATTTTGTAAACTCTAATGGTTTCTCCAGTAAGATAACTAAAATCCCGAAATTAGTGGTTAATACATTAATTTTCTTATGTAATCAAAGTTATTCTTACTCTCATGCCTAGTTAAACGAGGTTTAAATGAGTTTCAAAGTACTGAATGTTTATTGCGTTCTAAAAAGAAAATGAAATATGCACACTGAAGATGTTGCTTATAGTACACACGTTATGAAAATGTGATAATACTGACGATGATAAGAACGTTCGTCTTGACTATGAGAATAAACAAGACGTAATCCATTAAAAATAAAGTTTATTAAAGTTTGTTTTAACCGTTAGTTGTTGTAACATAAATGGGAACTGGTTGGTTTCATTTCACGATTACTTGTGCAGAGATAATATATACTCGACGTCGTTCCAACCTCATGCCAAACCTCTAGGACGCATCATAATACAACACCTTTTCGAAAAGCTGTAATAATTATTAAGATTAATAAAACTAGTATAAAAATCAATACTTTTGTTCAAGTCAAAGTTAATCTCTTTTACGATCTGGGTATTTGCCGCAAAAATCAATATTCAAGCAAAGCAACAATAGCCATATTTGCTCTTTAGCATTTTCTACCAGGCCCAAATACAAAATTCTTACCTTAATGGAGAAAAAACTTACTTTTAAGTGATATTTACAAAAATGTACATGTTAACAGAATAATAAAACAAAACAGTATGAATACTAAAAAGGTGGTGTCTTTTAAGGGCTATTTCAAGTTTTAAAAATGATATTGCCAAATTGGTTTTCCAAATAAGAGACATTCCAAGGATCAAGACATTATTGCTACTGTATGACTTACAATACCATCTACTTGGTTTTGATATCAAGCAATTATTTGTCTTTATCCTTTTATTGTCTCTTTTCTTGCTATATCACCGAATACAGTGACTGTTGACTCGAATCAGGTAATATTAAAATACGTCGGCTCTGATTGGTTACTCCTCAGTCAGATCGCGTACTGCACATTGACACCACACTAGACTTTCTATTTCGGTGAAAATATAACCACGCATTAAATACAGAATTTACAACTTTAATCCAGAGCAGATGAGTGGTTAAGACTTATAGGATAGGTAAAGTGGCATTCGACAGGTTGGACTTAAGTTGTTTTCCTGAAATGGTTATATATATATATTGCTGAAATTTGCTTAGGTTGATTGCTAAAAAGTAGGCCCTACGAGAAAGTGATAACAAAATAAATCTTAGTTTGGGAAAAATTGGATAGACACAACCTATGAATTTCTGGGATAACCCTTATAAAGGCAAACTCTTGGATACCATTTTAAGACTTGTGTCGGATTGGTGTTGCTGTTTTTCCTTTTGCCTAATTTGAATATAGTTCTACTTAATTTTTATTTGATGATGACATTAAATGATTAAAAGCTTATCTCTTACGCTTTCTATATGTAGATGAGAGTAAAAGCTAATGGTTCTATGCCAGTATTAAAATCGGCGTTGACACGCATTTGTGAATAAATTATATGAATTAAACTACAAAATGTTTAAATTTATCGCTAATCGGTAAATGATAAAAGTAACTGCGAACTGCAACAACATCTAAGCTTCAACACATTTCCCCAATTCTTGTACCTTTTTAGTCCATAACCTCTACGCAGCACAGCGTATGGGTATAAACGGCCCCAAAACTATGTCTCAATTTGCTGGAAAAACCTCTGCGTTGCATCACCAGTGTAAATATAACATTTATCATGGATCACTTTAGTTTTAAGTAATTATTAAGGTTATTAAATGTATCTAGTTACACGGTTGGTAAATTAGGAATTCTAAGAACGTTCTGTGTTAATAAAATATGGCGAAGCCAGAAGTAGGGAGACAGGAGATAAAGATATCGTAGGTAGACAACACCAGTACAATGGTCATGGAAAAATGTTACCATTTTCTTTCTGATATAGTAAATTACTTCAATTATTGCTTTAGAAAGAATATATGACAAAGTCCTATGAGTATTGCAACATATACCAAACTCTGAAATAGCACAGAATAAAAGTATTTCACATGCAAGCCAAGCAAAAAGTTAGAACAAATCTGTGATGAGTCATTTAAGGAAAAGAGCAAACCCGACAGTTACCGCCTTGGAACGGTCAGTCGGCAATATGGACCGACTGGGGTGCTTAAACCGGTTTTACAGAGCTCTAACCTCGCACTTCCTGACGAGTTTCTCAAATGCAAGCAACGAAAAGAAAACGATCTAACAAAATGTCCATGCACTGATATTTTCTATACGTTATGACGAAAGTAGTAACGTCATCGAAAAATAATGTCCACATAGTGTTCAGAAAAGGAATATGGTATTATTTCGATTTGAAAAACAACACAAAAATGGTTGACCACAAATAAAATTAATTTTCTGAATCATGAACAAACATGACCAGAGACGAATAAATGGTTGTAGCATCCTGTTCATGTGAAGATGGAATTGAAGAACCAAAGACTTCCGACCGAAACCAAACCAGCGTCCTCACTCAATATCATGTAAAATGATCCACACGTCTCTCTGTTTTCCATTCATTTTATGGAGAAAATTAATCCCCAAACACAACATAATATAATTGTATACTTTAAATCCCGTTTTAGTGTTATAAGATAAAATGTTGTTTTTGTTTTTATTTTATTTCATCTTGTATCTTGTTTGTTTTATGATGCCCTTATTAACAGGTACAACTATGTCAGCAGGAAGAATTGGTGGCATTTACATTTTGCTGTGATGCTGTGAAGCCTTTGCAAATAATACATTAGTAGCATAATGTTTCGTAAAAGGACAGTTTTCAGTGACTTGTAGAATAATTACTTAGATGTAAGGCGCCATACTTTGTATTGAACCATGATAGTGTAAATAAGCATCACACTGAGGAAAGGGATAATAAAACACGTAAACAAACAGCTTATCATATACGTCGTGTGGTTCAATCAGTGTTTGTGTCTCTAAAATTATCTACTAAAAGTATTTAATTAAATTGTAAAGCAAAGTCATTGCGCCAATTACCAGTATATATTGGTGGCTTTTGAAACATTGACACAAAAATAATATCTTAAAAAGTAAAATAAATAAGTAAAATATGTCTTTGTGCACGGCTATTGATAACGTGAACATTGCAAACTTTTGGATTTTGATATAGTTGTTTTCAATAGCATTTTCAAATAGTTCATATTCAAAACATTGTCTAATAAAGGTTAGCATATGAAAACAACTGTTTAAGTATGAAAATTATTAAGTCATAAACACACCTTTGACTATTCTCGGAATTTTGTAAAGTAATTTCAGCCAGTGATGTGACATTTCTTTGTATAATGGCTTGTTTCCAGTGCAAATACGCAGTAAAGGATAAACATGTGTACTGGTGCGAAGATGTAAACATGTTTGTACGTGTATATTGATGCTTGCGCTAAGACATTATAGAACTGCCGGAAATAGTTATCGATTTGAACTTAAATTTTAAGCTGTTGATCTTCTAGTGTCTAGGTAATAAAAAAGCGAGCGCAAAAAATAAAATATAAAAGGGTTGTCATTTCATGAAATCAACTGATTGTACGTTTTTGTTGTTGTTTTAAATATTCTCTAAAATATGTAGCGTTACATTTTCAACTCGATAACGAAGCAGTGGAAATGACCCCAAATCCTCTAAATTGGGCAATTAAAGGTATCAGGAGAGATAAGGCAAACATTATTGTATAAACTCGTACATTTGACGATGACAAGCACATTTTGAGATCCTATTCCCGGACAGGTTTGCATCAGTAAACATTATAAGGCCACATGTGAACATGTTTTGCATTTAAATTGAATAGCTAATGGACAGCACAACAGGAGTTCGGTGACCAATAAGGTTTTCTTTTTCTTATAATTATTTACTTTTGAACATTTATTTTCGTTATTTATTATGCATACTCCAGGATATCCAACTTACCAAGGGCTACCAGAGCATTAAAAAAATACAAAAAAATAACAATGCATTTTCGTTTATACATGGATGCTTACATAATGTATATCGTACAAAAATGTACTTGTAGAAACTAATTCGCGAGTCGGAAAAATGGTTCTGGTAGAAGTAGAAGTTCATGTTTCTGCCTCCAAGATGTTAATTGGTCACATATATATATATATATATATATATATATATATATATATATATATATATATATATATATATATATATATATATATATATATATATATATATATATATATATATAATGACCAATTACATCTGGGAGGCAGAAATAATTATATATAATATAATATATATATATAGTTATATATAGTATAATATATATATATATATATTATATATATATCATATACTAGTATATATATAGATATATATATATATATAGATATATATATATATATAATCAGCCAAAGCGAGACGACTTATTCAGATCCCTATTCAGTTACTGTATCATGAGTCCTAGTAACAAATTACATATTGGTATTTGGATATCCATAACCATGTTAAACATATATACATTGACAACGATGTTTTGTACTTCAAAAGCAAAATTGTTCCTAAAATGAATCCTATTGTTTAATCTTTGCAGGCATTGTTCGGAAATGATTTAATGTTCTTAATAATATACACTGCATCTGACTTTCTTTTGTGTTTGATACACATTGCTTTAAAGTGATGTCTGACATAATAATGTTTATGGCATAGTCTGGTGTTGTTTTATTGATTACTATGTTGCGAATTAATATTTTTGTACCACAATAGACCCGCCTTCGTAACACTGTTACTTTAATAAACGCTGTAATAAACAGACCGATTTAAATAGTATATCGTTTTATACACCTTGCTATTTAGGCATCTTTTATAAATCATGTTTCAATTTACATTTTGCGGTAGGACGCTTACTACTATCCCAATAACCGCAGAAAAATCACTGTACTCAACACTGAACCAGGTTCCACCGAGCACTTTGCGAACATTAAGTGTGCCTTATTACATCAAAAGGAACATTCAGCAACATCTTAAATAAAAGAAAGGCATGAATCTATGCCACAGAGTTCAAGATTTCTTTTTTTTTTCAGACTCCTTCGTTGATGCTTTTATATATGCTCATCTATCTGACATGGACTCATCTAAATTTTCTAGTGGTACTGATCACGGCATGTTTGTCGACACTTAGAAATCGTAGAAAATATATTTTAATTGTAGCTCATTTATATTTAAAAAGCTTATAGTCGAACTTAATAGAATAACACGAACTACTACCCGACAAAAAGCTGACCTTCTGTTTCTTTTTAAGCCTAAACTTGACGTCTTATAGTCTTTCAGATTACAAAGGAGTAGAACCACGAAGGATCGTATTTGACCACATCACATATGATTGCCAAAAATATTGTTTCAACCATGATCTATTGTTATGCATGAAAATACTATTTTCTGTCATCACACATACGCTAAGTATTCATACTAAAGCTTTAACGAGGGTAACTACACAAACGAAAAACGCCGGGTTTTTTCTTTCATTTTTATTGACGTCGTGACGACGTCAATAACTTATTGGTTAACTGTTTAAACATTATAGCATTCTTTTAAAAATACATTTAATTTGAAATACATAAATAAAAGGTTTTAACATTTAAGTTATTTATTACAATATTTATACAAAATTAAAATGCTAGGTGTGTGGAACAATATAAAAATCGCTTCATCTAGAATAAGTACAGGCAACTTAATACCTTTAAAAAAAATAAAAATTCATCCATCTCCATCTAGGCAAAATGATCCATATCGCAAACTATATCGAATAATAAAACATTAAAATGCTAATTGAACAACTTATTTTCTCATAAAACATGGCAAGTACGGAAGATCCATTAAACATTAACTAGGTCAAATAACTACAATGCACATATCTCCGAATAGTTAGTTAAAAGACCATTTGAACAGATTTCATACTACATTTTATCGTTTACAAATCAAAGACGTTTAAATTTTAAATGTGGGTATAACTTGTGAACAATATTGGGATTGGGATTTGCCGGCATTTTTGCCGATACTGTGCAGTGACATTTCTTTCATTATAGTACATGAGGTGCCCAGAGACTGAACCCGACCGGTCCATTATACTGACGCCGACGAGTCAGTCGTTATGCTGTGGCCTTAGCCCCGAGCGTTAAGAGCGAAGCCTTTAGTACCAACTTTAAAGTCTTTGGTTTGACCTGGTCGAGGTTTGAACCCGCGACCTCCCGATCCGCAATCCGACACTCTACCCATTGAGCTTTTGCGGCAGGTCTGAAACAATATTACGAGTCAAAACAATATAATAACTTTGTTTAATTTTGTTTATCGGTGAAAGTAATACCCCAACCTCCACCACGCCAAATGAACGCAAGGGATCCTTGAAAGATCATAAGACTAACCAAATAACTATTATTTTGATCTCATACTCGTATTGATCTAATAATAAAGAATACACATTATATTAAACTTTTCCTTTATTTGCAAAGGAGTATCGACAAGAAAAAGAATTATGCCGCGAGTAACTAAATGTGCAATTCTTTTATTTAAATATGGTTACCTTATTGGTCTTTTGCGGTAATGTGTTTTTGTTAGGCGTGTTTTCTTTTGTGTGTGTATGAACCAATAATAATAATATTTAATTATATTAAACAATGTTCATCTTTGGTTATACAACAACAAATGCAATACATTACATAATCTGGGGAAATAAAACGATATTAATGAATTAATATATGTCTTTCCCTTGTAGTTTTGCTTACATCTCGGGTAGTACTATACATCGTTTGGATATCTTTTCTTAGGGAACATTATCAAATAGTACAAGGATTAAAATGTGAAATAATTACAGAAAACGTCAGAAATATTTGTTTGTCGTCCGTCGCCCAAATTAGTATCACAGTACAATATTACAGTAGTTTTAAAATTGTAACATACATACATACACAATTTTGCTAAAGTGAACAATATATAGTTAAATTAAAAGTTTTTCTTATTTTAATGCCGATTGAAGTATAGTATGAATAATCAAGTTTCAATTTTCCAACAAACATTAGTGATAAAGAAAGTTCATCAAAAGTAACAGCTCCTCTCGAAGACACGACAGGAACACACACGGCGGTGGTTTTGTGTTTGTTTGCTCTGATATCTGGAAGACGTAACTTTAAATAGGCAAAGTAACAAAAAGAATAGAAAGATACTGAATTTGCATTAAACAAGAAAAAAGGGAGATTCCTTCTTGTATATCGCCCACCAACATTCAAATTCACCCTTCTTTGAGAACCTGAAAAATGATTTCATAAATGAAACTTTGTTCGGCGACTACTTGGTTGATGGAGATTTATACTCAAATTCATACAAAGTATTTAACCTTAACAATCCTGAAAAATAACGACGTGTTTTATGAAGACAAGTTCACTCTCTCTCTCTCTCTTTCTGATGTTTACCTACCAAATTCAAACGATCTCTGTTTCAAAACTCTTAATTTTGCAACAGGTGAAAGTGACTGCCGTGGCATGATCAGTGATGCCATAAATACTATAACTACTTCTTTTTAAAAGTTTGCTATTACACAATTTCACCATGGAAGATCAGACAGGCATTACTTGTACAGGTCTATAGAAAACGAAACCCACTTTTATTTTTGAGCATAACTTTTACAGCGGCCATATTTAACAAGAAAAGTCTACACGAAAAAAATTTCTAAAATGTAAATTCTAAACAACAAAAACTCTTGATAATAAAAAGTATCGGAAATCTTTTTTTGCAAAACTATTGGCAAATAAATAACTCTCATGTGTTCAAAAATCCACTGGCAAGCAAAGGAAAAATATTCTTGCATATAACAGCCAGACAGTTATGATAATTTACTAATAGTTTTAATTCATTTTTGTACAATTGTCAAGCTATATTGGAAAAAAATGTTATTTAATCCAGACAGCACAAGTGGTAAATTAAAAGATTAATATTTTACCAAAACTTCGTTTAACTTCTTTAAAACGACTAGTACCTTATCCTCAAAATCATTAAAAGTTTTAAGTTGAAACGGTCCGCTAGTGTAAAGAAAATATCTACAAAACTTCTCAGACTTAAAGGCAGAGCACTTTTATGCTAGAGGTCTCACTCCACTACTAACGAACAAGCAAATAGAATGGTCGTTCTACGACTGGTCTGTACGGTTTCAGGATAATGTAGCTCTTTGTGGATCTATGTCAGGTGTTAATTGGATTTTTTTTAATACAAATAGACATCGGTTCCAGATGACTGAAAACAAACTTAACCAAACATAACATGAACTAAAACTCAAATTGTACTCCTGGCAAGCCCATAATTAAAATAAACATATCCTATCTAATTTGCAGCAGTCCTGTTTTGTAACTGAAGCTAATTTCTGCCAACGACGCCTTTATATGACCATTTATAAAAAATGCACATAGAAAAACTAGTATTTTAAGATCCTTGAAATACTGGTCATCAAAATGTAATCCTCTATCTATGTAAAAGACATGCAAAAAATTAAAAAAAAAACCCTCCTGATTGGTGAAGCTCATTTCATTCAATATTATAGGTTATAGTATTGTGTAAACTTAGTGAGCAGTTATTCACCAGGGTCTTCAAAGCAATGACAACATCAAAAGTCTATTTCTTTAATTTTTGTTTTCTCAAATTATAAGTAAATGTCTAAATATGCAACGCGATGCACCCATTTACCCTTGCGCCAGTACTTTTTAAACATACGTAGAGTTGAAGAACTTTACTTTATGTTTAATATACGTAGCATCAGATTTACGCGATCAATGTAGTATGAATATCGTGATTTATCTGAAAAAGGCTGTTCTATAAAGACAGAGACATTTTAGTTGATGTAAATATGAGTACTGTTAAGTCTGATCCCTCCTGTCACATTACCAGCCAGGCACAGACATTCAATAAGCTACGCTTATAATGCAATGACGGCGTTTTTATGTAAGTGAATCATGTTTGTGGCTAACACAATTAACCTTAATATTACATATCGTATAAGTGGATATGATGATTGGCTACGTAAATCTACTTAGCTTCATTTGTTAAAATAATTCGGATCATGTTGTGTATGTATGAATGGAAAGTTTGGAGTAGAGGAACAGATCTCGTATGCAGTCAATTAAAAATTCCTCCTTGTGCTTCAGATGTTTTCCATAAAATTATCTTGTTCAAGAAACACTCACTCTATTTTTATTCTTTCTATATAACGAGTTTTTTTATAACTGACTGTTAGTCACTAAATTGGCCATTTTAACGATCCTTCTTGTAAATTTAATTGGATTGCGTTGCAATCATTTTAAAATTTGCTTGCTTAAATAAAGAAAAAAATCAGAATAATTCTTTCTTAGTGTTGAACAGTGACCAAGTTTTTTTATCACTGAGGCTCGCTCAAAAACTTTACAGCCATGTTGATCGCATTGTTATCAAAACCTAGAAAACAGTTCTGGCGTATACTGTTATAACCCTGTTCTGTTATGTGCATCCAATATGATTGTCATAGAAACATATTAGAATGCACTAATGTTCCAGACATGCTAGACAAACTACATGTGAAAAGGCATACCATTACATGTACCAGTATATATATGAGCTAGTGTAACACGATTCAAGGCTTTATTCAGCAACCAATGGTGTTTTCATTGGATTAAACAAGCACAATAGTATGTTATGGTATTTGTCGCAGAGCACTTGAAAGAAAAAATTGAAAGATGATTAAGACTGAATGCCGACAGCAAAAATAAAGTGGCGCCCTTAGCAAATAAGAAAGAAAGTAAAAGATACATACTTTTAGAACATGTTTTTCATTCCAACAATTTCATTTACATGGCTTGTTTTGTTTTTGTCATATAGTTATGCATTATCCAATTAAATGAATTAAACTCAACCTAAAAAACTGCGATGTCCTGTATTTGTTTACATGACTAACTCTCCTTAGGCATTTTACTCGCAATAAGTAATGTTCAAGTTAAACATAGCGGTGTTGTGTAGAAAACAACAATACAATTCTGGAAAATGCACCTAATTTTGTTTGTTTGATATTACAGATTTTCGTCGTAAAGTTTATGAACGTTATTTAAATCGAAAAAACCGGATTTTACAACAGAACAGCTGGAAATTGTAATATTGAAGAAAGTAGGTTTGCATCGCCATCTTGGCCTGGTAACAGGCGGTCAAAACAACAGCAACACTTGCTTTATGGATAAATATTGAATTCCCACCAATGTTACATGTAGTGTCTGCAGCCTGGCGTTTGTATATAATACATAGAAGTCATTTAACTGATTTATTTTGTATTGTCCCCTTCATTAAAGTATCAACGCCACTCTGGATGGCTGGTACAAGCCAGTGATGTAACCCTTAAAATGAGAAAGACAGAAAACAAAAAATGTATGCATGCAATTATTACAAGTAATTACCAGCTTGCTTCTGTCACGCAAAATATACACGGACGGATAAAATTAGCACTAAAAACGTATTTAAGTAAAATGCACAATAAAGAAACTATCATACTTTTAATTTTTGATTTGGCTTTGGCAGGTCGGAAAAAATTGTTTTTAAAATTAATATAATTGATATATATGTTTATATAAATTGAAAGTATAAAAAGTTTTTTTTTAATTATTTGAAAGACATATCAAAATGAAACAAAATTAAAAATAACTTTGATTATAAGGGATGTAAAAAACATGTGCCATACATAGTTGTTAGTGAGGGTTACACTGCAGAATAATTATAAGGAATAGGTTCGAAATAAAAAACAACATGGAGCCTTTAAAATATTTATTCTATAATTGATTGCAAAAAGACACCACTGGGAGCATGCGCGTCGACAATGGTTGTTGAAAATGTTTTCTTTCGCACCACAGTATTCAGTAAATAAATTTTAGATCACATTCTGAATAAATGTTTGCCTGTTAATGATGCGCGATAACAACAAACCAACCATTCTCTTAGCATGAATTTTAACGTCCACTATATAATCAAATTCACGCGCAATGTCATTTTAAATTTGTAAAACAATAATATTTACCGCAGTGAATATTTGTGACTTGATATTTTTGCAAGGACGTCTTGGAGATTTTCAGCAGAATATGAATAACGGAAATTAAAATTGATTGAATTTCATATAATGTCCTTGTCTGTTGTTAACGTTTCAAATGCCCTCTTGTTCTTTTTGTTCGTCTAACTATATAAACATCAAACAAATATTTGTGCTAAGGTGGTAAAAGAACTGAACACAAACCCTCTAATACAATACCAAGCATAGATATTGAGGCTGGCACTTAAGTGTACCTGCTATTGCCACTAAAGTAAGTATACGTTTTTTATACATTTATATGTGTGTAAATAATCAACGCTGAGCTGTTATATGTTCATGCTAAATAAAGAAACTTCAGTTCTGGTTTGTCCTTTTAACACTTTACAGTGATATATATGTGAATGTTTCTTTTTGATCAAAATCATAAATGGAGGACCACATTACTTAAAAAATATATAAATATCTTGACCTTGAATTACCACGCACTAAGTATTAATTTTCCTGTAACTTCAATAATATCACTGTTCAGTGTGGCTTAAATTTGTAAATTTGAATAATTAAAATGTATTTTAAAATAATGCAAAATGATTACTTATGAAATATTTTACAGTAATATTATATGAAAAAGTCCTATGAGCATTGCAACATATATCAAACCCTGAAAAGGCACAGGACAAAGATATCCACATGCAAACAAAATGTAAATGTAAGAACAGTTATTGTGATGAGTAATTTAACAAATACAGCAAACAATTACCGCCTTAGATCGGTCGTTCTGCGAAAAGGACCGACGAGGGTGTTTAAACCGGTTTTACAGAGCTCCAACCTCGCACTTCCTGAGGGGTTTCTCAAATGTAAGCAATGAAAAGAAAACCGATTAAAATAAAAATTGTTTAAGCGCTGACGTTTTCTTTGATATGTTGGGATGGAAGAAGTGACGTCATTGACAAATAATGTCCACATAGTATTTAGTATTTCCATGGTGAAAATACTGTGTTTAAACTTGAAGTGCAACTTGCGGAAAATGTAAGAAATGGGTTATATAAAAAGGAAATTGTTTTTAAAATACAGTTCTTGGCTTGAAATAAAATAATATTTTTTCTGCTTTTTCATTTTTTCTTATCTAAGATATATTTAATTCAACGAGTGGCCAACAATGAAGTGTTATTTTCACGACTGCCAACTGTATTGCTGACATCTTACAGATAAAGTCCTCTATTTATCTTCAAAACTATTTTTCACTGCTAATTGCACAATTAAATTGAGCCATCATTTGTTGTAATTCTTAAATTATTGCAGCATCGATTTTACTTGGTCTTAAGGTCTTTGACATGTCATTACTCTATGTCGTTTCATAATCGTCTTCCAAACTGCAAGAACACGTCGCCAATACTCTAAAAAATAAATAGACATTCACCCTTTCGTTCGTGTGGAACAGTGTTTTTTTTCCCTAATGAAGACATTTAAACCGATTAAACATTTTATCTCGTTATGCGTATTAATGGATTTTTAAAAGACATGTACACAATGTGGAAATAGCTATTGTGATTAATTTCCTTTGCATAATTATAAGAAATGCGCAGGTAGTTCCCGGTATTTAATTAAAAACTATCATGTTTTCTATCAGAGAGCATATTACACCAAATATTACTGTCCTGGTAACTGAATCAACGCAATCGGGTGATTTATAGTTTGCCTAAATTTTAATGCATCTTTTACGCAGTTAAAGAATCCGGCTTCTTCATGCGTAAATTAAAACGACACTGTTAAACAAATAGAATCAGTAAGAAAAAAAGAAAGAAATGGTGTTTCGACCTATTGTGAGCACGACAATGCCATATAATTACCAGATTTATTTCGGTTTCTACTCCTAGAACACACATACAGGATAAACACCATTCACATGACGTGTTCAAAGTCGATAATGCGCATTTTCATAACAATGTTTACATACATGACTTTGTCGCGGAGACACGTTTATGTGTCAAAGAAAATGATACGTTAATGTGGTGCATCGAAGAGGGACATTTCAATTTTTGTTAATTTCATGTTGTCATTTGTTAATTTTAGTTTAGATTAAGATTTGTTTAAGCCCCATAATAAGCTCTCGAGATTATAGCAACTATATACAAAGCAACCATTTTGTTAAAGTTATATGTGTTTCCAATTTATATTTAAATGTGTACATCTTTAATCAAATATAAGTTTTAAAAATGATTTGAGGAGCATTCGCCTTAATACGAAGATGCAGACTCGATATAATTTATCACGTTTTTAATTTATTTAGTTCTATAGTATACACTCAACATTGTTCATAATAATTCCATGAATCCTATTTGACGAAACCTGCGGCAGAAAGTCGTTTCTAATTACACCTCTTTTCTCTATTTTATTTTTATTTAAGGTTCGCTTTATTTAACATATGTATAAGTATTTGTTTAGCATATTGAATGAATAATTGCTTTACTTCAGGTGTAAGTTAAGCAGCTGTAAAGCATCAATTTAGGAGATAAATATTTCATGTTGTGACTCATCCTTAAAGTTAACAAATTAATACGTTAAGTAAAACAATGCCGTTTAAATTGAAACAGAAAATCAATAAGATAAATTATACAATTGCAACGCGTTTATATAAGTTAATTCATATATGCTGTAAAACAAATAGGCATGCTGATTGCTTATGTAAATTTATCTTATTAAATCTAATGAAATAATTTGCTGACGTGTATATATATATATAATGAGTGACAGCCGTGTTTATATACTGTTAAAATTTTGGGATGTATGCTTCTGATTTGCATTTATATTATGTTATGAAGTTGATATCAATAAAACTATCTATTCTTTTATATATATATATATAAACTGACATCTTTTTAAAATACTTGGAAACTTCATAGATTATTTGTTCTATGAATAAAACATTTATATATTCAATTTATATAAATATATTTGTTTGAGTCAGAAAATGTAACAAACCACACTTCAGGAAATCGACCTTGGTTCCTTTTGTACCAGTTCAATGTCTTTGGAATCACTTTCTGTGTAACTGGTGTTAATCTTTCTTGAGTGTTGATGGCGATAATTAAGTGTAATGTGATTGCCAAAATACATAATTGTCCAAATTCCTATCGATTAAACGCACGCAAAACATTGTAGAAATGCATTACTATGAAACAAAATGAAACAATCTTGAAACGCTCGGTCTGATTCCCCTCTGAAGCATCGAATTTACGCAAAAAAACTATGGTTTCTTATTAAGTGTTCGTGAAATACCGGCCAAATGATGACAACCTCGACACACATGGGTGGAGAATAAGCAAGCAACACTTCGACCGTGTTGTCATTCTTTCTAAAGCTAATGGGTAAACAAAGTCTACAAAATGTAGATGGCGGTGATGTTGTAAGCATCACTTGTGGACTGAACGTTATTAATAAAATTACATTTGTTTATCAAGCGCCGATATGAAATGGAAGGTTTTGGAGGATTATGTATGCACTATGACTGGTTTTAGAGTTTTGGCGATGTTTGATATGCAATGTTTGTTTCCTTGCCATGTCTAAACATCGTTATACCTCTCTATTTCTCTCTCTCTTCCTTCGTGTTTCTCTCTCTCTCTCTCTCACACACACACACACACACACACACACACACTCACGCACACATACACACACATACACACACACATGCACACACACACACTATCTCTCTCACACATACATATATCTTCAAATCTCGTATTATATTGTTTGTTAAAAACGGATTCGCACACATTAACCACCAGAGCACTGTATAAAGTTATAGTTTGTCGAATAATTTTAATATCAATAAAAGGGACTTTAGCGTGACTCGTTTGGAAAATCGGTTTTAATTTTATATCGAAGTTTTTGTTTTAAACCCGTGGAGTTTCAAAATGTACATGTACTAAATAATCATATTTGGAAAGTGGCCACGTTTTTGGTTGACCAATATGAAATTATAGTATAGGATTTTTTTTATATTTCAACTATATAGCGATATGTCGTAAATGACCACACACCTGAACAAGAGATGTACTGACGTAGAGCTTTCAAAGAACATGTAAACAAATACCCAAAACTGTAGCTCTGGATGTTTTGGCAAGAAGTCTTGTATATTTTTTTTTTCTATTTTCTTTTCTTAATTGTTTAAAATGACGTGCCTGGTTTTGGATAATGTGACTTCGTTATCAAAGTTTATGTATGCATTATAAAGTGGCTTGTTTAATTTTAAACTTATCTCGTGTACATGTTATACATTTTTAAGTTGTATGCAATGTTTCGTCTTCGTTTTGTGTGTCTAAGATCTGCTCAATTGTCAGCCAACGCAGAGTTACTGTTACATATAGATGTAAATGTATTAAAACGAGAATGGCCCCTGTTGTGTTTTGAGAAATATTTGTGCAGTTTGTGCAGATCGCAATTTCAAAAATATCAATGCAGCAGACAATAACAAACAGCCACAGTAAACGATGAGTTATTTTGATCGTTGGATATATTTGTCTGGTTATATGACTGGAGTCATGTATATGGTGTGTGTATGGGGTGTGGTGGGGGTCAATGCTACATTTTCTGTTTATCGACTGCCACCGCTGCTTAATATTAAATTAAATTTCTCCTGCTCTTAGGTCGCCAACGACACATTGTTGTTTTCAAGTGTTCAGTTTCTTGTCTTTATTTTCTACCGACAAGTGATTTTTAAGAATTCAAAATCTTGGATGAATTAAAATTAAAACATTAAGGCATATCTAATCCTGAATGAGGAAAGATTGGCAATATGGTCCAGTGCCTAGCGTTCGACGAATCCGATAACTAATTCCGGACATGGAATCATTAACTTATGTAGTCGGATGTGTTCCTCATCATTGCATAAGGGTGTGTCTGGATAGTTAGAAAGTCTCGACTTGAGTGACAGCCGTGTTTATATACTGTTAAAATGTTGGGATGTATGCTTCTGATTTGCATTTATATTATGTTATGACGTTGATATCAATAAAACTATCTATTTTCAGTCAAGAGACGGTATAGACGGTCTAAAATAGAACTATTGTATATGTATTGTAATGGATGCTTCATCTAGAGGTAATGTCTAGTTGAGTTAATTGGTGTTTGATATCATAATTAATCAAACATCAACTGTGGTTTTCATGTTTCTGTAGTTCTTGAATATCTATATACAAGTTTTCAAATAACGTCAAAAAACGAGTCTTTCAAACCGTTTGGAAACACATTGTTGATAACAAATGTTAATAAAATAAGCCTTAAGCGTAACTCTGTTAGTAGTGCCCCTTGACGATATGCTGTCTACTAACCCTACGTTACTGTAGGGATTTATCTTGTACGAAGATCCAGCTTATACCTACTATAAATGTGTTGTTGTTGTTTTTAAATTACATTTCGATTGTTACATTGACTTCTGTATCATTTACACATTTACATAGTTGAAATTAACTTGTAATTGTGTGAGAAATCATCGACAATTGTTACTTCCATGAATAAGATGCCTTTACATCTATATCTATATCTTTATATATATATATATATATATAATATATATATATATAATTAATATATATATATATATAATATATATATATTATATATATATTATATATTTCTGCAATGTAGCAAAATATATTTTCCAATCGCCTTTTCTTCTTGCGGAGCAATTACAATCTCCTTTGACACATTGTATTAATGTGAAACATGCTTAAAAGAGTTATATTTCCTATGTGTGGTAACCCAGTTCAATAAGAATATGTGAATAAGAATAACAAACCATATTATGGTCAGGTCAGGACATCATTTTTCACTGTTACTTGCTTACATGTTTCCCGTATGTTGCGACAGAACAGAAGTACGAATATTAATTGATACCAATATAGACCTACATTATGAACTCGTAGTTAAAGGTGCAATCATGTTTCCAACAGATTGTTTTTGTTTCCGTGATTTGAATCCTTTATTTCTCTGTATAAACTGATGTTATATAAGGTTAATCATACCCATAGCAAACCATAAATACATTTTAATGATGCGCAAGAATTTTGAACAGAAAGGTCTAATAAAGACTGGCTCTGATTAAAAAGAACCTTGCTATCTGCACATACACGGATTATATACAAAACTGCATGGAAAGTAAGAACCACAACATTAAAGTAGATCTGGTTATCATTCTGAAGCAATAAATCAGGAAACATGTTCTCAAGAAAAACAGTTGCATAAGGAGATAAATATTATTTTAAATTGTATAAGTAACAAGCAATAAACAAAAAGAACTTTAATGTTAATTTCATCTTTACATCTTTTCAATCTCAACGTCTTGATTTGGAAGAGATGTAAGTATGTTTCATTGAAATGTAGCAATACATAAACACTGATTGGTATATTATCTGTTATGTAAGTTTTGCTTAGCATAGCTCTTATATTCACGAGACACGGTATCAAATTTCCAATCACTCGAATATACTAACTAGATTAACACGGCAAGATCCAGTTGTTAAATGAGAAAACATTATAAGGCTTCTAAGATATGACGATGCTCTTCTCTGGGAAAAAGGTAGTGTAGCCTAGCGTAATAGACTATGACAACGCCGTTGTCTATATAAACGTTTATTTGTAAAGAACATATTTAAACTAAGAGCATACCGAACCTGTCTAGGGTAGCATGGCTTTAACCCTTTGCATACAAGGAAGTTAATTTTGCAAGTTTCTCAAATATCAACATAGTCCAGCACTCTATCTGTCTGCCACGACCCTTTTCTGTCCAAATCCAATTTCCTCTCTAGGTATTTCTATGGACACGATTATCATAACGTATGCATGGACTGGCAGACAGCCTTGTCATGTTGACTTGAGTGTCCAGACTATTTTGACACATATTTAAGTAAGTAATTTAAAATTACCAGCTCGGCTCCAGGTATGGGAAGCCCCGAGTTCGATCCCGAGCCGAGACACAATGAAGTCGTTAATAATCGAAGTGGTATAGCTCCATTACTAACGCTCAAGCAAGTATAAGGGTAGTTTCACGACTGGTTGGTCCAGTGTCAGGATAATGTGACTATGTTTGGTATCATGCCAGGAGTTCACGGCATGCTATGCACAGAGAATGCAGCACTATGTCTATTCAAGTGAACACCGTCTCCGGATAACTGAAAAATCTGCTGGTTGGACGATGAGCCCAAATAAACAAAAACATAAACATAAAATTACTAGCCGTCACCCATAACTTTGTCACAGCTAGCAGCGACAACTGCATACGATATACATGCACATCACTGTTTAATTATTGCTGTCCGTACTCCAGCAATTTCCAGAAAAGATGTAAGCAAAATGTAAGATTAAGTTACACTGGTAACAAAGACTACAATTTACACCCGTACAATTAGCCATAGACACACAAAGAAACATGGAGAATCATTGAATAGTGACAAATTAATGGAGATTCTGTTTATCCAAAATTTAAAAGCATTTGCACACGATGGAATAGAATAAAATCCGGCTATTTCTGAATGTGAAAGAACCCAGACTAATGTATAGGAAGAAGCACCGGCGCATACATAACAACATGTCAGCTGGAAGATCTTCTAACATAACATTAAACCGTTATACTATGCTATTATGACATTGTGAGGGCTTAAGATACCCGTGAATATCTCTACACGGTCTACAAAATGCGTGTGATCAGGCCATTTCTCAATAAATATAGTCGAGAAAAATTGTATGACCGCCATGGCATGGTATTGCCTCAGTTATAAACCACTATATCCGTCTAAGTGTGGCATGTTACAAGGTAAGCAGAAAAACTATGGAGATCCCACAAGGTTTTAGACCTTAAATTAATCAATTTCCATATCTGTTCACTTTGGCATTTATTTATCTATATATTTATCTATTTATGCATTGATTTATTCACTATTTTATTCATTTATACATTTTTATACAAACATCATTTATTATCTTTTTATTTCAATTCACGTTTTATTTCTTTTAATTTTATTTATTTATTATTTTATTTTATTTTTATTTCTATTCGTTTATGTTTTTATTTATTTATCCATTTATTTATTTATCCATTTATGTTTTTATTTATTTATCCATTTATGTTTTTATTTGTTTATCCATTTATTTATTTATCCATTTATTTATCAGTTTATTTCTTCAGTTTATTTATGTAGTTTTAATAATTTGATTTGTTCATTTATGTTGTTTTATTACTTGATTCGTCAATTGATTAATTTATTTATTCACTAATCGATTAATGTGATTATTATAGAGTTCGTTTTATTAAGTATTTAATTATTTATTCATTTATTGATGTTGTTTTTTTTCATCTTGACTTATTCATTTAGGCATTTATTTTTTATTAATTTTATCAATCAATTTATTTATCCATTATTTTTCAATTTATTTATTCTTTTATTGACCCATTCATTTATTTATTCATTTGTTATTTATTCGTATATTTTTATTTCTCTATTTTTTCATAAATGTATATTTATTAATTATTATTTATGTTCTTATATATGCATGTGTGTGTAGTGTGTGATAGTATATGTAGCGATAAACAGGGCTTTATGGTAATATATGATGTCGATATTTGCGAAGATTGCAACAATAACTTCCTTGTATGCAAATGTTTCATTATTTTTTAAACTGGTTTCAGGATAGCAATCCTACATTCCAATTGTTAGACATACTTCCTGGAAAATGACTATTGCATTAAGGCAATCTGAAAGACCATTACTTCAATTCTCTTCCCTGTACCACGCTAATGCTTTTATCATACTGGAGTCTGTCTCTGTTGACATATCGACAATGTTTCTTGTTGTTGTTTTTTTTTCTTTTGTTACATTTTTATCAAGTTTGGTCAGCCCACTCTTCACGAAAGCGTTATTATGATTAACTTTCTCTCACATTTTTTTCAAGTTTCAAGTACACTTTTATGATACACTTGATTTCTGTGTATTTAAAGTATCGTTTTGAAATTATGTGTTAGGTATTATTGTTTATTTGGGCTTATCGTCCCACCAACAGTATTTCAGTTATCTGGAGACGGTGTCCACTTGAAGCAGATATTGTGCTGCCTTCACTGTGTAAAGCATGTAGTGAACACCTGACATGATACCACACCCAGGACATTATCCCAGCCAGTCGTGGAACTACCCTTATATTTGCTTGAGCGTTAGCACGGGAGCTGTATCACTACGTTCGTTATTTTTTTAACGACTTTATTATGTCGCTGCCCGGGATCGAACTCGGGGCTCTAGTATTTGGTGTTATGTTTTAATACATACGGTAAAATTGTTTGTTTCTATAATATATGGGAACAAAATAATAACGGTCATCATGATGACGGCCAGTTGGTATTAGTAGAGCAACACACCAGACATGGAGACTTTTTAGGAACTCAAGCAGATGTAATGTAATATTACCATATTTTTAACTTTCAGTCAAATAATAATTGGTTATAATTGGTTAGTTATAAATCATAGTGTCGTTTAATTAAGTGCTAAAGACTAACTTAACGAAGGACCAAAAATGACAGGACTAATAATCAAAACAATATATAAGTATATACAGAATATACTATGACGCACGGGAAACTAGTAAAATGGCAATAAAGAGGCAAGATTCATGACAGTGATTGATGAATACGTTCAAAATATAGGCCGAAAACGTGAGTTGTGCACTGTAGAAATGACACGATCGTCAAAAATATATGTGAGCTCAGTTCCGATGAGCAATTAGTTTTAAACTATATATAATAGGAGTGCAAAACGGTAGAGAGAGAAGAACTTGAGATGAACTTAGGAGAGGGGTGTAGATTTGGACGCGCTAGAGAGAGGTATTCATGCCTCACTGTTGTTAGATTGTAAAATGAAACTTTCAGTTAATAAAATTGTTATCATGGGATGATGTTGCGTTCTGCTATGGAGCCCCGTTACGCCACACTGACTTTAGGTCATCTAAAAGTCTCCCTCACTCCTCACTTTTAAGTATTTTGGCGGTACAGAATTTGAACCCACGAGATGAATGTCAATGAGGTAGAAAGAGTTCGGCGACTCAACATTTTGGTGTCATAGGTTTATTAATATCATACTCCTCATCAGTTTTAAGATCGGAAGACATGTGCCTTTCAGATCATAGTAACCTCAGCCACTGTGAAGGAAAAACGAACGAGATTTTAACGAGATTTTGACTCAGTGTATACAATATAATCCAATTAAAGTTTTATACAAACGATTTAGTCTGAGAAATATTTACATTCTACAAGTAGTTTTGTTTTACTTGCATTAAATCATATGAAAACGCAACAACAACAGTGACACCGATATCGATGTACGCAAGCAAGGTTTTTGCCAAGGTCAGGTGCTTTCTGAGACGGTCGTGGTTACTGTAGCATAGCAAAACGTTAAGATGTGTTCGGAATGTATTCAACCCCTCCCAGATTCCATCTACCCAATCATAGCAGAACCATAATCAGGATTAATGCCATCTCATTAACATCACCATACATCCTCTACCACCATACCATCAGCAAACATTGACATAAAGAATATTCACTCCAAACCATTACATTATTTTATTCAGTATTTCGATTTTATCGTGCAAAGCGAATATAGACATAGTTGGGGATGATCAATAACACGATTATTAATAGTTTTGTGTTGCATGCCGCTAAAAGCACATGTTTGACAAAAGTGAAACCAAAATTACATTCAGTTTCTACATACTTCCTGTCTTATTAAAAACATCTGCATTTTGATTGTTTATAGCATATTAGTTAGCAGACGAAAAATATCTGATGCAACAAAGTATTATGATTTATATAAGATGCATTAAAGGACAAGAACCATAGTCGTGTTAATAAAAAGCAATATGACGTTCCAGTATGATGGCTTTTTTGTTAGCACATCGGTTGCAAATAATGTTGTTTCCTTTATACGATAAACTTGGCTGTGGACCTGCAGACGGGTAAAAACCTGTCAAGTTTAGATCAGAAAACACATTCAAAGTGATTAGACTCCCTGTTATTCGTGCAATGATATGTACCGATAAAGCGTAAATTATGGAATGATAAGGCGTTAGTAATGTAATGATAAGGCGTAAGTAATGTAATGATCCCATTGCGTTAGTTATGTAATGATAATGCGTCAGATAGTTATGATAAGGCGTTAGTTATGTAATGATAATACGTTAGTAATGTAATGATATAGCGTTAATAATATAATGATAATGCGTTAGTAATGTGATCATAGTGCGTTAGTAATGTTATTATAATTCGTAAGTAATATAATGATAATACGTTAGTAGTATTATGATATTGCGTTGTTTGAGTAATGATAATGCGTTAGTCGTGTAATTATAATGCGTTAGTAGAGAAATGATATTGCATCTGCAATGTAATGATATTGAGTAAGTTATGTCATGATAATGCGTTAGTTATAATACGATAATACATAGGTATTGTAATGAAAATGCGTTACAGTTATCTAATGATAATGTATAAGTAATGTAATGAGTATGAGCTAGTTATGTAATGATAACGCGCTAGTTATGTAATGATAATGAGTAAGTTATGTAATAATAATGTGTTAGTTATGTAATGATAATGCGTTCGATTTAACAAAGAGCTGGACACCGCAAAGAATAATTAAAAATAGTGCAGAATAATTACAAATAGTGCAAAATAATTACAAATAGTGTAATGGATATTTCGATAAACTAACAGCTGTACTTGTATTATTTATGCCTATTAGTAGTTTTGCTTGACGACCGTCTACAATAGCAGGAACTTATCTGGTGGTAGATATTATGATAGAGAGAGATATTGTTGACATCAAATTGACAATGTTCATCCCTTAATCGTGAATGTAATGGACTTTCCTACGCCGAAGTCCATTACGTACGTATTTTTCAATTAGCAAACATGTTTACATTAGGCATCATAACATGAACCTTTATTTACAAAAATTCAAACTGAGAACATAATTCATGGATACGTTGACTTGTGGATATCCAACCTATTTATAAATCAAACGGACCATAGTCAAGTAAAAATAATGGCGTAAATCATGCTGATCATTTTAAAATTATTTTTTCTTAAATGCATGCGCATGTTAACTACATCGATTAACAAACGTAAGCCTATTCAACTATAAGAGAGTCACATGAAACTTGGTATATACGCAATTAAGAAAGATTCAAAGTGCACTGCACAACATTTTTATAACCTGTCTTGTGTCCTCTAGCCTGTCTGCCCGACGTGCTGGTCCAGCAAAGAAGAACGTTTTATGCAGTTCACAAAAGCAATATTTCAGTTTTTGACTGGCTAGTATTATTCAATCGAAACACCTCGAATCATCGTCAGATGTATGTAGGTAGTCAGTTCACCTCGGTCATTTCCCTAAATGGGACTGCTTTTGTGAAGGACGTCAAAACAAAGATGACAGCTCGGATGACAGCTCACTACCTTACGATGCCTGTAAATCTTCAATTGTGGCGGCTTCAAATTTAAATCATCCATTTTTTATTTACACAGCACTGCAGACACGCAGCTGTCAAACAATGTCATTGTTTATGTTTTGTGAGAACTACATTTGAGACATATTCTTCTTCCGACTTCCGGTGAACAAAACGATCGTGATTTCTGTAAGTGTCATTGCACCAGATACATCCGAGGGATGATTGTCCCGAGAACGGAATTACCCGAGGCGTTCCAACTGAATATTGCTGTGTCCAACATTAACTAAAGAATAATCATGAAGGTTAACTGTAACCAAGCAAAGTGCAAACTATCAATCACCTAATGAAAACATTCTATATTATAATATTGTGATTATTATTATTAATGATTTTTAGAGTAAATATTATTGTGATTAATATAGTTATCATTGAAGTTATTGTAATTATAATTATTATACTAATAATTATAATTATTATTATTATTATTATTATTATTATTATTATTATTATTATTATTATTATTAATATTATTATTTGAAGTAATAGCAGTAGTAGTTGTAGTAGTAGTAGTAGTAGTTCATAATAAATATGACATTATTGTAATTATTAATTGTAATTATTATTATTATTATTATTATTATTATTATTATTAAAATTATTATTTTTATTATTATTATTATTATTACTTTTATTACTATTTTTATTATTATAATTATTGTTGTTGTTGTTGTTACCGTTGTTGTTATTGTTGTTACCGTTGATGTTGTTGTTGTTGTTGTTGTTGTTGTTGTTGTTGTTGTTGTAACGACACACACCTAGAGAGAAAACAAAAAAGATTTGAGTTTACTTCTTTCCAGGTTTTGCCATCAATATAGTTTTTAAAGATGTTTATACATGTATTTTCGGCACGTCGTTATATGTTCATACTAACGCCAGTAGGAAGGACTGCTTCTCAGTTCATCCTTGAATGGTAAGTAGCTATTGTCATTAGATATACGTTAGATTGTCTGTTAGCATCTATACAGAACAAAAACATGGAAAAAGCTTTTCCTGGACGATGCATTGAATATGCACGACAACATCTGAATTTAGATGCCCTGTTTATGCAAAATTCAAGGATACATGCAACAAATATAAATTATTTTCGCAAGGTCCACGTAAATCGATATTGTTTCTTCGACATATGTACTATCTTGGAAAACTTTTTAGTGGTTTTACATTTTGCTTTTTGGGTTTTGAGCCATTCTTTATAGTCTCTGGTGTAGATATGTTAGGAAAATAAGAGAATGCTATATAGATGTTTTAATATAATCTTTATCTTGAGATTTATATTAAATTATACCAAAAACAACACAAATGTTATATTAAGGCTTGTTACTTACACAAATAAAGCTTTCAATGGTTAAACTGCTTTAATTGTTGTCCCATTTTTTGCGTCGCGATTGTTGTTCGCACCAATAATGTTCCTAGTATCTTGTTGGATGTTTTAAATCCATTTTTACATGTTTAATTTAAGAAAATGCCTCCTTTTTATGAAACGTCCTCTAATGATAGCGTGCGAAATCCTTAGCATTCATTTGGAAACCTTCGCTAACCTAACATGGAGTATGCTGCAAAATAGACATTTATCGTGAGGATGATAACATGATTGGTCCAGTAGTCTTAACATTTGGGGTTTCGCTAGGAAAATCTCCGAAAGGGTTTTTGTCAAGGATAGCAGTTCTATCCCTCAAAAATTCTATTTCGAAAAGGAAATGACCCAACTCAAGTTTATAAGCACAATCTAGCTTCTATCGACGTACTTGAACTCTTAACAGAAGGGCAGATGTTTGTAATCAATTTATTGTATAACTTTAACACGGTAACAGAAGTTAGTAATTGCATTTAATATTTGATATTATGTGCTCCAAAATACTTTGTGTTGAGATCTTACGGGGCTTTAACACAATGGTGCAGATACCTATTCTTCAGAACTATTACTGGATTTGAGAGGCGGGAGTTGACGTAGCATGGACCAGTGTATCATCGTCGTTCTTGTTTGGCTTATCTTTGATGTACATGCATTACAGTATCAACTTATAAACTTTGAATTTGTAAAGGACAACTAACCTCTAAACCAAAAATTTACCATAAAATCAACTAATTTTTAGAAAACTAGGTCAAAGCCATCCTGTGTTGATTTGCATGTTGAAATATTCGAAATACACCTGTAATAGAGATGCGTCGATAATACAGAGTTCGAGTATAAATCTGAAAAATCTTAAGATATACCACGGGCAATTGCTGCATATATTTGTAGACTGCAATTTTGTTTGACAAGTTTACCCATTTTAAATCAAAATTTAAACAGGCATTATGATTACCTTTCTATCTCTCCGTTGTAGTTTTTATATAAATGTGACTCGTCAGATAAATAGTGCAATTAATTAATTATTTTATTCTGTTCACGTTCATGACAAAGAAAATCGTTATACAGTGAATAAAAGTATACCTTATCGTTTTAAAGACCATACACGTCGGTTAAATTACTATCGTTTCATCGCTGTAATTTGTCGATGTAAACCTTAATGGTATGATATACAAATACTTACAGACTATAAACCAGACATATCGTGCGTGGTACATTTTTTCGCACCAAAACTCACAAAACTTGTTTAACTTAATGTAAGTACAAATATAACGCAATATAGTCTTTCAGAAATGTTTTCTTCTGCCTATTGTTGAAAATCACATTGTGAGCAAATTTACCAAACAACGTAAAATATGTTGTCTAATATACTTATAAACTTATCATAGTCTGGGTTAGTAACCACACTATTATAAATGTTGCATTGAAATATTAGAATAGGAAAATGCTTTTGTAATCACACAAGTATCAATGTTGCATTGAAATATTAGAATAGGAATATAATTTTGTCATCACATAGTTATCAATGTTGCATTGAAATATTAGAATTGGAATATGGTTTTGTAATCCCATAATTATTAATGTTGCATTAAAATATTAGAATGGAAAAGCGGTTTGGTAATCACACAATTATCAACGTTGTATTGAAGTATTAGAATGAGAATATGGTTTTGTAAAGCACACACTAGTTTTCAATTTTGCATTGAAACATTAGAATGGGAATGTGTTTTGTAATCTTTCAATTATAAATGTTGCATTGAAATATTAGAATGGGAAAACTCAATTATCAATACTGTATTTAAATATGTAAATTGGGAATATAGCTAATGCTTTCAACAGCTTTTTTGTTAGTTACAAAAAAGATCGATACAAATTATAGGGTCCACAAACAAAAATCCATTCACAATCAAGGATGCGTCTTATCTTTAGGTTCCCATATGCTTAATACTGTACGAACAGTTCCAACATCATTCAACAGTCTAACATTAAAAGACTCCATCCTTAATAACTTAAACCTTTAGTGTTATTTTAAATGCTAAGGCATACCATTTTAGCATAAGTATATTTACCTTTTGCCGTAGTTGTCGGGCCTGTTTTTTTTTGACGTACTGAGAAGTGCCGCAGCAAAATGATCCCGAACGAAAATAAAAGCGGCCATCAATTAATAAACTCGCAGGAACAAGTAACGCACCACTTAACTAGCGATATATTCACACACTGTGAGAAATTGCTCAGTAACGTTTTCCAAAATGTATAGTACAGTGGAAGCATTCAGAATACATCGGCAATGATTGTCACCACATTCTGCCATCTTGGTCCCTATCAGAAGGGAATACATGTGGTATTTTGTTGCATTATTATTATACTAATAATTATAATTATTATTATTATTATTATTATTTTTGTTATTATTGTTATTATTATTATTATTATTATTATTATTATTATTATTATTATTATTATTATTATTATTATTATTTGAAGTAATATCAGTAGTAGTTGTAGTAGTAGTAGTAGTAGTTCATAATAAATATGACATTATTGTAATTATTAATTATAATTATTATTGTTATTATTATTATTATTATTATTATTATTACTATTAATATTATTATAATTCTTGTTGTTGTTGGTACCGTTGTTGTTGTTGTTGTTGTTGTAACGACACACACCTAGAGAGAAAACAAAAAGATTTGAGCTTACTTCTTTCCAGGTTTTGCCATCAATATAGTTTTTAAAGATGTTTATACATGCATTTTCGGCACGTCGTTATATGTTCATACTTACGCAAGTAGGCAGGACTGCTTCTCAGTTCTTGAATGGTAAGTAGCTATTGTCATTAGATATACGTTAGATTGTCTGTTAGCATCTATACAGAACAAAAACATGGAAAAGGCTTTTCCTGGACGATGCATTGAATATGCACGACAACATCTGAATTTAGATGCCCTGTTTATGCAAAATTCAAGGATACATGCAACAAATATAAATTATTTTCGCAAGGTCCACGTAAATCGATATTGTTTCTTCGACATATGTACTGTCTTGGAAAACTGTTTAGTGGTTTTACATTTTGCTTTTTGTGTTGTGGTTTTGAGCCATTCTATATAGTCTCTGGTGTAGATATGTTAGGAAAATAAGAGAATGCTATATAGATGTTTTAATATAATCTTTTTCTTGAGATTTATATCAAATTATACCAAAAACAACACAAATGTTATATTAAGGCTTGTTACTTACACAAATAAAGCTTTCAATGGTTAAACTGCTTTAACTGTTGTCCCATTTTTTTGCGTCGCGATTGTTGTTCGCACCAATAAAGTCCCTAGTATCTTGTTGGATGTTTTAAATCCATTTTTACATGTTTAATTTAAGAAAATGCCTCCTTTATATGAAACGTCCTCTAATGATAGCGTGCGAAATCCTTAGCATTCATTTGGAAACATTCGCTAACCTAACATGGAGTATGCTGCAAAATAGACATTTATCGTGAGGATGATAACATGATTGCTCCAGAAGTCATAACATTTGGGGTTTCGCTAGGAAAATCTCCGAAAGGGTTTTTGTCAAGGATAGCAGTTCTATCCCTCAAAAATTCTATTTCGAAAAGGAAATGACCCAACTCAAGTTTATAAGCACAATCTAGCTTCTATCGACGTACTTGAACTCTTAACAGAAGCGCAGATGTTTGTAATCAATTTATTGTCCATTCATAATTTTAACACGGTAACAGAAGTTGGTAATTGCATTTAATATTTAATATTATATGCTCCAAAATACTTTGTGTTGATCTATAATTAGTGCCACACACTTCGATCTTTTCAGACACAGACTGAGGAAAAAGCTGTACTTTTTAATGGAAAGTAGCTGGATAATTAGCAATCACAACACTTTACTCATAAAAGGTTCATTCGCGTTCCATTTGCTTGCAGCTTGTATCGTATATCATGCTAATAAATATCCATAGTAGCGCCTTAAAATGTATTGCCCAATATAATAAACAGCGAAAATAGGGACAATTTAATTAAACATCACGTAATATTATTACGGTGGACATTACAAATCAAGGTTTGTCAAAACGTGGTATCATTTCACCCCCTCCGCTCTCATGGATTTGATGAAGTGAGATATATTTGTAAGTGGTAGAAACATCCACATTTCGCGGGTTTTATGCAATGTATAGTCCGATTTTTGACAATGCTAAGTCGACATAAATAATGAGTTAAGCACGTGAATACTTATTGTCAATTGTGTATTAATATGATAAAACGTGTTAATATTTATTTTAAACACCTGTAAGTTATTGCTTTATAAGCTCATGTTTATTAGGAACACGTTTTCAGGTATTAGAAAGGAATTTATCAATGTGCGAATATCACGATTTGTGGTGCGTCGGTGGTTCTATAAAGAAATTTTGTCTTTGATTTTTGTCAACCAATAATTAGCTGACGGTCGTCAGGACATGTATAACCCATAACTGTGTCGGTGCGAAGCTTTTTACAATGCTCTTCAGTTTGTATAATTTTAGATTTTAATTTTTTTAATTCCAGATACAAAACAAAGCGCTTAGAAGCTCTGTTTTAATGGTATATTATGACCCTGGACGCGATTACAGGTGAGCAAACAATAGTCAAAATAATTCCGTCGTAAATTAAATGTACAAAGCCTTTGAAATTGGAAAGCAGGCAAGTCTTCAGCTGCAAGTAAACTTCTCTTCTAAACTATCGATTATACATTGGAACAAAATCACATCATAGTCACTAACATCCTATAATAGAAACCATTTTATTAATCATTATTTTTTTTTTCTATATAATTTTGTACATTTTTTTAAGTTTGATCCTAAGTAAATACTTAATACATGCTACCCTACTCGACCAAAATAGACTGAGTTAAAAACTAACTACTACGTCTTACAACATGCTATCTGAATCTAAAAATCCCTAGTGTGCCAGTCATCTAAGAAAGCGTGCGGTAGCTTAAGACTGAGATGGTGAGACGATACGAATTACCTGCTTCAGAGCCGCAGAAGGCAGTAAGGCCCGCGCGGAATATCGCAAAATATATCAAATATATGGGGATAATGTATAGTCAGTGGAACACTCGTTCTAACAGCAGTTCCATATTTTGTTGATTTTGTTGATTTTTTCCTCAAGTCAGTGAGCGATATTCGTATGCAGCATCGTTCATTCATAAATCTGCATTGTTTCTATATCTGAATTACACAATATATTGAACTTCCAGCTTAAACAGATAACAATGTTAACATTTTGAATCATACATGATCACAAGGCGCCTTGTCTCCTTAGACATACATAATTGTTCTGTATACGCACTACTTCTTCCCAGGCATGAATAACTGACCGCGAGTGGTCAAGGTCGTGCAGTGTATAACCAGTGTGCATCTGAAATCCAGCTTTCTCATTTTCAATTACGGTAATGCAAGCATCACCGTCCAAAATTATGTTAAGAAAGCCATAGTACACGTTCTATGATGGTAAACATTAAACTTAACAGACAAATGAAATCTACACATACTTAGAAATCAATATGGGCGCCTCATGTCCCTTTAACATGAAAGGAAATATGTTCAACAATTAACTCTGAAAGTCATTTTATTTATGCTGGAACAGAGTTTTTTAACAAATATTACAATTTTTCATTGAAATGAAAATCACATACACAGTCGCTTTACTGACTCTTAAATAACAAGCAGGGAACCAAACCGTGACTCACTATTAGACCCATCGCATCACTTTAGTCGTTCATGATCAGAATCCGATCCAAGTATAATTATTTGCATAATAATATTATATGTATAATCATATTATGTATTCCCTGGCGATAATGGTGTAACCTACATTTATAGAAACCCTGCTTATCTTGCAAAACATATATTGCCCAAGAAATGACGTGAAATTAACAAATTGGTGAAATATACCAATATATTAAGAAGGTTAAATCAGACGATCATTTCTAAAACAAACTTTGAAAAAGAAACACTGCTCTTCCTTGTAATGAGGATTGGCAACCGCAGCGACACGCAATGTTCAAGGCAAATCTATCATTGTTGCGCATATGTTTACTCCGGGAATTTCCGCAATAAAAAGTATGCTTCAAATTTCAAAAATCATTTACCCGACAAGAAAGCTGATATCTACAGTCTTTTGTTTTATAGGAGATACCTCAAACAGACAACGTAAAATGCTATTTGTGATATTTATTATTCAAATGTACTCATAAATTGGTGGAGTGAAAGTTTTTCATCAGCAATCGCGAAAAGATCTTACGGGGCTTTTACACAATGGTGCAGATACCTATTCTTCAGAACTATTACTGGATTTGAGAGGCGGGAGTTGACGTAGCATGGACCAGTGTATCATCGTCGTTCTTGTTTGGCTTATCTTTGATGTACATGCATTACAGTATCAACTTATAAACTTTGAATTTGTAAAGGACAACTAACCTCTAAACCAAAAATTTACCATAAAATCAACTAATTTTTAGAAAATTAGGTCAAAGCCATCCTGTGTTGATTTGCATGTTGAAGTATTCGAAATACACCTGTAAAAGAGATGCGTCGATAATACAGAGTTCGAGTATAAATCGGAAAAATCTTAAGATGTACCACCGGCAATTGCTGCATATATTTGTAGACTGTAATTTTGTTTGACAAGTTTACCCATTTTAAATCAATATTTAAACAGGCATTATGATTACCTTTCTATCACTCCGTTGTAGTTTTTTATATAAATGTGACTCGTCAGATAAATAGTGCAATAAATTAATTATTTTATTCTGTTCACGTTCATGACAAAGAAAATCGTTATACAGTGAATAAAAGTATACCTTATCGTTTTAAAGACCATACACGTCGGTTAAATTACTATCGTTTCATTGCTATAATTTGTCGATGTAAACCTTAATGGTATGATATACAAATACTTACAGACTATAAACCAGACATATCGTGCGTGGTACATTTTTCGCACCAAAAACTCACAAAACTTGTTTAACTTAATGTAAGTACAAATATAACGCAATATAGTCTTTCAGAAATGTTTTCTTCTGCCTATTGTTGAAAATCACATTGTGAGCATGTTTACCAAACAACGTAAAATATGTTGTCTAATATACTTATAAACTTATCATAGTCTGGGTTAGTAACCACACTATTATAAATGTTGCATTGAAATATTAGAATAGGAAAATGCTTTTGTAATCACACAAGTATCAATGTTGCATTGAAATATTAGAATAGGAATATAGTTTTGTAATCACATAGTTATCAATGTTGCATTGAAATATTAGAATTGGAATATGGTTTTGTAATCCCATAATTATTAATGTTGCATTAAAATATTAGAATGGAAAAGCGGTTTGGTAATCACACAATTATCAACGTTGTATTGAAGTATTAGAATGAGAATATGGTTTTGTAAAGCACACACTAGTTTTCAATTTTGCATTGAAACATTAGAATGGGAATGTGTTTTGTAATCTTTCAATTATAAATGTTGCATTGAAATATTAGAATGGGAAAACTCAATCAATTATCAATACTGCATTTAAATATGTAAATTGGAAATATGGCTAATGCTTTCAACAGCTTTTTTGTTAGTTCTCTTACAAAAAAGATCGATACAAATTATAGGGTCCACAAACAGAAAAACATTCACAATCAAGGATGCGTCTTATCTTTAGGTTCCCATATCTTAATACTGTACGAACAGTTCCAACATCATTCAACAGTCTAACATTAGAAGATTAACTTAAACCTTTAGTGTTATGTTAAATGCTAAGGCACACCATTTTAGCATAAGTATATTTACCTTTTGCCGTAGTTGTTGGCCTGTTTTTTTTTTACATACTGAGAAGTGCCGCAGCAAAATGATCCCGAACGAAAATCAAAGCGGCCATCGTTGGTAGAAATAACTAGTGGTATTAATAAACTCGCAGGAACAAGTAAAGCACCACTTAACGATATATTCACACACTGTGAGAAATTGCTCAGTAACGTTTTCCAAAATGTATAGTACAGTAGAAGCATTCAGAATACATCGGCAATGATTGTCACCGCATTCTGCCATCTTGGTCCCTATCAGAAGACTAAAACATGTGGTATTTTGTTGCATCTTGCTCGATATGAAGTTTGCCTCTTCAGGTTACTAGGAGTTAAATTCGACTTATACTGAACACTTTTTATGTTTAATTGGTGAGAAATTAATTGTGTTGGCAAAAATATTCTGTGGGTTATATGCAGTTTTTAAACTATACTTTGTTAATTAAAGCCGCATATATTTCAAGTGGAAAAGTGGCATTGCTACAGTTGTTTACTGACACATATACACAAATCAAACTGAGGACTACCCAAGCAGAAAGGAACACCACAACAGCATATCGATAATGATATTCTTTGTAGCAAGAAGTATTGTAATAGTTTGTAGGCGGTTTCTAAACACAAGGACAAAGAATTATCTTTTTCTAAAGATAACCATACAAAATATTAATGTCGTCTAATTACAATACTATTGGGTTCGTCCTTGAGTTGTTTTCATTCCAACGATGTCGAAATTAACTCATGTAAAATTTAAAACTGGAAGGACTCGAACAGCAATGCAAACAAAAGTTCATACAAAATGTAAATGAACCGTGTACAAAAGTCTAAATGCAACAAAAATTACAATCTTGCACGAGACTAAAGCGATATAAGCACGTCATGATTAATATTCTTTTCTTTTGGAATGATGACACTATACATTTCAGAATATATCAAGGTCTTCCTCATATTACTTTTGAGCACACAAACATATAGCAAGCCCCTTTCCATTAACATTCCAGTTTAGTTAAACTTGTAAACTTGTCAATTGTTTCTATGATATGAAAGCTTTAATCATGAGTACAGTGATGCCCGGCACTTGTAAGTGTACTGAGTATTTGCTTTCATATCGTGCTGCGTACGGACCAAGGTTCCTGGGCTCTATGTTACTGTACATTCATTTTCCTCTCCATTATAAAAGATGTTTTTTTAAACAAAATAAAAGTAGATAAATACTAATGATTATTGACAGACATACGGACGAACGGACAGACGGACGGACAGACAGAGACCAAGACAGAGGCAGACAGACAGATAATCAGATCAGACTGACATAGGTGGAGAGAGAGAGGTGGAGAGAGAGAGAGAGAGTGAGAGTGAGTGTGGTGTGTGTGTGTGTGTGTGTGTGTGTGTGTGTCTGTGTCTGTGTCTGTGTGTCTGTGTCTGTGTGTATGTGTGTGTGTGACAGAGAGAGAGAGAGAAAGAGAGATGTAGTTTTGCAATTAAACATCTTCATCAGAAAATAGCTTGTGAGCTACCTTAGCAACAGTAACTAATAACGTTTGTTGACGTTGTGTTTTACTTGTTGGTCTCACCAGAAAGCGTCAAGCAATCTAAAAACTGTATTCGCTTGAAAGAAAATTAATTTTACGAAATTCATTCAAGAAAAAAAACAGCAGGGCCTTTTCACTTGTTTACTTCCATTTATCAACAATAAAGTATTTGTCAAGGTCAGAGTAACTTATGAATGGATTTTTCGTTCCGATAACTTCTGTTATACTAGAGATAACCTTAATAACTTCAATGGTACATATATTATATTATTGAGTAAATCGCTTTACGGTCAAGGTCACTGAAACTTAAAAAAGATTTTTACTTTCCATTTTATATTTTAAGTCGGGATTAGAATACTACATCCAAATATAGTATAAAGCTCCCATATTGCTAGAGTTTTAGGTGCCTACGGGTGAGTCATTAAGCTAAAAGAAGGATAAATCCTATTCTTAGTGTCATAAAAATACACAATACACAACTAACACTTCTTTAAAAATCTGCATGTGTATTGCGATATTATGTTATTGCTACTGCTGAAACATTAGTTCTAAATATGTGTAGTACTGCTTAGTAACCTTCAGTATGATTCCAGAGTAGCAGAAATGTATCTGATGGTAAATATTATGATATCCGCGCTAATAGTAACTTACAATTAGCGATATCATCCCTAAACCTCAGTTATGACATCTCCTACCGCTGAGTCCATTAGACTTGGTTAATAGGCAAAACATGTTTACGTTTGTCTTCAGGGCAATAATAACACTGTATATAGATTCATAAAAACATCCTACAAAAATACACACGACTCGCTGTATGAGAGATACTTCATGGACATTTTGACAAAGGAGAGTGTGTAAATCAAATAGATGAGAACGATTTGAAAAATAATGGCATAAAAGATGATGAATTTTCTTGTTATCATGTTATAATGAATACGTATATATACTAGATTGAATACAATACAGTCAATACAAACTTGTAAGGTTCGTGAAAAGGGTAATGTGGTTCCCACTTCTACCTGTTAGATAATTTTCTTTCTGTTCAGACAGTTTTCAATCATCTGTTAGCAGACGTTTAAAATGACTAAATAACATTGTGCATCAATTCAAATGTGTACCATCAGAGCACATGAATTAATTCGTCAGCACCAAACCATTTTGTTAACACTTGGGTTCGGGTAGCCCTTTGGTCATTTCATCTAAAACTATGAATCTAGCAAAGCTTAAAATTATATAATATTGTACTTTTGCAATTTTTCCGTTGTAATTATTATTCGCGCGATAGGTACTGTATTTATGGCCGCAGGAACAATTGTTTGCTAAATGCAATATGTATGTTATAGGAAATAAAAATGATTAACTACAAACACACGCAAAGCAGTGATGACTATTTCATCGTCCAAATTCTGTCAATCTGTTTAGCAAACGAACAAATTTCTGGGATCAATAATTGTGAAATAGTTGCGCAGATGATGTCGTTATCAGAGTACTTATTAACTCAAGTTTTGTCAGCTTACATGTAGATGCTCTTTTATGTAAACTTAAGAACTAGCGTACGATACGGTTTCGCTGGAATATGGAACAAAACTTAAACCATCTGACAGCATGCATTCGAAACATTTTGAATATTGGGAAAGATATTAAGTATGAATAATTAGTTGGTGCTTAGCTTAAGTAGGTTACTAGTGCAAAAGAAATGAGAAGCTCATGCAAACTGTGTTCTTGTCGGTGTGTTTATTTCCCCCATTTACGTTTGGCTTAAATATTTGATTAGTTAGCATTTAAATGATGCTGAATACTAAACACTTCAAGGGTGTCTTGAAACTAGTGCGACAAATGAAGAATTTGAAGCAATTATCAGTTGATGTATTCTCCAAATTGTATATATATCTTTTTAAATGTTAAGATAATTAACTAAAAAAAATTCTGTGTTAATATGGCTGTCATATGAAAGTAATGTTGGTCTGAAACACTCGGTAACACGAACCATCTGCTGGATAAGACATTTATTAAAAAAAGAGGAGGTAAATCAAGTTGTGAGCATAGAAATACTTTTAGGACGTAAGGCAAAAATGATCACAAGGAAGGAAAATCTATGTTTATTTGTAACAATTGTGTACAGTGGTCCAATATTGAAACTTGAATGCCCAAATGTCCACTTATAATATAACAGCGTCAACAATGTTGTATGGCAAAAGATGGCAGTGAATATATGTACTAAAGGAAGATAATAATTATTATTTTCTGAGACAATTACAATTTTTTTTACAAAATTACAAAAAATACAGACAGGCTTGCATAAACTAATTGCATTACTCTCTCTGAACACCTTGACCAACAAATCACTCCATTAATGAGGGCTGTAAATAACAAAAAGACAAATATAAACGCATTGTGTGAGGCATTGAAATTAACATTGATAAGGTGAATTTTATACCATAGGCAAGAAGGTAAATGTTGCAAAGTTATACTCCAATTCTACCAATGTCGCGGATATTTTTATTCAGGCAAACATTGTTTCAATTGTGAATATCGGGTTTGGTTCCTGTTAACAAAATGCCACAGTTTGCCAGTCATTCTTTGCAATATACGCCGGTGATTTGTATTGATTACTCTGCCCCGACAAGGCTTCTAGACTAAGATTTCCATAACACTCTCAATCCTATAAGGAGCTGCGAAAAAATCCGATTGACAACTACTATCTTGAAACTATAATAGTTATTGTTTCTACGACACCCGCACACACCAACATCCGCCCCTAATGACACCCGAACACACGCACACACCCTTACACACGCTCCCGGACCTACACACTCACACATCCACACGCACACATATCCGCACAAACACACACACAAACTCACACGCACGGATGCAACACACACAGACACACACACACACCTACACACGCACGCATGCACACATAGGCTCCAACACACACACACGCAAACACAAACTCATACTTTCATACGATCATACGCCTCTCTTTAAGTTCGCCGTCTTTTTACTCCGCTGAGTTCTAAGAATCTAGCTGCGTGTGTTCAGCACTCAGAATGACTTTATGTGAACAATTGTTCCAACTGACCTGCTGTGTGCGGTAATTCTACCCAGACATTTGTCATATGTCTCCCCCATCAAAGTTTCTAAACATGTCTATTATGATCATTCTTGTAAAGCTCCTATTTATTTAAAAACAAAAACAAGCATCTCTTTTCTTCTTTCTTCTCAAATTAATATTTATGCACAAATATCATCATTACAAGCATAAGCGTAATTTTACTGTTATTAGAGCATTAAAATCAACAATCTTCCAACTGTCTCAATTTTTGGTACATACGCATTATTGTAAATAGTTCAGATAGAATCCAATACACTAGATCAACACAAAAACTAAAATAAATTATGCTGACTAAAATCAAAATCTTATTACGAACACTTGACTGTCTTGATTGAAATCATTTCCAGCTTCTGGTCTTAGTCCGAAAATTAATGTGGTACATTAGTGAAATGGAAATTGTCCCCCTTGTTAGGTAATATCCGGGGTATTCCAAACAGTAGGCAAGTCCTTATTGTTATTGCCTGTTCTTTTGTAGATATTGCAATTAAAACAGCGAAATGTCTTACTATTGCATAAATATAAAATTCAAATCAATTTAAATACTTATAGAGATTGGTTATTTAAAACAGAAAATGGAACTTTTTGTTGATGATTGGTTAACGTGGGTATCACAAGAAAGGCAGGTAAGTCAACATACAACCCATAGAGCACAAGCATAAAAAACCGAGTAAAACAAATGAAAGGTTCTTGCATTTAGGGATTATTCAGAGGAGACTATTCATTAATGTATCTTACTGTCCGACGTCACGTCTGGGTCTTTATTATTTTATAATTGACGCACCACGTCGAATTGAACGTTTCTTTTAACAAGCTACAAGTATATTGGACAATTGACAGGAATAAGAGTGTTGTAAGTGTATGTTTTAACTGATTTGATATAACATAGGAGGCTGTGGCTTATGTATGTGGCTGATATTTTCTCGACAGCAGTGTCAGCGCAGGCTAAAATGTCAATTACGCCAGTTATTTACTACTTGATGGAAGAAAACGTAGGCGTAGATTGAACCGAATGTCGTATTAATTTTGTCAGTGTGAAAATTGCTTGCAAAAAAACGCTTAAAGTTTTTAACAAATAGTGGAACTTGTTAAACATAATTATATATTTCCTTTGGTTAAACCACTCTGCTACATTTCGCTTTATGTGAATCCAACGATTAACTATTTTGCTTGAGAGAGATTCCACAGCTTTTAGTGAAATGGTTGATTTGTTAATTAGAAATACTCGAGCTGAAACACACATGAAATAGAATACAACCAACAGTTACCACGTAATCATGTTGGAAGGGCCAGTCGGTCAAAGAACGGAAGAACGGAAGGGTGTTAAAGGAGGAAAAACTGATCTTCAACGTCGCACCTGCTGTTGTTGTTTGTTGTTGTTTTTTATCTCAAGAACTACACTGAAAATAAAAAAATAGCCCTTCATAGAAAGGCAACTAACAGTGTACATCGGGAATTAACCAATCACTACTATTTACAAATTCTATTATTACCTCTATTATTTGCAAACAGTAAATGTGAACTATTCAAATCATGAATAGGTACAGACGATGCCTAACATTTTGAAATACTCGAGTAAACGAATCGGTTTGAAAAAGATGGCACAGGTAGACAAAAGGCAGTTGACATCTTTCCAAACCTACGAAACATATTGTCTGTACTATGACGCACTTACAAGAAACGGCCCCGTGAAAAGAAAAGAATTGACCGATGATGCAACTGAAAATGGCATACTATATGCAAATAAAGGCAAATAAAATCCAGAAGTCCCGAAGTTATGATATTGAGGAATCTATCGTTAAGAAACCTCAAAAATCGCCTCCACTACATTCTGCACGACTAGAGAGATGACGAGACAACATTTCATTAGTAACCGTCCATAAATAAAGGATTAATCGTCGTTTGTCTGGAGCCTCGGTGATCACGCCCACTTATCGTTCATAAATTCAAAAGCTATGTATTTTCTTGACGGTAAAATCTGGTTAAACAAATAAAAAAATTTAATTTATCATTAGTCACATATGGCATCATCCATATTGCTATGCTGCTATTCACCGAATAGTCTCTGCAGGTGCAGATGTTAGTCGTTCGGATATTGACCCTCAAAATTATACCAAATATAACGTTTTTCAAACATAGCAGAAATACAGCTGATTTTTAAGCATTGCGATACATTCATATATTTACGCATAAAACAATGGCCGTCCTTCAAAGTGTTGGGCCTATTATGCCATAACTTTTAACTGAGTTCGAAATAACACAGCAATAATAGTAATATTGATAATCAATAATTTACGAGAATAATTACGGTTTCGGATTGTATATAAAATTTTACAAAATTATCAAAAACATTTAGCTTTCTGATAATTTCTTTTCATTTGCGATTTTAATACGTGCACGTGTACAAGAAGTGTGTGTATCGAGGGAGGGTGGGGTGGGGTCATTGGTCTGGTGAGTAAAAAGGTGATCAAGTGACCTTAAGATCTTGGCAAGACAATTGCTGCAGATTTATCTAGGTATTTGCTATCTGCGTACTAATTCTACTTAGAAATTTGGCAGTCAAAATGAAATTACGGCTGCAAATTTCTTGACTTATACTAAATAGGTACAAGTAAAACAAAATTGCAGTTGTTAGTATGTGTTACAAACTGTTCTGGCAAGGTATAGCACAGCTTTGAACGATACAAGTGCAATTAAGCTATTATGTTCTCTATATGAATTAACGGAATTACTCTTTGGTATTTAAAAATAAATGCATCTCATTTAAAATGGTAGTTTCCCAAATAGCAGTGCACATGAAAGCATTTGTAACACTCCTTTACTAATTATGCCTCACTAGACGGAGGCAGCTATGTGACCGTTCCCTTGAGGTTTAAACTAGAGTGAGTTATGTTAAATTAATAATCACCGAGTATTCTGTATTTAACAAAAACATGTGTGAACGATTTGGTTGATTCTGTTGGAAAATTAAGAAATAGTGCGTGTTTTTCTGAGCTTATAACATTGTTATATGTGACGAAATGCATTTCATAAATTAAGCTAAAGGATTTTTGTGAAATGATGGAATATAACACTAATAATGACTGAATGTTTGTTGATTATTGTATTCACAAACACAATATTTTTGTCTTCATGCATACGGCTAAGTAAAAATAAGTAGAAGTATTGGCCAAAAATAAGAAATAAACGTACATCTACTTTGAATTCAGATCCATGTAATAAATTGAAATCGCGTGACTGAGACATTAAATATGCCAACTTTGAAAAAGACTAGATTCAAAGCGGTTTGAATAATATAATGATTTTAATGTGCCATTTAACTAATTATGTCTTTATACATTGGATTCTCTTTGCGGTATGTTTGTAACTCTTACACTTTTAGAGATTCAATTCAAACAATACTGTAAATGTAGACATGTAATGTAGTCGAAGGAATTGCATTCATCTATTACATATAATAGTGTGTGCAGTAGGTTTAAGTGTTTATATATATATATATATATATATATATATATATATATATATATATAGCTAAACAGTTTATTAACAAATCCTGAGTCATTCTTGGACATCCCTCGTAAAAATCAAAAGTAGTATTTATCGTCATAATCCACGCTCTCCGGAAGGAGATGCCCTAACTGCTCGGCATTCAGTTATTATTATTATTATAATTATTATTATTATTATTATTATTATTATTATTATTATTATTATTATTATTATTATTATTATTATTATTATTATTACTGATAATGGTGGTGGTGACGGTGGTGGTGATGTTATCATTAACACAATTTATAATACTTCATAAAATGAAGAAGATGATGATAAAGAAGAAAAAGAAAAAGAACAACACCGACAAATTTAAAATTGCAAGGTACTCAGTTGGATAAATCTTAAACATAAACATATACATGCATTCTGTTTACATAAGACGACCTTGGTATCTTATAATTACACATAAGAGAAAATAAACAAGTGAGCAATTTACTTTACCTTGCAACTTTAATCGATTGTTCTTTATACGCCCTGAAGGCATTTTCTATAAAATTACGAAACAGCAAAAACCTCTGTAACTGTAAGCAATTATATAGAAATCGTGATTGTTTGTGAGTCATAAATGTGTTTACGACTATCTTATTCAGTGTGGCGAAAGGTCTCTGGAGATACGGCAATCCCTAGAGACGTCCATTAGACCAGCTATCTCCCATATGGTCATAATATGTCCCTATCTCCTAAGCAATGGATTACGTGAGATTCACAGTGATTCTGACCAATGACAATTTGACGTCTCCGTCTGTATCTTAAATAGACGAGGATGTAGTTGTGAGCGAGATAGCAGCATCACAAAACTTGCAAAACGTTAAGTGTTTGTAGTCATTTGTTTAACGTTATTACTTCCTTTCTTGTTTATTTTATTTCATATTTCTAATTATGTTATATATTTTAAAGAATTAACACATCACATGAATAGTTCTATCAACAGGGCATCCAAAAAAGTAGTCCCAAAAAAGAACCCAAAGTATGACGTATACCTACGCATACTGCAAGTTCCAGCGCTTTCTTAAATCACTGTGACAATCATTCATACAGTTAGCATCATATGGTTCCTTCATATATGAACGCATATGTCCAAATCAAGGTTAAAATAAAGAAAGCTCTAGTAAAACAAAAACGAAATTTCGTTTTAAGAACATCTACTATGTCATGACCGACCTTTAAACCTTCAAATAAACCCATAAACCTTCACTTCTTAGTCTGTGACAATCGACCATCTTAGTTATGATTCCTTTGACAAAAGTCAAAATCCATTTTGGGACATGAAAGAGCACCTTTCTGTAACTGTTACAGCGACCTGACCTGCTATTTCAGCATTTGTCTTCACACAATCAGTACTAGTATACGTTACAACGCTTAATTTGGATATAAATGTACCAACATAAGAAAGATGAATTGAAATATCATGACAATCTACTCATGAATCAGTGACATTGTCTCAAAAGACCTTAGCAGCACATTAAAATTTTATTTTCGCTTTGTCATGCTCTATATAAGTTAAACTATCGAGCAGACAAAAAGACAAAATATACTTAGGTCTCATTTGATCAAGAGGAAAGCTCAATTGACTGGCAGAAAACCAACCAACATCCTTGGTGATGTAGGAACACCTTGAATGCTTTATAGCAGTTGTATCTGGCTAGGAATAGGGTGGGTGGACAATTAATTAATACTTGTCATGTCAAAATGTTGAAAATCGCTAAACTATTTTAGGTGATAAAAAAGCAATGGATGCAGGTACAAGCACAGAGAAATAAATCACCACTGAAGTTTCATGAGACATCACTGTAGGAATTTAGTACTATATACTATATAAGTATGCTAAACGCTAAAAAGGGACTGATCTTAGAGACATGTATCCTTTGTAATAAGCACGAATTCGTGGCGTGACAAATCTGTGAATGAACCTTGCAAGATTGTGGTTTGTCTTTTTACGAACAATATTGGATTTAAAACATGTATCAGTTTACCAAATTATTTTAAACTCGGTTTTAATTTTGATTTTAATTATTGACTCAACGCAAAAAATTTTAAGCATGAAATATAAGAATTCTCGCTAATAAGAGACCTATCTTTCTTTAAAACGTTTGTCATGGCCAGAGAATGATATTTTCGTTCATTCCATATAGAATATTATGCTCATTTTTAAACATTAATCTTATTCTGTCATATTATATAATTATGTATACATGTAATGTGATTTGCAAAGGTAGAAAAGTAAAAGTGAAAGTAGTTACATTGATATAGACTCTTTCGGGGTTCTACAAACTATATATAAAATCAGTTAGTTTTTATGTAATTTATATATAACGTTAGATTTGTATTCACGACATATTTTATACGTGTCAGGGATCAATTACTGTATTCAAATATAGAATTAATTGTTGCCCTAGACTGAAGCATTCATAATGCATTTCACGGCGTATTAGAGACATGTATTTAAATTATTTTGAAATTACTATCTTAGCGAAATTGTATTTCATCCTCGAGATTTAATTTCAATCCCTGATTTCCTTTACATTCTTCTACACTGGGTTTCTCATATATACAATACGCAAAGTCTAGGTAATGAACGCCGTTAAAACAACGTAAAACTAAATGCAATCGACAAAAACAAAAGTAAAATTAGCCTAATCTCTTAAATATTGTTGAAGTGGACTTTAAGATATGTTGAAAATAGTTTAGTCCAGGAAAACACGAAAGACAGTTGCATTGAACAAATATTACTTGAATGGCCAGCTGTAGGTGGCCAATTTACAACCGTTTTATAATAATCTTGAGAGGTAGTGGTTACTTTACGAAAAGTTTTTTCTCCCTGCGTTGGACCATTTTATAAAGTTCAGTATAAATGTTTCAAAAATGCAAAAAGAAATGTTAAACTGTTCGAGAGCTAATAATTAATTTGCACAGGATAATTGTACTTTATACATTAAGAAAGCACATTCGGCCTTCAGAAGAAAAGTATTGTTTAATTCCGTCGCATGCTGAACATCTAACAGTGATTTGATGATAAGTTATGTCTGGTTTGATTCCTTAGACAATTGCTTCTTCTTCTGGTGCTTCTTCTTCTCTTCTTCTTTTTCTTCTTCTTTATCTTCTTCTTGTTCTTTATGATAATGATAATGATAATGATAGTGATGATGATAATGATAACAACAAACCTGATTGCCGGTTTACGTATATTGTTGTCTGGTTTGTGCCAGAAGGTAATGATCTCTTATTTTCGTTAGAGCAAATAAATACGAAATTCTGTATAAGTGATAATAAAGGAATCATGAAATTCCTGCTGTCATTCTGACCCTAGGCTAGAGGTGAGTTAACGACAAGCTTAGTTTGTGTGCAGGGTGAGCAAAGTTCTGAAAGCGATAATAAAGGAATCATTAATTTATGTTACTGTTCTGACCCTGAGTTTTTGATAACTAGTCTGTCTGGTTGGAGGAAATACTTTTTCGATACGACCATCCCCCGGAGATGATCATTATACCAGCCATTTCTCATACGGCCATAAAGTGTACCAGTTCTGTTAAAAACTTGATCCCAAGTAATTAAAGGGGGATTATTTTAATCAATATCATCAATAAAACATTTATTTCTTTGCCGATTCTACTATGTTAAAAAAGGAATGTAGTCATGATAAGATTGCAAGGACATAAAAATCGGCCATTGACTTAACGCATTTTTTATCTGTCTCTTTTTTTCTATCGTTTCCAAAGTGAAGTATTTGCTTATATTTGTTTATTCAATTATATTTGAAACAGTTTTTGATGTTTTAGTAATTGTTTTAGTGTTGTATTGCATGCCTAATCGGTGTATTGTGACATATAAAGTTTGTCTAGTAGAAAAAGTCGTATAATAATAGCTGTGGTTATTAATCTTAGGAAGTTATTTGTGTTTTCTTAAAATTATCCATACATTTACTTATAATTGTACAGGCGTCGATTGTCATGCATAACAAAACCAGTGTACATGTTATCTGTGGACTATTTTCGGCCCAGCACTAAGCGATGGTTATTTCAGTGTTTGAAAAATATTATTTTATCTACTTTTCCGACAACAAATGCAGCTTTGTTTATGGTATGTACATTGCCATATTAACGTGTTTTGTTATTTTGGCATGTGCAAGAAGGTCATTATATCTTATTTTCGTTGGAGCAAATACATATAAGTACCAAGCTCTGTACGCTCTTTAATCACGGAATCATAAAAGTATGTTGATATTCTGACCATGGTGTTGTAATGTGTCAATGTGCAGGAAGGTCTCTGATTAGCAAATAAGTACAAAGTTTGATAACTGCTAATAAATGAACCACGAAAGTATGGTGGTTTTCTTACCCTGAGTTTGTGATGATAACAAGTCAAGTCTGGTTAATGGAAAAACTCTGGAGATACAACAATCCCCGGAGACGGCCATTCGGCCAGCCATCTGTCATACGGCCATAAATATCCATTTCTCTTTAAACGTTGATCGCATGTGATTTACAGGGATCTTCTATCAACAAATAACAACAGCAATATTATGCATTCGACATATCTACTATGCTAAGAGGGGATATCGTCTTGATGAGATTGCTTGGAAACACAACCGTCCAAAACTTAATTCCTCTTTTTTCTTTTTCTTCCAAAAAATGACATTGGCTTGAATTTATTTTTTTCCACATTATTTTAGTAATAGCTTTCGAGCTTTAACATAAAATGCAAACGTTATTATTGTAATCATTCTGCAATGAACATCAAGCTGACAAGCCCCTGAATTATATGATAATTTAATTGTTGATATAGCTAACTTACTGGTAGTACGATAATATGTAAGGTGTGGAATCCTAATCAATTTATCCAGGGAATGCGTCAAGGTCTGGCAAATTTGGTGATAATGGCCATGTGAATAATAATATGACAGTTTAACAGAATATGAGGCACGAAACACGGACGGTTATACGTACTAATTCACTCGCATATGAATTCTTATATGATTACACTATTGTTATCTCTTTGCCATCCAAGTCGAAATATACTCACATAAACCCTGAATAAACAATAGCAACAACAACAAAATCGCAAATGCTGTGCACAGACAGGTGCACAGACGGACAATTCAACTTCAGTGTCATAAAATCCGTATACAGTTCAACGATGAAAAAAGGATAACTTGCGGGTAATTCGTCATTGTAAATGAATCTATGGTCTGAAAACGGAAGCCAATTGCAGTGACGCTGATTATAAACCAGAAATAATGCAAAATATTTTGAAAGCGTTATATTAATGCACACAATCCATCGTACTCAATTTAAAGAGATTTTGACAATGAGTACTTTATATTAATAGTTTTCTCGTATAAAGCTTTGACGTACATGCTTTTTGACGATTCGTAAGTTTTCTTTTCCGCACACATTACCTTGTCAGTGGTATTCCCTTTTGATTAAAAATGCTTTATTCACTACGTATGTAAATCGTTCAGTCTATATATAAGTGGAAGGGCCAATGAATAAGAGACGAATGTTTCATTTGGTATTATTAGTTGTGAAACTACCTTAACATTTTATACTTCAGCGTACCTACGGATCCTGTATGCCACTATCATTTATAACGGTCTTCTTAATATCACCTTTTCTCAAACCGTCGCATAGTCGTCTGCCATTATGAATGCTGCTGGTGATATATATATATATATATATATATATACACACACACACACACACACACACACACACACACAGGTCATGTTAATTAAATAAATAAATCATCATCCAAATCACCCATCGATAAAATATTCCTTATACACGATTATTTACCCTTTCATAGGGTTCATCTTGAACTGTTGGTCTATGCTTATCTTCGTTGTTTATTTTCGGTCATTGCAATGTTATTTCGTACCGATATTGTTCAATATATATTTATATGCGATAGCTAGTTCCAATGCGGTAACTGCTGTATTCTTTTCTTCTTTTTGAGTGTTGTGACTCTTCTCTGTGTTATTGTTGTTTTGTCACTTTTACATTTACACTGTTTGTTTTTGTCTAGATGTAGCTCAGACTGGAATATCGTTATATTTCTTGTTTTCCAATTGATCACTCTGTTTAAGAGAATATCATTTAATATAGCTCCAACCAAATGTTAAGAGCATTTGAATGTGCCTTGGGATCTAATGACTTAATCTTCCCGTCCTCAATAACTGTGTCACGTTTGATCGTTTGCGGGCATAGCTATACCTTCTGTGCTCATCATTTTGGAAACTTGTACAAGACACCTTAAGAATCTCAGATCTCGATCAACCAAACGGCTTGCAGTGGTCGAGTTGCCAATTTCTTGGGAAGAGCGCATTGAAGAGACCAATGGGAACAAGAGGACCAAAATACCAGTTGCAAAAATTGGAAGCTAACTACCGGTAGTTCCTGACCGACCCTGATCAAGTTGGCCGGCGCACCTCTTGTGGGTAGCACCGAAGCGTCTGTAGAATGAGGACCCCACCTAATGGCGACACTCATTGTAGTGGTTTGTCATTGTTTGATAATTGATAATGCTAAGTAAAGAGAATATTAAAACAACATAAAAATAGTATCTTCTCTCTGAAAACACTAATTACATCGGCATTATACGGTCACTTTCACTCCCCGTGTTGTTAGTTCATACTTTTACAAGCAATTAATAAACAAATTCTTAATCACACACACACCATGATTCAATTAACACCTTTGATTGTATGATATGAGATTAGATTCGTTTCCTTTGAGGAACGTTAATCCACATTCAATAAGAAATTTAATTAATACAGTTTCCCCTATAGTTTTGCATAGAATGTGTGTGTGTTTTTTATGCTCCCCGAAAACTTTCGGGGGAGCATATAGTCGCCGCCTTGTCCGTCCGTCCGTCCGTCAGTCCGTCAGTCCGTCAGTCCGTCAGTCTGTCAGTCCGTCAGTCCGTCCGTACGTCCCATTCGTGTCCGGCCCATAACTTCGTTATTTGAAGTCGAATTTCGAAACTATTTCACAGAAATGACCACCATGTTGAGACGACGTGTCGCGCGCAACATTTGGGTCCCTACCTTGAAGGTCAAGGTCACAGCGTGACCTTGCAGCCAAATCGTGTCCGGCCCATAACTTCGTTATTTGAAGTCGGATTTCGAAACTATTTCACAGAAATGACCACCATGTTGAGACGACGTGTCGCGCGCAACATTTGGGTCCCTACCTTGAAGGTCAAGGTCACAGCGTGACCTTGCAGCCAAATCGTGTCCGGCCCATAACTTCGTTATTTGAAGTCGGATTTCGAAACTATTTCACAGAAATGACCACCATGTTGAGACGACGTGTCGCGCGCAAGATTTGGGTCCCTACCTTGAAGGTCAAGGTCACAGCGTGACCTTGCAGCAAAATCGTGTCCGGCCCATAACTTTGTTATTTGAAGTCGGATTTCGAAACTATTTCACAGAAATGACCACCATGTTGAGACGACGTGTCGCGCGTAACATTTGGGTCCCTACCTTGAAGGTCAAGGTCACAGCGTGGCCTTGCAGCAAAATCGTGTCCGGCCCATAACTTCGTTATTTGAAGTCGGATTTCGAATCTATTTCACAGAAATGACCACCATGTTGAGACGACGTGTCGCGCGCAAGATTTGGGTCCCTACCTTGAAGGTCAAGGTCACACCGCGACCTTGCAGAAAAATCGTGTCCGGCCCATAACTTTGTTATTTGAAGTCGGATTTCGAAACTATTTCACAGAAATGACCACCATGTTGAGACAACGTGTCACGCGCAACATTTGGGTCCCTACCTTGAAGGTCAAGGTCACAGCGTGACGTTGCAGTGAACTTGTGTCCTGCCGTTATCTTCGTTATTTGAAGTCGGATTTTGAAACTTTTTCACAGAAATGATCACCATGTTGAGACGACATGTCGCGCGCAACATTTGGGTCGCTACCTTGAAGGTCAAGGTCACAACATGACCTTGCAGCAAAACCTTGTCCGGCCCATAACTTCGTTATTTGAAGTCGGATTTTACAACTGTTTTTGACAAACTACCCGGTTTGACCGGCTCTTGTTAAGTCGTTGCCCTTTGTTTATGTTTATGTCTGATTTCATAGTACTACAACATTTTCAAAATAAACCTCAATATTCATACAACTAACCTTTTTTTGTGACAAAGTACCCATTCGGGGAGCATCACCCGTCTCTGACGGCCTCTTGTTTTTTTTTAATCTCTGCAAGTTGTCATGTTTTGTTCACAACGAAATAAAACGTAGTTTTACCGAAATATATGTATATACACTCATTTTGGTTGGCATATTGTATGCTATGTGACCTTGGTTAGTCAAATATTTTATGGTCAATAAGTATGCGTTTAAAGTTAGAAGCAGTGGCCTACCGTAGTTACCAAAAGTAACTTACCGTAGTAAGCAGTGAATCATGTGTTTGTTTTTGCTGAATAAAATGGCTTTGAAATAAATTAAATTACCTTTAAAATAATGACAGAGACAGACAGACAGACAGACAGACAGACAGACAGACAGACAGACAGAGAGACAGACAGAGAGACAGAGAGAGAGAGAGAGGGAGAGAGAGAGAGAGGCAGACACAGACAGACAGACAGACAGACAGACAGACAGACAGACAGACAGACAGACAAGAGTAGTCATATCGATCACGTCAAGTCTCTTCGCTGGTAAGTGATAAAGTCGATTTGTACAGCATGTATACACGATAGAAAGTAGAATAAACATAGTTGATTTGCATCACGGTGGTCAAGAGCGATTGGTTTACAGCACCTTGGTGCTCGGGATATCCATGAACGTTACACTTAAAGGATACACAATTTCACCGGCTGAAGAATTTAAATTCTCCACGTTACAGCGTTTAGCGAAAAAATGTTGTCTCAACGAATCGCAAAATCGGTCCAGTTTTAGGGGTAACAAAATACCCGTGAGGTTATTTTTCATGTCAGTTCTACGGAGACTTGACACAGGTAACGTTCAAATTTGCGATCAAATTCAAGAAACGTTGTTGCGATTGCTGCTCGTGCTAGATTGTATTGATGTAAGTGGAATTTCAATAAAGGTTGACACATGTAGGTCGATGAATATATGTTTATTGAAAGGTTCTATTGAAACAGAATAAATAGTTTACATAAATAAAAATACAAGAATATTAATTATGAAATTGGCAATACCATTTCAACAATTCATATTAATTCAACTTATCACGTCGTATATAGGCCCTATTTCAAATATATTAAAAATATTTCAAATATATAAACCATTCAAACAGTACATCATCATTGCTAATAATACAATACAATAAAATAAAATAAAAAGGTCTTACCAGTCGTAATGGAGATATCTTGATTACTACCGGTATAACGGGTGTAAGAAACTAATAAAATATGTTTCTTTAGTAAATTCGATATTGTATGCATACTCTGTAAAGATATAGCCTAGAATGAATATACTCAAATCAGGACTTCAGTATATAAACTACAACTAGTACAAACACACATTACATTAATGAATTTCACTCACCCTTAAAACAACATTCTCATATACTCAACCATACCAAGCCATATATTATGTAACAGTACAGTCAATACTGGTCACAGGTGTGTTATCCTGAGCAGTTAAATATACACGTACAGGTAACTGCTTTTAGTATTTTTAAAACACCTGGTTACATTGATATAATATGTCTTTATTAAAATATGCAATATATTCAAGCATGAATGGACAGGTTCTGTAGTTCCGGTATTTTGAGGAATGTTCCGAGAATCGCATTAAATATGTGATTCGTGCACTGCTACTGAATCACGGTTCCTCTTCCTGAAAAAGTAATAGAGGGTTTTTACGTGGGCGGCCGGCATTCTTGTTATAAAGACAGTCACAACATCGTAAGGGCAGCACTGTTTGAGTGGGATCTTCTTATGGGCCAAAAACACAAAGCACATGATAACCGCAGCCAGACGGTACGATGATTTCAATTCCACTAAAAGTCTGTCCGTGGCATAAAAATATAAGTTTTCGCTCATTTTTACTCATTCGGCTTACTATTAATTTAACTCTTCACTTTTGAAGACACCGATTTCGAGGGAAAATGTAAATTATCAAATTTTCGAAAATGTACAAGCTTTCCAGCGAGCAAAGTAGTGATGATGATGATTTTGTTTCCGATTCGATGACACAGATACGGAAAGCCCGCTTGTCTCTGGTAAAGTTAAAGAAATACGATTCGACGTGTTTATTTCAGTAGAGTTACGCAGTTTATTGGGAGTTTCGTCCCATCAAGAGAATTTCATTTTTTTTTGGAGATGGTGTCCACTTGAGGTGGAAGCAGATATAGTGCTTCCTTCGCTATGTACAGCATGCCATGGTCAATTGGCATGAAACATTATCCTGACACAGGGTCAACCAGTCATGGAACTACCCTTAATGGCCTTATCCAATGATTTAGGATTTTTAAGAAAAAGTTGTCTCAATGTCTGGTGTCGAATACCACCTTTTATTATGTCAGATTGCATTTTTTTCCTTTTTACCGTAAAAACCCTAAGTCTTCGGCCACCCTAAGTCTTCGGCCATGGTCATTTTTTTTTTAACCAATTATTTAAATGACCCTAAGTTTTCGGTCACTAAAATTCGGCAATTTTTTCTGTGACCCTAAGTTTTCGGCCACCATTTTCAACCAGCCAGTATTTTTCTTTTTCTCACAAATACATCCAATAGAAACAGCATTACTAAATTCTGTCACTCAATTCATCGAAAAGAAGATTATTTGCTTTAAAAACGTTGTACAAACGTTTGATTGGGTGACGGGCGTACACATTAATTATGATAATTAGCCCCAATCTTATAATTAAATTCAAATTAATTAAAAATCAATCGACTTTGACTTTAACATAATCAATCGATGTAAGACACAAACAACAAGGTGTGAAATGTTTATTGAATGATGAACAAAAGCATTAAGAGTAGGTGTTAACAAACACAGTAGCCTCGTATTAAACTTGCCCGATGTTTAACACTTTCGAGTCCGCAGTTTTATCCAGTTGAGAATATTTGATCTCGCCGTCGCATAAGACTAAATCAACCGGCATTCTATCAACATGAAATACAAAAATAAGGCTTATAATTGAGAATTATTCTAATCTTAGGAAACACAGTAAGTTTCGTTACGCATTTGAATTCATAAACCACATGTATACTGTACCAATTTTCGGATAGTCGGCTACGCGGACAAACCCTAAGTTTTCGGCCACGTTTTTCATAATTATTTTTTTGTAACCCTAAGTTTTCGGCCAATAAAAAAAATAATTATTTAAAGCTGGCCGAAGACTTAGGGTTTTTACGGTAAATCATTTTCCTTTTCAGCAAAGAAACTGTAATCATCACATTGTTCACCACCCTCAACAGTTGCATTGGAATCATAAAGTTCTGCAGGTTTCATGTCTTTTGCGGGGGTTGCTTCTCTGTTTAGCGGAAAGATACCAGCACGTTTAAAACCAGATTGTAGGTTTTCAGGTTTCAGAGCTTGTAAATAAACTTTACATGAGACTGCACAAATGTTATACCTTGTTATTACTGAAGCAGTGTTGCGCATAAGTTTGTGACAGGCATTGTTGTACATGCACTGAAATGGACCATAACATGCCAAATCAAGTGGCTGTAGAAGGTGACTGGTGTGAGCAGGTAGTATAAAAATCACAATGTTATGGTTCTTGACCCAGCTGGTGAGGTTTACAGATATGTAGGAACGGTGACCGTCCAGTATGAGAAGCACTTTTTCATTTGACCTTCCAGGTATGTATTTAAGAAAATGGTTTTCCATGTAATCTTTGAAGACTTGTGAATTTGACCAACCGGTTTCGTTCATTGTACCTGCAGTACCTGGACTACAGCCTTCTAACAGCTCTGGTAACAATCTCTTGCCTGGAAAGACAAAGAATGGAGGCAATGCTACACCACTAGCACTTCCACAACCAATTAAAGTTACAGTTTTACTCTTGCCAGTGGTGATAGTAGATGGACAATACCCAGACTTAGAGATAATATCTGGTGGTGTGTGGTTATATGTCACACCCTTTTCATCCACATTAAATATAAGATGAGGTTTATTCTGTAGATCATGTTTATTCAAGCATCTTTCAAGATTGTCAAAGTACTGGTTGACAACTGATTCTTTTGTCATCTTAGCCCTAGCATACTCAAGAGATCTTGGGTTTATTTTTTTCATTTCTGGCCATCTAGACTTAAATTCTTGTAACCAGTTGAAGGAAAGGACTTCAGATTTGGTTCTTTTACCCAAAGGAAATGGCATATTCTGTGGCAATGTTGATACATTCTTGACAGGTATATCCATATCCATAGTCTGCCATAACTTGAAAATGTTGGACTAAATGTGCCTCCTCAAGCTGAGTGAACAAGGGAGCTGATCCCATTGTAAAAGTTTCAGGGTCAATTTTCCCCAAAACACAGTCTCTTAGAGTGTTCTCAGGCACCCCATACATTCTTGAGGCCTTCAGGACAGATATCTTGTTGTCTTTCAAATATTTGTATGCATTTGTCAATGCTGATGGCGAGTATTGTCTGTACCGACTCTTATATTGTTTGGGATTTTTCTGGAAAAAGCAAAGAAAATGGCACTTAGCAACTAAGAAAAGTAGGATGTAAACCACAATAAAATTGTTATTTGGCCTTACAGATTTTTTGGTTGTAGTATGCGTAACCATATATGGACATGTAAACAAGGCAGACGTAAGGAATGAATTTCAATAGGAATATTATTTTGGGAAAAATACATATTTTTTTAAATTAATTATATGAGAATAGTAGAAATAGTCAGTTTTTCATAGTATTAACTTTAAATTAGAACTTACCTGTTTAAACCTCATTTTTAAGTGCACAGAATCGGTATCAGCGTAGAGTAAGCAGCCGGCAGAAAATTCCCACGCGTGAGCATGCGCACCAGACAGTGATGTCACGCGTAGAATGTAAATAGCAATGACCGCGAATCAATGGTATCCGCGAACAGATGAGAGTTGACGATACAACAAATAATGCATGCAGTAGCATTGCTAAACCAGGGGTTTTTCTGCCTATTTTGGGAAAAGGAGTCTGTCATTTTGGGAATTTTTATCGACAAAAATGCCCATTTTGGGAATTTTTGTATCGATAAAATGGTCCATTTTGGGAAAATTTTGTGTGCACTTATTTTGTTAAATCAGTACATTTTACTATACCAATATACCTAACTAGTTAACATTTATAATTAGCAAACCTGTAAAGGAAAATATTTTTTTCATTTAAATTATCCAGCCTATGAAATTGAAATTCTTGAAAAACACAGTGACATGGTAGTAATTCAATGGTACATGTAGAGTATTATCTAACATTACCAATAATGGAACCGAATCTTTTAGCAAAATTAACAATTTCAATAACTAGAAACAAACAGAACATCAGGTGACGTATTTTAATTCATACTTGGCAGTATTTAAACTAGACTGGACAACTACTACTTTTTTAACTGGCTTCGAGGACGAGGATTCGGTAAATGACGGGCCTGCCGTAACAAATGGCAATGGCTGCCGTGATGCAGACTGATCTGCTTCTGCTTCAAGTTCTGGTGCACGATCTGCGGACGCAGATTCGGACAACGTGACTGAATGTTCCGATGATGTAGATTTAGATGGCTTTGCAAACATCGATGCAATTGTTGCGCACCCTTTTGCATCACGCTGGCGATTTTTTTTTGCTGTAATACTTATTGTTGTGCGAAGACATTGTCGCAAAAATACATTACACTAAGATATGCGGAAGATTTCGTAATTTATCGCTGTAGTATGCTTACATCCGGGTACTTTTCTTACGGCATAAATGTGGAAAAAAAAAACAATTGTTACCGTCCGTTTTGTATATTTAAAACGATTTCTGCAGATATTCTGGAATGAGGATGTTTTTAATTGGGAAAAATGTTAGCTGGATTTCATTGGGTGAAATCATGTTATGATTTTAATGTAAGTTATTTAAATGTTCCATGATCAATAACATATGTATTACAAAATGTACTTAATGCATGTATTTTTAAAATTTTACAGGTAAAGACCTCTTGAAAATTCAACAATTACTCTAAATTGGCATTAGAACAGGGAAAAAAAACAGGAAATGGATAAAATTCAAAGTCAGACATTTAACATAATCATGTACTGAAATTGGCATTTTAAGATCTAATCAATTTGTCTGTAAGTAGTTAATGTAGGTATGTTTAAACATTATTAAATTATGTACCCTTGCGACTGAGTAATTATTATGAAGAAAAATAATAAATTGTTCATGAACATTAGTTTATTTTGGGGGAAAAACACACCAAGTAAACTAATAAACTAGAGCTACACAAAGAACAGAACTTAGCAAGCACAAAAGCATGCTGGTACATAAGGCCTATTTCCATAACATTTGTAATTTTGACCAAAAAGCTTAATGTATATATCTATGCTGATTGCCAATGGCAAGGCTTTTTTCCTCTTTAGTAGGACGATTCTCTCAGAAAATTTCTTTAAAATCATGCAGTTTTCCTCAGAAAGAAACTTTACACCAGGCTTTTTGATTCCCATTTAAGGAAAAAATCTTGTTATTTTCCCCCAAATTATAGGGTATGGGCCCCTTACCCTGGCAGTGAAAAAAAGCCTTGAATGGCAACAGAAAGTTTAAAAGTTATTTTAGTTCAGGTTCTTTATTAGGCTTGGAAATTCTGAAACAGGAAACATCCCATTTAGATGATGTATCATGTAATGACAAACTGAAAAGTCAAGGATTAAGTGGTATTAACTTATGGTGGGAATCAAAGTTGTTTAAATAAGTACAATACAAAATCTTTATTTCCACTAATATATAGGTGATATGCATTATGTTTTGTTGTTGTTTTTAGAAATGAACAGTAGAACAATTTCAAAGTTATGCAATGTACATGAATATAATACACATAAATGAGATGATAATAAAAAAAGTTTCATGCTTTGAATTTAATGTCTGTACTGTATTTCTATATAAAGATCTAATACCCACCCCATTACATTGATTTCGATACATCGAATAAGGAAGCCAGTAAATCTGATACAAAAACAGAAACAGTGAACAGAAACTGAACTGTGAAACTGGTAACTCAAAGTTGAACTGTTGCTTACATAAATATGTATTATTCTCTAAGAATGAAATGCGTCTTTCTTAGTTTAAATCTATTTATTTATAGTCAATTGGGAAACAAGTTCTTTTAACTTATATTTATCCTTCTCAACAGTCCACTTCCTGGGTAGAAGCAGTACTCATGTACTGAATACCTAGAGCAATTTGCAGAAAATAGTCTTGCTCAAGGACTAACATCACGTGGTCAGTTTCTGGGTTCGAACCCGGGACCCTCCAATCCAACGTCTTAACTACTAGACCACGAACGCTCCACAAAATCGAGAAACCTCACTTGCTGTGCTTGTTTGTGGAAAGTCTACACACATGAGAGACATGGCACAAGCAGAAGGCAATTTTTGTTTGAAATTATTTTCAATCGATTAACAAATTACATACTTCATTTCCTTAGGATTGTTGTCTGATTGATATATAGCATTGTTTGCTGAATATAATAACTACATTGTGACATCCATGTAGCTTCAGTAGATTAGGACACAAATTATACCTCAGTAATGCAACCGTATCAGTCATAGAATTAGTATTGAAATTTACAAGCAAGTCGGGCTAGTAACTAAGCAATTTTTACTAGCCTGAAAGAAAATTCACTAGCCTGAATTAAATTCTGTTTTAATTTACAAGATAGTCTAAAAAACAGATAAATACAGAAAAAACACACCATTTAGTTAACATTCAACATTTATTTTTTTTATTCTCTAGAACATATGAAAATCAAATTCCAGTCGTAAAAACATGGTGTTTGACTCCCACGTAAATCACAACCAGGGCCTGTTATTTGTCCAGGAAAAAAGAAAATTTCTGTCACAAACATCTTCATATTTACGTTTGGTGGCCGCACGCTCTGCAACGTCAGGTATTTTCCTGGGTTTTGCACCAGAAACAACAGCTTGCCGAATGAAATAAGCGACTCAAAAGTTTGTTTACTAATTTGAAAATGAAAGTACAATAATTTTTCAATGATCTGGATCTTACAAGCCCATCGGGCTAGTAAATTGGCAATTTTTACTAGCACGAGAGAAAATCTACTAGTTTTTTTGCTGTCGGGCTAGTGCTAATTTGGTCCACAACTGTATCCTTGCACAACCAGATGTAGACATCATTAAGCACAAAAAATTGCTGTAATTGTGTCAAAAACTGACTACAGGACCGTTTTTCATGTTAGACTGTTTCAGTTTTTATCAAGAGGAAATATTCGATAACCTGTGCAAAAGAGTGGGTCTTATTGCTTGAAATACATGGTGTACATATCACTTAAAGGTTTTGATTTTCAAAAATTAACCCATGCTTTTAATGCTTGTAATGCTTGTCTGTCAGCCATTTGTTTGGAAAAACTCACATCCGCTTTGAAGAATCTGGCTCAAGGCTTGAGGAGAACGCTGCCAGATCAGGAATTGATTGAGACTCTTCATTATTTGTATATTGTTTTATTTTTTTTTGCCTATTGTTGAGGAAAATTATCTGAGATGTGCTTCATTTATCCCAAGGATCAGAACCATGCAAAAAGCAACCATGCAATATTGTAATGTATGGTTTCACAATAGTTCATTTGTGAAAGGTAGTCATTATTAGTAGAACAAGTACACAGTCTAACCATGCAACAGAATGGGACAAATGAGTCTAAAAAGAGCAGAAATAGCTTTTTTGATATGGGTGTGCCCGATGGGTCTAAGTAAGCTTAGGAATGCACCAAAAACATTTTAGGGCCATGGGCACAATGGCTCTAGATAGTGAAAACACTGCATACATCAATTGGTTTGTGAACACAAACAAAACATCTCCTGCCATTAACATTGTGAAAAGTTACACCATTTTAAGGCACAAAAATCAACAAGCAATATGATTACAGAGATTTAATGTAAAATTTTTCATAACGTTAGTTTGCATTGAGAAAAGTTGAGCACACTTTCAGCAAACAGCTGTCTGTTATGTTTGGCAACCCACAGCCTGGCATTAGACAACATGTATTCACATTGACTGTAAGGCGATGCATTTCTGTTACAACAAACAATTTTATTATTGTGAAAATAAATAATCTGATGAAAATATTACTCATTAATAGATTTTAATTTTATTCTAGCTTCTTGCAAACATACACTAAGTAAGTAAGGGTTTTAAACTAACCTTGATATGTATTTTATTAATCTGCAGCGACTCTCACAGAAGACCAAGCTTGGCCCATCATTGGATCAGAGACAAAAGGTGTCTGCCAGTAGGAAAATTGTACACAGAACTCTACACTCCCAACCCTCACATGGTGCTCAAAGGCAAGAAACAGTCTCTTCTATTGCACAGGATGGACACAAAGTTGCTAAATCTAAGACACAATCTTTCACTGTGTTTAAATCTAAGCCAGTGTCTGGGGTTGTAGGTGACGTTGATACCAAAGCTGGTATATCCACAATCCAGAAAACCGAGACCAAACCTGGTACCATCATCAAAACTGAGACAACTGTCAAATCTGAGCCATTGTCTAGTATGGTAAAAAACAGTGCACCAAAGTCACGTGTGACTGCAAAGAGAGGTCGCCAGAAGATGTCTCTTAACAAGTCGGCAGCAAAGAAGAAAATAAAGGAGGAGAAGACGCCAAACCGATGTGGCAGTGGTGTACGGTCAGGACGTTGTCCAGTGTGTCAGATGCCTTTTAGTCTTCTCAGCATGGTTCAGTCGACCTCCTGGCATGTAGATGAGTGTCTGGATCAGCCATACACGTCTAACGAAGGTAAGCCTATCAACAATGTAGGGTTGCCCATGCCATAGCGGTTAGATAAGCTTATTTGTAACTCCTCTGCCCTCACTGTGTGGGTTTGAGTTCTGGTCGGGATGAGTACTGTCAATGGGGGAGGTTTTCCAGCTAACCTGCAGTGCGCAGGTTGTTCTACCCAGATATATGTCTGGGGTCTTCCTCCACAAATAATTAGCTTGACATAAAAAAAACAACAACCTGGAAGCGCAATCGATAGAGCATCAGCTCCAGGTACGGGAGGCCCCGGGTTCGATCCCGGGCTGTGACATACCAAAGTTATTAAAAATGGCAGGATGATATGACTGGGTTTGGTATCATGCCAGGTGTTCACGGCATGCTATACACAGTGAAGGCGGCACTATATCTGCTTTAAGTGGACACCGTCTTCAGATAACTGAAATACTCTTGTTGGGACAATAAACCCGATAAACAAACATCACCAAAATAACTATAAATACGTTTGTGGCAAAAAACAGTGTAACTAGGTCAGTCATTGATTTGACTGCATATTGGCAATATCTTTGTAACTTGATCATGCCTTGTTTAAGGTTGTAATATGCATCAATATGTTGACATTTTCACTTTCAACAAAACGTTTCACACTATTTACTTTTTCCTGCTTCATGACATTATAAATTGTGTGGTATGCTACTTTTACCAGTGGCTGATGTTTTCCATCTTAAATTCTGTGTTTTTTGTCTAAACATGTTCTCAAATTTCTTGTGTTGCCCTAGTATGGAATATTTACTTTGCACAATTTACATGCAATTGTCTTGTAATTGACTACCTCTTTCTGCTCTGCTTAACATTGCTAAAATGCCACAAAAAGCTTCTTTCCCCGACTTTTGATGGTCTGTCAACAATATTGAGTTAACTTTATAGCTGCATTGACTAATATGAGCATGGCTATCCTGACTTTAACTGTCGTCATATGATCACATACAAGTTAGTTGGCCATAACTCGTGCTTGTCACCAAACTATGAATGGTCAGAGTTTTATAATGAACTAATTTTCACATTGTTGTAATTTTCAGCCATAAATATTATGCAAAATTTGATAACTCCATTCTTTTTCTTTACTTTTTTATTTTTTTTCTACCAAATTTATCTATTTTAAAGTGTGAATTGCTAAATAGTCTGAGTCAGCAAAAAATATGGACAACATATCCGTATCAGTTGATTCAATGACAGCCCTACATACAACAAATTGCAGTACAGATGGAGTATAACTTCCCAATAAAACTCTTATTTCTGTACATCTGTAACATATTTAGATAACAATTTTGTGCTACCAAATGTACATGAACCAAATAATCTGGGTGCTAGTTGTTGGTGGGTTTTTTAATTTATATAGGTGTTTTTTTTACTTTATATAGAAGGGGCCTTAAGCTAAGTTTCCTCTAAAAATGAAAATTCTCCTCTGATAAATTTCATATCGGAAATGTGGAAATTAGGGATTGAGATTTGCCGACATTTTTGCCGATACTGTGCAGTGACATTTCTATCATTATAGAATATATACTTTCAAGACCAGCTTCATTATCTCAAACGCAGCCATGCTTAATATGAATGCATAGGACTGTCAGTGACGTTACAAACACTATTTTTTCCAATTATTTGTTCGGATGTTTCTAGAGATTTAATCGGTAGTTGCTATACCTGAGTGTAAAAACATACATTTAACAACTCATTTTACTTGTTGCGAATGTCAGCATCAAATAGATTTTTACCTCTCAACATAAAATATCCGATGTGTTAAAGAAAATTGTTTTGTCAACCCAGGTACCCTTTAACTTTGAATAAAGTCTTGTATACCATTTATATTATAAGACTTATGTCAAAATTATCCTCTATTGCTTGTAGTTGTGGTATCAATTTATGTTGCTACATTTTCTATAAGGTCATGTCAGTTTAGCCTTGTAGGATAGGAAGAATGCATACTACATATAGCAATAAAATTGCTGAGCCAAGCATGATTTTAACCTCAGGTTTTTTTTCTAGAAAAAGGGATAGGGTCTTGCTCCTTTGAGAAGATGAAAATTGTGTGCTGTTTAATTAAAAAAGGCTTACTTTAATACATCTTGTATATTTATAACAAAGCCATCTCTCTATTTTTCTTGTTTTTGAACGCCTCCATTTGATTATTATAGTCCAGTTCAGTTAAGCTACCATTGTAGTCATTAATCCAGATCAGTGCATCTAATTTCCACGGCTTACGTATTGGGAGGTCGTGGGTTCAGACCCCGGGCTGGTCAAACCAAAGACTTTAAAGTTGGTAGTAGTAGCTTCCCTCCTAATGCTCGGGGCTAAGGGGACAGCATTACGCCTGACTTGTCAGTGTCAGTATAATGGACCGGCCGGGTTCAGTCCCTGGGCACCTCATAAGTGCCTCTGTGCATTAATGATAGAAATGTTGCTGCACACTCCTGGCAAAAATGCCAGCTAATCCCCATCCCCCTCCCCTAAAAACTGTCGGTCAATTGTCTGACCATGTTGTAAAGTGATAGATTAGTAAGTCATTATTTCAGATACATTATGACAGGTTATTCACTTGATCATGATGTTACTTACAAGCACAACATCAGAAATCAGAGCTGATTTGTATTGTTTTCCGAATGCCCAATGCATCCTTAATTGTGTCAAACATTTTTCAGCAAAATTGCTGAACAAATGGCTGTGTGTGCTTTGAAATCTCTTCATTTGGCCCGTTCTGTTCTCCACGCTCTTCGAATGACATTAATCCACAGGCTCTTGAGGTAGTCACCCTTTGGAAACTAGGTAAAACGGATGTTTTCAGACCGTTTGTCTGAACACCCACCAACATCACAGCAACCTCCATCATTATTGCATTTTTTCAGAAGATCAAAAGCACCTTGTCACTGCTTTATTTTAAACAATTATGGTGGACATCAGACCGGTTTCACCCGGGACTGTAAGTGATGCCACAGGTAAGGAGGTTTACGGAAGTTACAAGCCGCACACAGTGGGGATGAATTATCTGCTAGTGAAAAGTCATGTTTTTTTTTTCATGAAAACTCACGATCAATCGGGTTTAAATGCTGCGTTTTTGAACAGGTTAAATGAGATATTAAGGGACATAGGAGCAAAGAAAAAAATTCACTAGAGGTACCCTTAAAATAATTGAGTTTGAAAGTTTTTTAGATTTCATTTAGCAAACAAAATTATGACATGTTTTCTTCTAAATAAGAGCAGCCATTAACCAAAGTCAAACATGTGAACTCTCCCACATTTAAGGTTCAAAATTATTTGAAAATGAGGTGTTTGACACATTTTTCGGAAACAGATAACTTCCTTCTTTGTTTATATGAAAATAACAAATCTCCCTCTTTGCAAGAGAAAATCTCCCTCTTTGCAAGAGAAAATCTCCCTCTTTGCAAGAGAAAATCTCCCACTTTGCCCTCAGAGAAAGTTCATATGTATGTAATGTTTCAAAAGGATTAAATCTTAGTTTCTTTTACCTACAATTCTAAGTTCTGTTTTTAAAGTTATAACAATTGTTTTTTTTATTTCTTGCCTAGAATGTCCCCATGGAGAAAAATGTATCAGTGAAATAGCCAGTCATTATAAGCACTTCCGACACACTCTACTGGCTCGATCTTCAAGGAAGAAAAGGGATCAAGCGTTAGCTTCCAAAGGTACACTTATCATATGTTGATTTTTTACTAATAAGTGAGTCTGATTGATAATTTGTTTTTTTATCATGTTAACACTGTTACATGTTCAATTTCAACAAAAATCATTTAACAGACTATGTGAACACTAAATAATGTTCAAGTCCAAATCTTGTTTGACTATTTCAAGTGAGCCTATCCAAATTAGTTTGCTTGTCATTTAGGTTCTTTTCATATAACATGGTATATGACTGAAAAAAGGGCTTTTAAGATAAATCCTGCACTAAATAGATTTTAGTTCACTGGAGCAAATTCTTAAAGTGACTGTTTGTGATCACCCACAGAAGATTTGAAAACCATCTTGTCAGGAACAACTAGAGAGCCTTGATATTTATAGTACATGTTTCTTGGGTAAACCTTCTATCAAGATTGTGCAAAGAATTTTGATCTGCTAAAAAGCATGGTTTTGAGTGGCGTGTATATTTACCATGTATGGTAAAATTGTAAAATTTTGAAAAACTTGAGTTTTGGTCATTGTTAAACATGTTTCCTACCTAGACATGTATCAAGGTTGTTCAAAGAATTTGATCAGTTCATAGTCATGGTTGCCAGGGGTTTAATTAAACATTTTCTATATTTCTTTTGCTACTAAGTAAAACTTTGAAAATCTTCCTTTCACAAACCGCAAGAGCCTTGATATTTTGTAGTAATGCATACTTTATCAAAAATTTTGATCCATCAAAAAACAAGGTTGCCATTTTTTCTAGTCAGTTTCAAACTATTGCTTGATCTCTATTGCATTTAGGTGATTGAAATAGGACCCTGTTGTTAATATTAACAATCTCTGTACTTGACTCATCCTTTTAATGATCCAGTAGCCAGGTTAAATAAGGAGATTTTGTGCTAGAAACTTTGTGAACTCAGTTTATGGAGCAGTATACCTGCTGTAATTAGAAGCACTTTGGTGTAGCCCCCACTGCAACTCCTGTTTTATTCAATTCTGTAACTTGTATTTAGTGATGATTTTCTTCATTATGGGATGTATAAGTATGTCTCCCCTTGGGCTAGGTACAAATCTTGCCTACCATATTCTTTAAGGTGAATGACAAGGGTAAATAAAACCATTTGAAGCCGATAAATGTGTAACTAATAGCCAAACCCCGGTTTCACTAAACTTCTTCAGCTAAGGAATTCCTCAACCTCAAAATTCTTCTTAGGTTACTAGCAGTGTTCCTCAAGTATTTGAGGTAATTTCATGATAAATGCTCCTCAAAGTGAAACTAGAACTTGAGAAAATATAATAAAGTTGAGGAAAATCTCAAAGTTGAGGTTAAGGAGGGACTTGAGGAAGTGTAGTGAAGCTGGGGCCAGATTTGTTTTAGCCCCCTCTACGCAGGAGCAGCGGAATGGGCAATAAAGTTACCTCATGACTGTGTCCATGTGTAGGACAAAATTTGATCTGGACAAATTCCCTCCCTGACAAAATCCCTTCTGATTACAGTCGGCACTCGTTGTCTTGACTTTGTTCGGACCTGAAGAAAATTATCAAGACAAAAGTAGTTCGACAGATAAATGCTTACTTATTGACTGTCCACCATCTTGTATTGGTGTGAGAACAACACTCGCATAATATAATACAGAGTAAATTAAATAAGAGATACATGTACTTCTTTCTTGTCATATTTTAATATGCAATATTCGATTATGAAATACTTTGATAATTTGTTACATAATATACAACATGAGAAATATATGTTTAATATTTACAACATCAACAACAATATGCGGTGATTAGCTTCTGTTTGGTCATTTATCTTTTTTCCGCCGATACAAAGAAATCGGTTATTGACTTCTGCTTCGAGAGGACGCTACTGTAAAATCTACGCCGGATAAATCTCTCAATTTCGTCTAATTTCTTCAGTTCGTCTCTGGCATACTCATTTTCTCCCTCTAAAAAGGTCCTGATCAGGTCACAGGCATTTAAAGCATCACTAGCTACTGCGATCGAGAAGCTGTCATCGTCTTCGTTGTCGGAGTCTACACATGCTGATGTGTCACTCTTCATCTCTAAAAAAGACTTGACGATGTCTTCATCATCCTGGGGTTCTGTTGATGGCAGATTATTGTCAACATTCAGATATTCATCAAACGATGCAGTCTCCCCAAGAATGCTGGAAAGTCTTGCCAATGGAATGTTTTCTTCTGGATCATCTTCCATTTCTGTTACCTGCACCTTTGACGTCTCAAACCCAGCATGGTGGTAGCAGTTAACAATCGTTGCACAGGAAACCTAGTCCCAGGCCTTTCGCAACATGCGCAAGGCATCAAGGACATTGATTGAGAACTCTGTAGCAGAGTCGATCGCTACAAGCTTTCTTGTTAAAACCTGTTTGTCGTACTGTGCTTTTAGGCTTTTAATAACACCCTGGTCCATTGGTTGGGTCAGGCTTGTTGTGTTGGGTGGCAGGAAAACAATTTCAATCGCCGTTAATCCATTCACAAGAGGGTGTGCGGGACAGTTATCAACAATAAGGGCTATCTTTCTGCGTTTTCTTTTCATGTTTTCTTCAAGAATGCGGACCCATTCAGTAAACAGCTGGGAAATCATCCAGGCCTTCTTGTTTGCTCGGTACTGTGTTGGTAGCATTTTTACGTTTTTAAAGCACCTTGGCTTTTCTGCTTTGCCTATTACAAGAAGTGGTAGTTTTTCTGTCCCTGACATGTTTGCACACACCAGTGCAGATAGACGCTCCTTGCTTACTTTTCCACCATGACAAGGAAGAGTTTTGAATTCATATGTCTTGTCCGGCATTGCTCTGTAGAAATGGCAGTCTCGTCGGCATTGAAAATGTCTTCAGGTTTATATGCCGACAAAATTACCGCCAACCTAGTTTGCCATTGTTCAAATGCAGCACTTGTCTGATAAACCGACTTTGATTCTCCGCTTACTTTCTTGAACGTGATTCCATGTCGAGCTTTAAAGCGCTCAAGCCATCCCACTGAGCCTTCAAATTCTGACAGCAGGATGTTTAGTTGCTGTGCAAAATATCTTGCTTTACTTCGGAGTGTTTCTCCATCTATTGGAGCATTCTGCTCTCTTGCATTTTTAAACCATGCAAGCAACGCAGTTTCTATTTCAGGAAATTTCGCTGTTCGAGCTCGTTTTTTCTCTGGCTTGATATTTCCTGAGAGAAATTTTGCCTTGATTTCATCTTTCTGTTTCAGCCATGTTGATAGGGTATTTGAAGGCACACCAAATTCAGCCGCTATCTGTTTGTTGGTCTTTTTCCCTTGTTCAACTGCAATTATTTTCTCGTATTTTTCTCTGTAGCTTTTTACAGTCAATTTTCTCTTTGTGCCTTTACTAGCACTCGATCCAGATATCCCCCCGGGTTGGGTACCGGGACCTTCTCCAGATTTCTCGAGCGCCGCAAAGTCACGTGTCGTATTACAACAGTCGGAAGCCATGTTGAAAGTAATGCAACAGTCAGATGTATCGGGCATTAAATACGTGTAGCAACAGTCGCGTGGCATAATTCACTCACAATTAAGGTAGGTTTGAGTGAATGCAATCACGCCAATCAATTATGTACAAGTACTTGATGGAGCGTCCGTAAGCAGCCTGATTGAACACATGTTAGTGATCCAATTAAGTGTATTCACACCTCGGCAAACCGTGAAGCAACTTCGAGTAAGGAGTGGCAAACAAAAGGTGTTGAATTGCTACAGGGGATTCGGAAATAGGTCGATATACCGAATAATTCGACACTTAAAATATCGACAGATAAAGGCTAAATGTATATAGATAAAGAAGCAAAAAAAGTTGGGACTTTGTCAAAGGATCGACACATCTAGAATATCGACTCTATCGAAGTCGTAACAACGAGTGCCAACTGTATATTGACCTTAAATTTTTTCCAAAGCAGTTTAAATTCCTCTAGAAATTTAATAAAACCAACATATCTCTCATAGTTGGATTTCCATGAGATAAGGCATGTGGTATTATGATTTTATTTATAAGACAGGACTGTGCAAATCAAGTACAGAAAATTGCAAAAGGTGGACCATTTACTTGCAGGATTTTGTAGGCCTTAGAAAATGTATGAAGGGGATTTTGTCTGCCTATGCTTTAATAAACAGAAGGGATTCTGTCTGGAAATGATTTTGTATATCCCCTCCATTCCTAAGGGTTTCCAGGATTTAACCCCACAATGGCTTGATGGATTTTCCAATTATTTGACACAAATGTTTGGCTCATGAAAGCAGATTTGTTACTGAAAGGTTAAACTTTTATATTGAAAAAGCTTAATGGTCAGGGTGGGTTATTTAATCATCTAGCAGTGATTCAAATTGTTCAAACATCAACTCCTCCAAGATTTCATTCCCAAATTCATCCAAACTTTGTCTGAAGCATTAGCAGCAAGATGAACAAAAAAAACGTCACTCGATGATGCTTACAGTCAGGGTCATGGTCATTTTCCATATATGGCTTTAAACAATATAGTTTAACTTTGAAATTATTCTTTACAGACACTAAGTAACAAATAATTATGGAAAAATCAAATGTTTGTTAATAGATTTTCAGAAACTCCAGAATAAATAACTAAATGATATATTTTAGTTAAAAACTATTCTTGATCTTTCAAAGGCTGTCCAAGTTACATTGAAAGTGTTACAGGAAAATGACCTACAATCAGTAATTGATTATTAAACCATGTGACATTTATAGACAGGAATGTGAACTTTGATTTTATACTCTTGGTGGTCTGATTAAAGGCAGAGTATCGAATTAGAGTACTGTGGATAATTCAGTGCATGACAATAGTAGTGGACACATGTGTTTGTTGCTACTTATATTACTCCTGACTATAAAGCATAGGTTTACATCCTTCATTGGTTAAAGCCTTGTTATGGTGGAAGTTGACAAAATCAGGAAATTTTTGCCACAGTTACTGGTCACTGATGCATTAAAAGGTCTGGACCAGAACCGGTAGCGCAGTCGGTAGAGCGTCTGCTTCAAGTAGGGGAGGCTTCCAAGGTTGATTCTGGGCCACAACATACCAAGGTCGTTGAAAATAGTAGTGGTATAGCTCCCTTGCTAACGCACAAGCAATTAGAAGGGTACATTCATGACTAATTGGCCTGGTGTCAGGATAATGTGACTGGGGTGTGGTATCATGCCAGGTGTTCACAGCATGCTATACACAGTAAAGGCAGCACTATATCTTCTTCAATCGGACACCGTCTCCAGATAACTTAATAACTGTTGGTGGGACAATAAACGCAATAAACAAACAAAAGGTCACGTGACTTTCACTCTACAGATAAACAACAAAATGGCTGACAATATTGACAGTCAGAATAAGGTTTGTAATGACCGTTCTTTTAACAATGGTCAAAATCCATGCGCAGCCTAAAAATAGTATTAAAATGCTAGTCTTAAAACAAAAACACCCTGTTTAAAGTAGTAATTTTATTCAGATTATTTACTGTTACCACATGCTAACATTTGATAATAAGTTTAATCGTAATATCCCCGTTTTATGATGAACATCTGGATTCAGCCTCTAAATGTAATGTTGAATTAAATGATGTACATGTATTATATAAAACATAAATAAGTATTATATAGAACATAAATAAAAAGATAAGTTTGATCAAATGTTTGATGGTAAGTATAATAATATTGCTCAATGTTTATCATTGGTTGTATTATATTTTTAAAGGCGTGCCAAACTGCTTGTGGCCGAAAAAATTGGGTCGCTTATTTGTGTAACTCCTCAGACATCTTAGCTCCTAACCAGTGAGGTTATAGTCCCAACAGGGAAGACATTTTTCATGTGAAGAGATTTTATAGCCAACGTGCTCTTGTGTTTCAACCCAGGCAATTTTCTGGCATCTTCCTCCATCATTGTTAATAGCAGGACATCACAATAATGACGCTGATTGTTTAACTGTGATTTACTTAAAAAAGAAGAAACAAACAGTTTTTATTTTATGCCTTGACAACAACTCTTGATATAAAATGTTACACAGAATGCAGACAAAAAATGAAACCAGCATTGAACTTTCCAAGCACTGCAACAGCCCACAATTTAAGCAATTAGCCATATGGTATTTAAATTGAAAAAAATGATGTACAATATATTTGAAATTTATTTATAGCAATATAATTATGAAGGGAAATGATTTCCTTTTAGATTCATAGCAAGGCAGAGGCGTCAATTGGACATGTTAGACGAAGTTGCGACTGAAGTAACTTATTATTGGGTGATGCATTTATCTGATGTCAGAGAAGGCAATTTAAAAAATATAGACGCTTGAAATGTTGGGTTCATTGCCCTGCCTTAGTTTAAACCTATTTATTTATAGTCGATTGGGAAACAAGTTCTTTTAACTTATATTAATCCCTCTCGACTGTCCACTTCCTGGGTAGAACCAGTACTCAGGTACTGAATACCTGGAGCAATGTGCAGTAAATAGTCTTGCTCAAGGACTAACATCACGTGGTCAGTTTCGGGGTTCGAACCCGGGACCCTCCGATCCGGAGTCCGACGTCTTAACCACTAGACCACGAACGCCCTGCCTTATTGGTGGGGTTGATAACATGACTATAAAAACAGTACTGACATGTGTAACACCTAGCTTGTCTTGTTAATTTATAAAAAGCAAGTGGCTTGGTTCATCCCTGTTTTATATTTTCTCTCCTGGAGAAAATTGGACATGCTGAGGCAAATAGTATTGATCTAGACCAGTCAGCTTCCACTGCGAGTATAATCATGATCTACTACCAATTACTGCTAAGACTTCTCCATTGACACATATTGAGGTAAAGAGATGGTATTACAGTTTACTTCTATGCCTATGCATACTCAGCCTACCGACTCAGTTTTACTCCCAGGTCATTGGAGTATGTTAGTAAATCCAATATCAGCAGCCAAGATACATGTATATGAAGTCATGTGCATGACCCAGATAAACTGGCAGGTACCCATTTATATACTTGGTGGAGTGGAAAAATTTGAGATAAATTACTTGCTCAGGAAATTAGCAGCGACCTGTCCAAGGTTCAAACAAGTGACCTTGTGATCTGGAGCCCTGTGTCCTACCACTGGACTATCCCACTTCTATGTTACTCATACATGAAGTTATGAGCAGATTACTAAGCAGGCTTTTTTTTCCATTTTGATGATCAATATTGGGTAGTGTTCCAAAAGGTAAAATGATTGGGGGGGTTTCCCAATTTTAAGCAGAACAATTCCACTTTAAAAAAAAAAAAATGTAATTGTCACTGGCTCGACCGACTGCAATAGCTCAGGTGGAAGAGAGCGGCTTGCAGATCGGAAGGTTGTGGATTCGAACCCCAGCCAGTTCAAATCAAAGACTTTTAAAGTTGGTGGTAGTGGCTTCCCTCCTAATGCTCGGGGCTAAGGGGACAGCATTACACCTAATTCGTCGGTGTCAGTATAATGGACCGGCCAGCTTCAGTCCCTTGGCACCTCATAATTGCCCCTGTGCTATAATGATAGAAATGTACGTTGCACAGTATCGGCAAAATGCTGGCAAATCCCATCCCTCACACCTGGTCAAATAAATGACATAATTGACTTCTTCAGTCACTGGAGTAATAGAGATGTTGCTCTGTAAATGAGTGAAAAATAAAAGGAGAAGAAGGAACAAAATAATTGTTTGTTTTTGTTTAACTTGATATCTGTAGTACGATTTGAGTTTTTTACCAATTTTGTCTAAAAAGATACAAAAAATTCCCAATTCTGGGGTTTGGGCCATGTTCCCAAAATGGTGAGAAAAAACCCTGCTAAAACATCAATATGCCTTATCTACAAATGTTGCATTAAACATTACACATGTCAGTGGTTTGGCTGTGGCTGAGTGGTTGAGTCACCCACTTGTATTTCCTTTGACTGCTCAGCCTCTCAATATTGGGGTTCAAATGCCAGTCAGGGTGAAGGACTTTATGTAGGATGGTCTTCTAACTGGTTCTACCCAGACATTCGTCTGGACCTAGACATTTCTTGTGCAGTCATTTGTCGGGGGTTTTCCTCCATCAAAATAGCTGGATATCACTTTAATGACCATATTCATTGCATCACGGTGATATATTTAAATGACAAAGAAAATGAAACATTTATCAAACAAATTGTGTTTGCTGTTGGGCTAGTCACTGTCAAACTGGAGCTAAACGAATTATCTGCTAGTAAATAGGCATGTGTCTAGTTCAGTTTTGTTTTACATGTAGTTATTTAAGCAATGAGTTTTGATATTGATGAAAAATGAGAGAAGCTTGTTAAGGACTCTCAGACTTGGCAAGTTGCTTATTGCATTCATTTATTACCTAAGTGGTATATTACATAACACTGAATCATAGATAAAAATGTAAAACGTGTATTGCCAATCCTCTTGCCTAAGGGATAGAGTTGTTGATTTGTAACTCCTCTGAAGTCCATGACTTCTGACTATTAAGGTTTGAATCCTGGCCTTGGTGCAAACTGAATATGGGGAGGTTTAATGGCAACATAAAATATAAATTAAACAAACCTGCGCGCTTTGAGGCAAAAATAATTGTTTAAACAATAATCTACAACATTATAAAAATTGAGCTTGTATCAAGTAACTCTTAGTATTATTGTGTATAGAATTTTTTCAGTGAACACATTATAGAAGTTAATACTCCTTTTAAGCACTTGGTAAATAGTAGTTCAGGACACAACCTTCACTAATATAGGCTAGAATGTTTGTCTGCAGGACAAATTTGGAACTGGGTTGTGTCGGGTCAAAAAGCAGTCACTTACAGCCATGGTCATCAGCTGAGTGATTTAGTGCCAGCATGGACCTCTTGTTCTTCTTTTTAATGTATTTTTTTTTTCTGGCTGAAACATATTAAGGACTGAAAATGATTATGAATGTTGGAAAGAATAACGTTTAAGTTTCTTATCTGGGTAATGTGTGGGAAAAATATATTTAAACGATTCACCTCATTGTTTTAAATAAGTGTAAATCAGCAATACATACACAACAGGCCATATTTTGCCTATTCTCTACAGTTCTTTATAAAATTGTAACTAACAGAATTGTAGAACACAATCACATACAAAAACAAGCAAATCAAGCATGTAAATTAATTTTGCATAAGCAATAGTCTAAAAAAGGGGATAGGACTGATCGGATCTTACAAATGGAGTGTGCCCTTTTTGAACTAGGGAGCACCTTGCCCCTTTTGATGTCTAGATTTAGCATCCTGTCCCTTTTTAAGTCTTGATTTAAGACTACCACTAATACATGTATTTAACATGCATGCCCTGGTGGTTCTTCCCAGACACCTCCACCATTAATTGGCTGGATGTCACCAATATAACCGTAATTGTATGTGTTCCATGAAAAAAAGAATATAAGAATATAACCAACTAAAACTTGCTACAAAAATTATACTTGTGTCTTTGTGAATGGTATCATGTGACGTTGTACTCCTCAGTAGAAGGTAGGTTGATTATTGCACGGAAAAATGGTTTTGAATTTTTTAATAGCACTATCACTAGGTCATGTTATAATTAAAAGAAACAAATCTAGCCATTCCATATTCTAAATAAATATAAGATAATATTTAACAAGCAACATTTTGTATATGATAACTTTCATGACCAATTATTTATTCTGTCAGGCATTATTCACTACCTATTTGTGGAATAAACTCCCACTTATATGTTGCTTTTCTGGTAAAACCTCGTTAGTAGAACAGATTAGAGAACATTCAAGTAATAGCTCATTTTGTTCATGTGAACGCCTTCAGTATCATGATATCTATTTTAGTCAGACTTTTTTTTTATTTTGTTCAGGGTTAACAAGAGAGCTATAGACTTTGAAAGACTTACATTCACTCAAAGAAGGCGTGTCATTTCATTAATGATGCTGATAATTCATTTCCTTTCATCTCAGTTTTGTTCATGGGGATGTGTCACTTGCAATAACAGATTGATTAGGATAACCAACAGAGATATATAGATCAAACCTTTGTGATCTGACCTTAGTCTCAGTGTTAATTAAAGTACTGAATTGGAAATATTTGCAATAAACTATTCTTATTAAAGAGCCATTGTTCAGTTGTTTAGTTAATTGAGCTTATGAAATATTCATCAAACAAGATATCGGATTCTATGTAGGTTAATGTATAAATATAGGCAGTAAATATAGATATGAATTATGATAACATATTAAACAATTCATTTACCAGTATATGGTATCTTTCATGCTCACCTGCATGTAAATAAGCATGTTTTTCTGAGTTGTAAGGCATTAGAGCAAGATTTTTCATAACAAGTGGACCCATATACTTGTTATGTACATTAGTGTGATATAAGTTTTCTTTGAAAATCCTAATAAGTCAGAAAGGCTTAATTATCCTGAAAAGAGACAATAACTGATCATAGTTTATGCTGTTGTCAAAGCGAATTGTTTTCTTTTCTTCTTAGACTAAGTCCATGTGCTTAATATCTTGTATGTCTGCTGTAATATTATTGAAGTTTCCTCAGTGCATGAAAAACTTTGGAAGGAAAAAGGAACAGGAACAAATATTGTATGTGCTGTCACTTGAACTTTGGGCATTAAAAGTTCTTGATATTTGTAAGTTCATTAAGGGCAAGAAAAACAAGAGAAATAGTCCTGAATTAATATTGGCTTTCATTTAGAAACATTAGATGAATGTATTTGTTCAAAAGTGAAGTGGGTTATGAGTTTTCAGGAGTGAGAGTTTGAACTATACAACTCCAAGTCAAAGGCACGATTTGGTTTTCTCTGTGTAATGTCTCGGTGCATTGATTATATCACTTTGACATAAGCAGACACGTCTTATGCCATTATTTTTTTTCAAATAATAAAAAATGTTGTAATGCTCTTTCAGGACAGTATATTTTTGTATTGGCGCTGCATCAGGTATACGTCTTAAATAAAGCTAACTTGCTTTAGTTCTGTGTCTATGGTTTGTTTTGTAACTGGTCAGCTCCAAACCATGGCACTGTGACTAGGATAGATGTCATGACCTTAGAGTCACCGATTTACTTCTCTGAATGCTTAGCCTCTCACCGCATGGCTTCCAGTTCCTTCAGGGCGGAGGACTTAATGCCTTCAAGCTGACTTGCGGTGCGCCATTGGTTCTACCTGGACATTTGTCTGGGGTCTTCCTCCACCAAAAACACTAGAAATTGCTATAATGATCATAAATGGTCACTGCAATATATTTCAAAAACAAACAAAGCATCATGTCAGTGATGGCAGCATCAGCTTAAAAAAAACAACAATGAGGCAGCAACCACAGCGAAATAGTTAGATTTGGCGACTTGTAACATCTCAGCCCCTCACCACCTGGGTTCAAGTCCTGGTTGCGGGAGGTCTTCCAGCTGACCTGCTGCTTTATGTGGGGTCTTCCTCCACCATTAATTAGCGGGATGTCAGCAAGATGACTATTTTTGTGTCAGTGTAATGTAGTTGATAGATGTGATGGTAAATTCATTGTACAAATTTGCTAAAATAACAGAAATGTACTTTAAAGATGAAAGGAAGGATACAACTTCTCAAGGGCTAGTAGGCTTAAACACTCACTAGAACTAGGACCTTGACATAAAGTTATAAATACAAGTTAATATCAGGGCTGAGTACCAATTTTCATATTACAAAATTCAGTTTAAAGGTTTAAGTTTAAAATACATATCTGATATTCATATGTAAAAAAAATTGAAAATGATAATTTGACCTGTTCTTATGTCTAAGTCATTATAGAGAAATATTGCTTTTTGTATTTATGCTAGAGAAATATTGCTTTTGTATGCTGCTTGTATAAGAAATATACTGGCAGTTATGAAAGTATTAGTTCTGGGATTTCCTTATATTTACAGGTATTGTAAATGGTCATTTGATAGCCATTACATGTATTCCTTATTACCCAATTCTTACAGACAAATCCCAACAGGGACAAAATAACTTTCAAAAGTCCTCAACTAAAACCTAAAACATAACTTGGAATGAACTACGCTGTTCTTTTTTTCTTTGAATGCTTAGACATGTTCATAAATACCAATTATTTTATTCTCGAAAATTCAGAAATCTTTTGACAGATTTCTCATAGCTCCATGGCTGGCATGGGTCATCATCAATCGGAACTCCTCGGGTAATTCTGTCCTCGGGACAATTATCCCTCGGATGTATCTGGTGCAATGATACTTACTGAAATCATGATCGTTTAATTCGCCAGAAGTCGGAAGAAGAATATGCCAAAATTGTAATTCGCAGAAAACATAAACAATGCCATTGTTTGACAGCTGCGTGTCTGCTGCGCTGGTTAAATTAAAATAGGATGTTTTTTTGAAGCCGCCACAAATTGAGGTTTTTACGGGCATGGCACTGTAGTGAGCTGCCATCTTTGTTTTGAAGTTTGTCACAAAAGTTTAGGGAAATGGCTGAGGTGATCCAACTACCTACCTACATCTGAGAGATGACTATTGAGTTATCCAAGGTGTTCTGATAGGGGTAATCATCCCAGTTTTGGTAAAAACATTCCTTGATTTTGTAAGAATGTAATTTGCGTATCTGAGAACCATGTGTATGTCTTTCATTCGTTGTGCATTGTGTATTGGCAAGGTGTGTCGTCTTTTTGCATATGAGGAGATCCCTCAGTTTATCAGTGCTTTAACTGCATTAATATATAACTTGAATTTTGTAATCTTTTAAAACAACAATAACTGAAAGGGATGACTTTAAAATTAGGGAAATTGTGAGCATGCCTGTTTTGTTGTAGTGTCATTTTAGTATTTGCTCTTTCTTTTTCGTATTGGCTCTGTAGCACCAGCCAACCAGTTGGCTTAGTTTATGTCATGTGACTCTTGTCACTGTTTTTCCTCATTTGTCCTGATTTTCTGTTTTTTGCCCATTTGAAAAACATTGCCTCTTTGAGCTTTAAATAAGCAGGATCGAACAATCAGTACAAAATACAGCATGATTAAATTATTAATAATTTGTGTGGACAAGACTAGTTTACCAAACTAAAAATGAATGAAGTTTGTTAGTGAAATATTATATTATATTTTGAATATATTTACTGTTGAGGTTCACTTTTTTTTTAACTTCAGGAAATGCCCAGCTTGCAAAGAAAGAGCTTGACTTTGATGAGACAAAGACAAGCAAGCTGTCCCTGATTGTCCCTGAATCATCAGTTCAGTGTGTGGTTGAAATTGACTACTAGTTCAGATAGTCTCAACTCAGAGGAGAAATGTTACGAGTGACAGGATAGGACAGTTCAATAGACTGAAATGAATGTAGCTAGCCAAGAGAGTTCACAAAAGAAAAATATTAGAAAAGTAAAAAAGCGCTCATCAGATGAAATATTTGTACCTTCAGATGACGAGAATGATGTGAAACATTCTGAAAAATCCTTAAAATATTCTTTTCAGAAAAAATTAAAATACAATTCTGAAAAAGGTTCAGTAGGTAAAAAGCTAGCAAGGAAGAGAGGATGTAAGGTTTGGTGTTTCAAAGAGTTTTAATGGAAAAGGTGATTGTCTGGAAGAAGTTTTAGAACTTTCATCTGATTCTGGTACATGTAGCAGTGGCGAAGACAGTGTGTTGGACATCAATTCTATTACTGATGATACAAGAGATTTATCTGATATGCTCAGAGATGCAATGGAGGATGATGTCAATTGTAAGAATGCAGACACTGTAGCTAGTAAAGGTGTATCTGAAATGCCAGCGATTGCAGTGGCTGGTTATACTGCGAAGGATGGAGCCTTGGCTGAGTTAAGCAATACAAGTGAAAGTTCTGATGATTGGGAGATACTTAAATGTACACTTACACAGCAGGCGTTCCCGTATTCTGGTAAGAAATGTGTAGAAGTGTCAGATGAAATTTGTGAACAGAGGAAGACTGCAGAAAAACAAGGCGAAGCTGTAAATTGCCATAGTAAGTTGCAGAAATGTGTGACATCACATGATTTAGACTAATCAATGACATAAATGATGCATACATGTACATACCTGCAGTCAAGTCTACAAATGCAGCAGATGCTGCCTCCAATGTGGCTAAGCCAAGAAACACAGCTAGAAAGCACACTGGATTTTTTGCAAGAAAAATGGCTCAAAGCAAACTATCTACACCTTCTAAAGATAATGCTAGACACATCAAAAGCTTTGAACGATGAGGTACATGCAGATGGTTCTCAGCATGTCTGCGGACAGAAGGTAAATCAGGTAACAGAAATGGATGGTAACAGTTTGTCTGTGGAAAGCATGTGTAGAGTAACCCAATCAACTTTCAGTGAGGAACAGGGGGAGACTACAGCGAAGAAGAACATGCTTATAAGCGATAGTAGTAGTGTAACTACAGATAACACTTCTGCTGAAGACGATAACCCATTGACTTTAAATGCTTGCCGTAATAAAACACAACCAAATTTGCAGAAACAAGCTATGTCAAACATATCTAGAATGCAGGCCAGTTACAAAGTCTCTGAAAGAATCTCTATTCATAGTGAAAGCAGTGTAGAAGAAGAGTATGTGCATAATAAAAATGGTAAGAAATGTTGTAAAGGGTGTGCTGAGAGACAAGCTTGTCAGAAAAATAAAACAAAAAATTATGGTGCTACAGTTGATTGGGTAAGAAGTACGATGTGTGATTCATGTGAGACAAATACTGGGAGTTATGATGCAAATGATGAAGATTGTGAACCAGGTTATGGTACGTGCGATACAAATATTAGAAGTTGTGATACTTATAGTGAAAATACAGTGTCCGAAACTTGCGACCAGGGAAAAGCTTGTGATGAAAATAGTCCAGTTTGTAGTGGTTATAATTCAGTTGTGGAGCAGCTACCTGGGGGCTTCATCCTGGAGTCTGAAAATGCTGATGCTGCATTGGATAAAGATACTGAAGCTGCATTTGATTGTAATAATGTGGAGAATGATAATGACCTTGATGAGATGGGAGGTATGAATGTTTGTGAACCAGACAGACTTGACTCTGTGGATCCTGCTGTTGGTGCATATGTAGAAGTTATCAAGGACAAAGTGACCAAAATCACAAAAAATGCAGCAGATATACTGATGGCCAGTAGTCGACTGTTGTTTGGCAAGCAGAAAGTGTCTGCTACAAAATCTGTTGGAAACCCTAGTGCCAAAAACACACCGAGAAATGTGAATGATGTGCTTATGACAAATAGGTCAGCAGCCAGGAGTAATTTGTCCAAAGCTGTAGCAGCAGCCCAGAATGTTCAACACATAGCAAACAATGGAACAATGTCGTCTTCAATAAGACCAAATAGGAAGTGTCCATTCTACAAAATAATTGCAGGTCAGTCTGCATTCTATATCTAAAGCTCATTATAAATCAAATTTTTACCTCTCCATTTTTTAGTTTTTCTAATTTGAATTTGTAACCCCACAAGCTTGTTTGCAAAAGTTGTAAATAGACTTTTTTTATGAAAGTAAACAAGTATTAATTTTAATTCTCTGTTTACTGTATAGACATGCATAAATGCATTTATTTTTTTTTCAAATCATGGATCTACAAATTCACATTTTTTTCCATATCAATTACCTAAAAATATGACAATCATTACTTGATCATTAGTTGAAATAAGTTTACATATATGTTTGCTTGTTTTACAAATATACCCAAAATGTGACATAAGCTGCAGACATTTAACAATATTTGCCCATGTTTCAAGACTATTTTAGCTCTTCATTTCTGTGCATAATCCTTTAATGTACCTTTCAACTGAGCACATAATTACTGAATGTCTCCTGCCTTGCAAAAAGGAAATGTTCACTGGTTAGATAATATAGTCTTTAGGAGTTTTAACATATTTTATTGCTTAACAAGTTATTAACTAGGTTTTCTTTAGGGAAATCCTGGTTATTAGATTGGTGTATGACCATTGAGCGGGCGGGTGTGTAAGCGTCAACATTTCATTAAGGTAAATATAAAACACAATTTTAAAAAACTGGACCAGGTAGGGAAATTGGTAGAGCATCAGATCCAGATACAGGAGGCCCCTGGTTCGAACCTGGGTTAACATGCCAGTCGTAAATAATGGCTAGTGGTATAGCTCCTTTGCTGTTGCTATAAGCAAATATAAGGCTATTTCCATGACTGGTTGGCTCGGTGTCAGGATAATGTGACTGGGTGTGGTATCATGCTATGTGATTACGGCATGCGTTACACAGTGAAGGCAGCACTATATCTGCTTCAAGTGGACACCAACTCTAGATAACTGAAATACTGTTGGTGGGACAGTAAACCCAAAATATTTATGATTGATGCCACCAGTAACATGTACTCTCCACACATAACAATATCCTTGACAATTACTTTACTTATAAAAGAATGGTGATTATTGACAGGAACAAGTTTCACCGTGGATGCCTTCAACTATGGGAGCATAACAGACTGTACTGCTTACTTCCTGTCTCACTTCCACTATGATCACTATGCTGGTCTAACAAAGAACTTCCCTCACCACATCTACTGCAGTGCTGTAAGTTGAAAGTCTCAGTACCTGCAGTCCAATTTAAGCACTTGTTAAGCATGAATTTTTTCAAGGCCTATGGTTATAAACTTTGAATTTGTTGGCGGAATGCTTTTTTCTAGTCTATATGGGCAAGATATCATTTTGCACAAATCTGACCAATCAGATGCTTAAATAAAAACACAGGCTCAATGCTTTATGAATTAATTCTCAGCACCAGGCTTGAAGGGTCTATATTTTAACAGTATAATATTTTCATTGTGAGGTATAATGAGTTTCATACATATACATGTAGTACAAACACATTTAGTATACTTCATGGTGACTTTCAATCTTTATTTTTTAGCTACAAACTTGCTGCTTTGCAAAGTGTCATGAAGTCAATGGGTTTGGAAAGGTGTAGCATTATCTGTCAAAATGGCACATAAAATGTTCTTGACAGAACATTCTTGCTAAAAAGCATTTTATATATGAGTACACATATGCAGTGTTATCACTTCTTTATTAAATTAATTACATTCTACAATTTGTCGCACATTTATTATCATCAGTAATGATAAAAATTTCCTAATTTTTTTTTTCCTGATGACCACTTTTTCCTCATTTTTTTATTTATTTGTTTTTATTTATTTTTTATTAAAAAACTCCTGCTTATGAGGTCATATTGTCAGGTGTTTTTTTTATGATTTTGGAATTTTGATGTTTCCAATGCAGGTAATGAGGTATGACAACATCTGGCTGTATAAGATGAAAATGACGACATTGACCACATGAAATATCGATATAGTGATTTGAACAATGGTTCTTATGAAAACTTAATGGTTTATCATATAGACCCTTTAAGCAAAAGATTCACATTAAGGTCAATGCTCTCAGTACAAGCTGTTGCGACCTGTTACATGTAAATTTGATATTTTGAGTCACTAAGTACATGTATCTAGCTATAGGCCTTGTTGTCAATTTTTGACCCAGGTACATAGGATTCTGTGTTTTACCACAGATGCAAGCTATTCGTCCATGGGCAAGACCTCTTTACTTGTCATTGCTTCTTGTAGTTTTTTCCAAGGATCAGAAGAGTTGAAAAAAATCTAAAATGAAATGATGATGTTGTCCAAATTGACAGTAAAACTATACAAAAATGCATGGCTTAATTACATGTAATAGAATGAAGCAGTCAAACCTATCCATATTTGAATCAATATGTATTATATTTACCGGTATATGTTTTATAATAAATCCAACAAAATAAAATATATTAAACAACTTACCCAGGTCACTGCCAATCTTGTGGCAACCAAGATACGTGTGCCCCGTAGCCAACTACACCCCCTGCCTCTCAACATCCCGAAGGTTATTGATGGTGTAGAGGTCACTTTCCTGGAGGCTAACCAGTGAGTTAATATATATATTGTGTTGTATCTGACAAATTAACCTATGTCTTATGCATGTTACAATATTTTTCCACTGTTCTGGGAAATTTTTGCATAATTTCTGCATAAATTCATACTAAAGTGTAAGAAGAGACTATTTTGAACTCTGCCTCAATTGGTGGATGGTACAAATCATGACACAGAAGTTGCTCTAAATGTTTATTTTGCCCAAATCTTTAAGGGAGCACAATAGGGAGTTCTGCTAAAAATAGTAGTCCTTGTCAAAGCAGATGATTATATCCTAAAAGTGGGATGGGATTGGGATTTGCCTGCATTTTTGTTGATACTGTGCAGCAAAATTTCTATCATTATAGCACAGGGCCACTTATGAGGTGCCCAGGGACTGAACCCAGCCGGTCCATTATACTAACACCAACGAGTCAGACTTAATGTTGTCCCCTTAGCCCCGAAGGTTAGGAGGGAAGCCACTACTTCCAAAGTCTTTGGTTTGACCTGGCCGGGGTTTGAACCCCTCTACCACTTGAGCTAATGCGGCCGGTATATCCTAAAAGTAAATGTTTAATATTAGTAAAATAACTAACTGTGCAGTGTATTGCTCAGATTGAAAATACATATCTGTATCTGTTATTTTTCAACTTTACACATAGATGTATGTTATCTGTAAATGGTGTTCAGCGGGATCATTTCACGTAACAGTAATTTGATGGGTTATTTTAGGGGGAGAAAAATGGTCCAAACTGTCATATCACTTTTAAAGAATATCCCTATTTTCATGTAGCGTATATAACAAATGCACACAGAAGGAAAAGAAGAATATACTTCTAACTAGTGTTGATGTGCACACTCTTACAATGTAGTTTTATAACATTGACCTCTGTCACAGGCTCAGAGCACTTTAGTCTTTTTGAATCAGTATGATGTCAGGTTAAACGTCCACTAGTCATCTGAAAATAGAAGTTTCAATTCGGCTTCACACATAGCTTTCAAAATATATATTAAATGAAGATTAATTATTTAGTATTGCTAAAATACTCCTTGTAAGTATCAGTTTATAGTTAATTTACATACTGAATCTATAAGTGTTAGTGTTTATAACTGGGCACTTACCTGCCTTGTGTGAAATGTATACAAAATTATTCTGAAGTTAATGCTAAATTATTCAAATTTTCACACCAAAACAAAATTAAATCTTATTTAACACCAAGTGTAATATAGATATTAATTTAAAAAAAAAAAAAAAAAATAATTTTTGTTGTGTCAAGAATCCTGACATTTATGATCATGAGCCTGTTGAAGGGGTGTGTGTGAGAGCAATGAAAAAAAACTATAGAAGGATTAATGAGGGTCTCTAGTCAGCTGATTTGCAGCTTATCTGCTGTGGTTTTCCCTGGCACAAATCTATCCGCAGAACAATCAATGATGAAAATGATGATGACAGTAATGGTGATGATGATGATTATGATTAAAATGACGAGGAGGAGGAAGGTGGATAATGGTGATGATGATGATTATGATTAAAATGATGATGAGGAGGGAGGGGGATAATGGTGATGATGATGACAATGATTAAAATGATGATGAGAAGGGGGAGGATAATGGTGGTGATGATGACAATGATTAAAATGGTGATGAGGAGGGAGGGTGATAATGGTGATGATGGTGACAATGATTAAAATGGGGATGAGGAGGGAGGGTGATAATGATGATGATGATAATGATTAAAATGGTGATGAGGAGGGAGGGTAATAATGGTGATGATGACAATGATTAAAATGGTGATGAGGAGGGAGGGTGATGGTGATGATGATGGTGATGAGGAGGGAGGGTGATAATGATGATGATGGTGACAATGATTAAAATGGTGATGAGGAGGGAGGGTGATAATGGTGATGATGGTGACAATGATTAAAATGGTGATGAGGAGTGAGGGTGATAATGGTGATGATGATGACAATGATTAAAATGGTGATGAGGGGGGAGGGTGGTAATGATGATGATGGTGACAATGATTAAAATGGTGATAAGGAGGGAGGGTGATTATGGTAATGATGGTGACAATGATAAATATATATATATAATGACACTTGTGGTTATGATTATCACCGACACTCCCCAATAATCTGCTTGAATCCTTTCTTTGATTTGTTTCTTCTGCACACTTGGTGACTCTCTTGCTTTCGAAAAAGAGTTTAAAAAGTATGCCAGTCTGTATTATTTTGAAATGTTACCAGTATCAGCTAAAGCATTGATTATTTATGGAGGCCTTTCATGTGACCTAGTGAATGTTTTTAATAAGCATTTCTTAGTCTTCCTTTATCTGCAGGAATTTGCCAAATGACTCCAACTTTACACCCTAGCCTCTATAATGCAAATACGCTTAACAAGATATCATTTTCAATTTCAGCTGTCCAGGAGCTGTCCTGATACTCTTCAAATTGAAAACTGGCCAAATTTACCTCCATACTGGAGATTTCCGAGCAGTTGCTTCTATGGAAATGTACCAAGAATTACAGAACATCAAAGTTCATACTCTCTATCTTGATACAACGTATGTAGATTTTTTCTTTTCACCATATTTTAATTTGTGCTCCAGTACTTTTTTGTCGGTTAATCCATTGTTTTTGTCTATGTATGACATGTGTGGGTTAATCCTTTCAACATGTTTTATATGTGCTCCAGTAATGTTGCTTTTAGTCATTTTCATCCATTGTTCTTAACTGTATGCCTGTGTCGTTAGATGTACTTTATTTCTTGTGTTTAATATTAAAGTCATGATCAGAATTAAGCCTGGATAATAAAACTGTGCAAAGCCATTATTATAATCAGATATGATAATTGCTTTTGTTACCAGTAAGAACAAACTGACAAAATTAGAATTAATTATTGCATTAGTTAATTAAGGCTATATATTGAAGACCTCAGTTTCTTATAAATATAACACTAGATCTAAAAATGAGAGCAGAAAAATGTTTATGTTTGAATGATATCATTATGCCCCACAAATGAAGTTTGATGGGGTATGTTGGAATGAACTTGTCTGCCTGTCTGTCGGTTTTCATGGATTCTGGACAGTAACTCATGAAAGGCTTGAGAGTGTTAAACACTTTATGATACACAGGGGTAACATCGCATGATTCAGGTTAGGTTTGACATTGGGGCTGGAAGTGTCATTGTCAAGGTCACTTTTACTAAATATAGAAAATAACAAGTTAGGAATGAGATATTATGATGAACTTTGGTGCATAGGTGAAGTGGGGTCTGTGGGTCACTGTTACTAAATATAGAATTCACCTTTAGGGCCAGATTTGTCAAGGTCACTATTACTGAAAAAAAGGAAAAACCCTTTCAACTCAATAACTTTATTTAGAAATGAGATTGTAATGAACTTTGCTGCATAGGTAGCTTCTGTGAAGATGACACTTGGGATTGAAAGTGGAGCCAGTGGGGTCAAGGTCGCTGTTACTGAAAATAGAAAATCGGTGTCTGCTCAATAACTATAGTTAAAAATGAAATATTATGAAACTTTCTGTATAGAAAGCTTCTGAGAAGTCGATGCTTGGGATTGAATGGGGTCAGGGTCAAGGTCACTGTTACATGCATCTGGGTTTCTTGTGTTAGGAGACAATCTTCTTAGGAGACTTAGGAGACAGGTTGGTTACTGATAATCAAGATGTCATTGATTCTAAGCTTACCAGTTCCAGTATCAAGCACTTCACATATGTCTTCCTGTTGATCATAACTACCAAAATAAATTGTTATTTGAATCTTTTTTACTAATAAAATATTTTTTGTTCAATTTAGAAAATGTTTATGCATTATCATGCACATTAGGTTAATGTTTTGTGAATTAGTACTGTCAAGCTTACATCATGCTATCAAGCATTAAATATGAGCGTCTGTCCGTGGATGGTGCCAGTCCTCAACCACTATCTTATTTTGACCTATGTTGAACTGCGTCTCTCTTATTACCGATGATTGTCTTGCGTCAACTACCGGGATATTGAATGCTTTGTTAATATGTATCAAGCCTTATACAGCGATGTTAGTTATAGAATGTGTGTTTTTCACATGTACGCTACTTATCATATTGTTTTTGACTAATTGTCAACTTGTGGGGATTATCAAATTTGGGATATGAATGGGATGGATTTATAAGCCTTGATTGTGATTTCTTGTCTTTCTACTTTAATAATTTGAATAGAACACATTGTAATGTTTCAACTTAACAATTTGTTGGTTCTACATAGTAAAAAATGATGATAAAATAATTTCTTATGAACATGTTGACAAGCGCTTGTAAATGAATTTCTCTTCCCTCAACTCTTGGGTCACTCGAACTGAAAGGTCATTATATATATACTCATTGACAAGCTTTTTTTTAATTTTTGTTTAACTAGGTATTGTGACCCCCAGTATGACTTCCCAGGACAGGGTGAGGTGATCCAATATGCTGTCAGGCTGGCAGTGAAGGCTGTGACTGAACACCCAGCTACGCTATTAGTCTGTGGGACCTACACCATAGGCAAGGAGAGAATTTTCACAGGTAGGTTACTGATAATCAATAGGACCTACAACATAGGCAAGGAGAGAATATTCACAGGTAGGTTACTGATAATCAATAGGACCTACACCATAGGCAAGGAGACAATATTCACAGGTTGGTTACTGATAATCTGTAGGACCTACACCATATGCAAGGGGACAATCTTCATAGGTTGGTTACTGATAATCAGTAGGACCTACACCATAGGCAAGGGGACAATCTTCATAGGTTGGTTACTGATAATCTGTAGGACCTACACCATTGCAAGGGGACAATCTTCACAGGTTGGTTACTGATAATCAGTAGGACCTACACCATATGCAAGGGGACAATCTTCATAGGTTGGTTACTGGTAATCTGTAGGACCTACACCATAGGCAAGGGGACAAACTTCATAGGTTGGTTACTGATAATCTGTAGGACCTACATCATAGGCAAGGGGACAATCTTCACAGGTTGGTTACTGATAATCAGTAGGACCTACACCATAGGCAAGGGGACAATCTTCACAGGTTGGTTACTGATAATCAGTAGGACCTACACCATAGGCAAGAGAACAATCTTCACATGTTGGTTACTGATAATCAGTAGGACCTACACCATATGCAAGGGGACAATCTTCACAGGTTGGTTACTGATAATCTGTAGGACCTGCACCATAGGCAAGAGAACAATCTTCACAGGTTGGTTACTGATAATCAGTAGGACCTACACCATATGCAAGGGGACAATCTTCACAGGTTGGTTACTGATAATCTGTAGGACCTACACCATTGGCAAGGGGACAATCTTCACAGGTTGGTTACTGATAATCTGTAGGACCTACACCATTGGCAAGGGGACAATCTTCACAGGTTGGTTACTGATAATCTGTAGGACCTACACCATTGGCAAGGGGACAATCTTCACAGGTTGGTTACTGATAATCTGTAGGACCTACACCATTGGCAAGGGGACAATCTTCACAGGTTGGTTACTGATAATCTGTAGGACCTACACCATTGGCAAGGGGACAATCTTCACAGGTTGGTTACTGATAATCTGTAGGACCTACACCATTGGCAAGGGGACAATCTTCACAGGTTGGTTACTGATAATCTGTAGGACCTACACCATTGGCAAGGGGACAATCTTCACAGGTTGGTAACTGGTAATCTGTAGGACCTACACCATATGCAAGGAGACAATCTTCATAGGTTGGTTACTGATAATCTGTAGGACCTACACCATAGGCAAGAGAACAATCTTCACAGGTATGTCACTGGTCATCAATAGGACCTACACCATAGGCAAGGAGACAATCTTCATAGGTTGGTTACTGATAATCTGTAGGACCTACACCATAGGCAAGAGAACAATCTTCACAGGTTGGTTACTGATAATCAGTAGGACATTCACCATATGCAAGGGGACAATCTTCACAGGTTGGTTACTGATAATCTGTAGGACCTACACCATATGCAAGGGGACAATCTTCAAAGGTTGGTTACTGATAATCTGTAAAACCTACACCATTGGCAAGGGGACAATCTTCATAGGTAGGTTACTGATAATCTGTAGGACCTACACCATAGGCAAGAGAACAATCTTCACAGGTTGGTTACTGATAATCTGTAGGACCTACACCATTGGCAAGGGGACAATCTTCACAGGTATGTCACTGGTCATCAATAGGACCTACACCATAGGCAAGGAGACAATCTTCACATGTTGGTTACTGATAATCTGTAGGACCTACACCATTGGCAAGGGGACAATCTTCATAGGTAGGTTACGGATAATCTGTAGGACCTATACCATTGGCAAGGGGACAATCTTCATAGGTAGGTTACTGATAATCTGTAGGACCTACACCATAGGCAAGGGGACAATCTTCACAGGTTGGTTACTGATAATCTGTAGGACCTACACCATTGGCAAGGGGACAATCTTCACAGGTTGGTTACTGATAATCAGGAGGACCTACACCATTGGCAAGGGGACAATCTTCACAGGTATGTCACTGGTCATCAATAGGACCTACACCATAGGCAAGGAAACAATCTTCACATGTTGGTTACTGATAATCTGTAGGACCTACACCATAGGCAAGGAGACAATCTTCACAGGTTGGTTACTGATAATCTGTAGGACCTACACCATAGGCAAGGGGACAATCTTCACAGGTTGGTCACTGATAATCTGAAGATCCTACACCATAGGCAAGGAGACAATCTTCACAGGATGGTCACTGATAATCTGAAGGACCTACACCATAGGCAAAGAGACAATCTTCACTGGTTGGTCACTGATAATCTGTAGGACCTACACCATAGGCAAGGAGACAATCTTCACAGGTTGGTCACTGATAATCAATAGGACCTACACCATAGGCAAGGAGACAGTCTTCACAGGTTGGTTACTGATAATCAAAAGGACCTTTACAGGTAATTCACTTAAATTCACTGGTGCCTCACTTTAAATCTGTGGGGTCTACACAAGATGGAAAGATATTCACTGGTTTCTCATTGGTATCTCACTTAAAATCTATGGGACCTACACTATAGGCAAGGAGATGATCCATAGCTGACACACTGCAGTGTCTGTGTTTATTTCAGCCATTGTTGAGGCACTGCATTGTAAGATCTGTCTGTGTTTATTTTAGACATTGTGGAGGTACTGCAGTGTAAGATCTGTCTGTATTTATTTCAGCCATTGTGGAGGCACTGCAGTGTAAGATCTGTTTGTGTTTATTTCAGCCATAGCAGAGACACTGCAGTGTAAGATCTGTCTGTGTTTATTTCAGCCATAGTGGAGACACTGCAGTGTAAGATCTGTCTGTGTGTGTTTCAGCCATAGTGGAGACATTGCAGTGTAAGATCTGTCTGTTTATTTCAGCCATAGCGGAGACATTGCAGTGTAAGATCTGTCTGTGTTTATTTTAGCCATAGCAGAGACACTGCAGTGTGAGATCTATCTGTGTTTTTTTCAGCCATTGTGAAGGCACTGCAATGTAAGATCTGTCTGTTTATTTCAGCCATTCTGGAGGCACTGCAGTGTAAGATCTGTCTGTGTTTATTTCAGCCATAGCAGAGACACTGCAGTGTAAGATCTATCTGTGTTTATTTCAGCCATTGTGGAGGCACTGCAATGTAAGATCTGTCTGTGTTTATTTCAGCCATAGATGAGGCACTGCATTGTGAGATCTGTCTGTGTTTATTTCAGCCATAGATGAGGCACTGCAGTGTGAGATCTGTCTGTGTTTTTTCAGCCATTGTGAAGGCACTGCAATGTAAGATCTGTCTGTTTATTTCAGCCATTCTGGAGGCACTGCAGTGTAAGATCTGTCTGTGTTTATTTCAGCCATAGCAGAGACACTGCAGTGTAAGATCTATCTGTGTTTATTTCAGCCATTGTGGAGGCACTGCAGTGTAAGATCTGTCTGTGTTTATTTCAGCCATAGATGAGGCACTGCATTGTGAGATCTGTCTGTGTTTATTTCAGCCATAGATGAGGCACTGCAGTGTAAGATCTGTCTGTGTTTATTTTAGCCATAGCAGAGACAGTGCAGTGTAAGATCTATCTGTGTTTATTTCAGCCATTGTGGAGGCACTGCAATGTAAGATCTGTATGTGTTTATTTCAGCCATAGATGAGGCACTGCAGTGTGAGATCTGTCTGTGTTTTTTTCAGCCATTGTGAAGGCACTGCAATGTAAGATATGTCTGTTTATTTCAGCCATAGCAGAAGCACTGCAGTGTAAGATCTGTGTGACACGAGACAAAAAGTCTGTTCTAGATTGTCTGGAGGACAGGGACCTGCAGAAAAGACTGTCTCTCAACTGGGACCACTCACAGCTGCATGTGCTGCCTATGGCCAAACTCAATGTCAAGGTAATAAACTCGCTATTAAATTTCTCAACCTCAAGAAAAAACTTGATATTTAATTTTGAATGGAATCCAGGTAAAGAACTAAATGCTTTACACTTAATGTTCCTCAAGATAACAAACTCAACTGTAACGTTATATACTCAAAGAAAAATCTGAACACTTATACTCACCCTCGAGACCGAACCTGGTAGCATTACCTATAGAGCAATCGCTTCAGGTACTGGAGGTCCTGGGTTTGAACTCGGGCTGCGATGTCATAGTCGTTAAAAATTGTTCCCTTGCCTTGCTTGCACTCAAGCAAATGCAGGGGTTGTTTTACGACTCATAGGCCTGGTGTCAGGATAATGTGACTGGGTGTGGTATCATGCCATGTGTTCACGGCATGCTATACACAGTGTAGGCAGCATTATATCTGTTTCTAGTGGACATCATCTCCAGATATGTGAAATACTGTTGGTGGAACAAAACACCCAAGAATCAAAAAAAATAACCTCAATGAGATAATAAAACCTCTGTTAATGCATCTGGGTACACAGTAAGGGTGTACACCAGCTAAGTTCTAATTGACAAGGCACTGGTAAAAATTGTATGTCTAGATCAGCCAGTATAATATAAATGCCAGTTATGGTCAGTATGTACTTCATATGCAGCTTAGTTTATTGTTTTATATCAATGTTAATTAAGAGTTATTAGATTAAAATGGCTGTTATACAAATAAAGACATGTGTTTAGATCAATATTTAGTTTTAAGGACCTGGATAATGTAATATTGACTGAGGACACAGTCCAACGTTGATTTCACATTAGCCAGGTCCGCAAAATTATATATTGACCAGAGTCTTTACTTGTCATATTGCAAACCCTATTAAATTACATTGTCATTGTTTTTTTTAGTACAACTAGCCATTCTGTGATACTCTTTTAACATAAAACATTTTAAGATGTCAATCCAATTAGCCAGCTTTCATGTCCTCAGTCTGTTCTCACATTGTTCTTGGACAGATAATCACAAAAAGCATTCACAGCTATTGAGTATACATTATTTGTTCTTTCCTTGGTTAGATTTTCCTTAATGTTGCCTAATCATAATCAGACAGACTGATAAACTGTTAATCCTTTACCATTCCCTACGTTGTTGTAAGCAATAGTTCGCAAAAAGAACATGACATTAGTATTATGTTCTCAGTGCTCACATTAAAACATTCTCGAGTCATTATCACTTTTTATTAAATCACACATGACCAGCACTCTTCCAATCAAAAATGCTTTAAATTCAAAGGGTATGTGGTATTACAAAATAAAGCAAGTTAATAAACTAATTATCAGGTCTAATTGTATACCACCAGAATGTGTCTGGTCTAATTATCCTTGTATGTAGCTGTAAGCAAAACAATTGGGTTATTAGCTGCACTTTTTTCTGGAAAAAGAAAGTAGTGCTAGTGTCATGATCTTAACATGGTGTCAGCATTGGTTAACTCTTTCCTGCATGAATACACCATTTAACGGTTTTACAAACCATAAACAATCATTAGCATAATCTGCATGACTAAGGGTTTATGGGTAGACTGGTTCAGCCATAAATATATTATTACAAGTTGAACATGCATGTATTAAAATCCTTTTATCTCTTTTAAAGAAAAAAACAACAGTCGTGTGAATTTTCAAAATGATAGATGAACTATGAATGAAAGGGTTAACTTAATTGTTAACTGTCAACAATTATCACTTCAAACTTGGAATACTTGCTCATTATCAAAATTGGAAGAACCATTTAAACAAGGCAAGGTAACCCTTGAAATCATTTTGAGGGAGTTAAGCCCCTTGTTTGATTTAGCATGTGTATTATACTATCCAATGCTGAGAAAAGTTTAACACACTGTGTACTGACAGCTCTGTTCAAAAAAATATTATATAGCATGTTTAAAAATTTTTTATGTGGCACGTTACGGATTAGAAAAAAGGTTAGAGTCTGAAATTATGTGATCTTGCTCTAGCTAATGCATTATGATGACAATCACCCTCAGTCTCCTGTACTGTTGATAATACTATGAGCATTGTTATGTTTGTGATGGCAAGGTTGTTGTACTATGTATTGGTGATAATATTTGTGAAAATGGTGATGGTGATACAATTGATGATGATAATGATGATGATGATGATGGTATAATTGATGATTAGGATGATGATGATGATGGTATAATTGATGGTAAGAATGATGATAATGATGATGGTATAATTGATGATAAGGATGATGATAATTATAGTGATGTTGGTACAATTGATGATTAGTTTTCGTGATCACATGCTTGGCTTTAATGATGATGCAATTATTGTGGTGATGAGTGAATGATGATAAGAGAAATTATGATAGTGATCTGTTTAATGATGATGATGTAGATGGCCATGTTACCTTGGTCATTATTTTAGTGCTGATGCTGGAATTGATGGTGGTGTTGATCATAATTAGGATGTTTAAATTGATGATGATGATGTTCATGATTGGTAATATAATGTAATGATTGAAGTTGAATAACATGAGGATGATGTTCATGATGATGATGATAATAATGTTCATGTTGTTGCTGATGATGGTAATGATGTTCATGATGATGATGATAATAATGTTCATGTTGAAGAGGATAATGATGGTGATGATGATGGTGATTATGATGATTTTCATGATGATGATGTTAATGATGTTCATGATGATGATGTTCATGATGATGAGGATAATGATGGTGATGATGATGTTCATGATGATGATGTTCAATATGATGATAATGTTATTGCTGCTGCTGATGATGATGGTATTGATAATGTTCATGCTGCTGCTGATGATAATAATGATGTTCATGATGACGATGATAATGTTTATGCTGCTGTTGCTGAAAATGATATTCATGATGATGATGACAATAATGTTTATGCTGCTGATGATGATAATGATGATGTTCATGGTGATGATAATGTTCATGCTGGTGCTGATGAAGATAATTATGTTCATGCTGCTGATGATAATGGTAATGATGTTCATGTTGTTGATGATAATGTTCATGCTGCTGCTGCTGATGATAATGATGTTCATGATGGTGATGATAATGTTCATGCTGCTGCTGATGATGATAATGATGTTCATGATGATGATAATGTTTATGTTGCTGCTCCTGCTGCTGCTAATGTCATGATGATGATGATGATAATGATGTTCATGCTACTGCTGCTGATAATGATGTTTTTGAGGATGTTGATAATGATGTTCATGATGATTTCAATAATGTTCATTATGATGAGGATAATGATGGTGATGATGATGATGATGTTCATGATGATGATGATGTACATGATAATGAAGATGATGTTGACAATAGCAATGATCATAAAGATCATCATGATAATGATAATGATGAATATGTCACTTGTAGGGATTGAGAGAACACCTGGAGAAACATGGCCAGAAGTATGACAGGGTGCTAGGGATCGAACCCACAGGTTGGACATACAGCAAGAAGCTAGTCTCCCTGGATGCGATCAGACCAAAGTTATCTAGTGACAATATCACTGTGTATGGTAAGACAATTGTTAACATAAGTTTTAGATTTAGCTTAAATTGTTAATTAAATCATAATCAAATATGGTTGTGTGCACTGTATTTTTTCTTTTAATATATTAGCTCCATGTGTCAAAGAACAAAATAGCGCTAGTGTCCTTACCCGGGTGTCATGGGTGGCCTTGGTTAATCTGTTTTTGTAAGGACCAATGTCGATGATGTTCAAAGACATTCACTTCATATGTGGAACACTTGTTTACTATTTAATGTGGGACCCATTTCAATATGACAGCTAAACCTAACATTAATTTTGGCACAGTTGTGCCTCTTTATGTTTAGATTTTGTCTTTGCCAGTTAAGCTTTTATTAAGGTAAGTAACAGCATGTTACTATCCAGCATTGAGAAATGTGGAGCGTGCCGTCTGCTGACAGTTCTTATCTGAATATGTACTGCATCTAATTCAGAATATAACAGCTAAACATATTTTAAATTATCCATAACTTTAAAAAGAATTAAAGAATTCATTCAGAAAAAGAAATCCTTGTCTCATCTACTTAGGTCTATTCATATTAAGGCATTCTTTGATATCTAAAATAGAAACAGAACATAAAGGCAGTCATGATTTTCATACTTGTGCCTCTTGTTTCTTAATGAGAGTCTATAACATAGTGACCTTTCTTCTGACGCTGCTGTGATTAGCTGGATCTATTTAGGGAAGCACTTTCCCACTTTATACTGCTAACTCCCTTGAGGGCATGACTGTCCAATTTGCTAAATGTCAGAAGAATTTTAAAAGATTCCAGCATCAGCAGACCACCCTGCGGTGTCGCAGCATTAAGAATCAAGTCTTTCTTAAATAAATTCTACATTAGCTTTTTTGCAGCAGTTTGCGGCTTCTACATGTATTACCATAGCACTCTTTAAGCCTAATAGAAAAAAAGTTGGTAGGCTGAACTCTGACATTACTTAGAGAGTGGACAATCCCAATACAGTTTTTATTTGTGTTATAATTTACACTTTCAAAACAGTAGTAATTAGATATAATTGTATGAAATCTTCTCAGAAATACAGTTTAAGTATGTTTAATCCGAGGCATTCCTATAACCTAGGTCAGTTGCATTTGAAGTAGTTATATTTGAATACCAAGAAGTCAGTTAATGATGAAGATGGTAGAAATTACCAATCTCCCTAAGGTACTCGGATTTTAGTTCATTGATGGTCCTTACAAAATGTTTGTTGATGCTTATTGAATATAAATAGTAGTTTTTTTATATAATGGTGTCAACAATGTTCTAGAAAGCATTTTATTTAGCAGATTGTTAGATATTAAATATCTACCTCAAGTTGTAGTATATAGGTAATAGTTCTGTTGTAAAAATGCATTTAATATATAGATTTTTTTTATTCTAATTTTAACCTTAGGTGAAGTTAGTATAGATAAAAATTGCACTCTTTTCTTGAAGTCAAAAGCCATGTTTTGCTTTTAAAACAAATCAATTTATTTTATTGATTTATTTTATTTTTTTAACCAATCATTGCAGCTGATATGTACCATGTGATCATCCTCTTGTTTATAGTTGTATTGGACAGTACATAGTCCAAATATTATACTTTAACAGTAATCTGAATATCTCGGACACAAACAATATACGATAAAAACAAATAAGAAACCGAATGAAATCGATACATGCAAGCGCTTTACATTACCTAATTTTATTATATTTAGAGTACTATTTAAGCATCTCGAATAATTGATTTTGAATAAAAGAGTCATTTTACACTAAAATGCCCAGTATGGTTTCTCAATCTAGGCGCTTGTCCAAATATATTTTTGCATTGAACACTTCTGTTTAAATGACCTATATAAATTGTTATGTTATTGTGTGTTTGGACTTACATATGAATAAAACCATTTCTCTTGAACAGCTTAATGTAAATCACTAAACATCATGCATGTACATGTGACCTCTTGTGCCAGTCTTTGATTTCATTTTTTCAATACATCGCTCCAACACAATAATGGTGAGTGTAGATAATTTTAAACTATTTAGTTTAAACCTATTTTTTTATAGTCAATAGGGAAAAAAGTTCTTTCAACTTATATTAATCTCTCTCACCTTCACACTGCCTGGGTAGAACTAGTATTCAGGTACCAAGTACCTCGAGCAATGTACAGTAAATAGTCTTGCTCAAGGACTAACAGGTCAGTTTCGGGGTTCCAGCCTGGGACCCTGTGATCCAGAGTCCTGTCCAGCATCTTAACTTCTAGATCACGGATGTCTGCTAAGTATAGATAGTGATTTTCAACTGGTATTGGTGAAGAAAGACTTAAGATAAATATCTTGAAGAAATATTGGAACTCTGCAGGACTTCCTAACATTAGGCTTTTGACTTTTCTAGTGCTCGAGCCTGCATCCTGATGTGTTGAGTAATAAGTCTAGTGTACACCTCTTAGTCCCTGAATTTGATATAATAAAGTTTCTTTTATGCACTGTTAAGAAATTGTATCCTTTTGCATAAATATTTAAAGTCATATGCATGTATAAATAAAATGTAACATAAGCGCATATAAATATAGGTTATGCTTTTTAATGTGAGTACTGTTCATATATTGTCAATCAAAGTCGAGTGGGTCGTCCTGTGCCAGCTCTTGTTTTTAAGTAAAACATCGTTCAAGAATGTATGTAAACCTCCCTCTGCAAGGGTTCGAGACCCTTTCATAGAGGTCTTCCAGCAGTTCTGTGGTGTGCCAGCGGCTCGTTCCAAACATTTGTCTTGGGTCTTCCTCCACCTAAAATAGCTGAACATTGTTATAATGGCCATAATTGGCGGCTGTGATGTATTTCAAAAACAAACACTTATGTTGAGTCTACATAATTGCAGGAGTCCCATATAGTGAACACAGCAGCTATCTGGAGATGAAACGCTTCGTGCAGTTTATTCGCCCAATGAAGATTCTTCCTACAGTGAACAATGGAAACCCTCACAGCCGACGCAAGATGGAGGTCATATTTGAAGCATGGATGCAGGAGACCAGATCTGGTGCAACTAAGAGCTGAATTAGCAGTATGCAGCATGCAGGCCATCAACTCATTTCTATATTTTCTTGTAATTTTTATTTAGCATCTGCCTTGTAATTAACAGGGTTCGCACAGTCTTAAAAAGTGCTTAAATTTGAGCCCCTTTCTTAAAAAGTGCTTAAAAACAAAAAAAAGTCCTTAAAAGTCCTTGATTTTAATTACTCTCTTAAAAAGTGCTTAAAAAGTGCTTAATTTTCTCTAAAACGTGCTAAAAAATGAATAAATGACTAAGATCATGATAAAATGTCGAAAGTTTTAAATAGACAATCAAATGTAGTATCAAAATTTGTAAATTGTTTGCGAAACGTAATAGTAAGGGGACGAATTTCAAGCGGTTCAAAGTAGTTTGGGTACGAATACGTCGGAGTTGCGCCCCTTTGTAAACAACAAAATGGCGTCGGGAAAAAAAGAAACGTGCTTAAAAAATGGGATAACGTGCTTAAAATGTGCTTAAAAAGTGCTTGAATTTTGGCATGGGATGGCTGTATGAACCCTGATATTTAAAAACCTCCTATATATCTTTGCTATATATTTGCAAAAAATGTTTAATTTGAATTTTTTTTATTTAATGCTGTTTGTAAATAACAGCTTGAAGCATTTCCATTATACTTGTAAGAACATTTTTGATGCAGGGTGGGCCAAACTACAAACCTTAATAAATTACCTTTTTGTAGCTGCATTAGTTAAAGCAAAAATGTATCTTCACCTAAAAAATAGGAAACAGTAAAATAATATTGTAAAAATAATATTATTAATAAGTGCCAAAGTATGAACCCTGGTATAAAATGCATTTAATGTTTAAGAATAAATTGACAATTAATTCCAACCAAAGACTGACAGTAACATTCTTTTATGTTTATGTAAGATGAATTTGTAACCCATAGAATTGTAAGGAGGCACTAGAAAGTGCTTATTTTCTCTATAATTGTAAGTCATATTTTACATTTAAATTTTAAACATCATTTTTAAGACTTATCCTACAATTATCAAAGAATGACTACATATTTTTGTATAAAAACGTTGGCAAAAACTTGTTTAAATCGAGCAGGATCTTTAGATGTACTATTTTTCTTTTTCCACTACAGAAAACGGTCAAATTGTTTAACAGATTCTAACTAATTTAACAATGATAATAAGGACTTGTTGAAATGTATGACTTCTTACATCAGTGAAATTTATTGCATTGGTTGTAAATTGATGTTACCCATTTAAAGACTGATATCTTTACTAAGCGGTCAGCAGAATTATACATTGATGAATAGTGCCTTAAACTTTTTATGACTATATACATCATGTCACATTATACAATCATATTTACAACACAACAATACTGTATAAATAAATTGTTATATTTTTGATGCAATTATTATAAATGTTTTAATCGTTATTCTAATTGCATGTTATTTTGGGTAAAATACAGTGTTCATGGTAACAAATATTGGTCTACAAGCTTTGAGTGCTATGCCATTATATATGCCAATAAAATATATATTAACAATTCAAAAGCAGTTGTTTTGTTTTAGCACTGACAAAATCATGGTCATATTGGCAACATCCAGCTAATTAATGGTGGTGGGAGACCCCAGATGTATTGAGTACTTGAGTAGTCTTGAGTAGAACCACTGGCACACTGCAGCTCAGTGGGAAGACCTCCCCAAACAAAAATTTTTGGACCTGGTAGCGCAATCAGTAGAGCGTTAGCTCCAGGTATGGCAGACACAATGTTCGAACTCATGCCATGACATAACAAAGTGATAAAAAATGGAAATGGTATAGCTCCCTTGCTAATGCTATAGCAAATATAAAGGTAATTCCATGACTGGTTGGCCAAGTGTTGGGATATTGTAACTGGGTGTGGTATCATGTTATGTGTGGTGTTCACAGCATGCTCGGAGAAGGCAGAACTATATCTGCTTCAAGTGGACACCATCTCCAGATAACTGAAGTACTGTTCTTGGGACAGTAAACAAACAAACAAAAATTCTCAGCCCGATTTGAACATGAAACCATGTGGTGAAGGGCTGAGGAGTGATAAACTGGCAACTCCAAGAGCTCGGCCTCTTGTAGTTATTATTACTCTTTTGTGACTTTAGTTAATCCATTTATATTCACGGTTGTGAAACATCTGTAAAACCAAAGTTTCAGTACATAATATACTGGTTCAACTATCAGTTTGGTGAATGTACACACAAGTACAATTGCTGGTCCCATAAACCTTCTCCTAGATGACTGAAGCCTTATAATACATAAAATGCATTTATTGTTTAGTTAAAAACATAAAAATGGTATTTGTGTTTAGTTAAAAACAGAGAAATGGTATTTGTGTTTAGTTAAAAACATAGAAATGGTATTTGTGCTTAGTAAAAAAACATAGAAATGGTATGTGTTTAGTAAAAAAAACATTGAAATGGTAGTTGTGTTTTGTAAAAAACATTGAAATGGTAGTTGTGTTTTGTAAAAAACATAGAAATGGTACTTGTGTTTAGTAAAAAAAAATTGAAATGGTAGTTGTGTTTAGTTAAAAAAAACTGAAATGGTAGTTGTGTTTAGTACATGTTAAAAACATAGAAATGGTATTTGTGTTTAGTTACAAACATAGAAATGGTATTTGTGTTTAGTTACAAACATAGAAATGGTATTTGTGTTTAGTTAAAAACATAGAAATGGTATTTGTGTTTAGTTGCAAACATAGAAATGGTATTTGTGTTTAGTTAAAAACATAGAAATGGTATTTGTGTTTAGTTACAAATGAAGAAATGGTATTTGTGTTTAGTTACAACCATAGAAATGGTATTTGTGTTTAGTTACAAACATAGAAATGCTATTTGTGTTTAGTTACAACCATAGATATGGTATTTGTGTTTAGTTACAAATGAAGAAATGGTATTTGTGTTTAGTTACAACCATAGAAATGGTATTTGTGTTTAGTTACAAACATAGAAATGGTATTTGTGTTTAGTTACAAACATAGAAATGGTATTTGTGTTTAGTTAAAAACATAGAAATGGTATTTGTGTTTAGTTACAAATGAAGAAATGGTATTTGTGTTTAGTTAAAAACATAGAAATAGTATTTGTGTTTAGTTAAAAACATAGAAATGGTATTTGTATTTAGTTAAAAACATAGAAATGGTATTTGTGTTTAGTTACAAACATAGAAATGGTATTTGTGTTTAGTACAAACATAGAAATGGTATTTGTGTTTAGTTAAAAACATAGAAATGGTATTTGTGTTTAGTTAAAAACATAGAAATGGTATTTGTGTTTAGTTACAAATATAGAAATGGTATTTGTGTTTAGTAAAAAACATAGAAATGGTATTTGTGTTTAGTTAAAAACATAGAAATGGTATTGTTAAAATAGGAGATAACACAATATGGCTCTTTGTTTTATTCTGGAAATACAAACACAACTAAAGAGTACATAAAAATTAAATATTCTGTTTACATTTAAAATAGCCACTGATCACAAATTCATTTGTACAAAATGTAAAAATAAAATGCATAAACATATATTGAAATAAAGTAAATGATATTTAATAAATATACTGGTACATGTATAACTAACAAATACGAAGTCAATAGAAGGAATGTTAATAGACAAACTATTTAGCTCTGCATCAAAATCTAATTCTTTTACAAAGATGAAGCTTAATCATAATTATCAAGTCCTGACATGTAGAGTTTTAACAAATGAGAACAATATAAGCACTTGATGCATGGAATATCGACAATAGTTTCCATATTAGTGTAGAATCCCTTTTCTTGGCAGCCATCTTTGATGGTAACTTCATGGATTGATAAATGCAGAAAGAATTAATACACATAAATAAAATTATTGGCTCATCCTTAAACAAAAGGAACAGTGTATATTTTTTTGGTTGATCTTTTTTTACCTTTAAAACTATCAAAATATGATTTTGATATTTAAACTACAAAATAAAATCTGTTTAATTTGATATAAAATTCAGTAAAAAAGACTGAAAAATTAAAACATAATGATCAGCTTAATACATCACATATTTCTAGATTTTGGCCTGCATTAGTTTCTGCCTTCAAAGATGGCTGCCTTAAACTGTATTATCAGTGCCTATGACATCACATAGAAACTATTTCTTTGTGACTAGATGTTGATTACAGATTTTGTCACTCCAGTATACATATTCACTATAATAGCATAGCACATAAAATGTAAGAATATGCATATGCCAGTTTATCACATAACTTGCTATCCTGGAGTGACATAAAGCAGTGACATAAATATCATATGTAACTAGTTACATAAACTCTCGTGCAGCATAGGCGTTTGTTGCTTTTGTATTCATACGCCTTATTTGTAAACAACAACAATGTCCGATTACAGTTTTGGGAATGAAACCGACGGATGTTCGCACAGTTACATGTACACCGACATTATGGGCCATAAAAGTACAAAATCTTCAGATATATATATCTGGCTCAAAAGAAATCCAGTTGCCTGAACTAACTGTCTACCATGATGTCATGAATGGTAAAAAATGCTGGAATGAAAGACAAAAGCTGTCAGATAACAAAGTTCCCATAATCAAATAAGGAAGATTTCTGGCCATAAAAGTATAATGATTAATAATTACAGCCACTTAAATGAAAAACAACATATGAACATTTCCTCCATCCTGCAGTCATCTTTGACAACTGTTAACAATCCAACACAAATTTCTCCACAAAATATGAAAATTATGCCATTCGTTGGATCTGCACTCCATAAGCAGGTATATATGGTGGCATTTGGAAATTTCCAAATAGATACACAACCAAAACGAAACTTCTCCCTTATCTCCACACATCCAGATATCAAGAAATAATAAACAGACTTATACAAATCAGACACTGATTCTCAATAAAAGTTAAGAAAAACAGGTAGGCATAACACATGTAAACATGTTTGAGTAGACCATTGTGACGTCATTTGAATAACGCAATAAGCACTGGATATTGACAATGTATTGTTAACAATCATTCTTAATTTTGAAATATTATTAAATGGAATAAATAGAACGATATAATTGTCATGTTGTTACGTGAGTATTAAATAAAATGGTTATTGCTAGGAACTACGTTTTACAGCGGAGTTATGCATTAGAACTTTGGGTGGGTGGCGGGGGAAGTGTAAGCTGCGGAGGCTGTGTATATAAAGACAAAGAAAGATTTGTCTATCCAAAGATTGAAAACAATCTTTGATGGTCTTATGTGATAAAAAGAATAATTTATTCGTGCTTTTTTATACTGTTTTTATGCAACTCGTCAATTCGTGCTTTAAAAAAAAATACATGTATGCTAAAACGAATATGACGCTTGGCAGAGTCTCTATGTAATAAAATGCATTTATGTAATTAATGCTTGTGTGCATGATGTCATATGAATTAAAATCATATTGACCGAGGCAGAAGAATATGCATGTCAGCATAATGTATACCAGCTGAACTAAACATTTTTATTTTATAACCATTACATGTATGTATTAACAAATACATATAAATCACCGCACAGAATGTGCCAAGCCATTAGAACACAACATGTATCTACTGACTATAAAACTTTATTTTAATTAACTGATGCAGAAGTTTAAGAATCGTTTTAAATATTGTTGTATTTACGATGTATTAATTTAATTACAATTTTATTAAATGTGCAAAAATTAAGAGTGTTTAAATTGTGGGTTTACTATGAGTTGGGTATCAAATTAATACATATTTGGGTGTATAAAAAACCGCATGCTCTAGTGAATATGTTCTTACATCTCCCAAAGGATGTGTTCAATTTTAGCTGGTTACGACATCATTTAACACACAGCCATACTGGCCCAAGAGAGGGTTACCAATGAATTTGAGTGGACTTTTTCATGTATAGTGAAAAAAAAAGAATATCTTGTCAGACTTACTGGCATTTACAGACTACTTAACCAATGAGAATTGAATTTAAAGTTATATGGTACTAAAACAATTATGAAATAATAAAAAATTAAATCACACAACAAGTTGTAATATTTCTTGATGAATTAAAATATATATTGAAAATAATACAATAAAAATCAAACCATAAAAATGCTAAAGAACTCAGAATAAATTTTCACAGCAAAACAATGACTTAACATTAAAGGTAAAATTCGAAAAATAGGTGCATAGTCAAAAAATATTAAAAGGAACATGCACTGGACGGCAGTAAAGACTATCATGTGTTTAACAGTATAAACGTTTGTTTTAGAAACAACCTGAGAGAATAATTACTTACATGTAAGCAACTGTAGACAATGTGAATTTGGAAGTCAGTCACTTCCATAAAATATCTATCTGGGGTATGATCTTTCTCTTGACATGTGTTGCTTACTCGATTTACCATGTAATATTTGATTTATTTTAAACAACTTTGATAATAAGTTCATGTGATTAATGTATTTAATATATGAGTGTATCATATTACGTAGCACTCTAGTAGATTCATTTAGTCAAAGAGCATATTATCACCAGATTTGTAATAAAATTACTTATTTATGCATAACTGTTATTATTAACAACTGTAGTAGATGTTTTGCTAATACCTGTGATAGCCAATATTTAAAAACTACTGTGTTTATGGGATCTTGCAATAATTGTTTCGACTTCTAGTGTTTTTGAAATAACAATGAATATAAACTGTGTCAAAATATGAAATATGCTATTTTTCAAACTATTATGTTTAACTTCATTTTAATTTGCCTCTCTATGTCATGCCATCTCATTAAGGACCAGAACAGAAATAAGAGTTCACTCTTTTTTGTGTGCTATCCTTGGTGATGGATGCATGTCATGGCATTATGTTTTAAAATAGTGTAGGGATGTTTTCAAAGTAATTTTTTTTTGTCATATTATGTTACATATGCTTCCATAACAGAAATAAATCTGTATGTACATAACTGTACATCGCCTCCTAGGACGTTTAATAGAAGCACTACGATACATGATGCTATTAGGAATTTCTACTAATGCGAGTCACTCTGACATTCATTCAGGCTAGCCTTGCGTCAGTAGTAGGTAGCATTTGTAAGTAGGTCAAAAGTCAGGTTAGACAGATACGCCAAAAAAATATGAAAGATCAACCCACGACAAGGTGTGCGTTTGATTTTTTTTCCACACTTATATTTAGGGTCTTCTTACACTGTAACAACTGACAATTACTACATTATCACATCTAAGCTGAGGTATCTCATATATGAAACAAAGCAAATAATTAAATTCAATTACATTAATAATTAAAATTACAGTAAACATGTACATTTAACAACACATAACAAAAGAAAACAATCCATATTTAATAAAAATATTATCTTTGTGTACAATAAATATTTAAGGTCAAATACATTAACAATTTAAATAACATTCAACATGTACATTAGAAACATTGAAAAGCAAACAATCCACATCTAATACAAAAATGCTATCATTGTGTACGAATAAATATTTAAATTCAAATACATTAATAGTTAAAACAACATATACATTTAACAACACAGAACAAAGGAAAACAATCCATATTTATTACAAAAGTTTTATTGTGTATGAATAAATAATTAAATTCAAATAATTAATAATTTAAATGACATTTAACATGTTTATTTAACAACATGGAACAAAGGAAAACAATATCTAATACAAGAAAGCATTATCTTTGTGTAAAAACATTTATTTTTGATGTAATTCACACATGATGCATTATAAAGTTGTGGAAATATCCTGGCCGTGGCATACAATAACTATCTTAATTATAATATAAAAATTATAATTTTTATAATTATATATTCACACAAAACTATAATCTTTCAAACAGTTATATATATATATATATATATATATATATATATATATATATATATATATATATATATATATATATATAAACTCGGGTATATCTGTCCCGGGACAACCGGCCCTCGGATGTATCTGGTATATCGTTTTGTTAGCTGGAAGAAGAATACGCCACAAAAAAGTTCTTCAAGAAAGCGATAGGTGTAGTGTATAGGATTATTTCATTTTATAAACATTCATTTATCAATTTAACTGTTGACATCGTGTTAGATATACCACTGTTACTGCATTTTCAGTACAGATAACAAGACATCTTTGCTTTTTTATGACGTCATAGGCACCAACATGTTTGTTTTCAAGGGGCTTTCACCGTCATACATCCGAAAGATGATTCGTGAATTATCCGAGGCGTTTCGATTGATTCAAGAGATGATTCGTGAGTTTTCCTAGGTGTTCCGAATTACCTAACAGCTCCATCATGAATGTTTCTCTTGTCATTCCTCAATCCATGTCATAAACACCATTTTGTTTCATAAAAAACTAATAAATTTAAACTCCTTTAGATATCTGTTCACTTATCTTATCCTCATTGTGTAATCATAACAACTGTCTGTCTGTTACAAATATTTGCTTGAGAATGTGCTTTTGAGATCGAAAGTAAGCAGAAAGCTTTGATGCAATGTTGTCAAATTAAGAACTTCTTTTTCGGTGTTGGTAACAACACTTATGCCTGCTGTTAAGGTTACTGTTTTTAATTCAAGCTGGGTTTCATACGAGTTGTGGCTTTTCCTGCAGTGGGGTAGGGGACATTGTGACTTTCTATCTCTGAACTATGGCTACTTCTGCTACTTGGGCCATGTTGCCTTGGTTCAGTTCTGTTTGTGCTGTGACTGTCTCTTGGAGATACCCTCATACCGTCAGCTGAATAACCTGACTTCTTTAACTCATATGATGTGGGTTGGTGTTTATCTTCCTTGGCAGCAAAATCAGTCACTCGATGAGACGATGATCGACGCGATTTGTTAGATTTTGAAGAGTTAGCTGTATCTGCTTTATCCGGTAACTTAGAATATGTCCTTAAGAAACTTCCAGACCTTTTCTGTCTGCTTCGAGGAATATTCAGGTCTCTGTGTGAATCTCTAGAATTGGAAGCAAAGGCATGCTTCATTAATTGATCAATCGGTGTCTCCAAAATTGTTTTCATCAACACAATAGATGTGACAGCCTTTTCAGCATCATTATTGAGCATGCGTATATCTGTCAGTCTTATTTGTTCTTGTGAGAAGAGAAGCACAGCATCAGTGAATGACTTAATGCATTCAACCAGTGGTGCACCATAAACGCCTGGAATCAAAAGAAATACATGTAAATAAGCATACATTTAGATTAAGTACAAGTATAATTAAGTTAATCAAATCAAAGACTGTCATAAACATTTGACATTTTATAATACTCCAACCATAAAATTTAACTGCATTTGATTAATATATATCCACAGGTATCTTACCTGAATTAACTTACATCACTTACAAGAGTTATGCTTAATATTCATCAATTTACCAGTGGGACCACTTGATATGTGTGGTTTTGCTTGTGTACAAGTCATCTAATAGCAGTTGTGTACATCAGATCAAGAGAGGTATAATTACTGCCTACATTTGAAATACAAATTATTTATTGTCCAAATAATACTAGTCCCCACCAGTAATCTGTCGTACCTATATTTTATTCACAGTGATTTATATCTTAAAACATATTTATTATAAGATGTTATATACATCAAGATATATATACCTGTAGATATAGCAGGTACAGCAATTGATGTCAACGACAGTTTCTCAGCCAGTCGAAAACAGTTTAGGAATGTGCGAGTCAACTCTGGATGAAACTTTTCCTTGAAGATATCTACCCAGATGGGACCTGCTGCATGGATTATGTAATCAGCGCTGATTCGACCACCTCCAGAGGTATTCATGGCTTCAGTTGTCTTCAAACTTCCATGTTCACTTATGAACTTTTGGCATTCAGTGTTAATCTCAGGGCCACGGGCTTTAGCAATAGCGTATGCTATCCCTCCATTATGTTCTAAACGTTCATTGGATGCATTCACAATAGCTCCAGTATCTTCTTCCAGCAAACTGCCATGGTAAATTGCCACCTGGATACCTTTGATGTCGGTCTTGAAGGAAAGCTCATCTGTACTATAGGAAGATTGTAAGGGGGCTCGTGTTACTGAGGAGCCAAGTCTCTCCCTGTCATCCCTTGGATGTTGGAATTTGGAATCATACAGAGAGTGTCGGGCTTCAGCTGTATCCTTTCTGCTTGGTTGCATACCAGCTATATCAGTTGGAGACAGTGAACTGTTTAGACCATGCTTTGTATAACTTTCACTATTTCTGTAAGAATATTTTTTCAAGAGGTCATCAATGTTCGTCTCATGACTGGAAGACTTAACATCATTTAGGTCTACCGGTAGTGATGAGAAGTAATGGTCTTCTCTCGAATCACTCAGCACTCTTTTGTAATTTTCAGATCCATATGCACCAGAAAATGCAGAACTGTGCTCTGAATTTGGTCTTCTGCTCGATTCTTCTGCAACCTTTAGGTCAGATCGGAGAGAAGAGAACTTTTCAAATGTGTCATTTTCATCCTTATACCTGTGTGGCTTAGAGTTGGATGTTTGTTTCAAACTGAGTCTGCCTGACGGTATTTGGCATCCTATTCCTCGCAGTTCATCATCTGTGTCTGCTTCATCAGATGACACATAGGAGGCACTTATATTCTGCTTAAGAGACTGAAATCGCTGTTTATCTTCTACTATATCGTCATGGTGTGATTTTGTGAATCCATTATCTAGTCTTCTAGACCCATCATAAGGCATCTGTTCTGATTGTGTGTGATTTCTGGTCTCCCTGTCACATACAGATACACATCAAACATAGAATAAAAATCAGTATCTACAATGACCTGAACATTTACTGTAACTTCATTCATTTGGTGCAATCACTTTGTATTATAAATGGCATATTTTAATTGTACAAAGACATGTTTTACTTAAAAGAGAAGATAATAAGTTATCACAGTATGTGGAAACAGGGCAATTTCATCCTGGATTATGTAACTAAGGAATACCAGTACTTTTACTTATTGTCTTGATAAAGTAGCACCTTATATTGAATGTTGTAAACTCATATGATATTACACATTAATTTTAAAGATTTTACTAAAGATATCAACATTAATTATCTGTCATCAGTGTTTTTTAATACATCGCAGACCCCAGCTTTATGTCTGGGTAGAATTGCTGGTGCATCACAGGTTAGCTTGAAATCCTCCTAACAAATCTCTTTTCATCGACTGGGACTCTAACCACTCGACCATGGAGACCCCCATATATGTGATGATCAGCTTCAGCTTTTTCAATATACCTGAATTGTGGCTACTTTATTTACAAAATCCATGGTTGATTTTTAGAATATTTTATTTAACCACAATATTCTCTACAGATGGCAGATAAGTAGTACTGATGATCTGCCATTAACTTCTCAGATCTGCTGTTCAATAAACATGCATTAGAATACAAGATGCTGATCATTTTTTTCATGGAAGTGTTTTCCCTTTGTTGTAGTTTTTACATAGTTATGGCCCTTCTTTAAACTTGTATGCTTTCACAACTTATCACCTTAATCTATGTCTTTTTTTGCCAAGGATTTCAGAGCATAAGGGACGGTTTCAAATCTAGGAACAAACTGAACAGCCTCTGAACATTTAACATGAGGGCCATCATGGCCCTTAATTGCTTACTTGAGGACATGTTCTTTTATTGGGTTTATACTTGACGTCAAGTAATTAAGAGTTATTTACTTTAGAAATCTTTGGTGTAAAATGAACCATTAGTGCGGCAATGGTGCTGTTAACCTTTCCGATTTTTACCTATTGAGCTAATAAATCCACATGATCAAGTTCAAAACATATCTAAGAATTGATACGGGCAAAACATTCTGGCCAAGTGTTTGCTTATTTGGACTTATTTACCCTCGCCGTTAATTATGAATTATTTGGCGAGCATTAGTTTCAAGTTGGTTAAAAATTTAATATCACAGATGGTTACTAATGGCGTGAGGGTTGCTCTTAGCTGTGGTGTTTAAAATTGTAAATAGAGTTAAAAATTCATGATATTGTTGTTAAAAATGTTGCTTAGCTTCGAGCAAATTGAATTTTAAAATGAGGTTTGATTATGCATTGTTTGATGATGATGAGCATGAGGTATGATATCATGAGTGCTTTGTTGTATTCTAATTATAACTATGTTCAAGTCAATATTTATTGTATGTATAGGGTGCACAGTTTACAAATTACATTTTTTTTTTCCTTTTTTCCTACCAGACCATTGTTTATTAACGATACACATATTTATCTTTTTATCGCATTTGGCTTGGGAATGTTAAAACACATTTGTAAAAATAGCAAAATAAAACCATTCCGACTTATCAAAACGGCTAACTTTCTAGGGCCTTATTAAAAGTATATGAATCTAATAATAATTATATACATTATATACATGTCCCATAGAGGTGCCAGACTGCGATAAATATAACTGGGTGCAAGGGATGGTTTAAATGGTACATAAACCCCACTGGATGCCTCTCAAACCTCCCGACGTCCCCCTCCCGGGCCCCTTCTTTTGGTCAGGGTATATGTAGAAGACCCTTACAGCCTCTTCGCAGTAAATGTTGTTTAAAAAAAATAATTTAAAATGAAATAATACAATAATAAAATATAACTAAGAGTGGATATAATTATGTAAAACTGATTTCATATTAAAATGTTGTCTAAGGGATAAAATGAATTATGACATATTTATACTAAGAATTTATGAACTAATTTTGGCCAATCAGGTGCAGGCTTTATCTTATAACCGGCCTTTCTAATTCCGCCATGCTCATCAATGTACGATGCCACGAGATGGCGATGATTTATAACTGTGATTTGGCTGCACGGGTGACCCTTAAAATGTGGAAGGGGGGCCCGCACGAGAGTGTCATGTGTTGGATTTAAACTACCGAGTGCCATTATACGGTTGGTTGAGTTTTAAACGCCGGTGGACATAGTTGCTTGGATGGTCACACAACTTCAAACAATAGCCTTATGACCTAGGCCAAGTGTGGTGAAAATTGGGCCATAAATGTGATTCATAAGCCTATTCACAACATTTTTCTAAAATTTGACCTAGTGACCTACTTTTTGACTCTACGTGACCCAGTTAGGAGACGCTATAGCCATGTTGTGCCATAAATGCCATCTTTTATGTGTTCACAATGGTTTTCTAAGATTTGACCTAGTGACTTACTTTCTGACCCCATCTGATCCAGTAATGAGTTCATCCAAGATTTCACGCAGGCAAACATTCTGGCCAAGGTTGGTAAAGATTGGACCATAAATGTGGTCTCTAGTGTGTTCACAATGTTTTTAAAAATCTGACCTAGTGACCTACCTTTTGACCCCAACTGACCCAGTTACAATCTCCTTCAAGATTTCATGATGCTAAACATTCTGGTCAAGTTTGGTAAAGATTGGAATATACAGTTGATCTCTATTGTGTTTAAACTTTTTCCAAGATTTGGGCCATGAATATGGCCTCTAGCGTGTTCAAGGTGTTAATAAAATTTGACCTTGTCACCTACTTTTGACTCTACGTGACCCAAAGTTTTATGAAGATTGTGCCCTAAATGTGGCCTCTGGTGTGTGTTCACATGCTTTTTCTTTAAATTTGACCTAGTGACCTACTTTTTTAATTTCTTATGAGCTAGGTACAAACTTGTCTACGATTTCATGCTGGCGAAAATTCTGACCAACTTTGGTGAAGACTGGGCCATAAATGTGGCCTCTAGTGTGTTCAAAAGCTTTTTCCAATATTTGACCTAGAGACATTCTTTTTGACCTCACGTGGGCCAATAACGAATTCATATAAGATTCCAAACAAACATTCTGACCGAGTTTGATGTAGATTGGATATTAAGGGTTTCCTCTGGCGTGTTCGCAAGCAAATTGTTGACGCCACACGAAAGATGAAGGGGTACGAGAAAAGCTCATCTTACTACCTGGTGATGTATCTAAAGATTCAGTCTCAGCAATATGTGAACACTGACAGGCTGTTTAAATGCAGATGCCGACAGCTTAGGTTACAATTATTACTGATACTTTTTTAGATTAATTTCTTTGTGTGAAATCTATAGCCGTTTGTTAACAATGACAAAAAGCCTTTTAAATCTTTCTTTGTCTGAAAGTGACACACTGTACAGTGGTATCAATATCTTTGGTATATATTGCAATCTTGGCCCACTGTTTTTACATTAAATACATTCGAATATCATGAAAAATAAGCCAATCAAAATGAATGTAAATACACTTGGTATTGTTGGCTTGATAACTTTTTCTTCTGTAAATTTGTAACCAACACGCATCGCGCCTGGACCTTTTTAATGTGATTTTCTTTTATTTGAAAATGACACAAAATTACAGTCTTGGCAGAACACAGCTGTAAGGAATAATCGATACAATATTTCTTTTTCGTTATACTGCTTATTTTTAACATGACAATTCTGAATTGTATTTTACGCTTAAAAGTCTTACAATACTAACGAATATTGACATATTTAAAAAGACACATAATTTTAGACAGTGCACAATGTGAATGTTAAAAAATTCTTAATATCAAAAGGTTCTTCAGTTGACTCGACATCTTTAACAAGCTAACATGGCCTCTGGTTCTTAAAAGAACTTTTTTGTTATCTTTATGATTCCTTGTGACTTACCTGGAGGACAGGCTTAACAACCCCATTGACTGCTCCAGTGGTCTAGGAGGGTCATCAAACTGCTCCAGCCCGTCAGCAGTGTGAGACAGCTTCGCTGATCTTGTTTTAAACTTCCCATCTCCTTGCTGAGTCAGCTTACCCTGAATGATTTCCTTTAACAAAATAAATTCCATGCTCATTTACTCTCTTGAGATGGTACAGTTATTTGAATAAATATTATTTGTGGCCAAAGGTTTAAAAACTGTTTGGTCAGTGGTCGAATTCTTAGGGTGATGGTCTCGGAATCCGAAGACCCATGATTTAAATCCCATTCCACACATGAGGTAAGTTTTTTAAGCTTTTTACTATGCATTTGGTCCAGGTAGTTAATATCCGTGTTCTAGACTATAAAGAATATAGAGAAAATTATAAAGGCTTAAGTGTTCTTTCTTGTTATAGTCCAGAAAATAAAATAAAATAATAATTATAATAATAATAATAATAATAATAATAACAAGCTAAGAAGCAAACAAGCTTAGAATAGGTAGAAATGAAGGTCTTAAGAATAAGGCACTGGATTACAGGGAGATGGACAGTAACTCAGTACAAAGCCGATTGATTATACAGGCCTCGTATAACCACCACAACAAAGGGCCAAAGCAGTGTGTTGACCAAAGTTGGCCGTTAAGTCATATTATGACAAGAACTCTTTTTAAGCTTGACCTTTGTATCCTGACGCCTGTTTCTTTTGGATTTCCCTGTGAGTCCGGCTGTTAGGCTTTCTGGAACTATTTTGTGATCGTCTGTGTCTGTCTTAACAAACGTCTCATAGGATGCACTTTTATTTTGTCCAAGAGAATCCTTCGGTTTACTGCCTGGCACCTGATCGGACTGGTTAGGCCTGATGAATCCAGCCTCTACTTTGCCGAACCCGTCTACACCCAAGTGTTGTTGTCTTCTACGATGTTTTTCCGCACTTCTGTTAGATATTAACATAGACATCAACTAAATAATAGAAGATTTAGATTAATTAGAGTATCGTTAAACCGCTAAACATTATGAGGTTATGTCAATTTAATTTATGCCTCATATATTTTAATTGATCAAAGAAAATTTCTCTGCTTAAACCTCATGGTACTCACTGATACAGAGTATGATAACATTTCAGTATTGTTAATATTTTACAAGATTTTGCCATATACAACTAAATACATAACATAGTTTTCTTTAAAGGGGGAACATAAGTCTGCTAAAGATGTTGTGGTTAGGTAACTGTTCTACGAACCTGTTATGGACATCAGATTTCTCCATGGGCCTGTTGATAGAATTGGATTGCTGAAATGACATGGCATCAGACTTCCCATTATATGGCTGTGAACAGTGATCCTTTAACAAACATATAAATTAACAAATTGGAATCGTTACTTGTTACCTGATGACTTATCTCTCAAATCTACAATTATATATCATTAATGCAAAAAGAAGATTCGGATTCGGATTAATAATAATGGAGATGCTGTCTGTTCAAGAAACTGCTTACGGGCAGACGAGCGTATAAAAAACTGAAAACCTACACGGAATGGGAAAGAAAATGTGGAGATGCTTACTATTATAGCTGTCATAGCATATAGAAATTTCCATGCAGATGAGTAAATTATATATAGTTGTTTGTATTTTGTTGTTTTCCTATAAGTAAAAGGTATAAAAAATATTTACATTACTTGCACATCTTCCTAGACAATATAATGCTGGTGAAGAAAATATTGTTTTGAAAAGAGACATATATAATTTCAAAACATCAACCTGTTGTTGCATAATGCAGGCCAACATGTTCCAAGCCCATTCTAATTGGAACCAGTTGCCTCGGAAACAGAGAGTCTGATTAGCCGTCCCCTCCTGTGTCTCAGCTTCAGTACTGACGATGTCAATGTCCGCCACATATCTGATCTGGTCTTGAAGATCAGGCGTGGCAATGATAAGGGAAGAAACATCACGGCTAAGTTTCGCTTCCAATGACGTGAATATCTAAAGAGAAAAAAAACACACTTGATAAATGAAGAAACACTGACGAATAAAATTAATAATTTGTGAACGGTGGGCCTGTCACCAATTTTTAAGTGCATATCTCAAACATTGCTAGGTACCTCAAACAACCATTAATTAGCTAAACAATATTGGATAAACCAGGCATAGATATCAAATAATTTTGAACATGTTAAACTATTTCGGCTTTATACCCCCAGCAATCCTATACTCGCCAAACAATCCTGGCACAGGATATGTCAAAAGACCTTAGACATGTCAAACAGTCTTTACAGCGTTAAACAATTCTTGTTATTTCAAACAACCCTTGCTATGTAAGACAGTCCTGGAGAAGTAAATAAATCCTGGAAATGTCAAACAATTACGAAAATGTCAAACAAGCCTTGAACCTTCAAATACTCCTGTACACTTAAAATATATTTGGATATGTCAACCCTGGTTATTTCAACCACTCCTGGTTATGTCAAACAACCCTCGATATTTCAAATGACCATTGATAACACTACTGAATATGTCAAACACTCATGGATATGTCAAAAACTCTTGATATTTTAAACGCACTGGGATGTCGAATGGTCTTGGATAGTTCAAAGACCACTGGATATGTCAAACCCTTCTGGATATTTCAAACAACTCTAGATATTTCAAACACTTCTGGATATTACAATCTACTCTGGATATGTTAAGCAGCCTTGTATTTGTCAAACAATCCTCCTGTATATGCCAAACAAATATGAATATGTCAAATCCCTTAATATGTCATACAACCTTTGATATGTTAAACAATCATAGATATGTCAGACATTACTAGCTACTTGAAACAACATTGGATGTGTGAAATGGCTCTGGACAGTTCAAACAATACTGTATATATCAAACACCACAGGATATTTCACTGATATGTAAAACATTAAGGGCTATGTCAAATGCCACTAAATATAATAGAGAACTCTTCAAATGTCAAATAATCATGGATATGTCAAACTATCCAGGATATGTCAAACAGCCCTGAATATTTTGAACAAAATGAATAGGTCATACCTCACTGAATGTCAGAAAATACTGGACAGATCAAACATCTGTCTATATCATAAGATAGGTCAATCAAACCAGGATATTTGAACCAATCCTTGTTATGTGAAACAATCCTGGATATGTCAAACAATATTGGATATGTCAAACAGCACTGGATAACTCAAATATCACCGGATATGTCAAACAACCCTGGATATGTCAAACATTTATGGATGGGTCAAACAATCTGAGCGTTATTAAACAACACTGGGTATGTTTAATATGTTTAACAATTATGAACAGAACATACATCCCTGAATTTCAGACAATTATGGTTATGTCCAACTCTGGATAATTTAACCCATTATGGATAGGGCATACACACATGTCAGAAAATTCCACATAGGTCAATCAATCGTCTATAGGTAAAATTATACTCCATACGTCAAAATGAAGTTATTGTGACGTATACTTTCCAAATGTAAATAATAAAAGTTTATTGATCGACTACTTCAAGTAACAAAGATGCCAAAGGTATTCTATATTTTCTAAAAATTATAATATTTTGCACTGTCCAAATAACGTTAACATAACTTTGATAATAACTTACAGAGTGAATTTTGTAAATTAGTTTGTTAAGCTTATTGTTTTCGTAGTTTACCTGTATTTTTAAAACCAAAATAAAACTAGTTTTATAGCATACATGAAATTTTCAATGCGAATGCAAACCTATCAAGTTTACTACAAAATTTACTCCACTAACTAACATTCCAATCAAGATAAACGCAATAATAAGTCAGCCTTGTGTACTTAGTCCAGGCTACAATTGATAAACACCGCCTAATGACCGCCTATAGCGGCCACTCTATACCATGTATCTTGGGGTAAGAAACTAGCCACTAAACAGAAAAGTTGTTCCTCTCTCTATACTTCCCTACATAACAACTGTGACAACGGGGATTAAACAGCTTTATTTATGTCGCGGATTTTCTCTATTTCATGTTATGTGAATTATATTCTGGATAAATAAACATTATGACAGGACTCATAGGAACTATTAACGCTTACGACATTGTCGTAGAAACGTGGGTTTTTTTACTTAAAGCGTTTGGACTAATTCTTACTTGTCAATGACTTTAAAGCTGTGAGGAATGTGGCAGGATTGTTGACACTTCTAGGAGAGAAAACATATGGAATGTTAAGGAACATCGCCTTCCCGGATAAACCAGCAGAAAGAACGTAAGCTTAAATGTGCCAGTTACATAAACTACATCTAAGCCCACAACTGCTTTCAATAGCGGAGCGATTTCCTCTCCACTAACGCAGTCAACATCTGAGAGTGTGCAGGATTTCCTGGCAGCTGTACGCAGACTATCCGAACATTGTGAATTTGGAACAAACCTAAATGATTCAGTAAGTAATAAATTCGTGTCTGGATTCAAACACTTCCAGCGGAAGTTTACTCTCGATAGAATATTTGTCGTTGTAAAGAGCGACAGAAATCATGATAACCATGGGTGCTGCGGTAAAAAAACTCTGTCGAACTACAGTCTTCGGCAGCTACCGGAAATGTCAACAAAATCAAAGGAAAACACATGGTGAAATAGGCAAAAGGCCATGTTAAGAGTGATATAAAATGTAGTCACTGTGGTAAGACAAACCATGCATCTGCAGAATGCCAGTTAAGAAACGCTATTCGTCACCACTGCCATTTAAAGGGCACATCAAAGCAATTTGCAGAAAATTCAAGTGTCCAAATTATGGTAACGATCAAGATGACATTTTGGTTATCAATACAATGAAGAGTAGGGACTGTGGTAAAATGGTTATTTACGCCAATAATCAACAATAAAGCAGTACAGATGACAAATCGATGCAGGATCCGTTGTGAAACTTGATAGAGCCACAACACTGCTAAAGATGTATTCTAGTGAAAAAATCTTCAGCATGAAGGCACAAGAATGGTTGATGTACATAAGAAAGGACAATCTGTGTGTATGAAACTGTGTTGAATGGACCATCTTTATCTGGCTGAGACACATTTGACTTGACTAGGAGCAGATTGTTCAAGTGAATACCATCAGACCAGATGGGACAAAGGTACGTCCGCAGGCTTTTTGAAAAAGCATGAATCTGTATTCGACGGTAGTGGCAAAGTAAACGGCATAAAGCACAATTAACACTGCAAGATGATGCCAAACCAAAATTCGTAAAGGCAAACTGTACCTTACTCATTGAAAGATTGAAAGATTGAAAAAGAACGTCAAGTCATCATTGAGAAGGTAAAACCCAGGGACTGGACAACACCCATTGTTCCAGTTAGCAAGCCAAACTGAGATGTTCATATCTGTGGATATTTTAAAGCGACTCTTACATGTAACCATTCTTAAGCACTGAATTTTGACATACAATGTTGGCATACCTTCAACGCGACTGTGAGGAGGCAAGTAAGAAACTACTTACCATCAACATGCACCGAAATCTCTACCAGTACAAGTGAATTTTGTATGGTGTATCATCAGATGGCAGAAATTCCAATTACGTATGCATCCAAGTCATTCAAAATACCAAAATGAAATATGCGCAGATTTGGGAATTTACTGGGCAGTAGAGAAAATCTACCGTATATGCACGGTAACAAATTCACCCTCGTGACCGATTGTCAACACCTCACGTCAATTTATATATTCAGACTCCAGTAAAAGCAGCCCAACTACATCCGCAGTGCATATACTAAGATATGCAATCTACCTCTCAGGTTTTGATAACGCCATCGTTTGCAAAAATAGCAAAAGTTGATGGGTTGTCTCGATTTCCTGTGCAGACAGCCGACATCGAGGAAGACAGCCAGGAGGAATTTTCAAAATAGCCCTTTTAGAGCACAAGGTGCAGAATAAATGTTTAAGTGAGGATAACGAGCCTCAATTAATAGGCTATGACACCCGTCGTAATGAGCTATAAATCCAACAAGGATGCCTCATGTGGGGTATCTGGGTCATAATTCCTGCCAAGCTACGCGAATAAGATTTATTACAGTCAAGTACCCAGGAATAGTGAAAATGACATCACTAGCGCGCAGTTACGTATGGCCTGGTGTTGACTCTGACATCGAATGCATGGTAAAATGTGAAGGATGTCAAATACTAAGTACTACAAAAAATTCACGCGTCCGTACAATTGCATCCATGGCAATGACCAAGTACCAGCTGGGAACGTGTAAATGTTAACTTTGTAGGTTCTTTTCAAGGACGATTTTTTTCAAAACGGCCGTGGCAAAACCGTCGACAAATGGGCTTGTTGGAAGGTTCAATGAAAATCCGCGATGAAACCATGATTAGGGAAACATGGTCTAAATACACAATAAGTACATTTCTTCTCGAGTACAACAGTACATCACATTGTATTATAGGCGAGACCCAGGAAAACCACTTCCAGAAAAAAAATTCTTGTAAAGCCAGATACAAGGAAACGCGTTAATTGATTTACAGATGAGGAAGTCAGTTATTGATAAGCAAAGTAGCCGTGAGTTTGAATAAGGAGAAAAAATCTTGCTTAGGATTACCGTCCAACATCAAAGGATAAATGGGTAACAGCCACAATAGTGTCTCGGGACGGGCCGTTGTTGTACAAGGTAGAATTATGGAATGGCAGCACATAGAAACGTCCCGTTGAATAATTGCGTGCGACCGAAGTTAATGTGGAGATGTCACTATTTATGCAAATAAGTGAAATACCATACTTTGATCGCGGTGGAAATCAGCAACTAACAAACAAAACCACACCTTTTGCAGCAATTGAGGACAGGGATGGGCAATTACAATCAAATGGTCAATTTGATGAAAGATGATATCCGTTAAGGTTAAGAAGGACGCCAAACCGTCAATCTCCTCACAGCGATTACGTTGCTACTTAAATCTCTGCCCCCAGCAAGGATCGGGGTCCGGACAATTCTCAGTCCGGACATTTCTCAGTTAGTGAAAGTTGCAGGGTCGGACGATTCTCAGTTGGTTGATTTGCAGGGCCGGACATTTCTCAGTTACTTGTTTTGCAGGATCGGACAATTCTCAGTCCGTTGTTTGTAGGGCGGGACAATTGTTATAGATCCATTTTTGACGTTGATTAAACCAAAGAGTATTAAAACAACACTGTAATTAAATACTGAAAGACAATCCTCAAAAACCAGATAATTTTCTTTGCCGTCAATCATAAATAAACCTGTGAACCAAACAAACTATTTATCCTTACAAATTGCATCAATAATTATTTTTATCCCCCTTGATTTTTATAACAAACGCTTTGACCAAAGCCCCGAAAATTCTTTAATTGGCCATCCCACTTAAGTGTTATAAAACAACACTGTAATTAAATACTGAAAGACAATAATCAAAAAACAGATAATTTTCTTTGACTGTGAACCAAAAACACTATTTATCCTTTCAAATTGCATCAATAATTATTTCTATACCCCTTGATTTTCATAACAAACGCTTTGACAAAAGCCGCGAAAATCCTTTAATCGGCCAACCCTCTGTTCTTTAATCATGACATGCTTTACTCTAATTTCAAACTGAGATGCTTGTTAGAATATAAGCCCCCGAAGTCCTTTCGAGCGTCATCGATTACTTCGACAGCAATTTTCAATAAAACATTTTATTAGTACCAGTCTTGAATTTTGTTCTTCAATAACGCAAAGAGCGATTGATGCGTTTACATCAAATACAATATCTGTGAAATACATGATGCGTTCATATCAGATACAATATCTGCATCTTTTTTTTATTATTTCACTATAACGTCAAAATGGATTTATACAACAATTTTATCACAAATATTGCTATACTTTGAAATATATTAACGGAAAAATGTCCGGACTGAGAATTGTCCGACCCTGCAAAACAAGTAACTGAGAAATGTCCGGCCCTGCAAATCAACCAACTGAGAATTGTCCGACCCTGCAAATTTCACTAACTGAGAAATGTCCGGACTGAGAATTGTCCGGCATTCGCAAGGATCACGTGACGATAGTGTTTCACGTGAAGTAAACATGGCGGCCTCCATAAATACGCCACGAAAGAAAGTGAGTCAAATTTGTTTTTTATGTGACGAGAAAAAGCAGCATTTTAATGTATCTGATTACAAAGACAGGAGTTTAATATTCAATTTGTTTGTCTTTAAGTTGCAATGTCGACTGAAATTCGCTTGCACAATCAGCGAGGAGGTGATCATCCATGTTTAGTTTTCTGTATGTATAGTACGTTGTATTCTGTACAGTACGGTGAAATTTGACTCATAATTTCATATTTTTTCATATTTTAAGTTACTTTTTATTTTTAATATGATAAATTAATATTTTTAAAGGAAAGATACTATATTTTGAGGAGATAAGTCCAGAAAAAAATAAAAATAATAAAAAAACACTATCCGCCTGTATTTGGGCGAAAACTTGCTGGTGACAGTGATATAATGTACTGTCAAGGGAAGTAATCACTGCGGGGAGTTTGCCAAACCGTTTGTCAGATTACAAATGAACTAAATTGATGACTATCATCCACCACCTAAACGAAAATAAACCAAAGTCAACAGAATTGTTGACAAGAAATTATTGAATATGGTAAATATACTATAAACGTTTAGATTTTAGATTCGTCAACAAATTTGAATATTTTGCATGGATTGTATAAATTGATTGCGTGCTATTCATTTAGAGAGGGGAGAACTGTTGTGTATTTTGTCCAGCCTACTACTGATAAGTCCCGCCTATTGACCGCCTATAGCGGCCAATCTCTAAAGATGTTTCTCTATACTGCCCTACATAACAAGGTGACTCACCAGTTAAGTCAGAAAGTGGCGACAATCAACAAAACTATCTAGAGAGGTAGCAGCAGTCGTTTGTGTAGGACGCTTTGTGTTGATGAGTATATTGACGCAATAGTTAATTTTAACCAATAAGGGCCACCTTTATATTCACCCGGCCTTGTCTGGCTCTCAGTACATGCAGGCTCGAAAGTAAGGTTATATAACTAGGCCGAAAAAGAATCACAAAGAGGCCACAAAAATGCCTTTAGATCTCGTGTAATGTCATATTTAATAGTCTCCTTTAAAATCTTTTGTCACTAAAATACACACATTACATTCAAATGGATGTGCAAGAAATGTTATTTTGCTTTCTACAAATGTTCGTGTCGGATATCAATACGACCAATAACATTTTTGCCTTATAACGATTTTCAAAACCATATACATTGTGACCTTATACTCTTTATATGGGTCACAACAATGAAAAATTTGTTCATTTTAAAAGGGTGACAATGCTTTTAAGCCAACCAACCCTAGTGCTGATTCATATTAACAGCAAAGGGAAGCACATTTTTTTAACCGCCATTATTAGAGAATTGGCACTAGATAAAGACCATTTTTATAGTCGGCTTACGGGAGGCATTTATACATTTGTTTGGAAATTACCTCATGGTTAATTGAGGAAATATTCATTCCGTGAGCTTTTTGTCATTATATTTGGTTTGCAACAATTCAAGAGCTTTTGCTTTTACGGAAAATATGTTTATTAATTCTGTATACCAAATGTACACCGGAAAAAAATCGGACAGCCAATGAAGTATAAAAAATCTTAGGTTCCAAAACAACAATCTTTTCGGTTACCCAAAAATTACATAACTGCACTCCGCTATTGTACCGTGTGTTCTGGAAGTCGTTGTATTTTTAGTGGAGAAGACTTCAGAGTGTGGTCAATTTCCAGTAATCGGTTCACCACTGAAATAATGAATTGCATTAAACAATACGCTATGTCTCCAGTTGTCTTTTGTGTTAAGAACGAAATGTTTTAGAATCAAGAGTTTTTCATCTTTCTTAGGTGAAAATGTAATTGTAATATAAATATTCTGCAATTATCTAGTTCTAACTTGCCACTGTTTAAATAGGTAAATAATAAAAGGTCCTATCAAAATGTTCACAGATATTTAAATTTTATCTACCTGTTGACAAAGGCAAACAAGGTAAATGTAAATGTGACAAAAAACAACAACACAGAGACGAGACATAACACAGAAAAAGAAAAACCATCAGTTACCGCCTTGGAACGGTCAGTCGGCAAAAGGGCCAACTGTTTAAAGTTATCACACATGACATTTATTGACCATGATATACATCAAAAAGAATCCAGGACAATGATCAAAGCGGTTGTCTGTTCTGTTTACTGATGAAGATTACAGAGTAATATTTTAGCAACACTTACCCAAAATAATTGCTTACAATAAGGTATTTATCCTTACAAAAGTTGAACGCGTATGTCCTAGGTGCAAAGATTTAATTGTGTACATTCTTACCTTCTGCGCCTTTAAATGTAATGACCGCATCATTGTTTGTGAGAGGGTAATAGATGGTTTCAATTGTACCACCGTTATTTTCCTTTTTAGAAAAATATATCTTCAGGTGTTTCTCTTCAACATCATGTGGTACACTGAAAACTCGAATTCCTCTCATTTTGTGGATAGGATTCTGGAATGCAAACAAACAACAACGTTTATTAGATGATTGTACAAATATGGTTATTTTTTCAATGTTACCGATACACAAACTGATTTCAATGTTGACATTCAACAAAACAACACCTGTCTGTGTGTATTTGCTGATAAATTAATGCTGAATATCATGAAAACTTAAAATAATTCGATTGTAAGACCAAACGTGGATACTCGATTTGACGTTCAGATGAATATATTTAATATTGTAATTGTAACATACGCACTTGTAAAGTACATATGTTTCTTGCATAGCAGTGTGATTTCCGAAAGTGCTTGCGTGTCATGCAAGGCCGGAATTATACCTAACGTTTTCATGTTATCCTGACACTCTACCAACCACTTAATGAGTTATATAAACGAGGTGGAAATCATGGGAGTCAAACTGTAACTACTCTGACAACATTGTTTTTTTAGAAGATTGGGAACCGAGGCACTACCTACTTCGGACAATAAACACTAATACAAATCCGATCGTTTTATCACATGATACATTAAAAAAAAGCCACAGTGTTATCCGGATAAATTTCTTTCGGTGGCGGTGGTGAGAGAGGTTTTGGCAGAAAAGATTTCAGCATTATCAATTGGCTGGGTAAGTGCTATCATGGCAAGCTTTATGTTTGGACAAGTTATATCAATGTTTGCTATGAGATATCAGAGATGATGCTGATTGGGTGGAATAACAGTAAACTTTTACGATTATCTCCAGCTTCTGTTTATTATATTTCGTGTGCTCAGAAGACAATTTTTCTTTGTCTAGCAATGTCTTTCGAGATCAAGCTCCCGATCAGACAATTTCTCAGCATCTAGAACTAAACCAGGTCTCCTCCTTAGAATACTGGTCATTAGCTTCTCAGGAAATCTTGTTGATATGTTTCCAGAGAGGACTATGATGCAGTGTTCTCTGATTTTTGTTACATTATACTCGGAGGTTCAAACCGAACAGCATGGTAGCCTTTGAACAGCTTTTCCCCAGTTTCCACGCCAATCTGCAGTTGGCAAAGAAATTGGAAATATTCCTAATCGCTTTTCCCTGACTAGTATGTTTAGGTTACATAAGCCATAGCCACTCAAAAACAACTGCGCAAGACATATATCAAAATTCTTTGTCTAAAATAAAAAAAACTTTATAACTTGTCCATCATGGCGTATGTCATGGAGATGATGATATATTTGCCAAAATTTTATCGTAAAAACAACGTTTCTGGATGATGAGAAGTAAATCAGCAGGAGACAAAGATTCCAATGGTCGGCACAAATCGTATTGATATTGAAGGAAGGTTTGACTGTCGAAATATGCGGTGACTATAACTCACGGTAATCAAATTCTGTAAAACTGGAAATAAGCTAATTTATCTATTATCTATTTACAAAGGTTATTTAGGTAAAGACCTTGAGGTCTGTTGAAATAAGGACATAGAAGAACATGACTGGTGAGCACAGATTGACTACAAATTCCGATGAGCAGGTCTGTAAACAGAAAACTTATTTATTCCAAACATTAAGCACATGTATGCTGGGTTTGCTGTTCGGGTTCCAAAATTGCTTGCCACATAAAAGGGATAGAAATAATATTATATTGACACAGAGAAATCAGTTGTTGGTTCATGGCAATTTATAGAGGGTAACCGATCGTTGTTTCATCCCAAGGTATTTATATATCCACCATTGTGTTGGTGAATCAATGCATTCATAACAATTTAAAAGGCTTGAAACAGAATCTTTAAATATTGGGTAGAGAAACGTATGTCATTCTTTTTCATCACTGTATAATTGCAACTGATGTTTTTGAGCTGATAAAAGAATGTCTGACTCATAAATTTTGGCCATTTATATCTATATCGACTAAAATGACTTTTAAAACATCAATGCAGTCAATATAACTGTTTTTCCTTTTTCTCTTGACGATTAAAAAAATAATACAGAATTTAAACTCATTGCTGTGAGATAGAGATAATAATGGCGTAGAAGAAGACTAGGCATGATAAGTCTATTCACATTTTCTTACAATTCTTCCAAGTGTTTGGTTGCATTTGAGTTTGAACGTATTGATGTTATCGTTTGTATCCGATCTCGGTCAACTTGATCATCGATTGGATCGCTTGTTTAAACGGTTTAAGCAATGTTTGCTTTCCTCTCCAGGTCTATGGCACAATAATGCTACATGCTATTGTGTTCCCTGCCTTTGGCCCAATGACATTTCATATGCCAAAGGCTCAGTTACCGAGCAGGTAAGTTAACCCTGTTTGTAGTTCTATCTATTCAACAAGTCAACTTAGTCTCCAAACTTTATGTAAATCTGGTTTAAAAAGCTCTTTGTACCATTCCATTCGATGCAGAGTTATGAACTGTACTTCTGATATGCAAGAATTTATCAAACATTACAGAGACAGATGTTTCGTCAGTGTACCATTTGGTTGCAGGAAATAGTCTACATTATATATTTGGACAGAATAAGTATTACCAGGGTTAACTAACTGTTGAAAAGAGTACAGGATGAGGTTGTATCAAGTATTGACCATTGAGTAAAGAGTTATTTTGGTAAACGTTTCGTGAGTTTATTTGGTTAGAAAGGTGTTTATTCAAGTTTCGACTAGGTGTTAATATAAGATACTAAATGAATAATAGTTTAAAACCTGTCTTCAAGAAGGGGTCAAAGACAAAACCTGCCAACTACAGGCCTATTTCTCTTACATGTATTTGTTGTAAATTAATGGAACACATACTAGTCTCAAATATCATGACATTTTTAGATGCCAATAATCTCCTTTATACAAATCAACATGGTTTTCGATCTAAATTAAGCTGTGAAACACAACTTATCCAGTTTGTACAAGACCTACAAGACACCATCAACGCAGGTAAACAAACTGATGTTATTATCATGGATTTTAGTAAGGCTTTCGATAAAGTGGATCACCAAAGGCTCCTTCTCAAATTAAACAGAATTGGTGTAAAACCACTGTAACTTCTTGGATCAAATCATTCCTATCTGGCCGCTCTCAGAGGGTTGTCCTTGATGGTGAAATGTCCTCAAGTTGTGATGTACTGTCTGGAGTTTCTCAGGGGTCAGTCTTGGGTCCCTGCCTCTTTCTTGTATACATAAATGACATGCCCATTAATATAGTCAGTAATATCCGTCTCTTCGCTGATGATACCATAGCTTATCTTACCATTACTTCATCAGAAGATTGCCAAGTACTGCAGACCGATTTGGAAAAACTCCAAGCATGGGAAGAAGAATGGATGATGTCTTTTAATCCCGAAAAATGTGAAGTCTTACGAGTCACAAACAGGAAGAAACCTATCATCTTCCCTTACAAACTTCATGGTGTAATACTTCAGTCATCCACATTTGCCAAGTACCTTGGAGTAACCATCTCCCCAACCATTTCTTGGTCTAAACACATTAACACTCTTGCTACTAAAGCTAACAACACTCTTAAATTTATCAAAAGAAATATTCAAACTGACATCCAAAAACTCAAGGAAGTAGCATACAAAACATATGTCCGCCCATGTTTGGAGTATTGCGCCTCCGTCTGGGACCGCTGGCAAAAGAAATACATTAACCAGATTGAAATGGTACAACATCGCGCAGTAAGATTTATACTGAATGACTACAAATATACCAGTAGTATTACTAACCTTCTAAGAAAGATCAACTTATCAACCCTAGAAACGCGCCGTAAAGTTACTTCATTATGTATGTTCTACAAGATCAAACACAACCTTGTAAGGATACCATTCCCACACTATATACACCATACACAGAGGCACAGATATAGTATCCCCTTCTCCAGGATTGATGGACACAGGCATTCGTTCTTTCCACGCACAGCAAAGATCTGGAACAGTCTACCACCAGACATTGCTCAGGCGGACAGCCTGGCCTTATTCAAGGCCAAGCTGTACAGCCACTGCTTCTAACCAGAGTGCTACAAATGATCATCATCCACCATTATCACCTCATCCATCACCCCCATCATATCATTTGTTCTTCATCATTCAATGAACATCCATCATTCATCTTTTATTGTAGCACCCTGGGCAAAGCAACTTGCCTGCAAACCACACCAGACTTCTGTAATTTAATATCTATGACATTTTTATAACTGTGCAGGTACAGAAACCAACCCAAACACCTATGAAAATTACCTCCCCAAAACATTATAATTTATATTACTCCTAAAGTTTCTGACAGCGCACTCCACATAATACTCTGTATAGAGGGTTTGGAGTATATGGCAGATACACATACAGATAACTATAGCGACTATCGCCTTATCTGTAAATCTAAATCTGACTGAGAACGCTTGGCTCAGCGGATACGCAAGTCACTGGTCCAAAGTTGTCTTTTATAAATGTATGTCATTCAAAGCACCATACAACGCAAAAGGAAATATTCACTTTCGTTTTCGATATAAATAATAAATATATCTGATAAAATGGCAACTATTTATTATTTATTTATGCAATATACTATTATAATACAGGCTAATTAAAATTCATTCCATAAACTTACTTTGATGAGACGTTGTACTATCTAACGGCAAATTCGATTTCCCAATTGTTTTTTGCTTTGATTTTATTTCATTTAGTAATACCCAGGTTGATAATACGAATTCTCATGGACAGAGCGCCACTTTACGATCTAGCGCACAGTGATGAATTATTCATGAGGGGTGTGTTAATACTACCGTAGCGAGTCAATCGTAAAACTTCGGGTATTTCCGTATGGTTCGTAAAATACACCTCGTACATAGCTCTAGAATACACCAAAGTGCGTCGCCTGAGTTATGAAACAGTGTCCGTTCGCGAGAAAGTAACAAATTATATATATATCATTTAGTTGAGTATATCTTGCAATAACAACGATTTTTTTTATCAATACAATCTATATGATTTACGGAAAATTGAAAAGTCAACATTAAATACCCAGTATTAAAACTAAGACACACAAAGTAGATCCAAGATGGCGCCTTATTATGTCAGAGGTCTCTTGCATAGCATAAAGGCCGTGGTGATCAGATTGGTAGCGAGTAATACTATATGTCCAACTTTGAGCCACACTCCTCACACTACGCGTTCGAATTTGCTACAGTAACCTCTGTCGTTACAAAAAGAACTTGAAAATAGTGAAGATTATATATTTGTTAACATTTACATCGGTGTCAAGGTAAAAAGGTTCCATACGATTTCAATGACATAAAATCCAATTAAATTAATTCGTTTAAATAATAACATCAGTCAAAAATTTACCAAGTCGTATTTGAAATTCTTTTTATATTCAACTAGTTTATACGTCTTGGGGATAAAGTGAAATGTGAAAGTTAAAATATGAATATGAACTTAATGGTATGCATAATTTACTAATAAACAAAAATATTCCTAATCGCTTATAGCTTATGTTGACCTTGCGAATTGTTAACACGTGTCGATATCGCTTTTAGTTAAGCACACCATTTATCTAAAATACAACAAAACAACAACAACAATAGCATTTTAACAATTTTCTAACACTTTTCATAAAGGGCGCCGCGTTTCGACGCAATTGCCAATGATCTGTACATCATTGATTAAACTTTTTATGCTGTACAAACACGCCAAAATGTATCGTCATCAGAAAGAAACTATTAAAATATTTTCGACACCAAAAAGGTTAACAACCGGATCTACAACAATTCCTGTATAAAAAAGATCTAAATATTCGCTCCAAAGTCCAACTCGGCATTGTCTTTATGTGCTTGGAGTATTGAATTTGATGTGTAACTGAGATATAAATAGACATTCGAATATCTAATATTATGTTTGCTTATTTGATATTTAACAGTGTAGTGGGTCAGAAAAGAGCCCGAGTATTTGATCGGGTCGAAAAGGATTGGTTCTGTCTTTCGTGAACAAGATTTGTCGCTCGCTTAAAATGTTTCAGAATTGTGTATTTGACATCACATTATGGTTTCAAAAACCTAGCATAGTTTAACAATGAGAGTACAGACCTGGTGAGTTGATGTTGATTGTAGAGTTAATAGTGTAGTTTGATAAACGGCCCGTGATTTTGTTTGGTAAGTAATGTGCTTATTCAACGTTCAACTAGCTGTTGACTCGCGACAACCTGAGAAACTTTCATTGTACTTAATGCATAATGGCCTAATAGTGTGTTGAATTTCACCTTATCAGTAAGGATAAATCACATTAAGCACTCCCGATTAAGCTGTCGTCATTAAATGCCACTTTACGATCTCGCGTACCACAATGAATTATTCATGAGGGGTGTGATAATACTAATGTGGCGGCTAATTCTACTGTCCGACTTTAAGCCCCACTCCTAACACTGGTTGCGTTTTACTTTGCGTTAACAGTAACATTTGAAATTTTCTTACACTTTAAAAAGTAAAGTATTTATCATTAATATTGTGTATTATTGAAATTCTACCGATTTAACCTTACATTAAAACGTTTCGGTGTTTCACCAGAAATTACATTTTAAAGAAGATTGTGTGGCACCCGGTGTCACGGTCTCATACTAGAACTTTGTTCAAAAACCTTTCCGAAAACATGACTTATCTGCCCCTACATGTTGCTCTTCAATGGAGATTTAACTTCCGTAAACGCGCACCTGTTACTTCCGGGTAGTAAACTCAGCCAAATCTGAACGACCACTTAACTCTGTTCATTGAATCGAAGTGTAGAAAGACTGACATCATTAGCAATTCATCCAGGAAAGGCAATGGGAACGGTTGTGTTTGTAAAGGCAACTTCTGTGGTAAAATGATTAATAGGCTGAGACTTTGCTTACATAGATTTCCTGTTTATTTCGCGTCAGTCCGCAGCAAAAAACATTTCTTTCCTTTGGAACGGCATACCCATGTATCATGATCTGGATTTTTATTACATTTGCAATAGGAATGGATGGCATTACTTTGCATCCCACGTACACAAAATTATCCTCAATGCTGGCGTGTTCTATGCTGTGGACATGTTGATTACAGATGCTTCGCTACTTCGTTTAACAGCGCATTTGTATAGTCAATAGTCGGCATTTTATACGTGTCGATATATTCTTGTAAGTGTTAATTTTACGTATGCACAAGATTCGCTAAAATTACACTAAGAAAATTTCTATCATTAACTGAAATCACTGTGAAGCTCTGAAGAATCAACCTCCGGCCGTGTCAAAATGGGCTAAAAGGGTTGACAAAAAGACGCCGCATTTTCTTTGATCCTTCTGAAGTTTGCCGCCACTAAGGAAAATGCCAAATTGACACACTCTTTGATTTCACGAGAAACTTGTTATCTTTTCCTGTAAATGTTGTGTTCTTCTTTAATTATTGTCTGATATTTATTAAGCTGCGAGAGTTTGATTCTGGCAATCACGGAGAATTCCCATCTCTTACAAACTGTGAAAGTTCATGCATGACTTACTTCAGAGACAAACAGGATTATCGAGTTGTTTGGAGTCACAGTTTGAATTATTTAAGAGTGAATTGCAAACTGATATTTCAAGAGGTAAGATACAAAATATTTCGAAGCTCCAAAATCAAGGTGGAGGATACAAAAGAATACATAACAACATTCTTTTTCTCTATAAAAAATGCTACTGACGTCGGCATTATACGGTCTCTTTCACACCCTGTATTGTGTATTGTTAGTTCATACTTCTAATAAGACCAGTCAGAAATCAATAAACAAATTGCCAATCACACACACACACACACACACAACACACACACACACACACACGAAAATAAAAATGTCACTTAAACTAAAGAGTGACTGTTTTTATTTATGTTAAACAAGTAAACAGGTCTAAAATCAATTGCTGATCTGCAGGTAGGTTTAGGTTTTGCTTATTGATTTTAACGCTACTTATCAATTAAATATTCAAAGGTTAATTGTTTTCTGGTCATGAGTTTGCAATGTTGTTTAAAGGTAATTTATTTTCAAAGCCATTATATATTATTATTCAGTAAAAACAAACACATAATTCACTGCTAACTATGGCGAGTTTGGTAACTACGGTAGCGTACGTATATCTACAAACTAGGCAACTACTATTGACATTAACTGCAGACATACTATCATAAATTATTTGACTAATCAAGGTCACAAAGCATACAATATGCAAAATAAAATGAGTATATAAAAATATTAAGGTAAAAATTCAGATTATTTGTTGAAAACATGACAGCGTGTGGAGATTAAAAAGTATGCAAAACTAAAAGCAAAATCGTTTTAATTAAATTTCTTTTTAAATGTGGATTAACGTTCCTCAAAGGAAACGAATCCAACCTCATAACATACAATTAAAGGTGTTAATTGACTCATGGCGGGTGTGTGTGTGTGTGTGTGTGTGTGTGTGTGTGTGTGTGTGTGTGTGTTTGTGTGTGTGTATACATGCACATAATTGCATGCCAAAATAAAATTTTAAAATGAAACTATATCTAAATGTTTCTCTTTCACTCGTTGAACATGTTATTCTTATTTATACATGTAATAATTTTAAATATATAAATGTATATTCTGATCGTTTAATAAAATTATACTAAATATCCATAACTGTTCAAGACGGTAGAACCATGACAACAAATACTTTTTATATTTAATAGTTCAAAACGGCCATGGTTTTTAACTGACAAAATAATGTTGTCCTTCTTTGTTTCTGACCATCACTAAACGGTGGCAACGAAAACAAATAATCAGTTAAATATGCGCCATTACTCCGTTTACGATGCACAGAATGGTCCGATCTTGAAAGCTTTTCCACATCTTTAGCTCGCAGAACAAGTTCCGCCTTCTTCTCTGTCACTAGTTTGTTGTGAAAACGCAAATTGTCTTTCAATTTGACTACTGAAAGCTGATCTATCATTGAATTACTGATAAACTTATAATTTTCGTCTGATTCGTCCGACATCTTGCCAAAAATGTACGACACATAACCGAAGCGTTCCGAATGTTCGACAATTACCAAAGGGACGTAACTCACTTTTCGGAAAGGTCTATACCAATGTCTATGGAAGGGGATATCCGCTAACACTGAATTACCCCTTAAAACAAGATCTTCAATAATCACACATAGTTATGATTATAAGAGATCTAGTTATAATTTAGTGTTAGTGGCACATTAAGAAAAAAGTTATAGATGTAATAATACCATAATCTCAAGTTAAGTACACTACAGAATAATATTCTTAAAAGTGTATAGCACAAATAAATAATATACGTGTCTAATTCTGTCGGTAAGAAACTCAAATTTGAAACTACACACGAACGCGGACCAATTCAAGCGGTACATTCTATTTTATAGTTAGACATTCCCGTGTTATAAGTGCCCCCTTGCGTAATAATGTTGAACTGGTTTTATGCAGTGTACATTTTGCATTAGAGATTTGCGCCTCTAGATTTGTTACTCGCAAATTAGATGCTGAAAATGTGAAATGTATTCGTGATTTTCGCCCCGCGATCTGTAACTTGAAAATTGTAAATGTGGGAAATATGAAATTGTTCAAATGTTATGATCAAAAGTGAACATTTTGATAAATGGAAGATATGATGCAATTAGATTTAGCATATGCGGTGCTGCAATTTACAAATTGACATTTGAAGTAACAAATTTGTGTATTGAAAGTTAGAAATAGTAATTAGAATATTGGCGGATATCCCCTTCCATAAATGTCTATAGCACAGAATTCTTTATTTTAATATAGGTCCTAATAATGTATATGCGTGAGCTTGTTTATATAAAACCGTAGGCTTGAGTCCCCGATGTTAACATTGTCGATATCTAATGAGATGAGTGCCAGTTTAGTGTTGCCTGGCTGTGCGAGAATAACTGTTTTATATTAGACCTTTGTGGATGACGTTATGGAGACATCCGCCTCTTTGCAAGATCTCATGCTTATGCAAATCTGGGCCTTTCCAATAATGCTCACGCAACGCAACAAATCATGAAATCAAAATTTTAATAATTTTAATTGCTGAACTTTTTTTTTAAAAGGAGACAAAGAGGTAAAACTAGTGTTATACACTTTGGAACACCCAAAGTATTGAAGCAAAAAGAGAAAAATCAAACTATCTCGAAAAATGATGAGAAAGCTAAGGGCTGGAATGGAGTTATGTGCTACATACTGTCTATTCTATCATTTTTGACTGTTCGTAAATCCTACAATTATACTTTGACGAAATTTCTTTTTAGGAGCTAGTATTGACTCTGATAGTTCCTTCGACATCGAACATTATTATTATTGTTACATTACTGTTATTATTATTATTATTATGTTATTGGGAGATTCGGGTCTGAAAGAACAACGAAGCCACACGGGTGAACAGACCCCACTCTTTCCATAATTAATAAAAGCGTTTGCTTTCTTTTTAAGAGAAACAATGGCAGAAATAACATCCTTTCACCCATGTGGCATCCCCGAATATACAGCTCATATAATACAAGGCAAATTGATAATGATAATCATTTATTTACATCTTTCTATGTACAACACAATACAACTTTCAAGTCACTTTGGTAACAGTTTATGGGCATGGTTCCCGACCCCATCATGCTAAGCAACTTAAGCAACTGTCCAAGCAGGTACACCGGACCATTAGTCGTTAAGGGCAACCGAAGACAGCCGTCCGTAATATAGACCACAACATTCAAGCGTATGCCCAACTAGGCTGCCAAATTAGGCTGAAACTGTATGCCCATACCCGCTAAGACCGTATGCTCAAATAGTCAACAACTGCATGCCCAACTAGGCTAAGACCGTATGCTCTTATAGTCTGCAACTGCATGCCTAACTAGGCTAAGACCGTATGCTCAAATAGTCTGCAACTGCATGCCCAACTAGGCTGACTGTATGCTCAAATAGTCTGCAACTGTATGCCAAACTAGGCTAAGACTGTATGCTCAAATAGTCTGCAACTGTATGCCCAACTAGGCTGAAACTGTATTTAAAATAGTCTGAAACTGCATGCCCAACTAGACTAAGACCGTATGCTCAATTAGTCTGCTACTGCATGCCCAACTTGGCTAAGACTGTATGCTTAAATAGTCTGAAATTCCTGCCCCATAGGGTGTCACCAGTAGAACTTAACAGGCTTTCCATTTATACAATATTAAGTTGCAAAGTTCAATGGAAATTTTGCCACCTCCAAACATGGCTGATCTCGGGAAACAAAAATCGTGCAAGGCTGCTCAATGATGAAATCCCAGCGTTGTCAGATGCGCAAATACTGACATTTTAAAGGCCTGTTTTTAACCTGTTTATTAACTTAATTGGTAAGAATGACTTTTCTGTTCGGACTGTGCTGTCTGCCAAATGGCAATGCCCAATCTTGCTTATCGCTTTCGGAACAGCACAATCAGTTAGACTACATGAATAGGGTCTACAAACAATAGATGGACAGAGACAAGAACCACATGTTGCCCTCATTTCCTATCATTGAAGAACAAACAATACAGTTTTAGTATTCAACTTAACGATTTTAATTACACTTTGTCTAGTTTACTGAAACAACAACAACTACTACTACCTTATTGCCTTTATGAGATGCCTTCTGATTTAAGATGGAATTACCAAACAAGGTTAGATGTTTGCCATCATTCTTGTCCAAATCTTGAATACACACTTATGTACGGGTATGACCTCTGGTACCTCACCTGCTTTCGACGCCAAATTCCGAAACTTCACCCACTGTTTATCGAAACTTCACCCACTGTTTATGAGAAATTCCACAATGGTTTAAAAGCATATGTATGCTGGAATATGTTTGGACTTAAAAGCAATGCCTTTCCCCATAGCCAAAAAGCCTCAAGGGGCCAATTGCATAAACTGTTTTGATTTAGCAATCCATGTTTAAATGATGGTTACCAGCGCTCAATTGTGAATATTGAACACAATTTGGTGATTGCTTAATTGGTGATCCCACAATGCGTGTGTAAGCAAAACATGCACCAGTTCTAGAAATGTTATGTCCCTCAAAACTTGTTACCGAACCAAGTCTCTGGCCACTGACAATATGCCCACTCCTTACCAAGCTGACCATGCATAACTTGTTTGAATTGTTGTTATTAGACCAATTCTCATCCAGAATATAAGTAAACAATAAAATAATTTCTTGAAAACAATTTTGCCAACAATAACATGTCCTGCTTAATGTCACTGATAACCGTATCCTATAATGTGATCTTTAAATATCCATTATTGCATCATAAAATCTACATAGAAAGGCACAGATAGATAGATTTACTGCAAAGTGCAAGTTTCCCAAGTAAAGGTACATGAAACTCTTTTACTGACCTTGAATCAGAATCTACCACATAGCCTAAAAATATCAATTTCTAATTGAACCGACTTCTTTACTAAAGGGCGAGCCAACCACTGACCCTAGCAAGTGTGTCTCCATAAAACTTGCAGACCTGCATATTCTTAGTTCCTCAAGAATTAAGTCATCTAAACAGTGAATCAATGTAAATTGTCCAGATATGTAAGTGACAAACCAGTGCAGAAATGTTGTAACATCTCAAATAACAATAACAATAAATTTTTCAGCCAATAGGTAAAAATTCATCTATATTTGTCGAGCCCTCTTCATACTCAATTCCTATCAAATTAAAGCCAAGTAGGCAAATCAGTAATATACAAGCAGATTAAATATCTCTGTTTGCCAACTAGGCACCTTTACCAAGATTAAAAATCTTACCAACCACTGAATCAAAAGTATGTCAGAGTTAAGTTCATCACTTATCCCATCATTACCACCTACTAAATGTGACAAATGAGCTATAAACCTGTAAGGTACACCTATTGAGGCACTAAGCCGACCGAGAAATTTTTAAATTAGAAATTTTACTCTCAAAACCAAGGCAATGTTTAAGCCCCATCTAATAAAGCAGCATCCACTGTTTTTTCGATATCAACATAGCTAACTGCTTTTATTTTATTAGTAGTGTTCTTTTATTTTGTCTTTAAATCTTATCTCGAGTAGCAACATCTCCCGCCTTTTATTCTCTAGCTATGTACAGGAGTTAACTGGCAATAATGTTGTTAAATTAAGCATAAGCTATTGCATAATTTTTATTTAAAGTTACCGTTCAATAAGGACTTGAATAAAATACATATATCCAATGTTAAGACTTATGAAATTGGGATTTGCTGGCATTTTTGCCGAGACTGTGCAGTGACATTTCTATCATTATAGCACCGGGGCACTTATGAAGTGCCCAGGTACTGTACCCGGCTTGTCCATTATGCTGACACCGACAAGGAAGGCGTAATACTGTCCCCTTAGCTCGGAGTGTTAGGAGGGAAGCCACTACTACCAACTTTAAAGTCTTTAGTTTGACACGGCCGGGGTTTGAACACGCGACCTCCCGATCCGCAAAGCCCACGCTCTAACACTTGAGCTATTGCGGCCAGTCTAATACTTATGATGTAACGACGAAGAACATGTAATTAAGAATAAAGATTATAGTATTATTTTAAGTTGGTGTTTTGTTTTTGTTTACACCAGTAAATTTATTGATAAAATCCTAAAATATTAGAACAACTAAATCATTAAGTTAAGAACAAAGAATGTCGGGGTATCTTTAGCGTAGTGTTCATAAACCACCTCATGGACTCCATATCCCTGTGTTCATAAAACTTTGTAGCCCCTTGTCTAATTAAAGGATACCATAGTTCGTAATATTCATGACGCTCATTTATAAGACCACATACAGCCCTGTGTTCATCAGAACTCTTTAACTTCAACTGAAAAGTAGCGTCGATGTTACTCGCATTTTCATTGGACCACAGGTTACTAGGAATATTTCAAAAAATCAAACTTTTACCAGCTCATTATCCCACGGCGCCCATAAAGCAGAACGGTATGAGTGAACGTGGGTTCCATCCATGAAGACCACAAAGCCTCCATAAGCCCCATTCAAAATACCATGCTATTTAGATCATCTTGGTCATGAATTTGTGTTAAATGAAGTGTTTGTTTTAGCCTGTATATACTTGGTTTGCTTAGATTTGGATTGGATTTGAATGTTTGTTAACATGATTAAAATAGATTAAGGTGTTTCTATCACTCATGAGATGCGGCCTTATAATATTAAATAGGTATGGTAACATTTAATTACAGCATAACCCGTTTTGTTAAACTATTTATTCTGAATAAACTCAAATGTACACATATATAGGTAACAAGGCGACTGTAATTCGTTTGCATAACAGATTTGTATAATATATAAATACACTGTTTTAAAAATATTGCTTCTTTTAAAACTATGTATACAACATTCACTGACATAGTCAGGTCAAACAAGGAGTCATAAATGTAACAGAACAAATTTGTTGATGTAAAAATCGTCTTGATTCAGTTCCGTTTTCAATCTGTATACCTTTTGTAAGTCTAATCCATATTGCATGTCTTCTCCGATGTTTACAATATTGCGTGACAGCTGACATGTACAAATCTTACAGATCAGGTTTATATGAGGATAAAGACTAAATGGACGGACTACGGACAATGTAAATGTGACCTAATTTTAAGCAAATACCTTGTTACTTCTGGAATACACTGCTAATGAGTAGCATCTAAACTTATGGCAGAGTGTATTCTCTGCGTGTACGAGTATATATAAACAGATGAAATATAATCAAAATCACACAAATAAAATAAAATATGTATCGATGCACTCGAATTGATTTTTAAATAAAACAATAAAATGTAAAATAAATAACTGTCTAAAGAATTTCACTACATGTTTAAAACTAAACAATAAATTGAATTTACATGTTAAATTAAAAACAAGGTGCAATAGAAAAAAATATTTAAAGAAACATTTACTGAGATGATTGAAGCAAAATATATACATTTTGTCAAATTTATCACCTCGTTTATTAAAATACAGACATTATTTTAAAAAGAACTGTAAAAGCTTGATGTAATAATCTGCTTCAGTGATATTGTTAATCCAAATGGGAGCACTTCTTTGAATGATATCAAGGCGACTAATATATCCAACAAAACAGAGACATACAAGAACATTGAAAATCTATCTATGCCTTAACACAGAATAAGCTTGACATAATAGTAAGCTTCAGAGACATTGTGAATCTAAGAGCCAGCACATCTTTGAAAGATGTCAAGGTGACACATATATTTAACAAAATAGAGTTATAGCTTCTGACATCTGTCAGGGGAAATCATGCGCCAACACTTCGTACCCACAACCTACAAGACCAATCTACATGTCCATTCAATAACATATCACCAGTTGAAAACAATATATTGATACAAAAAATAGTCTTTAATGTACAAGAAATATTCTGACCTTGGCACACACAAATATAATGCAAATGTTCTTGGTAAAAATACCATAGCATTACAAGAAATAATTAGTTGTCATTAACACATAACAAGAAACAATTTACAGGGAATTTACTAATAACCATGTGATTGTAAACTTGTGAATAAATTATTACTTACTGTGTATTTATTTATAATGTTCAATACTTTAATTTTTCATTCACAAATGGGAGTGCAAGTATTAACATGAGATAAAATTATCAATTAAGCTATACCACCACTAATAAGATTAATGCAGCTTTTAAAACATGTATCACTATAATATTGGCAAGGCAGTACAAACTGATGGAATGAAATAGATATCATTCAAAATCATAACTATAATATTAGCATTACCCAACTTAAACTTAATCACATTTCCTAATGTTGACACTTAAACAATTAAAACTATGGAAAAAAAAAGATAATTAAATTTTGCCTTCAAATTTGAGTAGTAAAATCTTACTAATGTTGACATTCAATAACTAATATCACATACATAAGGCTATTTTACTGGGAATTAAAAAGGCCATACATGTATATACAAATATCAATAAATATTAAAACACTGATCAAGTATATTGTCATCCAATATCAATAAAATTCAAGCATAGCCTTCGTCACAGTGATTTACATAATCAAGAACAAATAAGAACAGAATTATAATTCTCACAGCAAACTGTAATAGCAAACTGTAATAAAGATAACATCCCTTTTATGTGTTGCCTTAACAACAAAGTTAAGTACTCTTGACCTTAAGAATACCAGACCTTTTTCATGAATTAAATTTTAACACCGCAAACCTTAAAACTATACTTAAACAATCGACATAAGCACTTTTACATAAAAAGTTAGGATAGCTTTTAAAAACACACAGGATTTTTAACGCTTTTCACTTTTAATATTGTGTGTGAAAAGGGTTAGTCTAATATCTACTGGAAACAATTCCTTTTGCAGCCAGTTCATCTCGGACTCGTCTCAGATAGTCAGGATCTGGGTATCCAAACCTAAAACATACAAGGAAACAATGGCCAATGAACCCATGCATTGTTAGTAAATGCAGCTTATTTTCATATGATTAGCATTTTGGTCGTTCTATAACAATATAATACAAAAGACATACAAGACTTTCACATACATCAAACTGTATGAACATACATGGTAGAACTCTCTGTGTTGCCATTTTCTCACTATCAAACCTGACTTGGAGATGATCCATTTATATACTAAGGATATTGTGATTTTGAAGCTATGACAATCATGTTGAAGCAACAGTCTTTAGTTTCACACTTTGTTACACTTGAATACAGGGTTTTCATTAAAATTAATTTTATGAGGTCAAACTATGACTGAAGGAGGTCCCCGGCAGAATATTTTGAAATCAAAGAAGCAAATTCCTGCATTCTAAGCACTTTTGGTGGCTACATTAGCCACTCTGGTAAGGCATCATTATCTGTAAAAACACCATGGACAATTTTGGAAAAGAATTAACTTGAAATGGTGTACTGCAATAAACACCTCACAATTATAAATTACATCACTAAAAACAGTTTTTGACAAGAAGATTTTTTTTTTATTTGAAATCTTTTCAATTTTTCATTGATTTGAAACATAAACAAACGTTAAACAATAGAAACAGCGAACAGTTATTCAACCAGACAGACAAATTGATGTATTACTTTGAAAAAATTACTAGACTTTGTGTTAAATTATTAAAAAGTGATTAATTTTGTGTTCAACTTTTCATTTCTTTGTTGCCATATTGGACGTAAAATGTACCGACAAGGAACAGAACGTCAATAGAAAGGTTAAAATCTACTGGAATGAGCAGCAAGGTTATATACCGAAAAGGGGTGAAAATTTCAGGAACCGAAATATGGTTTTCCAGCATTCATTGGTGGTAACTACTGGATTTCTTTTCGGCACAAAATGTGTTGAGCGGCCAATTTGGCTGCCAGTCACCTCCTAATTAAAACACTGTTAATACCTGACGACTTACACACGTCATTATTGCCTGCTACGTTATTGTCCACATTAAAGGAAGTTATTCCATAATAGGCACTGCTCTCAAGAGTGGCGTCAGGAAACAAATTGTTAACAATGTAAGAGATTAAACATGCCAATTTAACCATAATATACCCATCAGCATCATTTAAATATTGTAAGCACAGTGGTAAAATGCAGACACAAGTCCCGGAGTAACAGTAATCACAATGTAAGTGCAAAGTCAACTAAAGCATTTGAAAATGGTACCTTTTCAAACCTAGTGCCTACATTTGAAAATTAAGAGATGTTTCTACAATTTTTTTGCCTAGTGACAGCAAAAGAGGACAGTATTTCTTCCAGGCTACTTTTAATGAGAATGTAAATTAGTTTCTTCTCCAAATTATCTCCATCTCTAGCTGCCTGAATAGTCAAAACAAACATTTATCTTGTCAAAGTTCTACATATATGAGCTTACTTGACTGGTCCACCATGGATGCTTGTCTTGTGATGGATGTCATTCCAGGTGAGGACGCCCTCTTTGCCAGTTGTACGAGACATGCCTATTGTAAACATCAGGCGGGCATCAAACGCTTTCTGCAACAGCCTCAGAATTTCCCTCCCTTCTCTGCTGTTGGGCAGGTACGCCTTTCTCTCCATGCCTTTATATGGCTGGCCTGGGATTGGATGGCTGGACTAAAGAACAAGAAAAATGAAAACATTCCTTTTTAAAGGTTCATACAATGATGGCACAATATATTTTACCACAAACTGGTGATTTAGTTAGGTTTACATCCCAGAAATATGCGACAGAAAAAATGTAAATTTCATCAATAGCAGCAGTGTATAGTTTTTAAGTTTAAAGAGACTCAATTTGATTTGGCCCAAAAACATTTCCGAACAGAGTTTTTAAACTTTACTCATATTGTATTGTGCCAATTATGCAGAAATGTCAAATTACAGGTAAAAAATATGACAGGAAAAATGCCCTACAGACTGTAACAGTTGGTGACATCGAACTCACAAAAAAAAAAAGATTTAATAAAGATTTTTTTTTCTAAAATCAGGCTTATGTGTTACCTTATATAGTAGAAAGTAAATTCAAACATGCAGTGTTTGGTCATTTGAATTAAACAATTTCAATAAAAGGTTTACACTGAAAGATAAAAATGTTTCTTGCAAAGCCTTTTCGACAAATACCAAACCAACTAAGAGTTGATGGCAAGAGTAAAAAAATTTGTCCAATCTTCCATTCATAATTACGAATGAAAATTTGATAGGACAAGTAGATTTTTTAGAAAAAAATGAACATCCTTTCTACCTACATGTATATTTGTTCAAACTACCTCTGAGATCAGTATGAAATGCAATTGCGTATGCTAAAAATCGGCAACCCATATGTCAGAATTTACCGATATCTATCGTCTCAATAAAAATACATGTGATAGTGTTTCCTCCAGTGAATAAAAGAAATGAAAATTGATTGTCTTAACAGAAGATTCTCTGGAAAATGATAAATATTTTTTATCATAAAAATAACAATGGCGATTAAATTTTATATTAAACCTTATTGATACTACATACATGTACCATCATTGGCGTGGTGCCTAAACCCAGATGAGTATGAGGGTTTAAGGGTAATTGCATTTTTTGCAGATTTACTTCTATTTAAACAAGTGTTTTGGATTTTTTTTCCTACCTTATTGAAGGATGAGCAATTTCATTGCAGGACGAGTGATTTTTGTAAGTCCTGCTTGAAGTACTGTTTCAAAAAATGTTTGTCCTCTGAAGGGTATAATGTTCGAGAAAAAAAAAAAACTGCTATAGAAAAGAAACTAAATAAATCATCAACTTACGTCCTGTTTGCCAGAAGGGAATGTGTAAGTTATCACAATGGCACCATCCTCTTTTTCATATCCAGGCAGAAGCAGGTCTCTCTTTGTTTGATGTTCCATGCGGCCATTTTTAGGTTGGTCACCAACTATTGCTCCATAAATTGTCCCACAAGTTGGGCATGTTGGTTTTGACATTCTAAAGTGTTGGTCTATACAGTCAGTGCAGAATTTGTGCTTACATTTCTCAAGTTCTTTTGGCATAGTAACTTCACTCAAGCAAATTGCGCAGACATCAGCTTTCTCTGATGAAGAGATGTTTAAAAACCTTTCACGGTGGGTTTCGGAATGCAGATTAGCTGGAAGACTCCTCATACCAAAATCCATATCATTTTCATCATCATCATACCTGCTTTCCTTCGATCTATGTTTGCTTGAGTTGGGGTCTGTTATATCATACGAATACAAAGCCAATTTTGATGGAGTGTAATCCGATTGAGAACTTCTGTAGGTTTTTGCTTTCAATTTTCCTGTGTCAGTTAAGCTGGGTTTAATGTGAGGTGTGGTTTTTCCTGCAGTAGACGTGGTAGATAGCCTTACTGAACTATATTTGTCTAAACTTGAAGAAGATCGATTGAAGGGTGACTTTCTATCTGGGACATTTGAACTATGGCTACTTCTGCTACTTCCATGTTGCCTTGGTTCAGTTCTGTTAGTGTTGTGACTGTCTCTTGGAGATGCCCTCAAACCTTCAGTTGAATAACCTGACTTCTCATATGATCTGGGTTGGTGTTTATCTTCCTTGGCAGCAAAATCAGTTACTCTACTATGAGATGATGATCGACGTGATGTGCTAGATTTTGAAGATTTAGCTGTATCTGCTTTATCCGTTAACTTTGAATATGTCCTTGAGAAACTTCCAGACCTTTCCTGTCTGCCTCGAGGAATATTCAGGTCTCTATGTGAATCTCCAGAATTGGAAGCAAGGGCATGCTTCATTAATTGGTCAATGGGTGTCTCCAAAATTGTTTTCATCAACACAATAGAAGTGACAGCATTTTCTGCATCATTATTGAGCATGCGTATGTCTGTCAGTCTTTTTTGTTCTTGTGAGAAGAGAAGCACAGCATCAATGAATGACTTAATACATTCATCTAGTGGGGCACCATAAACGCCTGGAATTAAAAGAAATACATGCAAATAAGCTAACATATAGTTCAAGTACAAGTTTAATTAAGTTGTGCAAATCAAAGTGTGCCATAAACATTTGACATTTTACAATACTCCAACCATAAAATTTAACTCTGCATTTGATAAGCATATATCCACAGGTATCTAAACTGAATAAACTTGCCACCTCTTACAGGAGTTATGCTTAATATTCATCAATTTACCAGTGGGACCACTTGATATGTGTGGTTTTGCTTGTGTAGAAGTAAACTTAAGGCAGTTTTGTACATCAGATCAAGAGATGTATAATTACTGCCTACATTTGAAATATAAAATAAGATTAATTTATTGTCCAAATAATACTAGTCCCCACCAGTAATCTGTCATACCCATATATTATTCACAGTGATTTATATCATAACACATATTTATTATAAGATGTCATATACATCAAGATATATATACCTGTAGATATAGCAGGAACAGCAATTGATGTCAACGACAGTTTCTCAGCCAGTCGAAAACAGTTTAGGAATGTGCGAGTCAACTCTTGGTGAAACGTTTCCTTCCACAAAGATAACCACATGGGACCTGCTGCATGGATTATGTAATCAGCCTTAATTCGACCACCTCCAGAGGTACTCATGGCTTCAGTTTTCTTCAAACTTCCATGTTCTCTTATATACTTGCGGCATTCAGTGTTAATCTCAGGGCCACGGGCCTTAGCAATAGCGTATGCTATCCCACCATAGTGTTCTAACTGTTCATTGGCTGCATTCACAATGGCTCCTGTGTCTTCTTCCAGCAGACTGCCATGGTAAATCGCCACCTGGATACCTTCGATGTCTGTCTTGAAGGAACGATCATCTGTACTATAGGACGATTGTAAGGGGACTTGTGTTACTGAGGAACCAAGCTTCTCCTTGTCATCTCTTAGATGTTGGAATTTGAAATCGTACGGGGAGTGTCTGGTTTCAGGTGCTTCCCTTCTGCTTAGTCGCATACCAGCCATATCATCAGTTGGGGACAGTGAACTATTTATACCATGCTTTGTATAACTTTCACTATTTCTGTAAGAACATCTTTTCAAGAGGTCATCAATGTTCGTCTCATGACTGGAAGACTTAACATCATTTAGGTCTGCCGGTAGAGATGAGAAGTAAGGGTCTTCTCTCGAATCACTCAGCCCTCTTTTGTAATTTTCAGTTCCATATGCACCAGAAAATGCAGAACTGTGCTCTGAATTTTGTCTTCTGCTTGATTCTTCTGAAACCTTTTGGTCAGATCTGAGTGAAGAGAACTTTTCAAATGTGTCATTTTCATCCTTATACCTGTGTGGCTTAGAGTTAGATGTTTGTTTCATACTGATGCTGCCTGACGGTATTTGGTATCCTACTCCTCGCAGTTCATCATCTGTGTCTGGTTCATCAGTTGACTCATAGGAGGCACTTATATTCTCCTTAAGAGACTGAAATCGCTGTTTATCTGCTACTATATTGTCATGGTGCGATTTTGTGAATCCATTATCTAGTCTTCTAGACCTATCATCAGACATCTGTTCTGATTGTGTGTGATCTTTTCTGGTCTCCCTGTCAGATACAGATACACATCAAACATAGAATAAGAATCAGTATCTACAATGACCTGAACATTAACTGTAACTTCATTCATTTGGTTCAATCACTTTGTATTAAAACTGACATATTTTAATTGTACAAAGACATATTTTACTTGAAACAGATTTGATGCCCACTGTAACAGATTGTGATACATATATATATATTTTAGAACAAGAGAAGATAATAGGGTATCACAGTATGTAGAAACAGGGCCAATACATCCTGAAGTTTCTTATGTAACTGAAGAATACCAGTAGTTTTGCTTATTGTCTTGATAAAGCTGCACCTTATATTGAATGTTGTAAATTCATATGATATTTCACATTAATTCAAAAGGTTTTTTTTAAAGATATCAACATGAATTATCTGTCATCAGTGTTTTTAATACATCACAGACCCCAGCTATATGTCTGGGTAGAACAGCTGGTGCATCACAGGTTAGCTGGAAATCCTCCCAATCCTTCTCGTCGACTGGGACTCTACCTACTCGACCATGGGCCACCCCCATATATGTCATGATCAGCTTCAGTTTTTCAATATACCTGAATCGTGGCTACTTTATTTACCAAAACCATTGTTGATGTTTTATATAACCACAATATCCTCTACAGATGGCAGAGTACCCCGTACTTACTCACTTATAAGACCATTCGCTTATAAGACGACCCCCCTACTTCACCTGCGAAATTGCCGGTTTCTGCTTCGACCCGCTTATAAGACGAGGCGAAAAAATGAACAGGGGCGTCGACCAGTCATGCTGTCTCAACAAAAGGGTTAATTGGTAAACAGTGACTGTAATTTTCACACGTTGCGGGATGTATCTAGTCTCAGCTGCACTGCTATCCTGTAGCGCGTGGCGGCATGACATATATTTCTTTGATCTACGTCACCAAGTCTGGTATGACAGTACACGATATATCGGGGAACAGTGCACTGTCCTTGTGTACATTCCGCCAATCAATAATTTCATGGAGAAATGTAATAGGCAGCTGCTTATAAAACACATCGTTCACACCCTCACTGTCAAACTGCTCCGATCGATATCACCTTGACAACAGCTTATCTCAGAGTCAGTCACTTGACCTGTGTAATGAGGCAAGTCTACACGAGTAAATTAAAGCTGGGTGTATTTGGCAGACTGAAGTTGAAAGTTTGTTTCAGTGTTTACTGACGGATAATAAGCCGTGTTTCATGCAGAACAAAGGGAAATGAATGTGAGACAGTTAATCGTTGACGGACAGAATTCAAAGTCCAATTAAGGTAAATTATCGGTGGTCGACAATGGCAGCACATCGGGTCATTGCATAACTGCTAACAAGTTTATGTGGTATGTTTTCGCCCTAAAACAACGTGAAAACTTTTTGCCAGGTCGCTAGACCCCGCCTATAAGACGAGCCCCACACTTTTAACATGAAATTTAAAGGAAAAATCCCCGTCTTATAAGTGAGTAAGTACGGTAAGTAGTATTGATGATTTGCCATTAACTTCTCAGATCTGATGTTCAATCAACATGCATTAAAATACAAGAAGCTGATCATTGTTTCATAGAACTTTTTTTCCATTTGTTGTAGTTTTTACATAGGTATGGTCCGTCTTCAAACATGTATGCATTCAAAACTTATCACCTACGTCTATGTCAGTTTTTTGCCAAGAATTTTTGAATGCATAAAAATTAAGGGACAGTTTCAATATCAAGGAACAAAAAGAACTGAACAGCCTCTGAACATCAAACATGAGGGCCATTATGGCCCTTCATTGCTTACTTGAGGACATGTGCTTTTAGTAGGTTGTACTTGACGTCAAGTAATTAAGAGTTATTTACTTTAGAAACCTTTCGTGTAGAATGAATCATTTCTGTGGCCATGGTGCTGTTAATCTTTTCTCATTTTTTACCTTGTGACCAAATGAATCCACATGAACAAGTTCAATACATATCTAAGATTTGATAAGGCAAAACATTCTGGCCAAGTTTGGTGAAGATTGGGCTATAAATGTGGCCTCTAAGTCAACATTTTTTCTAAAATATGACCTAGTGACCTACTTTTTGACTCTACATGATTCAGTTACAAACAAATATTTTATGCAGATAAACACTATGGCCATGTTTCATGAAGATTGTGCCATAAATGTGTTCACAATGGTTTTCTAAGATTTGACCTTGTGACCTACTTTCTGACCCCATCTGATCAAGTAATGAGCTCATCCAAGATTTCATGCAGGCTAACATTCTGGCCAAGTTTGGTGAGGATTGGACCATTAATGTGGTTTCTAGCGAGTTCACAATGTTTTTCAATGATTTGACCTAGTGACCTACTGTTTGACCCCAAATAACCCAGTAACAAACTCATCCAAGGTTTCATGCTCTCAAACATTCTGGCCAAGTCTGGTGAAGATTGGAACAAACAGGTGATCTCTAGTGTGTTTACAAGGTTTTTCCAAGATTTGGACCATGAATGTGGCCTCTAGCGTGTTCAAGGTGTTAATAAAATTTGACCTTGTCACCTATTTTTTGACTCCATGTGACCCAATGAACAAACCCACCCAAGATTTCATGCAGACAAACATTCTGACCAAGTGTTGTGAAGATAGTGCCATAAATGTGAATGTGGCCTCTAGTGTGTTCACAATCTCTTTCTTTAGATTTGACCTACTTTTTGTTCCCACGTGAGCTAGTTACAAACTTGTCTATAATTTCATGCTGGCAAACATTCTGACCAAGTTTGGTGAAGATTGGGCCATAAATGTGGCCTCTTGTGTGTTCAAAAGCTTTTTCCAACATTTGACCCAGTGACCTACTTTTTGACCCCACATGGCCTAATTACGAATTGCTCTATGATTTCTTCTAAACAAACATTCTAACCGAGTTTGATGTAGATTGGATAAAAAAAAAGTGTTGCCTCTGACAAATTGTTAGACACCACACGAAAGATGAAGGGGTACGAGAAAAGCTCACCTTACTACCTGGTGATGTATCAAAAGATTCAGTTTCATCAGCAATATGTGAACACGTGACAGGTTGTTTAAATGCAGATGCCGACAACTTAAGTTACAATTATAACTGATAGTTTTTGAGATTAATTTCTTTTTCATGGCTTGATAACTTTATCTTCGGTAAATTTGTAAACAACATGCATTGCACCTGGACCGTTTTTATGTGATTTTTTAAATTTTTTATCTGAAAATGACACAAAATTGCAGTCTTGGCAGAACACAGCTGTAAAGAATAAACGAGACATAATATATCATTTTCGTTATACTGCTTATTTTTAACATGACATCTCTGAACTGTATTTTACGCTTAAAAATCTTACAATACTAAAGAATATTGACATATTTAAAAAAATACACATTACATGTATTTTAGACAGTGCACAATGTTAAAAAAGTCTTAATTACAAAAGGTTCTTCAGTTGACTCAACATCTTTAATAAGCTAACATGGCTTCTGGTTTTTAAAAGAACTTCCTTGTTATCTCTATGGTTCTGTGTGACTTACTGGGAGGACAGGCTTAACAGCCCCATTGACAAATGCGGGTCATCAGACGGCTTCATTGACCTATGGCTGTCTCCTGACTGCTCCAGTGACATAAGAGGGTCAACAAACTGCCCCAGCCCATTAGCACTGTGAAATGGCTTCGGTGATCTTGTTTTAGACTTCCCATCTCCTTGCTGTGTCAGCTTACTCTGAATGATCTCCTTTAACAAAATATATTCCATGCTCATTTACTCTCTTGAGATGGTACAGTTATTTGAATAAATATTATTTGTGGCCAAACGTTTAAAAAACTGTTTGGGCAGTGGTCGATGATTATGGTGATGGTCTCGGAATCCTAAGGCCCATGAATTAAACTCATTCCATAAATGAGATAGGTTTTTTAGCTTTTTACTATGTATTTGGTCCAGGTAGTTAATATCTGTGTCCTAGTCGATAAAGAATATAAAGAAAATTACAAAGGCTTAAGTGCTCTTTCTTGTGTTAGCCCAGAAAATAAGATAAAATAATGATAATAATAATAAGAACAATAATAATAAAACTTAAGCATGAGACAATTTTGAAACAGATTTAACGAATAAATACAAGATGTATATCGGAATTTCAATTGGAGATTTATATTTATTTTTATTTTATGGCACATGGACACTTGATAGGTCATGCGGCTCCGAATACATGCAAGTTTACAGAGAACAGACTATAATCAGGTTAAATTTTAATACTTGAGCATAAATATAAAAATCGATCAGGTTAAAATAATGTGAATTGTAACTGAAAATAGGTAAACATATTACACAGTTAAAACAAGTATAACATAAATATAATGAAGAGTTTAGAATTTTGAACTTATTAAAAATACCACTCTCATTCAAGAAGCAAACCAGCTTAGAAGAGGTAGAGATGAAGGTCTTAAGAATAAGGCACTAGGATATAGGGAGATGAACAGTAACTCAGTACAAAGCCGACATTATACAGGACCCGTACGTAAAACTGCCTGTCTACAAACCAACAAAGGGCCAAAGCAGTGTGTTGACCAAAGTTGGCCTTTATGTCAATTATAACAAGCCAACAAAGGCCTCATTTACCAGGATCCAAAAACCCAGGGATTTCACACCGCTAGAAATAGTGGCAGTCGTGGATTTGTATTTAATCTTGGGCTCGAATAAGCCTTTTAATTGTATAACCTTGGTCAGGGTAGTAAAATACATCCATCTATTGTTAGCAGAGGAAAGACTCATAATAAATATGTGAGTAGAAACACTCATGAAACACATGTTGTATAACAGAAATCTTTTCATGAAATTGTTTCTGTAACGGCCTAAAGACAGTGACAGGCTAAGAAGTAGTATGTCTACAATTTTACTGTTCGGCCAATAGTGTCCCAAAACATTTAAAACACCAGAACTACACTGCAAAGACTTCTTTATAACATTAAAACCAACTATTAATACCAAAATATTTTTGGTATGACAGATGCACTTGAAGGAAGAACTTTGAAGGTGAAATTGCAAGCTCATGTAACTAGAAAACTACTGTTATTCACAAGACACAAGGGACTATAACAAGTTGTGTATATAAAGATAAGCAATGTTCTTTATGCATATGTACATTAAACAAGCACTTAAAATTTAGCACTTGTAAGCCATATTAATAGCAAACATATTGATTCAACATTTATTGCAAAAAGATGGCTTTATTGAAAGAGTCTACCTTACAGCAGAATTCTTAAAAGCTAAAATCCTTTGAATAGTTATAATGTTAGATGCTAACCTGATGTTGCATCAAGCAATCCAAAAAGTGCCAGGCCCATTCCAGTTGGAACCAGTTGCCTCGGAGAAAAATCGTTTGGTCAGATGTTTGGGCTTCAGAATAAATTATTTGAATGCATTCCCCATATTTAATTTGGTCCTGAAGTTTGGGAGTGGCAAGGATGAGAGCAGAAACTTCACTTCCAAGTTTTGCCTCCATGGACATGAATATCTGCCAGACAATATTCAAGTGGTAAACATATGGAACAAATCAAACAACAATGAAAAAAGAAATGAAAGAAAAATAGTCAAAATTATTATTTTAATATTTTTTGATTAGTAAATAAGTTGATTTTTAATAATAATATGGTGATAATTGGAAGGGAAGTTGGTTAGCAGCACCAAACTTCAAATTTGTAATTGCTGTTATGACTGAGTTACCCTTTAATGAGGACATTTACTTATACTGAGCATGTGATGAGACAAAGTGCAGAGTTCAAAAGCAATTACTCTGGCTTTTCCCATTTTCAATGTTTACTTTGTTTTAAAAGTCCTGCTTTAATTGTGTTTCCATTTGAATGCCTTGTTCTGTTTTGTGACAACAGTGTCTAACTACATGTATGAATGTATATTGCATGTGACATTGAATAGGAAAATCACAAGACTAAACACATCACACCTGTCCATATGTCATATTTATATATCTTAGACTACCTTACAAAGAAAAACAAATAAGTGTCTTTGGCAGGGTTGGGCGGTAAATACCACCCCCGGTATTTACCGGCCTGGAAAATACTCCCCAAAGTGGCAAATAAGGTTTTTTGCCTTAAAATACTACAGAAATCTCATTTTTTTTGACAGTTATTAATGTATAATCATAATAATAATTCAATTACTCAGACATTTTATTTAAATATCATATCAGGTGATCATTATAAGCACATATGGTAAAAATAATTTTTAAATCACTGTCTTTTTTTACTTAAAACCTTAAATACAGCAGGTGAGAAATTAATGCAAATTCACCTGTGCACCTGGCTATTGACATTTAACAAGCGAAGCCATATAGTCTAGACAATTAAAACAACAGGTTTTAAACATGGGGCTGTAATAGCTAGGGGCAACAAAGACAACAGTAAAGTGTCATAAATTACCTAGACAATTTGTCTAGGTGCAAGCAAGTATTTGTATATTGGTATGACATGAGCTACAGTGTCATCTGTATGGCTTCATTCTTGAGTTACATTTACAATAGATAGAAATTCTCTTGTCATCATAATTTCTATAACTGCACTCCACACTATTACCAAGCTACTATTCACTATGAAGCCAAAGGATCCAGTCTGGAACTTTTTTGCCATTGTAGACCAAACTTGAAATTATCCATATGAATGAAGAAAATAGGGAATCTTGTATATATTCCAGACTGGTCAATTCAATCAACCAGTATTTGTCGGTAAATACCGGTAAATACCGCCGGCATGGAAAATACTCATATTTGCCGGGATTTTGCCAACCCTGGTCTTTGGTGCACACAATTGTTACTACTGATATATAACACTGCATTGGGAAATAGCTGCTACCCTACCTGCTTTTCTGGAAGTCGCTGTATTGTCAGTGTAGACTTCAGCCAATGGTCAGTTTCTAATAGTCGATCCACCACTGAAACAATGACATCTTGTGAAAGACAATTTAATCTTCTCACTTGGTAAATAAATATAATTATCAATCAACCTTTTCATAGCATGTAAAAAACAGTAATATGTTGGCAATACCCAGATTTATACATGAACTGGCAGAGAAAGATTCCATGTAAATGTCTGCAAAGAGCCCTTGATTGCCTAGGGTCAGGTGCAATACCTTCTCAGACCTCCAATTTGTGTACATGGGACTTACGCATACAGATTAGGAAATAACTGTAGCTTAAAAGCTATTACCTTCTGCCTTTTCGAAGATAACAACTGCATCATTGTTGGTGAGAGGGTAATAGATGGTTTCTATAGCGCCCCCTTTATTTTCTGGATTAGAAAAATATACTTTTAATTGTTTTTCTTCCACAGTTTTCTTTAAATTGAGGACTCGAATCCCCCTCATCTTGTGTGTTCCTCCTTTTCTGAATCTGAAAGATAAAATAAAAATAAACATAGTATTTCTTAGAAAAATATTGCAATAAACGCAGTATCTTTGCTCAATCAATTAAAGGGCTGTCCAATCAGAATTCTGCTTTTTTCCCTATTAATTTAGTCATAACATTGTACCTGTTTAGAAATGGACTTAAAAATATTTACATTTAGATAATAATTTTGATGTGACATTGGAAGCGGTACCATTTCTACTTATATTATAGCAACCCATAAATTGAGACATTATTTTTTATAAATATTTTCTCTTTTTTCCTAAAAAAAATGTCCAGAAACAACATCAAACAAAAATCCAGATCATTTTTTATTTAATATAGACAATGTCATTTTATGACCGTTTACAACAGCAGATAAATAGATAGGTGTAAAACAATGACTTTAATAAATGATGTCAAATGAAGAGATAAGAAGCATAATCAGGTTTTTGTGGAATTAAAGAAATTTGCTAATTGCCAACTTTTGATTTAAGACTCTTATATGTTGCCATAATAACAGACTTCAGGTTAGTTCAGGATTACTATATGTAAATAATAACAAATGAGACAGGGCTTTTTAACTTGTTTAAATGCAATATTTCTTGGTTAAAAAGTGAAAAAAATAACCTTGGGAAACTACATTTCCTACAATAGCCTTCTGAACTCAATAATGTTTATTTCTCATTTAAACAGGGCGCCACTGTTGACTTAATTACATTGACTCAATCAGATTTGGCAAAAAGAGCTTTTGTCTTTACTGACAGAACCAGAAGAAGACTGGTGAAAATTAAACAGTCAAATCTGATAGTGCCATTTCAAGGAAAATAGTCTCATATAATTTTGTCTTAACTTTTTGTATTCATGTTTATCCAATGAAAAAGGACCAATGACAGAGTAACTGAGCGGACACAACCACCAGTGCACTTCTAGGGATTATGACTTTGACCTGTAAGTGTGACTTTGACCTTCGAGTAACCGACCTGGTTCTTGTGCTCGACACATCGTTTTCATGCGTTTGACATTTCTGCCAGGTTATTTCAAAATCCCTCTAGAAATGACAAGAGTTACCATGCGGACACGACCACCAGTGCACTACCAGGGTTTATGACTTTGACCTTTAAGTGTGACCTTGACCTTCGAGTAGCCGACCTGAGTCTTGTGCGTAACATGACGTCTTCATGAGTTTGACATGTCTGCCAAGTTATTTTAAAATCCATGCAGGAATGATGGTGTTATTAAGCAGACATTGTGTATGGTGTATCTGGTAGACTGAAGTTTCATGCAGAACAAAGGGCAAGGTACATGAGATAGTTAATCGGTGACCAACAGACTTCAAAAACAAATTACCGTAAATTATCAGTGGTTGATAATGACAGCACGTTGGGTTATTGTATTACAAGTTACAAGTTTATGCCGTATGTTTTTGCAAGAAAATGTGAAAACATTTTGCCAGGTCACTAGATCCCACTATAAGACGAGCCCCACACCTTGAACACGAAATTTTGAGAAAAAATAACTGTCTTATAAGTGAGAAAATACAGTATACACATCACTTGTATTAACAGTATATTAACTCATGAAATTCTTTCTTCCAGCATAGATTAAAAGATTCATTCCCTTAGTAATGTGTCATAAGTCGTAACATGTTTGAACTCATTTTTTGTTGCATTTTTCTTTACCAGCTTCCCTTGCAAGACAGCATATAAATTTTTTTTCTTTCTACCAAACAGCCATGGTCTTTTTCCTTATACATGTACAATATGTGTAATAAGAAAAATGGTAGCAGAATGCTTCCCAAGCTTTCAGACATGGTAAAAATTAATAAACAAGACACCCTTAATCTTACATCTTTCTTAAAAGTTATCAGAAATATTACGGCTAAGAGCAATCCTTTTCAAATTCACTCTGGTTTTCACACAAGAGGGGTTCTCCTCTTAATCATTTAAAGAAAACAAAATATTAGATACTTGCTCCAATGCTAAATTGGTGAAATGGAAATTGTCTCCATTGTTAGATAATACTGAGGTAGTCCTTTTAGATGGAATTCTTGTACTCAACTGCCTGTTTTTGCAGATGGTGCAATAACAAACAGTAAAATTTCTTACATTTGCATAAATATAAGCTTAAAAAGCCATTTCAAAACTTATTGAGATATGTTACTTAAACAAGAAAATGGAAGTGTTTGCTGATGATGGTTACCCTGGGTATCACATGAAAGGCAGAAAAGTCAACATCCACTCCAAACAGCAAATGCATAAAAAATGGAGAAATTCAAAGGAAGGACCTACTTGTATTAAGGGATTATTCAGGGGAGACAATCCATAACAACCAACTCAAATCATCTGTCGTCTTAGAAACCCTCATAAAAAATACCTTTATGTTTTCACTGGACAACTGTTACAAAGCATTTGTTATTTTTATACAAAAGATAGAAACTAGTCATTCAAGGACATGTATACAGCCTGTGGAAAGTTTAACCAAGGCATGCAGGCATCATACAGACTTTCTTATGACCGGATTGTTATAATTGTTGGGGTTGGACGAAATCTCTTCTGGTCATTTTGGCACAGATTGACAGAAACTTTCCCATGAATTTTTCAAGGGTGACAGGATCCCTATACTTTTGTTGAATGTTTGCTGCTAGTAACTAACTCCATGATAATGCTACCGATAAAATCAAAATGCCTAATTTATTCTCCTGTTGTTGTTTTGGTTTGTAAATGTTGTTAGAATAGGCATCATCAATTTATATTGCCCGTACAAACACATTATATTATTTTTTATTCCTAACTGATTCAACAATGAGCTTTGACTAATGATTTATCAATTCATGCCATACCTGTTGATTGGTTCCAATTGTATTGTTACACAAAGCGATCTCATGCAAACATAATGATTTAAGGTCATCAATTAAGCACTGCAATTGAGCTGCCCAACTTATCTGATCTTATTAGATGCCATATCAATCTGACCTGGTGTTAACCTAATAAAAAGGCTGCATTGAACTATTTTTTCTTATTTCACAAAAATAAATAAAGGAAAATCCAGATTTTTTGTGATATGATATGTATCCAGACTTTGTTTAGGACATTATCTGCTCTCCTGCAAAAACAACAACACATTATGCCAGTCATGGAGGCACACTTCTTGCCAAGGATTATTTGGGTAGTGGAGGGAATAGGAGACAAATCAGCAAGGGTAACAAGTGTCGACTAGAACCTTGCAGCTGATCAAAGGCCAAAAAGTAAAACATGGCAGAGTTTCCTAACATTATGTAATGCTTACTTTGGTTTTTACTAGTTTACAAGAACTAAATCATTTCTTTACTTTGAAATATTGTTCGTTTCTGTTTGCAAGAAAATTTGTCTTCTTCTCACAAAAATAAATTGTCCTTACACAAAGTTATACATCTCATTTTGTTCATGAATGGTAAATATCATGCCATACACACTTTTAAAACATATCTTCCATTTTCAACCAGTTTACATATTTTATTTTTCAAAATTATACATCGTCAAAAGACCAATACATTAATTATTGTAAACTCATTTGAGCTTTCTTTTTCCTATTCATTAGTAACAGTTGCTGACACTTGACTTTTTACACCATGTTTGGCTATTGTTTTTGTAGGCCTCAAGCTTTAAACCAAAGCATACTATTAATGTCTAGATTATGAACTAAAACATCTTTAGATATATTTATAAAAAAAATCAGTTAAAATATTTAAAACAGGTTTAACACTGCAATTATTATGATTACCGTATTCACTCGTGTAATGGTCGCACCCGTGTAATGGCCGCACCCCAAAATGACTGCAAAATTTAAAGAAAAAATCCTAATTCAATGTAATGGCCGCACCCCCAAAATGACCGCAAAATTTGAAGAAAAAATATAAAGGCCGCACAGTTTATACAGCGGAGCTCTGCTATATCGTCAATATCGCGTATATTGATAAAGACAATGATGGTCGTTCAGAAAAAAAGACAGAGAATCATTTAAAAAATTTTTTAGGTATTCAGCGATTTGAAGGTAAGGTCGGAGTGACAATATGAGAGATACGCTATGTTTGACAATTTGGGAGAATTGTTAAAGTTTGGTAGGTAAGTTTTAAAATGCAGATTGAGCTACTCATGTCAAGTGTCAATAAGATATTTCGCACCTTCACAACATGTCACCGTCTTTTCTGGGGTCCAGCGGACAGGTGAGAATAACTTGTCAATTAGTGGCTCTGAGAGATGAGAACAGATGATGTACAAACTTGTACCAATGATTGTGATTCTTATTTATTTATTTGGGTTTTACGGCACACCGACACTTAACAGGTCATACGGCGCCGATGTGATTCTTAGTTAGGAATTAATGGACATTGAACTTTAAATCATTTTATTTTCTTAGAAATATAATAAAAACAAAATTCTGAATACATTTAAAATATTTCTGTATACATGTAATTTCACAAACTTGTTTTAAAAAAAAACTTCAAAAAGTTCATATATGTACATTTTGCTTTGACCAACTGTTCTGCTAATTTCATATGGAGGTTTCGTTTTACTGACAGGCTGTATGGAGTTTAAAATTGATATTTCCTGTCTATGAAATGCAACCTTAAAGAGATTGTCGGCTCGTATCAAAGCTGTGTTGTTTTATCGGCTCTACTATGAAATCCTTTGATCTGCCTGGTAGTGTGACAGCTGAGTGAAATTGTTTGATGATGCAAACATTCAGAAATATGATACAAGAGATAAAACTAGGAAGTCATTTATAAATTATGGAATATGTTCACGTTGGTTAGACAAAAGCATAGAACGGCGCTATCTCATTCATATTGTCCGTCAACCTCCTACTAAGAGAGCTCATCTAGATGCATGGCGTCCCAAAAATCGGCAGAATCCTTCTAGAAAAAATCTCCCAAGGCCTTACACTTATAGAATGCCCACCCCCAACGATAAAATCGGTAAGAAAGTGCGGCGATTACACGAGTGAATACGGTATTGATAAAAAGGAAAAAGTTGATGCAGAGCATCAAAGTCACCACGAAATAATGTCAAAATAGAATGTTGTAAACAGAGCATTCAACAAAAGAAAATGCTTTCCCATTGCAGTTGTATATATAAGCCTTGACAATCTTATACCTCGGACCAACATTTATATTATTAACAGAACAACTCGTTTAGTATATATACAAGTCCTGTTTTAATAAATAAATCATCATCCAAATCAACCAACCATAAAATATTCTTGATTCACAATTATTACCCTTTAATACTTAAGAAATATTCCAGAACTGTTGGTTTTTGCCTGCCTTTTGTTGGTCTATACCTGTCTTTGTTGGTCATTTTAAGTTATTACAATGTTAATATGTACTGATTTTGTTTTGTATATAATAGTAATGCTCACTTATTTTGTATGTATTGATCTAAGTATGTACTTCAGGGTGCATTTATGTCATTATTACTCGTCATTAAATGTAGTCATATGTAAAACCATAAAAAATGAATCTCATCCATAGCACATCAATTTCAGTCAGAAACGAACTGAACTAGTTATCTATCTGTAAATTTATATTTGGCACATTTTACATTAGCTCTGTTTGACCAAGGTCACATGAGTGTCTGGAAATTCAAAACGGATGGAAAAAGCACAACTACAGTACACTATGCGTGGGCTTCTCTATCAATTGTAAATTGTCAGACCATTTCTGTATTTAGTGCGCAGGCATAACAACCAGAAAGAGTACAACAAAACAGTTAAAATCCTAACAAAACTTGAATGACATAGAAATTTTACACATCTATCTATTGGGCTTTCCGATAACTAAGTTGTCTGCCTTTGAGTACTTTCCGAATGTGCATGCACACTGCCGCTGATTATAACTTCCAGGGCATAAGTAGAAATTTTATCAGCGTGTATAACACAAACATTGAGTGACATGGAAAGTTTATTAAAGAAAGAAATAAAACGGAAATAGAAATCGCCAAAATATTGCTGCATATGTAAAGGTCTTTATCGCAAGGTGGTCAAAAACAGAACTGATTCATTGCATCGATTTCCTCAAAACAAAGGACTACAGCGCATTTGGATTCAACGATGTCGGACAGTAATGAGAAGTTTTAAGCAGATTTTATATATATATATATATTTGTGCTTTCCTTAAAACTATAGAATTCAGCTGCCGCCTTTAGTTCATGTTAAAGACGATAAAGTTATATATATCCTATTCACAAACAAGTGGGAACATTTCAATGTTTTCAGACAAATCTGATCTTCACCCTGTTCACACTTCGCTTTTGCCTGATTAACCATGCTTTGCCCAGAGTGAATCCCACTTCACCCTTGCTAACATGTCGCCTTCCAATAGAAGTTTACGAGCTACAACTTTACCCCTAAATCTAAATGTATCAAAAGTCAAAAAAGTATACTTTTAATTTATATCTAGTTATTTCTTAGGCTTTCACCTTGTATTTTTGTTTATTTTGTCTTCATATACTGGAAGTTATATTATGAGCATTGTTGACCCTTCTTAGCAAAAGCGACTTTATCTAATTTTAAACATGTTGTAACCAAGGAAAAAATCTTAACCTGAAAAAAAATATACGAATGGTAACTATTTTTTTTGATTTAAATGAAATGTTACATCATATAAAAATATGTTAAAATAAACAAGTTATAATAGATAATCAAATAAAATCTATACAAATACTGGAATGTTACACATTTATATTAAATAACTAAAATATGCGTGATTTTCCTTTTATCATTTATAAAAAAAAAAAAAATTAAAAGAGTATGTGAAGTTTATTCATTTTATATTTAAATAAATCTTTGCTGTTACAAGGTTACTATCACTTCTTATTGGCATACGTTTTTAGTTGCCCATGATTTAATAAGGTTTTCACACTCATGACAATTTGGAGTATGTAGTTATTTCATAAATGCACAACAATGCAACGAAAGTGTGACCCTTAATTGATGTTTGCCTCCTGTTATTATTATGATGACATTTTTAATGACTTTGGTATGTCGCGGCCCGGGATCGAACCCGGGGCCTCCCGTACCTGGAGCCGACGCTCTACCGATTGCGCTACCAGGCCCGGTAAAGGACAAATTGTGACCAATCAAGGGAAGGTGGAGTGTGAAAAGGACAAAGAGTTACTAATTCTTGTCCATGGAGGGGAAATTCCGGAAGGAAGAATAAACCGTTCGGAGCCTCTCATCGTCTTCTCAAGTAGGTCTCTCCTTTTCAAATCATATTTGTAATAACTGGCCTGTGCTATAAATTAATTAATAGCTTTGCTCGATTAGCGCATTCAATCTACAACTGCTCAGTACTTATTCAAATCTGTTTCCACCATCCTTTTTTAATAAGTTCCCATAGGGTCAGCGGCGAGTAGCCTCCCTTTGAAATCAAAGGATGTAAGCAGAAGTAAGAAGTAACCGAGTTATTGGAAAGCCCAATCTATTAAAATGGTTCTGTAGAAATCTGTGATAATTAGTCCTTGAATACAAATTAGTGCAGTCATGTAATATAAAAATAAGAATCAACAATTCATATCAGTAATGTTTTAATTGTGATTTATGTCACAGTTCTTATGTTGATTGTTATTTGCTTAAGTGGTTGGTGTTTAAGAAACAAAAGAAACCAAACACAATAATAGATATATTACTATATGGTTATTTTACTGCTGAAATAGCATAAACATAACTGTGACGTTCCCCAATAGACATTTCCAAACTAACAAATACTACATGTGTATTTACAAGCTGCATTGCTAATATCGGTCTAGTCGATTTCTTTCATTAAATAATTGCAAGCAACACTTTATTGTTGCCAGCTACTCTGTTAAAAAATGGAACACTTGGTTCTATTCTCTGAAAGGTGTCTCACAGAACACCTTCGACATTATGTTATTGACTGCTACATTATTGTCCCCATAAAAATGCATTCCATAAGAGTGGCACCAATGACGGTTGGTGACCCAACAATATTGTTTTACAAACACTACTTCATCTTCTTCCCAGAATGGAGTTGAACTTGGAGCCTAATTAACACTCTTATAGACCAAGCGTATATCACATGTCTGAAGATGTATAATAGCAAATAAAAAGACATACACTTTCCCCCTACCCTTCCCTTTTTAATAAAACGCCGCGAAATTTTCCTCTCCTTAAACGCCCCTGGCCCTGTCCACTTTTACAGAAAAAACAACAAACTGTTATTAGCATACCACAGGTGCGTCGGTGTCACAAAAGTGTGACCCGCCATGTACAATCTCTGATGCATCTCATAATATCCCTGTATGTTATACTCTTATAAGAGGTATTGTCAGTACTGGAAATACAGAAAGAATGTCGAACGCAAGTTTGTACTTGGGACGTCCACTTTCGTTTTCGAATTACATTAAATATTATGAAAAAAACGACAGCAGATAATAATTTGTTCGTGCGAAATACTATTATTCGTAATAATCAATCAAATCATACCATACAGCCCCTAAAATGAGATGGTGCGCAATTCCCCCACAATGTTTGGCTGTGCGCCTGCTGTACCAAATAGGAAAATGCCCAAAGATTTGTTTTGATTGAAATATTTAGATAAGGTGCGTGGATGCTATAAATAATACAAAATAATTGTAAACGGATTTTTCATTTTTTTTTAATTGTCCAATTGTATTCGTATTAAACTCGATCAACGTCAAAATTTTCATTCAATATTTAATTTTTTTGTTATCCTAGCAATTTTTAAAGTGCCAGGTCATTAATCGTAAAGCACTTTTCGTAAAATAATAAATTTAAGTTTCATTTTTTAACCTACTGTTCTTTAGTAACGTAAACAATATGGCGGCCAAGTAGGATTTTTAAGAAAACTCAGAGTACAAAATCATCTGTTCGGTTTCTTTATCTTTATCGATTATATAAAAGAATAAGTGGTAAGTAACTGCAGTTGTGGTCGATTCTCTTATTCTAAAATTTTATGGTCTTATTCGTTCACATTGAAACCAAATATTTGATAAATACAATATCTGTCTAAGTGTCTTACGTTCATTTCAAGCCCCAACATGTCCGTTGTTTACCCCTTGTGAGACTGCATATCTTGTTTATCACACAGTCCAAACACTCATGAACCAGCGTGTGAATAACTGTCGTATCTACTTTAACTGTGTTATTATGTTTAAAAATCTAATCCCATCAGAACAGTCACTAAATGTGCCATTTGCAGTTAAACTTTTTGACTGATTCTACCCACTCGGTATAGAAATTGCAGTTGAAAGGTGAAATCATTGTGTCACTTTCTTCTGATACAGATGGATGAGTTAGATGCACCCTACAGATCTCATAGGCATAGGCCTAAAGACAGTTTTCAGTCTGAACTACAGCAAAAAATGAGAGAAAGAAAGAAAAAAGGTCTTACAGCAGATGTTACTACAGAAGAAAGTGACAACATTGAGGAAGATGATGGAGAAAGTGAGGAGGAAAATAGTAAGTGATATCAAGTTTGTCTTCACAGGTGTTTGTCTTTTATTTTCATTATCTCTATGAATTGATACTAAAGGATTTGGTTAAGCACCATGCAGATAAGTTTCAGTTGTGTTGTTATTTACTACATCTAACATCAACATTAAGAACTATGACACATTTTCCTTTGTTGGCCACTTTGCTGGTTTGCAACCCTAATCTAAAAGTGACAATGTTGTTATAACAGTGTTAACATATAAATTATTTATTTTCTTATTTGCTGCCAATATAATAACAGATACATACTGAAATGGTAATCTTGCCATCTTGTGATCTATAACAATAAGAAAATTTTAATGTTAAATTTACTTTCACATAAGCAGATCTTTGTTAGAAACAAAAATTCAGTTAAAGACCATATTTTCACTTCTTATGACACAGATTTGTGCATAATAACACACTTCCACCAAAATAGGTCATAGGGCGAATTACTGATACATGTATATCATTTATAAATTAGAAATTTTTAATTACAAACTTTGCCTGGTCTTTATCAGTAAGGCTTGGATTTTGTATATTCTAAAGATTATAATCAGTTTCATTTCCCCGTTTATTGTATACAAGTGATCATGAAATATATATATATATATATACTTTTTATTTCTTTTTAAGGTTTTACAATGCAATACAGAAAGTCTCATGCAAGGTCGGATCGACCCTCATCTGCAAAGCGAAGAGAAAAAATTCCACTAGGGGAAACATTACGTGCCAGTGATGCAAACAAGTGGCTAAAGAAGAGTTCGGTAAAACAAGATGAAAGAGCCGGCATACCTCCTGCTAGAGGAGCATCACCCTTGAGTGAAAAATCTCCAAGATTTTCAAAAGAACCATCATATCAAAATGAAATTGACAAACTCTTTGGAACAAGTCCAAAGTCAAGGACATCTCCTTTGTTAGGTGATCTGTCCCCATCAGAATCACGCTACTCTAAGAGCAGAACATCACCCCTTGATGAAGGTTTGTTTGGAAAGTCCAGGCACTCACCAGTTGAGCAGACAACATATGGCAAGAAATCTCCTCAGGGAGATGGTAAGACCTCTTTTCTTAAAGGAATGTTACCAGGCTCCAAGTCTCCAGCAGCCAGGGAGATGACTAAAGAGGAGCTCATCTTTGGAAGAAAAACTCCAACCAATGAAAGGTAAGTATGTAATTGTTTTAATCAATAACAAACTTTAAAATATTTTCACCAGCTGCAGTGGTTATGATTTGTTTGTCCATATAGTATTTAAGACAGTTGGAGTCATATTGAGATAAGCATTTATTGTTTTAATTCAACATTGTTTTAATAAGCCTTTGTTTAAATATCTTTTTTTTTATTTTTACCTATCTAGAATTTTACTGACATCTTAGTTAATAATTAATAGCAAATTAACAAATGTTTGTTTTTCCTTTACATTATCATATTTCACATAAACAAACTAAGACCATCTATTTTCAAATAGTATGGAATCAACTGAATGGAAATCTCCAACTTACAAGAAAGGGCCATTTGACAGAACACATTCCCCAACAGAACAAGGTATCATGTGACATGAATTTATATAAATTGCTTTTTATAAAAAGAAATGTTATGCTTTGTTTGACTTAAAACTAAAATATTAATTATTCTGATAATGTCGCCTGCAATAATTTAGTTTTTAGTTGCAGGATATAACTTAAAGTCTTATTTATCCCCAATCTTTTGTAGACCTGGATCGAGGTTATCAATGCATCAATGTATAATTATTTTGACCCCATGATACTTTATCACAATACTATGTGAAAGTATTGATATTTTACAAAATGGTTAAAAAGAAAAAAAAACATGAGATGAATTGGAAACTTGCTTGCAATCTACTTTCAGTAGGATGGCATTCGAAATGGGGAGATAATCAACCATGCAACATACAAACAAACTGTCACTTAAAATTATAGAAATGAAGTTAAAGTGTGGTTTAATGATGATTTTTGTAAGTTACCCTAATGTGCATAAAATGGTGCAGAAAAAGGTGAGTTATTAGCAAAAATGAAAAAAAGACACACATCTGAATGTTCTAAATTATCATTTACATAAATGATCCTACAGCTTTGTAAACTTGTTTACATGTTTCTTAATGGACTTGGAAAAAGATGTTGAAAGGGCTCAAAGACATTTAAATCACACTTATGGGCACATTTCGGATTGAAAAAAGGCAGTAGGGAGAAACATGTTTGCCTCCACTGCAAAGCGTCATTGAAATGTGCATGCAGTACAATGAATATGTCACATTTAAAACTAAATCATCAAAATTGACATCGCCTTCAGCCTTTGCACCTTTAAGGAAAACTTTAGCACTACCAGCTTCTTACATGTTTATTGTATAATCATTTATGCTTGTTAAAAGTTTGGGCTATATAAATAAACTTTATTGTTAAAAGTAATAAATAAACAATTATTTGTATTTCAGAAGTTATCAATTGCTTATTCAGTATATTTAACTGAAAACAAAATATTTTGGTGAACTATCTTGATAATATCAATTTAGATGACAAATATAATAATAGTATTGTGATGAATTTGTATTTAAATTTTTTCTAGCGATACCCAGCTGTAATCTTACCTGCCTTTTGTAATTATTAAGAAGATTCATGAGATTTATTACAGTATGAACTAGCGGTGTATGTACAAGATGATTTGATGTTTCATACCATAGTGATTTATGTAAATGTAAAACTTTTCTTTGCTTACAGAGGAATATATATATAGATAACTATGTTCACTGCAGGTTTCTATATCTTTCTATATCAATCCAAGAAAGAAAGGGATATTCTGATAAAAATATACTGATACACCATATCAATGTTTTTATTTGTAGGATCCAGTGGCAGAAAAACGCCCTCTGATCTAGGTCTGCAGCCTATCTCTGAGGCACCCCAGCCACGCCCTAGACACCATCGAGATACGAAAACCAAAGAGACACCACTGCGATCAAGAGATTCATCTCCAAGGTAACTATATCTTTTCTTCATAAGTTGGAAGATATTTGGTGTTTTTAGTTGGATTAGGGGAATAGTTATTGCACTGTCTCAGTTTGAGAGAGGATAAAAATCCTAAGATTTTCATCTAATTAAAAGAAAATGTCTTGCAAAAAAAGATCCCTATGTAGATTTCTGCAGAGCAGCTTTAATTTAGTTGCATTACTTAAAATGTGTACTATTTATAGATTTTCAAATTCTGTTATCATCTTCAGTTACTAAATGCTTCTCTTTTATTATGTTAGTGTGCTTTCCTAACTTGTAACTAATTCATGTAAATGTTACAGGTCCCTTTCTTTAGAGTCACCTACCAGTGCCAGAAATAAACCAAAAGTGGACATCTTTGGTAGACCAAAAGATAAACAGGTAGAGTTTGAAGAAGAAGAAGAAACGAAGCCTAAAAATCAAAGATTTACTCGTGGGGGTGACAAAAAGTCTGCAGCTGGACGCCAGACACCTACTGGGCGTCACACACCAACAGGTCGACACACACCCACTGGCAGACAAACACCCACTGATAAAAGATTGGCAGGAAGGAAAACACCAACTGAGAAGACAACACGGTTTGAAACAGGTTTGTACCAAGAACATTAGCTGCAGCACATTTCCTTTCCTAGATACTTTTTTATTTAATATGCTAGTGGAAGTTCGCCATATTTTAAATGGCATTTTGCAGCATCATGCATTAAATTGTAGGCCTGATTATGAAATAAAATAAAAAAGAATGAAATGTATAATCAGAGATTGTTTTTCCGACCAGATAGCTCTATTGGTAAAGCAATGACTCTAATTATCAAGGAAATTGCAGCATTGCCATATTTCATTGGTAAAGTATGTCCTTGCTCACTCTGTCTAACTTAAAGTAAGTAAATATTTTTGTTACAGAGGAGAAGAAGGAAACTGCTGGTCGGGGACCGGGATTGATGGACATGTTGAGTGGAGAGCCAACCAGCACAGCGTCTAAGTCAGGTTCCAGGTCCAAACCTCAACCTGTCCGCCGGGCTGGCCAGGGTGAGAGGTTGAAGAAATCCACATCTCATGATTCCATATCTGAGGAACTAGGTAAATATACTCTTCGATAACTGTTCTCTTTCTATTGTGTGATTTTTTTTCCATTGATTTAATTTATTATTTGTACAAACTCTAATGTAGTCTAGTAATCAAACATTACAAAGTAGTCATACATGTAAGGAACTATTGAATAAAATAAATACTTACAGTCTAACACACAACATATTCAATGAAATCTGTGATTGAAAATACTAGAAAAACAAAATGGTAACCCAACAAAGAAAAACAGCCATAGGAAAATCGCATTCAAACAATAACATTATTTATGAAACAAAAACATAAGAAAAACTAATGCATTCAAACATTAACATTATTTATGAATATAATATTTATGAATGAATATATATATATATATATTATCTACCAAGCCAATGCAGGGGACCAGCCAAGTTTGTTTGAAAGCTCTAGCTATGACAAGCCAAGAACCATTCCAGCTGACCAGAGCTCCATCTGTGCTGAGATGGATCGGGAACCATTCAGCGCCAGCAAACCCAAGCCTGAGGCAGAGAAGACCAAGTATGTATAAGTTTTTTTTGTCAGACAGGACAATAACATAGTCTATTGGGCATTGGCTTATTCCAATGTTACTTTCTGTCTTCAGAAAAACCAGTTTATTGGATGTTACATTCGACTATAGAAATATTCTGACCTAACTTGGCTTCGTTCATGCAACTATTTAGAATTACGTATATTGGCATTAAAGATATTGAATGATTTTAAATATATCTGGATTATATAAATTATGTTCAAAAGACACTGGATTGAGTAGATATGTTGTATTGAAGGCCTTGCAGATATAATATATTCATTAAACGATATTTATTTGTTTAATAAATCTTATAATCTTCATGGTTTGTCTAAACCATTATGCCATTTTGGATGAAGTAAAAGTGTTGTATATATGTTGCAGACCTGGAAGACAGACGAAGGACCATCAGGAAGCAGATAACATCTTGACCATGGTGGAGGATGCTCAAACCAAGCAGCCTCCTGACAGCAGGGACAAGGAACGTACTCAGAGTGCCAGGTGAGACCTAGACAATGTGGAACGATGCCATTTAAGGGACACATAGTATGCCAGTTAAGATGAATTTATGTTAAATTGCATAAAATGCACATTCCCATGGAATGCCTTTGGCCAAGCAGCTAGAATTGACTTGTAACTCCTCAGCCCCTCATCACCTGGTCATGATTTCCTGTTGGGGCGTCAATTTTCATGTGAGGTGGTTTTAAAGCTGTCTTGCCATAAACCAGTCAGTTTCTACCCGGTCTAGGGTCTTCCTCTAACAATAATTAGCTGGATGTTGCCAATATGACCATAATTGTGATGTAACAAAAAACAAGAAATTACATTATTTCACTATTGGTTTTTATAAGCATATCCCATTTCATGAACATTACAGGAAGTCAGATGTGATCCGTCCGAAGCCTCGGCATGTACGCCCTGGGTCGGCCTCTACTGCTGAGACACCGACTTTCAATGATACCATGTCAATTAGACAAGCCATTTATGAAGAATGGAGGAAAGAAAAAATGAAAACTTTAAAGCAAAAACTGACAGAAGAGCAGAAAAAGAAAGAAGAGGAAAAAAAGAAAAAGGAGAAGGTAATATTGTTGATGAAATCTTGATGTGTTCTGATGAAGTTTGTTGGGTTTGTTTTTGTAGGGGCATGTTTCATTCATTGAAAAGTTTTTGCTATTAGACATTTGAGACACAATGTAACCTACCATTGAAGTTCAGTTTTTCGAAGTCGTCAGGACCGCTGATTTACTTCGAACAATGCATGGGTTGGAAAAATCCTAATTGTCTCTACTTAAAAAAATTCCGACTAGGAGTCCACCATTTTGAACTGCGTTATTCTCTGTGGTAATGTGCAATGGATATACCATTCTATTTTTCCCAGTAAAAGATAAGAAAAGTTAATTGTTGGGCAAAAAAATAAGTGTCATATTTAATATTTTATTCTTTTCAAAATAGAAACATAAAAATTTACGCATGTACATGTATTTATAAAGCATTGTTAAATAGATGTGAACATGTTATTTAGCAAACTGCAACATAAATACATAATGGTGGCAAGCACATATTATCAAATTATGTAGTATTGAGCTGTAGCTGATCTGGTCCTTCTTGTTGGATTGTTCAGCTAGTATTTCACCCGCTAGTCTTGCCATTTCTCAATTGAGTTAACAGTGATATCGGTCAGCATTTATACCCACCTCCTTAGATTTAAAAAAAACAGATTTAAACCTCACATTCTTGGTCGATAACACTCAAAAATCTGTACAAGAATTAATGTAAAAGTACCAGAATATAATCATTTTGTTGTTATTGAAGAATAAACATGACTGCCGATGTAAACATTGTTATTGGATTGGATTTCAAATTTATTGGATAATTGACACTGACTCATCACTATTTGGAATTAATATGTACATATTACATCATTATTTTACCAAATTTCCACTAAAATGCTGGTCATAGGATAATTCAAATCATTTAAAATACATTTTTTTAATATTTGTTCTTGTTGACTTTTTTGAAATAATAACATCAAATTGAACATACAGCCATGTCATATATTTAAATGTAATTTGAAATAGTTGAGATTATAAAAGTCCAATCGATATTAGTAAAACATAAATACACATTGTGCCCATGGCATTGTGGTAGTCATCAACTTTTAATGCCTCTGACTGCTTAGCTTCTCACCACATTGGTTTGTTTGTTTGTTTGTTGGGTTTATCCTCCCACCAGCAGTATTTCAGTTATCTGGAGATGGTGTCCACTTGAAGCAGATATAGTGCTCCCTTCACTGTTTATAGCAGGCCGTGAACACCTGGCATGATACCACACCCAGTCACATTATCCTGACACTGGGCCAACCAGTCGTGAAACTACCCTTTTATTTGCTTGAGTGTTCGCACTACCATTTTTTATGACTTTGGTATGGCACGGCTCGGGATCAAACCTGGGACCTTCAGTGCCTGGAGCCGACGCTCTACCGATTGCAGCTACCAGGTCAGGTCACACATTGGTTTAAGTCCCATTCTGAGAGAAGGTCTTCCAACTGACCGACAGTGTGCCAGTGATTCTTCCCAGTTATTTGTCTGGGGTCTTTCTCCACCAGAATAACTGAAATAACTTGAATGACCATAATTGGTCACTTCAGCGTACTTGTAAAACAAAGAAACAAAACTTTACGAACACTTTTATCTTCTTTTTACTCACAGGAAGAGATGCAAAAGAAGCAAGTGTCACAGTTATCCTATCAGGCGTGGATGAAAGACAAGGAGAAAAGCTTTGTGCACACAAAGAAGCAACAGAAAAAAGAAGAAGAGAAAAAGAAAAGGGAAAAAGAAAAAGAAGAATTAGAGCAAAAGAAACATGCTTTGGTGGTATGTGCATTTAAGAATTTTTCAGTCAGTTAACTTATGTTGATAAATATATAACAAAATATGGAAGTTTGACATGGTCCAATGAGTATTGCGTCATATAAGATCAAATTTGAAAAAGCACCAGATAAAAAAAATAACACATTTTTGAGACAAGACATTTTGTAAAACAGAGTAAATCCAACAGTTAAAGCATTGGAATGGTCACTTGGTAAAAGGGACCAACTGGGGTGCTTAAACTGGTTTACAGAGCTCTAACAACAGTTGTGTACTTTTTGCAATTTTTCTAGAAGAACAACGTAGAATTCTTTTCATAGATTTCTATTTTTCATAGATTTCGGTTGTCATTATATAAGATTATACAATATGTGTTCTGATTTGGAAAAGTATATCAATAACCGTCATTTCTATCTTTGGCTTGGCTGTTACAAAAATGTGACTTTTTTTCTTTTAATAATAAGATTTGCATACCTTGTGAAAATTAAACCTTAAATGTAAGATGTTGACATTATAAATCACTGTACTACACTGTTACATATATCATCCTTTACACATGCTTAACCATACCAAACTTTAATTATTCACAATTATTCTGTATTGGACTAAGGTATTTACCAACCTTTGTTATAAACAAGTCTTTTTATGTTGGTGATTGTTCTCATCAAAGCATCTCCAATTCAGTGCCATGTAAAATTCCAAATATGAACCTTACAATAATATAGAGATATTTTGTAATGATTGATTGGTGCATTCTTTAATTTATTTAACAATTAATTTTTTTCCAGAATTTCAAGAAATGGAAGGAAAGTAAGGATGAGAAGATAGTAGAAGAGCATAAAAAGAAAGTAGAGGAGAAACACAGGAAAATTCAGGAGAAAAGAGATGAAAAACAAGAGAAAGAGAAACTAAATGAGAGGGCTTTTGTTACCTGGTATGTACTTTGAAATACTGTGTTATGTTACTGATATATGTTTGCTCCTTTGTGTAGATTTAGGGAATCATAACTAAAACAGTTCATTGGTTTGAAATAAGGCCATGGTTAATATAGACAGTTTTCGATGGAACTAGTTTCAGTTTTAATGCACCTTAATGCGTATCCAGCCAAACACAAATTGATTAGGCATAGAAATTAAGTGTAGATTCAGATTAGAATGTTCCAAGAGTCATTACTTTGTAGGAGCCAACCTGCACTATTACTGTTAATGTGATGTACACTATTAAAAAAAGTTCTAAATTTATAAAATAAAATAAAAAATATTAAAAACAAAAAAATGCTTACACTGATATTTTTGGGCAAATAGCCTTTTTCAAGAAATAAACACAAACAATTGCTCTTTTTACAAATTGCAAATCAAGTGTGATGCCATATTAGAAAACATGAATGTTTGCAAATATGAAAGAGAGCAATTGTTGAGATAATTCAAATTGGACCATTTTTTATTCAGTTTTTGTGCATGTGTTCAAAATAGGTTTTCTTATTGAGAACTTTTGTATTATAACTTTTAGCAATACATAATACATTTAGTAACTTTTGGATTGTGTTTTTTTGCAAAAAACAATATATGCATAAGTCAGTAGAAACACCTTGGATAATTCCCGAATCATCTCTCGGATGTATATAGGTAGTCGGATCACCTTGGCCATTTCCCTAAATGGAACTTTTTTGTGACAGAAGGTCAAAAACAAAGATGGCAGCTCGGATGACAGCTCACTATAGTATGATGCCAGTTTAACTTCACTTTGTGTCTGCTTCAAATTTAAATCATCCAAGTTTAATTTACAAAGCGCAGCAAACAAAACAGCTCTTGAACGCGGCCATTGTGTATGCTTTGCAAACTACTTTTTAGGCATTTTCTATTGACTTCCAGTGAACAAAACTATTGTGTTTTCTTTAAGTATCATTGCACCAGATACATCCGAGAGATGACTGACGGAATTACCCGAGGAGTTCTGATCGATGCATAAGTGTGTGTTATTCAAAAGTGAATGGGGATAAGAAGAAACATGGTGAAAATGATTTACAGCAGGTTTGCCCATGCCATAGTTGCAGACTTGTAACTCCTCTGACTGCTTAGCCTCTCACCAAATGGGTTTGAGTCCCAAATGGGACAAAGGACTTAATGTGGGGGGGTCTTCCAGCTGACATGCAGTGCTCCGATGGTTCTACCCAGACATTTGTTTAGGGGTCTTTTTCCACCAAAATAACTGAATGTGGCTAAAATGATCATAATTGATCTCTGTGATGAATTTCAAAACCAAAAACAAGAGATGCCATTGATAAGTTTTCGTTACATTCTTAGTCATATTATCGTTGTTTTTTTAAGTTACACATACTTGTTGCTTGTTGGTTTATGAGCCTTTCAACAATCAATCTTTTTTTATAAACATAATGACAAAAACAAAAACATAACAAATCTAATGTTTAACAGGAAGGAGAGAAAGGAAGAAAGATTGAAGGAGAACCAACAAAAACAGCAGGAGATAAAGCTGAAGACAATGAAGGTGCTTGAGCTGACACAGAAGCAGAAGGAGGAGCAAGCCCTTAAGGAATACAACGAGTGGCTTAAGAAAAAGGTGGGTGTCTTGTACTGGTTTATTTGCTGGCAAGTGGTGCCTATAATGATAAATCTGAAGGTTCCTTACCTTTCTTTGGATTATAATATCTGTATTACATAGTATTGTTTGTAAAATATGGACAAAACTGTAATCAGGGAGCTTTTTTTACACATTTATTGTTTATTTTAAATTCTCAATCAAAAAGGAAGGACTGAAAACAATTCAAGATATTATTCAGCTAACTGGCCAATGTAACCAACTTAAAATGTTAAAGATGTGACGAATTGGCCAATTTTCACCAGAATTAATATTTTTTATTTGAATTCTCTTCAAATTCATCTATGAGTGAGTGATTAGTTATATAAGAATTAAATACTCAACATATTAAATTGAATCGTACTTTTTGTTCTTCTGTGCAAAGATTGTTTTCTACAATTGTTGTACAACATTTTGTTTTAAAGTTTTGAGTAAATCATTTTCAAATTTAAAATGTTCTTTAAGAGAATATCATCAGTGTTATTTTTAAAATTAGTTAATAATTTATAAAAAAAAACATTGTTTTTCTAATGTGGCCTTGACACTTAGTCACTCTTTACATGCATTTTAATTATGTTGAATCTTTAGTTGATTCAGTGTCATGTCTTATAATTAATGTATTTATAAAAGGTGGTATCTGACAGTTTGCCTCCATCGAATGCACGTAAGAATATTTTCCCGCTGTTGGGGGAATTTAGACACAATTTCTGCATAAACTTGTACTTTCATCTAAGTAGAGATGATTCTGAACACTACCATATAATATATTATGCCAGAACGCACTCTAAATATTCACTCTGTCCAATGCTATAAATAAGCAACATAGTGATCTCTGCTAAAAAAATATATCGAAGTCAGAGCGAGCTACATCGATGATGATTTAACTCTTTCTCAGAAGTAAGTTGTCACGTGGTCTTCTTAGTTTAAAAATAGCTATCTCTGCAGCATGGCTCAGATAGAAAATACCTGTTTGCAATGACGAGTGTGAATTAATGCTTGGCTGTTAACAAAGATCTAGGGCATCAATGAACAGCAATAATGCAGGACCTTTTCACATTACAATGACTGATTTGGTTTTTTGAGAAAAAAATGTTTGGTTCAAACTGTTGGATACCACTTTTAAATTTCTTGGTAAAGAATCAGACTTACAACACTTGAAATGTGAATTTCAGCTGTATATTTAATTCAAGCTTTGCAAAAACTCTTTAAAGTTGTACTAAAGTGCTTTGATTTTGTGATGAATGGCCAGAAGAAGCTTCAAAGTGTATGATACTAAATTTTGCAAGAAATCCTCATTTAAGACCATTCTACATATTTTATTATTTTTTTGTGATTGAGATGTCTTGAAATTCTGTGAACATTTGGTTTACAGATATTATACATGCAATTATCATTTTCACAATTAATTTCTATATCATAATCTGACACATTTTCATTATGTTTGTTACAGCATGTGCTTTATACTGACCTCAGTGCTTAATAGCGTTAATAAATTAAATAAACTAAATTATCACTGCTTATGTTTAAGCCTTTCATTTATGCATTTACCATTTTACTCCTTTACAAGGCACAAACAATTATCACTTGGTAGAATCTGCTCATCTAAGGCTTTATTTCAAAATAAAAAAATCAAAATCTTTGTAAAGCTGAAATAATGCCGCCGGCCCTTAATGCATGTATACACTGTTTTACAGACAGAATGCGATAGAAAAAGTTGTGTCCTTCTGTTAATGCAATATAACTTTTTTAAATTATAAAAATTTATAGACATGCCCTTCAATGGATCTGTAATTAATGTCATGCCAGCAGCATATATTTAAAATTATATACTAAACATTCATGTCTTAAAAATACTTTAAACCATGTTAAAGAAAATTATGTGAACTTTCAAAATCATATACACATCATTTGAATGAAAGGGTTAAACAGGCAATGATTTAAGATCATCCCACACCATGACTAGTTCCAGCAACCAGTTTAGTGACAGGTTTGTGCATGCTCCATAACATATTTGTGATTGAATTTGTGATGATTATCTGCTACATACAGGGATAAAAAATTACTCTTGATGGCATTAGATGTGTTCCTTTTTAAAGACTAATGCAGACAAGTAGCATTTTGCTGTTTCTTTCAGGTCATAACTAGTTAATAGTTATATGTGACTTGGGCTTAACCAAAGCAGACACACACCTTGACTTAATGTTATGCCTGCAGCATATATCTAACCTGGGTTATTTAGGGCGGTCAGGCGCAAGGCAGGGTGTTGAATGTTAAATGCTAACCTAGGGTTTTCCATTCAGGAGCAGCAACAAACTATGGAGGAGATGAAACATCATCAGAAACACCACAACCCTGACTATTATGATGATTATAAACCAGCCTGGAGTCCTGCCAGCAAACTGATTCCCTGTGGCAGATAGGACCCTGGTGCTGTATTTATCTAGTCTAGTCCTTTCTCACTGTACAGGGGAGTGCATGTTCTATAGGAATCTTTAGTTATTTGTTTTGACATTTCCTGAAATCTAAAAAAAAATAAATAAATAATAATTAATGAGTCGCTGACTTGTAATTCTTAAGCCGCTCACTGCATGGATTCAAGTCTTGTTCGGGGCGAGAACTTTCATGTGGAGAGGTTTCCCAGCTAACCTGCGATGCACCGGTGGTTCTGCCCAGGCATAAGTCAGGCGTCTTCCTCCACCAATGATTGGCTGGACATCGACAGTATGACCATAATTGTGTCGGTGCGATATAACAAAATGACAGAACCAAAACAAACAAAAATTCTTATATATATGGCAATTTTGTAAGTATCATTCATAAAATCATTTTAAAAATTTCTAATTATCTTTTTCATAAAATTTTAGGGAATTTCTTAGGTTAAGTAAGAGCAAAATAACTAAGATTCCTTATTGATATGACCCCAGTTGCTTAACTGACCATTGTCATTGACCATATTCTACAATGCATAGTCTGCAACTCTTTATATCCTTTCTCAAATTCTCACCAACTACATGTATCTTCTATATTGAAAATGTTTGCTGTTTAATCATCAATATTGGTATATATATACAGAAAGGTGTTGTATGTATGAATATGATATGTCCAGGACACTCACTGAATCAGTAAATCAGTCCCAATTTGCAATAGTGTATATTTGTGCTTGAAAAAGCTAGTTACTACCAATTTTAGAATATAATTCGCCTTTAAATTATTATTTTCTATTTTAAAATAGTCAAAAGTAATCAAGGGCAAAGGACTTAATGTGAAATGTCTTCCATCTAACCTGCGATGTGCTGGTGGTTCTACCCAGACATCTATCCTCCACTAAAGGACCCGGACGTCACTATATTGATCATAATCAGTCGCTGTGATGTATTTCAGAAACAAAACAAAATTTAGAGTTGATATAAAGGATTGATAACAACATTTCAAATTGATAACCTTTATCGTGGGCTTTTCAAACTTCTCTTTCTATGAAGATGCCAGCTGGCTTCAAAGTTAACATAACACTAAGATTTGAAACACTGTCATTGTTAAGAGGTCAGTTTGTCTGCTGTACAGTGAGATCTTGTCATAAGATGAGCTTTTACAGAAGATCTATCTAACATTGTCAATATATATATACTAATTTCTACAGTATTTTGGTCTACCTTACTCTTTTCGATGTTGAAACTGGAACTTGAAGAATGTTCAGCAAGATTTACTTAATTTATAATTATTACTACACTACCTAAGGCATACATGATTTCTTTAAAGTAAACATTGATAAATTTTAGCCATGGTTAAAGAGTTTTATTACATGTTATAATGTCAATAGTTTATTTTTAACAGTACTTTTTAAAAGTTACAATATCTTTTTTTTACTTTACCTTCAGTGCAGCTCATCTGATGCTTGTAGTATATGTTATTGACCACACATCTTTAAAATATTTGAAAACACTAACAGTCACTTTTTAGTCACTTTTTCGTCAATTGTCATTGTTTGTATGATGAATCCTACATTAAATTTTATCAAGACATTTAACAATTCAGTAAAACATTTAACTTTTCAGACTCTGTCCTACATTAAATTTTATCAAGACATTTAACAATGCAGTAAAACATTTAACTTTTCAGACTCTGTCCTACATTTAATTTTATCAAGACATTTAACAATTCAGTAAAACATTTAACTTTTCAGACTCTGTCCTACATTAAATTTTATCAAGACATTTAACAATGCAGTAAAACATTTAACTTTTCAGACTCTGTCCTACATTAAATTTTATCAAGACATTTAACAATGCAGTAAAACATTTAATTTTTCAGACTCTGCATGCATTATATTTATATGGTGGTAAAATGTAGTTTTTTGTTTAAAGACTTGTTTTCAGAATTTCTGAAGTATTTAAAATTTACACCTGAGCCTCATTTCAGATGAGACCTCATAGCCTATATGGTTTATATATCTTAACCTTCTTAGGTGAACTGCTTACTTTGTTCTATATTAAGTGTTAACTTCTTACTTGTTTCTGTATCAAATGTGGTATCCGTGAGTTTGGAACAATATACTTTTCTCAGATAACTAGTTAAGTCATTGTTACCTGAAAAGATCCTGCAAAAAGCTGTTCATTGATGTTTGTGAACAATCGAGTATAATTCCCCACCTGTCATTGCAAAAAGATATTTCCTATCTGAGCCAAGCTGCAGAGATATTTATTTTTAAACTAAGAAAACCAAGCGACTGCTTACTTTTAATATCACATTATATTGTCATCCGAGTCCGCTTTTTACCTCGTTATCTACTTTTAGTGGTTACCACTATCATGCTTTTTATAAAGTAGGAAAGAATGAACATTTGGAGTATTTTGTTTTTCTTGATTGTTAATGTCTAACAACAAAGCTAGTGTTCAAAATCGTCTTTTTTTATACTAATTATGAGTTTATGCAGAAATAAGGCCCAACATCCCGTAAAGCAGTGGTTAGATATTGTAACATGTATTTGACTTAGGAAGTCTGTTAGATACACCTTTAAAGGTGGTACATGTATATAAAAGTTTTTTTTGTATGAAACAATCATATAAATTAGTGTTACCTGAAAAGATTCTGTGTTGTTGATGCCATACATCTATGTGAAAAGTAAAGCATAACACCCCACTCATCGTTTGAAACATGTATATTTGCATTTTTTTTAAACTACGAAAAACACGTGGCCACTTACTTTTGAGATCCCATTATACATATATCATCTATGTAAGCAGGTCATATTTCGGTATCTATTTTAAACAAAAATCCCTGTCATGCTTATTATAAATTTGAAAAAACAACAAGACACATTTATTTCACAACTTGTACTGTCTAACAATCAAGGTAACTTTCAAATTTGTCTTTATTTAGACTCAAGCATGAGTTTAAGGAGAAATCATGCACAAATAGTCCAAACATAGATAAGGTTTTATTAATTGTATTTGATGTAGGCAAATTGTCACTTTCCCCCTTTACAGGTGGTATCAGACATTTTGCCTTTTTCAATACGTGTAACAATACCTTACCACGGCTTTGGAGAATTGAGGGAATAATTTCTGCATAAACTCATACTTTAGTATCAGTAAGGAAATTTTCAACATTATACCTATATTTTTAGACAGTATAAATCAGAAAAAAACAACACTTAATGTTCATTCTTCCCAAATATATAAATAGGCATGACAGAGGTGCTGAAAATGGATATCCACACTAGATCAGACAATATAACTTATCACAAAACTAATCTAAAAATAGCGGTTTCAGCAGCATGGCACAGGAAGGAAATATCTATTTGCAATGACAAGTGGAGTTTATGTGTCACTGGTTACACAGGTCTAGCGCATCTGTGAACAGCATTTTGCAGGACTTTTCTGGCAGGAATAATTTATTTTGTTATTTTAGAAAAAAAATTTGGTGTAAACTGTCAGATACCTTAAAGTATATATCTTAATTTACAAAGGAAGGCCAAAAGTTGTAAGTTTATTCCCCTTTTTTCATTTATGGAGTAACATAACTATAACATGTCAAATCCTATAGTGTTGTCTCATTTTAGATTGATATTAAACGTTTTGTAAACAAATGTAAAATTAAGAATATTTCAGACTACAAAATAATCATATAAACAAAGGTTTATATTGATAAATCTATTGTGCAAACACATTATAATAATGAATAAAATGACCAATAAAGTAAAAGCAATTCTTAAGTATAGTATACCAAGATATTTACCTACAAGGGAGAGAACCCTTCTTTTTTTTTGCCAAAAAAGCAGGATCAGAAAATTAGTGCATTTAGAGTATACAAGGGAAACCACTCTGCCAAATGATAAGATTACCTTGAAGGATTTACCTCCCGTGCTTATAAGAACTAAAAGTTGTATGGTATGTCAGGTTGACCCAGTATTTGGCTTTACTTTATGTTGCCTTTACTGATAACAGCTGGTTCATGTAAAAAAGGCTAAAAAATAGCTGGAATTGTTTACCAGATGTTATGAGCCTCATCCATGGCAATGTAATGTACTATTTCAGTACATAAACTATCTTAGTTGGACAGGTAATGGTATAAAATGGTTCAGAAATTGACAAATTTTATATGAGGATATTGAATCATCACTGGTGATTTTCTGAAATATTTAAAAAAAAAAATGTAATATTTTAAGACACTTTCCTTTTATAGACATTCTTCATTACTTAATTGGACATATTTTGCAAATAGACATTTCATTTGAAGTAATTGTGATGATAAACTCTTAAATAAACAGGTGTTCCTATCTTTCTATAGGAGTATCAACAGCTGCATGAAGAACAAAAGAAAAAAGAAAAAAAGCGACGAGAGATGATGGGAGAGGAAGATTTCCGTCCACCCTGGAGTCCGGCCAACTATACCGTCCCCCATGGTAGATAACCCCTAACCTAGGGGTGACCTGTCCTCAGTGCTGTCTACATATCAATGAGTACACTTACTTTTATAAATACACAGACCCAGGCAGACACAAACACACAGAAATGTGGGCTGTTTAGTCATCCTATTTTTTCACAGTTTTTGATGTTTGTCTTTTACTGTAACAGGGCTCAACGTTAACTAGACCAGTTGGACTGGTATGTAAAAAATCTACTTGTCCTGACCTAAAACTGACTTGTCCGGACCAGTGTGGATTTAAGCATTTACGTTCAAACCTGTTAAACACTTAACAAACTCACGTTTTCTTTTCATATGACTTTTTTTTATTGTCCTCAGTTTTATCTTTTTATTTTCTATTGTTTTGTTTTTTCACTTTCAGTTTTTGAGGATTTAAAGCCAACAGATAATAAATCAGACATTGTTTTAAAGCAGATGACATTTAAATAAACAAATCATAATCATAAATCAGTCATAAATAGATGCTGTAATGTTTGTGTCATAATGCCATTTTGTTTCTGTAACTTACTAGTCGGTTAGAAATGCATACATATATGAGTGTTAATTGAGATTTTAAATTTCTTTTAAAATGCAGTTTCACTAATTATTTGGAAGACTGCAGTTGAATGCTCTCGATAAAATATGGCATTAAATTGTCAGTCTTGTTATAACTTAAGGCAGTTTGGTTTTCAAAGCTATCTTATCCACTCTGTTAATCTAGCATCCCATGTGCATCTGCTTGAACTGCACTTTCTGGCAAAATGTCAACAAATCATTTGGACAATAAACCATACAAATTGAATAAGAAAATTTGGATATATAGCATAAAATAATACTGTTTCTAATGAGTCAGTTTAAGTTGGCTTTGTTGGTGAAGCACTTGTCCTGTCAGACTAGTAGCTGCTGCCGCTTGCTTGTCCAGACCAAGAATTTGGTTAACCCAGATGGCCAGACTACCATTAATGTTGAGCCCTTTTTGAAGATAATTATAGAAAAAATATATATTTCTCTTATGCATGTATATGCATATTTAAAAATGTTTATATGCTCATGCTGAAAGTTAGAGTTTTTTATTTCATTATCTATACATTGCGTACTATTTTAGTCTTTGAATATTTTATTACATTCTAGCTGTGCTGTTTTCAGATATTTTTTAAGGTTAGTTAAATGCAAAATGTAAGATTTTTAAAACTAAACTTAAATGTAATGCTGGTTGGTGAAATCAGAATATAAGTACAGCTTTTAAAACATCCTCCTTAATGTACCATTAATAATTATTGTTTTTATTTTAAGGTAAGCAAAGTCTCATATACGTATAACTCTCGCCTTGAATGCACTCAATTATTTAATTAAATTATCATGTTTCATCACTGACTAAAATAAACACTATTTATTTCACTATGTGTTTGTATTAGTATAACTCTAGTGATACTTGCAGTCAAGTATTATAAATATCATAATGTTCATTTAATGTTAAGTTTCATTTTCTTCTTTCTTGTTTCGGCTAGGCATTATTTGAATAATGAATGTTTGCCTAGTGGGAAAATGAAACTTAACTCAAAGTAGATGTAATTAATTTAGATATAACTTAGGCCTAGAAAATCTAACTTAGATAGGTGAGGTATATAACCTACACATCATTTAGTTTTTTTATACCAGCTGAGCGGTAAAAGTCATGTAACTCCACAGCCCGTCACGACGTGAGTTCGAGTTCCATTCAGGGCAAGAACTTTCATGTGGGTAGGTTTTCCAGCTAAGCAGTAGTGTGCCAGTGGTTCAACTCAGACATAAGTCTTGGATGTTCCTCCACCAATAATTAGCCGGATATCGCCAGTATGACCATAAATGTGTTGGTGTGATGTAACAAAACAAACAAAAAAAAACACAAAAAACACACTATTTTTATATGTTAAAATTATGTGACAGTGTGTACACATGACACAAAGACATACATGATTTCGTTTACTTAAACTTACTATGGATCTTTTTTTTAAATTTTATTTTACCATATTTATTATTTATTGGTTAGTGGATCCTTTGTTGTCATTGATATCTGTGATATTTGTCTACATGTGTCTGTATAAATGTCTGTACATGTGGTTGACATTTCAAACTGTAGTGTTGTGATTGTTAATTTGCTCATCTAATTTTGTTCAATTGTGACCTGTTAATGCATTATGTGTTTGGCAGATGTTGTAGAAGTATGGTTTAACAAATGCATGAAGCATGCCATGTTTATAGAATGCCAAGTATGTCATTCCTACAGAAATAAACGTAGATAAGACAGATGTTTGTTATGTTAGTATCTTTTCCCTCCACTAGAAAAAATACAATGTTCGATCAATATTTGGTACAGCAAAGTAATAAAAATTTGTTGTATTATTTAACTGGGGATTTCATTTATTTATTATTTATTTATTGAGAATATTTTGTATATTTGTTAATTTTCTCCGAACCGTTACTTTTTCCAAGAGGTGATTTGAAAAGAAAACATCGACTATTCTAGTAAAATGGCGTTTTATTTTGTTAGCTTCTTAAAATGTTAGACATACTAGCACGCACGCGCACGTACACACACAAACGTATACACACAAATACACAAACATAGTCAAATAGATGAAGACATGATTCAAAGCACAGCGCACAAAAAGTAAACATTAAATTAGACGTTCTAGAAATTTCCAGGGAAAACATGATCTTTTTGGTGATTTTCTGCCGATGTAGATACACCATTCGTGAAATTTCAAGAGTAAACATAACAATTTTTGGGACTTTTCCGTTAAGAGCATTGCTTCGTATGCACAATTCCTGGGCAGACAAAACCACCGTTGTGGAATGTATGAGGCGAACATAAATCCTATTGTGAATTTTCCAGGGCCGACAAAACCACTTCATAAATTAATCAAGGGCAGACATAACCCACTTGTTACATTTCCAGTGCAGATATTACCCGCTTTGCGAATTTCATAGGACAGAAATAACCCCCTTATTACTTCAATTTCGTGACATTTTCAGCGCGAATATAACACTTCAGCAATTTTCATCGGTCATAACCACACAATTAAAAGTTTCCAAATCGGGCGCAAATTAAAGTTTAATGAAACTTCCATGTTTCCATGCTATCTTTTCGAATTAACAAGAACAGACTTATTTTTTTTTTATTAAATACTAAGGGCGAACATCCTTTGCGAAATTTTAGTTAGGACCTAAACTCCTGTTAAGTTGTCAAGATAACCCACTTTATTTAATATCCAGAAAAGACATGGCCCACTTTGCGAATTTCAAGGACATATTCTACACCCGTTATTCAAATCCAGGGCAGACAAACCATCAGATAATATCTCTAGGATGGGTATAACACAAAACCCCTGTGAATTATCCTTGGTGGACATAACCTGTCTGGGTTAATTTCCTGAACGAATTTAACTGACTGTGAAATATTTACAGCGGACATAACCCGTTTTATGAAATTTTCTCGTGAAATGTTTCTACTTTTAAGGCAGTTTTAATAGCTCTTACCAATCCTTGATATTTAAAGTAGTTTTTGTCAGTATTATAATTTTTAGACAGTACTTCTCTGGTTATAAAGTTACCATTACTAGATATCATATCCACTTTATAAATTATTCCTGCAAAAATGTTTAATAAAAACACTTTTTGAATCAATAGATATATGCTCGTTAAAAAAATGTGATAATTTAGAATTGCGTTTGGCATATACTCATGTCTTGAACAAAACTCACTCTAGGCGGAGATGGTGTCTTGTAAGAATTTGTTTCTTAAACATGAATGCATTTTAACAACATTCACCGTGCCACATTTTATAAGTTTATAGAGGCCATTATCCACAATGGTTGTATTTTGCCATTTACCGCCTGAAATATAAAGTCCTAACCATGGCATTTTTAGAGCTGGTTTAAAAGATTTCATATTTATCATTAGTCCGCCTTCGGCATATTCTTTAACCTTAAAACTGTTTTTATTTTAATTATAATTATACAATTCCATATTAATTCAAAAAGTATACTAAAAATATGTGATAAACTGACCAGATGGGTTGGCAATGACATGAACAGATGGTTAAAAAGATAAATTATCAGCGTCTTCACAACAGCAATGATTCCTATAGGAGTGAGCATTCTTCGCATCCAATGTAACAAAAGTGTAGTCATATTATCTAATTTTTCAACATCTACCTGAAAGTGTATTCCTTAAAGTATAAAGTTTTGTTGGTTCGAATTTAGTTTCTATTTTGTCAGAGCCATATATCTTTTTGCATATCCAGACTTATCCAGTTTTGTCATAGTTTACCGTTAAACCTGGGAAATATGAAAATTAAGTCAATGTTGTATTTAGTGATTGTTCAGACCCAACAAAAAATAAAGGTATTGTCAGCAAACTGTGTTTATTTATGTTCAATAACATTTTATTCCTTTTATTTTAGTTTGTTGCCTTACGCTTATAGATAAAATGTGAGCGCTTAACATAAAACATATAGCAAGCAATTAGGTCACTTTGTCTACAGCCTCACTGAATTTGAAAGAATTCTTAAGAAACCCACATTTTGTAACTGAGAACCGTGTATCTTAATATAAGATCTAAAAACCATGTTTTTATATCTGGTCCAAAGTTTAACATGTCAAAAGTTTTGTAAATAAACTTACACGAAAGCGAGTCAAAAGCCTTTTAAGAATCTACCATAAAGAGTATCCAGTAATACCATTTTTTCCCAGTATATTACATAATGTCATATATTAATCTAAGGTTTTCACTAAAAAGTCTTCCTTTTATAAAGCCGATTCGGTCCTTATTTATATGTTTTTCTAGATATAGCGTTTTATTCTGTTTGCTCCGCAGCTCGATCCAATTATACAAACAGTGTTTAAAAGCGTCATAGGCCTCCATTTTTTCAACTGGTTTCGGGGCTTATTTCCATAGGCTATTCAGGATATACTTCATTGCGTCTGTTAAATATATACCTCAACTGATTGGAAAGCCTAATTTGTGGATCGTACAACAAAAAGTCCTTTTTTTACCCTAAAAGACCATTAAACTCTGCAGTGAACCCTTAGGTAACTAGACTTTTGTATTAAGCCATATTGTTAGAACATATGAGGCTTCTTCCAAGTTTTTTGGATCCTCTCTACGATTACTCTCAGATTTTGATAGTGTAGGTGTATCTGAGACAGTTATAAAGTCGTTAAATGAGTCGTCCATTGTATCTATATTATCTTCGTTTGAATAAAGAGTTTTATACAAGTGTGCTATTTTATTCGGTATTTCTGTTTCATTTGAGACCATTATTTTCATTTACAATTGATTTTTATCGTTTTGGAGACAAATTTGTTTTGTTTTAAGTTACGAAAAGGTATTTTTTTCTCCTTCCAATATCTATGCTGAATTGGTTTAGTTCTACGACACGCCCTGAATATCGTTTAAGTGTTGGTTATTATTTTTTTTAAAGTTTCTATATTGGGACGATACCAATGCATTAAAAACGTACCGTTAAGTAATAGATGAAAACGAATTAATAGGTAAATAAGAAAAGGTCCTATAAAATTTCACAGATATTTAAATTTTATCTACCTGTAGACAAAGGCAAACAAGAAAAATGTAAATGTGACAAAAACACAGAGACGAGACATAACACCCAAAAAGAAAAACCATCAGTTACCGCCTTGGAACGGTCAGTCGGCAAAAGGGCCAACTGGGGTGCTTAAACCTGGTTTGTGGAGCGCTCCAACCTCGCACTACTAGAGAAAATAGTTATAAGTTTTGATGTATGAATTAAAAAACAAGAACAACAGAACTCAAATGCTGTACAAGTAATGTTTTCAATCTTTGTCTCTAACTTTTTTGTTTTAAATTAATGTCCATACTTAAAACTTTAGATATAGCATATTTTCATATACATTGTATATATAGTAAACAAAAAAGATGTTGTCAGTTAGAGAACCGAAAAAAGGTATACATCTGTTTATAATTTAAAGTTTACGTTTAAACAGAACACATGTTTGAAAAAACCTACACTGAAGCTTTTTAAAAGTCAAAAATGCCACATTTTATCATTCAATATAAATGTGTACTATATGGAGTGTAGTCTTCTCTTTAACTTTTAGAGAGAACATATTCCTTTGAGAATTTTCTATTACAGAGAAAGAACCCATTTGAATTATCAAGCCCAGACATATACCCTTTGTAAAATCTCCATGATTGACAGAACTTCCGTTGCTTTTTTGTGGGTGGTCACCTTTAATTAGTGCCCAACAAACACTAGAAATCTTGCTAAATCTAGAACATGTCACTATCTCATAGGAATGGATGGCCTATTTTCAGTTTTGATAAGTCAGTGTGTGTTGTGTATGTTGTCATGTCCACCAGTTACTGTCTGCTCCTGGCTCTGCTGAATGCAGGAGCCTACCTCCTATGGACGGAAGCATTCCTGCTGCCAGACAGTGTCAAGTTCCGTCAGGACTTGCCCTACCTGCCCCAGTTTGACACGTATGGCCGCTCTCTGGTTCTAGTGGGAGGTAACCTATGGGAGAACAACACGGAGATCTACGGACAGATAGTCGACATGGCGGCAAGTGTTTGTTTGGTTTGGTTTTAGTATAAGTCGCATTTTCATGAATTTTACCATTATGGTGTGATCTTTGGCAAAGTTTGGTAAAGGAACACAACATCTTAAACGATCCACCGACGCCTCGACGACAAGAGTACACCCTTGGTTGCGTTCATGTCCCGGAGAATTTCAAAAATAGCAGACAGGGGCGACAAGCTTTGATTTTTTTATATTAAATGTGATTATTTATTCTCCAAAAGCGACAGATTTTATGGCTAATGGTTGTTATGATTAAGATATTTCGATTTAATCTTTATTGCAAATTTAGACTATGAAACGTTGAGGAAAATGGTTCGTCAATAAAGTCACACAAAGTGTACAAGAGTTAATGGGCATGTGGAAGAAATGTAATAATAATAATGATAATAAATAATAAATACGTTTTGAAGAATAGCTACATACTATATCGTATAGTATTATATTGCTGTTAATCGAGAAAAGTAAACGTTGCATTTAGTGAGATGCATTCTATTTTTGGTCGATTTGTCGATTAATAAATTGTATTTGATTTAAACATAAAAACCATATACCTAAGTTGGTAATAATATTGAGAACAAGCTATTTAAATAGACAAAGTGCAAAGCCTGTTTTACAAACAGTTACTAGCAAGTAAACTATTCTCGAAGCTGAAAAGGTAATTGATTGCCCAGTGATCACAGCTTACTGGCTTGCATTTTACCAGGGTGGTCGCGGTGTTGCGAAGATCGGGATTGTTGTTGCGGCAAGTGCTGACCCACAGGACAGCTACGTGTATTACCGGGACCTCTTCCTGAGGTATGGTGCCCTTGAGATGAGCCTGATCCCTGGGGATGTGAACCATACCTCCAGCTCAGCCCTCCAGTCAACTGTCGATCTTATCTACGGACAGACAGGATTCTTCTTCGGAGGTGGAGACCAATTTCGCGTACTTCAAACGTACGGTTTGTCTCCGTCTCTGTGACGTAGTGGTTGTATTGTTTCTGTCCCTGTTACATTCTGTTTGTGTTGTCTCTGTCACTGTAACATTCTGATTGTATTGCCTCTGACTCTGTAACATTCTGTTTGTATTGTATCTGTCTCTGTAACGTACTGTTTGTATTGTCTCTGTCTCTGTAACGTTCTGTTTGTATTGTCTCTGTCTCTGTAACATTCTGATTGTATTGTCTCTGTCCCTGTAACGTACTGATTGTATTGTCTCTGTCTCTGTAACATACGGATTGTATTGTCTCTGTCTCTGTAACATACGGATTGTATTGTCTCTGTCTCTGTAACATTCTGATTGTATTGTCTCTGTCTCTGTAACGTACTGATTGTATTGTCTCTGTCTCTGTAACATACGGATTGTATTGTCTCTGTCTCTGTAACAGTCTGATTGTATTGCCTCTGACTCTGTAACATACTGTTTGTATTGTATCTGTCTCTGTAACGTACTGTTTGTATTGTCTCTGTCTCTGTAACGTTCTGTTTGTATTGTCTCTGTCTCTGTAATATTCTGATTGTATTGTCTCTGTCCCTGTAACGTACTGATTGTATTGTCTCTGTCTCTGTAACATTCTGATTGTATTGTCTCTGTCTCTGTAACATTCTGTTTGTATTGTCTCTGTCTCTGTAACATTCTGATTGTATTGTCTCTGTCTCTGTAACATTCTGATTGTATTGTCTCTGTCTCTGTAACGTACTGATTGTATTGTCTCTGAATCTGTAACATTCTGATTGTATTGTCTCTGTCTCTGTAACATTCTGTTTGTATTGTCTCTGTCTCTGTAATATTCTGATTGTATTGTCTGTGTCTCTGTAACATAGTGTTTGTATTGTCTGTGTCTCTGTAACATACTGATTTATTGTCTCTGTCTCTGTAACATTATGATTGTATTGTCTCTGTCTCTGTAACATACGGATTGTATTGTCTCTGTCTCTGTAACAAACTGATTGTATTGTCTCTGTCTCTGTAACATTCTGATTGTATTGTCTCTGTCTCTGTAACATACGGATTGTATTGTCTCTGTCTCTGTAACATTCTGATTGTATTGTCTCTGTCTCTGTAACATACTGATTGTATTGTCTCTGTCTCTGTAACATACGGATTGTATTGTCTCTGTCTCTGTAACATTCTGATTGTATTGCCTCTGACTCTGTAACATACTGTATGTATTGTATCTGTCTCTGTAACGTACTGTTTGTATTGTCTCTGTCTCTGTAACGTTCTGTTTGTATTGTCTCTGTCTCTGTAACATTCTGATTGTATTGTCTCTGTCCCTGTAACGTACTGATTGTATTGTCTCTGTCTCTGTAACATTCTGATTGTATTGTCTCTGTCTCTGTAACATTCTGATTGTATTGTCTCTGTCCCTGTAACGTACTGATTGTATTGTCTCTGTCTCTGTAACATTCTGTTTGTATTGTCTCTGTCTCTGTAACATTCTGATTGTATTGTCTCTGTCTCTGTAACATTCTGATTGTATTGTCTCTGTCTCTGTAACATTCTGATTGTATTGTCTCTGTCCCTGTAACGTACTGTATGTATTGTCTCTGTCCCTGTAACGTACTGTTTGTATTGTCTCTGTCTCTGTAACATTCTGATTGTATTGTCTCTGTCTCTGTAACATTCTGATTGTATTGTCTCTGTCCCTGTAACGTACTGATTGTATTGTCTCTGTCTCTGTAACATTCTGTTTGTATTGTCTCTGTCTCTGTAACATTCTGATTGTATTGTCTCTGTCTCTGTAACATTCTGATTGTATTGTCTCTGTCTCTGTAACGTACTGTTTGTATTGTCTCTGTCTCTGTAACATACTGATTGTATTGTCTCTGTCTCTGTAACATTCTGTTTGTATTGTCTCTGTCTCTGTAACATTCTGATTGTATTGTCTCTGTCTCTGTAACATAGTGTTTGTATTGTCTGTGTCTCTGTAACATACTGATTGTATTGTCTCTGTCTCTGTAACATTCTGATTGTATTGTCTCTGTCTCTGTAACATTCTGATTGTATTGTCTCTGTCTCTGTAACATACGGATTGTATTGTCTCTGTCTCTGTAACAAACTGATTGTATTGTCTCTGTCTCTGTAACATTCTGATTGTATTGTCTCTGTCTCTGTAACATACGGATTGTATTGTCTCTGTCTCTGTAACGTACTGTTTGTATTGTCTGTGTCTCTGTAACATAGTGTTTGTATTGTCTCTGTCTCTGTAACGTACTGATTGTGTTGTCTCTGTCTCTGTAACATTCTGTTTGTATTGTCTCTGTCTCTGTAACGTACTGTTTGTATTGTCTCTGTCCCTGTAACATTCTGTTTGTGTTGTCTCTGTCTCTGTAACAAACTGATTGTATTGTCTCTGTCTCTGTAAGATTAGCCGAGGGACTTATGTCAAATGAGGTAAAACACTTCATGAATCTGGTTTTAAACGGTCCATTCCCGTTAAATTGTCGACATATCTTTTAGGTTTCTTGAGCCTGGAGGCCACTTCAGCCCGGCCCTGATAGCGCTTCATCAGATGTACGAGAAGGGGGCGGTTATTGCGGGAACAAGTGCCGGAACTACGTGCCAGACTGACAACTACATGATCAAAAGTGACTTAAATCTTTTAATGTATTTAAAGCTGTATGAGAAATATCACTAAACAAAACTTATAATCATTTGAACAAGTAAGCGTTATTTTTTATAATTTTTAATTGTTTAACATTTTATTACCATTAATCAAAGAAGATTCTTGATCCTTAATGGTTAGGAGCACGTGTTTAAACATTTTGTATCCATCAAATGCCAGAATAAATATTAACATAAATAATTGAATTCACAAATACTGGTGTATAACATTTTCTGTTAATGAGTTCTATATTCTTCTTTGAACTCGAGTCTAAAATGCCGATTCTATATCATCTCATTGACCATTCAGGCGGGGTTAGCTATGACGCTCTCCTCTACGGATCATACCCAGACCAAGGATTTTCCAACGATAAACATGACGAGATGATTTACGCCAGTACCGGGGGACTCGGCTTTCTCAAAGGTTTCGTTCTCGACACGCATTTCAGGTAGGTGCGCCTGCTGGTTTTGGGAGTTTAAAAACTTCCAACTAGCTATCTAGAGACAGAGTCTACCTTATGCACACGCACATTCGCACCCTCTTCGGTCCTTTCCGAACACATTGTGAAACATTCACATCATCTTCGGCTCTTTCCATACACGTTCGGAGAACCTCGAGGGTAACAGCATTGACAGATCGAGATTCCCGGAAGGTGCTTCGGTCTTCCAACATCGTAAAGTATCTCTTGTCACATTTAAAGTTAGGTTGCCACTTAGAAATAACGCAATCAAATAATTGAAATGGCTTATTTTGAATAATGCTTTGAATATCCACGCCAGACCTTAAAGTAAAACATTTACGCTCATATGCAACACACGAATCAGTACTTAAAAGTCCGCATTTTTTTCGAAAAATAGCATTCGTATTTGTAACAAAGACCTTTACACATAGGCACGGATTCCCACGTGCAGGGATGAGGAGGGGGGGGGGACAGAGGGGACCCGTATATAGGGCTCTAGAGCGAACACCTTTATGACTAATGAAGTTCAGAAATGTCCGAGATATTACACTAGTTACAACATGAAAGCAACTTCGTAACCAGCGTTGATCACACTACAGGCATCCTCTCATCAATGCCCCCAGAACTGAGGCCTGTCTGAGGTCATTTTTATAACTGTAGGGATGTCGCAAATGCTGCGGCAGGGAGGCTTTCTGATCAGTATTACCTCACGTGAACTTGAGCGTCCACTGCACAAACTGATAAGGTGTCTTCCGAACTATCCGAAATAGATACAAATGATACGCTACGTGATTTTTCCAAGTGAAGCAAAATCAACATAATTTTGCTTTTTATGCCGGTTAAGGGATTGAAAATTTGAATTGATTTGTGGACAGCAATAATTGCGTTTCTGAAAATTGACTTAATAACAAACTGTTAATTTGTTTGATTACATGTAATTAAGGTAAATTTGTGAATTCATGCAACTTAAATGTACAGTTTAAAACTAAACGTACATTCGATCAATTACTTTATTTGTTTTGTTTTACTTTTCTTGTTTGAAAGGTGACTAAACAGTTCTCCCCATTACTTTTGTTGTGCGCGCGAAATAATTTGACTTAATATAATTGAATGATCTTCAAAGGTAACAATAAGGTTTGTGTTGTTTACACAGTTGTACCGGTACAATGACTGTTAAACATAAACTTGATTAAAGGCTTCATAAAGCAGAATTCACTTACAGATTAAGCCCCCAAAAGATTAATGATGTCAGGTGTATACTAATGATTAACCAATATACAAATTCCTTGTTTTAAGATTGGTCATTTTTCAATTATCAACCTCCAAAACCTACATTATTGCCAGGCAAAGTATGATAAAGACTATAATATCTTATCAAAATATATATAAAGTGGTACAGTTGGGAATGAACCACTGATCATGGAGCAAGGTGTTCCAGTGCCCCATCTCGATGACAGTACACGGGAAACATTTTGTTACCCCGGAAACGAAGACATAGGTACGGATCTTTGTCATTGATAAAAGCACAGTGATCATTTGCACGCTGATCCAGTCACCTTATAACCATGAAACAATCGCCATTAAGCGTAAAGAGCGATAATTCTTTTCGAGCAATAATTATTTCCTTCTTTACACCAGCTTCTAAGAATTAAAAATCTAATAACTAGGAATTACTCAAATTCTTGTTTTTATCGTTGTGCTGATTTAATGTTTGTTTCGTGATCTTTATTATCCAATTATTGATTCTGACAAGCGATTTCTTAAAACCGCTCAACCATATCACATATGATACGTTTATTACCGTTTCGTTTCTAAATAGCCGAAACATAAGAAATATTTATGTATATAATTATAATTATTATAAATGGATTAATTTGTGGCTGGATAAACCAGCACCCATTTACTTACGAGGGTCTTACCATTAATCTGGGTCTTATATATTATTTTGAAATGCAGTACTCCGCATAATACACTTGTATTGTGCATGGCAAATAACCTCTAGAATATCTTGTTTCGTTGTTTAATTGTATCAAACAATATTGCTATGTATATAAATTGATCAGTTACAGGTTGTCATAAGTTTGTTGTGTTGTCTTTTTTATCATATGTACATTGTTTATTGTATACTTTGTATTGGTTTGCCACATTGGGGCTTTGACCTTGAAACTCATAACGCGCCCTTTCTTGCGCAATAGTATAGCCCAGATACAGGAAAATGTCAGCATATGCATTCAAACAAAATTTAAAGTTAAAATTATCTGGAACTGGGACATCTTTAAATCATGCAGTGACATCGTTTGAGATCATAATGCAGTACTAACAAATACTGCACATACTCTGATACATTTTGATGACCGAACAAAAGCAGAATTTCAGTGAACAAGTGCAAGAAAATACTTTCTAACATACAAGTAATGCGTAGGGTTGTTTAAGCTTGATTTGAAGCCGACTAAAACTTAAATCGCTCACTCTTTCCCCCCCCCTCTCTCTCTCTCTCTCTCTCTCTCCCTCTCTCTCTCTCTCTTTCTCTCTCGCTCGCTCTCGCGCTCTCGATTGGTTGTGTCAGCCGCGATAATTCGAACGACATGCTGTAAAATAAAAACCTGGCACGATAACACAAGTATCGTGATCTAGGCAAATCACTTCTAGAACGCATCTTTCTCAGTATTAAATCCGATTAATGCCAATCTGCTAGTTCAATGGCACCGCTCTGGAGGGCAGTGCATCTTATGACATGCATTTTATGGGGACGATATTGTAGCTGGCAAAACAAGAAATCGCAGTTGTTCTACGAGACCTTTTTCAGGGAAAGAACTGAGTAGTCCGTTTTTAACATTGTTGCTTGAAACAATAATGTGTAGCTTGCACTTACAAAAAGGTAGCTGGAATTTATAGGAATTCGCATTTGTTTGGCGAAGTATTGTTTAACAAACAAAACCGTGTACACCGATGCTAGCAATGCCGCTTGCAAATACTAATGTAGGAGACAACAAGGATTAGCAACAAAGTAGCAAATAGCCTACTCCCATCAGAGTTATGTTTCAGTGCTGTCAGATGTTTATGTAATTAATCGACAGAGTAAAAGAGTGTTCCAAGGATAGTGATCTTCTTGTTTAAGGAGCATGCTCTCTACGGCGCCTCGGATGTCTCACATTCTAGCTCTTTCCTGTATTGTATATTATTTTACACTAATTCCTGATGTTGGAAGGCGCGGTGCTGATTTGAGGGGGCGTCATCATGTTATTAACGATTCGGTGTTAAAGTAGCCCATGGGATGGCCTTCTGTACACATTAGAGAGTGGTGTCTCTTTGTCACCACCGGCAGTAGACCCGGTCAATTATACACTAAAGTGTTTTATTTTGAACTGAAATTGATTTATCAGAAACACTTGCATCCGGCAACATCAAATAACGTTTACTGTCTCCACATATCTATAATACTATTATTGGGACGATAAACCCAATAAACATGAACATAAAATAATAACGTCCAAACATTAAGGAGTTACGGGAAATATTTTGCGAACAAAGCCAACAGTTTTGATAGAGCTTATCAGGGAACATACGTCACAAATCCGGTAATATCCCGTGTATGCGATTTTTACCGACCTAATTAAATATATCTCTTGTAAAATTGACAAAATTGTCGATCGCGATTTTTATTACATCTCAACATTGATTCAGATAGTCAAACATTTTAGTTCCTATCGCTTCACGTTCTGTGTTTTTGAAAAATAAATTACAAAGAAGGAAATCAAAACAACAAAGTCCCGACATTGTGTGGGCTGATAGACCTAGCAGGTTATTGATCACCCCTTGGGATTTCAGGTAGACTGTCGGTCCTATGAAAGTTGCGCGCGTGCATACGTGTGTGTTTATGTGTGCGTGTGTGTATGTGGGGAGGTGGTGTGTGGTGGCATGGGTTCAGTATAATATAATATAATATAATATAATATAATATAATATAATATAATATAATATAATATAATATAATATAATATAATATAATATAATATAATATAATATAATATAATATTCGATGAATGTTATATTAGCATATCTTAAGTTGTCTGTGGAGGAAGGAGCATTATAACTGGTCAACGGAGCGGTCTTATATGATTTTTGTCACTATTTAGTAATGGTAAGACATAGCAAATCATGACATAATCAGTCTGTTTTTTAATAATTTCCTTCTAAATCTATTTTAGACGCTATGAAGATTTCCGATGTTACAGACTTCTGATCAGATTTGAAACATATCCATTGTATAGTGTAGTATTAACATGTATATTGCATTCTGCGAAGCAACATTGATATATAATATTGATTTATTTTTAAACTGAAAAGTTCAGCTATTTTTTGTATTTGAGGTCTTTGGATATCAAAAATTTAGTACCTAGTTCTAAAAATAGCTCATTACCATGTGTATACAGAGAAATCGGAATCACTTTTACGACACACAATCTAAGAAAGCAATAAACGGCTTTTAGCAAGTCAACAATGTTTTATCGTGCACATTGATGGAACATAAATCATTCGTCAATTAAGAGAACAATAAAAAATGGATTCACTTTGTGATAACTTGGTGTCAGGGGGTTAAAACAACAAAATATTATGTATATTGCTTTGATGAACGGAACCATTATTATCAGCGAACCTATTTATCTATGACATACATACATACACGCACGCACGCACGCACACAAACACACACACCTACACACACACACACACACACACACACACACACACACACACACACACACACACACACACACACACACACACACACACACACACACACACACACACACACACACACACACACACACACACACACACACACACACACACACACACACACATACATACATAATATATACATACGATTTTGTTTGTTCAAACTAATTAAAAGTTCAAAACATCGCCCGTTTGCCGATAGATAAAGTGATATATGCCTGCGCCTCCGACCTTTGAATTCAGTGTTTTCCGTTTGTAATGATATCCAAGACATTTCTGAATGCGCTTATGTTTTCGATTTCAAGGTTCAAGTCAAACTCAATTTTATGCGGTATTTTTCAGCAGACATGTAGCCCTGGATTTGTATTTTACTATTTATATCTAAAATTCCACATAATTGCAAAAATGTGCATTCAAAATAAACGTTGTTTAGATATAATTCATCTGTCACTACGTTTCAGCCAGAGAGGACGGGAGGGTCGGATGATCCGGATGCTGGCTGACACCAAGGATCACGCAAAGGGTTCGAACCGAGGTCTCGGCGTAGATGAAAACACCTGCCTGGCAATCAGTCACACCGACACGCCTCGGGCCTCGGCAAAGGTATGGCTAAAATTGAATTTCACGTTTCATTTTTAATAACAATAGACAAAAACGTATGTCTTATGTTAAACAGATTTTTTGTTTATATTCACACTCAGTCAAAGGTTCTAACAATTATTAATACCTTTTTCACCTTGCCCATTTTCTCGAGTCACTTTTCAATATACCTGCGCTGCGTCGTTCATTGATGAATCTGAATGTATGTGTATCTAGATTACACAATGTAATCACTTTAACATCTTGTTATAACAGATTTTAACATTTGAAGCACGCCTGGGCACAACTGAGGCATCAATTCCCCTTCGACATGCATATTTGTTTCCGTACTCGCACTATATTCCCCAGGCATTAAGACTGACAGCGAGTATTAAAAAATCACGCCGGGACAACCCTTCGTATTTTCGAAGTTTATTTTTCTCATAACTCTGGACACTGTCCATATCAAAATATTATTGAGATTACAGCGTAATCCCAATGTTAATAAGCGAGAACCAATGCTAGGCCAGTCAAAGCTAGTGTGAGGTATTGACCACGAAATACTATGATAATTAAGAATTTCTCCAAAACAATATTCTATTAGAAAACATTATTGTCAGCGGAAATTTCATTTTATATTGGTCCTAGTTTTTTGTTGTCGGTAGACCCTGTGTACATTCAAACTTTGCTGTAGAGGATTCATCATGGTGTTTGTATGTTTCTTTGCAAGCAGCCTCAGATATTTCCCTCCTGAGATGCCGCTTTGTTATTTCCAGCCTTTTTACGATTTGTTAAAGACTTATTGCCTTAATAACATATACTTAATCATAATTAAATACACATCAGCGTCACAATGCAAAATGAGAAACGTAGTAATAACGTAGTTGCATCATCCTACTGATTCCTGCACTATTTAGTTTTCTGTCCAACCGTTTTGAAGTGACATCTCCCTATTTCCCAAACACAATCGCAAACATAGGCATTGAAGTAAAACTAGTTATCACTGGCATCTTAAAGATTCGTAAACCATCACATTGAGCAAGTCCATACAATCTTATTGAATCGAACTGGTTCTAGCTTTTGTCGAACGGACTCTTGCAATTGCCAATTGCAAAAGACGACGTCTACAAATGTTCACACCAAAGAGCAAAGAAGCGCTTTGTTCGCCCTGCAAAATAAAGACAGTATTAAAAATGTCCAACTACTTTCCCTGATTTTAAGGTTCAAAGAATGTGTTGTGTCGAATGTTCTGACAAGTTCTTGTAGTTAAGGAAGCTTTATTTTAGTCTTCTAGACTTTTACTGTATGGTATTATATGTCATAGGTGCTGGGCAGCCACGGTGTAACTGTTTTCGACATGTCAAAGTCTCACGTTATACCCGGTCATTATTTCCACGTCACGGACGTCTACCTAACATACATTACAAACGGCGACGTCCTACATCTTGGCAATCTGTCCGTTACGTATGACCCGAAGAAAACCACCATGACTGGACATGAAAATTACGACAATGCTTTAACCACCGATGACGTATTTTACGGTTCACGTCAGGACAGCACGAGAAAGCCCGAGTTTGTCCGAATAGCGACAAGCGTGTTCGATACTCGAGGACGGAGAGAGACGCATGGAACAACGTATGAACGCTCGCCAACTTTCCGCGTGGACCTTAGTGCTGTCGGCCATGATAGTGCTGGTTGGGTTGAAAGGAAACAGTCATTTCACTCTGACGTTACTTCATACCAAAATCTTCATGTTGAGATATCGCAGAATTAAATAAACACGCAGTAAATTGGCAGAAAGTGTTTTTCTATAATCCTGCAAACGTCCAGCTTTTACAGTTGATTTATTATAAATCGGCCTTTTTAAACACCAGGCTACCATGGGATTGCTTTATAATGTATAACTATTGATGTATGGCATAGAGTTATAAGGTTCGTTATTTTGTTTCCCATTTAAAATCATTTTAAAATATGTCACGTAAGATCATCATTCCATAGTAGAAACGCACTTTGTGGTATAACGTACCGTAAGTTGTAAATCTTTAATAAGCAATTTGTCAAAGTTCAAATGACAAAGGGCAACTATGAAAAATGTAATTGCATACAAAAGCTGATAATAACTACAGTTATTCTTGCGCTAGGGCGTGTTGGTGATTTATTGCAGAACTCCGCCAGTGACAAAGTCAATGGCAACTAAATTGTCAAAATAAAACCACCAACGGAGTTGTTTGTTACACCTAACGAATTCAAAATTTGTTTTTGCGCTGTGAGCTAAAGGGAAAGTGTTCGATTTTTTCCCCCGTATATTTGACGTCAGTGTTCAATACCACGTGAATATCGGGTATACATTAGGGTAGCTGCGCTTTGGAGGTCATTCCGTGATACTAGAAGGGGTAAGTGATGTCGCTGTGCTCCTGGAGATTGGCTGTCTTCTTGACCATTTTCTTTCTGGGACACAACGCCGGTATGTATTTTTTTTTGAAAATATGCTGTTATCAATAATGAAATTTATTGCGAACGCCGTTTAAAAAAAAAATGATCTGAAAATGGAAAACAAACATGCACTTCATTGTATGTGAAAATTATTCGCGGAAACATGCGAATTTGACGTCGAATTTAACCATTTGATTGTAGCCGTAGAACAATGACGTAAGTAAAAGATGCAGATTTTTTACATGCTGTATTAAGTTGAATTTGTCAGTGCCATGTTTGTCAAAAACATAAGGCACCGCATAAGCTGACTGGTAGTCAACGGTAAAATAGAGACCAAAAGACAGAATTACGTCATATATTAAATAAGAAATTAAGTCACGAGCAATAAGTACAGAAAAAAACTCGAGAAGATTAATAGTACACAAAACCGGTACGTATAGTAATTCATCCAGTTTTCCCGGGAAACCATACTGGTATGTATAGTAATTCATTTAGTTTTCCCGAAACACCAGACTTGTTTGTATAGTAATTCATTTAGTTTTCCCGAAACACCAGACTGGTATGTATAGTAATTCGTCCAGTTTTCCCGGGACACCATACTGGTATGTATAGTAATTCGTCCAGTTTTCCCGGGACACCAGACTGGTATGTATAGTAATTCGTCCAGTTTTCCCGAAACACCAGACTGGTATGTATAGTAATTCATTTAGTTTTCCCGAAACACCAGACTGGTATGTATAGTAATTCGTCCAGTTTTCCCGGGACACCATACTGGTATGTATAGTAATTCGTCCAGTTTTCCCGGGACACCATACTGGTATGTATAGTAATTCGTCCAGTTTTCCCGGGACACCAGACTGGTATGTATAGTAATTCGTCCAGTTTTCCCGGGACACCATACTGGTATGTATAGTAATTCATTTAGTTTTCTCGAAACACCAGACTGGTATGTATAGTAATTCATTTAGTTTTCCAGAAACACCATACTGGTATGTATAGTAATTCATCCAGTTTTCCCGGGACACCATACTGGTATGTATAGTAATTCATTTAGTTTTACCGGGACACCATACTGGTATGTATAGTAATTCGTCCAGTTTTTCCGAAACACCAGACTGGTATGTATAGTAATTCGTCCAGTTTTCCCGGGACACCATACTGGTATGTATAGTAATTCATGTAGTTTTCCCGAAACACCAGACTGGTATGTATAGTAATTCGTCCAGTTTTCCCGGGCCACCATACTGGTATGTATAGTAATTCATTTAGTTTTCCCAGGGACACCATACTGGCATGTATAGTAATTCGTCCAGTTTTCCCGGAACACCACACTGGTATGTAAAGTAATTCGTCCAGTTTTCCCGGGACAATACACTGGTATGTATAGTAATTCGTCCAGTTTTCCCGGGCCACCATACTGGTATGTATAGTAATTCATTTAGTTTTCCCGGGACACCATACTGGCATGTATAGTAATTCGTCCAGTTTTCCCGGAACACCACACTGGTATGTAAAGTAATTCGTCCAGTTTTCCCGGGACAATACACTGGTATGTATAGTAATTCATTTAGTTTTCCCGGGACACCATACTGGCATGTATAGTAATTCGTCCAGTTTTCCCGGGACACCACACTGGTATGTAAAGTAATTCGTCCAGTTTTCCCGGGACAATACACTGGTATGTATAGTAATTCGTCCAGTTTTCCCGAAACACCACACTGGTATGTATAGTAATTCGTCCAGTTTTCCCGGGACACCATACTGGTATGTATAGTAATTCATTTAGTTTTCCAGAAACACCATACTGGTATGTATAGTAATTCATCCAGTTTTCCCGGGAAACCATACTGGTATGTATAGTAATTCATTTAGTTTTCCAGAAACACCATACTGGTATGTATAGTAATTCATCCAGTTTTCCCGGGAAACCATACTGGTATGTATAGTAATTCATTTAGTTTTCCAGAAACACCATACTGGTATGTATAGTAATTCATCCAATTTTCCCGGGACACCATACTGGTATGTATAGTAATTCATTTAGTTTTCCCGGGACACCATACTGGTATGTATAGTAATTCATTTAGTTTTCCCGGGACACCATACTGGTATGTATAGTAATTCATTTAGTTTTCCAGAAACACCAGACTGGTATGTATAGTAATACGTCCAGTTTTCCCGGGACAACACACTGGTATGTATAGTAATTCATCCAGTTTTCCAGGGACACCATACTGGTATGTATAGTAATTCATCCAGTTTTCCCGGGACACCATACTGGTATGTATAGTAATTCATTTAGTTTTCCCGGGACACCATACTGGTATGTATAGTAATTCATCCAGTTTTCCCGGGACGCCATACTGGTATGTATAGTAATTCGTCCAGTTTGCCCGGGACACCATACTGGTATGTATAGTAATTCATCCAGTTTTCCCGGGACACCATACTGGTATGCATAGTAATTCATCCAGTTTTCCCGGGACACCATACTGGTATGTATAGTAATTCATCCAGTTTTCCCGGGACACCATACTGGTATGTATAGTAATTCATCCAGTTTTCCCGGGACGCCATACTGGTATGTATAGTAATTCGTCCAGTTTTCCCGGGACACCATACTGGTATGTATAGTAATTCATGTAGTTTTCCCGAAACACCAGACTGGTATGTATAGTAATTCGTCCAGTTTTCCCGGGACACCATACTGGTATGTATAGTAATTCATTTAGTTTTCCAGAAACACCATACTGGTATGTATAGTAATTCATGTAGTTTTCCCGAAACACCAGACTGGTATGTATAGTAATTCGTCCAGTTTTCCCGGGACACCATACTGGTATGTATAGTAATTCATTTAGTTTTCCAGAAACACCATACTGGTATGTATAGTAATTCATGTAGTTTTCCCGAAACACCATACTGGTATGTATAGTAATTCATGTAGTTTTCCCGAAACACCATACTGGTATGTATAGTAATTCATGTAGTTTTCCCGAAACACCGTACTGGTATGTATAGTAATTCATTTAGTTTTCCCGGGACACCATACTGGTATGTATAGTAATTCATCCAGTTTTCCCGAAACACCACACTGGTTTGTATAGTTATTCATCCAGTTTTCCCGGAACACCACACTGGTATGTATAGTAATTCATTTAGTTTTCCAGGGACACCACACTGGTATGTATAGTAATTCATTTAGTTTTCCAGGGACACCAGACTGGTATGTATAGTAATTCATCCAGTTTTCCCGAAACACCACACTGGTTTGTATAGTTATTCATCCAGTTTTCCCGGAACACCACACTGGTATGTATAGTAATTCATTTAGTTTTCCAGGAACACCATACTGGTATGTATAGTAATTCATGTAGATTTCCAGGGACACCAGACTGGTATGTATAGTAATTCGTCCAGTTTTCCCGGGAAACCATACTGGTATGTATAGTAATTCGTCCAGTTTTCCCGGGACACCATACTGGTATGTATAGTAATTCGTCCAGTTTTCCCGAAACACCAGACTGGTATGTATAGTAATTCGTCCAGTTTTCCCGGGAAACCATACTGGTATGTATAGTAATTCGTCCAGTTTTCCCGGGACACCATACTGGTATGTATAGTAATTCGTCCAGTTCTCCCGGGACACCATACTGATATGTATAGTAATTCGTCCAGTTTTCCCGGGAAACCATACTGGTATGTATAGTAATTCGTCCAGTTTTCCCGGGACACTAGACTGGTATGTATAGTAATTCATGTAGTTTTCCCGAAACACCAGACTGGTATGTATAGTAATTCGTCCAGTTTTCCTGGGACACCATACTGGTGTGTATAGTAATTCATGTAGTTTTCCCGAAACACCAGACTGGTATGTATAGTAATTCGTCCAGTTTTCCCGAAACACCAGACTGGTATGTATAGTAATTCGTCCAGTTTTTCCGGGACACCATACTGGTATGTATAGTAATTCATTTAGTTTTCCCGAAACACCAGACTGGTATGTATAGTAATTCGTCCAGTTTTCCCGGGACACCATACTGGTATGTATAGTAATTCATTTAGTTTTCCCGAAACACCAGACTGGTATGTATTGTAATTCATGTAGTTTTCCCGAACCACCAGACTGGTATGTATAGTAATTCGTCCAGTTTTCCCGAAACACCAGACTGGTATGTATAGTAATTCGTCCAGTTTTCCCGGGACACCATACTGGTATGTATAGTAATTCATTTAGTTTTCCCGAAACACCAGACTGGTATGTATAGTAATTCGTCCAGTTTTCCCGGGACACCATACTGTCATGTATAGTAATTCGTCCAGTTTTCCCGGAACACCACACTGGTATGTATAGTAATTCGTCCAGTTTTCCCGGGACTATACACTGGTATGTATAGTAATTCGTCCAGTTTTCCCGGGACACCATACTGGTATGTATAGTAATTCGTCCAGTTTTCCCGGGACACCACACTGGTATGTATAGTAATTCATCCAGTTTTCCCGGGAAACCACACTGGTATGTATAGTAATTCATCCAGTTTTCCCGGGACACCATACTGGTATGTATAGTAATTCGTCCAATTTTCCCGGGACAACACACTGGTATGTATAGTAATTCATCGAGTTTTCCAGGGACACCATACTGGTATGTATAGTAATTCATCCAGTTTTCCCGGGACACCACAATGGTATGTATAGTAATTCATCCAGTTTTCCCGGGACACCATACTGGTATGTATAGTAATTCGTCCAGTTTTCCCGGGACACCATACTGGTATGTATAGTAATTCATGTAGTTTTCCCGAAACACCAGACTGGTATGTATAGTAATTCGTCCAGTTTTCCCGGGACACCATACTGGTATGTATAGTAATTCATTTAGTTTTCCCGAAACACCATATTGGTATGTATAGTAATTCATGTAGTTTTCCCGAAACACCAGACTGGTATGTATAGAAATTCATGTAGTTTTCCCGGGACACCATACTGTCATGTATAGTAATTCGTCCAGTTTTCCCGGGACACCATACTGGTATGTATAGTAATTCGTCCAGTTTTCCCGGGACACCATACTGGTATGTATAGTAATTCATGTAGTTTTCCCGAAACACCAGACTGGTATGTATAGTAATTCATGTAGTTTTCCCGAAACACCAGACTGGTATGTATAGTAATTCGTCCAGTTTTCCCGGGACACCATACTGGTATGTATACTAATTCATTTAGTTTTCCCGAAACACCGTACTGGTATGTATAGTAATTCTTTTAGTTTTACCGGGAAACCATACTGGTATGTATAGGAATTCATGTAGTTTTCCCGAAACACCAGACTGGTATGTATAGGAATTCATGTAGTTTTCCCGAAACACCAGACTGGTATGTATAGTAATTCATCCAGTTTTCCCGAAACACCAGACTGGTATGTATAGGAATTCATGTAGTTTTCCCGAAACACCAGACTGGTATGTATAGTAATTCGTCCAGTTTTTCCGGGACACCATACTGGTATGTATAGTAATTCATTTAGTTTTCCCGAAACACCAGACTGGTATGTATAGTAATTCGTCCAGTTTTCCCGGGACACCATACTGTCATGTATAGTAATTCGTCCAGTTTTCCCGGAACACCACACTGGTATGTATAGTAATTCGTCCAGTTTTCCCGAAAAACCAGACTGGTATGTAAAGTAATTCGTCCAGTTTTCCCGGGACACCATACTGTCATGTATAGTAATTCGTCCAGTTTTCCCGGAACACCACACTGGTATGTAAAGTAATTCGTCCAGTTTTCCCGGGACAGTACACTGGTATGTATAGTAATTCGTCCAGTTTTCCCGGGACACCATACTGGTATGTATAGTAATTCATTTAGTTTTCCAGAAACACATACTGGTATGTATAGTAATTCATCCAGTTTTCCCGGGACACCATACTGGTATGTATAGTAATTCATTTAGTTTTCCAGAAACACCATACTGGTATGTATAGTAATTCATCCAGTTTTCCCGGGAAACCATACTGGTATGTATAGTAATTCATCCAGTTTTCCCGGGACACCATACTGGTATGTATAGTAATTCATTTAGTCTTCCAGAAACACCAGACTGGTATGTATAGTAATTCATCCAGTTTTCCCGGGACACCATACTGGTATGTATAGTAATTCATTTAGTTTTCCAGAAACACCAGGCTGGTATGTATAGTAATTCGTCCAGTTTTCCCGGGACACCATACTGGTATGTATAGTAATTCATCCAGTTTTCCCGGGACACCATACTGGTATGTATAGTAATTCATTTAGTTTTCCAGAAACACCATACTGGTGTGTATAGTAATTCGTCCAGTTTTCCCGGGACACCATACTGGTATGTATAGTAATTCATCCAGTTTTCCCGGGACACCATACTGGTATGTATAGTAATTCATCCAGTTTTCCCGGGACACCATACTGGTATGTATAGTAATTCATCCAGTTTTCCCGGGACACCATACTGGTATGTATAGTAATTCGTCCAGTTTTCCCGGGACACCATACTGGTATGTATAGTAATTCATCAAGTTTTCCCGGGATACCATACTGGTATGTATAGTAATTCATTTAGTTTTCCCGGGACACCATACTGGTATGTATAGTAATTCATCCAGTTTTCCCGGGAAACCATACTGGTATGTATAGTAATTCATGTAGTTTTCCCGAAACACCAGACTGGTATGTATAGTAATTCATTTAGTTTTCCCGAAACACCAGACTGGTATGTATAGTAATTCGTCCAGTTTTCCAGGGACACCATACTGGTATGTATAGTAATTCGTCCAATTTTCCCGGGACAACACACTGGTATGTATAGTAATTCATCGAGTTTTCCAGGGACACCATACTGGTATGTATAGTAATTCATCCAGTTTTCCCGGGACACCACACTGGTATGTATAGTAATTCATCCAGTTTTCCCGGGACACCATACTGGTATGTATAGTAATTCGTCCAGTTTTCCCGGGACACCATACTGGTATGTATAGTAATTCATTTAGTTTTCCCGGGACACCAGACTGGTATGTATAGTAATTCGTCCAGTTTTCCCGGGACACCATACTGGTATGTATACTAATTCATTTAGTTTTCCCGAAACACCGTACTGGTATGTATAGTAATTCATTTAGTTTTACCGGGAAACCATACTGCTATGTATAGGAATTCATGTAGTTTTCCCGAAACACCAGACTGGTATGTATAGTAATTCGTCCAGTTTTCCCGGGACACCATACTGGTATGTATAGTAATTCATTTAGTTTTCCCGAAACACCAGACTGGTATGTATAGTAATTCGTCCAGTTTTCCCGGGACACCATACTGTCATGTATAGTAATTCGTCCAGTTTTCCCGAAACACCAGACTGGTATGTAAAGTAATTCGTCCAGTTTTCCCGGGACACCATACTGTCATGTATAGTAATTCGTCCAGTTTTCCCGGAACACCACACTGGTATGTAAAGTAATTAGTCCAGTTTTCCCGGGACAGTACACTGGTATGTATAGTAATTCGTCCAGTTTTCCCGGAACACCACACTGGTATGTATAGTAATTCGTCCAGTTTTCCCGGGACACCATACTGGTATGTATAGTAATTCATTTAGTTTTCCAGAAACACCATACTGGTATGTATAGTAATTCATCCAGTTTTCCCGGGACACCATACTGGTATGTATAGTAATTCATTTAGTTTTCCAGAAACACCATACTGGTATGTATAGTAATTCATCCAGTTTTCCCGGGAAACCATACTGGTATGTATAGTAATTCATTTAGTTTTCCAGAAACACCAGACTGGTATGTATAGTAATTCATCCAGTTTTCCCGGGACACCATACTGGTATGTATAGTAATTCATTTAGTTTTCCAGAAACACCAGACTGGTATGTATAGTAATTCGTCCAGTTTTCCCGGGACACCATACTGGTATGTATAGTAATTCATCCAGTTTTCCCGGGACACCATACTGGTATGTATAGTAATTCATGTAGTTTTCCCGAAACACCAGACTGGTATGTATAGTAATTCGTCCAGTTTTCCCGGGACACCATACTGGTATGTATAGTAATTCATTTAGTTTTCCAGAAACACCATACTGTCATGTATAGTAATTCATCCAGTTTTCCCGGGACACCATACTGGTGTGTATAGTAATTCGTCCAGTTTTCCCGGGACACCATACTGGTATGTATAGTAATTCATTTAGTTTTCCAGAAACACCAGACTGGTATGTATAGTAATTCATTTAGTTTTCCCGGTACACCATACTGGTATGTATAGTAATTCATCCAGTTTTCCCGGGACACCATACTGGTATGTATAGTGATTCATTTAGTTTTCCAGAAACACCATATTGGTATGTATAGTAATTCATTTAGTTTTCCCGGGACACCATACTGGTATGTATAGTAATTCATCCAGTTTTCCCGGGACACCATACTGGTATGTATAGTAATTCATCGAGTTTTCCCGGGACACCATCCTGGTATGTATAGTAATTCATCCAGTTTTCCCGGGACACCATACGGGTATGTATAGTAATTCATTTAGTTTTCCCGAAACACCAGACTGGTATGTATAGTAATTCGTCCAGTTTTCCCGGGACACCATACGGGTATGTATAGTAATTCATCCAGTTTTCCCGGGACACCATACGGGTATGTATAGTAATTCATTTAGTTTTCCCGAAACACCAGACTGGTATGTATAGTAATTCGTCCAGTTTTCCCGGGACACCATACTGGTATGTATAGTAATTCATTTAGTTTTCCCGGGACACCATACTGGTATGTATAGTAATTCATCCAGTTTTCCCGGGACAACACACTGGTATGTATAGTAATTCATCCAGTTTTCCCGGGACACCATACGGGTATGTATAGTAATTCATTTAGTTTTCCAGAAACACCAGACTGGTATGTATAGTAATTCGTCCAATTTTCCCGCGACAACACACTGGTATGTATAGTAATTCATCCAGTTTTCCAGGGACACCATACTGGTATGTATAGTAATTCATCCAGTTTTCCCGGGACGCCATACTGGTATGTATAGTAATTCATCCAGTTTTCCCGGGACACCATACTGGTATGTATAGTAATTCGTCCAGTTTTCCCGGGACACCATACTGGTATGTATAGTAATTCGTCCAGTTTTCCCGAAACACCATACTGGTATGTATAGTAATTCGTCCAGTTTTCCGGGACACCATACTGGTATGTATAGTAATTCGTCCAGTTTTCCCGGGACACCATACTGGTATGTATAGTAATTCGTCCAGTTTTCCCGGGACACCATACTGGTATGTATAGTAATTCGTCCAGTTTTCCCGAAACACCATACTGGTATGTATAGTAATTCATGTAGTTTTCCCGAAACACCAGACTGGTATGTATAGTAATTCGTCCAGTTTTCCCGGGACACCGTACTGGTATGTATAGTAATTCATTTAGTTTTGCCAGGAAACCATACTGGTATGTATAGTAATTCATGTAGTTTTCCCGAAACACCAGACTGGTATGTATAGTAATTCGTCCAGTTTTCCCGGGACACCATACTGGTATGTATAGTAATTCATTTAGTTTTCCCGAAACACCAGACTGGTATGTATAGTAATTCGTCCAGTTTTCCCGGGACACCATACTGGTATGTATAGTAATTCGTCCAGTTTTCCCGGGACACCAGACTGGTACCATGTATGTATAGTAATTCATGTAGTTTTCCCGAAACACCAGACTGGTATGTATAGTAATTCGTCCAGTTTTCCCGGAACACCACACTGGTATGTATAGTAATTCGTCCAGTTTTCCCGAAACACCAGACTGGTATGTAAAGTAATTCGTCCAGTTTTCCCGGGACACCATACTGTCATGTATAGTAATTCGTCCAGTTTTCCCGGAACACCACACTGGTATGTAAAGTAATTCGTCCAGTTTTCCCGGGACAATACACTGGTATGTATAGTAATTCGTCCAGTTTTCCCGGAACACCACACTGGTATGTATAGTAATTCGTCCAGTTTTCCCGAGACACCATACTGGTATGTATAGTAATTCATTTAGTTTTCCCGAAACACCATACTGGTATGTATAGTAATTCATCCAGTTTTCCCGGGACACCATACTGGTATGTATAGTAATTCATTTAGTTTTCCAGAAACACCATACTGGTATGTATAGTAATTCATCCAGTTTTCCCGGGACACCATACTGGTATGTATAGTAATTCGTCCAGTTTTCCCGGGACACCATACTGGTATGTATAGTAATTCATCAAGTTTTCCCGGGACACCATACTGGTATGTATAGCAATTCATCAAGTTTTCCCGGGAAACCATACTGGTATGTATAGTAATTCATTTAGTTTTCCCGAAACACCAGACTGGTATGTATAGTAATTCGTCCAGTTTTCCCGGGACACCACACTGGTATGTATAGTAATTCATTTAGTTTTCCAGAAACACCATACTGGTATGTATAGTAATTCATTTAGTTTTCCCGGGACACCATACTGGTATGTATAGTAATTCGTCCAGTTTTCCCGGGACACCATACTGGTATGTATAGTAATTCGTCCAGTTTTCCCGGGACACCATACTGGTATGTATAGTAATTCATCAAGTTTTCCCGGGACACCATACTGGTATGTATAGTAATTCATCAAGTTTTCCCGGGAAACCATACTGGTATGTATAGTAATTCATGTAGTTTTCCCGAAACACCAGACTGGTATATATAGTAATTCGTCCATTTTTCCCGAAACACCAGACTGGTATGTATAGTAATTCATTTAGTTTTCCCGGGACACCATACTGGTATGTATAGTAATTCATTTAGTTTTCCCGGGACACCATACTGGTATGTATAGTAATTCATCCAGTTTTCCCGGGACACCATACTGGTATGTATAGTAATTCATCCAGTTTTCCCGGGACACCATACTGGTATGTATAGTAATTCGTCCAGTTTTCCCGGGACACCATACTGGTATGTATAGTAATTCATTTAGTTTTCCCGGGACACCAGACTGGTATGTATAGTAATTCATTTAGTTTTCCCGGGACACCATACTGGTATGTATAGTAATTCGTCCAGTTTTCCCGGGACACCATACTGGTGTGTATAGTAATTCATTTAGTTTTCCAGAAACACCAGACTGGTATGTATAGTAATTCATTTAGTTTTCCCGGGACACCATACTGGTATGTATAGTAATTCATCCAGTTTTCCCGGGACACCATACTGGTATGTATAGTGATTCATTTAGTTTTCCAGAAACACCATACTGGTATGTATAGTAATTCATTTAGTTTTCCCGGGACACCATACTGGTATGTATAGTAATTCATTTAGTTTTCCCGGGACACCATACTGGTATGTATAGTAATTCATCCAGTTTTCCCGGGACACCATACTGGTATGTATAGTGATTCATTTAGTTTTCCAGAAACACCAAACTGGTATGTATAGTAATTCATTTAGTTTTCCCGGGACACCATACTGGTATGTATAGTAATTCATCCAGTTTTCCCGGGACACCATACTGGTATGTATAGTAATTCATCCAGTTTTCCCGGGACACCATACTGGTATGTATAGTAATTCATCCAGTTTTCCCGGGACACAATACGGGTCTGTATAGTAATTCATTTAGTTTTCCCGAAACACCAGACTGGTATGTATAGTAATTCGTCCAGTTTTCCTCGGGACACCACACTGGTATGTATAGTAATTCATTTAGTTTTCCCGGGACACCATACTGGTATGTATAGTAATTCATTTAGTTTTCCCGGGACACCATACGGGTATGTATAGTAATTCATTTAGTTTTCCCGAAACACCAGACTGGTATGTATAGTAATTCGTCCAGTTTTCCCGGGACACCACACTGGTATGTATAGTAATTCATTTAGTTTTCCCGGGACACCATACGGGTATGTATAGTAATTCATTTAGTTTTCCCGAAACACCAGACTGGTATGTATAGTAATTCATTTAGTTTTCCCGGGACACCACACTGGTATGTATAGTAATTCGTCCAGTTTTCCCGGGACACCACACTGGTATGTATAGTAATTCATTTAGTTTTCCCGGGACACCACACTGGTATGTATAGTAATTCATCCAGTTTTCCCGGGACACCATACTGGTATGTATAGTAATTCATTTAGTTTTCCAGAAACACCAGACTGGTATGTATAGTAATTCATCCAGTTTTCCCGGGACACCATACTGGTATGTAAAGTAATTCATTTAGTTTTCCCGAAACACCATACTGGTATGTATAGTAATTTGTCCAGTTTTCCCGGGACAACACACTGGTATGTATAGTAATTCATTTAGTTTTCCCGGGACACCATACTGGTATGTATAGTAATTCATCCAGTTTTCCCGGGACACCATACTGGTATGTATAGTAATTCATTTAGTTTTCCAGAAACACCATACTGGTATGTATAGTAATTCGTCCAGTTTTTCCGGGACACCAAACTGGTATGTATAGTAATTCATTTAGTTTTCCAGAAACACCAGACTGGTATGTATAGTTATTCGTCCAGGTTTCCCGGGACACCATACTGGTATGTATAGTAATTCATTTCGTTTTCCAGAAACACCAGACTGGTATGTATAGTAATTCGTCCAGTTTTCCCGGAACACCACACTGGTATGTATAGTAATTCGTCCAGTTTTCCCGGGACACCACACCGGTACGTAAAGTAGTTCATCCAGATTTCTTGAAACAGCATGCCGGTACAAACAGTAATTCATCTAGTTTTCCCGGGACACCACACTTGTATGTATAGTAATTAATCCACTTTTCCTGGGATACTACGCGGGTACGTATTGTAAATAATTCATCCAGGTTTCCTAGGATACTACGCGGGTACGTATAGAAATTCATCCAGTTTTCTCGGGACACTACGCGGGTACGTACAGTTTTTCATCCAGTTTTCTCTGGACACCTCGCCGGTAGGACAGTAGTTCATCTAGATTTCTTGGGACACCACGTCGGTACAAACAGTAGTTCACTCAGTTTTCCAGGACTCCAGACCGGTACGTACAGTAGTTCATCTAGATTTCTTGGGACACCACGTCGGTACAAACAGTAGTTCATCTAGATTTCTTGGGACACCACGTCGGTACAAACAGTAGTTCATCTAGATTTCTTGGGACACCACGTCGGTACAAACAGTAGTTCACTCAGTTTTCCAGGACTCCAGACCGGTACGTATAGTAATTCCTCCAGTTTTCCTGGAACACCACGCCGGTGCATATAGTGATTTCATCCAGTTAAGTTCTTTCCTTGGACATTAGTTCTACCACAAGCAACCTGTCCTTTTGCGATGTAACCATTGTTTCCGTGTTCACCTCGCCCGTACGCATTGGGATTCTATCTACGTAGTTCTGCCATTCAACGCCTGCAAGAATTGTGGTTCATTTGGTATTTTCACTCGAACTCACCCCTGTACCCCTATACGTTTTAGGATTCATTCATTGTTTTCATCGAAAAAGTACGTTTTGCTATGGCTAAGTTTTCTTTAATCTGTATGGTACATTTTGGCATTTTGGCAATTTCCTGTTACTTTTGTTAGTGAGACAGACTGACCTTAAGGAATTCGTACATATCTTTATCCGTTTTTATTAAACATTTAGTTTAAGAGAACTTTTTTCGTCGAATTTAAATATTTCACTACCTGAATCGTCATAATGGTCATCTGATATCTTAATAAGTCTACCTTAAGTTGATACGAACTTTTTACGTTACAGTGTCAAAAGCAGTTTGTTTATTATAGTTTTTAACCACACACCACAGATTCCCAGACGTCTTTTGGATTTTGGCAGCCAGACTTTGTGAGTCCCTGGTTGTCGTTGCAAGCCCAGAATGTCAGCAATTGTGTGCTGACTGTCGACCATGGGCTGGGAGCCGTCCCGATTTTGGTGGATGTCCAGGTCCGCTCTACTCACCCAGAGCTTATCAACAACATTTTTCCTGGAATAGGTAAGAAATCGCACTGTGTTGTTATATTGCATTTTCATGCAGTGTGTCAGCCGTCTCTTTTATAACATTTTTTATTGTACGGATATGTTAGTAGTCAAAGAACACTATTAAATCATACTTCTTATTCTATACGTTAGTTGTCCCAGTACGCAGTTATATAGCCTCTTTCATTATATATGCAGGGAGTCTCGGTACTCTGCCATATTACATCTGTTGTTGAATATGTTAGAAGCCTCAGTAACATCTTTACTTATATACGTTTAAAGGCTCAGAGAAGGTTCTTTTATTTTATACTTTAATAGTCTCAGTTAAATGTATATAACACACGTCTAATTTTAAAGTTAGCTGCTTAGTACGCGAGTATAGTGAATCTTTCATTGTAAGGTTAGATATTCAGTACGCGTTTATATTGCATCTTTTATTGTAAATGTTAGTTATCCAGTACACAAGTATATTGAGTCTTTTAGTGTAAAGGTTAGATATTCAGTATGCGTGTATATTGACTTTTTCTAGATAAAGGGTAGATATCTCAGTACGCGAGGATATTGAATCGTTCAGTGTAATGGTAAGATATCCAGTACGCAAATATATTAAATCTTTCATTATATACACGCGCGATAGTAGTGTAACGCAGGCCGGCGCTCCCCAACGGTTACCCATCCGTACACCGACCACGGTAACCGTTGCTTAACCGCGCAAATCGGGAAGCCGCTTAAACCACGTCGCTAAAGAGTTAACCCAGCAGCGAGGATGGTTTGAAGCGCTTATATTTCTACCCCTGCGGTCGTTACAGTAGTCTCATTTTTCTGTTATAGCACACATTCCTCTAAAATATATTAAAGATCTTTTTTTAGCTGAATATACTGCATTCAGAAAAACATGGCAAAAAACCCGAGAAATACATATATGAAATTCCACGGAAATTAGTCAGAGAACGTATACCCATTACGTCTTACATTCACAGCAGGTGCTTCATTGGAAGAATCGCGCTGATGGTTCTACCCAGGTATAATTCTGGGATCTTTCTACACTAATAATTAGCTGGTGCGCTATTAGGACAATTACAACCATCACTCTGAACATGGGGGTACCAAAGCGAACATCATATTGAAAACCTTGAGCCACAGTATTGTAAATAATTAACATGTATTAGCGGTTAAAACAAACACAAAGTTCATTTATATATTGTGAGCTTGCCAGATTACCTATGATACACAGAAAATGGCTTTCAGTGATTAAATATTGGCTGACAGTCGCGAGGAGTGGAGATATTGAATATATTAGTTTTACTGATAAATCCATGGTTAGTAACTTACAGCCCAACGCAATATACTCTCTTGAGCAAGAATGTTAGAAAAATGTTAGCAGACTTAGGTTTTTATTATGTATGGGTATACAGGAGTTGAAAGCAAACAAATGATCAGGGACTGTTTTTTTTCAAATATGAAATGGTGAGATACAAAATTTTATACGAGCCATATGGAGAATATTCTCTGAACATAAAATTAAAACAAAGATGCGATAAAAACTAAATAAATAGTTCACACTACCACTTCACGTCTTAGAGTATCGTCACGAAGTTTAGCTATCGAATCAGGAAGATGGGCTAATCCAAAAGGTTTACCAATAATTGATATAAAATATATGTTTTACCATTACATTGTTTTATGAAGATTATGAAAAACTTACTCGACCTTACACTATTACAAAATACTTAAAGACGTATCCTGGAATAAGTTGTTGCGCGGAGAAATTGATCAAATTTGGCATGAATGTACTATGGGATATGAGAAATACAAAACAAAGCTCAAAAGTATGGGTTGGCATTCTCGTTTTTATTTTATATCTATTTTTAGAATATACCTATATGTCACTTTTTCTAAAAAATATTAAGAAAGTGAATACCTTCATAAATTGTACATTTTTTTATGTAAAGAGCACACAATCATGGGAAACATGTTAAGATACTTCTATAATCCCTAAAAAATGACACATTTTTATTTCTAAAAAAATATCATGCGCGGAGAATTTAACAATTTTTGGTGTACACATGTATTATTGTTCTTAAAAAGGTTTTCATGGAAAAAAAAACAATACCTTGCCCCGCTAACTTACTGGAAAAAGGGCATTTATTATCTCCCTTTATTTTCAGAAAAAAACCCCTATTACACTCATTTTATATTTTTTCATATACAAAAGCTTAAACATTGGTACAAATCATTTGAGTTAATCACTTTATATGTCATAAGAAACCTAAAATGCTTAAACATAATGCAGTTTGACTTAATTATCTTTTAAATAGACATAAAAAAGCAATAAATTCTATTTTTAGCTTGTCCGAAAAAATACATCAAACCGATATATATTTTTTAACTATAAAACATCTAGCACATAGCACACTGTGATGCCAAATGCCCAAGTTCAACAATCCGTCGGCCATCTCTCCACGAAGGCGTATTTTCTACATTAGTGTCAACACTGATCAAATCCGGAAATGGAATGTCCGAAACACAGTTAAAGTCACTATCGTCAGTATTTGTGGTTTTCGCAACATTTGATTTCCCAAAAAACTGTATGTTATCTAAGCTCCTTGCTCGCTTCTTTGAAATAAATCCACCCGTTCGCGATCGCCGACGTTCTGACATCATGACATTGTAAATTAATCGAACGCTGTATGTTTACGAAAATAGTCCAAATAACTAGTCAAGTTGAGGAATTGTCTAATGAACCCAACGGATAAGCTAAGTATATGGGAATTAGAAGCCACTTGAAGCTGCGCACAACAATGCGCATTGACCTTTACCGGATACGTCTTTAATTGTAATGTAAAATGTATAGGTATTATTGATTTATTTGTATTTCTTCTAGTTTATTTTATATGCTGTATATTGTTAATGATGCTAACAATATCGACTGATACTCATTCACTGAGCCTGGCATTGACCTAACCCATTCCCTATTTCCGTAATGAAAGAAATGTTTAATTATCTCTATTGTTGTACGGGATTCTTATAAACTTGATATAAGAACTGTAATAAATTGTATTTGTGATCACGTTATATACGAGTCATCCGATATGACGTCAATATCTATCTTAGCAGAAATTCCAATCGTGATTATTAATTAATTAATTTGAAAAGAATGCACGTTCCAAGTGTTTTAAACGGAAAGTACTGTTTTAAAATTGAGATTGTGTTTAAAATCACATTTGCTTAGGTTAAAGTGTGATTTTCTGCAGACATTGTGCACAAACTCCCAACAAGTCAGATATTGATATATATATATTTGTGCTAGGCAAACTGTCGGTTGCCACCTGTAACCAATGATTGTGATTTTCTTAACATGTTGATAAATCTATTTATAAATATTCTAAAACATGCCATTAATGAATTACTCACCTTAACCACAGGTGCGCTGCCCCGTGATGACGACTACCCTTGGCAGTTTGGTGGAGTTTCCTATATTTACAATGACGTCAGTGTGATAGTTATGGCGCCAAATCGAAATAACCAGTACGCGTCCGGGGCTTCTATTTACACAAGTAATGTTAATGTGATGATGTGGGTATCACCATTGCTGATTAAATGTTGCTTGATTATAATATAAATAATGCTGAAATGTTCCTATGTTTTTTTTGCACTTCATGAAATTTTATTGAGTCATGCATTATATGAGTGTCCCAACCCTTGGAATGTGGTGGTGGTCATTTGCTTGTTTGTATCATTAAGTATGCAGTATAAGAGAAAGTGATAAAGCGTTATATGAACCGGAGAATACATGTACGTATTTTAACAATAACTGATGTGTTAGATGACAATGATATCAATTCGTCGATGCATCAGTTATTTAACCAAACTTTTATATTGCATTACTTAAAAGAACATGTATTAAAAATCATGTTAAAAGTCATTTATAATTATAAAGGAGACGTCACAAAATCACTTAAATAAATTTTCTTTATAGTTCTAAACAGAAACCGCCACTGGATATACTGCTCAACCACCATTTTAAACAATTTATAACAATATAAACTATCCAGTAGAGACAAGTATGTTATTTAGGTACGAACGACGCCTTTCAATGTAGTTTAACTGGTCCGTAAACGGTTATCATATAGCTCTTCCTTTCCTTGTGTATTATATATATATAAATAGAGCTACCTGGATGTTTTACATTCTTAGTGCTAAACATACACAGAAACTTAGGGGTTGAACAATAAAGTAGTGATACGTTTTAAGAAATAAAAAAACACAATTTTATTTTGTTACCGATTGAGTTAGATTTTATAAATGTACCAAAGTATTATAAATAAATTACTATTTCCAAATTAGATAGATACAATAATGATGAAATGTTTTTTTTATTTCGAATTATAATTATTATTATTTATTATTATTATTTTTATTATTATTATTATTATTATTATTATTATTATTATTATTATTATTATTATTATTATTATTATTATTATTATTGTTATAATAACTATTATTATAAATATTATTATAGCTAATAATAACTACATAAACGGCCCTGTCCTGCAATGGTCTTTAGATGTCCTGGTCAGGGTTCGAGCCTGGAAGGTTGGCTCACTTCCTATCCCGGATTTTAGAGTCACGGACATTCCCGTGCAGGCGGTGTCCACAAAGAGTAAGTACTGATCTTGTCCCTCTTGCAGGACTTCTCTGTGTGATTTAACAGCTATTTGCTTAAATTCGAAAAGACTTCTAGATACATATCGCAAAATCATAGTTTATAAGAAAGTCGCTACCCATTTACCGACATTGGTTTCGTTTAATAAAATTGCGAACTTTAAATAGGTCAATAAAGAATAAGAATTTATGCATGCTACTTTACGCTATTAGGACCACAGACCATGGCTCTGAATTAGTTTTTTGTGTGTTTACACGTAATGATATTGTATGTGTACCTTATATAGCATTTATCTAAACAATTAAAAAAAAACACATTAGAAGTTGCAATACTGATGTTTTATGTGTACATATATATTCCATTTGGAAATGACAGACTACTCGATTAAAATCTTTACCAGGTACCATTAATTTCCAAATTCATGTGTACCTAACTGGAAATTTGGAAAATGTGATAGAAAAATTGATACAAGAAAAAAGTCTAAAAATTTTTTTCGGCGTGCCTGTCTTACTTCACTTTTGATCTACTTACAATAGTGAAGGATTTTCAGCCGGAATGAATATCAAAGCGAATCTCCTTGGCAGAAATTCAAGATTACACCGCGTACCGTGTTATGCTTATTAAATAATTCAGGGGCGAACTTTTTCTTTTTTTCTAAAGGTGGACGAGATTAAGTAAAAAATCCAGAAAAAAGAAATCCCGTTTTTACTGTTATCTACGATAAAACACTTCACCTTCAATTTAACACATATCACATGTCATAAACCATATCGGTCACAATCCACTGACTTACAACTTAATTTGATAATCAAGCAAAACATCTATTTTTTATGCTTTCGGGGGTTTGAGGGTCAGATCATCTTTTATAACGATATTTCTTGTTTTTGTTAAGTTACGCTTACATGTAATGATTCGATTAAAAAGAATGAAAGGTTTTACCATGCATCTCTTTCTGTGTATAACACGATATGAAAAAAACACAACTATTCCTAGAGGATACTTGTTTGCTGAAACAACATAAGAGAGAGTATCATCTGAGCTTCAAACAAACCTAAAGTAGCTGTTATTTTGCAAGTACGGACTTCATATAAAATTGCTTGACTCCTTGACACAATCATTGCATTATACCTCGCATTTCATATGTACAGAATTGACCAAAACAACTATACACATGCCAGGATCAAACAATATCCCCTTCCATGGTACTCCTAACACTAATGAACATACTTGTCTGCAGTCAAGTCATGCTGCTTGGCTTCTTGACCTACATATCGACATGTATGTTTCTTTAATTGAACCGGTGCCACTTTTTAAACGTTTCCGGTGCACCATTCCTTCACTAAGAGGGTACCGAGATGCTTATGCTTATGTTTATTTGGTGTCGAATATATGGGTAAGATTTTATTGCCGTTTCAATGGAACACAAAGTGTTATCATAGCAAATTCGTTATGTATACTGCAAGCTGTGGTGTAGGTTGATTTGAGATCAAGACACGCTAATTTGAGCATTGTTCCTTTCATCTGATTATTTTGTATATTAAATAATGTATCTGACAGTTTGAACCAACTGATCTTATTCTCAAACAATTAAATTATTATTATTGCTACCTGAAAAGATCAAGCAAAATTATCTTTATTGACGTTCTACAGATATGTAACATGGCACGCATAACACCACGCCTGCCATTACAAACATTTATTTTCTTTCAAGTGACAGGATGCACGGTTAGCATTTTTAAAACTAAGAAAACCTCGTGACCTCTTACTTTTAAGGTTATATCATCATTTTAGTAATCTCCCTTGGCGTCAATAAATATCTTGATAAAAAACAATGAAGCAGTCCCTATTGTGTATGCAAATATATGTGGAAAAAACAACATATTGAGCGATATGTTTTAATATTTGTACTGTCAAACAATTATGTCAAATGTAATGTTAAAATGCATCAACTAAGAATAATGTTTGACTCTATGGAGAAATTATGCTAAAATTCTTTAAACAGATTTAAGATATAATAGCATGCACTTGATTTAGCTAAACAATCAAATTCCACCTTTAAAGTTTAAAGGTTTTGAAAGAATTCCACCTTTAAAGTTTAAAGGTTTTGAAAGAGTTGGATTACAATATCCAAATGTAAAACAATTAAAAAGTAGTTTATTGAAAATTTACTAATTAAACCGTGTATTTACGTATTTCTTTATATCTTCGATGATAAAAAGACTTTTTGGCGATAGCCTGAAACTTTTTTTTTCGGGGCGAGAACATTAATGTGTTATGTACTTCCAGATAACTTTATTTAGGAGGTTATCGACAACATAGCTATTATTGTTTCGGTGCTATTTGACAAAATAATAAAAAAAGGTATATTGGCTGTCTGTCCCATGTCAACGTTAGTATGCGTTCACTTTTAGTGGACGAAATGTTCGTAGACGGGACCATTCTTTGGGTAACTTCCCAGCCCTAGTGAAGGTCCGGACCAGGTTACACACACCAGGAGAATGGTGGTCGGATGCTGTGGGTATGTTTATAAATTCTCGTAGACTGGCCCAGTTGATGTAAATGTTCAGTATTCACTCACAGCATTTAAAGAACTACATTCACTGTTAACACATGATCACATTACTATTCATTATAAATCAATATTTAGAGCAAAGTAAAACCTTTACATTTGTGTGTTGTAATGGCGGTTATGAATTCATATAAATAAAGTTTTCCGGTTTTTATAAAACTCAAGTATTCAATGTCAAGAAATCTTAGCACATGTATTTAAATCAAACACTACATACACACCCATGTAGTGTCTAAATGTATATATTTATAGGCGAATGTATGTGTGTGAGCGTGCGGTTGCGTGCGTATGCGCGTGAGCGTTTGTGTGCTTGTTTGTACGTATGTGCGCATGTGTACGTGTATATGCACGCGTACGGACTTGCGTAAGTTGTACCTGTGTTTGCCTTTGATTATAATTTATAGTACGGAAGACATTTTACAAGTCAAGTTATGCACGTGTTTATGTTATATACATTTGTCTCTTTGCAGGGTCCACGATGTTTGTGGGCAATAGACCAAACGCGAGGTTTGTAACCTTTGGTTTCAGCAACACCACGATCCGTGTATGGATTCCGTCGCAAGGTATCCATTGCAACGATTTCTGTACATTCTTGTAACTTTTCTTAGTGTGTGTCTTTATTGCGTTTGGATACATGCTACCGTGTTTGTAACGTTTGAAGAATATTTGATTAAGCAGAAATCATATCATATTTTTATTGTATTACCACCGCGACTACTGGATCATGAGAATACATTTACCTTCAATTGTGACAATCATGGTGCTGTTTCAGGCTGGAAGAAATGTGATTATTTTTTTATAGAGTTGTGCACCTTCTTACGATCAACACGGGTACGCTTTATTATAAATATACAAAATTACTACATTATTTTGTTTGTATACATTAAAACAAGAGTTATATAATAAAACCTGTTTCAAACCAGTATTTCTTCCTAAGTCAAATAACATCGCTTCGACCAAGAAATTATTTAATGTCAAGATTGTTATTAAGGCGTAGACTCAAAGCGCACTGATGCGGTACCTCAGAGCAAAAATCTCGGGCTAAGCGATTTCTGTTTCACGGTAATCTTTTATTGCGTTTTCCTTTCTCCTTTCTCGATGCGAGTCGAATTCGGACAGTTAGTTGTTGTTATTATGGCTACTAAGTCAAGATGATTATAACCCTTTTAAATATGTGATAGAAAAATAATGGAATGGAAAAGAGAGCAGCGTACACTTATACCAACACTAACAGAGAACGACGATGATAGGTTTCGGCTTGAACACGGTATTGTAGACGTTCTTTAGCTTTCAATAAATAAACGTTAATCATGTAATGCCAAAGAAGGTAAACTTGAAGAAAATGGAGATGAGATCGAGAGGTTACGATCCGATGTGACGAAAACGAGCATGTTAACAGTGCACAAGGTGTAGAAGTTCGCAAACGGTGTCAAAAATGCCATTTACATGTGGTATGCGACAGTTTGCCTCAAATACATGTAGCACTATTTTTCCACTGTTTAGGGAATTCTGGCATAATTTTCAAGATAAACTCACTCTTTGTAAAGACGACTGTGAACACTACTTATATTGCCAGACAGTACAAACTGCGAAAAGATCACCCTTAATGTTCATTCTGTTATACAAATCTATAAATAAAATTAGATGCCCGGATGACGATTTAACGTGATCTCAGAAAGAAATTGCCACGTGGTTTTCTAAGTATAAACATAGCCGTCTCTGCCGCGTGGATCAGATAGAAAATAACTACTTGCTATGGCGAGTGTGAATTTATGCTTCACTATTCTATCAAAAAAGGGGCATCAATAAACAGAACTTTGCAGGACCCTTTCAGTTAGCAACTATTATGGTTATTACAAAAAACCTTTTGTCAATTCGGCGCCGTATGACATGTGTCGGAGTGCCGTAAAACCCAACCCAAAAATACTTTGGTCGAAACTGTCGGATGCCAGTTATACCAGCGTAACGGGGCTCCAGTAGAAAACGACAACTTCTTCTGAGTACACTTTTACTACAAATTTAACTAATTATAAATCTAACAAGAGTTTAGCATAAGTACTTCTTTCTTTCTCGTCCAAATCCACACTCTTCTCATTCGACCAGAAGCCTTAATATCTACGCTAACTTCGCATCTCGTTTGCTAATTGCGTCGCCTACGCCTATTATCTTTGATACCAGTATTAATAAAAGCTAAAAGCATAGTGTCTTTTGACCAGCGTTGTGTCCCATGATTTCTTCCTATGTTTTGATTTATGAATCAATCATGGTCCGAATCAGGTCATGTCGTCAGTCATTACTGTTGTTTGCCATAGTTTCGCAGTGCGTCATAGTATATTTCCTTGTTTGGATTATTGATCATGTCATTCTTCGTCCTCCTCAAAAGTAACTTTATGCATTTAGCTTTTGTAAAGGGCGATATGTCTAACTAAACAAATATTATTCAACTTACCAACTATTATTCAACTGAAAACTACTACCACATTTATTATTTACTTGAAAACTAATAAATATGGTAATACAATGTATTACGTTACACAACCATTAAAATTATATTAGTAATGTTTGCTCTTATTGTTCAATAACTCATCACAGATTTGATCTTACATTTACATTTGGCGTGCTTGCGAATACCTTGGTCCTGTGTCTTTTCAATATTTTGTATATGTTCCAATGCTCATAGGACTTTGTCCTATATATTCTTATTAATTAATTAATTTTATTTTAGGGTACATCTTTGACGCCACCGACGCGACACAAAATTATGTAAGAGCCGTTAATGGAAGCCTTGAGATCCTTGCGTGGAAATCATGGACCGTGATGAAGCCAAAATTATCTCTCAGCTTCCCCATTGGTCCAGGGGTGCAAGGGGAACATCTCCACCAGTCGCTGGCACAAGATCCATCTGGAGAGACGGCCTATATTAGTGTTTTGGTAGATTTGTTCTTGTATTATATATTTTAAGATATAGTATAGTATAGTTGAGGATAATCTGAACCTAATAATCAGGTATTGAGGAACATTAATTCAAGTTGGTACATGGTAGTCTTAACTAAATATATGTATAATTAAGATGCATTGGGCTCAATTTGGTACATTTGTTGATTGCCTGAACTAAATACGTGATTTAGTAAGTATTAGTTTTTAACTTTATAATTTATGATAGTCTGAACTAAATACGTGATTTAGTAAGTATTAGTTTTTAACTTTATAATTTATGATAGTCTGAACTAAATACGTGATTTAGTAAGTATTAGTGTTCAACTTTATAATTAAGATATATAAATACAAAATTAAGATAAGCTCAATTTGGTACATTTTATGATAGTCTGAACGAAACAATCATTTTACTAAATTTGACTTGCAAACATAATTAAACGAAATACTTCTTTTTGATTTCATGAGGAAATAATGCAGTTCTTAAAGGATACGATATAGAGTGAGGCCTGATTGATCCGGATCTACCCTTGTTGATAAAGCAATATACATTAGTGATAGGCTGGTTATGTTTCATTGGTTAATTTTCAATTCAGAACGGATTTTAGTCGTTAACTTATTATAACAAAGGATTTAAAGCGCCAGGTCTGTTTGATTTTTTTTAATTCATACGACAAATTGATACATAAGATTGCATCATGCATTGTGATTTCATTTAGTTACAATTTTGCCGCTCTGTAAAAGGAGAGGATACCTTGGACATTAAGACAGGATGGTCCATTTTCGCCTTAACCATTGGAACAGCTGAATCCACGTTAAGATAGAGACTGATGGCCTTTTCTTAAATATTGCGCTACTAATGTGGCGTCATCCCATGTTTTATATGAAGGTTTTGTCTTAAACTGGAAGATTAAGAGACTCATGATAAAGCGTAGCTCATCATTTCCATAAAAACATTACAAATTGCTTGGCTTGACATCTTCTAGGCAGAATGTCTTCGTGGCAACAATGCAGGATTCCGATTCCCCGGAGGTGGATCTCTATCGTACACCAAACAATCACGTGACTCCGTGTGCTCCCATGGTGGCCTGACTTACAGGTTAGCCTATTCTCAAATTGATCTATTAGCAAAGGTTCAAACTTAGACAACACATGTAGCGTAGCACTTTACCATTTGATCATTTAATCACCGAGGGGCGGATCCAGAAAATGTTGGTGCGGGGTATGAATCAAGATCCATTCAACTTTATCACAGTAAATACTGTATATACATACCAATTAGGGATCCGAATTTCGACCTAAGCGGTCAACAGACACAATTTACTTTAAAAGCTTAGTATTTTTAAACTTACATGTATGTGTTTTCACCCGGAAATACTAAATTTTGCCTATCAAAGATTTAAAACACATTTGCTTGCTGGATACACGGGCAAGGGAAATTTTACTGGTTTGACATTTAGGTCTTAATAACATGTTTGTCCTTTGACAAGATGGTTTATCATATAAATGAATACAAATCTATTTATTTTTGTATGTAAACGAGTGTAGATTGTTTATTTTGAACTCTAACATCAGCAATTACACATAGACTTCAAATAAATGTGAACGTGGCGCTAAGATCTCAACTGCATATTTATTTAACGTACCATTAGTTCTGACACTTCTTCCGGTTTGCATCTTCTCTGACTTTCCATACAGTTACAGTGTCGATTCACTTATGCTCTGGCGACCTACCGCGACCTCATACGGCGGCGTCATCTGTATCGCGTCGGTAATGGCAAATGGAACCATGTCGCAACGTGAGCTGGATGCAGACATTGTTGTGAACGTATGGTCAGCCAACATTCTGCATATATCAGGTAACAGTACATGAACTCTACAACTAGGTTCATTGATTTCAATTGTCAAGCTATATTACGATTAAAAGTCTGTTCTTTGTTTTTTATTTGCTAATTACTTAATAAAAATAAATAAATAAAACGTCACCTTTCTCTCCTAGTGGTTAATATTGATATGCTATTTAGATTTCATCTTTTTTCAACGTATTATAAGAAACTTAGATTGCTGTATCCTTGAAATAGGTGATGACAAGCTGGATAAGTTGGATTAACGTGAATGCTTTTAATTTTAGGAATCAATGAAGATAGGACACAACTACATCGATGTGTATTTATTTAAACAGCTAGAGAAAATAAAACAACGCGTGACAGCGTTTTATCTACATTTAGACGCCATTAAGACGCAAAGTTAGACAAATAATAACACATGATAGCTTTAAATACTTACAACTTTTAAAAGCCCATTGTAACAACCACTATAGCGGCACCTGACAGATTAAACGTATTATTTTCATTAAAAACCAAAATTAGTCAAGATGTGACGACCACTGAGGTATTTCGACGTTTAAACTTTATTTATTTTGTTTTATTTGTTTGTTGGCTTTATTGTCCCTCTAACAGTATTGCAGGTTTATTCAATTAAAACATTGTTACGATAAATACAGAGATATTATCTCCTTAAAAACCACGAAAGGTTTAATTTAACGACTTATCACAGTTCTCATCACAACAACTTTATACAAAAACCAAATTAGACAGAATATTACGACACATCCCAGATATCATATTGCTCATAATATTATAAAAATTAGTGTAAGGCAGACGTTATATTGTTTCTACAAGTTGTTAAAATAATGTTTCTGCACATTTTTCAGGTCAGCACAAGACACCACCTAACTCCTGCAACAAACAGTAATGCAGACAAACTAGTTGCAGACGAACCTAATGAAACCGAGCTAAAACCTCTCTATATGATGGCTTGTTAGCAGTTTAAAAAACTACATGGATATAAAATGGAGATGTTTATTTGTAAACACAGACCACCGACCCAAAATACAGTCTAGCATTTGTAGATGCAAGTGTCTCAATTACTAGTATTAGCAAGATTTTTCATAACAATAATTTATACTAAAATAAATAACTTGTATATATTTTAAATGTTTATTAAAATGTGGAAAAATATTTCAAAATACTAAAATTTCTTGAACAAATAAACGATAAATCAATAAAAATAATCATTCAAAGAGTTAAGCATGAATGCATTAGTTTGTGTTAGTAGTATTATAATTTAATTCATTTATATAAAAAGGGTATTATTTTCTTTTTAAAAATATTAAAAAGTTAAACAGTTAAAATGTGACCATAAAAATTCGTCCTTTTTCGTAATTTACTTTGGTCATATGACTTTTACTTTGACATTGATGATTTACTGTGTGCATTTATTAGAAATAAAGAATGTTGTTCTGTTTTTTTCCCTAGTTTATCTTAGCATACCAACAAGTCATACCTGTAAATTAAGCTTTAATGCGAGTTGTCTTAGTTTAAAATTCAAGTGTTTTACCTCAAAATGACAACGATTTAGATACCTGCCATTTGTCTTAGGGTCATGCAATCATTTATCATCTAAACAGCTGCGAAATAAATCTTACAATATTGTGTTTGATTCTTCTTGATAGAGGATGTACCTTAATTACCTTTCTGTTCTGTTGAACATTACAACATAAAATAAAACAAAAGGACTTTCATTTTAATCCTTTTTTTAAAAAAAAAAAAAAGATTGAAAAAGGCTATAGCTTGATAGCTCTTTTGTCTTGCGCCGTAAGGTTATCGACCCTTTTTGACCATACACATCTCTGCATAAAGCGAATACACTAATTATGTTTTTACAGAAAATGGGATGACTTTTTTTTAAGATTTTATATATTCTGTTAATTGTCAACACCGTTTAGACAAAATCATACACCTTACTTCGTTGATTCAATAGCTTATTTATATTTTAGTTATTCATGAGCATAACGGTTAGGGTTATGGATTTGTAACTCCTCAGCCACTCACCGTGTCTGTTCGTGTCCTTATCAGGGAGAGAACTTTAATTTGGCTGGAAGGTCCAGCTAACTTGCATTGCGACGGTGGTTCTACCTCGTCATTAATTTGGGGCCTTTCTCTACCATAGTAACCCAAAGCCAACATTACCATAAGCATGTTGATGCGATGAAACAAAGAACAAACGAACACCATAACATGGATGCTTTTTCGAAAAGTTCAGCAATACTATTATTGTTTTCGCTTATGCGTTGTATTCAATACCGACGTATGCAAAGTCTGCTACACCGTCCATAAAAACGTATGCGGGTTATATCATTTTTATTGTTGTAACAGACATGGCTCTATAATTTGATGGTGGATGTGGTGAGGGAGTGGGTTGAAAACTATGGGAAAAGCAACTGTAAAAGTTGAAAAACAATTTAACAGGTTACTTCTTTTACCATTTTCCATCTTACTAGTAAATGCTTTTGTCATTTAGATGAAATTTGTTTTTAACTTTAGAACAACGTTGATACTCGTACAGAATTCAGTTCATGGATAATGCTTGACAGTGTTCTATATGATATATTTAAATATTTATTTATTATATTAATTTGTAGTTTGTCGAGATGTAAATCGCTATACTTTCTGGCAAAAAATGTTAATCAATATTTATTCAAACATATCAACTATATGTAACATCTTAATTAAGGCATAACAGCATACTGTAGTAAAATAAAAGCTGTTTATATACTATTAATAGCTCAATTGTTAGACAATCTATATACAAGCATGAATCAGCTATAAATAGGTATCGGTGTCAAAACTGATTACGCGGATGCTGTTTAACGATGGTCTCAAAAGATGGTCAGATGGTTGTCTTAGTTTAAAAAAGCAAACTGTGCAGCGTGGCTCAGATAGGTTATACATCTTTGTAAAGACAAGTGGAGTGGCATGCCTTACTTTTCACAAAAATGTGGGGTACCAATAAATAGCATTTCACTGGATCTTTTCGGATAACAATTAATTGGGCAGTCCGATAACTCGGTTACTTCCCTTGATTTCAAAGGGAGGCTACTCGCCGCTGAGCATTTGGGGACTAAGTAAGAAAAAGATTAGTGCTAAACTGTCATCACAATAACGACTGTAGGCAAACAATTAACGATCACATACTGATCAATTTATTTATTTTGATATTTATATACGTCCATGTTTGTAAACATTTATTAAGATCACACGGACTAATTAACAATCAAGATTAGTGCGAATGCAATCATCACAATAATGACTGTAGGCAAACATCAATTAACGTTCACGCTTTTATGTGCAATTATAAGATAACTGCATACTCATGTCATTTTGAGTGTGACAACCTTATTAAAGTATTAGCAACAAAATATGTATGCAACTAAGTAACATTTAAATCCTTGCAACAGCGGAATTTTAATTAGATATAAAATATGAAATAAATAAATCACATACACAGTATAATTATTATATTTTAGGACGTTACATTGCATTTAAATCAAGGAACAGTGGCAGTTCGTATATTGTACTGAGAGGATCAGTTTTTTTTCTTTGGTTAAAACAATTTTAAAATATGAAAAAATAAAATAATTTACGATGCTCATAAGACGATGTTAATAATAATAAAGAATAAGGAGGCAAAGGAAGCATAAATTTAATGTGAATGGTGTCGAAATAATGAAAAATAAGATAACAAGTTTACATTCTTTTTACTTAATTTCTAAAGATTTTAGGGCGAAGGGTGGCGTATACATTTATTTCAGAAGTGCTCATGATGTATATGAAGACGAAGAAAACAAATACAATGTGAAAGGTTAAAAATAAATTAACAAATTTACTATTTTTTGCTTGACGTATACACTTAAATCCGAAGGCGACATGTTATAAAGCAAGGGCGAACTGTTACTGATCAAGGGCGAACTGTTACCAGTTAAGGGAGGGCGAAGTGTTATAATACCATCCAAATGGCATGCTCATTCGGAGAGTACTCAAGGGCAGCAACCTAGTTATCGGACTGTCCAATGAGACTTAAACGGCCTTAACTTACGGATACCACCTTTTTAAATGTCTCTTTACAATCAGAAACGACAATGTGATTTACTAGCCCTAAGATATGAATGAGACAAAAACAACAAATGATAAAATATCGATAAATACTGCATTTATTTACAAAAAAGCACATTTTCATACGTAGATTATGCTGCTGATTAGATAGTCACGGAAAAGAATTGTAGAAAAGAAAATGACTATAGCTGAAATGGACCATTGATTACAAACATGCCAAACTTATGTCAACTGTTCATGCATAAAAAGCATGTAAAACAAAAAAGCAGCAAGATTTTAATTATAATGTTCTCAAGATGGTAAGATTTACACACTGATTTTTGCCCCAAGTATGAAGAGCGAATTGACACATACATAATTTATTTAAATCTGGTTTTCCTAATTGTATATAACTTATATTTTATAAACACATATGCTCAAATTCGAAAAAGACGTTCACATCAAACGCTTGACACTAACATATATCTTTTCAAGATGCTGAATTTGTAATGTAGAAAATACCTAATTAACCCTATAAGCACATTATAGAGGCTTTCAATTTAACGTCACGCTATCTTGACGATATTCTAACTATAGATAATCCTTTCTTTTCTCAAATGATCCATCTGATTTACCCTCCAGAACTTACCCTTAATAAAGCAAATAACTGACATTTAAATGCAGCATTTCTAGACATTGAGATCAATATTTCCAATGACAACGTCTCTACTAAAATCTATGACAAGAGAGATGATTTCAACTTTAGTATTGTGAATTATCCATACCTTGATGGTGATTCACCTCGTGCTACCTCCTATGGTATTTACATATCACAACTTACAAGGTTTGCACGAGTTTGTACTAAAGTAGAAGATTTCAATGCTAGAAACCTGTTTATTTCTTCTAAACTGTTACAGCAAGGCTTTCGTTTTCATAAATTAAGAAAGGCGTTTTCAAAATTCTTTCACCGCAATTATTTTATTGCTTCTAAGTATAATAGCAGTATGAAAACACTTATGCAGAAAGGCATAAGCCATCCTGCATTTTATGGAAATGTTTTATACAAGTTAAAGAAGATCAAGGGTCTCAATAACTTTTCTGACCACTTTACAAAACTTATCAGAAAATGTATTGCAGACGGTTACAACCCGGGAATACTTCGATGTACTGCATTGCTTGCAATTGACCCTTTTACAGTCAAGAACTTGCATTGCTTTTAAATTGCACGATGACCGGACAGGTCGTTGAGACTATATGAAAACAGTGACTTAAAGCCATAATTGGACAGTCACTGTTGGATTTCTTGTCTCTTCATCTCTCCAGTCGTGCCCTATATAGGTGGGACAACTTGAGCAGTCTCCATACCCTTTACGTGAGATTGCACAGTAGGTATAACATCGGGATTTTTTTTTTTTTTTTTTTTTTTTTTTTTTTTAATCTTTATCATATATAATATGTCAACTGCGGATAAATCCTCGGCGTTTATAATATGTTTTTTAAACGATTAACTCTAAACAATACTACGTTTTATTTTGTTGATTTTCTAAAATTCTATTGTTTCTTCCATATTGTTTACATTTCACTTTTGACACTATTGGCAAATGACGTCATGGCATTTATGACGTCGTTATATGGTTCTTATAATATATCAGCGCTTGTACTGCTTTATTTTATTTTAAACTACTCTCTCATTTGGAATTTTTTGGTTGCCGAGGCTTTTATCTACTGTAAATACTGTACATATGTTCATTATATCTGTTTTAACTCCCGATGCAGGTGCTTATTGTTAGTTGTGTCACTTTGACGGGATACTTTTATTTACACTGTTTGTTTGATAGAAAAACCGTCAGGAAGTGCGAGGTTGGAGCGCTCCACAAACCAGGTTTAAGCACCCCAGTTGGCCATTTTGCCGACTGACCGTTCCAAGGCGGTAACTGATGGTTTTTCTTTTTGTGTGTTATGTCTCGTCTCTGTGTTTTTTGTCACATTTACATTTACCTTGTCTGCCTTGGTCTGCAGGTAGATAAAATTTAAATATCTGTGAAAATTTTGATAGGACCTTTTCTTATTTACCTATTGGTATTGCAGTGCCGACTGTTGTTGTCACCATTGGTGGTACAATGGTTGTGGTCACAGTAGCTGATTCGTAGGTTTCTGTGGTCGTTGACAATGTTGGTGGTACGATGATTGTTGTCACTGTTTGTTGTACAGCGGTTCCTGCGGTTTTTGTCATGTTTGGTGACATAGCGGTTGCTGCAGTTGTTGTCACGGTTGGTCGCACGGCGGTTCCTGCAGTTATTGTCACGGTTGGGGGAAAGGCGGTTCCTGCAGTTGTTGTGAAAGTCGATAATAAGGCGGGCTCTGTGGTTGTTGTCACGGTTGGTGGTATGGCAGTTCCTGTACTTGCTGCTAGGGCTGATGGTAAAGCGGTCCCTGCAGTTGTTGTCGCGGTTAGTGACATAGCGGTTCCTGCAGTAGTTGTCACTATTAGTGGTATAGCAGTTCCTGCAGTTAATGTTATGGTTTGTGGTAAAGCGGTTCCCGAAGTTGTTCTTAGGGTTGGTGGTAAAGTGGTTCCTGTTGTTTATTTTCGAATTTGGCGGTTACAACAGTTTTTTTCACCGTTGATAGTGAAGCGGTTACAGTAGTTGTTGTCACAACTGGTGGTAAAGCGGTTCCTGCAGTTGTCATGACTGTACTGGCAGTCGTTGTCGCAGCCGCTTGTGTAGAATGTGTTGGTGAAGGTGAGTAGGCTGAAATAGTTGTTGTTTTCGTATGAGGAGACGTGTGTATACCTGTCGAGTTGTTTGTCATGGCTGAAGATGATAAAGTACCGAGTTAGATTACTGTTGTTTTACGAACAATTCTAGTTTTCATCGTCAACATATACCTTTTGTGACAAAATTAGATCTAGGATTTTCCTTACTCAAATAAACAAGGACCTATCTGTGTAGTCTTGTAGGCTAATGAGAACACAACTCTAAACTTACTTATGCTGGTTTTGTCTATTAATTATTATAAAAATGTAAAGTACTGCGAAACTTTGCATACCTTGTTAGGTGGTTGCAATTATCTGTATAACCAGGCTAGAGAGAAAGTTAACAAAAAAGTTCGGTGTTAATTACATACACAATGTTTATTGTATTATATCGGTTAAAATTTAATAAAAATAAAATAAAAAAGACAAAAACCGAAACACTTGATAACTAGGGATGTCAACGGTTAAGCGGTTAACCGGAGAACCGGATAACCGGATGTCATACCTGTATCTGGATAGGAATGTGCTATCCGGTTAACCGTGTAAAATGAATAATACTTTGACATAACTTTTATTAAATGTTGACTTCTTTAAAAAAAATTTGTTTCCGACTACATCATTATGTTGTAAATTATATCACCGCGCACAGCCACATCTTCCCCACCCATTTTCCACCTTGACACGGTTACATAACGCATGCCGCTGTGGAAACGGGGACTGCTGGCAATAAACACAAGTGTCGGTTATTGTTAGGGTAATTACCTAGTCAAATTAAGTAAAACCTCTACCAGACTGTGTTATGTGCAATCATGATAGCGTGTTAATGATGTACCATACTACATAAATACAGTTAATTTCATATACCAGTACGTAAATATTGTCTTAACAAACATATAGCCAGCCTTCTGTCTCCTCTCATAGTTTCCGTTGAACATTTAATATTGACAATTTCCTGACCCCAACTGTTTTTCGTTCGACGTATTTTACGACTTTCTAAAGTTCGTTTTAACTTTTATTTTTCTCAAAATGTTACTAAACACAAACTACCTCAACGAGATGACATTATTCAAACAAATAATAACTTCTATGACGGGTTATTCAATAAAATTATGTTATTTAACAGCACGAAATCTTTGAATTTGTGATTTGTTCATACCTTTACTTGCTATTTTGTTAATGTTATTTTTTACGAAATGTCTTGCCAGTTCTGTATGATTGTAACAACCAACCGTTGTATATGCAGCCGTAACATCTGGTTAACCGGATACTATCCGGATAACCTTTACGGTTATCCAGACAGCAAACATGATATTCGTTGATATTCGTAATCTAAATTTTTATCCGTCAACCGATGCATTAGTTTAAAAAACCATAAATGACCACAAGATAAAAATATTACTAAGTAAAAATATTTTTCTTTTTAAGATCCAAAATGTTTCACCCTTTCGCCGCCTGTTTAGCATTTTTAATACATATTTAATACATTTAATGTATATCCTAATATGAAATATTTTATTAAAAGCAACATCGGACAGTTTCCCTGTATCAAATTTATGTACTATCTAACATATCATTATATGTAGATACCCAACTGTTACATAGCTCTTTGTTGATTCCTTCATACCTCGAAGAGATATTTCGTGAATTATCCAAGAATGAAAATGATTATGACAAACAAATCATGGTCAATACATTCACTTCTTTCGTGCAAAAATCTCGGATGAGCTAAATATGGTTGAGCTTAAAGTTTACTAAATAGCTAAAAATCTAACGGCCACATGTAAGTATTATGCGGTATAAATTAACATATTGGCACAACAGTTACAGAATTTGCGGCTCTGGAGGGCAGTGCATCTTATTGCATTTATTCGTAGCTTCGTCAAAAGATAAACTAACATATGTAAAAGCTGCATCGCTTGGTACGTTTTTCTAGCGCCCAGGGTTTGTAAGTTGTCATAGATATACAAAAATGGTCACAGACCGAAACGCTTGGTACAGTGTTTTGGGGCTCCGGGTCCGCAGATTCATTTATAGATAAACTAGCATGTGCGACATCCGCATTGCTTTGCAAAGTGCTTTGGGGCACAGGGACAACAGTCAAATCTCTTGGTGGTCGTACACTGATTAGGAGCCTTTGATTCGTAATTTCACCCATAAACAAACTAACCTGGGCAATAGCCGCATAACTTGCCAAATTGCTCTAGGGGACATGGACAACAGTCACATTTCTTGATAGTTTTACAGTGATCAAGAGCCCATGGTTCATTGGTTTACCAAAAATAAACTAACATGGGCAAAAGCCGCATCTCTTGGCACATTGATCGAGGTCCTAGGATTTATAGGTCATATTTGACTGAACTGAGCTATAGCCACATGGTCGAGGAACTAGAATTTGTAAGTCACAGATATATTGACTTGGACAATAGCCACATGTCGTGGCACAATGGTCGAGGGCCTAGAATTTATAGGTCATATTTTTACTGATTTGGTCTAATAGCCACATCTCTTGGCACAATGGTTGGGGCCTAGAACTTGTAGGTCACAGATATATTGACCTGGACAAATAGCACATCCCTTGGCACAATGATCAAGGTCATGGGATTTATAGTTCATATTTTACTGACATGAGCAATAGCCACATCTCTTGGCACAATGGTCGATGGCCTAGAACTTGTAGGTCACAGATATACTGACCTCGGCAATAGTCACATCACTTGGCACAATGGTCGCGGGCCCATCGTTCCTAGTTTCCTAGACACTTTTCATTAGCGTAGTACAGATAATTGTTCAATATATCGTGGCATGTTAAACATAAAGAAATACACACAAACTTTTATGTTTCAAGTAAAGAACCTAGATTAAAATATCTTTCCTTTTTTACTATCACCTTTGACATTAGATATACAAAACTCGGTGTAATAACATTTGCTTATCAAACACTAGCGTGATAAACCTGTTATGTGCATCTCCGAACGGACTACTAATTGTATCCAAAAATCCATTCAATTCCATTGGCAGTCCAAATGTAGTTAAGCCATATAAAAATTTAAATTTAAATGGACGCTGCCTATTGTTATCAAAATAAAGTTTAGAATGATTTATATCCCTCTTTTTATCCATGACATGACGTCACATGTGTTGATGATTGTATATTACAACGCTACATCAACAAATAATTACATGTGACACTTTCACAGTTAGTATTGTGATATTAGTTATTGCAAGTGTGTTGGTATAGTAGGTGAAAAGAGTGTTTACATTGAAAAAGTATTTCGAGGTAGAACAAAATACGAAAAAACAATTCAAAGAACATGTCTTATCAGTATTAAATCTATGGATATATGTTTTGGGTTGTCTCAGTAAAAAGGAAAATAATTATTTCAGTTTAGCAATAAAAGGCTTAATCGACTGATAATACACCCATTCTTGCGCAATAATATAGCCCAGAGACAGGGAAAACGTCAGCATATGCATCTTAACAAGATGTAACATCAACCTGTCCATTTATTTGCGCCGCTCTGGAGGGCAGTGCATCTTATGAAATGCATTTTATGGGGACGAACTGGCAAAAACTGGAAATCGCAGTTACTCTGCGTGACTTTTTTCAGAGGAAAGAACTGATCATTATTTGTTAAGATTATTGCATGCAATTATAATAGGTAGCTGGCATTTATAAGAATTCGCAGCTGTTTGGCGAAGTATTGTTTAACAAATGAAACTGTGTATACCAATGTAATTAATGAATAGTGTAAGAGAGTGTTCCAAGGACATGCTCTCTACGGCGCCTTGGATGTCTCACATCCTAGCTCTTTCTTGTATTATATATTATTTGACACGTATTCTTGATGTTGGTAGGCGCGGTGCTGATTTGAGGGGGCGTCATCAATGTGATAACGATTCGTTGTTAAAGTAGTCCATGGCATGGCCTTCTGTACACATTAGAGAGTGACTCTCAGTCACTGCCGGCAGGAGATCCGGTAAGCTAGACTTGTTTATTATGAACTGAGATTGTTGTTTGTGAAATCCTTTCATCCGGCAACTTCTAACAGCGTTTAAACATTAGTGAGTTATATTAATTTTTAGCGAACTAAGTCAACAGTTTTGACGGATCTTATTCGGGAGCTTACGTCACAAATCCGGTTAGATCGCGAGAATGCGATTGTTACAGACCTATGTAAATATATGTTTTGTTAAATAGACAAAAAGGTCGATCGGGTTGTTTATTACTTGAGATAGTCACTGGACGTCTATTTAAGTGTGAATAAAATACAAGCGCTCCACGTTCTGTATTTCTGAAAAGTAAATTACAAAGAAGGAAATCGAAACAACAGAGTCCGGACATTGTAAGGGCTGATAGACGTAGCAGGTTATTGATCACCCCATGGGATTTCAGGTAGGTTGTCGGTCCTATGAAAGTTGCGCGTATATAATATCTGATGCTTGCTTTGTTAGCATATCTTCAGTTGACTGTGGAGAAAGGGGCATTATAACTGGTTAACAGTGCAGTCTTGCTTTTACTTATAGGATTTTTGTCACTATTCCAATGGTGAGACATTGCAAACCATGACACAAATAATATGTTTTTGAATAATTTCAGTCCTAATGTATTTAGACGCCAATGTTATAGACATCTGATCAGATGTAAAACATATTCCTCATTTTGTGCATTTGTGGTCTTGTGATATGAACATTTTAGTAACTAGTCCTAAAATAGCTCCGTACAATGCCTATACATAAAAATAGGAATCACTTTTGTTACACAGCATCTAAGAAAGCAATATTTTAGTAAGTGAACTAAGTTTTGATTGCGTTCAAACAATGTTACTGCGGAGTAAAAGCGAGACGATACAATAAGTTTGCAGGTAATCGTACATACACACACACACACACACACACACACACACACACACACACACACACACACACACACACACACACACACACACACACACACACACACACACACACACACACACACACACACACACACATACACACATACATACATACATACATACATACATACATACAATCTGACCTGCTTCCTTAATACTTGTCTTGATTGTGTTCTGCGACAAATCTTAAATTTTGACAAGTTGAAGAAAATAACTTCAAATAACTTACTCATTGGTTAAAAAATGCGTTTCTTAATATTTAGTTTCAGCGTTATACTTAGCTTAAACATGATACTGATACTTAGATTAAAACACTGGCGTGTTTCTCGTCTGTCGTTAGTCAGAGGTAACATTAATTAACGTTTAAAGAAGCAAATGTATTTGCACAGAAAAAAAATGCATATTATGATTAAGACAATAATAATAATGAAACTCATTATCCAAATAAACTGAAATAACTATATTTTGTTGGAAATAAGAAATCCCCATTAATCTTAACAGACTAAGATTTATTCATTTTATCATTAAATCATAGCAATCTTCTAGGCGCCGTATGATCTATCAAGTGTCGGTGTGCCGTAAAACCAAAAGTATATAGAAATGTTCTTCTCATTCTATTATAATTAAAGAAAATAATCTATAATTTAATTAAAATTTTTAGGATGAATGTCTATTATGCTGTTGCGCCTGCCCAATTGCGGATATATTACCAGTATTAACATAATTACACAATCAATTCCGTTTGCTTTGTTATTTTAAGCCAGCTATGCAAGTACAAGCCACATTAATGTCGCTTCTGGTATAATAAAGCACAGTCGAGCTTATAAATTTACAACGACGAGCGTAATTGTCTTCAAAACCAAATGCTAACTTATTGGTGTCTATGCAAGATTGCTGATATAGGCGATGAAATTAAACCTGTGGATGGTTACCAAATAAAGACTACACTAAAAGGTTATCAGAACATTTTTATATCTGAAGTGTCTCATCCTGCCGCTTTACACTTCTGCATAACTACCGGACTAAAATACATGCATTACAACGCCGCATAACAGCAAGCCGCATAAATGAAATCGACCATGTTTATCCGGTAATTTTTAACGCATAAACTATTTTCATGTGTGGCAGAAGGACACACTTTTGTCGCATAAAATAATTAAAGCACATACTATTACAAAAGTTGTTGGTAAACTTTCATCACTATCGGACTTAGCTTTTTGCGTCCACATAACCAAGCTTTGAACTAGAGAGGTAAATTTTGACAAATATTTAGTAAGATCGGTTTAACTGTAAACCAGACCAATTTATCTCTTCAAAAACGTTTAAAATGACGTTTTGTCCAATTAAAGACGGGAATATATGTTACGAGAAAATTAAATCGTCGTATGACGTTGCATATAGTCTCGCCTATTTGTCAGACTGACGGGCATGTCATGTACCCTTGGCAATGTGTTCTTTCAACATTTCTAGAAAAGTCAATTGTTAACGACGAACAAACAACAGAAATCCAACAATTCTTAAAGCTCTATATAAGTGTGCTTTTTGTGCTCAGCTGAGCTAAGAATTATTTCCTTGTAAAGGACCACTGATAATTGTACGATTATAATATATTTTTTCCATGTCTAGATCATTTGCGTATGTCTCTGGTTACCAGGGCAACGAAAAGAAAATTAAAGATGACATTATTTCCATAAATTTAACACAACTTTAAACTAATTAGTTTTGGGCATTTGAAAAAAGAGGAGTTAGAAGACTGATATAGCTTCATCGTGAACGACTTTCTTTTATTGTTTGTTTTACTGCAATAGTCATTTGTAACCAAAAACTGTGAACATTCCCAAGGGAGTAATGCATTTATTTTCACCTTTCGGTTTTGGCTCATCTTTAAACTATTGCCTTAAATTTGACAAATTTGCGTACCTGCTTTTCCCCTATTTTTCAAAATGACAGCAATATACCACGCCCTTATTTTAATAATCACCTTAACATCATCACAACCACCATTATCATTGCCACAATCACAACCACTAGTTTACCCTGTGATTCAATACAAAATAAAATTTGTCACGATGCCTCTTCTTTCGCACCTTTTCACAGACTCTAGGCTTTACCTTGACCGATGTATCCACTTTCTTATTGGCTAAGTGCTTGCGTCTTTTCTTTTCCTTCTCGGTTTTGAGGCTGGTTGTATGCTGAATTCCAACCCAATCAACAGATTTGTTACCATCAGCCTTGACATTTTTTATTTTTTTTTTTAATTTACTTCCATCTCGACCGTTCTTAACGACAGTGCCTTCAACAATGTATCTCTTTCTTGGTATTCTTCCTGTTAGAAATGAGAATGGTATGAGAACTTCTCCCAAGTTGTAGGAGCTTATTGTCCGTCCTAACCTGTAAGCAAGTTTTTTTTTTGTTGCTAGGACCTCTTTGTCTTTCCACGGGCATACCACTCTTTCATTGGTGTGCAATGTCCAAGAATCGCTTTGGCCTTCTTGATGATAAAGATCCCCTTTTGAAGTCCACTTGCTTGGTCAGTTAGATCCGCTCCATCATAATGTCGCGTGTCTTATTTTGCTTTTGAGAGTTCTAATATCCTTTCGCATTTCCCTGGGAAATTGGGACTGTGGGTGGTAAGGTGAAGAATGGATAATTCTAATTCTAATTTTTGACACAAATGTTCCACTTTACCGTTGAACTTTTACCCATTGTCAGATCGGCTTATATTGGGAGCATTATGTCCATGTCCAATCTATTCTAAAGCGCAAGCAACAGTAGAGGATGATTTGTCTGGTAATGATCATGAATGTGGAATACACGTCAATAACTTGTAAAATATACTTATACACTTAACCATATTTGACAACGGATTCATGCCGCATTTCGATCAAATCCATTTGCCGCATTTCTCCTGAAAATTGAGAGTTTTACTGCTAGGCACTGGTTTGTTAAAAAACTGTGGCCTCTCATTCTGGTAACGTCTGCTCTTGTTCATGGCATTTTGAACGCATCGCTTTGATATCCCATGAATTTTTTCTCTCAATGTGTGATAGAGTGCTCTAGTACCAATGCGTAGGTGTTCAGAGAAATCCTTCTTTATCACTCTCGATACTGATTGATTAAAAGTTTTCCATCAAACAGTAGTTGACCATCTCTCAAACTTATGCGATTTTGCCATTTGTAATATAGAGTTGCACCTTGGTGCTGCTCTAGGCTCCTCCTGCATGAAGGGATTGCAAACGTGTTTTTGATTGCCAAGAAAGCTCAGAAATCTCCGTTCCGAGATGCCTCTTTCTTATTTCAAGCCTTTTTACTATTTGTTAAGGACTGATACGTATTGCCTTTATTAAATATACTTAATTATAAATAAATACACATCGGTGTCACAATGCAAAATGAGAAACAAAGTACCAACGTAGGTGTGCCATCTTACTGATTAATGCAATATTTCGTTTTTTTTCCAACCGATTTGCAGTGACATCTCCTTAGTTCCCAAACACAATTGCAGGCATGGACATTAAAGTATTACTAATTATCACTGGCATCTTAACGCATCGTAAAGCATCACAATGCGCTAGTCGCATATAATCTTACTGAATCGAACTGATTCTAGCTTTTGTCGAACGGGCTCTTGCAATTGCAAGTTGAAAGGACGCCGACCACATGCGTTCCGACCAAAGGACCGCGTTTTGTGCGCCTTACTCAATTCCATGATTTTAAGTTTCAAAACGTGTTGTGTTGAATGTTCTGACAACTACTAGTACTTGAAGTCAGGCATTTCGCTGTATGGTATTATATGTCATGGGTGCATACATTACATATGATTTAAAGAAAACCTTCTACTGAACATGAAAATTACGACAGCGCTTATTTACCGATGACATAATTTAGGGATCGCGTCAAGACAGCACGAGAAAATCCGAGTATGTCCGAATAGCCACAGGCGTGTTCGATATTCTAGGACGGACGGAGAAAGACGCATGGAACAACGTATGAACACTCGTCGACTTTTCGCGTGGACCTTAGTGCTATCGGCCATGATAGTGCTGGTTGGATTGAAAGGAAACGGTCATTTCACTCTGACGTTATTTTATACCAAACTCGTCATGTTGAGATCTCGTAGAAATAAATAAACATGCAGTTAATTTGCAGAGGGTGTCTTTTTTCTTTGATTCTGCCAACGGCCAGCGAGTAGAGCTGATTTATTATAAATCGGCTTTTTGAAAAGAACACCCACTACTATGACATTGCTTTATAATGTATAACTATTGATTTATGGTCAATAGTTTAAAAGTTCGTAATCTTGTTTCCCATTAAAAGCCATATAAACTGTGTCACGTAACATCATCAGTTCATAGTAAAAACACACTTTGTGGCATAACGTATTCTAGGATCTTACCAAAAATGGAGTCTTAGGGACAAATGGGACTTACTCACTCTATGTTCTTACCCACTCTATGGACTTTTACAGTGTATGATTAACTCTAGGATCTTATATAGTAGGGTCTTACGCTATCTAAGATACGATTTTGAACACTAAATCAATTTTAAGAATTACCTGGATAATGATATAACCTGATACAGAATCTGTGATTTTCTAAGTGTAAAAATAGCTAACTATGCAGCGTGGCTCGGATAGGTAATAGTTGTGTATATTGAAGAGTTTAGTGTTATGAGTCACGTTTGGCAATCACATAGCTGTAAAACTTTAATAAACAAGAATTCCCGAGTTCTTGTCGGCAACAATAATATATTTTGATATTTGAAAAAGAAAATGGCCCAAACTGTCGGATAACAGCTTAAAGTTGCATTATTCCGATTGCAAGGCAGCCACAATCCTCAATATGCTTTAAAAGGGCGTCAAAGCTCAAATGACAAAAGGCAACTATGTAAAAAGTAAGTGGATACATTGTTTAAAATAGCTACATATATGCTTGCGCTAGGGCGTGTTGTTGATTTACAATAGAACTCCACCATTTACAAAGTCAATGCCAACCAAATTGTCACAATAAAACCATCAACGGAGTTTTTGTTGCACATAACGAATTCAATACTAGTGATCCGAGACCAAAGGGAGAGTGTTCGATTTCTGTTTGTTTGTTTGCAAAATGTTTGACGTCAGTGGTCAATACCACGTGAATATCTGGTATACCTTAGGGTAACTGCGTTTTGGAAGCCATTCCGTGATACCAGAAGGAGTAAGTGATGTCGCTGTGCTCCTGGAGATTGAGTGCGGTCTTGATCATTTTCTTACTGGGACACAACGCCGGTATGTATGGTGGTTATTTTGGAAAAAATACTGTTATAAGTAAGGAAATTCATTATGAACGTCATTTTAAATCTTTCGATTGTAAATTGTGAAACAAATGTGCACTTCATTGTGTGTGAAAATTGTTTGTGGAAAACATGCGAGATTGACATCATATTATACCATTTAGATATGTTCGTAAAACACAGACGTAAAAAAGATGCAGAACTTTCGTAGAACTGTATTAAGTTTTGTGAAAAAACAGAAAGCACCGCATAAGCTGACTGGCAATTAACAGCAAAGTGGGTACTGAATGACAAACATTTAAAAGACATTAAGGCACATTAAAATAAGAAATTAAGTCTTGGAAAGAAGTGTCTAAAATATTCATGGAACACGACGACGGAACGTATAGGAATTCATCCAGGTTTCTTTGGACACCATGCAGGTACCCAAAGCAATGCATCAATCTTTTTTATAGAACACAACACCGGTACGTTAAGCAATTGATCTAGTGTTCCCGGGACACCACGCCGGTAGGTATAGTAATTCATCCAGTTTTAATGGGACATTACGCCGGCACGTATAGAAATAGTGCTCTTGGGACAGCACACGGGTACATATAGTTATTCATGCAGTTTTCCTTGGACACCACGCCGGTACGTATAGTTAGTTATTCATGCAGTTTTCCTTGTACACCACGCCGGTACCTATAGTAATTCACCCAGTATTCATGGGACATCACGTCGGTAACTATAGTAATTCACCCAGTTTTCAGGGGGCACCACGTCGGTGCGTATCGCAATTCATTCAGTTTTCATGGGGCACCACGCCGGTGCGTACAGCAATTCATCCAGTTTTCCTGAGACACCACGCCGGTACGTACGCAATTCATCCAGTTTTCCTGGGACACCACAACAGTACGTATAGTAATTCATCCAGTGTTCCTTAGACACCTTCCCGGTACGTACAGCAGTTCAACCAGATTTTCTGGGACATTACACAGATACGTATACTAGTAGTAGTTCATCCAGTTTTTCTGGAACACAACGCCTGAGCGTAAAGTAATTCATCCATTTTCCTTGGAAACCACCAGGTTCGTATAGTTATTCGTCTACTTTTTATGGGACACAACGCCGGTACGTATGGCAATTCATCCGATGGTGCCGGGACACCACGCCTGTACGTATTGTAATTTACCCAGTGTTCCATTGACACCACCAGGTACGTAAAGCAATTCCTTTAGTGTTCCTGGGACACCACTTCGGTACCTATATCAATTCACCCTGTGTTCCTGGGATACCACGCCGGTACGTATAGTATTTCATCCAGTTTTCCTGGGACACCACGCCGCAACGTAAAGTAATTTATCCAGTTGTAATTGGACACAGCGCCGGTGCGTATAGTTAGGATTTATAGTTTTAAAAGAAATATATATGTTTTTTTCCTTCAAATTTCAATATTTCACTAAACTGAATGGTCATAATCGTCATCTGATATCTTAATAAGTCTGCCTTATATTGATACGAACGTTTGCAGTTACAGTGTCTTTAAATAGTTTGTATATAATAGCATCAAACATACACCACAGATTCCCAGACATCCTTTGGATTTTGGCAGCCTGACTTTGTGAGTCCCTGGTTGTCGTTGCAAGCGCAGAATGCCAGCAATTGTGTGCTGACTGTCGACCATGGGCTGGGAGCCGTCCCGATTTTGGTGGATGTCCAGGTCCGCTCTACTCACCCAGAGCTTATCAACAACATTTTTCCGGGAATAGGTAAGAAATCACACTATGTTGTTATATTGCATTTTTCATGCAGTGTGTCAGCCGTCTCTTTTATAACATTTTTCATTGTACGGATATTTTGGTAGTCAAAGACTCATACCTCTTATTATAAACGTTAGTTGTCCCAGTACGCAGTTATATAGCCTCTTTCATTTTATACGCAGGGAGTATCGGTACTCTGCCATATTACATCTGTTGTTGAATATGTTAGAAGCCTAAGTACGCGGTTATGTAACATCTTTACTTATATACGTATAAAGGCTCAGAGAAGGTTCTTTTATTTGCCATTTACATGCCATTAATGAATTACTCACATTAACCACAGGTGCTCTGCCCCGTGATGACGACCACCCTTGGCAGTTTGGTGGAGTTTCCTATATTTACAATGATGTCAGTGTGATAGTTATGGCGCCAAATCGAAATAACCAGCACGCGTCCGGGGCTTCTATATACACAAGTAAATATTAAGTCATGCATTATATAGATGTCCCAACTCTTGGAAGGTGGTGGTGGTCATTCGCTTGTTTGTATCATGATATAGGTATGCAGTATAAGAGAAAGTAATAAAGCGTCATATGAACCGGAGAATACATGTACGTATTTTAACAATAACTGATGTGTTAGATGACAATGATATCTACCCGTCGATGCATCAGTTTTCTAACCAAACTTTTATATTGTATTTCTTAGAAAGAACATATATTAAAAATCATGTTTAAAGTCATTTATAATTATAAAGGAGACGTCACAAAATATTAAAACAATTTTCTTTATAGTTTTAAACAGAAACCGCCCCTGGATATACTGCTCAACCAACATTTTAAACAATCAATAACAGTATAAACTATCCAGTACAGACAAGTACATGTATGTTATTTAAGTAGGAACGACGCATTTCAATGTAGTTTGACTGGCCTGTAAACGAATATCATATAGCTGTTGCTTTTCTTGAGTATTATATCTACCTGAATATTTTACATTCTTAGTGCTAAACATACACAGAAAATAAAGGTTTAAAAAATGTTTAAAGTAATAAAACGACAAAATTTTATTTTGTTACAGACTTAGTTAGATTTTATAATGTACCACACATGTATCATAATAAATTACTATTTCCAAATCAGATAGATACAATGATTATTATTATTATTTATTATTATTTTTATTATTAAAATTATTATTATTATTATTATTATTATTATTATTATTATTATTATTATTATTATTATTATTATTATTATTGTAGCTAATGGTAACTACATCAACGGTCCTGTCCTGCAGTGGTCTTTAGACGTACTGGTCAGGGTTCGAGCGTGGAAGGCTGGCTCACTTCCTATCCCGGATTTTAGAGTCACGGACATTCCCGTGCAGGCGGTGTCCACAAACAGTAAGTACTGACGTAGTCCCTCTTGCAGGACTTCCCTGTGTAATTCACCAGCTATTTGCTTAGATTCTAAATACATATCACAAAATCAAAGTAAATTGGAAAGTCGCTACCCATTTACCCTGGTTTCGTTCAATAAAATTGTGAACTTTAAATAGGTCAATAAAGAATAAGAATTTATGCATGCTACTTTACGCTATTAGTACCACAGAACACGGCTATAAATTAGTTGTGTTTTTGTGTGTGTGTTTTCACGTATTATGTTACTTCTTCCTCAAACCATTCTAGAAGAATCTACACAACTTCAACTTCCTTGCTTTAAATTAGTGTTTTGAAATTTTAATCACCTCCTTACAATTAAAATAGCTAAAAGCACATGCAAAAATGATATTGTATGTGTACCTAATATAGCATTTATTCAAACAATTTAAAAAACATTAGATCTTGCAATACTGATATTTAATGTGTACATAAATATTTCATTTGCGTAATGACAGAGTACTCTTTTTAAATCTTTTGCAGGTACCATTTATTTCCAAATTCATGTGTACCTTACTGGAAATTTGAAAACTGTGTTAGAAAAATTTGACACAAGAAAAAAGTATAAACATTTTTTCGGCTAGCCTGTCTTACTTTACTTTTGATCTACTTACAATAGTGAAGGATTTTCAGCCGGAATGAATATCAAAGCGACTCTCCTTGGCAGAAATTCAAGTTTACACCGCGTACCTTGTTATGCTTATTAAATAATTCAGGGGCGAACTTTTTCCTTTTTTCTAATGGTGACCGAGACCAAGTCATAAAATCCCAGAAAAAGAAATCCCGCTTTTACTGGTATCTACAATGCATAAAACACTTCACCTTCAATTTATTACATATCACATGTCATAAAGCATATGGGTTACAATCCACTGACTTACTACTTCATTTGATAATCAAGAAACACATCTATTTTTCTGCTTCCGATGTTTGAAGGTAAGATCATCATTTTATAACGATATTTCTTGATTTCGTTAAGTTACGCTTACATGTAATGATTCTATAAAAAAGAATAAAAGGTATTACCATGCATCTCTTTGTGTCTATAACACGATATGAAAAAACGCAACTATTTCTAGAGGATACCTGTTCGCTGAAAAGAAAAACATAAGAGAGAGTATCTGAGCTTCAAACAAACTGGAAGTAGCTGTTATTTTGCAAGTACGGACTTCATATAAAACTCTTTGATTGCTAATAGTTCATATACTTTGTCCAGTATCTCTTAAAACATTGAAGAAACATACTTCAACTACATCAAACAATATAATTGAATCCTTGACACAATCATTGCATTATACCTCGCATTTCATATGTGCAGAATTGACCAAAATAACTACACACATGCCAGGATAAAACAATATCCTTTTCAATGGTACTCCTCACACTAATGAACATACATTTCTGCAGTCAAATCATGCTGCTTGGCTTCTTGAACTACATATCGACATGTGTGTCTCTTTAATTGAACCGGTGCCACTTTTTAAATGTTTCCGGTGCACCGTTCCTTCACGAAGAGGGTACCGAGGTGCTTATGCTTATTTTTATTTGGTGTCGAATATATGGTTAAGGTTTTATTGCCGTTTCAATGGAACACAAAGTGTTATCATAGCAAATTCGTTATGTATACTGCTAGCTGTGGTGTAGGTTGATTTGAGATCAAGACACGCTAATTTGAGCATTGTTCTTTCGTCTGATTATTTTATATATTAAAGAGGGTAACTGACAGTTTGAACAAACTGATCTTATTCTCAAACAATTAAATTAATTATTTGCTACCTGAAAAGATCCCACAAAATATTGACGTCCTACAGATATGTTACATGGCATGCATAACAGCACGCCTGCCATTACAAACATTTATTTTCTTTCAAGAGACAGGATGCACTTTTAGCATTTTTAACACTAAGAAAACCTCGTGACCTCTTACTTTTTAGGTTATATCATCATTTTAGTAACCCCCCTTGGCGTTAATAAATATCTTGATCATTGTGAATGCAAATAAATTTAGAAAAAAAAAACAAAACATATTGAGCGATATGTTTTAATATTTGTACTGTCAAACAATTATGTCAAATGTCATGTTAAAATGCATCAACAAAGAATAATGTTTGACTCTATGGAGAAATTATGCCAAAATTCATCAAAACAGATATCTTTATATCTTCGATGATAAAAAATTACTTTTTGGAGATAGCCTGAAACTCTTTTTTAGGGGCGAGACCATTTATGTGTTATGTTCTTCCAGATAACATAGAAGGTTATTGACAACATTACTATTATTGTTTCGGTGCTATTTATCAAAAGAATAAACAAAGATATATTGGCCGTCTGTCCCTTGTCAACGTTAGTATTCTTTCACTTTAAGTGGACGAAATGTTCGTGGAGCGGGACCATTCCTTGGGTAACTTCCCAGCCCTGGTGAGGGTCCGGACCAGGTTACACACACCGGGAGAATGGTGGTCGGATGCTGTGGGTACGTTTATAAATTCTCGTGGACTGGCCCAGTCGATGTAACTGTTTCAGTATTCACTTACAGCATTTAAAGAACTACAGTCACTGTTAACACATGATCACATTCATATTAATGAACCTTTACATTTGTGTGTTGTAATGACGGTTATGGATTCATATAAATGAAGTATTCTGGTATTTATAAAACTCAAATATTTAATGTTAAAAAATCTTAGCATAGGTATATAAATCAAACACTACATACACACCCATGTAGTGTCTAAATATATATATATATATATATATATATATATATATATATATATATATATATATATATATATATATATATATATATATATATATATATATATATATATATATATATATATATATATATATATATATATATATATATATATATATACGCTAATGTATGTATGTATGTGAGCGTGCGGTTGCGTGCGTATGCACGTGTGCGTTTGTGTTCTTGTTTGTACGTATCTGCGCTTGTGTACGTGAATATGCACGCGTATGGACTTGCGTTAGTTGTACCTGTGTTTGCCTTTGATTATGAGTACGAAAGACATTTTACGAGTCAAGTTATGCACGTGTTAATGTTACATAGATTTTACTCTTTGCAGGGTCCACGCTGTTTGTGGGCAATAATCCGAAGGCGAGGTTTGTAACCTTTGGTTTCAGCAACACCACGATCCGTGTTTGGATACCGTCGCAAGGTATCCATTACACCGATTTCTGTACATTCTTGTCACCTTTCTTATTGTGTGTCTTTATTGCATTTGGATACACGCTACCTTGTTTGTAACGTTTGCAGAATATTTGGTTAAGCAGAAACCATATTATTTTTTATTGTATTACCACCGCGACTACTGGATCATGTACCTTCAATTGTGACAATCATGGTGCTGTTTCAGGCTGGAAGAAATGTCGTTATTTTTTATAGAGTTGTGCACCTCCTTACGATCAACACGGGCAGCTTTATTTTAAATATACACAATTACTATTTTGTTTGTATACATTAAAACAAGAGTTATATAATCACATCTGTTTCAAACCAGTATTTCTTCCTAAGGCAAATAAGACCGCTTTGACCAAGAAATCATTTAATGTCAACCTTGTTATTAAGGCGTAGACTAACAGAGCACTGATGCGGTACCTCAGAGAAAAAATCTCGGGCTAAGCGATTTCTGTTTCACGGTAATCTTTTATTGCGTTTTCCTTTCTCCTTTCTCGATGCGAGTCGAATTCGGACAGTTAGTTGTTGTTATTGTTATAATCGCTACTAAGTCAAGATGATTATAACCCTTTTAAACATGTGATAGAAAAATAATGAAATTGAAACGAGGGCGACAGGTACACTAATACCAACACTTACAGAGAACGACGATGATAGGTTTCGGCTTGAACACGGTATTGTATATGTTATTTAGCTTTCAATTAATAAAAGTTAATCAAGGGATGACAAAGACGGTAAAATTGTAAAAAATGGAGATGAGATCGAGAGGTTACGATCCGATGTGACATTAACGAAAACAAGCATGTTAAGAGTGCACAAGGTGTAGAAGTTCGCAAACAGTGTCAAAAATGCCATTTAAATGTGGTATGCGACAGTTTGACTCAAATACACGTAGCACTATGTTCCCATTGTTTAGGGAATTCTGGCTTAATTTTTACGATAAACTTATTTTAAGTCTTTGTAAAGACGACTGAGAACACTACTTATATTGCCAGACAGTACAAACTGCGAAAAGATCATCCTAAATGTTCATTCTGTTAGACAAATCTATAAATAAAATTGGATGCCCGGATGACGATATAACGTGATCTCAGAAAGAAGTTGCCACGTGGTTTTCTAAGTATAAACATAGCCATCTCTGCCGCGTGGATCAGATAGAAAATAACTACTTGCTATGGCGAGTGTGGATTTATGCTTCACTATTCTATCAAAAATAAGGCATCAATAAACAGCACTTTGCAGGACCCTTTCAGTTAGCAACTATTATGGTTATTACAAAAGAACTTTGGTCAATTCGGCGCCGTATGACCTATCAAGTGTCGGTGTGCCGTGAAACCCAACCCAAAAATACTTTGGTCGAAACTGTCAGATGCCACCTTTAATCCCGTTTTATAAGTAATCTATTGAATTTAGAATACTTTTAACGTTTGTTAAACGCAATGGCCATTGAACTTCTTTTAATGAATCTTCTTGTAAGGTTATGCATTAAAGCGACTTGGTCACAGGTTTAAATAGGTACATGGCACATAGAACAACTTGATCTTGAATTATTAGTGTGTTCTGATCGTGCTAATTGCTGTTTTGTTGTTAAGTATGCTGTATATATTGTACATATGCTATACATTTATTGCGTTCGCGAAAAATATTATGCTGCTGTGTTACGAACAACAAATGTAGTTGAAATGCATCGCGACTCTTTTTATTCACCCAATATAATGACAAAACTTAAGAATTACTACAGGTCAGTGGTGATATTTTAAGACGTTTAGTTATTTATTGGGGTTATTTTTTCCTTTTTTCGAACAAACAGAATAAATAACAAAATAAGTGTTATGCTTTATTATTCGAACCATTCGTAGAAATTCTATGTTTTGTAAATCATTTTTACATAAAAACAACAACAACAAAAAACAACAACAAAAAAAACGGAGTTTTTATATTGTATTGTATTTCAGATATAATTAAGCAAAACACTTTATCTGTTCACATCTACTTACGGAGTTTTCGCTAACTCAATCCTTTTTTTAAATTAGTATACCAACTGTGACGTAACGGGGCTCCAGTAGAAAACGACAACTTCTTCTGAGTACAATTTTATTACAAATTTAACTAATTATAAATCTAACAAGAGTTTAGCTCTTAGTACCTTTTTCTTTCTCGTCCAAATCCACACGCCTCTTATTCGCCCGGCAGCCCAAATATATACTCTACGCTAACTTCGCATCTCTTTTGCTATTTGCGTCGCCTACGCCTATTATTTCTAAAATATCTGTATTAATTAAAGCTAAAAGTCGTATTTTTTTGTTCATAGTGTCTTTTGACCAGCGCTGTGTCCCATGATTTTTTTCCTGTGTTTTGACATATGAATCAATCATGGTCCGAATCAGGTCATGTCGTCCATCATTACTGTTGTTTGCCTTAGTTTAGCAGTGCGTCATAGTATATTTCCTTGTTTGGATTATTAATCATGTCATTCCTCGTCCTCCTCAAAACTAAACAAATATTATTAAACTAACCAATTATTATTCAACTGAAAACTACTACCACATTTATTTTTTACTTGAAAACAAATTAATATGGTAATATAACATTACACAACCATTAAAATTATATTAGTAATGTTTGCTCATACTGTTTAATGACTCATCACAGATTTGATCTCACGTTTACATTTGGCGTGCTTGATCCTGTGTCTTTGCACTTTTTTGTAAATGTTGCCATGCTCATATGACTTTGCATGATATATTCTTATTTATTAATTAATTTTATTTTAGGTTACATCTTTGACGCCTTCGACGCGACACAAAATTATATAAGAACCGTTAATGGAAGCCTTGAGATCCTTGCGTGGAAATCATGGACCGTGATGAAGCCAAAATTATCTATCAGGTTCCCCATTGGTCCAGGGGTGCAAGGGGAACATCTCCACCAGTCGCTGGCACAAGATTCATCTGGAGAGACGGCCTATATTAGTGTTTGGGTAGATTTGTTCTCGTATTATATATTTTAAGATATAGTAAGCTCAACATGGTCAATTTGAGGATAATCTGAACCTAATAATCAGGTATTAAGAAACAGTAATTCAACTTGGTACATGATAGTCTTAACTAAATATATTAATAATTAAGATGCAGTAGGCTCAATTTGGTACATTTGTTGATTGCCTGAACTAAATACGTGATTTAGTAAGTATTAGTGTTCAACTTTATAATTAAGAATAGTCTGGACTAAATACAAAATCAAGATAAGCTCAATTTGGTACATTTTATGATAGTCTGAACGAAACAATCATTTTACTAAATTTGACTTGCAAACATAATTAAACGGAATACTTCTTTTTGATTTCATGAGGAAATAATGCAGTTCTTAAAGTATACGATTTAGAGTGAGGCCTAATTAATCCGGACCTACCCTTGTTGATAAAGCAATATACATTAGTGATAGGCTGGTTATGTTTCATTGGTTAATTTTCAATTCAGAACGGATTTTAGTCGTTAACTTATTATAACAAAGGATTTAAAGCGCCAGGTCTGTTTGATTTTTTTAATTCATACGACGGACTGATACATTAGATTGCATCATGCATTGTGATTTCATTTAGTTACAACTTTGCCGCTCTGTAAAAGGAGAGGATACCTTGGACGTTAAGACATGATGGTCCATTTTCGCCTTAACCATTGGAACGGCTGAATCCACGTTAAGATAGAGATTGATGGCCTTTTTTTTAAATATTGCGCTACTAATGTGGCGTCATCCCATGTTTTATATGAAGGTTTTGTCTTAAACTGGAAGATTAAGAGACTCATGATATAGCGTAGTTTATCATTTCCATGAAAACAGTATAAATTGCTTGGCTTGACATTTTCTAGGCAGAATGTCTTCGTGGCAACAATGCAGGATTCCGATTCCCCGGAGGGGGATCTCTATCGTACACCAAACAATCACGTGACTCCGTGTGCTCCCATGGTGGCCTGACTTACAGGTTAGCCTATTCTCAAATTTATCTATTAGCAAAGGTTCAAACTTAGACAACACATGTAGCGTAGCACTTTACCATTTGATCATTTAATCACCGAGGGGCGGATCCAGAAAATGTTGGTGCGGGGTATGAATCAAGATCCATTCAACTTTATCACAGTAAATACTGTATATACATACCAATTAGGGATCCGAATTTCGACCTAAGCGGTCAACAGACACAATTTACTTTAAAAGCTTAGTATTTTTAAACTTACATGTATGTGTTTTCACCCGAAAATACTAAATGACTGTTAAATTTTGCCTATCAAAGATTTAAAACACATTTGCTTGCTGGATACACGGGCAAGGGAAATTTTACTGGTTTGACATTTAGGTCTTAATAACATGTTTGTCCTTTGACAAGATGGTTTATCATATAAATGAATACAAATCTATTTATTTTTGTATGTAAACGAGTGTAGATTGTTTATTTTGAACTCTAACATCAGCAATTACACATAGACTTCAAATAAATGTGAACGTGGCGCTAAGATCTCAGCGGCATATTTATTTAACGTACCATTAGTTCTGACACTTCTTCCGGTTTGCATCTTCTCTGACTTTCCATACAGTTACAGTGTCGATTCACTTATGCTCTGGCGACCTACCGCGACCTCATACGGCGGAGTCATCTGTATCGCGTCGGTAATGGCAAATGGAACCATGTCGCAACGTGAGCTGGATGCAGACATTGTTGTGAACGTATGGTCAGCCAACATTCTGCATATATCAGGTAACAGTACATGAACTCTACAACTAGGTACATTGATTTCAATTGCCATGCTAAATTTCGCTTAAAAGTCTGTTCTTTGCTTTTTATTTCCTAATTTCTAAAGAAAAAAAAGTAAATAAAACGTCACCTTCCTCTCCTAGTGGTTAATATTGATATGCTATTTAGATTTCAACCAATCTTTTTTCAACGTATTATAAGAAACTTAGATTGCCGTATCCTTGAAATAAGTGATGACAATCTGGATAAGTTGAATTAATGTGAATGCTCGTAAAATTATGAATCAATGAAGATAGGACACAATTACATCAATGTGTATTTATTTGAACAGCTAGAGAAAACATAAAGACGCGTGACATCGTTTTATCTATATTTAGACGCCATTTATATGCCAAGTTAGACAAATAATAACACATGATCGCTTTGAATACTTACAATTTTTAAAAGCCCATTGTAACAACCACTATAGCGGCAAATGATAAATAAAACGTTTTATCTTATTCAAAAACCAAAATTAGTCAAGTTGTTACGACCAATGAGATATTTCGACGTATAAACTTTATTTATTTTGTTTTATTTGTTTGTTGGCTTTATTGTCCCTCTAACAGTATTGTAGGTTTATTCAATTAAAACATTGTTACGATAAATACAGAGACATTATCTCCTTAAAAACCACGAAAGATAAAATTTAACGACTTATCACAACATCTTTATACAAAACCAAGTTAGACAGAATATTACGATACATCCCAGATATCATATGGGTCATAACATTATAAAAAGTCAGTGTAAGGCTTTATAATGTTTCTAAAATTTATCTTGTTAAAATAATGTTTCTGCACTTTTTCAGGTCAGCACAAGACACCACCTAACTCCTGCAACAAACAGTGATACAGACAATCTAGTTGCAGACGAGCCTAATGAAACCGAGCTAAAACCTCTCTATATGATGGTTTGTTAGCAGTTTTAAAAAACTACATGGATATAAAATGGAGATGTTTATTTGTAAGCAAAGACCACCGACCCAAAATACAGTCTAGCATTTGTAGATGCAAGTGTCGCAATTATTAGCATGACTTTTCATAACAATAATTTATACTAAAATAAATAACTTTTAAATGTATAAAAAATGTGGAAAAAAAATAAAAATACTAAAACAAATAAACGATAAATCAATAAAAATAATCATTCAAAGAGTTAAGCATGAATGCATTAGTTTGTGTTAGTAGTGTCATTTATACAGAAGTGTATTATTTTCTTTTTAATAATATGAATAGAAGTTAAGCAATCTGTTAATTAAACATGCAATATTTCAAACTCCACCGTATTTATGATAGGAAAATACATTGTTTTTATACATTTGGTGAGATTAAGATTGACACATTCTCTCAACTTCTTGGCGTCTGATAAGTTCAACTTCTAATAAATTGTGTGTGCATCTGAAATAATAAAAACATTATTGTGTGCTTAAAATCTTCAGAGAATACCAATGGATCCTGATGCCACCTTTTTTAAACTTACTGTAAAGTATTTATAAGTAGGTCATTTAATTTGATTGTAACCTGTGACCGAAGCAGTAAAAGACAATAAGTAAATCACAGTTAAAATGCTACCATAAATATTTGTCCTTTTTTGTAATTAACCTTGGTCATATGACTTTTACTTTGACGTATAATCGTACATTGATGATTTACTGTGTGCATTTATTAGAAATAAAGAATATGTTAGTATGTTTCTTTTACCCCTAGTTAATCTTAGCATACCAACAAGTCATTCCTGTAAATTAATCTTTAATGCGAGCTGCCTTAGTTTAAAATTCAAGGGTTTTACCCCAAAATGACAATGATTTAGATACCTGCCATTTGTCTTAGAGTAAAAAAAAATCCTACAATATTGTGTTTAATTCTTGCGTAATTGTGCGTAATTACATTTCTGTTCTGTTTAACATTACAGGTTTGTTAAAACAAATTGACTTTCATTTAAATCCTTTTTTTTCAAAAAGGCATCTTGAAAAGAGACTATAGTTAATTGGTCTTCTGTCTTGCGCTATAACCTTATCGACCCTTTTTGACCATAAACATTTCTGCATAAAGCGAATACACTAATTATGTTTTTTACAGAAAATGGCAGGACTTCTTTAAGATTTTAAATATTCTTTAGTTAAGTCAAAACCGTTTAGACAAAAACATACACCTTAGTTCGATGATTCAACCGCTTATTTATATGTTATTTATGCATAACGGTTGGGGTCACGGATTTGTATCTCCTCAGTCACTCACCGCGTCTGATCGTGTCCTTATCGAGGAAAGAACTTTAATATGACTGGTTGGTCCAGGTAACTTGCATTGCAACGTTGGTTCTACCTAGAATAAATCTGGGGTCTTTCTCTACCACAAAGACTAAAGCGGACCTAAGTGCTGGATACCACCCTTGAAGACCCTTTACAATCAGAAACTACAATCTGACTTACTAGGCCTTCAACGTGTATGGTTTGACACTCGTTCACTAACGTTATTTGAATACTAATGTACGATCTTTACTATTTGTACATGCGCAAGTGCGGACCAGAATTCGGTTGGAAAACAATGTTTTGAAATATTCACTTCCGAATAGACTATTATACTTGTTGGACATTAAGTTCGATGTGAGTTATCGTCTAAATGATTGTGGATATGAGCGCGCGTTTAGGATGTCGATGTCACTGATGATGGTATGGGTATCGACTTACCATAAGATAGGTATGAGACAAAAACAACAAATGATAAAAAATCGATAAATACTGCATTTATTTACAAAAGCACATTTTCATACGTAGGTCAGGTAAATTCTGAAGACGAAAATTGTTTTGATTAAGCTGCTGATTAGATCGTCACGGAAAAGGATTAGTATAATAGAAGAAGAATATAACTGAAATGGACCAATGATTACAAACATGCCAAACTTATGTCAACTGTCCATTCAAGCACAACATGTTGAACAAAAAAGCAGCAATATATTAATAATGCTGTTTTCAAGAATTATTCCTTATCCACCTCCTGGTAAGATTTACACACTGATTTTTGACACAAGTATAAATAGCGAAATGACAAATGCATTATCCCTTTAAATCTGGTTTTCCTGATAGTATATAACATATTCCAAAAACACATAGGCTCAAACTCGAAAAAGACGTTCACATCAAACGTTTGACACTAGCACATATTTTTTCAAGATGCTGAATTTGTCATGCGGGTTGGTATTGCCGGCAGTTGTTGTCACCGTTGGTGGTACAATGGTTGTGGTGGCAGTAGTTGATTCGTAGGTTTATGTGGTCGTTGACAATGTTGGTGATACGATGATTGTTGTCACTGTTTGTTGTAAGGCGGTTCCTGCAGTTGTCACGGTTGGTGGCATAGCGGTTGCTGCAACTGTTGTCACGGCTGGTGGTAAGGTGGTCTCTGCAGTTGTTGTCACGGTTGGTGGCATAGCGTTTGCTGCAGTTGTCACGGTTGGTGGTTAGGTGGTCTCTGCAGTTATTGTCACGGTTAGAGGAAGGGTGGTTCCTGCAGTTGTTGTCACGGTTGGTGGGATAGCGGTTCCTGTAGTTGTCACGGTCTGTGGTACGGCGGTCCCTGCAGTTGTTATCACGGTTGGAGGAAAGGTGGTCCCTGCAGTTGTTGTCACAGTTGGTGGAAGGGCGGTTCCTGCTGTTGTTGTGAAAGTCGATGATACTTCGGGCTCTGTAGTTGTTGTCAGGGTTGGTGGTATGGCAGTTCCTATAGTTGCTGTTAGGGCTGATGATAGTTGTCACCATTAATGTCATAGCAGTTCCTGCAGAAGTTTGCACCATTAGTGGTATAGCGGTTCATGCAGTTTTTGTTACAGTTGGTGGTAAAGCGGTTCCCGAAGTTGTTCTTAATGTTGGTGGTAAAGTTGTTCCTGTAGTTAATTTCAAGTAGGGGTTCCTACAGTTTTTTCACGGTTGGTAGTAAAGCGTTTACTGTAGTTGTTGTCACAACTGGTGGTAAAGCGGTTCCTGCAGTTGTCATGACGGTACTGGCAGTCGTTGTCACAGCCGCTTGTGAAGAACGTGTAGGTGAAGGTATGTGAGCTGAAGTAGTTGTTATTTTCGTATGATAAGACGTGTGTATGCCTGTCGAGTTGTGTGTCATGCCTGAAGATGATAAAGTACCAAGTTAGATTACTGTTCTTTAACGAACAATTCTAGTTAACAAATTAGATCTAGGATTTTCCTTTTTCAAATAAACAAAGATCAAATTTGAAAGATTTGAAGGGTATTGAGAACACAAATCTAAACTTGCTTACGCTGGTTTTGTCTAATAATTATTGTAAAAATATAAACAAGTTCTGCGAAACTTTGCATACCTTGAATGTATCTGGCTAGATAGAAAGTAAGTAATTAAGTTCGGTGCTAATTATATACAAAATGTTTATAGTATTCTATCGGTTGAAATTTCTTCCCAACCTAACAAATACATTAAAAAGACACAAAATGGAACACTTAATAACTGGGGATGTCAACAGTTAACAAGTTAACCTAATATAACACGTGCATCCGGATAACAATGTGCTATTATGTTAAAATACTTTGACATATATATTATCAAATGTCGTCTTTTCTAAATTTGGTTTCCAACTACATCATTTTATTGTAAATTATATAACAGCGCAAAGCCACAACTTCCCCACCCATTTTCCACCTTGACACGGTTACATAACGCATGCCGCTGTGGAAACGGGGACAGCTGGCAATAAACACAAGTGTTGGTTATTGTTAGGGTAATTACCTAGTCAAATTAAGTAAAACCTCTATCAGGCTGTGTTATGTGCAATCATGATAGCGTGTAAATGATTACCATATTCAATTGAACATACTGTTTAAATACAGTTACTGTAATCCGATTTCTCGTTATTTTCATATATCTGTACGTAGTCATTGTCTTAACAAACATATAGCCAGCTTTCTTTCTCCACTCATAGTTTCCGTTGAACACTTAATATCGACAATTTTCTCACCCTAAGGGTTTCTTGCTCGACTTTCTAAAGTTTGTTTTATTTTTATTTTTGTCATAAAGTTACCAAACCCACACTACTGCCACGAGATGACATTATTCAAACAAACTATAACTTCGATGACTGGTTATTCAATAGATTATCTCATTCAACAACACGACCTCTGAATTTTGACAAGGTGATTTTTAATGCCTCTACAAACGATTTTGTTGATGTTATTTTTACGAACTGTCTTCCCGAATTCCACAATGTATATCCATAACATGTTGGTATCCATCAAATTTTATTTTGTTATTTAATTCATGAATATAACAATCAGCAGTTATAATATGAAAAAAACTTTCAGTTTTGATTAGCACACCAAATTTTAATGTAAAAAAAATACAGTGTAATAAAACACAGGAACTTATCGTTATAGAGTGTCGTAAACATGTATATGCAGCCGTAACATCTTGTTAACTGGATACCATCCGGATAGTGTTTACGGTTGTCGGGATAGCAAAATGGTATTCGTTGACATCCCTAATAACATTTTATTAATATCGTTTACTTTCGTTATAGTACTTTCATGCACCATACAGTGAGCAATCCATTAAAATATGTATGCAATCAAAAATATTATCTCTGATATATTAGTTAAAAGAATTGCATTAAGTAAAATATTTTCCTTTGTAAGATCTAAATGTTCCACCCTTTCGCAGACTGGCCATGTATTTTAATACGAACTATTGTATTAAATGTAATCTCTGACATACATGTAACAATATTTTGTCCCTGTAACGAGGATTGTAGCATAATTTCTGCATGATCATTATCTCATGACGTCTCATGTGTTGATGATTGCATATCACAACGTTACATATACACATAATAAGTAACACTTTCATAGTAAGTAATGCAAGTGTAGTGGAACATTAAGTGAATAACATGTTCAAATTAAAATAAAAGATCTTTCGAGGTTACCACGTCATGTAGGATAGAAAGAGGCGGAGTAGAATCTCAACGGATTATCAGAATTGGTGCCTTCGTTATAAAAAGTATATATTTATGATGTTGAATGTAACAATGATTTTAGCACTATACATTAGATTTCACTTGTGTTAATCTAAAACAATACATTGCTAAATTAAGCTTAAGTAAAATCAATATAGACATTGCTTTTTCACTTACTGTTATTCTGTGCTTCAGTTGTCGTCGTTGTCGCCAGTGCCGTTGTAGTAGAAACCGTGGTTGAAACAGGTTTTTATCACATGATTCACCTTGTTTTCCTTTCAATATACCCATGTAATATTTTTGTAATGCACTAGTGTAATACAGCTGTTCTTGCAATGTGATTGGCTAGCAGCTTCGCGTGACTATTTGGTATTCATTCGCCGAGTTTGTAAACAAACTGAAAGAAAATGACAGGTCTTTTTTCGTCGGTTCAAATGTCACGATTGAGTATTGGTATAAATAAACTTACCACCATCATAAAGCGTATAGCTAAGGCTTTTGGACTTGCGTCCGAAACAGGACACCGCAACATTCAACCAATTAATAACTGCTCCGATGTAAGCTATTATCAACACAAAATGATATCGAACATCCTTACATAGTCTAACTGTTCTCACTAGCATGTGAATCAGGACACGAATGTCCACAACGCGATGGTAACTTCAATGAATTCCGCCATAATGAACTCAAACATAACCGTTGACGGTGGCTTTAACAACATCTTCGCAGCAAACGTTTTTGTGTGTGTGTGGAACATTCAATATTAACATTCAGCCGCCTATGACAAAATCAAATGTAAATCCTACAGACGAGTCTACAAGTCCACCACATAAGAAATGAAAAAGAATTCTCCATAGACGACACTGACAGCGATGAGAATTAAATTTGAATGGTGACCTTCACACTTACCGCTTTGTAAACTTTCTGGGTCCCGCACTTTCACGTGTTTACTGTTTATTGTTATAAGTAATTTAGCTGAAATAGTCGATAAAACATCTGGCAATGATATGTTATTTTGATTTTATATAAATGTTAAATACGCATTAAAAGTTTTCAAAAGGTTGTTTTTACTTTCAATTAAAGACAATAAAATGGAACTATTTTGTATAGCGCAACAATGAACTTAAACGTTTTTTATTGCGGTGTATGGTTTAATGACGTCACAATATCGTTCTAATTTTTAAACCGGCATGTAGTTCTACACGGGTATTTATTTCTAGTAAAACAGGACGAAAATCATATGATAAAAAGAATCTGACTCTCGTTGTTATTTATTACAAGCATTTATTAAAATCGTCCAAGCAAAATGATATTAAACTCTTGTTAATATCATTCTGCCTGAACTCGTTTAATAAATGTTTGTATTAAATAACAACTCATGTCAGATCCTCTATATATGTAGTTGCTACATGAGTACATAGTATAACAAGCAGTTATTTAAGCAGCTGCAGCCGACATAGAAAACAAAAAGTTACCAATTGAGACACATTTACACCCTTCAATGAAAGTGGTCAGGGTAGACGCAAGCTCTGCTGGTAAAATGGCTTAACATTAAATGCAATAATCAATAACCAACCAAAGAAATAATACCTGGTAGAAATATCGATATTGAAATATTCTAGAGCAATACAATATTATTTTAATTTTACTTTGTAATTATTCAAACATAATTGTTGCCATTCTAAATATCCTTCATACATTTTTTTTAAAATTTACGTGTAGTGAAATACTACAAATATTTAATTTACATTGAAGCGAATAATTATTTCTATATGTTTATTTTTCTCTCATTTTTGAAGAACAAATATGAAAATATTTATATTCCTTGGTAACTAATTTAAATCCTAAGCCCGAGCATATGACCAGAATAATGTCCCAAATTACTGTCCCTTTATCAGATCTAAAGTCACCATAAGCACATAAGCGGCAGGGATTAAGTGGAATGAATCTGGTATGATAGCCAAGGTTACCAAATGGAGATTATTTAAACTTATCTATGTTTTATTACGACTCGAGAAACATTACTCGTGTAGTCATATTTAGGAGGTAAATATTACAAATGTTACAAATTATAAGGTCCCATTTAGAGCATAGCACATGTTTATTCAAGAAAGTTAATGTCAGCATAGGCGTACAAGCAGCCAAGTACCACATTTTGTTCTTTCTCCATCATTGGGCGATAATTTTTTTAAAGAGAAAAGTTATTTTTTCTTGTCGTCATTATATCAATACAACAAAAAATGATACTAAAACAACATGTAAAACTATAGGTAATTATATTTCTACGACGCATCTCCAAAACAACCTTGAATGCGTGACAAAACAGATGACAAAAAGCAAGCCTTACTAAGGCCCCCAATACAGATATAAACAAGTCTGTTAGTGCGGATTTCCCTTATATACAATACACGTCTAGAGTTTAGTTTTTATATTGCAAGATGACTTTATACCTGAACTCTTATTTCTCATCAATATTACAATATGCAAAACAGAGCAAAAAACATACGATTGCTTAACGTGGAAAGAAAACTACATCTATTGTAAAACAGTACAAATCGTGAAATAAATGTTCCTTCTTTTCAAATTTGTAAATAATCGCAAGCGGGATTTTTGCTTTATAAAGATATCGACGTCATATCCTAATGCCCGGATGATTATATACCTTGTATTGGGATGTCAAAGTAAGGAGTTAGTTTCCTTACTTTAAAAATAGTTAACTGTGTAGGGTGACTCAGGAATGAAAAGCATTTTTATAATGACTTGTGGGATGTTACGCTTTTTACGCGTAGATGTGGAACATCATTAAGCAGCTTTTGGCTGCATCTTTTCACTTAAAGTCATTTATTGAGTTGTTTGAAAGAGAACAAAAAGGTTCAAACTTTCACACACCTCCTCTACCTCTGTTGCCCAGAGGAGACAGATACAACTGCATTATATTGACACAATATATTGAGTTCAAGTTATGACACTGTTTTTAAATGATTGGTGGGTATTAACCCTTGCCTCCATGTGATTGTATGTTATTATTGACTTGAACACGTGCCTAAGTCGCAGTAGTTTTCATTGGCCCAAATAAAGTAGGTATCTGTGGTGCAGAGGTCGCCCGAACCAAACTTGTTTTTCTACTTTATTCACACATGGCACCGGAGTAGCTGTGGTCCAAAAACAGATTATGTTAATGTAAATAGACAGTGGGATAACCGTCTTACCAAACGGTTCAGAGTTACCCAGAGACTGTTTAATTTAGCATACATGGCAGTGTATGGCTGATACTAGCATATAGTGAGACCAGCCATATAATCACACCCTCTCAAACATTTACGTCACAGGGGTCAACAAGGTGATTTTTTTTTGTTTTTGCTAATGTGCATGCAAGAGAGCTAAATAACCATATTTCTACAACTACTGTATGTCACTAATCGAATATGAATCCGAGGCCTGACGAATCTAGCCGTACTGTGCTTTGTTAAACCGTCAACGCAAACGATTTTTTTTAATAAATAACGTATGCATCCTTTGCTAATAAAAACTCGGTGGAAAAGCTTTAGCTTATATAGTATGCCTTTAAAGTGTTTGCCCGTATAGTGTAGCTTTATGGTTCTTGATTATAACGTATGCCTTTAAAGTTTTTACGTGTATTCATGTATAGCATTATATAAGTCTATCTTATTTGGTATGCCTTTTTGAAGTTCGAACTCACACAGTATGCCTTTAAGGTTATAGCTCTGGTGTAGTATGCCTTTACACTTAGGAACCATAAAGATGGCACTCGTGGTCAATGAATAGAATCGAAACTCTTCTGATTCATAGACAACTACGATTGTTTGAGCCCCGAACTGGCACTTGATGTGTTTTTAGCTGACCTGCTTTGTGCCGTTAGTTTTACCCAAACATTTGTCTGGGATCGTCCGTTAACATAAATTGCCGGACGTCGCTTAAGTTACAATAATTATGTCGTTGCGATGAATTTCTAAAACCAAACTAAGAAGATTTAGCAATATCCAAAGATCAACTTTCAAATGCATAGTCGTGCATGTTTTACCTGTAGGCATGGTGATTAATTAAGTATTTAACCTGACAACGATTAGGGTTATAACGATACAAAGGGATTGCTAGTTATACAGAATTTTACAATAGTTTCGCTATAACTCGCAAACATATGTACATAATCCTACCTGGCATGCAGTATTCGCAGAATAATGGGTAATAATAAATGGCCCATGGTTTGCACACAAGGGGGTGGCACGCTTTTGTGCCATGCTTGATGCAGTTATCAACGGTATCTTTACATATCTCTAGAAAACAAAAACAAAAGCAACAAATATTATGAAGCATTTATGAGAGCATTCATCAAAGTGTATATAAATGACACCAATTTATGTTACATTAAGGAATTTTGAGCTATTTCTATTCGGTTTCCGAGCTGGGACTTATCACATTTATACAGTTTTTATATTTAGTTGCAATATATATATATTGCTGCCAGCTATAGGCAAGTCTCACAGTAAAAGTGTCAGCGACACTGCATTAAACTTTTAAAATCGGAGTCCATAAAGGTAGAATACATTTTGTTATTAAAGGTCAATAGTCTATTATGAAGTGACTGATGTGAAACGCATCTTGTTGGTGATGAAGTTGTTGGTGCTGCAGTTACTTGTCTTGTTATTGTTGTTGATGGTGGTGCTAAAGTTGCTGGAGTTGGTATTGTTGTTGGTGGTGGTGATAAAGTTGCTGCTGCTGGCATTGTTGCTGTTGTTGTTATGTCAGTTACTGTAGTTGTTGGTTCTGCATGCGTTGGTGCTGTAGTTGTCAGTAGTGAAGCTGTTGTTGGTGCTCAAGATGTTTGTGCTGAGGTAGTTGGTGCTGAAGTAATTGGTGTTGTAGTTGATGGTGAGGTAATTCAGATTTTGGTGATTCAGTTGCTGTTGTTTTGGCTTTTAGTTTCTGGCGTTTGTGTTATTTGTTTGTCTTTTATTTTCGTGGTTTCTGTAAAAGATATAGATAAGAAAATATTGTTAACCTTTGAATGGGCCCTGTTAAGAGCATTGCAGAAAAAAATATCTAAATATACATTGGGTTGTGGTAAACAAAACTTTTGTAATTGTAGGAACTATTTGTTTTCTCGTTGTATTGTATGTCAATGTCAAGACTAGACCAGCTCTTAAATGAACTAAAATCTTTTTTTTTAGTTTTTACTTACCGGGAGATTAGGTAGAGGGACGATAATCCCAGTTTTTGTCAGGTTTAGTTTGATGCTTGGGCTCCTCACTAGCAAAAGAAAAACCCTCGGCAAAAATGACTTTCCATTGGCACAAAGTCCACTGTAAGTCGACAAATTGATGAAGGTTTTGCACAACTCACATAGTGTTTTTTTTTCACTGACATTATATGACATTCTCTTTTAAAATGATTCGGCCGATCACTACTAATGTTCTATTGTTTGATAACAATTAACAGCCTAAGTATTGTCAACTCAGTTTCATTTTACTGCTGTTGTGCTCATTGATGGAATATTAATCGTTTCGCTAATAGGAAGAACAATAAATATTTCAATTAACTCTGTGATCAGTTTGTGTTTCTTTGGGGCTGAAACAATAAAATATTGAGTATGTTGCTTTGATGAACGGAACCATTGTCAACAGTTTTCTATGTTCTTTCACTTCTAGTAGACAATAGCTTGACATTGCAATTGTATATTTTGAGCTAGGGCAATGTCCAATTATTGATTTGTATGCTTAGAGACTTATAGACCATTTAGGCCGGGTGTTTGTCGTATATCACTTATAGCGTTGCTATAATGTACGCATTCCTTAACATATACATATAAGCATTGTGACAATTTAATTAATTAATTTATTTTTTTTATCAGTTCATCTTTCCCCCTGCAAGTTAGTTTCGAATGTCAACAAATGTCATAAACGTCAAATCTGGAACAAAAGATTTTTTATTTAAACTAATTGAAATTAAAAACATAGCCCGTTTACCGGTAGATAAAATGCTATTTGCTTGCGCCCCACGTGTTTTAGTGTCAGTGTTTGATTTTCGTTTCTAATCGTTTCCCATGATTTCTCTCCGACGTTACATTGACCATTGACTAGTAGACATCTACATTTAACATGCACATATATACACTGAATGTTAAACTCCGAAGCTTATTTGTTCTGCTTCGTATCATAGAAAATCGTTCATCTTTTACGCATATGCTAATGAAATTATTACTGAATGGGTGTTATGGCGAAACGTTTTATGGTAGCGCTGAATTTCTCATACATGCATAATAATTAAATGGAGACAATGCGTTTTGTAGATGGGTATTGCTGGTAATTAGTTCAGCTTGTTATAACGACCGTTTACTTTCACTTGGTTCGTGCAACATCGTCCCAGATTACATATTTATATATGAATAATATATTTGTTGATTCTTCTTAAGAGTGAAAGAAACGAAAACACATCACCTAGTGCACTTGCTAAAATGTGATGGGAATACAATTTTAAGTCTCAAACCCACATATCTTCAGTTAAAGTCCTAACCGGAGCGGTCAGATTTATGTGATATTTCAGAAGACATGTAGCACTGGGTTTGTATTTTAGTATTTAAATTTAAAATTCCCAGACAATGGCTAAAATTGTGCATCCTACTTAAACATTGTTTGGGTATAACTCATCTGTCACTACGTTCATCCAGAGAGGACAGGAGGACTGATGATCAGGATGCTGGCTGACACCAAGGATCAAGCCAAAGATTCGAACCGTGGTTTCGGCGTGAATGAAAACACATGCCTGGCATTTAGTCAAAGATGTTGTTAAAATTCATTTTCACATTTTATTTATAATATCACAGACAATACAGAGAATATTCATGGGCGGCGTCGTTCATTGGTGAATCAGAATTTACGTATGGATTACATAATATAATCACAACTACGCATCGGGTCTCCTTCGACATACATATTTGTTTCTGTAATCGCTATATTTTCCCCAAGCATGAAGACTGGTATCGAGTATAAAAAGTGCAGGCTCGATCCTTTAGTGTTTTCGAAGTTTAGTTTTCTCATAGCTCTGGACACTGTCCATATCACCACGATATCATTGAGATTACAGCGAGATACCAATGTGAATAAGCGAGAACCAGTACGATGCCTGTAAAAACGACTGCGAAGTATTGATCACGAAAGCTTATGATAATTAAGAAATTCTTTAAAACAATATTCTACTAAACTATATTCTACTTGAAGACGATATTGTCAGCGGAAATTTCTTTTTTTTTCTCGGGGGAGCCTGTGTACATTCAAACGTTGCTGTCAATGATTCACCATGGCCTTTCCATGTTTCTTTGCAAGCAGCCTCAGATATATTCCCTCCTGATATACCTCTTTTTTATTTTCAGCCCTTTTACGATTTGTTAAGGATTGATACTTATTGTGTTTATTAAATATACTTAATTATAATTAAATATACATCGCCGTCACAAATGAGAACACTTTACGAACGTAGGTGCGCCATGTTAGTGATTTCGTTTCTTTCCAATCGATTTGCAGAGACATTTCCCTAGTTCTAGTTCCTAAACACAATCTCAAACATAGACATTAAAGTATTACTAGTTATAACTGACATCTTAACGATTCACAAATCATCACAATATGCTAGTCACATACAACTTATTGAATCGAAATGGTACTAGCTTTTGTCGATCGGTCACTTGCAATTGCAAATTGCAAAGGACGCCGACCACAGGTGCGTTCATACCAAGGAACAAAGGACAGCGTTTAGTGTGCCTTGCAAAATAAAGACAGTATTAAAAGATAGTTCCAATTGCAATGCAGTCACAATGATCAAAAGACTTTAAAAGGGTGTCAAAATTCAAATGACAAAAGACAACTATGCAAAATTGTAACTGGATACAAAAGCTGTAAATAGGTACACACATTCTTGCGTTAGAGCGTGTTGTTAATTTATAATAGAACTATACAATTCACAAAGTCAATGTCAACTAAATTGTCACAATAAAACCATCAGAGGAGTTGTTTGTTATACCTTGCCAATTTAAGATTTGCTTTTGCATTGTGATACCAGAATCATAGGGAGAGTGTTCATTTGTTCCCCGTATGTTTGACATCAGTGGTCAATACTACGTGAATATCGGGTAAAACTTAGAGTAGCTGCGACTTGGAGGCCATTTCGTGATACCTGAAGGGGTAAGTGATGTCGCTGTGCTCCTGGAGATTGAGCGTGGTCTTGATTATTTTCTTACTGGGACACAACACCGGTAAGTATTGTGGTTTTCTTTGGAAATTTACTGTTATGAATAAGGAAATTTATTAAGAAAGCCGTTTAAACACTTTTGATTAGAAAATGAGAAACGCACGAGCACTTTATTGTTTATGAAAATTACTAGAAGAAGACATGCGAAGTTATCATCATTTTAAACCGTTAAGTTGCAGCCGAAAAACTTGGTCGTAATTAAAAAGTGTAGATTTTTCAGATGTTGTATAATGTTGGATTTCTTAGTGCCGTGTATGTCAAAAACAGAAAGCACCACATAAGCTGACTGGTAATCGACAAAAATATTAAAAAAAAGAAATACAGTAACATTAACATAAGAACTTCACGAAAAAGAAATAGAGAGAAGAAAAAATTCCTGAGACAAAACGCCGATAATTAAAGTGATAAACCAATTTTCCTGGGGACACCATGCCGATGCGTATTGCGGGGCCTCCATTATTTTGTTGTCCCATATGCCAGTACGCATTGGGATTCATTCAGAGCTTTGCTTGGATACTGTTGTTGTGCGTAATCTATATCGATCAAAAGTTGATGGTACATACTGCGATTTAATCAACCGTGGACATATCGCTGGTAAGCATTTGGATTTTGTCTGTAGTTCTGTCATTCAAAATGTGCAACAATTGTAATTCATTCGGTGTTTTCATTAGAAATCATCCCTCTACGTTGTATTATTCATTCATTGTTTCCACTGAAATCTCGCAAGTACCTTAGGCTTTGGGTTAAGTTTTTTTAATATCTTATATGATATCATTTTATTAAGTTCAATTTACGGTAACTTTAGTTAGTAAGACATATTATCCCAAAGGAATTGTTACGTCTCTTAGTACGTTTTTGTTAAATATTAAATAGTTTTAAAAGAAAAGATACCTTTTATCTTCAAATTTCAATATAACATTAAACTGGATCGTCATAAACATCATCTTATATTTTGGTAAATCCGCCTTAAGTTTGACGTTAAAATGTTCGGTTTTGTATATGATAGAATCAAACACACACACCACAGATTCCCAGACGTTCTTTGGATTTTGGCAGCCTGACTTTGTGAGTCCCTGGTTGTCGTTGCAAGCCCAGAATGTCAGCAATTGTGTGCTGACTGTCGACCATGGGCTGGGAGCCGTCCCGATCTTGGTGGATGTCCAGGTCCGCTCTACTCACCCAGAGCTTATCAACAACATTTTTCCGGGAATAGGTAAGAAATCACACTGTGTTGTTATATTGCATTTTTCATGCAGTCTCTTTTCGTGTATGTATTTTAACATCCATTGTGTATGTTAAGCAATCTTAATACGCGGTTATATAACATTCTTTTATTGTACGTATATGTTAGTAAATTGCAAAGTATGCAATTATAGCATATCTATCATTCTAAACGTTAGTTATCCCAGTACTATTTAGTATTGTATCACATATTTATTTTTAAAGTTAGATTCTTAGTACGCTTTTATATTACATCGTTCGAGTTAGATATCTCAGTCCGCGATTTTTTAGAATCTTTCCTGGTAAAGTTTGGATATGCCGTATGCGAGTATATTGAATCTTTCATTGTAAAGGTTCAATATCTCAATAAGCGATAAATATTGAATCTTTCCTTGTATACACGTGCGTTAGTCGTCTCAGTACTCGATTATATCACACATGGTTTAATGTGTTGATAGTCTTTCGATGGCTGACATACTACATTTAAAAATACATAGCAAAATTCCAAGAAATACGTGTTTGCCATTCAACGGAATAGAGTTTCGTATACACATTTTGTTATTTGGGTCTTAACAGCAGTTTGTCCCTATGCAGAAGCGTATTAAAACCAGCACAAATGACACATTTTAAAATAGAAATATATTTGTATATTTATATAACGGTCTCCCTCTAAGTCATTTAAGTATGTTTGATAACTATATACCAAATACCTAACCACAAGGGAGGTAAGAATATATATTTTTTTATAATAAGAGTAATGTTCCTTAATGTACGAAAAGAAGGAAACTATTGGATACAACCTTAAACAACTGATCTCGCTGTATCTATTATGATTTTTGTAACATGTTGATCAATCTTTTTATAAATGTTCTGAAACATTCCATTTGTGCATTACTCACATTAACCACAGGTGCGCTGCCCCGTGATGACGACTACCCTTGGCAGTTTGGTGGAGTTTCCTATATTTACAATGACGTCAGTGTGATAGTTATGGCGCCAAATCGAAATAACCACTACGCGTCCGGGGCTTCTATTTACACAAGTAATATTAATGTGGTAATGTGGGTATCACCATGGATGATTATGTGTTGCTTTATTACATTTTCTTTAATGCTGAAGTGCTCCTCTATTGCTTTTGAAGTTGATACAATTTTACTTATTCATGCATTATATAGATGTCCCAACGCTTATAAGGTAGTGGGGTTCATACGGTTGTTTGTATTATGAACGACGCCTTCAATGTAGTTTAACTGGTCTGTAAACGGTTATCATATAGCTCTTCCTTTTCTTGATTTTATTTTGTTTCGTTAGATTTAATAAATGTGTCATACATGTATCGTAAATAAATTACTACTTCCAGATCATATAGTGATGATGAATCGATCCCATTTTGATTTCGAATAATAATAATAATAATAATAATTATTATTATTATTATTATTATTATTATTATTATTATTATTATTATTATTATAGCTAATGATAACCACATAAACGGTCCTGTCGTGCAGTGGTCTTTAGACGTCGTGGTCAGGGTTCGATCCTGGAAGGCTAGCTCACTTCCTATCCCGGATTTTAGAGTCACGGACATTCCCGTGCAAGCGGAGTCTACAAACAGTAAGTACTGGCCTAGTCCGTCTTGCAGAACCTCCTGTGTGATTTAATAGCATTTTTAGATTCGAAGAGACTACTGAAGACATATCGTATAATCACAGTACATAAGCATCATGTTAGATATTGGCATTTGTTTTGCTTGATAAAATTGCGAATTTTATTTAGGTCTCCAAAGAAAATTTATGCATGCTCCTTTACGTTACAGGTACCACAGAAAACTGCTACATTATAGCACAACTTCAACTTCTTTAAATGAATGTTATGCAATGTTTATCAAACCATTACACTTAAAATAGGCAAAAGAATCAAAGAGAGGATTAATCAAAACAATTTAAAAGGCATAAGAACTTGCAATACTGTTATTTTATATGTACGCACACATACGAAAATTAAAAGCGACTCCCATTGGCAGAAATTCAATTGCCGTGTTCTGCTCTTTAAATAATCCAGGGACGAAATCAATCTTTTTTCTAAAGGTAGACGAGTTTGTCATAAAAATCCAGAAAAAAATCCTGTTTATTACTGGTTTCTACAATGCATAAAACACTTCACCTTAAATTCAAAACAAAGTTAAAATATAATTACAGGAACTTGAAATACGCAAACTGTCGGATTCTTCCTTTAAAGTTTAAAGGGTCTGAAAGAGCTGGATTTCAATGTGAGATTGCAAGACAATAAAAAAGTAATTTTACAATTAAACACGTGTATTACGTATTACTTCATTTTTTCGATGATAAAACCTTCAGGAGAAAGCATAAAGCTATTTTTTCGGGGCGAGGACATGTGTGAAGGACTTCCAGATAACTTGCGATGCGACACTGGTTTTAACCAGACATATTTCTGGATATTCCTTCAACAATATTTAGGTGGATATCAATAACATAAACAACCCTTCAACTGTTTCAGTCCAATGTAACAAAAAATAAACAAGCATTATAGACATATCGTCTGTCTGTCTGTCTCATGTCAACGTTGGTATGCATTCACTTATTAGTGGACGAAATGTTCGTGGAGCGGGACCATTCTTTGGGTAACTTCCCAGCCCTGGTGAGGGTCCGGACCAGGTTACACACACCGGGAGAATGGTGGTCGGATGCTGTCGGTATGTTCATTAATTCTCGTGGACTGGTCCATTTGACGTAATGGATCGCTATTCACTTACATTCAATGTTAACACACGGTCGCATTACTATGGCCTTTGTTCATTATGAATAAGTAGCTTGGACAACCTTTGCATGTGTGTGTTTTAATGTATATATACACTTATGTCTCGTCAGCATGTCTGCGTGCTCGAGCGTGTGTCTATGTATGTGTGTGAACTTGCGTGTATGCGTGTGTGTGCGTGCGTACGCCGGTATGTGTGCCTGCGTACTTGCATTCGTGTGTGCGTGTGTTTACCCTTGATTGTAATTTAGAGTACCGAAGACATTTGATCACCCAACACATGCTTGTGTTTAAGTTATATACATTTTTCTCTTGGTTCTCTTTGTAGGGTCGACTCTGTTTGTGGGCAATAATCCAAAGGCGAGGTTTGCAACCTTTGGTTTCAGCAACACCACAATCCGTATATGGATACCGTCGCAAGGTAACCATTGCACCGATTTCTGTACATTCTTATCACATTTTCTATTGTGTGTGTTTAGACATATACTACCTTGTTTGTAGGCTACTGGGAGATTCGAGTTTGAAAGAACAACAACGCCACACCGATGAACAGTTTTCACTCTTTCATATTTAATTGGACAGTAAGCTTTCACTTTAAAGAAATAAAGGCATGCATAACGCTTGTTCACCCTTGCCGCGTCCCCGTTCAGACAGCTCATACATGACATGCCAACTTAAAATTAACAAACATTTATTTTAATTATTTAGGTATACAACACAATACAATTTAAAGACACTTCGGTAATGGCAGTTTATGGGCATTATTCCTGTCTCCATCGGCTAAGCCACTGTCCAAGCAGGTACACGGGACAAATAGTCGTTTAGGGCGACCGAAGACAGCCATCCATATAGACCCTAATATTTAAGCGTATGCCTAACTAGGCTGAAGCTGTACGCTTCACTATGCCCCAATACGCTGAAATTGTATGCCCAACTAGGCTAAAGCTGTATTCCACAGTAGGCTGAAACTGTATATTCAAATAGTTTGAAACTGTATGCCCCAATAGGCTCAAACATACATGCCCGAATAGGCTGAATTCTTGCCCAATAAGGTGTCAACCATATAAATTAACAGGATTCACATTTATAAAATAATCAAGTTTCAATTTAAAATGAAATTCCGCCACCTGCACCCATGGCTAATATTTGGAATTAGAAATCGTGCCAGGTTGCTCAATGACGAAATCGCATTTCTATGTCAGATGTGCAGGCACTGTGCAGGAATACTCTGTTTTGTAATTCATTTCAGAATAAAACGGAATGGAACAACGTTTAGGCGTACAGTCGAGACTTTTTTCAATAAATTATAATCATTAAACATACAGGAAATCTAAAATAGTACTTCTAGAATGATTTAGCTAAACACTATATCTATTCATGACTACGGTCTCTTAACTATTTCAATCCCTTTCACATTATTATACCAACCATTATAATGATATGAGAAAACTATTGTTAATTTTATTTTAGGGCAAATCTTTGCAGCCGTTGACGCGACACTTAATAATGTAATAGCCGTCAATGGAAGCCTTGAGGTCCTTGCATGGAAACCACTTACCGTCATGAAGCCTAAATTCAGTCTCAGGTTCGCCATTGGTCCAGGGGTGCAAGGGGAACAACTCCACCAATCGCTGGTACAAGATCCATCTGGAGAGACGGCCTATATTAGTGTTTGGGTATATGTCTCTTCGTGTTGTATATATAACATGATAATCTCAATATGGTTGATATTTGATGATAATCTGAACCTTGTACATCAGTTACTAAGATAAAGTAATTAAACTTGGTACATGATAATCTGAACTAAATATATTGTTAATTTAGATACAGTATGATCAACTTGGTACATTTAATGATAGTCTGAACTAAAATAATGATATATATATATAGTTATAGTCTTGATATTTTCATGACAGTCTGAACTAAATATATTTTTATTCAGTTACAGTAGGCTAAACTTGGTACTTTTGTTGATAGTCTGACGTAAACACATGCTGTATTAAGTTAAAGTGTTCAACTTCATGTTTTTATGATAGCCTGAACTAAATGTATTTTTATTAAGTTACAGGAGGCTCAACTTGGTACTGTTGGAGATAGTCTGAACTAAATACATGATTAAGATATAGTAAGCACAACTTGGTACATTTGATGATAGTCTGAACGAGACAATCAATTAAATTGATTACTGAATTTGGCAATTATAATGAAACGAAAAATGTCCTTTTGACTGAGCTCAGGTCGAAATAACGCAGGTCTTAAATTAGACGACTTACAGTCAGACCTGGTTACTTTGGATCTACATTTGATAAAGCAATATACATAAGTGATAGCATGGTTGTGTTTAATCGGTTAATCTTCAATGCAGAAGAACGGGTTTAGACATTATCTGATTATTAACAAAGGATTTAAAGAGCCAGTGACCGTTTGATGTTTTAATTGATACGACGGACAGATACATTAGACTGCCTCGTGCATTTTGATTTTAATTTAGTTATAGTTTTGCCGCTGAGCCAAAAAGGAGATGATACCTAAGACGTTCAGACAGAATGGTCCATATTCCCTTTAACAATTTAAACGGATGAGTCCACGTTAAGATGGGGATGGATGACCTTTTTAAAATATTGAGCTAGTAATGTGGCATCATACCATGTTTTACATGAAGGCACGTCTTGCCTTAAACTGGATGATTGAAAGAACCATGATATTGCCTAGTTTACCATTTCCAAACAAAACAGTACAAATTGTTTGGCTTGACTTTTTCTAGGCAGAATGTCTTCATGGAAACAACTTAGCCGCTCTGCCAAAAAGAGAGGATACCTTGGACGTTTGGACAGAATGGTCCATTTTCGCTTTAACTATTCGAATGGCTGAGTCCACGTTAAAATAGAGATTGGTAGCCTTTTTTGAATATTGCGCTACTAATGTGGCGTCATCCCATGTTTTACATGAAGGCAGCTGTATTGCTTTGTGTTAACATGGAAGATTGAGAGACTCATGATATAGCATAGTTCACCATTTCCTGGAAAACAGAACAAATTTCTTGGCTTGACATTTTCTAGGCGGAATGTCTTCGTGGCAACAATGCAGGATTCCGATTCCCTGGAGGTGGATCTCTATCGTACACGACAGCATCACGTGATTCCGTGTGCTCCCATGGCGGCCTGACGTACAGGTTAGCCAATTCTCCTATGGATCTGTTCGGGCTTCGACAACACAGTGTTTTGTAGCAATTTTACCGTTTGGAAATTTAATCCCATCACCACGTTAAGTGAATAACTATTGCCTGCCAAGTTTTGCATCTCAGAACTTTAAAAACATATATGCTTGCTGAATACACATGCAAGGGAAATTTTCCTGATTGGATTAGATCTTAATTATATGTTTGACCTTGGTCAAGTTCGATTAACATATAAATGAATATAGATATCTTTATTGCAGTATGTTAACGTGTGTACATTGTTTCAGTTGAGCTCTAACATCAACAAATACAGACTTTTAAATAAATGTAATTATATTTAGATCTCAACAGCGTAATTTTCTTATTTACATATCATTAGTTTTGACACTTCTTCCGGTTTGCATCTACTCTGACTTTCCATACAGTTACAGTGCCGACACACTGTTGCTATGGCGACCTACCGCGACCTCATACGGCGGTGTCATCTGTATCGCGTCGGTAATGGCAGGTGGAACAATGTCGCAACGAGAGCTGGATGCAGACATTGTTGTGAACATATGGTCAGCCAACATTCTGTATCTATCAGGTAACATTACATGAAGTCTAGTACAAGGTACATTGATTTCAATTGCCATGCTATATCACGATTGCAAATATTTTCGTTGTTTGTTTTCCATGTGCTTATTTCTGTTTGCTTATTTCAAAGTTTAAAAAAAATCAAACAATATATAAAATATTTAAACGTCCCCTTCCTCGTTCTATGGTAAAAATTGATATGCTACATATTAACCTTTATTTTAACCGTATAATAAGGAACTTACATTATTGGCTTTCTTTAAATAAGTGATGACAAGCTGGACAAGTTGGATTAACGTGAATGCTCGTAAAAATATGAATCAACGAAGATAGGACGCAACAATCTTAATGTGTATTTATTTGAACAGCTACAAAAATTATCTTCATTTAGACTGTAAGTTAGAAAAGAAAAAAAAAACACATGATAGCTTGCAATGTTTACAACGTTTAAAACCACAATTTGACAAACAATAGCGGCACATGACAAATGTCAGCATATTATTAGCTTATTTAAAAACCAAATTAGTCAAGATGTTACGACACATGAGATATTTCGACGTATAAACTGGATATAACGATATATGCCAGATATCATGCTGCTCATAACATTAGAAATAGTGTAGGGCAGACGTTTTAATGCTTCTTAAAGTTATTTTGTTAAAGTAATGTTTCTGTACATTTTTCAGGTCAGCACCAGACCCCAACTAACTCCTGTAACAAACAGTAATGCAGACAAACTAGTTGGAGACAAGCTTAATGAAACCGAGCTGAAACCTCGCTATATGATGGCTTGTTAGCAGTATACACAAAATGGATACAAAATGCAGACGTTTATATTTTAACACAGACTACCGACCCAAAATACCAATTCGAATGTCAAAATTATTAGAAAGAACGTTCATAACAATAATTCATACTTAAATTAATAACTCGAATGTATTTTAAAGGTATACATTTTTAAATACAAAAGTACCAGCTAGAATTGTAGATAAAAGACAGTGGATAAATTATTTCAAAGTACTAAACTATCTTATGATAATAAGCGATGAACCAATAATCGTACAAATAGTTAAATATATATTCATTAGTTTTTGTCAGTAGTAACATAATTTAATTCATTTATAAATAATTTTATGATTTTTTATTTAATAAAATGAATTAAAATCGAGCAATCTCGTAGCTCAACGTGCATTATTTCATTATTTATGGTATGGTATGGTAAATACATTGTTTTTATAAATTTGGTGAGATAAGGATTGACAAATTCTCTCAACTCGTTGGCGTCTAATTAGGTCTACTTGTAATAAATTGTTTGTACAATTGAACTAATAAAACAATTTTATGTGCTTAAAGTGTTCATAGAATACTAATGCGTACTGATGTCACCTTTTTAAAAAAAATACTGTGAAGTATTTTTAAGTGGATCATTAAAATGACATGTAAATCGTGATCGAAACGGTGTAAATATCAGTTAAAATGTCTCCACAAATATTTGTCATTTTCCGTTATTTACTGTGTGCATTTGTTAGAAATAGAGAATATGTACCGCTATGAATCTTTTTTTTCTAGCTTTATCCTAGGATTCTAACGATTCATGCCTGCAAATTAAATTTGAATGGGAGCTAATCGCCAAATTTTTTACCGTAAACTTTTCTGCATAAAGCTTATACCATAATCATTTTTTAGAAAATGGGATGACTTGGCAATGTTGAAGTTTTAACATATTATGTTACTGGTCAACACCGTTTAGACAAAAGCATTTAAGTTAGTTTGGTGTTTAAATGGCTTACTTATATTGTATTTATGCATGAGCATAACGGTTAGGGTCACGAATTTGTAACTCCTCAGCCACTCACCGCGTCTGGCCGTGTCCTTATCGGGAAGAGAACTTATTTAAATTTGACTGGTTGGTGCAGCTAACTTGCAATGCGACGGTGATTCTACCTAGACATAAATATGGGGTCTTATTCTCTCCTATAATAACTCAATGCCAATATTATCATATTCATGTTGATGCGATATAGCAAAGAACAAACAAACGAACACCATAACATGGATGTTTATTCGAAAAATTCAGCAATACTATTTTTTTCCGCCTATACTCTATATTCAATATCGACGTCGGCAAAGTCTGCTGCAGCGTCCGTAAAAATGTATGCTTGTGATATCATTTTTATTGTTGTAACAGATATCGCTCTACTAATTTGATAAAAGATGTGGTGAGGGAGTGGGTTGAAAACTATGGAAAAAGCAACTGTAAAGGTGGAAAAGTAATTTAACAGGTAACTCCTTTTACCATTTTCCATGGTACTTGTCATTGCTTACCAACAAACAACATTTCCCAAGAACTTTTCAGATAACAATTAATGTATTTGGATAAGAGACTAAAGCAGCCCTCATTGCCGGATACCACCGTTAACGTCCCATCACAATCAGAAACTACAATATGATTTACTAGGCCTTCAACGTGTATAGTTTGACACTCGTTCACCTAACGTTATTTGACAGTTAATATACGATGCGCAACAGCGGAAGAAACTCAGAATTAGGTTGGAAAACAATATTTTGAAATATTCATTTCCGAATCAGTTGTTTAGACTAGTATACTTGTTGGACATTAAGTTCGATGTGAGTTGTCTAATCGTCTAAAGGATTGTGTATAAGAGCACGCGTTTAGCAGGTCGTTATCACTGTTGGTGGTTGGGTATCTAATTACCATACAATATGAATGAGACAAAAACAAAAAATGAGGGAAAAATCGATAAATACTGCATTTATTTACAAAAAGCACATTTTCATACGCAGATCAGGTAGAGTCTGAAGATGAAGAAGTATGCTGCTGATATGTAACAGATAGTCGCGGAAAAGGAATGTAGAAAAGGAGATGAATATAACTGAAATGGACCAATGATTACAAACATGCCAAACTTATGTCAACTGTTCATGCATACAAAACAGGTAAAACAAAAAAAAGCAGCAAGACTTTAATAAATGAAATGACAACTACATAATTCATTTAAATCTGGGTTTCCTTATAGGATGTGACATATTTTTTAATATAAACACATAGGCTCAAATTCGAAAAAAAAGATGTTTAAACGTTTGACACTAGCGTATATTTTTCAAGATGCTGGATTTGTCATGCGAGTTGGTATGGCAGTGCCGGCTGTTGTTGTTACCAATGGTGGTACAATGGTTGTGGTCACAGTAGTTGATTCGTAGGTTTCTGTTGTCGTTGACAATGTTGGTGGCACGATGATTGTTTCAACTGTTTGTTGTACGGCGGTTCCTTTAGATGTTGTCACGGTTGGTGGTATAGCGGTTCCTGTAGTTGTTGTCACGGTTGGTGGAATAGCGCTTCCTGTAGTTGTCACGGTAGGTGGTACGGCGGTCCCTGCAATTGTTGTCACGGTTGGGGAAAGGGTGGTTCCTGCAGTTGTTGTCACGGTTGGTGGTATAGTGGTTCCTGTAGTTGTCACGGTAGGTGGTACGGCGGTCCCTGCAGTTGTTGTCACGGTTGGTGGTATTGCAGTTCCTGTAGATGCTGTTTGGGCTGATAGTAAAGCAGTCCCAGCAGTTGTTGTCACTGTTAATGGCATAGCGGTTCCTGCAGTAGTTGTCACCATTGTTGGTACAGCGGTTCCTGCAGTAGTTGTCACCATTGGTGGCATAGCGGTTCCTGCAGTAGTTGTCACCATTGGTGGTATAGCGGTTCCTGCAGTAGTTGTCACCATTGGTGGTATAGCGGTTCCTGCAGTAGTTGTCACCATTGGTGGTATAGCGGTTCCTGCAGTAGTTGTCACCATTGGTGGCATAGCGGTTCCTGCAGTAGTTGTCACCATTGGTGGCTTTGCGGTTCCTTCAGTAGTTGTCACCATTGGTGGTACAGCGGTTCCTGCAGTAGTTGTCACCATTGGTGGTATAGCGGTTCCTGCAGTAGTTGTCACCATTGGTGGCAAAGCGGTTCCTGCAGTAGTTGTCACCATTGGTGGCATAGCGGTTCCTGCAGTAGTTGTCACCATTGGTGGCAAAGCGGTTCCTGCAGTAGTTGTCACCATTGGTGTCATATCTGTTCCTGCAGTAGTTGTCACCATTGGTGGTATAGCGGTTCCTGCTGTTGTTACGGTTGGCGGTAAAGCGGTTCTCACAGTTGTTCTTACGGTTGGTGGTAAAGCGGTTTCTGTAGGCGTTGTCACAACTGAAGGTAAAGCGGTTCCTGCAGTTGTCATGACGGTACTGGCGGTCGTTGTCACAGCCAGTTGTGTAGAACGTGTATGTGAAGGTGTGTGAGCTGAAGCAGCTGTTGTTTTCGTATGATGAGACGTGTGTATGCCTGTCGACTTGTGTGTTACGACTGAAGATGGTAAAGTTCCGAATAAGATAACTGTTCTGTAACGAACAATTCTAGTTTACATCGTCAACAGATACTTTTTGTGACAAATTAGATCTAGGACTTTCCTTTTTAAATAAACAAGGATCAAATTTTGTAGTTATGTATGGTATTGAGAACAAAATTCTTTAATTCCTTACACTAGTTTTGTCTATTAATAATTGTAAAAATATAAACAAGTACTGCGAAACTTTACATACCTTGTTCGGTGGTTGAAATTATCTGGCTAACCGGGGCTAGATAGAAAGTTAATAATAAAGTTCGTTGTTAATTATATACACAATGTTTATAGTATTATATCGGTTAAAAGTCTCCCAAACCTAATAAATACATTAAAAGTCACAAAATGAAACACTTTATAACTAGGGATGTCAACGTTCAGCCGGTTAACCGGATATTACACGTTTATCCGGATAGCAATGTGCTATCCTGTTAATACTTTGACATAAAAATTATCAAATGTCGACTGCTCTAACTCTGGTTTCCGACTACATCATTATGTTGTTAATTATATAACAGCGCACAGCAACATCTTCCCCACCAATTTTCCACCTTGACACGGTTAGGAAACAAACACCGTTGTGGCAACGGGGACAGCTGGCAATAAACACACGTAACGGGTTAGGGTAATTACTTGGTCAAATTAAGTAAAACCTCTACCAGGCTGCGTTATGTGCACTCGTGATAGCGTGTAAATGATTACCATATTCAATTAAACATACTGTTTAATTACCGTTAATTGGATTTAGTGTTATTTTCATATATCAGTACGTAATCATAGTCTTAACAAACATATAGCCAGATATATTTCTACTCTCATAGTTTCCATTTAACACCTAATATCGAGACAATTTTCTGACCACAACGATTTTTCGCTCGACTTTTTTCGCGACTTTCTAAAATTTCGTTTTATTTTTTGTCGAAATTTTATCAAACACACACTACCGCCATGAGATGACATTATTCAAACAAACTATAACTTCGATAATCATTCAACAACACGACATCCTTTTCTTACGTGTTTGTTTATGTTATTTTTACGAACTGTCTTCCCAAATTCCACATTATAAATCCGAAACATGTTGATATCCATCCAATTTTATTTTGTTATTTAATTTATGAATGTAACAATCAGCAGTTATAATATGAAAAAAAAACTTTCAGTTTTGATTAGCACGCCAAATTTTAATGTAACACAAATACAGTGTAATAAAACACAGGAACTTATCGAGTGTCGTAAACATGTATATGCAGCCGTAACATTCGGTTAACTGGATACTATCCGGATAGTGTTTACGGTTGTCCGGATATTAGAAATGGTACTCGCTGACATCCCTAATTACATCTAAACTATTATCCCTCAACCGATGAAGTAGTTTGAAAAACTATAAATGACCACATGTATTAAGTAAAAATATTTCCTTTGTAGGATCGACATGTTTTACCCTTTCGCAGACTGTTTATTTTATTAAATGAGATATCCGACAGTTACCTTGTATCAAATACATGTCACATTGTGTTGTCACCGTTTATAGAATTTTTAGCATAAGTAAAAACGATTTTAAACAGTTTTTAACATTTTATCAATCCTGAAATTAATGCACTAAGTGTTCAGTCTTTTCAAATCTACAATTACACAAATGGGGATTTCTGCTGAAATATATCGACGTGAGATCGTAATTACCCAGATGATGATATATTGTGATCTAAAAAGTTATTGGTCACGTGATCTTCTCAGTTTAAAAAAAACAACAGTTTATTGTGCAGCGTTGCTAAGATAGAACATATTTTTTGTAATTATGAGTGTAGTGTTATGCCTCACTTTCCACAAATTTGAAACAGCTGGATTCTTGTCAGTCAACACTATTTTATTTGTCTGTTTAAGACAAATAATTTCTTTCCACTGTTCGATTGCCACCTTTATAAATCAAATCTGTGTTCTCAAATCATACTTTATTATACGTGAGCTCGCAAGTAAAACTAACATTTAAATTAACACGTATATAACTATTTCAAAATTAATTCCCACAATAAAAACAAAACAACAAACTTTTGATTTTTTTAAATAACTTTAAAAAGCAAAATTTTACAATTTAAAGAATGTTGCTGATATCTTATATAAACTTATTGTTAAATGTACACATCCAGCAAAATGCTGTTTATTGACGTCTTGCTTCTATATGAACCGTGAAGCATAGAAGAACACCTATTTCCTATCTGATCCACGCTGCACAGCTATTGACGACGCGCCGAAGCGCGGAGTCTACTGTGATCACGTTTATTGATTGCCACTGGACAGTCATGTAACCAGGATGTTTACCGATAGGATCTAAGCGGTAATCAGAAATACGGTTCGTCGTCAAGCAATAATCTAAAAGAAATGTCTTAAAAATCCAATATCACATCAAAAACTGTAGTGATTGTCACAGAAAAATCTGTCGTCAGAAAATGAGTCAAATATGTTTAATTTCGATTACTTTTTATCATTTTATATCGCCGTAAACATGTTTTTGCTGCTGTAATATCCGGTAACCGGATACTATCCGGATTGTGTTTGCGGGTATCCGGATAGAAAAAAAACGGTATTCGTTGACATCCCTATACATTATATATATTTTTCTGTGATTTATAGTTAGTGAAAACTATCTAATAAAAATCATTATTTTTCAAATATGCCTTCTTACTTACTCCCATATTGCCTTAACGTTTTTACGTCGCCTTTGATGTTTCGCATTAATGACTTTTCTTGTTTATTTTCAAAATAAGAAAACATGTGGCCTTTTAGTTTTGAGATCTTGTGATATCAACATCTGGATAATTTATCATAATATTTAGGTTTCTTTTTCATACCTCGAAAGATAATTCGTGAATTATCCAAGAATGAAAGAATGAAAATGATTACGAGAAACAAATCATGGCCAATACAATCATTTGTTTCTTGCAAAAGTATATCGGATGAACTAAATATTGATGTTGTAATTTACTAAATAGCTAATAGTCTAATGGACACATGTAATTTTATGCGGTATAAATTAACATACTGGCACAAAGATTGCAGAACTTGCGGCAGTTGGTGCGGGACCATCCGAGGTACTCAACGCTGGTGCAGATCTCGGCAGGAAACGCCGAACAGTAGTCATTCACATCCTCACATGGGTATGGCTCTGTAAACAGCAATAATCTGTTTAGTTTGTTTCATTATGTTTAGAGTCTAGACAACGAACTTCCTTTTAACTTGATTCCTTAGACGTGTTTCACCATCCTAAATTCGGGTGCAAAACAAGCTAGGGAAATTAAGGCAAATGTTGGCAACATTAACTAACTAACTAACGTTATTGGTCTAGGGAACGACTCCAAACCTCCCGATCCAATATTAACATATATGAGTATTAACCTGTTAAATAGCTGTACCTCTTTCCACAATAATTACGTGTATACGTAGCTAAATCAATAGATATACTAATATATAGGCAAAAGCTGCATCGCTCGGTACCTTTTTCCAGCGCCCAGGGTTTGTAGGTATTTATAGATACAGAAAATGGTCAAAAGCCGAAACGCTTGGTCCAGTTTTTTGGGGGCTCCAGGTCCGTAGATTCACTTATAGATAAACTAACATGTGCGACATCAGAATTGCTGGGCAAAGTGCTTTGGGGCACATGGACGACAGTCACATCTCTTGGTGGTCATACACTGATTTGGAGCCCATGGTTCATTGGTTCACCCACAGATGAACTAACATGGACAATAGCCACATTTCTTGGCATACTGGTCGAGGGCCTAGAACCTGCAGGTCACAAATATACTGACCTGAGAAACAGCCACATTTCTTGGCAAAATGGTCGATGGCCTAGAACCTGCAGGTCACAGATATACTGACCTGAGAAACAGCCACATTTCTTGGCACACTGGTCGATGGCCTAGAACCTGCAGGTCACAGATATACTGACCTGAGAAACAGCCACATTTCTTGGCACAAAGGTCGAGGGCCTAGAACCTGCAGGTCACAGATATACTGACCTGAGAAACAGCCACATTTCTTGGCACAAAGGTCGAGGGCCTAGAACCTGCAGGTCACAGATATACTGACCTGAGAAACAGCCACATTTCTTGGCACAATGGTCGAGGGCTTAGAACCTGCAGGTCACAGATATACTGACCTGAGAAACAGCCACATTTCTTGGCACACTGGTCGAGGGCCTAGAACCTGCAGGTCACAGATATACTGACCTGAGAAACAGCCACATTTCTTGGCACAATAGTCGAGGGCCTAGAACCTGCAGGTCACAGATATACTGACCTAAGAAACAGCCACATCTCTTGGAAAAATGGTCGAGGGCCTAGGACTTATAAGCAATATTTTACTGATCTAATAGCCACCTCACTTGGCTCAATTGTCGAGTTCCTAGGATTTGTCATATTTTACTGTTCTGGTCTGATAGCCACGTCTTGGCTCAATCGTCGATGCCCTAGAACTTGTAGGTCAACGCCATACTGACCTGGGCAATAGCCACATCTCTTAGCACAATGGTCGCGGGCCCATGGTTCATAGGTTCCTAGACACTTTTCATCGGCGTAGTACAGACAATTGTTCAACTTATCGTGGCATGCTAAAACATGAAGAAATACACGCAAACATTCATGTTTCAAATAATGAACTTAGATTAAAAAAAATCTTCATTTTTTTACTATCACCTTGGACATTAGATATACAAGATTCGGTGTAATGATAGTTGCTAATCAAACACTAGTGTGAGAAGTCTGTTTTGTGCATCCCCAAATGGACTACTTCTTGTATGCAAAAATTCCTTTGGCGGTCCAAATGTGGTCAAGCCATATAAAAATAAATTTAAAAGGACGCTGCAGCTTGTCAGAATAAAGTTTAGAATGAATTATACCACTCTTTTTATTCATGTCATGACGTCACATCGGTTTATGATTTATATTACAACGTTACATATACAAACAATAATTAACACTTACATAGTTTGTAATGTGATATAATTTAATGCAGGTGTGGTGGTCTATTAGGTATGACAAATATACCTGACTAGTAGCTTGTTAAGATTTTAAAAAAATCTTTCAAAGTCGTCGCATCATGCAGGATAGAAAGAGGCGGAAGCAGAATCTCAACGATTATCTTCGTATTATAAAGTATATAGTTATAATGTTGAATGTAACAATGATTTAGGCGCTGTACAATAGATTTCACTTGCGTTAATCTAAAACAATATATTGATAAACAAAACATAATTAATATCAATAAAGACATCGCTTTGTCACTTACTGTTATTCTGTGTTTCAGTTGTCGTCGTTGTCGCCAGTGCCGTTGTAGTTGAAGCCGTAGTTGAAACAGGTTTATCTGTAGTAGCTACATGGTGACATAGTATAACAAGCAGTAATTTAAGCAGCTGCAGCCCACATAGAAAAAAACTTATACATTGAGACACATTCACATTCTGCAATGAAAGTGGTCAGGGTAGACATGTCTGACTTAAATGGGATGTTCTTACCCGTGGTACGCTTTAAGCAAAAGACAAACCTGATACGTTCCGAACATGCCTATGTTAACCAATAACAATGTAGCAAAGCATTGACAAATGGAAAGTGCGAAAAGGTAAATCTGAACGTGCGTAAAGTTAAATGACTTTAAATAGGTATAATAACATTGGAGGAAAGAATTCAACATACACCTCTTATCGGTATATAATCTATTGATACATATTTTGGGTTGTCTTTGAAAATGGAAGGCATGCCAGAAAAAGAAACAAGAAATTGTTCCGCAACGACTATATATTCCCCTACATATAGCTGAGTAATAAGCAAATGCTTATTCATAGGGATGCAAGCTCTGGTGGAAAAATGACTTAACATTAAATGCAATAATCAATAACCAACCAAAGAAATAATACCTGGTTGAAATATCGATATTGACATATTCTAGAGCAATACAACATTGATTTTATATATAATGAACGTTATGAAAGATAGATAGCATTTTTCGAATATGGTGCATTTTGAATTTACATTACTTTGTAATTATTCAAACTTCCTTATTGCCTACTTCAAAATATCCTTCATTCAAACTGTTGAAGTTGAAATTTTGCGATATTTTGTGATATACTGCAATATACTGCAAATAATAAACTTACATTGAAGTCAATTATTATTTCTATACGTTTATTTTTCTCTCATCTTTGAAGATCAAATATGGAATTTATTGATCATATGAATGTTAATATTCCTTGGTAACTCATTTAATACCTAAGCCCGAACATATGCCAAGATTAATTTCCCAAATGGATGTTCCTTTGTCAGTTTTAAAGTCACCATAAGCAAATAAGCGGCAGGGATTACTGGTGGGATGAAGCTGGTATAATATACCCAATGGAGATTATCGTAAATTTATTATGTTTTATTACGACTTGAGAAACATTACTTGGAGGCAAATATTACAAATGTTACAAAATATAAGGTCCCATTTAGAGCATAGCACAGGTTTATTCAAGAAAGTTAATGTCATGAAAGGCGTACAAACAGCCGAGTGCCACCTTATGTTATTTCGCCCTCACTGGGCGATAATTTTATTAAAACAAAAAGTTATTTTATACATAACTTAATCAAAAACTACTTTCTGTATCACCCATAATCTAACATGCAACTTTTTTTTTGTTTTTGTAAATATGTAATGCGAGTGTAAGTAGTTAAGATAAACGAATGATTTACTGAAATGTTCTTGTTCACAGTTTTTTTTTTGTTATAAGTAATTGGGTAAAGAAATAGTATATCATATGGTAGTATGACGGATTGGCTCAAGGTGTATATATAGGAATTCGACATGTTAAAATCACGCGAAGTATAATAAATTATCTGAATATTTAAATGCGATTCACAACCTGTCTTAGCTAGATAACGTCTTATATAATGTGAAATATGTGACTACACTGGAATGTAGCAATTAAATAAGCATTGAACGTGCATTTTAAAGAATACAAAAATCACAACAACTCAAAATCACTTAATGCCATCACAATTAGTAAGATTGAAGTATCCAATTATTATCGTTTTTCAACTAACATTAAAAATGTTGTTATGTTCAATTCACTTTATCTACACTGATGCATTTTTGTTAACGAAGTTCGTCTTTTCAAAATTCTCTAATCAGTGTTTAAATTATTTTTAAAGTTTCGCACCGTCCGGTCTGCCTGTTCAAAAGTTTTTGCGACATAACACGACTTACTGCTTACTGTTTTGCTGATTAATTTCTAGGCTACCAATGCCTTTTTTTCTTGTCGTCATTATATCAATATATCAAAAGACATAAATGAAACAACGTGTAAAACTATAGGTAATTATATTTCAACGACGTATCTCCAAAAACAACCCTGAATGCATAACAAAACAGATGACAAAAGCAAGCCTAACTAAGGCCCCCAATACAGATATATAAACAAAAGCCTCTTAGTGCGGATTTCCCTGATGGCCATGTGGTTTGGTGGTTGTCGTCGCAGACGTCGCTGTAATTTATACAAAATACGTCTAGAGGTTAGTTTTTATATTGCAAGATGACTTATACCTGAACTTTTATTTCTCATCCATATTACAATATGCAAAACAGCACACTATTGCTTAACAAGGATAGACAATTTTTGCAAACCACATTTATAGTAAAACCGTAAAAATCGTGAAATAAATCTCGTTAAATGATCATTCTTTTTAAATTTGTAAATAAGCGCAATGTGGATTTGATTTCTGCTTTCAAGATATTGTGATATCCGACAGTCCGGATGATAATACATGTTGTATTGGGATCTCAAAGCAAGCAGTTGCGTAGTTTCCTGAATATTAAAAATACTAGCTGTGAATGGTGGCTCAGGTAAGAAATGCATGTTTATAATGACATGTAGGGTGTAACGTTTTTTCGCGTAGATGTAGAAAATCATTTGGCTGCATCTTCCCACGTAAAATGATTTATTGGGTTGTTTGAAAGAGAACAAAAAGGTTCAAACTTTCAAATACCTCCTCTACCCCTGTTACCCAGAGGAGACAGATGCAACTGAATTGTATTGACAAATTTTCTTGAGTTTAAGTTATGACACTGTTTTTAAATGATTGGCGAACATTAACCCTTGCCTCCATGTGATTGTATGTTATTACTCACTAGTGCACGTGCCAAAGCCGCAGTAGGCGAAGCAGTTTTCATTGGCCCAAATAAAGTAGGTATCCGAAGTGCAGAGGTCGCCCGAATCGAACTCGGCACAGTTTTCTACTTTATTCACACATGGCACCGGAGTTCCTGTGGTCCAAAAACAGAGTATGTTAATGTAAATAGACAGAAGTACACGTAGCTAAGAATAAAACGTTTATTTGCTGGGATTACCGTAAAACCACACGATTCAGAGTTACCCAGAGACCTTTTAATTTAACATAGAAGTTTGCTGTTGATACTAGAATACAGTGAGCGCCTGCCATACGATCACATCCTGTCAAATATTTACCTCACCGGGTCAGCAAGGTGTAAAATTTTGTTTTGCTAATGTGTACTCAGGAGAGCTATGTAACCATATTTCTACGTATATTATATGTCGAGTATCGAATTTGAAACCGAGGCCTGGCGAATCTCGACAAACGGTGAACGAAAACAAGGTTTTTATAACTAACGTATTAGCTCATAAAAACTCAGTTGGAAATGTTTAGCTCATATAGTATGCCTTCAAAGTGTTTGCCCGTATAGTATAGCGTTAAGCTTCTGGATTATAACATATGCCTTTTATCTTGCATGTATGTGGTATAGCATTAAAGTTTAAAAGTCTATCTTATGTGGTACATGTATGCCTTTTTAAAGGTCTAGCTCCCACAGTATGCCTTTAAAGTTAAAGCTCTGTTGTAGTATGCCTTTAAACATAGGGAACATAACACAGCCGTGGTCGCTGAATAAAATTTTAACTCCTCTGATTCATAGACAACCACGATTGTTTGAGAACCGAACTGGCCGCAGCACTTAATGTGACAAAGTGTTAAGCTGACCTGCGTTGCACCGTTGGTTTTACAAAGACATTTGTCTGTGGTCGTACGTTGACAAAAATTGCTACACTTCACCATAAATATGTTACTGCGATGTATTTCTAAAACCAAACTAAGAAGCAATATCCAAAGATCAAATTCCAAATGCGTAGTCGTGCATGTATTACCTGTAGGTATGGTAATCAAACAATTATTTAACCTTGCAACGATTAAGGTTATAAAAATACAAAGGGATTACTTGTTTTACAGAATATCATAATTGCTTCGCTATAACTTGCTAACATATGTACATATTCCTACCTGGCGTGCAGTATCCGCAGAATAATGGGCAATGGCTAATGGACCATGGTCTGTACACCAGGTCATGGCACGCTCTTGTGCCATACTGGATACAGTTATCAACGGTATCTTTACATTTCTCTAGAAAAACAAAAGCAAAAGCATTAAATATTATGAAGCATTTATGAGAACATTCATCAAAGTGAATATAAATGACAACAATTTAGGTTACGTTAAGGAAGTTTGAGCTATTTCTTGTCAGTTTCCAAGCTCAGACATAATATTTATGCACTTTTTATCTTTCTTGCAGTATATGTTGCTGCCAGCTGTAGGAAAATCCCACAAGTAGCAGTTTCAGCGTCACTGCACTAAAGTTTTATAATCAGGGTATATGACGGAAGAATATATTTTTTTCATTAAATGCAAGTCTTCTGTTATGGAGCGACTAATGTGGAACGGTTCTTTAATTTTACTAACCCTGTGGTACTAATGTTGTAACAGGAGGCACGGTGGTAGTAGTAGGAGAAGTTGCCAATGTCGTTGTTGTTGTAGCTTTTGTTGTTGATGTTGTTGTCGGTGCTTCAGTTGTTGCTTTTGTTGTTGTTGTTGCTGCTGTTGTCGTTGTTGTTGAAGCTTTTGTTGTTGATGTTGTTGTCGGTGTTTCAGTTGTTGTTGCTTTTGTTGTTGTTGTTGCTGCTGTTGTCGTTGTTGTTGAAGTTGTTGGTGCTGCAGTTACTGGTACTGGTATTGTCGTCGTTGTTGGTGCTAAAGTTGCTGGTGTTGGCATTGTTGTTGTTGTCGGTGGTGATAAAGTTGTTGGTGCGGGTATTGTTGTTGTTGTTGTTGCGTCAGTTACTGTAGTTGTTGGTTCTGGAGGTTTTGTTGCTGTAGTTGTAAGTGATGAAGTTGTTGTTGGTGCTGAAGATGTTTGTGCTGAAGTAGTTGGTGCTGTAGTTGATGGTGATTCAGTAGTTGGTGCTTCAGTTGTAGTTGTAGTTGTTGACGTTTCAGTTGTTGAAGATGGCGTTGTTGGTTTGTCCTTTATTGTCGTGATGTCTGCAATATATAAAGATGAGAAGATAAAGAAAATATTGTTTATCGTTTTAACTTTGTTTTAAAAAACTAGGCCCGATTACGAGTATTGTAAAACATGTTTATAAATAAACATTGGTTTATGGTGAGCAAAGCGTTTAGAATGGCAGGAATTATTTGCTTTCTCATTGTATGTCAATGTCAAGACTAGACTAGCTCTTATTTTTTTGAAATTTTACTTACCGGGAGATTGGGTAGAGGGACGATAATCCCAGTTATTGTCAGGTTTAGTGTGAGGCTTGAATTCCTCTCCTGGAAACGACCCCTCTGCAAAAATGGTGTGTTCGTGTGTTGTTCTTAATTCATACTGATAACAATAATTACATTGTTTGCTACAATTATTTTAGTTGCAAGCTACACTTAAACTGCGGCATACTCGGCTCTTTTTCTTAAACATATAATGTTATTGCCTGCTACACTTGTGCCCCATGAAGGTGCATTCCATAAGAGGTACCGCTCTCCAGATTTCCGCCAGCAATTATTAGTGGATATACCGTATGTCATATGAAAGACCCTATAAAATATTTCTACTACAAATTAGACAATCAACTTCATCTTGAGGAGTTTGTCAGTTATAGCTCGGCGCATCTGGTAACTTAGACATGGGCGATCCATACAACATTACGTTCTTAAATGCATTTGTTAACATAATTGTTATAGCAAATTATTCAACCTTATGATTAGTCATGTGGATGGGCAAATAATTAAATCTTAGGATTTTTTGATTTAAAGGTGTATCCGACAGTTTGGAATAATTTTCTTTCTCTCGTGTAACCAAATAAATTATTGTTACCCGAAAAAATCCAGCATAATACTGTTTATTGGTGCCCTACATCCATGTGAAATGTAAAGCATAGCGATGTCTATATTAGCTGAAATCCCAACCGTGATTATTTATAGATTTAGAAATAAAGGACATTACAGCAATATTTGTACTGTATAACAATTCAGGTAATAAACAAAATAGTCTAATTTAGTCTAAATTATAGAAATATGCAGATATTAAGCCAAAAATTCTGCAAAACAGGGTTAAGATATTATTACAGATATTTAATAACGGTTACCTGTCGGATACGACTTTAAGGGTGAAATTTAATTTCAAAATGGCTGAATACTACCCTAACCATTGTTATCGTTGACAACAATAATTTTCAATTTACTTAACTGAATTTTAGACATAAACACAAAATAAGAAAAAAACTTTTATATAATGTAGAAAGTGATAAATAAATGTTTACCTATGGCACCAGGAACGGCAGTGACACCTGTGACAGAGTATTGTCTTAAGTTGCTTTAATATAGTTACTGACCCTTAGCCTGTTACGATTACCAAATACATTATAATTAAAAGCATTTCGTTTTTATTTGCTTACACTACCCCACGAAGATAAGATGACATATATTTCCTGATCCTGATCAGACAGCACCCATTAGGCTGATCAGATCTGGTGTTACTCTATTTGCCTAATCCTAATCCTAATCCAAGTAAATTCCTTTTTAGCAGGCTAAGAGTAAATAACGTATAAAATTTATAAAACAATAATTACACGATATTTTATTAAATAGAAAACATGTTTAATGGAACATGTATATTAGAGATAGAATTTTCCAAGGACTCCACTGTTAAACTATAAATTATGGAAATTATCTAATTTATGGAGCATTGACGGCATTTTCCGCGGTCAAGCCCTCTCAAGATACAATACAGATTTCATTTCCAGCCAGAGAGCAAGAACTGTTTCTAGTATTTTATATAATAACTTGGTAAAATAAACTTGTTCAAACCCAAAGATAAGAACCCGTAATTTATTTCAAAGCTTGTGTATTTCTGGAAGCACTTTAACTGAATTAAATTCATTATTCAAAAAGGTACTTTCTGCAAAAAAGTTAAACTATTAAAAAGCCGATTTAATCACCATTTCCGCATGTAAGCTCAAGTCATGAGTTAAATTGAAGTCTTCATTTTCTAACAGACAGCAAATGATTTTTTATGCAGTTTGAATGTAAGCTTTAATAAGCAAAGCGACAGGTTTATGCATTTTAGACATGCAGCTAATGCAAACTAAACTTTTTTAATATATTGATAATTGAAATGCATGGGTCTTTAGCCATTAGTTCTTAAGAATTTTTATAAAAAAAAAATCTAACATCAATATCTAAAGACAATATTAAACTGTTAATTTTATTTAACAAAGAATATAATAAATAGTAGAATGCCGATTATCAACCAATGATAAGGCGGCAAAATAAAGCTAGTTAGTAAGAGTAACAACAGACTAAAACAGGCTGCATAGCGATAGATAGTATATCATAATAAGCTATAGCTAATTGTGCTGAAGCATACATAATAATGGATAACCTATGTTATTGTACAACAGCTTAAGCGAGATATTTATAGACGCAGGATATCATATATCTGGTTATACAAGTAGTTTTTGTTAAATTGATAATTAAGACACGTTCGTTTCAATCACTTAATATGAAAGACACGTGCTGTCTGATATAGATTAGATTTTTTAAATGTCGATTTACTTGATTACAAACACATTTTTTATGTTTTACTAACAATTATAAGCCGACTTAGCAAACAACATCCGGATCAAATTTGCCCATTTTAAGGAATTGACAATTTGCAAATGGTCAATGCTAATACTAGTTAATATTATCACTAGTTAATGTATAATGATGAATTCATGTTAACAACAAGTCTTTGTTAACAAATCTTTAAGATCTAGCTTTTAATCTATAAAGCGTATCAAAGGTACGCTTGTCTGATCAAGAGTTCTTTCTTCCGCCAAGCTTTGAAAGTGTGCACCTGGAATTGATATAAAAGGGCTTTAAGCTGACCCGCAAAACGTAGGTGGCGCTTATTATCAAGCTCCCTCATGCCATTGACGCAACAGCGTTTAAGCATAGACCAATCTTTGGATGTGGGACACCACAAATCCCAATCACACAATAAAATAATATATAACAAAATGTTATATTTTTAAAGTAAATATTCCGTTATCAATTACACTAGCAATTGTTAGCATTGTTTGCAAATGTTGGTTTTACAAAAATCATTGGGCTTAGGAGTACATGTGTGCATAGAAGCTATATTCAAGGTTTGTCAGAAGTGCTAAAAGCAATTTTTCTGCTTTAAGTGAAACTGATACTGCAAGCATAGTTCCTTTACCGAAGCTGCGTTTTTGAAATACCTGTAAATATTGATACTGTTGATTCTGTAAGGCCCGAAAGAAATAATATGTACCATCTGCCAGCTTTTTCAGTTTTGTTTCAATAAAAGGACAGAAAAGGCAGGGAAACTGAAAACGATGATCTGATGAGACTAATTTGGTTTAGGTATCAACATATCCATCACTCGAATAGACAAACAAATTTAATAACTTAAGACCTCGTGATTCTGTTTGTGAACGTCTTACGCATTCACTTCCGATGCACTCGAGGAAGTAATTCACACCTGACATTGACCTAGAACTAGCTGACGTGAAAAATAAGCTAAGCATCATACGTCCTCCCTACATATTTTTATACTTGTTAATTCTAACTGAATATTGGATTATACACACATTGCTATGTCAACACAATCTACAATGTTCTGCACCTAAATCTTGAAATTTAAAACTTATTTCGAAAAGACTTCGTATTATCTTGTGATATAATTATCGATTTAGCTTACTTTTACCTCACATATTTTAAGGGGGCTTTAATATCTAAAGAATACTGCTTGAACTTAAATTCAGTTTCCTTTTATCGTTAAATAAAAATAAGTCCATTAAATACTGATTGACGATAACTGCTTTGCAAACTTTTGAGCGAGAGTGATTAATATTTAGTATCACCAGAGGGCGCCTGAGACTGGCAGTTGGTGTCGTCTAACTGTAAGTTGCCCTCGGCGTCATAGCAGTTGTAGGTGGTGTGGTGATTGTGGCTGGCATGGAACTGGCGCTTCAACAATGAGTCTGTAACATATTAACCAAACGACACTTCTAAACGCAATGTCACATGAAAGAAGAAGCGGTGGTTACCAGTATATATATATATATATATATATATATATATATATATATATATATATATATATATATATATATATATAATGAATTATATATATATTGAATTCACATAACCTCTCCTTGCTCTAAATGGATAAACAAAGATATATTTAGTATATACGTATTTTCTATTTATGATAATGCGACATTGTGGCCTTCATTATTTTATTGTAGGATATACATTTTTATTAAAAGTAAAATTGATTTGAAATATGCAAAGTTAGTAAATACTGATATGCATCCTACGTTAAATGGATTACTTTGTGTTCAGTAATTCGTAATGATTTATTTTTGTATTATATGTCAAATGGTTAACTTACGTGAGTTTTCATCACGCTTGCCTGGTAGTTGTGGAGTGGGTGGAACATAAACCATGGTAGGGACGTCCGAACCTTGTAGTGAAATTAAATTGAATTGAGTTGATCAGATGAGAATGATTGACGTCCACAGAGGACAACATTGAATATAAAATCAATCTTAAGCTAACTTATATCCATAAAGTTTTTTTCTGAGAAAAATATTAAGTTTCTGAAAGGATCAGATAAGTCTGTCCACATGTAGCTAATAAAATATGTTAGGCTTTTTCACTTTGTATGATTAGAATGCATGCTAAGTGTCTGCATTATTTCTCCGGCAATTATAAATAACACATACTCTGAACGATTTGAACGAGGTTTGTACATAAAGTTTCAAATTTTGAATTTTCCATATGGTCTAGTAATATGGAGGAATATGGATAGCATGTATGATAAAAGCACAGTGACGAGGACAAGAATGTCTGAGTGATTGTTTAAAAATTTACAAAACACTGCTTAAAACTAAATGTTAAGTGGAAAGTGAAAATGACATTTACGCATTCTTAATAATTTCCATGTATAAATTAATGTAGAAATGCTAAGACTGATAATATTCACTAAAACATATATACCAATGACATTTAAAGTAGACATATTGAAAAATTACGTTAATTGTATCAATAATAACAATGTCCAAATATAAAAGTTAATTTGTCAAAATGGTGATTATTTTTAAATGCATTTTAAACTCCCCCATTATCTATTCAAATTAACGTTTTGTTTTCGTTGATTATCAATGTTTAAATGAGTAAATTCTTTACATAAATGCAACATATTACGCTTATTATATGCCAACATTGCATAATTAAAATCGCTTGTGTATCGGAATAACATTATATTGAATAAGGAGACCTTTGTGTGGCATTTCATGCCTTATTACATGGAATACGCAAGAAAAAATATTGACAGTTTTTACATAAAACGAATTGTTTACGCTGATTACCGTTGGTGCATATGCCGGTGTTATTATACAAATTCACTTCTATCTCTCTTCAAATTACCCTATAGACTAACGCCATTTATCTTATGTTGAACAAAAAAAGTTTATAACCTATAACCCTATTAAGAGTCGAGCTAGACCAAAGACTAACTTATGGGACTTTCTTTAGTACACTGAAAAAAGTGAATTCATCAAAGTGTTACATAGTAAATGGGAACTCGCAGGTCGCAGTGAAAGTTTTGTTTGATAATGTAATAGAAAATATAGATATCAAAAACAACGATACCAGTCCAAGAAAACAGATCTATGAAGGCAGAACAATAAAAAGCTGAACAATAAAAGCTGAAACATGAAAGCAGAACTATGGAAGGAAACAATGAGAGCAAAACGATAAAAGCATGCAAATGAAATCAGATTACAAAAGCAGAACATAAAAGCCAACAATAAAAGCAGAACAATGAAAGCAGAACATTGAAAGAAACATAAAAGCAGTACAATGAAAGCTGAACAGTGATATAATATATAGCCTATATATTTCATTCTATATATAACTGCATACTTACCAATGAAGAAGAACCAAAAATTAATGACGGCATTATAACTGCTTGTTGCATTGTTTCCGTGACCTTATTTGTCTTCTTTAGCATCCACCTTTTAAATCTTCATAAATAGCAAGTCAGACTTGACCAAGATGTTGGAAACATAAACTCAATAGTTTTCAACAATGCTTACAAGAGCTGCTGTAAGCATTACCCACTTTATTTATAAGCAAGAAAGCACAAAAATAGCAACCGTTTTTATTTCTAAATAAGATTTCTACAAAAGCATTACAATTTTGAATTTGTTTGGAATTGTCCTTAGTGATTTGTCCAGACCATTGAAAAACCTGAAAATAAACCCAGAAGGGTGATTCAAGAACGAGTCAACAGAGTCCGATCTTGAATATGTGTTGAAGATGAGACAAATTAAATTAAAATATAATGAAAACACTGAAACGTTTAATATGTTTGTATAAACAACTTTATGCAAACTTGTTAAAGAGATAATATTACAATAGATCTCTTTTGCCATAATTTAGTATCTGTTTTCGCTTATGGCAAACGTGACATCACTTAATAGGTGTGAGCTTTTAACTAAGGTGTATGTTATAACAGAGCGTTTCGGGCGATAACAACGTCAGAATCGGATTTACATAACGTATGTAAATGTTAAGAACATAATCAATATTGGAAAACATGTATGTTGATAGTAAAACACTTGTTCTGTGTTTCCTTTTTAATAACTAACACAGTTATTAATTACAATCATTATCTCGATGGCCATTAATCGTTGTGAGAGGATGACTCGACCCCACAAATCTTTCTGCATAGATCCGCCGGTGCACCGCATACAAGCTAGAACCCCCCTAAAAGAAACTTATCACACTGGTCAGGATTCGAATTCGAACTGACACGGTAAAAGGCTATCAAACAGGTGCCCTCTACCGCTTGGCTCCGGTGCCCTCTACCGCTTGGCTCCGGTGCCTCTAAATCATTTAAACATGATAATTTGAAGAACTTGCTTTATTTGTTACTCGGTTTTAGAAGAAATTTACTTGAGCATATGTTCCTGAAGGCCTTTGAAACATACAGACTCCGCATACTTGCTATTGCGTTTAATAAATATGTTGTAATAGACAAAGAGAAAGTAAATTAACTTACATATCTCTGGTGTTTAACCTGTATTTACAGCAAAGAATGAAAAGCATGAAGCAAGCGCTGACGAAACATTCCAAACATGGGTAAAGGAAAGCGAAGTAATCAAGAAATATGTACTATACACCGTCATAATCGTTAGACTTCACTACTTGTTGTAAAACTTCTTTTTCACAATCACAAGCGTAACCATGTTTTTGCAATAGTGCATACATTTTTGCGATATGAATCTTATTATAAAATTTAAAAACAACCGTTTGATGAATCGGCTTGTTGTCTTTTCACGTATGTTTATTTGTATATATTTCGGCAAGGTGCTTATACAAGATGTTATCAATGGTTTTACTTTGTAAATATAATGACTTATTGTAAATAGAACTATGGAATTTTTATAAACGTGAAAGAAACTTACCCATAGGAGCAGGAGTGGGGTCTGAAATTGAAGAAGAACCGTTTTAGCTTTAGGTATGCACACGAAAACATCCGCAAAAGGCACCTCTGCGCTGCAACTACCTTTTAGCAACAACTCTTGTATCCCCCAGTGGTTTTCAGTGCATTTTACCTCTAAGCAGCACCACCCCTGTGTAAAGATCAAGAGCTATTCCAATATTCCATAAAGGCTGTGATAATCTTTTGCTGAGCACCACCTGAGGGCTACTGGAAAAGTATCACACTTTTGTTCATAGATCAACAATAATTGTAAACTGATTTTGTTTTGTCATATATATTTGACCAATAGATGTGAAAAACACATGATAAAATTTCTTTCAGAATAGTGCTAATAGAAAGAAACATATAAGTTTTGTAAATGTTACTCTTAACGATGTTTATTAAATCCACAACAATTTATTGGCGAGTTTGTAAGAAGTGAAAACTGCCATGACACCTGAAGCTTAAAACTCAAATAATAAATCATAAGACATTAATCTTCATTAATATAAATATATATAGTGCTCTGTTTGCATCTACATAGTTTTTTTACGCACAACTGGTCACACCTATGGCGTATTATCACATTACCTACCGCGCGAGTGTGAGGCAACACTCATGCGTTATTTTTTGTAACACAGTTATCGCAGTATGATTTCATTAAGTTTGTATAGGGTATATAATGCCATTTCCATATCACTTCGAAGTCGCCGTTTAATGAAATTTGTTAGACAATTTTCTTTTAATTAATTAAAAATATCATTTTAGTCATGTCATAAACGAATACGTTTCCTTTTCATGGAATTCAACAGAATCTAATAATCGCGTTCATTAGATATTGACAATATTAAACACGAATATCACTGCATCCAACTCGTTTATTTATTTTTTTAGTATCTAATGAACACTCATATCAGATCCTCTATTTGACTATATAGCTTCATCAGAAGAGAATTCTAACCCCAACGTTGGCTCAAATAACCGTTGTAAGAACGGACTTGCTGAAGAAATGTAATGTCCGGATCGCTTTTGTTGATCAAGCTCTCGCTTTCTTTGAAGTTATTTCCCCAACATCCCTATGTCTCTTTGTAAAATATCCTAAAATTTTAAACGAATAACCTTCAAGCTGACTTATTTGAATACGAAAGTTCACTGGTCTGGATTTTCAAAATTTTGGCCAAGATGACGAAGTTTCTATAAAGTCTGGTGGAGAAAAACCACAAACAGATCTCTGAGTAGCAGTCGCGTTTTATCACTGGTAAAGTTTTTCACCACGACTGGCAATCAAACCCCTGCGTTTGATGAATTCGTACAATAAATACCTTTACAATTTCAAATAAAACAGTTCTACCATTTCGGCTTAAAGAAATGCGACTTACATGGATTAGCTGGTCGTGGTGGTGCCGGTGTGAACACTGTTCCTGATGACCCGGAACCACTGCCTGCAAACGTCCAACATCAGCAGAAGATTTGATAATTCCGATGTATGATTGATGTATTCACATTCATACATGTAATTTTTCGTGACAAGAAGAACTCATACAATGATAATAGATTGCGTTTTCTGGCTTATTTGGAATGCATGTCTAAAATATGAAATTAAACAACACAAAATGATCGCATTAGTTAATTTGCACAACTTTGACCAGTCACAAACATGACGAATTTCCAAGGAGCTTCCAACCCTAGGTTCGATCCCAAGCTGCCACACATTAAAGTCGTTTAAATGGCAGTGGCATAGCTCCCTTGCTACCCCTAATGCAAATATAAGGGCAGTTCCACCACTGGTTGGCCGGGTGTCAGGATTACTGGGGGAAGGCATCATGCCAGGTGCTCGCGGTATGCTTAACTCCATGCTGGTCTGTATGTTTCCAGTGAACGCCATATCTTAATAACTGAAATATTCTTGGGAAATCGCTAAATACCGCATACAATGAAACGGTTGGTTAATTGTCATTTAATGATACTTAACGAGATAAAAGGTGAAGGCGCTTTTATCATCATACTAGAAATAATGTTCAAAATGCTTTTTTTAATAAAAGAAAATTGAAACGATGTCTATGAAAATAGCACGTGCACTGCATGATTGGCACGTGGACAACAACACGACAAAAGGAAAGCAGATTAGCATCAGGAAGGTTGACAACTGATAATAGAAAACAACGTTGTTTATGTATTATACTTACCCGAACGCATTTCACTGTCAATGGCTTGCTATCTTTTGGGATGCTTTTCTTGCTCCGCTGCTTCAAAATCCTTACGGTTACTTTTATTTTTGTGTATAATCAGGCACACCCTGTACCAGCACAACCCTTCTAACAACTCACCGACTTATTGCAAAAACACATTAAAATGTGATGATTCTTAGTTCTTGTTCATAAATTACAAACTATAATCAGCGGTCAATTCCCTTTGCAATGTACACAGTTTGATTCACTGACTACACAAATAAAAATAAATGCAAGAATCAGGTCGGCTATGAGTTTTATATTTTTGACACATAAAACCTGAAATATCATAACCAAACAATGTGCTTAGTCTTGTATTAAAATAAAGACACGTTGTTTCAGCCAAAAACTTCATTGCCATGATACATTATTATAAATTAAAATGTTAAAACATGACTCAGTATGGCTTTTACGATGTTTGGTATAGGCAGAAACATGGACAGGTGTTTTGTATTCACATATAGTTATAGTAGAAACGGATAAAAATGTTTTATCCAAATTATTCAATTTACACATGTCAACTGAAATATTTTCAAAACTCGTGAATAGGAACCAGTCAAGTTCGTTCCATCTCATTTCTATCCGAAATTAACAATATATATTTTAACAGGGAAATAATTTTATTACATAGATATTTCTTCGTTCTTCTTTTTATGAACCGAGAAAATTGATAAGACAATTGCTCTAGTTACTCTATTTTTTGTTGTAATTTACCGTCCGACATACGGCAAAGCATATTCCGAATTATTTAGTCTGAAGAATGCATATATAAATTTGTTAATTACCATGACACCATGGCGATTCTAAAAAACGGAAAACATAGGAACTCACACCAAATGTAAAAGAACGAATACCAACCAGCGACATGTGTCTCGTCCAGTCCTATCATATCTTCGTTTTTAACATTGAACGAATATTAGGATATCAACTAGCCGAATGAGGGTTCGTCAAGTCATATTTCTTTTGCGTGTCAAACAGTGAACGAATACTAGGATATAAGCAAGCCGAATGGTGGCTCGTCCAGTCCTATCACCTATGCCTGGGAGTCGAACATTGAACAGATACTAGCAAAACAGCTAACCGAATGATGGTTCGCCAAGTCCAATCACCTCTGCGTTTCAAACATAAGTAAATACTAACTAGCTTAATGCTGGCTCGTCGAACACTGTACGATTGCTAGTATCGCAAACAGTCGAATGGTGGCTCGTACAGTCCTAACACTACATATGATTGTACATTGAACTTTGAACGAAAGCTAGTTTAACAATCAGTCGAAGTATCACCACAAGTTGGACACTAACCGAATACTAGTATATTAACCGGCTTATCCAGTCATATCAATAGACGTAGAACCTTGAACGAATGCTATTTTAACATCTAGTCGAATACAACCTCTTCCACTCCTTATGTCGCCACAAGAGGACATCAACCGATACATATGTAATAGTATAACAGCCAGCTGAATGGTGACTCGCCCAGTACGTGTACTATCACGACACGTTGAACATTGAACGAAAGCTATTTTGACAATCATTTGAATAAAGGTTCGTCCACTCCTATTGTCATAAAAGTTGGACACTAAGTGTGTGCTAGTATATCGGCTAGTCGACTGTTGGTTCATCGAGTCCTTTAACAACTGCGAGCCGAACAATTTAAAAAATATATACCATAAAGGTTTTGTAAAGAATGTATTGTGGCTATTTTTGTGTAAACTGTATGTTGCATGAAATAAACAACGTTATTTTTTTCTTAATTCAAATCACACTCTATACTCGAGAGGTTGACTAATGTAAACTTACATATAAATAGTGAAGAAGATTTAAAAAAGTGAAGTGTTGAACCTGGCTTTATCTGTTCAATTCAATTCCTTTGCATGTTATATTGTTACATGTAGCTGCTATTTAAAAATCATGTTTTTTGTTTGGAGAAAAACAAACATTACCAGACATCCATAAAATATATAATGGATCTAGCGAGCTAAAATCTGCCACCAAAGCTTGGACGTAAACAGAGCACACACAAAACACAATAAAATCATAGTAGCACTAATATACCTATACGCGTGAACTTAAATAATCTGAACTGTTTCGGTAAATTTTACAGTACCACACACCAACATAGGTTATTAACCATATTTGGTTATTATTATACAAGGCATTTTCATAATCATTCATACCAACAGCATGTACTACTATGTATGTTACTCCCAGTCGTTACTTACAGAGTCCACAGAACTTGCGGCAGTTGTCCTCCACCCACAGCTTGTAGTTAGGGTTGGTGCAAGTATCACCGTCATACTCCTTGCAGTTCGGGATTCGATCCTCACAGGCCGGTGGGATCGTGGGTGGTCCTAGATAGAATTTTGTGTCGTTTCAACATACTTGTTTTTTGTCGATTTGGATTTATTTTAATTTAAACTTGTTCATCCCGACTACAGAAGAATGAGAACTTTAATAGTAACTAACTACAGCAATGATCATGAGTCTAACATCTTAATCAATGGATCACAAACGCTCAAAAGTTTATTTGTTTTACCAGAGTAATGAGCTATATGGTTTTTATACTGGATAAAATACAAATGACAAACTGTAAGAAAAAATACACTCTTTCGTATATCTGTCTCGTTCTTTTAATCCTCTCCATTCTAATATAGACGTTCAATTAACTGTGTTTATTAAAACCTCGTCATCATCCCCGTAAAGTTTATACTGTTGTATGTTCACATTAGTTGTTGGCAGAGTGAGAAATGTTTGAATTAACTTACTGTGATTGTCCGTTTTTCAGTTTATATGTTTTTTTTCGTAAGTCATACTTTCATGAAACGTGAATGCCATGGTCATTATCCATTTTAAATGAATAACTCAAATTCTGTATCATCTAACATCCCATTTATTTATTTTGGGGTCCTTGTAAAATGTGTTACGTTTTCTATTAATTGTTTTATCTTTATGTAGTTCTCAGATCCTAAACAATAGTTTGACCGCCATATATATTGGGGGCTCATCTTACTGTCTGCTTTAAAGTCTGTTAATGATATCAGTTTGATTTGTCAACATGGTTCGATACTTGTGAATCCCTTGGGCTTGTGATGCTGATTGTTTTATGCGAAACATGAAAAAACAGATATACCTGTGCAGTAGCCGCAGTGGAGAGGGCAGTTGTCCATCGACCAGCCCTTAAATTGGTCAGAACAGGCGTTGGGTCCGTAGTTGCGGCAGTCAACACGATCCTTGCAGTCTACCGTGTTAAAGAAAATGGAATTTTCACAACTAAGTTTAAAGACATATTGAAGTTAAGTTATTGTCAACAGTTTAAAGAAAAACAATAAGCAATTATGGTCCTTATTGTCTACCTTGACAAATATTCGAGTAGGAACTATTTGAGCAACGCGTAGTTAGAAGTGTTCCTCAAGTACTGGTTATCAGGTAAGATGTGGGGTATGACATGGGACACTCTCATCCAGACTCCATCGTACAACTTATACCTATTATAATAAGAATAGAATACAACATAGCCGTAAATAACAGGATTGTGCTTAAAATATTAAAAATAGTCTGCATTAAGTAAACACTTTTTCACGTAACACATACTTTCTGGAGCTATTGTGGTCGTCATGGCTTCAAGTCGAGCAATTTCCGCAGCTGGAAATAAAACGACAAATACAAGTTAAAAAGTGGCCATGCTACATTTTGAAAATCATTTTAGTTAATTGGATAAAGTAAAATGCGTGGGAAATGAGCGTAATGATAGATCTTCTTGTGTTATGTGGAAAAATCGTGAAAGTTTAGATGACTGCTAAAGGAATAAATCTAATTAAAATATACCGCCAAAAGGTTTAAGAAAGGCTTCATTGTACATTGTAAAGTGTGGGAAAATTTCTTTTTTTTATATGATTTAAATTAACGTTCATTAATTCTCAACTCACGGTCGCAGAATGAGTTTCGGCAAAAGAATCGACAGTTGTCCTTTGCCCATGTTCTGTAATCCGCATTGGTGCACACAGACTTGTCATACTGATCACAGTTGGGCAACTTATCGACACATGGCGGCGCTGGGGTAGTTGGGCCTTAACATTGAAACATATTTATTATTGTGACATTGAATAAGGGACTAAACTTCTGACACCTGAACTAAAGCAACACTTTCGTTGGAACTCGATATTTGAACTAAGGAAAGATTGTTTTGAGACCTTTAAATTGGAATACTGACCAACGGTGTTGCTGGATGTTGTTTTTTGATCCATTGCAAATTCGTTATGGAACGTTAATGTCTAAAAGTTATTAAAACTATTGTTGAGCATAGACCTGTGTAGTAGAATATGAATAAGATAAAAACTTGTTGTTTTGCCATCTTAACATCTGAACTTATGCAAAGTTTGTTGTATTTTATTGCTATTTGAACATATAGCGGAGTTTTGTGGGTTATTGACATCTGAACAGACAGCAGAGTTGTTTTGGGACATTGGCATCTGAATATATACATACTATCTTAAAAATTGCGAAGTTGTTGTGGGTTCGTGACATCTTAAGTATAGAAAGGTGTTATTGATATCTTAACATATAGAAGACATTGGCATTTGAATATACATGTATCAATGTTACTATGTTGTAGATACCATATCATCTTAATAACTGCAAACTTGTAGTGGGTTCGAAACATCTGAAGTATAGACAAAGATACTGTGGGTTATTGACATCTGAACATTAAGCGGTGGTAGTGTTACATTGGCATCTGCATATATACATAACGCTAAGATGTAAAGGGACCATAGCATAATTAAGTAAAGCGAAGTTGCATTGGCTTCTTTAAAACAGAACAAAACTGTAGCGGGACATCGATATTTGACCATAAAGCAAAGCTATAGCAGGACATTGGCATTTGAACATATATACTATATATATATATGATTACTATTTATAAGTGGCCAAACTACTAATAATGGAATATTTTCTTCGATTTAGTGAGGCACTTCTAATATTCTGACTCATTAGTTGACATTCAAAAAAACAGTTACGTTTTAGTGTTAAATATCTATTCGAACAGTACTTTGCACTAGATCTACTATTAAAGTAATAATTTTTATAAACATGCATGCGCATGTTTATAAGTAAAGCATAAATAATATAAAATTTTGTGTTAAGCAGCCAACTTGCCAATTTTAGTTCCTTGGGTGGCTGCTTAATACAAGTTTCACTGTATACATATTTAAATATATATCCAGCAAATATTATGGAAACAATAACCATCTTCAACTGTTAATACTTATTCAGCCAATTCCTGTAAGCGTTAACGTTCAGAAAGTTATAGCAGATGTCAAGATGATCCAGTCACCAACCATAAATATTTTAAAATTACATTTGCAAATAAATACGTAGATCATGTGAAATTATAAAAAAATAATGTTCAACTATTTTCACTTATGTTTAGTATTATGTAAATTTATATGGCTTTCATATATGTTAAATTATGTAATAAAAATACGAATAAATATATTGAAACGACTTGTATTCATTCATAAAAAAACCTTGAACAATACCTATACAGTATCCACATCTGTTTGGACAATAATCCTTGGCCCAATCCTCATAAGGAGCCAAACAGCTGGAGTCAGGGAAGTTCCAGCATGTGTCCAACTTATCCTTGCAGTCTTCAAACATAACATTATGTATAGTTTGCATTTTGCACGCTGCCACAAGCACTTGCTGCACTTGAGAGTGGTATAAGCTCTAGTGGTATATACATAACATACACCATAGACAACTGTAGAGAAATCAATAGAGTGGGTAGCACATATAGTTGTTACAATAAACAATAAATTTACATCGGGTAATGTATGCATTTTGATCATATTCGGTTTCGGGAGGGGTGGGATGAGGTGTTGTCCGAAAGAAGCCATTGCCACGAGAAGCGGTTCTTTAGCATAGCTGTCTAGCCTCACTTACGACCTTTTCTAAGATGCTGGCGCAAAGCAAGCCCGGATCAATATTAAAGCGACCCGCATTGATAGGAATTACCCATAGCATCAGTATAATATATGCCTCACAATTTCACTATATGTAAGTGGTATGTAAAGTGAACACTTTTTGTTGCGTGGCTTAAGCTCGATATGAATTTAACCCCGTTTGGGATATATGAAGTAAAGTGTTTCATACATTTGAGGGGAGTTATAAGGTTATAAGGCACGTGTGTTTTATGGTGTGTGTGTTGTTGTTGTTGTTGTTGTTGCTATGTTTAATTTAATAAGCTATGAGCTATAACCTAACAAGTATTGGCAAAGTCGAAGAACATCAGCAGATAGCCGAAAGTCGAATTACATTTAAGTGTAGATTTACTGGCTACTGCATTAGATATTGGTGGTAACTTTAACATTGGTGAGCAGAATCATAAAATAGAAAGTATTATTTTATGCTAAATAGGTTAGACGAATAATCAAAACTAACTAAGGTAAATGCAACTTACATGTAGAACTTAGCATAAATACTACTTTTATTTTGCTTAAGTTTTAAAACATTTGTAACGTAAATGTGTTGGATAAGGTAATACCGAAAAATTAATAAGCGCCTTTAACATAGACATAATGACTAAATTACACAAAATGACGTTTTTCTTTAATGACTCTTCACGTTGTGACAAACAATTTGCTAAAATTCACTATAAATACAAAATTATATGTTACTATGTACTTCAAATCAAATTACGTAAAACGATTTGGTAGGTTCGGGTATTGAAATCACAAACTACGTATTCAAACTGACAGACATTAAAAAAAATAGAGAAAAAAACATTATGTATTTTTTGTTATTTATTGTCTTGCCTATTTAATTTGTTAGAAATTATAGAAATGGTAGAGGATGAGTAGTATTTACCATTGTCCTAGACATATATATCGCTATATATATATGAAAGTACATAAGAAGAAATAATATGCTCTACGTTCATTGCTGTTAAGAAGAACTATTTTTTTATTATCGCTCACTATTATTCTGAACAGAAAGTGTGCTAGTTAGTTGCTATTCTGTACACATCCTTTCATCAGATTTATCCGCAAGGTGGTCATCCTGTTGGGCGGATTTATCTGAGAAGTTCTAATTGCTTTTATTACAGGACACAATTGTAAAAAGCGTTAAAACTGTTAACTTAATGGGATCATATGCACTTTATGAGAAAGAGGGCATATTTTTCTGACATGAAACTTAACTACATTTATATCTACTGCCTACCAAATCCATAAACGTTGTATTACATGATAATATATAACTTGCAGTCTGTCTATCGTGGCCTTATCATGGTTGACCCTATTTTATGTTACGAGGATGCAGTGATATCTTAACTTCACCCTATTAGGGCCATTAAGGAAAACATTTGGCCAAAGGAAGCATAACACATGATCAATTTTATCTACAGAACAGGATATGCAGTTTAGTAGATAAAGGGTCGTTCAACTAGAGTCGTGTGTGTTAAACAAAAGTCTACCTGAAAAACGTGTTTTTAAATTTAAAATTTAGATTATACAAATATACTAAAAATAATATATATGTACATTTTTGCCCAAAATGCGGGAAATTGAAGACATTAATCACCGACAATACAAAAACAAGTAATGCCTTAATCGATTCGGGTTTCTACCTGCCTAAAAGCTAGATATGTTACTTAAACACTGGCATTTATTTGTCATTTAAACATTAGCAGTTACGTGTTCCATTATTTATGGCAGAACCATACGGGAATTTCAATTTTACAATATTATCTGACTGAACCGTTTTTATTAGAACTGGTATATGCATATTTATTAAGCACGAATTGAAATAAATAAACTTTGTCAACACTTCATTTCAAAAAAGTCGAATTAGGGAGATACCATATAGGTATTTGCTTGACATATACATATGGCATTAATGTATATTTACGTGTGCTTCTAAGGCAACTAGTAAAAACTGGTGAAATTTTGATTTAACAGCTTCTTTATTATCATTATTATTATTATTATTATTATTATTATTATTATTATCATTATTATTATTATTATTATTATTATTATTATTATTATTATTATTATTTATGTGATACATAATGCATTTTGCTCATGAGGGTTAAACAAAGTAAAAACACAATCAAAAGTGATCTCGCCCGTGGTTGAGAGTTTGCCTAGCACACTGACAACTTATTTATGCGCATATATAAATATTGCTTTTAATTATTTTCGCTAATTCGCTGTATTATCCAATGAAAGAAAAGCTATAGTTTTATGCTGATTTCAACATACAGGGCAACTTAGTGTTATCTTCATTAACCTACGGTCATAATACAACAAAAAGTGACCTATTTTATTATCTTTTTTCTATCCATGTCACGTAGTTCAGCAAAACTACTTTGTAAAATACGTAAAGCGAGAGAACACAACACAATATGATATAATTGTAAAATATCTATAAGAGAATGTTTATTTCCTAGGATAGTCATCCTCTTGTTAAAAACGCGTGTCTTCTGTGGCGCCTCAGATCTCGCACTTCCGCACTCTTTCTTGTACTGCTTTCTTACACGATTCATAATAACAGCGCCATTTGTCGGAAAAATATGCACAGTGCGTCTCAATGAAGTGAAAGATTTTATTTTGTTGAAATGCCACATTGTATCCGTTGCAGAGTCTTACAATATAGTAATTATTTTCATCCTCAGCACAAGTATATCTCATGTTACATACTGTTTAATACATGAGTGCCATAAAATAAAAACGAGTATCTTCTTGGCTTCGAAAAAAAAATGTAAAAAAATCTTGAACACGAACGGCATATACTTACCTAAACTGAACGTGTTCGGGGAAGCTGGAGTTGGTGTTCCGAAGGAAAGTATAAACTGCCCATTTGTTGATATAAAACAAGAATATAATGCGAGTACTACTAGGTGTACAGCCATGTTGATAGTGTCACTGTTCCGTAGAAGTGAGCGGCCCAGGAGAGAGTGCGGAGTCCCAGCAGATGGAAGTGGTGATAAAGGCCGTTGTACCGACCGACCATCGCTACGTAACCCCATAGGACAGGCACCGAGATCCCTTGGCACTCACAGTGACCTCTGTTACCATATCATTTGACATAAAATATAAAGCGATATGGCAGTGAAAAGTCATAAACGAAACTGACCTATTATGGTGACACCGCCTGCTTAAAAAGAAACAAGCGGTATATAATTCATCCGTTGATTTAGCATTTGACATAAAAACACAAATTAAGTCAGCTATCAAGATGTATAAATGTTTGTTTAATAACGATGATACATTGAAAAAGAACTTTAATCAAGGTAAATTGGTTTATTGATATTTTCATTACAGATAATACACTTTCAACAAAACATCATTTAAACTATAAAACAATACTGACTAAACGAGTTATAAAACAACGCCTTTTTGGACAGAAAACATGAGTTGAACATAAATTTTCCTTTTTCTAAATAGACAAGACGGATGTTATGATCGAATGATACGTTTAAACTACACTGCACTACATTCGAACTCGTTTGTACTACGTTACGCGACTTTCACAGAAGAAACTGTTATCAATGCTGTTGGTGATTTGACGTCATTCTTGTTTCAATATGCAGTTTTACTACACTACACAAAGATAAGACCATGTGTGGGTTTGATAAGAAGATTCTCCACAACAAAATAAAATCAACAACTAAGTGCAGCTTTTTTTTCTTTTGCATTCGACATAAAACACAATGCGGCCTTATCTAGAATAAAGAGACGGAATGGCATACTATATAAACTTTTGAGTTTTTTAGTTTTATTTATGTTGTCAAGGCTTTCTGTAATTTCTACGCATTTTTTTCAATTTAATTAATTCAACACACCTGCCGACTGTACTGGCGTTGCCTGTTGACCACATGTTTTAATCATATTTGGGTAAAAGAGTGGTTTTGTTAAGTCTCCAAAAAAATTGCATCTTGAATATGTTTAAATAAAAAGTGATTTTTAAATGAAATTCAATCGCTCAAATAGCAAGGAAACATTTGTTTCAAATTCTAATTTAACATTAACATTTTTAAAGTACATACAGGAATGCAGCTTAACAGCTTTCGTATCGGATTGTTTAGAATAGAAAAACGATCATTAATATGATATAATTAATCGGTTTTCAATTTATCGAACAAACAGTAGCCTTGTGTGGATTTAGAAATAAAATCGTCTGACCGTGTGTACAGCATTACTGCGCGAATGTAAGTAACCATATATATAGTGGGAGCAGCAAGAAAATTGAAGTTGCAGGCATTGTAAATGTCAACTTTCCATATGCAAAACTTACGTCTGCATTTCAGGTCATTGATGTGTTTTATTTAAATTTCACTCATCAAAGTTTATTTACTAACTCAGATTGGAAATTTTATTAATAATTGCATTTAAATTAATGTAAGACGTCCAGTATATTGATAAACCAATACCATTTAATAGACTATAAATTGTAGCTGGTTTAATCGCTTTAAAATTTTCCTATGAAATAATAGTGTATACATCGCTAATTTGTCATGAGCGTGTTAAGGTTACGATTATTGACTCATTTGTCCACTATGCTTTAATTAAAAAATGACTATTGCCGAGTTAAAAATAAATTATAATGTCGATCAGTCTAAACTGACTATGTATACAACTCAAATAAGACTATTGATTTTTGGTTGTATTTGTTGTATATAGCGTCATAGACTAATCCTTTATAATTCAAATGTAATTCGCTAAGAGGTAAGAATCAAGTAAGAATGATATCAAATCGTACTCTTGTTCACATAGTATTCATTGGTGCAATTTATATCAAGGACATGTAAATATGTAAATAATATCGTTTTCTTGTTCACATTGTTTACAACGACGCAATTTATATTAAGCAAATTGTAAATTATTTTTTTTTTTGTTCACATTGGCCCAAGTAACACATTATTACATTGGCGCAATTTATATCAAGTTAATTTGTAAATTATTTCGCTTTCTTGTCCACATTGTTTACATTGGCGCAATTTATATCAAGCCTCACATTGTTTACATTGGAGCAATTTAAATCAAATAAGTATGTTAATCATATCGTTTTCTTCCTCAAATCTTTACATTGGCGCAATTCATATCAAGTATGTAAATCATATCGTTGTTTTGCTCACATTGTTTACACAGGCGAAATTTATATCAAGTATGTAAATCATATCGTTGTCTTGCTCACATTGTTTACATTGGCGAATTTTTTTTATCAAGTATGTAAATCATATCGTTGTCTTGCTCACATTGTTTACATTGGCGCAATTCATATCAAGTATGTAAATCATATCGTTGTCTTGCTCACATTGTTTACACAGGCGAAATTTATATCAAGTATGTAAATCATATCGTTGTCTTGCTCACATTGTTTACATTGGCGAAATTTATATCAAGTATGTAAATCATATCGTTGTCTTGCTCACATTGTTTACATTGGCGCAATTCATATCAAGTATGTAAATCATATCGTTGTCTTGCTCACATTGTTTACATTGGCGCAATTCATATCAAGTATGTAAATCATATCGTTGTCTTGCTCACATTGTTTACATTGGCGCAATTCATATCAAGTATGTAAATCATATTGTTTCTTGGTCAAATTGTTTACATTGGCGCCAATTCATATCAAGTATGTAAATCATATCGTTGTCTTGCTCACATTGTTTACATTGGCGCATGTTTAATATTTTTTGTTTAAACTCGTACGTGAATTTATGTAAACACATTTTGCCGGGGAACTCAAAAAGTTAGTATATCTGACATACACTCGTATCTCTAGGGATTCACATATCACCTTTGTCTTAAAACTTAAAGTCCGTGTCAGATATTGCTATGCTGGTCATCCAAGTCCAAATATTGTTTCATTTCAAACAACTATCTCGTTTGGAACCTTTTGGTTTCCCAGGCTTTATCTTCTTTACATATTCATTGTACATGTGTTGTTAGCTGATACAAGTTATCCTGTTTGTATATAAAAAATTATCAGTTTATACGCCCAATGCAGGTGCTTGCTGTTAGTTGTCTCAATTTGATGGGAAAGCTTTAATTACACGGTTTGTTTCAAAGTAAGAAATGCCTTTAGGAAGTGTAAGGTTGGAGACAAACCAGGTTTAAGCACCCCAGTCTGCCCTTTACCGCCTGACCGTTCCAAGAGTTTTTGTCATTTTTACATTTACCCTGTTTGCACTCGTCCAGAGGTAATTCAGAATTAAATATATGTTCTTATTTCCTACTATTTTCGGACAAAGTATAGAGTATAAGGGCGGTTCGGTCTCTGTAGAGTATAAGGACCGTTTGGACTCTGTATAGTATAAGGGTCTGTCAGTCTTTGTATAGCATAAGCCGGTATATATATAAACATAGGCCGGTCTCTATATAGTATAAGGGCTTTCGGTCTCTATATAGTATAAAAGCCGTTCGATCTCTGTATAGTATAAGGGCCGTTCGGTCTCTGTAAAGTATGAGGACCCTTCGGTCTCTGTATTTTCTAAGGGCCCTTCGGTCTCTGTATAGTATAAGGGTCGTTCGGTCTCTATATAATATGAGGGCCGTTCGGTCTTTATATAGTATAAGGGCCGTTCAGTCTCTGTAAAGTATGAGGACCCTTCGGTCTCTGTATTTTATAAGGGCCCTTCGGTCTATGTATACCTAGAAGGGCCGTTCGGTCTCTATAGAGTATAAGGGCCGTCCGGTCTCTGTATAGTATAAGGGTCTGTCGGTCTCTGTATAGTATAAAGGTCATTCGGTCTCTATAAATTAACAGAGCCGTTCATTCTCTGTATACTATTATGGCTGTTCGATCTCAGTATAGCAAAAAGGCTGTTCGGTCACTGTATAAGCATGAAGTATAAGAGCTGTTCGGTCTCTCTATAGTATAAGGGCCGTTCGATCTCTGTAAAGTATAGGGGCCGTTCGATCTCTCTCTAGTATAAGGAAAGTATAAGGGATAGTATAAGGACCCTTCGGTCTCTCTAGAGTATAAGGGCAGTTCGATCTCTGTATAGTATGAGGGTCGTTTGGTCTCGGTATAGTATAAGGTTCGTTCGGACAATGTAGAGTATAAGGGCAGTTCGATCACTATAGAGTAAACGGGCCGTTCGGTCTTTGTATAGTATAAGGGCCGTTCGGTCTTTGTATAGTATAAGGGCCGTTCGGCCACTGTATAGTATCAGGGCCGCATTTCAGTCCCTGTATAGTATGAGGTTCCTCCGGTCTCTCTATCGTATAAAGGCCGTTCTGTCTCTGTATAAAGACCAATCGGTCTCTGTGTGTTTATTATGATTTCCAAGTCTCTGTATAATATAAAGCCGTTTGGTCTCTATGCAGTACAAGGGCAGATCGACCTCTGTAGATATAGGGGCCGTTCGGTCGCTCTAATGTAAAAGAGCCATTCATTCTCTGTATAATATTATGGATGTGTTGTCCCAGTTTAGCAAAAAAGCTGTTCTGTCTTCATATACACATAAAGTATAAGAGCTATTCGGTCCCTGTATTGTATTAGGACCGATCGGTCTCGGTATAGCATAAGGGCCGTTCGGTATCTGTCTTTCATAATGGCCTTTTCGTCTCGGTATAGCATAAAAGCTGTTCTGTCGCTGTATTGTATAAGAGCTGTTCAGTCTCTATATAGTATAATGACCTTTCGGTCTCGCTATAGTAAAGGGGCCGTTCGGTCTGGGTATAGCATAAGTGCTGTTCAGTCACTGTATAGTATAAGGACCGTTCCGTCTCGCTATAATATAAGGGCCGTTCGGTCTCTGTATAGTATAAGGGACCTTTCTTTCTCGGTATAGTATAAGGTCCGTTCGGTTTCAGTTGATTATAAAGGCCTTTCGATCTCGGTATAGTATCTAAGCCGTCTATTTCTGTAGAGTAAATGGGTCATTCGGTCTCTGTATTTTATAAGGGCCGTTCGTTATCAATATAGTACAATGTCCATTCGGTCTCTGTATTTTACAAGGGCCGTTCGGTCTCGGTATAGTATAAGGCCGTTCGATCTCTGTATTTTATGATGGCCGTCTGGTCTCGCTATAGTATAAGGGCCGTTCGGTCTTGGTAAAGTATAAGGGCCGTAATGTTTCTGTTGATTATAAATCCCGAACGGTCTCGGTAAAGTATAAAGGCCACTCGGATTCGGTAAAGTTAAAGGGCCGTTCGGTCTCGGTATAGTATAGGGGCCGTTCGATCTCTGTATAGTATAAAGGCCGATCGGTCGCGGTAAAGTATGACGGCCGTTCGGTCTCGGTATAGTGTACGGGCCGTTTGGTCTCTGTATAATATAAAGGCCGATCGGTCTCTGTAAAGTATAAAGACTGCTCAGTCTCGGTAAAATATAAAGGCCGTTCGGTCTCGTATAGTATAGGGGTCATTCGTTCTCTGTATTTTTAAGGGCTGCTCCATCTCGGTATAGTATAAAGGCCGTTCGTTATCTTTATTTTATAAGGGCCGTTCGGTCTCGGTAAAGTATAAAGGCCGTTCGGTCTATGTATTATGTAAGGGCCGTTTGGTCTCAGTATAGTTGGAAGGCTGTTCGGTCTCTGTATACTATCAAGGTCGTTCAGTCTCTGTATAGTATAAAGGCAATTTAGTCACTGTATAGTATCAAGGTCGTTCAGTCGCTGTATAGTATAAAGGCTGTTTTGTCTCGGTAAAGTAAAAAGGCCGATTGGTCTCAGTAAAGTATAGCGGCCGTTTGGTCTCTGTATTTTATGAGGGCTGTTCGATGTCGGTGTGGTACAAAGGCCGTTCGATTTCTGAATAGTATCAAGGTCGTTCGGTCTATGTATTTTATAAGAGCCGTTTCGTCTCGGTATAGTATAAAGGCCGTTCGGTCTCTGAACAGAATAAAGGTCGTTCGGTCTCGGTAAAGTATAAAGGCCGATCGTTCTTGGTATGGTATAAGGCCGTTCGGTCTCTGTATTTTATAAGGGCCGGTCGGTCTCGGTATAGTATAAAGGCCATTCGGTATCTGTATTTTATAAGGGTCGTTCGGTTTCAGTAAAGTATAAAGGCCGTTTGTTCTATGTATTTTTAAGGGCCGTTTGGTCTCGGTATAGTATAAAGACCGTTCGGTCTCTGTATAGTATAAAGGCCATTTGGTCTCTATATAGTATTAAGGCCGTTTGGTCTCGGTAAAGTATACCGGCCGATCCGGTCTCGGTAAAGTATAAATTCCGTTCGGTCTGGGTATAGTATAAAGGCCGGACTCCGTAAAGTATAAAGGCCAATCATTCTCGGTAAAGAATAAAGGCCGTTTGGTCTCGGTAAAGTATAAAGGCCGATCGGTCTCAGTAAAGTATAAAGGCCGTTTCGTCTCTGTATTTTATGAGAGTCGTTGGGTCTCGGTATGGTATAAAGGCCGGTCGGTCTCTGTATAGTATAAAGGCCGTTCGGTCTATGTATTTTTTAAGGGCCGTTTGGTCTCGATATGGTATAAAGGCCGTTCGGTCTCTGTATAGTATAAAGGCCGTTCGGTCTATGTATTTTATAAGGGCCGTTTGGTCTCGATATGGTATAAAGGCCGTTCGGTCTCTGTTGAGTATAAAGACCGTTCGGTCTCGGTAAAGTATTAAGGCCGATCGGTCTCCGTATAGTATAAAGGACGTTCGGTCTCGGTTGATTACAAAGGCCGATCGTTCTGGGAAAAGTATAAGAGCCGTTCGGTCTCTGTTGATTATCAAGGCCGTTCCATCTCTGTTGAGAATAAAGGCTGTTAGGTGTCGATAAAGTATAAAGGCCGATCGATCTCCGTATAGTATAAAGATCGTTTGGTTTCAGTTAATTACAAAGGCCGATCGGTCTCGGTAAAGTATAAGAGCCGTCCGGTCTCTGTTGATTATAAAGTCCGTTCGGTCTCGTAAAGTATAAGGGCCGTTCGGTCTCTGTTGATTAAAAAGGCCGTTCGGTCTCGGTATAGTGAAGTGCTGTGAAGTGTAAGTGCTGATCGGTATTCAGTTTTAGGGTAATTCGGCCTCTGAACATTACAAGGGCCGATCGGTCTCTGCATAAGAACCCTTTGGCCTCTGTAAAATATATGAACACTTTGGTCTCTGTAGATGATAAGGGCCTATTGGCTAATATACGTTTTATTAAGGTTTCTGATAGACTTCACACGGCTTGTTGACTTCTTTATTGTGAAAGTTTTTATTAAGGTTTCTGATAGACTTCACACGGCTTGTTGACTTCTTTATTGTGAAAGTTTTTATTAAGGTTTCTGATAGACTTCACACGGCTTGTTGACTTCTTTATTGTGATAGTTTTTATTAAGGTTTCTGATAGACTTCACACGGCTTGTTGACTTCTTCATTGTGACAGTTTTTATTAAGGTTTCTGACAGACTTTACACAGCTCGTTGACTCATTTATTGTGACAGTTTTTATTAAGGTTTCTTACAGACTTCACACAGCTCGTTGACTCATTTATCGTGACAGTTTTTATTAAGGTTTCTGACAGACGTCACACGGCTTGTTGACTTCATTAAGGTGCAAGAACACATGAGCCGTTGACTTCTACATAGTTTTTGTTGCAGCCACACACCTTGCCCTTTGTAGCTCCACCAGGAATGGTCTCGCACTTAGAATTCGGGTAATCCTGGCAACTCACAGCCGATAGACACGGTTGACCAAGAGGAACTGAAGCAAGAAAGAGTATTTTATATGAATAAGACACATTTATTTCCCCTGCTATGAACGATAGATTGCGCTGTATGGAGACGCATAGCACCTTAAAATGCTGTATTCTAAAAATATGAATTGTGAGAGCTTTCCAAAGGTGTATAGCTCTCAATTTTTGGACCACAAATGAAGAAATGACAAGAAAATAAAAATTACGCTTCTAAACAATTCATCTGAAAATCCCTTGAAGTTGCCATCAAAGATGCCTGCCAAGATACGTGATCTTAACCTGATAGTGGAAACTATCTTTATCCAGTCAGTTTTTGGACAATGGGTAATACAATTGGTAAGTGTGAAACTTGGACATTAATTGTTTTAGTAAACTTTTGTAATAGATACACTATTGTTAATTTAAATATTTTAATTCACCTCTCACACAAGTCATATTCGGACTCATCCCTGGAAGAACCTTTCTGTCCGGTTTGACTGTTGTCCGCTCGTGTAACACTGCCTCTAACTAAATTTTTACTTTCATTCAATATTTTGCAAGATTTAATTTTGTCTTAAAATTTCTCTTAAATTCGTGTTGTAAGGATATAAATGGGTATCAATTCAAAGGACTAGTTGCTTGTTTGTTAACACCATACATTAAATGCGTGACTTTAATACTACATATACGCAAGTCGTAGAATGCTTTCACGCCCTACACCTATTCTTTTGTTAATGCACTGACAAGTAAACTTGTTGTCGTGTTGTTGCTTTTTATGTTACTATGACTTATAAAAATGGTATCGATATTAAATTCCATCACGGTGACACTAAAAGAAAGTACATATCAGTAGGTAAACCATGTTGAACTGTTTATAATATTTAATCAAGTCTTTTGGATTCCAAAATACTTTAAAACAGCCCAAACTGGTTTACAACCAGCGAACGCGAAGACGGTTTGGGCGCTATCTTGGAAGATGATTTAATAAGCTCAGGGGATCTCATAAATGCAAAAAAAAGCGAAGTGGTCAATTTAAGTCAACACTTATGGAAAAAGTTGCAATGCAAAACATTTTATAAACAAAAACAACGTTTCAGTAGAATTTGAACCAAGGACCAACTACATGTATATATTGTTTGATTATCAGAAAGGACTCGAATGAAATAAATAGCTGAGAAAGTTAGCTCTTGTTCGAACCATCTTTTAAAAAATATATATAATTTCAAAATCTGTACACCTATAACTGTCGTCTGTTCGTTTTCATAAGACTCTCAAATCTCCAAACTTTGCGATTGTATTATGGAAGATTACTTGGTGACATTTCACTTTTATATTGCAGTAATTTATGTATGCCTTTTCATTCTATAACTTGGAAATATAGGTAAAGAAGAAGTCTGCGGTCAATATCTGGTACAAACGAGCTTTGGTTACTCTACGTTCATACAACAACGAGATATCCAAAAAAAAGATAACAAAATTTAAAAACAACAAGGATAAAACATGTACAACAGAAAGATTTTACATAACAAAGTTGATGTGAAAAAGATCAACGGTTCCGCTTTGTATGAAATACATGTTTTGGTTGGATTAGTAGCAAAGTTATAGAAAACTATTAAATGGCTATTTTTAAAGGTTAAGAATCTCATATCTTATTAAACTTAAAATAAATGGGTGCTTTGGAAAGTCATGTAGTGGAGAGTGATAACAAAAGTTCTAGCATTCATCGCAATGGTTTGTCTCATTCAGTGAATATCGTAATGACGACCGGCGTTACCCAAAATGTTAAGACTATTGTTTTTAAATTGTTTGTTTTAGACGGGTTTTTTTTTTTAATTAAAGTCGACCATAAGAAAGGTTGTGACAATTATTAAGTCAGTTTTCTGCGCCATAGACGTCTGGTTTTTAATATCTTACCAATCTTGTCCATTGCCATATGTTAGTATTACTTTAAATAAGTTTTGTTATCACCCTCGGTATTCTGCTTACCTCTCTCCACACAGACACCGTTTTCCAAGACGAACGTATCTCGGCAGACACACACGCCAGTAGCAGTATCACAGACGGTTGAATTTGCAGGTAGGCACAAATCATCGCATGTGCAGGGATCGCCTATATATTTTTCTGTGTTAAAAAGGAACAAAGAGCTATTTTAGAAGGGAAGCTTGGCATTTTGCTCGAGAGTGAATAAAACTCTAACGAATAATACAAAATGCAATAATAATAATAATAATAATAATAATAATAATATTATTATTATTATTATTAATAATAATAATAATAATGTTGTTATGACAATGATGATAGTAATTATTACTTTTATTATTACAAAAAATATTATTATTATTATTATCATCATCATCATCTTCATCAATATCATCATCATCATCATCATCATCATCATCATCATCATCATCATCATCATCCAACGATAGATGTAGTATCCGTGTATTAATTTTCTGTTACATGGGCTTTGGTTATTTTTGATGGTGCCAGAGTGTATGATAATGCTAAAACGTGTTTTCAAGTCCACCACATAGACTTAACTGCGAGGTCCTTATATTTCGTTAACATCTCTGCAATTACGACCGAAGTTTTCATAAGTAAATGACATGTCTATCAGAAGGCGGCTTTAGTGCTTTTTTATCTCTTCCCCGATTGTACTGTGTCGTTATTAAACAGTCATAGTTTGCGGTACAATAAGCTTCCACGATCTTAAAATAATACATCTATTTTTTCTTTTTCTGTTTTATATCTAGATAAGGTGTGCTTGATAGAGGGTCCTTTTGAGTATCCACCTCGATGGGTGTGCCATTCAGATTGTAAATAGAGTTGTACCAGCAGCAAACTTCTCGACTTCGGCGTGGTTCCCCACCTAAAGTCGCTGTCCTTTCAACAGCCGACGACCAAGCTAGTGTGTATTTCCACTGGTTATACTAATGGCATACATTTTGTGCAGGTGTCCGTGTCTCCTAATTCACCTTTCCGCGAGTCTAAAAAATGGAGTTTAAGCTCCGCCCACTTGCCCACAAACAACCTGGTTTAAAGTGACAGATCTTACAGATTATCTTACAGATCCGCGAAAATATTTTAATTTGATATCTCCCAAATGCAAAGAGCTTCTGATGGAGATATTTAGATGAAGATTAAGACAGTTTCACCCTATGATGCATTCATGACACAAAATTATGAAAGAAGGCTGTTGCTGGCTACAGCGATATTTTACCTTTTGATGCAGAAATGGACAAGCCTCATCCAATCAACTAAATTAAGATGCAAACAGAGAAGCGATTTCAGCAACGTACGATTCCTTGCAAACCACAAGCAACAAACAACCGTGTTGCTATTAAATTGAACCAAAGGCTCAACCAGATTTTAACTGATCGCTTGTCAAAATCATTGTTTGTGGGACAATGTGTAAGTGAGAATCAGCATAACACAGGTAAAATGTCAATCAACGTGATGTGATTGGCTAATTCCATGCTAATACACAACGTGTAATATCTATTTTTAGATCTCGCGGAAAGGTGAATTAGATCAGTCAACGCTACATTGCCATATATCCGCAGCACAGACGAGTCCGCTCGGGGGTGGCAGATTCAAGTCAATCAAAGTGATTGATAAGCTGATTAACTAATGTTTATATGTTTAACGAAACCTTAGACTTTTATATCTCCCCCACAGAATATACTTACAAATATACATGTTTACGTTATTTACGCACAGTTTTACCTTGCTTTAAATACAGAGGTCACTCACCTGATCGTATACAAGCCGTGTTATTGTTAGCGGGAACATAACCGATTTGACAAACACAAGTTCCCCGAGGACAGTAGGCATTTGGTGTCTCGCATATATCGATGACATCCGGAGGACATGCACCTAGGAGAGGTACTTCTGCAAAATAACCATTTTGAAATAGAAAGAAATAAAACAATATAAGCATGGTTTTGTACAGGTACATAGACGTTTGTTTACAAAGAAACTACTTTAGCTGTATATTGAGTTTTATTATTATTTTTAATTCCAAAGGTCGATGTTAAGATAGCATTATTGTGTCTAACTTTAAAATCAGTGGCATAGTAATAGCATTTAAGGATATTTGTTTTTGATTAAATAAAACCTGTTAAATTCCTTGAATTTCTTTTTCTAATTTGATTTTCTAAATAAGATATATTATGAAGGATTTAAATGGAAAAAATGAAATCAGCTAGTCTGTCATGGTGTGAAATTGGTTGTATATTGGTTGGGTTTATTGTCCAACCAACACTCTTTCAATTTTCTGGAGACGTTGTTCATCGGAAGCTGAAGTTCAGTTGAGAGTACTGCCAACACAGCTGGGTATAGCATTCATAACACGCTGAAGTTCATTTGAGAGTACTGCCCACACACCTGGGTATAGCATTCATGACACGCTGAAGTTCATGTTAGAGTACTGCCCACACACCTGGTTATAGCATTCATGACACGCTGAAGTTCAGTTTAGAGTCTTGCCCACACACCTGGGTATAGCATTCTTGACACGCTTAAGTTCATTTGTGAGTACTGCCCACACACCTTGGTATAGCATTCATGACACGCTGAAGTTCATTCGAGAGTACTGCCCACACACCTGGGTATAGCATTCATGACACGCTGAAGTTCATTTGAGGGTACTGCCCACACACCTGGGTATAGCATTCTTGACACGCTGAAGTTCATTTGTGAGTACTGCCCACACACCTGGGTATAGCATTCATGACACGCTGAAGTTCATTCGAGAGTACTGCCCACACACCTGGTTATAGCATTCATGACAAGCTGAAGTTCATGTTAGAGTACTGCCCACACACCTGGTTATAGCATTCATGACACGCTGAAGTTCAGTTTAGAGTCTTGCCCACACACCTGGGTATAGCATTCTTGACACGCTTAAGTTCATTTGTGAGTACTGCCCACACACCTTGGTATAGCATTCATGACACGCTGAAGTTCATTTGAGAGTACTGCCCACACACCTGGGTATAGCATTCATGACACGCTGAAGTTCAGTTTAGAGTCTTGCCCAAACACCTGGGTATAGCATTCATGACACGCTGAAGTTCATTTGAGAGTACTGCCCACACACCTGGGTATAGCATTCATGACACGCTGAAGTTCATTTGAGAGTACTGCCCACACACCTGGGTATAGCATTCATGACACCAAACCCAGACACATTATTCTGACACTAGGTTGACCACTTTTATGTATTTGCTTGATCGTAAGCAAGGTGAAGTAGTTTGAGTTAGACCTCACAAAGAAGAATGTAAGACAAGTATAGTTTCTTACGCGGTATACATTCACTTCCACATAAATCGTCCAATGTTGTGATGTTGGCCACATAACCATCTATGCATTGGCATACATCGTTACAGAGCCCTTCAACGCCAACACACACCGCGTTGTCATCTAAACAGCCATCAGCGAGGCAGATTGCTCCAACCACTACCACTGAAATCAATGCAATGGTCAATTTATTCTTACTTACCAGCAGCAAAGGCATGGTGTCGGTTGATAAAGTGTAATGGAGTCGATTATGGTATGTTTTCAGTGCTCAATTGCTGCTTACTAACGCAAGTGTTTTCATGTGTGTTCATAAGTGGCCTTATGTCTCAATACTAAACGAAATTGTGGAGGAAACTTTGGCTTAAAATGGCATTGTTCGTGTTTTTATGTGGTAAACGACGGCTTGCCTGTCAAATAAATGTAACCAGTATTTTGTCCCTGTTTTGGGGAATCTGATCATACTGTCTTAAGTAACTCGTATTTTAGTCTAAGTTAAACGACTTTGAACACTACCTTAATTGTTGCACTGTTCAAATTTTGATGATCACATTTAATGTGTTTTTTTTTAATCTATAAATAATCACGATGGGGAGATTTACTTTAGGTATATATCAACGTCAGAGCCTACAACCAGGATGCTGATACAATGAGCTCTTAAAGGAAAGGGTTCATGTGTTGTTAATTATTAGTTATTATTAGCCAATTGTACTGCGTGGATCATATAGGAGATGCATGTCTGTAATGACCAGTGGGTTTTATGCCTCACTTTTCATGTTGGCTATCAAAAAACAACATTTTGTGGGATCTTTCAGCTAGTAATATTTTATTTAATTGTTTGAGAAACAAAAAAACTTTTTTTAAATTGTAGGATACCATCTTAAACCTGACCTTCACATTCTTAATTCAAAAGTCTACAAATTGTAAATGTGTCTAGGGCATTAAACTGAGGTTGTTGATTCTCAGTCATTATTGAAGTCATATTATCAAGTAATTAATAAACACATATTGTGGTGTACAATGCTAACAAAACACCAAAAATGCGCTCCACATTTACATCTAAAAGGAAAAGTGATCAGAAAAACGTGTAGATGCAAAACGTGTAATTTTTAAAAGGATATGAAGTAATTCTTTGTTTATTAAAATACGCAATGGCATTTATGCTAGTATTAATGGTTCAATTTTAAAAGCGACATGGATACAGCGCGAATAGATGTCGTCTACACGCTAGTAAATGTCACCCTCAACACAACAAACATTTTCCCAGTGGGAAGCAATAACATAAACAAGAATGCAGTGCGGATTATATGTTTCTATGCATCACGAACGTCCAGGCAATGTAAGATAATATATATTTTGAGCAAACAATTAGTGGGGACAGTTATTATATTTGAACTCTTATTACGCAAATGAGCTTGGATAGACCATTTCGCAATGTGTACGTTACTCATCCACTTCATGGCTTATTAGTTACTGTTTATCCTTCGGTCATACGCTCAAAGACTTATTAAAAACCTTGTTACTTTGTACAAAGTTGGGTAACCATTCACAATATATTTTACAGTTGCACACATTGGGATAGTGCTTATGATAACGGGATTGGTTGATAGTTGAGGCACTGTTCATTACGAGCAATCTGTTACAATTATTTTCCCATCTTAAAGGCAACCGATGCAAGCCCGAAGCAGTTTATCATATAAATATAATATGAATATGGGCTCATCATTAGTCCTATGATGAACCTAAAGCTTAACCGACACATTTACACAGCGTTATTTCCACTCTCTCACATTGTTAAAACCCCTGTCATCTTTGTCTCTTTACGCTTTAGAAAAGTGTCACTGTCCCAAAATGCGTCAGTTCAGCATTGCAGGGCTATGAAATGTCGAGGTTTTAAGCGTCCACATGATTTAAATTGCAAATATATAAGTTTGCCAAAATATTTTACATGGTGTGTTTTTTTTGCACAACTTCATAGCAAAACAGATATGAAATAATGCCTGGTGACACACGCAAATCGTAATTTAATGGCATCACCAGATGACGTTCAGATATCTACGTTAACGGTAGCGACAGTTTTTAGTGTTCACACAATTCGATCGGCTAAAAAGCAAACATGATGGGAACTAGATAAGTACATGATATTTACACGTCCGTGGATGTTTTAACAACTTTTACAGCGACTGTTGTTATAGTCTGGATTACCTGCACTTTGTCTAAACAAAGGGTCAGGCACAAACGAAATAATGGCGGCGCCGATGCAAACGGTAAGATTACGAGCTAATAGCAAAAGGTAGTTCATTGTGATAGTATTGATTTTCTGGTCAATATCAATGTTGTAGCTTTCATTCGTGTAAAGCGTTGTTAAGGAGCTATTTCTTATGAAGAGACTTTTCATTCCTGACAAGTTGAATATTTTTGTAATTTCGGACAATATTTATTTAATTGATAAATATTAAGTAAAAAATAACTTAAGTGAAAATTTCAGTTCCCCATATTTCCTTCATTAGGTAATTTATATTGAAAATCATTACATCTGTGTGAAATGCATTCATAAAACATTTCTTTTATTATCGCCATTTTCACTATATTTGTCCATTTTTAAACTTGATCATGTTATACAGTCCTATAGAAGTTATTAGTAATAGGTTTGCAGGAAAAAATATTTTTTATGCAGCTAGGATGTTGTTTAAAATGGTATGCAACATGACAATATGCACTGTGTGGTGTATAGTATTAATTTGAAGAGCTGAAAATGATGTTTTTTCAGCATTATGTTGTATCATTTAAAAATTACTAATTTTGCAAAGCAAAATATTATATTTTGCATAAACAAATTATACTCATTGGTTATATTTTACTATAAACATTTCTTTCTAGTTTTATAAGCTTTTTGTTTCATAAATTTTTACGAAAAAAATAAAAAAAAAATGACAGGGGTTTGTATACAAGTAGAGTTTGTTATACATTTTGACAATTTCTTTCAAACCGAAAATAAGAAGCCAATGAATTGAAAAAGAAATTAATATTAAAATGATTTGCAGTTTATTTTTCAAGATTTATATGTATTTAACACAAAAACATACCTAACTTTGAACTAGCTTTTGTGTGCAATGTTTTTAATTATGTCATTCCTGCACACCTGCAAAGGGTAATATTTTGTAGTGTCCGCAACAGAGCTTCACACATTACAAAAACAGGAGATACAAAGTTTACTTTGCTGTTATATAAATTGCCTTGGGCACATGTTTCTACAATCCAAGCACTTTCACCAAAAGTTTTTTTCGCATTTAAAGAAAAGCTTTGTCTGCAACGGTGTAGTGTCCGCAACACAAATATTAATATGCTTCTAAATAAGGCATTTTTCATGTTCTCAAAGTTGTTTTTGCTAATAAATGTGCTTTGATTGCAGTTATATAAAAAAGTGAAATAAATATTATTGTCTAGTCTGATTTTCTGCCAAACAGGACATAACAGTGAAATTAACGTACTTCTAACATGGGCCAATCAGGATATTCAATGTATTTTAACATATATAATGTATATACCAATTGAATGATGAAAGACAGTCCAGGTAACTTAAAATAAATAAAAAAGATGTGACTTATCTGAGACCAGAAAAAGGGTTTACACATTTATTTTTTTTTAATTATGTGTTGCGGACACTAAAAGATGTTTTTCATCCTTTATGTACCAATAATAGGTCTAATTGTTGAAGAACTGATGAAATAATACTCCTATTTTAAAAAGCTTCATCTCAAAAAGCTTAATTGATACCAATTGCAGTCAGGATCAAACACCATTTTTTGCATTTATCATCTTAATCACATCAATATAAGTTGGTCATTCAAAGGGAGTACTGTTGTAAGAATTCTTAAAAAAATCTGGGCTTACCAGTATGTTGATTTCTCTTTTGTTTTTGCCAGACAACTGAACTATTTAGATATGCAAATTAATAAATCGATAGACTATTTACATGAAACATGCATATAATGATATTACATCTAATGAAATATAAGAAGTTAAAATTAAGCCCAAATGTCAGTTAATGTGTAACATAATACTAATATGGCAACTTATATTAACACGAAGTCTGGTCAGTATAATTATTATTTATGTACAGTGAGTTAGTTCTTCTATGCACTGGGAACTGTAGCAAAGATTTATGCATGATAATTCTAAATCAAACTACGGTATATGATTATCTAAAACATAGGCAAGTTAACTGCCATCCCTTGTCATCACCAGCAATGTTATTTGAAATGTTTTAAAATATTACTGTATGCATGTATACTCAACACACAGGAACATTCTTTTAATGTCTTTTTTTTGGTGTTATTTCTTTAAGATCTGATTAATGGAATTTGTTAAAAATGATTTGAGTGTTTATCATTATTTTTATTTTTATTTTGTGTTTTATAACAATGTCAGGTATACAGAAAGGTATTATTGCCACTAATTTGGTTTTCATTCAATTTGAATTTTTAATAACAATATTAAATAATGGTTTAAGAGAATAGAGTGTGCCATTTACACAACTAGTGTGACATTTGCCAAATTTTTCCTTTGAAGGTGACAAAAATTAACAAGAAATGCTATTATAAAATGAAATACTGGTAATGTTTCTGTAAGAAAAGTCCTCAGGAAGCATGAAGTTCAAACAAATGAGTGCAAAGCAATTACTTAATTTAACTTAGCATTTGCATATTCATTGTTATTAATTGCTATCCATTTTTAAGTGTTTTTTATATAAATTAACAACATTAAAACACACAATTTTATCTTCAGTACTTTAGGAAAACTATTTTTTAAAGTTTGCATTGATTTAAGACAACACATCTGAAGTGTTTTACAACATTTAAGACTCCTTATTTTTTGTGTTCACTTATTTGTTAGTTTGTATGTTCTACTCTGAAGTGTTTGCATTTTGGCATTGTAAAGATTCTATTAAAATTATTCTATCAACAAAAAAAAGGAGGAGCATGTGTCTAGGTGGATCAAACAGTAAGAATAACAGTACATATTGTGCAATTCTTAGAATGTCCTAATTTTGAAATAGTGCTCTTTTATACACATGGTAAATGATGAAATATTTAAGTATGTTAATAAAATTACATAACAAACATCCCACAAATAACTGTATAAGCACAATATCTTTGATTATATTGTAACATTTACATTTAATATAATATATGTAGTGTCCGCATGGCAATGTAATACTTTCTCAATAAACATAACTAAGCACATTCGCATTGATCACAATGCAAAACAAAATCATTGTATTATCATTTTACAAGAGAACTTATGATCACATATCTGAAATATCACAATCTTGTATTTGTCCGAAAAGTACTCAACTTATTGAAATTAAAAAAATAACATACGGAAATGCTCCACGAAAAGAAACCTTATCTTTAAGAATTTTATATATACATATCGATTGAAAATGTACAATATCCCGATGAACTACTTTTTGAAAATATTTGGTTAACTTACAGCTATCATTGCGTCGGCCATTGTTTCGTCAATGCCAGACTTCTATTATGTTTACAATAGAAGCTGGGAACCAGACTACTGTTGTTATCGACAAGCTGCAAAATGCGCTAAACTGACATTCGTTGCTGCCAATGTCCACACGGTAGACCGAGTCCGGCTACTGATTGGGTGGTTACCTTCATTTCTTTTCTTTTTTTTTTAAATAGGATAGGTGGATGTCATTAGTTATTTGTTGGAGAATCGAAGTGTTCAATTTATCCAGCGAAGTTGTCTAATGTGCGCCGCTCTTGAGAGCGCATTTTGCATCCGTGCTCTTTTTTGTCTCGCTTTTATTCTACCTTCAAACGCCGATGAAAGGTAAGCCCAAATGAAAATAAAAGAAACCCCCATTACTAGAAATACTAGATAACACCATAAAGCGCATTGGTTTATGTCATGCGGTTACACTATACTAACTCTATGAAAGTATTAATTAGACAAATGTATTAAATCACTCGATTTCATTAGTTTAAATAGTGTTTTAGTATGTTTAAAAAACTGAGGATTTTTATGGCAGCGGGTTCTCTTTATTTATGTAATAATCACTGATTTAGTGCCCCCTCTAACATCTTTGTAGTCCAGACACTTCGTGTCTGGCCTTTCATTTTATGGTCGCACTACACTAAAATGAAAAACGACCCTAAATCAAAAGAACCACTTTGCTATTTTTTGTTTGCTTGTGTATTTTGCAGTTCATAGCAAATTATTTTTATATTTATTTATTTATTTGTTTATTTTAATTTCTATTTTATTTATTTAGTTATTCATTTAGTTATTTATGTAGTTATTTATTTAGTTATTTATTTATTTATTCCATGTCTTCACCTTGTATTTCGTTTCGATAAGGGAAGACTGATGAACAGGTAAAATACATGTTAGTCAGACGTATTTCTAATGCATTTTTCTTCCTTATATTATTATAAGGTTGAATAAGCTTTAGACGTACACAACGAAAAGCAAGTCAATTTATTATTATTATTATTGCTTTGATTGTTATTATTATTATTATTATTATTATTATTACAATGATGATGGTAAAAATTAATAATAACAATTATTATTATCGTAACTGTTTATTATTATTATTATAATTATTATTTTTATTATTATTATTATTATTATTATTATTATTATTATTATTATTATCATTATTATTATAGATCCGTTATTAATTAATTTATTTATATTATATCTATTTATTTTTAACATGTAGTACTATAAATGAAGTCATATGAACCATGTCTTACTTTTTTTGTAAATCACTTATTAATATGTTTGAAATAATAAAATGCTCCGCTGTATTATGTTAAGTGCTATTTTCCTATTTGTCTATTGTTAAAACATGAACTGCCGCCATGCTTTTGACACCACATGGTCGTATGACCGTCTGGTTTGATTTGAATAAACTTTGAAACATAAACCGCATTGTGTACATTAAAAGTCCCCTTGTAAAGCATCTTGCAAAGGTTGGTGGTACACAGTCATAAAAAGCCCAAATCAATGCCTGCCGGACAGATCTGATATGTACGTAGCAAAACATCACTTAATCCTTCATACATTACTGTCGAATACCATAAAACGCAACGTCTACATCCTCACACCTTACAAGTAATAAATGTCTCGTTAGTAAACCTACTACCAAAGATCGCATTTGAATAACAGTCTAGCGTACCACTATTGTGTGAAAATCGTAATTTTTTTTTTTGCGAGCTTAATTTTGAAAAAATAAATACAAAAATGAGTTTAATTAAACATTCGTTAACGCCGCAAGTCTATTTTTAAAGATATTCCTAATTCAATTTGACAACTGTGCGCAAAACCTTAGCATTCCATTTATCGGGGTCAGAACCATGACATAAATGCGAACAGAGACACTTTGCATCAACTAGATATCACTGCAACATACTGCCATTTACTACATTTATGTTACTCACAAAATGTATGTGATAACATTCCGTTTTAAGCTAAGTTTCGTTAAAACAAGGAAATGTAAAAAACAACTCCATTCACAATTTTAAATGTCTTTAGCGGAGATTTGCTTCTTCTACAAACCACCATGCTGGGCTCTATACCAAAATCCAACAAGTGTATAGAATCTTTGACGTAATTATAATATTAACGTTGGCTTTCCTGTATTTCAAATTTAGTCTAATGTTTTGACTTATTGCACAGAAAGAAGATGGTATTGTAGACTAAGTTTCTTATCAGTCATATACATTTACACCATATAGGTAACATATATTCAAGATTAAAATAAACATCTGTGTAAGAATATGCATATTTTCTTATCATTTTATTACAATGCGCAAATACTTCAGCGCGCAACTTTAGGTCTTATAGCTTATGCATAGGTTGAAGGGTGCACTATAATTACATACGCCAGATGGGGAATAAAACTTTTTAAAAAGTAGGGTGACTTACAGCAAATATTGGTTATGTTGCTCCTAACGGATGGGGGCGTACACAAACACACGCCATTCAGACACGACGTCCCGAACTCCTGACACGTATCCGGGTTGCTGTTGCAATTATCGCTGAAGTTGCCCACCACTAGCAATAGCAGATATATAGCTTGTTTAAACAAAACGAAAACCAAAAGTTGAAGTTCCCGTACACTAACAAGGTGTAACATTTCCTACATAACAAAAGACAAGCAAACATGGCTGTTGCTGCCCTCTAATGGTGAGAATATCTTATACTTAAAACTTCTTACAGTTAAGCACATTTCTGCAGTTGCCCTGTTAGCACAGCATGATGACATAATACCTAATCTTTCAGTTGTATACATGTCTGCAGTAGCCTTATTAGGACAGCATACTGGTATAATACCAAACCTTACAGTAATATCTACTGCTGCAGATGCCCTCTTAAGACAGCAGGATGTTATGATTTTACTCGTACAGTTATAAACATTTCTGCAGTTGCCATTTTAAGGTAGCATGATGGTATAATATCAAATCTTACAATTATATCTATTTTTGCAGTTGCCCTCTAAGGGCAGCACGATGGTTTACATATATTACCTTACCTTACAGTTATATCTATTTCTACAGTTGCCCAATTAGGGCAGCTGAATGGTATAATAACAAATCTTACAGCTATGTATATTTCTGCAGTTTCTCTCTAGTGACAATAGGATTGTACAACACCAAACAGCTGAGTGGTCGATGAGAGATCTTGATTTAAGTGATTGAGGGGTGGGCGAAAATTCTTAATTATGTGTGTTAACAGTGCAGATAATGTGGAACTGTGTACCACTGTAATAAGTATTTCATTCCTCCAGAGCCAAGGAAGTTAAACAATATGGGTAGTAAAATTTAGAGCCATGTAAAGTTGTGAAATTACACAGATGAAATTTATAATAAACACATAAAATTTGCGAAATTACGGATGTAATTTACACGGATGCAATTAACCAGAAACATAGATGTTACGAAATTACGGATGTAATTTATATGAAAGTGACTTACAAGAAGCATTGTGGTTGAGAAATAACGGATTTCATTTACTATGAGCATAGAGCCTTAACATTACCACACTCATCGCCGACTGGAAGGAATCCATCGTCACAGAGACAGGTTCCGTTGATGCAAGATGAATTTGCGGCACACTCGTTTCCGGAGCACGGATCGCACACTTTGCCAAACGCTATTAATTATTGTATAAATATTAAAACATGCAAATCCGTCGGATTGTTCATAGACATGATGAATTATACATTTTCTATAAAAGTCAAGTAACCATATTTAAAAGTTTCTATTGCAATTTAACAACAAAGTTTCTTCATAAGTATTAATTAGTTTGTAGTAATTGTTTATTGTTGCTTTATTTTAAATGATTAGATTTTTGTAGAAGAACATTTATTTTCAGGAAGATTTCACCAGCTTATTTGCTTAACATTATCTGGTCTCATATCCCTGTACTCTTTGAACTTCATAAACGGATAAAAAAGAAATAATGATATAAATGAAGACGTACTCTGTAAACACGAGCCTCCGGTAATATTTAAAGTGTTAGAATCCACATATGAGTTAACGCATTCACAAACTTGTCCGTCACATTCAGCGTTTGAGTCAGCACAAACTGACGCGTTTGAACAAGGAAGACCCAGCTCAACAACTGAAAATAACAAAATACTGTATAATAAATATATATACTTAAGGCTGGTCTTATGTAATATTGCACATATTCCTATACATATAAGCCTATACTGTACTGCCTGATTTACTTTTCAAGTTGGACCGACAGACCGAGGTTATCCACACCCGAAAAAAATAATTTATACACTATAACTAATAACATATTGCATATGTAGTTGTAGTGCAGCTTCATTTTGGGATAGTCTGACGCAGAACTAAGCAAATAAATGTACAAATGCAAGGATTGAACAAATTGCACGGTCTGTGGCATACCTCATATTTTGGAACATACCTGTTTCCGGTCAAAGATTTGCTTCGTGATATACTAAACAGCATGTTTTCTTCACGAGGAAGCGGTGTCGCCTAGTATAGCTTTTCGGTGCTCCATTTTGTTCAAAGAGGGTACCGATATGCTTATACACAATGTTAATTGAGGCTTTCTCTTAACAATAAAAGAGTTTTGATCTAAAATAGTCGCCACAAATGTTTTTGATGTTTCGGTAAAAAGTTAACTAAATGTTATTGACATTATGCAGGACCCTTGTAAACTGAATGACTTTTTATTTTTACGCAAAGTAATGCCCCAAATTGCAAACTGTTTGCGGAAATTGTAAAATATATGTGTTCTCCTTATGTTGAATCAATGTGGACAGTTTTTATACACATGTATTTACACAGAAGTTACAGAATTGCCGTACCTCGGAGTCTCGTGCCCTTCAAACTTAGAGCTCTTTCGCGTAATTATACAACATACAATATATAATTAGTCTAATTACCATAATGGTACAGCCTATAATATAGATATATACTATTAACTTTATGTAATTATTACTCCTATGGTAATAGTTGAAGTTTTGTGAAAAAAAATCCTCTTGTGTCTTCAATACAGAAATTCTTTATTTTCCTTTGCTATGACAAATTAAAACAAACAAACTCAGGTGCATATTAAGTGGCTGACACGCACACCCCTAATTAAGAAATTATCCCAGCCCATGCATAAAATAGAGTTTTGTATATAAATTCAATTAAAAACTACTACAAAAATATCGAGTTCGAGACTAGATTCACACCCGAACGCATCTTACATATTCCAGAATATAAAGGCGAGGTTGGTGGACGTTCCGATTTCGCATTAATCATTTTTTTCAAGGAAACTTTGATTTAACGATCTTAGTAGTACAGTATATATATTTTTGCTCTGTATTGTTTCACCAACGTTATTTTTCTAAACTACTCTTTTTAAATTTAAAAAGCCTATGGGTCCGAACAAATTTAATTCGTATAGTCATAGGACTAATTGTTCTTTATAACACTGAATCTATCATATCGTAGAATGGGGTGGGATTTGTCGGCATTTTTGCCGATACTGTGCGGCGACATTTTTATTATTATAGCACAGGGGCACTTATGAGGTGCCCAGGGACTGAACCCGGCCAGTACATTATACTGACACCGACGAGTCAGGCGTAATGCTGTCTCCGTAGTCCCGAGTGTTAGGAGGGAAGCCACTACTACCTACTTTAAATCCTTTACTTTGATTAATTAGATTAAAGGATATTTAAAAATAAGGAAAACGCATCATGAAATAAAAATATTCGTGAATGGATTTTCTTTCATAACGTTGCAACCTTTGGAACGTTTTGACTTGATAAATTCGTAAAAATGTATTAAAACATACTTTTGTTAAAAAAGTATACAATATGTCTTTTATAAATGCATGGTTATGATAATTTTAACTATTATCGTGAATAAACAAATCCAGTAAGTGTCGTTTTGTTAACGTACCTAGTAAACACGTATTGTTCACTTCATAATACGAGTCACCACAAATGCATATACTCTGCGAGTTGTTCGAACAAACGGCCCCACAGTCTGCACATCGACTGGCTCCAGAGCACGGGTATCCAAGTAGCGGGACTGAAGTATAAGGTACATCGCTTGCCAACATCAGCAGCGAACTGTTATGCAAAATATTAATTATATCTTGAAGTTCATTACAATAAACAACACATTTAATTATTTACAGGTTCGTCCGATTTCCTATACTATTTATTTCCTATATTATTTAAACACAATATTTAAAATATTCTATGATACAAAGATATACTTGTTTCTATTATAAAATATTCAATAATTTAATTGAACCAAACATTTCATGCGTTTAGTTGGTAGAACTAGTAGGCGAGAAAAACCTTATACATAAATATTAGGTACATATCTTTTGCTTTTGAAATCTATGAATAACAGCTGCAAATAAATTTAGAAAAAAAAATCTGCCAACCAGAGGCTACAACAGCAAACATATTGAAATAGCTATTGAATCAGTAGGCAAAGATCAAAGAAATTTGCGAAGAAATTTGCGAAGGCGAAAATTAACTACTATCAGGAAATTGATGAAAGGCTTTATCGAAATGCGCTTTACAATACATATAGCCCTGTCCCGTGTGAGCAATAAGAGGGCTTGTAAAATCATGCATAAATTCATAAAAGATGGCCCCATTGAGCGGTCCGTAAAGCGTTGACAAGAAAGACAAGAAAACGGTTTATCGAAAAAACGGGATATTGCACAGTCGTAAGGAATTAGAAGCATAGTATGCCTTGTTGCCTTAGGCTCGATCTGACAGAAGATTTGGTACATTAGTTGACTCTGATTCATGATGATTAGGGTGAATATGGAATCTTTCTTGATTGGCATTACTGCTTGTTATTCACAGCAGACATTTTTTGTTACTTGTTTCACATTAAAACGTCTTCAAACAACAAAAAACTCGAATGACAAAAACAATGTTGGTTAGACAAGTAAGAAAATGTAGACATAGTGAAAATTTATCACTGGTTACAGGGAAGAAATACATTTGTCCAGTATGAGATAATTTGTGCTTACACTTATAACAGGAAATTCTCATGGATTTAAACACAGAAAAACTGTAAGTCATATGTCTTATCTCCAGTGCATAAAACTACAATGTCATAAAACGGAAATTGGGCAATGTAGAAACAATCTGGGGTCAGGTGAACGATAAAGATCAATAAAAACGGTTGTCATCCCGCAATGATGGGTGTAAAAATACTGTTGCAGAAAAATATATGTATTGCATAAAACGTACCTTCAGAAAGGTACATATTTAATAATGACTTCTACTTAAACAATATATTTCAAAAGCAGGCAGGTATTTCCTGGTATTGTAATGAAATTTCTGGGTTTTTTCTTTTCATTAAAAACATACAAAAGCAATGGCAATTTGGGAAAAAAACATGAAGGAAAGAAAAACAAACACGGTCATTTACACTTACGACATTCATCCTCAAATGTGACATAGCCATCAGAACATGCGCATGTGCCGCTGGATGAACACACACTGTTGTTAACGGTACACGTGAGGTTTCGTTCACATATATTTCCTAAACTACCAGCAGCTTAAAACAGAAATATAGGACATAAATGTACACAATGTTGCTCTTCTTTAAAAGCACAAAGGGACAGCCCAAGGCTCCTGTCTGAAGCTATTATGTCGCAAAGTTTTGTAGCTGTGATTTGATTTATTTGTGAGGTGAGTCATTTACATCAGTCTCCAAAAATCATGGTAGGAATACAAGAAACATCATGTTTATTTTCAATAGGGTTGAAACAAATTAACAACTAACTAGTTTGCATGTTATACAAACAAACACTAACTTAAATGCTTCAAAATACAAGGCTTTTTATATCCATTTCTTTAAAAAGCGGAAATAAGCGTGGACTTTAAGATACAGTAATTCAAACTCACAAGGAAATGCAACATCCACCTTCATTGTCTATGCCATTAGAGTCAACAAAGCCATCCTCACATTGACACTTTTTAGATGACGAATCACATGTTGCATTTGCATCAATGCAGGACATCAATGTGCTGCAGTTTA